>JAWNMK010000126.1:5728000-7160000 GCA_035044105.1 Drosophila nr. perissopoda 5 BK-2023a
ATTATTTAGAAAACAAAACACTTGATTTAAGGGATTACACTTGTTAAACATTAAGGATAAAGCACTTATTGTTGGGAGATGATTGACGCTCTGTAATACATCACGTATGTGATGTAAGAACATTTTCTGTTTCGAAACTAAGAAATAAGTACACTGTGCAGGAGCTTGGCTGCAAATCCAATTGCAGGCACGCCCACAGAGTGTCTACTGTTGCCAGTGCCACAGTCGTTTAATGATGCTTGATTTAATTAATGCCGCATTGGCCACGTGAACGCCACTTGGAATGGGCGATTGAGAGGGAGAGAGCAATTGGAAATTGTAAACGCAACGAGAGAAGAGCCACAGAAAACAGCCACCGAGTCATTTGCTGATGATGATAATTTATGGGCCTGAAGGGTTTTGCGGATTTCGCATTCGAGACCTTATTTCCTCTGCTGAGAGTCTTCAAATATTTGCACTGGCATTTCTTCGTCTACTGCCACACACACACACACACACACACCCACAGGCACTAAGCATCAGGCATCAGACGCAGAACAAATTGTTTACAATATTTATTGTTTGCGTCTGCGACTGTTGACAATGATGAAACGGCAACTTAATGGTCCACTCCGCTTTCTGGTGCAAAATCAGCGCCATGGCAACTTGACTTGACCAGAAACACAAGTCCAATACCAATACCAATGCCAATACTCCAATGGCCACCATCCGCAATTCGCAATCCGCACCAGCAGCGGCGCCAATGCTCATTTCCTTCGACATATTTTCATTTCCTTTTCCTTTCCTCGATTTTTTTATTTCTTTTCTCTCTTTTGGCCCAGTTGCTGTTTACTGAAGGATTTACAGGACTGCCTTCTGCCATCCATTGCAAATTGTAATTCATTAAAGTTTATTGTACAACATTTTTGTAGACCTGTTTTATTTTTTTTTTAGGGGGGGCCTTGGCTATAACTAGACCGTTTGGCCCTTATTTTTGGTCCAATATACGCCAAGTGCAAACTTTTTGCCAATATCCTAAAAGTATAATTAAAAATTTCGGCCTCAGAGCTGATAAACAACACAAGTTTTGCGCCAAGTGGCGACTTTGAGCTACCCTGCAATGATTCAGTTGCATAAGTTACTCAAGGATATATAACTCGAAATGTGCGTTATGTATTCAAGCTTAAGCTAACTTCAACAAGTAAATTGGCTAAGCCACTTTTGTGACAACTTTATTAAGCCCTTTAGTCAAACGGGCTAAGGTAGCGCCTCTCCTGCGTAAACAGTGGCAAAATAAACAAATCCATTTTATTCTGCTATTTTTTTTTTTTAGCTCATTATAAATTATAATAAGCAGCCGCAGTGTGTGTGTGAAAATTACTTGCATATCTCACGCGCCAACGAATTTTACCAAATATATTAATGAAATTATTCAAAAAGTTTTTGTGCTGCTGCTGCGGTTCTTGTTGTTGTTGTTGTTGTTGTTGTTGTTGTTGTTGTGGCTGTTGTTATCAAAATAAGCAAACAAAGCGGGAACAATTCGCACACTTTGGCGCCAGCGGCTACGCAATTAATTTTACTTAACATTCATGGACAAAATGAGGCACGTAGCCGATAATGAAAACCACAGCTGCCACGCCCCAACTGCCTCCACTGAGCCTGATGGCACGCCCACACAGACACAGCACACGCCCACACTAATTGTGCTAACAACTTGATTCCAGCTGAACGACTTTCAACGAGTGAATGGACACAAAGTCAGAGGGGACCTGGAGAAGGGGGCCTGGGGATAGTGCTCAAAATTTGCACCACATAAAAGGATTTTATGACGTGTGAGGGACGCCCGAAAAGTATTCTATCTAATTGTAAAGGCATCAAGCAAATGCCACAAATTTGTGTGTGCGTGTGTGTGTGTGTGTGTGTGTGCGCTTGTGTGTGTTAGAACTAAAAATTCTCATACATATATTAGTTTTGTGTGCCTGGGAAAATCCGACTTTTTGCGACTGCTGCATTTTCATAAATTTAAAATTCAAATTGAACACAGTGCTAGACCAAGAAACAGCACACACACACACACACACACACGCACACACTTGTGTGCAAAAAACAAAGTTTCATTTTGCGGCAAGTTACAAAGTTTCAATTCTCATTCAAATTGATTTGTGTCTTCTGTTTCTCGAACAAATTTCTGCAGTTTACCTTACAACCTGTTTGTTTGTTTGTTTTTGTTTGTGTGTGGGTGTGCGCATATTTGATAAAGGTCTCATATGTGTGACATTTCACTTGACATTGTTAACTTAAAATCAACACGCAACTATTAATTCGGGAATTCGCATTGAAATTAATTAAAATGTCACTTGAATTTACTTTGTCGTTTAAACATAATTCTCGCTGTCTTTCTCTCTCTCTCGCTATCTCTGTCTCTCTCTCTCTCTCTGTCTCTTTTTTTACGAATATATGCTCGAAATAAACTGTGTGCTGTTGGGCATTGTCTTGTACAGACCAAATTATACCTATTTAAGTTTGGCTTAGTTGACGCATATTTGAACTAGATCCTATTTAAATTTATTGAAGCCTACTTTTAGGCGCGGTTGTCAAAAGCATTTTAAAGCATTTGAAGATGATTTAAGTGGTCATATATGATTTATAACATATCCATATGTGCATATATTTAAACTGGCACATAAATTATGCAAGTTCCGGAGACTTAGTAGTATATAACAAGTTTTGAACACAGCACTCTGGGCGCAGTTGATGGATGTGACATGATTTAAGGTCAGAAAGTAGGGGAATCTATGAATTTTTTATGAGCCAAAATAACGCTTGTGTGGGAGTGTGTATGTGTGGTATGTGGCTGAAATATGTAATATTTTAAATAATGTATTTATGCATTACATTGTGATTTTTAGAACGAACTGATTACAACAATAATAATGCACATTATATATTTACCATTTTCTGTTCTCCATTTGCAGATGACGATATGCATGTGGAATATGCAAAAGTAAACAAATTGCAGCTAATTATATTGAAATTGAATAAAGTAAATTGCATGTGACAGTGTATGCAAATAGTACTACGCTGTGTGGTCATGGTATTTATTTTGTAATTCAGCTTCCATTAAATTGCAAAACGCCAAAGGCAACAGATCAAAATAAAGCAGCTTTATACAACTACTAAAGCAAAGAGTGCAGCGGTTCAAAACAAAATCAAATGAAAACTTAATAAACCCAATTAAAATCGTATATAAAATTATTTTAAACCAGGCAAACTATATTCGTAATATATACAATATTCATCATACATTTGCAATAGCATTTTGTTTTTTGCAGTCCACTTAATTTCAGACCTTCCAAATAAAAAAAAAAACTGTGCCAAATTATAAAAGTAAAATAAAAAAAAAACATTAACCAAAACTCTGAAATATTATATATATTATAAAAACAATTAGAAAGTTTAGCGTGTACTATAAAACTGAATATTATCTGATAATTACATGAAAATGTTGATGTTAGTCATAGAAATATATATATATATACATACATATATGTATATAAATATGTATACATAAATATATTAATTAATGTGAGTAATTCGATTTGTTGTATTGCAATTAAGAAACTTTTGTCGTGTCTGGTGCTTTTAATCGTTTAATTGATTTCAAATCAAAATATACGTTTGAAAACTCAATCGAAATGTGTTTTAATTATTTTGGACTGGAAATTGATTCAAAATAAATGGTAACAAATGTTTAGCATCTTTTCTTTTCCTTTCTTATAATAGAAAAAATCTTTTATATTAAAACAAGTTTCGTTTCAGGTTCTGCTCGTAGACTAATTTCGAGTGCAAATAACATGGCTCTGTAATCAGTTCGACTTCAAAACGATTTTTAATGCAACTTTGAAGCAAAAGAGATTTACATTAATGCTAGACACAAAGAGGTGCACAAAAAAAAACAAACAGAAGAGACGCACACACGCACACACTGAGATAGAGATACCTTGACACAAACACTGTGCCTAAGTGTGCGTGCATAATGCAATAAAAACAACAAAAGAATTTTGCTCAGGTGCGAGGCGCTCTTCACGAAAAACCGCGCGTTATGCAAATAAGCAGCCGTTCGGCAAAAATCTCTCAAAGCAATGCACAAAAGAGCGATAAGTATATATGTATGTGTGTGTGTTTGTGTTTGTTCAAGTGTGTGGGTGTGGGAGTGGTTGGTGGTTGGTGATTGGTGGTATAGCCGTCTGTGCGCCTGCATACTAGCTAGGGCTGTGGGTCGGGGTTAAGGTGCATGGCAAAGATTGCGCATACCAAGCAAGCTGACAGCCAAAAAGCCAAGCGGCCATTCACTTTAATTAACGGTTAACGACTGCAACTGACTGCGATTCTCTGTTTGGGTTAACGGATGCTCTTGGGGCCTGGCAATGGGGGAACCGCGACGGCAACAAACACACAGAACGTCTCGCTGTCTGGCGGGTTTGTACAGTGATAACCAAAGCCATAAAACGGGCGGGCAAAAATGGCAATCTGCTTATTGAAGTGGGGATCCAGAGTGATAACGCAATATATACGCCACTAAATACAAGAGAAGATATACCAAAAATATAATAATAGTAATATAAGCAGACATAACCAGTTAATATTCATTCGCAATCGGCCAGCCAATCGGAGTTGTCTTAATTCGGTTAACGAGTTGCATGTGAATCGATTTTAAGAGCTAATTAGAATGTAATCAATGCCTGCTGGAAATATACATTCATAAAGCCGTATCCATTCATATCTTATCGTTGGACATGCGACTGGGCTTACTGTGAATCATCGCTACCGAAAATAAATTCTACATAGCTCGGAGAAAGCAACTGAAACAACTACACACTATAAAAAACGTAAATAAACTTTATTTAAATGGATTCGGAAGCTTTGCTAATCTCATTGGCCCTAATATGTTTGTGCCTTTTCTTTCTACGCGTAAGTTAGCAGCAGATATTAACGTTATTATTCTCGTAACATATGTTCTGACACTGAATTGCAGACCGCTATGATTGGCTATCGCTTTTACGTGCTGAGACGACTAAAAGAGGCAACTCAACTCGAACAAGGTGAGTAGACATTATCTCAAATATTTCGACTAGTTTCTGGCACTTCGAATACTTAGTCAGAAATGGGCGTGTGCCGTGACTTATTTTTGTGATAAGTAATGTTTGTTTTTTTCTCAATTGCCTAAAGATCCAGCAATGTACCAGAAATATAACAAAAGTTTTTATTAGTAGGCTTAAGAATGGGTATTTTACAAAAATTCGAATAACAGCAATTTTTACTTAAATAATTACACTTACATAGCTAAATTACATTAATTTATGGTTTATTCAGGCATAACGTCTGAAGTAAATATGTTTTTATTAAGGCATATTTACCAAAGTTAATACAGTCTAGTATTATATGTGCAAATTCTTGTCAACATATTTCACATACAAAAGATTTATACACAAGGAGGTACTTATGATAAGTAAACAAAGCATGATATTACGACCAAAACTCTATAAACATACCATTAAAAAATTAGCCATAAATAGTCAAAAACAATACGTTATACATAGGTAGATACATATTTAGATAGTATAGAAACATTCTAGCAGTTTGTGCGACTTTTGCTCGCTTTTATCATGGTGTCCAATAGATAAAGAAGGCTGGATTCCCCCACCTTACCCCTTGCCAACGCACATATTATATGATATCAGACAAATAAAAACAAAAACACTTAAGCCCTGACTTGGCACTGATTTTGGCAGCTTTATCAGCTAATGACTACGAAGCAAATATGTGAGCCATGCCTGACCCATGATGACTGATCGCCAGCCAAATAACCAGGCGCATTTATTTCGGTGACTTTAGTTCACTTTTAGCGGGCACATCGAGTGAATCGAGACTTGTCAAGCTATTTTCCGAGCTGCGTCCTGCAGCGAAGTAGCACCCACAATGGCAACACCAGCAATAAATACAACAACAACAGCTGCACCAGTAACCGCTGCAGCTGCAACAACTGCATCAGCTGCAACAACTGCAGCAGCAATAACAACGAGCACACTGGCTAGCATTTGGAACACGCCCAGCACCACCCCCGGTTTACCATATTGGGATTACTACTATTACGACAATGTATTTTATATTGTGTGGCTGTTTGTCTTATGCTTATTGATGCTATTCCTCATCCCAATGGTAATTCAATTCAAGTACATGTGCCCAGACTTCCGCTAACTAGCTTCTCTCTATTTCGCCCCAAAACAAACCAAAGAGTGTACTATGGCGCAGGCGTAAGGAGAATGCACGCAGGCTAGTCCTGCAGAGGCAACGAGGTAAATGTTTTCGTTTTTCCGCCACCAAATTTGTACTTTAATCGAGTCATGGGTGCAGGCCAGTAGAACTACAACACCTGCTTGAGCGCGGCCAGAAATCCAAAGTTAATCAGACCCAAGTATAAGTAGTAGACATTCAGCTTGAACAGCTCCCAGCGCTCGTGCAGCCGCAAACGCCAACGTGTCGAAGCAGATGACTGTTGTGACCGTTGCTCCGCATATGACGATTGGACACAGCACTTGGACATGGCCCAGAAGGCGGTCATTCGATTCTGTGTGCGCAACGTTGCCTCAATGCCCCGGATCAGATCATTCGTCTTCAATATGAGCAGCATTTGGCGGTCCACCTGCTCCAGCACGTCCGATATGTGCGGCAGCACCAGCGATGTATTACTCTGCAATGTATTCTTCTGCAAAACGTCACAGATTTGAGTACGGAAGGATTATAAATTTTGTGTATTTCATGCACTCACCTCTTCTTTGGTATATTTGACTTTGTTAATGCCCTGCATGAGCGTTTCCCAGGGCCGACCTGTCACCATGCACACAAACAGACCATATAGATCACCCTTGATGCCCAGCTGTTCGCTGTGCTGACGCATTGCCTTGCGATCGACATTCAGTATGCTCAGCCAGAGTTTTGAGTATTCATAGCGAAACTTATCGCTCAGATTGGCATAGAGGCCATGGTCCAACAGGACTATTTCCAAAGTGTTTTTGGGCGTCTGATGGACGAGTATGTTGCCCGGATGCGGATCGCTATGCACGAAGCCCGTGGAGAAGATCATCTCCGAGTAGAGTTTACCAATCTTATTGGCCACCTCAAAGGCATCAATTTTGTGCCGTTTTATATAGTCCAAATCGGTGACATGACCACCCTCCAAATATTCCATGACTAGCACACGGGATGTGCTCAGCTCCCAATAGATTTTTGGTACGCGCAGCCAGTTGTACTTCTTAAACTGTTCAGCAACCTTTACAGCGTTTTTGCCCTCGTTGAGAAAGTCCAGTTCAATGGGCAAATTCTATAAAAGGACAAATGTAAGATTAAGTTCAATCAGTTTTAAAAACTTTTTCAAAGATCTTTTAAAAATCAACTACTCGCTAGTCAAAATATGCTGTTGGAAAATTCAATTGCAAATTCACCTTCTTGGATTCCTCGACCAGCCACTGGATCTTGAAGTCGGGAAATATGCGTGCCAGCATCTTAACGCCCAATTCCATGGTCTTCATGTCCACCCGAGAGTTGCCCTTCACATATGGATGCTGCACTTTGACGGCGACAATTTCGCCCGTCTTCAGGCGTGCCTTGTGCACCTGAGCCAATGATGCAGTGCCCAGGGGTTCGCGTTCGAAACTATCGAATATATCCTCGGGATTGCGTTTCAAGTCCTGTCTGATCACCTTGTACAGATCCTCAATGGGATTTTGTGGCGCATCCGAGTGCAGCACCTTCATTGTCTGCACAAACTCCTTGGGCAGCAGGTAGTCCAAGGCACCAATATGCTGACCCACCTTTATATACACACCCTTATTCGTGCAGATCAGCTCGAGCAGTTTCTCAGCAGCAATCTTGTGCACTCGACTCTTCTCCGCCTTGTATTCGGGTGTCGTCTTGTCCCACTCCTTGTAGTACAACTCGCGCTTGTAGGTCAGCGCCACATCAACGACGGCACAAGCCGCACGCGACAATCGCACTATGCCCAGTGAGTTCAGCTCATAGTCATTCGTGTGCAGACTCAGCCCGGTGCTGATAAGGCCGGTGCCAAGGGCGCCATAGCCCAGAACGCGTCGCAGCATTTATGGCAGGAAATGCAGAGCTGGGAGAACAGCACAGATTGTCTGCAAAAATTGTACTAATTCAGTTTAATAATTCAGCTTTTTACATTGCCAGCAGTGCTGGCAATGAACCGTTAAGTCAACAAGTTGTCATTTCGCTTTAGTGTCAGTGTCAAGTGACCTTTAACCCTTAAGCTGTTACCAAGAGCTAGTTCAACCGCCCTAGAACCTTTGAAGTGCATTTTTTGCAGAAGCTTTGTTTTGAATTCGACCTTTTTTTAAAGACTTTCGTGTAAGCTGAGTTTACCTAATTTAACATATTAATATGTTAGCTTTTTAATATTATAAGCTGACTTTCACTCATAGTTAATTAATTATATATTTCCGTCCAACTAATTACAACACCAACACAAAAATCCACTTATTTTAAATTTTGAAATTTGGCAATGGACCTTTTGCTGCCTGACCCGCAACCTGTTGCACCTGCATTAAGTCACATTTACATATTTACCGAGACAAAAACACAGAAAAAGCACATGGTAGACTTTCACCATTTGTTGGGCCAACAACGTCAGCAATTGTTTGTCTATTATATAAATGATTAATCGAAGTTAAACTTTCAGTCTTAAACGTTTTTTGTGCAAGCCGTTTCACTTGCATTATGTGTGCGTGGGTGTTTCACGTGTGTGTGTGTGTGTATGCGTGTTTTTGTTAGTGACTTGCTAACACTTACACTAAGTTAATAAAGCAGCTTTAAATTTGTAGCCGCTGGGAACGCCAACTGCGCGCTAACTAACTAACAATCAGCTGTTCAAGGCACATATGCAGCACCCTCACAGATTAATCGATAAAAATGTGACCAATTTGTTAGTATTAAATCGATAAGTTACAATTCAAATTTACGAACTTAAAAGATAAGATAAAGCAAGAAAAGAAATTAAGTTATTTTATCATTTATATCATTTTTGTGATAATATTTAATACTCGTTTCTATTTCCCCTTTTTGTCTTCAACACAGCTCGGCAACAAATGGAGATTAGCGTCTCCAACAATAGCACATCGAACACGGGCAACAGCTGTGGCAATGGCAACGGCAACGTTTGTATTCAAGCCGACGAGTTAAACGAAATCCGCATATTACCCAAGGGCATGGATTTACCACCCAGTTACGATGACCTTAGTATCAGTAGCAATGTTAAGCAAGAGGGCAACATGGGGACCTCCACACTGACAATAGCCACCAATTTAGAGTGCAGCAATCCGAATCTGGACGCAGCTTTAAATGAGCCGCCCCCAGAATATGATCCGAGATTCGTCCGCATTGCAGCTCCACAATCAACCACAATATCCACAACTGTTGTTTCGGTTACGCCAAGAATCTAATTTAACAGCACTCATATCTATTAAATTTTATTAAATGAAATGAAAATAAAAAGAAAATGCACTTCTAAACTTAACTCTAGCAACGTAGAATATCATCCAACGCTGGTCCAAATTTGCCATAAGGATCCTTAGGCAATATAAGTATGTTATCGCACCACGAATATCCTATGACGCGATTCTCGATAATCTTCTTAAATGCTGGATTCTCATGGATCAGGTCACGATAATTATCATTTGAGACAACCGCTGCGTTACGCTCGTAGGCCAACTGTAAAATGAAGCTGAAATGGTAAAACATATGTTATTTGATATATCAGTAAAAAATAAATAAGAAATTGACTGTTAACTACCGATCGTCGTAACTGATACTCTGTTGATTGGGCAGATTTTTGCAGGGTGTAAATACAATTTTGTTATCCTTGTACAATTGATCGAGAATCTCTGGATTCGTTGATTTGGTAGCATTGCGACGAAATAACGGTATAACGGCCTTCACATCATGACCCCTTTTCTGAAAATACTCCACACAATATTTTATGCCCTCCGACGAGAACATGTTGGAGCAGCCATGTCTGTTAATCAATTCAATTACAAAAATGTGTTACCACAATCTGTTGCTAAAATGATGCTCACCCAAAGGCCACATTGCTGCCATCGATGATAATGGAACGCTTATTCGAGATGGGCTCATCCGCTCCCGTCTCCTTGCCAGGATTGTATGTGTTGCTATTGTAATCAGCGAGTTTTTTGCGTTCACTTGTCGTAAATAGTTGCGGGTTCATACGCTGCCTGTACATCTTTGGCGGACTTACAGCCGTTCCCACATTCTTCATCTCCTCCTTCTGCTGCATCTGCTTCTGCGTCGCCTCATCCCCTAACTTCTTCTGCTCCCGCTTTTTGAATTTTTTATTGAGTGGCTTGCTTGGCTTATCGCCCACTGGCAGAGGTATAAAACTCTCTTCAACGATTATCACACTGTCGTCCAGCGAATTCATTGATTTTTTTTTCTGCGTCAGCTTTTCTTTAGGTATGTTGAGATGCTGACCATCATCGGTAATTGCAACTGGACAATCATATCGATTATCATAGCTATCGTCTAATACAATGCAGCTATCATTAGATGCACTTAAGGGGGCGGACCTTACGGGATAGACAAAGCCACGGCCTGATCTTTTTGACCAAATATCAAATAATTGACGCTCAGGCTTTGTGTCCACCTTAAAATGACTGCAGCTTGGAATGTTATCGTCCTCGTCGCTCGTAGCAGATAGTTTTACTGGCGGAACTTCGTTGGTATCGTCGTCGATGCATATATTTGTTACATCTGGCTCCAAAACAATGCAGTCATCCTCATCACTACTCTCAATCTCTTCGATAATCTCGCCCTCCTCCATCGTGGTGTTTAGCATGTTAATGGAACCCGCTGCCTGCTGCAGTTGTGCCACATAAACGAAGTTCAGCAGAGAGCACTAGAGATAAATTAAGTATCTTGATTACCTGTTTGTTGCGATTAAACTTTGGTTTTGACAGCAAAAATTGCCGCTGCTGTTGCTTCGTCTCGCTTTGAAACTTCAACTTCCGTTTAAATGGTTTCGATGGCGAAGTGTTCCCGTTAAGCGAATTTAAAGCACGACGCTTGATGGAATTGGCCAGCTTTTGTGTGTAGCTGCAATTGTTTTGCCTTGGTTTCCCATTAGTCAAGCGCTTTAGCGGTTTCTAGACGTAAATGCAATGTTGCACATCAATAAGAAAGAAATTTCTTTGTTATTCCATACTTTAAGATTATCATCCTTGAACTTCTGAAAGATTGGACGTCTTGAGTCCTGCCTTTTTGCATTATTCCTTGGCGGTTTATGAAACTGATGTTAAATAAAAAACATACGTGCGTTAATTTCTGTACTCTTCTTTGCGAGACTTTGAAAAGTGTACAATTTGCACCTTTTCATACTTACTGTGTTTCGTTTAGAAATGTTTTCATAGTGGTTCTTTGAGTAAAACTTCAGTTTATGACTTTGATTAAATATACATCGGTTTTATTTCATTTTTGAATTGCAACATTTTTCACAGGCCAGAAAGCTTACGTATATCATATATCATATCGTATATCATTCAATTTGACTCCAATTTGCATATGGCTCCAATTTGACGGGGATTAAACAGCAATAGGCAACATATATTTAGTTGGCGCTTCACTAGCTTCACTAGCTTTTAATGCTAGTGAAGTTCCTGAATACACTTAGATGACAAATTTCATTAGCTAAACAACTTTTAGTATGTCTCAACCACAGGTTTAATTTCCATTAAAAGAAAATAACACATTTATAATCAAATAGATAGTTATGAAAGGCAACAGATTAGTGTAGAAAGCAGAATGAACACTTGGACTAACTACTGTGACACCTGACAACTTTACTCCTTTACTCCTTAAGCTCTTTAATCTCGTTGCTTATGTTGGTCCGCGCCAGCTGCTCGTACTTGTCATGGTACTCGGCTGTTGCATATATGCACGGTATCAGCAGCAGTGTTTCCAACACCCTAATACGCATCGATTTGTAGACCTTATCGTCCAGGTTCGCATACTCGTGCCGCAGCAGCTGAGTGTAGTGCTTATACTCCTCCGGCGGTGCACTGTACGCGAGATTAGATTTTTAAATACACTGCTTTCTTATATATGTACCCTTGCAGAAGAGACTCAAATCGATTTACTACCAATAATAACTCATCTGCAAGGGTATTTCAGCTTCGTATTATTCGTTTTGTTATTGATTACATACGCAAGCACAACTAGATCCACATCCTGCAACAAATTGGCCTCGTCATCATGCGACCAGGTGACCTCATTATCAGGCGATTTTCGACCCAGCAGATTACACACCAGCGACTTGGCCTCCTCCTGTTTTGCATTCAATAGCCTTGTAGAATGCAGGGGTTAAAAGACAAAATGTAGTTTGCCTACTCACATCCTCAATGTTAGCATCTCGGCAAAATTCATCGAATACCTCGCAATTCTGTTCCACACAGCTACGATTGCCATCGAAATGATAATACTGAAAGAAGGCAGCAAGTGCAATGCTGGGCGCACAGTCGGACAGATGCGAGTGCTTGCGCTGCATCATCTCCTGCCAGTTGTGATAGGCGCGCGTGGGACTGTCATCGCTCAGATGCTGTTCGATCCGTGCAAACCAGGTGCTTCTCACATCGTCGGGCACATCGTAGTGAGCGCAAACATTTCGCCAGATTTGTTCCATCTTCTTGCTGATTACCTCTTCTTTTTGTTGTATTTCTTTTATTTTATTTTTTTGGTGGGTCTAGTTACACTTTTTTGGCCACTTTTTGGTTTGTCAAATTCACTATGATTCACTGGAAGTTATCTGCTGGAACCCACTCGTTTTTCACAATTTTTTTTGTGTTTGGGAGCGCTGGCGCTTGCGCTGTCTGGACTTGCAGGTAGCACCCCCAACAAAATTTCCGCGACGACCCCACCCCACTTGACGCGACACATACGAATATGCAACTAGATATAACCGACTATGCAACTAGATATAACCAGCAATTTACTTACATTGATTTTTCGTGGCGCAACAACAGGAGCAATGTGAACAGAAGTCGCGTGAAGAGCACTTTCTGCATTGGCTTCGCACGCGTTCCCGGCTGGAAGCGCACGCAGCGCTGCTTGGCTCTGTTGTTGATTGATGATTTTCTTGTGCCGATGTTTGTGTATGTTGGACCTTTTCTTTAGACTACTTTTGTTTTTCTTAAACATTATTCACATTTATTTAGCCACAACAAACAAAAGTTTATATGCAATCTGTACTGAATAACCTGAAAAACGCAACAGATGTTTGTCGTTGCCACCACGTCAAAAAAATATCGTCAACCTTTGTTTAGTATTTAAAACATTTTGAAGCTTTTTTAATTGTAGCATTTTGTGTTTATATTTTCACTGTCAGGACGAATCCGTATATTTTTGTGTTGTGATGAATACCTTTGGAAGAATTCTTGTTCATCAAAGTGCAAAGTTTTAGATAATTACAACATGCTCTTGCCATTCTGTAATGGGCTGACAACCCTATGCACTGTGAAATGTCAAATGTACTTGTGAAAGTAATCATTTCCAAATCTTTATTGTACATTGTTTGTCCTCAAAAGTTATTTATTGGAAAAAAGTGTGGATCTACAACTTAGCGATTTTCGCTTTTCAGAACGTAAAATCGCTTTTCACTAAATTATCCCAAAAACCCACATTTATCACCAAATTGCATTACATTTGACATAGCGTGAGTAAATCGGACCATTTGTTGCCCTTTGTTCCATGTTTCAACGTTTTGCAATGTGAACTTTCAGGTAAAAATGGACGTGGAAAAATCTAGCAGCAGCTCGTTTGAAGATCTACCCAGTGCCGATGACACCAAGGACATGCGTGCAGCTCAAGCAGCCATCGACGATTCTGAAACATCCGACACCGACGACGTCCCAGCAGAAGCTGCAAAAATTGACAGCGCTGCAAAGGTGGATGATGAGGATGAGGAAAACGAGTGCGACATTTTGGGCAACAAGCAATTATTGAAGCGAATTATCAAAAAGGCACCAGCTAGTGCCAAGCGACCCAATCGCGGCGACTTGGTAACCATAACGTACACCGGAAAATTGGAGAACGGTACCGTTGTGGAGAAGGAGGAGCGCTTCCAGTGCCACGTTGGCGATTTTGAAGTTGTACAGGGCTTAGATATGGTGCTTCCAATGATGCATGTGGGCGAAGTGGCAGAGATCACCGTTGATCAACGCTTCGGCTATGGCACTGCCGGACTTAAAACAGACAATCCGCCGGAAATCGTCATACCACCAAATGCTCAGGTAACTACTAAAATATAATCTTTCAATCATATTCAAAGTGTGGTTTTCGTTTCTTTTGTTTGTTGTTTTAGTTAATCTACGAATTGGAATTGGTAGATGTTAAATACGAAGATTTTGCGGATTTGAAGTCATTTGAAGTGTTGCGTAAATATGGGTGTGTTCTTCAAAGCTCCGTATTGAAGTTAAGTAATCATAATCATTGTGATATTTATCAATCGCAGAGCCAGGAAAAAAGAGCGAGCAAATTACTTTTACAAGCGGGTGGAATACAATAATGCCATACATTTGTATAGACGCGCCTTGGACTATTTAGATCATCGGGATGGCGATCCAGATGCGGAGTTTGGCAAAGAGGACCTAGAGGTAAATTTGATAATAAATAATGAAATCACATTTATACGCATAAATATTTCTGTATGCACAGCTATCGAACGGTGACCTGCAGAGTCTCTTGGAAGATCGACTAATTGTGTACAACAACTTGGCAATGGCCCAAATAAAAATTGGTGCCTATGACGCCGCACTGCAGTCCGTGGAGCATGTGCTGCGATGCCAGCCGAAAAATCCGAAGGCGTTGTACCGCAAGGGAAGGGTGAGTGCGAGATATTATCAACGTCAAGTCAAAGATTTAGACATGTTTTGCAGGTACTTGAGGGCAAGAATGATACGCAGGGCGCAATCAAGTTGTTACAGAAAGTAGCCACATTGGAGCCAGACAATCGCACCGTGCAGTCAGACCTAGCACGTCTCTTTATTAAGGCACGCCGGGAGGAGCACAATGAAAAGGAGATGTATCAGAAAATGTTGGGTCAGGCTAAGAAAATGGAACAGAAAACCAGCGTCACACAGAAAGCACCATTAGTAGACAACTCAAAGGTATGTACAACAGGAACCTCTCGAGAAATCCAATTTTAATTTTATTAATTCTTTCATAGCTGAAGTTACTTGGCTTTTTAATGGGTACAATATTGATTGGTGTTGCTGGTGTAGCCATTTATCGCTACAAGTATTGAGACGTGAGAATGTAAAATTGTAATCTAAACTACCGAGTACTTTAAGCAATTCAAATGCATTTTAATACATAAAGCGAAATTATTAAAGTTGGAAACGCTTTCTTGTAATGATAATTTGAAGATATTTGCTATGCACACTTTCATGAAAATTAATAGTAATAAATGCAATGGTTTTTGGATAATACTTATAATTTAATTCTTTATTTTAAGCAATCACTTGCGAAATATTCATAGAAATAAAACTATTTTCTCTCAATTAGCCACTCGTTTTATCCTAGATTTTTAGAACATTTTTACACATACATATGTTATTAGTTATAGAAATAACAGAAACGCTGACAACAGCTTCAGCCCTGTTAAACACTCAGCGCCGTTTGGCCAATTTCAGTATATTTTCTTTGAATTATTTCAAGGCGCGAGCTTATTATTTATGATTGCCACTGTGTTCCAGTTAAAACTAACTATAAGGGAATGGCTATAGAGTCAATCATATTCGGTATTTATTGAAAACAATAATTATATAGTGTTGTTTGCTGTAAGTAACAAACGTTAGAATTTATTCCCGCACATCTATAAATAAATATATATAGAAAAATTTCAGGTATCCAATTCTGCTTATATTTGTTCATTAAAATAAAACCAAACATCAACAAACAATTGTTTTATTATTATCCATAGATTTTAAGAAAATATGTTAAGAAATAACAGAAACACTAATAGAGCTTCTGCTCTGTTAAACAAACTCTAACGCCGTTAGGCCAAATTTAGTGTATTTTCTTTGCTGAATCATTTTCGCTGCGCACCAATATTAAATTAGCTGCAACTAGGTTTTTGATTTAATCAGTCGACAGTTATTTCACAAGTTATAACATTATAAAACATCGCGTTCAGTGGACATGCATAAGTCTCTGCTGCTGCTTGCCGTTTGCCTGGCCCTGGCATGGGCCGATCCAAAGTTGTTGCGAGTGCCATTGAAAAAATTCGAATCCGTTCGCCGGCATTTCGCTGATGTTGGCACCGAGCTGCACCGCCTTAACATCCGGCCTGGCAAACCCGGCCTCATCGCACCCGAGCCGCTTTCCAATTATCTGGATGCGCAATACTATGGCCCCATATCAATTGGTTCGCCGCCACAGAACTTTAAGGTAGTATTCGATACTGGCTCTTCTAACTTGTGGGTACCGTCCAAGAAATGTCACCTGACCAACATTGCTTGCCTTATGCACAACAAATACGATGCCACCAAGTCCTCGACTTATGTCAAGAACGGTACCGAATTCGCCATACACTACGGATCGGGCAGTTTGTCCGGTTACTTGTCCACCGACGTCGTCAACATTGCCGGGCTGGATATAAAGGGTCACACCTTCGCCGAGGCACTGAGTGAACCAGGTCTTGTCTTTGTCGCTGCCAAATTCGATGGCATACTTGGATTAGGCTATAGTTCGATATCTGTCGATGGTGTCAAGCCCTCATTTTATGCCATGTACGAACAGGGTTTGATCCCCCTTCCGGTGTTTTCGTTCTATCTGAATCGTGATCCCAAGGCCCCAGAGGGTGGCGAAATTATCTTCGGTGGTTCTGATCCTAATCATTATACCGGCGACTTTACGTATTTGCCGGTCACGCGCAAGGGCTATTGGCAGATCAAAATGGACTCGGCTCAGCTAAACGATATTGAGTTGTGCAAGGGCGGTTGCCAGGTGATTGCTGATACGGGCACCTCGCTGATTGCAGCCCCAGCTGCTGAGGCGACTTCCATAAATCAGGCCATCGGTGGCACTCCCATTGTGGGTGGACAGGTAAGCAGTCAAAGTATACATATACATACATAAATATATATATAATATATAAATGCTCTTTCAGTACATCGTATCGTGTGATCTCATCCCCAATTTGCCAGTGATTAAGTTCGTGTTTAATGGTAAAACATTTGAGCTGGAGGGCAAGGATTACATTTTGCGCGTAGCTCAAATGGGCAAAACCATTTGTCTGTCCGGTTTCATGGGCATGGACATACCACCACCAAATGGACCCCTTTGGATTCTCGGCGATGTCTTCATTGGAAAGTACTACACTGAATTCGATATGGGCAACGATCGCGTTGGCTTCGCCAATGCCAAGTAGAGCGTTAGCTTAAACCAAGCAAAATTATATTATTTAGATATTATATTCCTGTAATGTGAACAATTTAAAAAAAATATGGGAGAATTGAGCAAATCGAGAGACTTTTTCTGCAATTGCGAATAAAATGAAAGCATTATTAATATATAGACTGTAGAATTGTATTGTATTTAATTGGCCTTTGTTTTGACGGTTGCCTTTGTTATTGTTATTATTTGTCATCCATTGGACCTTTGCTTATCAAGTAGCCAATTATTCTTTACTTTCGCCACATTGATAAGCACGGCTTCACCCAGCTTTGTTTACGAAACACTGGAATATATATGTGGGTGCGTGTGGCAGGTTCTACATACAGTGGCGGACAGCTTATTAGGCACAGAGTCAAAGAAAATAGGCTACTTTTTTACATAATCCTACCTAGCAGGTGGGGAAACCCCAGTGTATTGGGGTCATATATTAATTTAGGTGGGTAATACCTGTACCTACCATCGGTCTTTGGAAATTTTGAAAAATAATTAATGATTAGTTTATGGCAGGCAATTACTTTTTTTCTTTGACTCTGTGCCTAATAAGCTGTCCGCCACTGTATACAACCACTGTTTTATCTGATGAATGCATGTACATATATATATATATATATAATTGAGGGGTTTTTGTTATAGTCATATGTATGATTGGAATACATTATTTATAATGAACTTTTTGCTGATTGTGAAAAAGCTTGTAGCAGTGCTGTATAATATATATATATATATAATCATGCCAACACTATCCTACAAGAAATTGTTCTGTCAGGCTGAAACTTTAACTGGCGTAATTTAGCAGCAGAGATTTATTCCTATCGAAGTCCTTGGAAATAATGCAATAAATGTATATAATTTTTATGCTACGATATATAGCTGCTTACACATCATATACATATTTTAAAATTGTACTGCATGGATCTATAATCTTCAATCTTGCTTTAACTGATATTGTATTTACCTTGCGTGCAACCGGCTATAATTATACATACATATAAGTTTATTCAAGTCTAAGCCGTAAGGATTAGATCGCATCAATTTATTTAAATTATTTAATTCAGAGGACTGCTGTATGATTTCTGATTATGATGCTTGATTAATTGTGATTAGCTGGGCTGAAATCAAATCAAAACAATCTGTGTATAGGCCACTGGGTTAGCTCGATGACTTTCGCGGCTGGTGTGGTTTCTGGTCTGATAGACGTCAGCAACTGGATTTGTTGGCCATAGCGCGCTTTTGGGCGCTGTGCTTAAATAAATGACGTATCCAGCTTACATATTTATCAGTTGAACTAAGCAATAGTCAAGTGAACAACTTGCACTTTGTACTGCTCTACAGCGCGGCACGAGTTCTAAATTAATCAGAGTCAAGTACTGATTCACGTTGCGTAGAATTGGAATAACAATAACAATGGAATATGAACTAAGCCACACAAATGTATGTAGATAAGACAACATTTAATACTAAAAAGAACGCTAATAGAATAGACACAAAATAAGTAGAGCTAGATTTATAATTTAAGGTCGAAAAATATTGTTAGTTTTATAATTTCCGATTTATATCGCCCATATCGACAGCTGGAGTCGTCGCTGTTGTCGATGTTGTCGATGTTACGCCTTGTCCAACATTTGGTTGTTGCTTTATTTCGACCATTTCCGCTGCTGATTTCAAATTGGGCAGCTCGTGCTCCTCATCGGATTCGGTGGATTCGCGTATGATCTGCAACGGCGACAATCCTGCTGGATCTAGGTGACCAACTTTGTACATATCACAGGTCTCGTTGACGTAGCGATTGAATACGTCCGGCTTGTCGGCATACACATGATGACCGGCTCCGGTTACAACTTTAATGTCCACCATATTGGTGCCCCGCTGCGATTTGATTTTCTCACCCGACGACGAGTCGATCCAGCTGCGTGAACCATAGATGAATGTGATGGGTATATCGCTACGCACATCCTTGATGCGATTGATCATGGGATGCTTGGCCCAACCGAACGATTGCATCATGCTGTGGAACGCTGATTCGCCGCTCGGTGTTTGGGCATTGCACTGATGTATGTACTGAGGCAGCAAATTGATGTCCTCCTCAATGGTATTTTGGAACTTGCGCATTATATCCGGTCGCGTTTTCTGCACCACCCACTGGCCAAATGGGCCAGCGGCACGCAGAGCCCACAACGGATTCAGGGGCGTCAAAATGCGTGCAATGGCGCGCACCACCAACGGTATCTGTTTGACACTCGTCGAATCGGTGGGTTTCTCGGGAAAGCCCCAAGGATCAGCCAGAATTAGATGGCGTACACGTTCCGGATAGCTCAACGCATAGCTGGAAGCAATGAAGCCGCCCATGGAGTGGCCCAAAAGAATCATATCATTGATGTTCATTTCGCGACGCCATTCCTCGACAGATTTAACGAACTGCTTCTCGCACACCAGCGCATCCTTGCCAAACTGTGGCCGCGAGCTGCGGCCAAAGCCGAGCACATCCATCGCATAGACCGGACGATCCTTGGCAAACGAATCGAGATTCATCACCCAGAGTGCGACGCCGGCGCCCAACCCGTGCAACATCACCAGCGGCACCTCCTTCGAATCTGTGTTCATGCTGACCGTCCATATTTTGTCAGCCTCGCCCACAGCTGGTCCAATATCCACGAAGTAGCCACGGTAAGGCAGCTTCAGATACGATAGAATCTTCTTCTCAACGGCGCGCAGCATTATTGGTGATGTCGACGTCCAGTTAAAAAACCATTGCCATAAAAAGAATCCGTTATTTTTCGGAACCTGTTAGCGAATATGTGCAAAATAAACAAAAATTTCACAATTATTTATTAAGACATGGTTCTAAACATATTAATTTTGCATTGATCTCAATTATCTTTTTGACAATTTTGAGAATACATAAAACTAAAGGAAATATTGTTTAAAAAAAAAAGAGAATATCGCGTTATAGAAGGGTGTGTGAGAAATTCCGATCTGCTGCTGCTGCCACAAATCCGGAAGTGGTGCGAATTGGGCTTGGGTTACCTAACGGGCGCAGCGATCGCGTCCACATTGAAACTGCGCAATTAACTACAATTCATATCGCATTTTAGTGTTGTCACTTTGCGGTTGCTAAGCGGCAAAATAATGCCTAATTCCGTTTTTTTGTTTTGTAGAAAAATCAATGTTGGTCATTGATTGCGACTAGATCCTTGAGCGTCCTTAATTTGACTTACCTCTATATCCATAGCCGAATCTTCAGCGAGAGCATCTGCCACGCCTGTAGCGTTGTTTGGCAATGACAGCGTTCCACTCATTTAATTTCTCTTTTTTTCTTTGTTTTTGTTGTTTAGTTTTGACCGCTTGCCAGGAGAGCGAGAATTTGGAATTTCTAACACATTAGCGTTAAAGCATTTACGCGATTCTCGTTAGTCGAGCATAAGCGAAAGATATATACCCCTTTCGATAAGTGCTGAGTTGCGATGACTGTGAATTTTTCGACCTAAGCTTGCCAGCTGATATCATGTGCGCCCGCCGCCTCTCATTTACAAACTTTTCTAATGGTGAAATCCAATATTGTTGTCATTTATATTTGAGCACTAAGGAAAACTAGTGCTAGTGCAACAGCTGTTAGCCCACCCGCAACCCTGACAGATGTTTTATGTGTGGGATTTGGTATTAATTGTGAGCGGCAAAATGCAGTCTACTACAAAAACTACCAACACTGGTCGGCAGTTGTCATATTTGAATAGTCGCGGTTAAACTACATTTGTTATTTACTTTATGTGTATCGATATTTATGATGAGGGAGCTTTTTGAGTGTTGTCATTTGAATAGATGACCATAGTTACCTTATGTTAGTATCCTGATCTTTGGTATTTTGTTGGTATATCTTTTGTAGTATATTAATACATTGTGAACCACAGACCGCGGGGTACTTTTGCACCTAGCACGCGACATGGATGGAATTAATAAATACAACGAATTTGTGACGCTGCACAAGCCCCAATTCGAATCATCGGCGGTGCCGCTGCATCTGTGGCCGGCCCAATATCGCAAGCTGACCACGGATAACTTTGATGCCGGCGAGGCATTGCAACTGATGCTCATCGATTACGATGAGGACGAGTGCTTCGATGCCAATGATGACGACAATACCAAGCCGCCGTTTGCTCTGGCAGTGGCACGCGAGCTGGGCATCAAGGCAAACGATCGTCAAGCCATATATTTGATAGATCATGCTTGGACGTTTCGACTGAATAGTGCGCGCCAACAACTGGAACAATACCCACAGCTGGCGGATCGTTTGTCGGCCTTTGACATTGTTCCAAATAAGGTGTCCGCCACTGTATAAAATCATACAAACACTATCCTACAAGAAATTGTTCTGTCAAGCTGAAACTTTAACTGGCGTAATTTAGCAGCAGAGATTTATTCCTATCGAAGTCCTTGGAAATAATGCAATAAATGTATATAATTCTTATGCTACGATATATAGCTGCTTACACATGCATATACATATTTTAAAATTGTACTGCATGGATCTATAATCTTCAATCTTGCTTTAACTGAAATTGTATTTACCTTGCGTGCAACCGGCTATAATTATCCATATAAGTTTATTCAAGTCTAAGCCGTAAGGATTAGATCGCATCAATTTATTTAAATTATTTAATTCAGACGACTGCTGTATGATTTCTGATTATGATGCTTGATTAATTGTGATTAGCTGGGCTGAAATCAAATCAAAACAATCTGTGTATAGGCCACTGGGTTAGCTCGATGACTTTCGCGGCTGGTGTGGTTTCTGGTCTGATAGACGTCAGCAACTGGATTTGTTGGCCATAGCGCGCTTTTGGGCGCTGTGCTTAAATAAATGACGTATCCAGCTTACATATTTATCAGTTGAACTAAGCAATAGTCAAGTGAACAACTTGCACTTTGTACTGCTCTACAGCGCGGCACGAGTTCTAAATTAATCAGAGTCAAGTACTGATTCACGTTGCGTAGAATTGGAATAACAATAACAATGGAATATGAACTAAGCCACACAAATGTATGTAGATAAGACAACATTTAATACTAAAAAGAACGCTAATAGAATAGACACAAAATAAGTAGAGCTAGATTTATAATTTAAGGTCGAAAAATATTGTTAGTTTTATAATTTCCGATTTATATCGCCCATATCGACAGCTGGAGTCGTCGCTGTTGTCGATGTTACGCCTTGTCCAACATTTGGTTGTTGCTTTATTTCGACCATTTCCGCTGCTGATATCAAATTGGGCAGCTCGTGCTCCTCATCGGATTCGGTGGATTCGCGTATGATCTGCAACGGCGACAATCCTGCTGGATCTAGGTGACCAACTTTGTACATATCACAGGTCTCGTTGACGTAGCGATTGAATACGTCCGCCTTGTCGGCATACACATGATGACCGGCTCCGGTTACAACTTTAATGTCCACCATATTGGTGCCCCGCTGCGATTTGATTTTCTCACCCGACGACGAGTCGATCCAGCTGCGTGAACCATAGATGAATGTGATGGGTATATCGCTACGCACATCCTTGATGCGATTGATCATGGGATGCTTGGCCCAACCGAACGATTGCATCATGCTGTGGAACGCTGATTCGCCGCTCGGTGTTTGGGCATTGCACTGATGTATGTACTGAGGCAGCAACTTGATGTCCTCCTCCATGGTATTTTCGAACTTGCGCATTATATCCGGTCGCGCTTTCTGCAGCACCCACTGGCCAAATGGGCCAGCGGCACGCAGAGCCCACAACGGATTCAGGGGCGTCAAAATGGGTGCAATGGCGCGCACCACCAACGGTATCTGTTTGACACTCGCCGGATCGGTGGGTTTCTCGGAAAAGCCCCAAGGATCAGCCAGAATCAGATGGCGTACACGTTCCGGATAGCTCAACGCATAGCTGGAAGCAATGAAGCCGCCCATGGAGTGGCCCAAAAGAATCATATCATTGATGTTCATTTCGCGACGCCATTCCTCGACAGATTTAACGAACTGCTTCTCGCACACAAGCGCATCCTTGCCAAACTTTGGCCGCGAGCTGCGGCCAAAGCCGAGCACATCCATCGCATAGACCGGACGATCCTTGGCAAACGAATCGAGATTCATCACCCAGAGTGCGACGCCGGCGCCCATCCCGTGCAACATCACCAGCGGCACCTCCTTGGAATCTGTGTTCATGCTGACCGTCCATATTTTGTCAGCCTCGCCCACAGCTGGTCCAATATCCACGAAGTAGCCACGGTAAGGCAGCTTCAGATACGATAGAATCTTCTTCTCAACGGCGCCCAGCATTACTGGTGATGTCGACGTCCAGTTACAACAACATTGCCTTAAGAATCCTTTATTTTTCGGAACCTGTTAGCGAATATGTGCAAAATAAACAAAAATTTCACAATTATTTATTAAGACATGGTTCTAAACATATTAATTTTGCATTGATCTCAATTATCTTTTTGACAATTTTGAGAATACATAAAACTAAAGGAAATATTGTTTAAAAAAAAAAGAGAATATCGCGTTATAGAAGGGTGTGTGAGAAATTCCGATCTGCTGCTGCTGCCACAAATCCGGAAGTGGCGCGAAATGGGCTTGGATTGCCTAACGGGAACAGCGATCGCGTCCACATTGAAACTGCGCAATTAACTACAATTCATATCGCATTTTAGTGTTGTCACTTTGCGGTTGCTAGGCGGCAAAATAATGCCTAATTCCATTTTTTTTTTTGTAGAAAAATCAATGTTGGTCATTGATTGCGACTAGATCCTTGAGCGTCCTTAATTTGACTTACCTCTATATCCATAGCAGAATCTTCGGCGAGAGCATCTGCCACGCCTGTAGCGTTGTTTGGCAATGACAGCGTTCCACTCATTTAATTTCCCTTTTTTTTCTTTGTTTTTGTTGTTTAGTTTTGACCGCTTGCCAGGAGAGCGTAAATTTGGAATTTCTAACACACTAGCGTTAAAGCATTAACGCGATTCTCGTTAGTCGAGCATAAGCGAAAGATATATATTGCCCCCTTTCGTGAAGTGCTGAGTTGCGATGACTGTGAATTTTTCGACCTAAGCTTGCCAGCTGATATCATGTGCGCCCGCCGCCTCTCATTTACAAACTTTTCTAATGGTGAAATTCAATATTGTTGTCATTTATTTATATTTGAGCACCAAGGAAAACTAGTGCTAGTGCAACAGCTGTTAGCCCACCCGCAACCCTGACAGATGTTTTATGTGTATGATTTGGTATTAATTGTGAGCGGCAAAATGCAGTCATACTTAAAAACTACCAACACTGGTCGGCAGTTATCATATTTGAATAGTCGCGGTTAAGCTACATTTGTTATTTACTTTATGTGTATCGATATTTATGATGAGGGAGCTTTTTGAGTGTTGTCATTTGAATAGATGACCCTATTTACCTTATGTTAGTATCCTGATCTTTGGTATTTTGTTGGTATATCTTTTGTAGTATATTAATACATTGTGAACCACAGACCGCGGGGGACTCTTGCACCTAGCACGCGACATGGATGGAATTAATAAATACAACGAATTTGTAACGCTGCACAAGCCCCAATTGGAATCATCGGCGGTGCCGCTGCATCTGTGGCCGGCCCTATATCGCAAGCTGACCACGGATAACTTTGATGCCGGCGAGGCATTGCAACTGATGCTCATCGATTACGATGAGGACGAGTGCTTCGATGCCAATGATGACGACAATACCAAGCCGGCGTTTGCTCTGGCAGTGGCACGCGAGCAGGGCATCAAGGCAAACGATCCTCAGGCCATATATTTGATAGATCATGCTTGGACGTTTCGACTGAATAGTGCGCGCCAACAACTGGAACAATACCCACAGCTGGCGGATCGTTTGTCGGCCATCACTGGCGTGGATTTGGAGCATGAGCAGCGCATTGAGAAAATATTACGACGTCTGTGGCGCTATTGCCATGCGTATTCCATTGCCAGCGAGGGATTGAGCGATGAGGAGCGCATGCCCATTTGGTATGTCATGGATGAGGTTGGCTCCGCGGTCAATCACTCGGATGAGCCCAGTTTCCGTGTGGTGCCACTGCTCTACGTGAACACACACACCACCTACAGCTTGCTGTTTCCCATTAGAGATTGTGAGCAGGGTGATCCGGTGACTCGCGACTTTGCCGAGTATGTGTCGAAGGAAGCGCCACAGCGCTCGGCTCTCCTACTGCCCTGGAGCGATAGTGATTTGAGTGGCGAAAGCTTTTTGCAGGTGGAGCCTGATGCCGATTACTTTGCCAGTGGACACATACCGGAAACGTATCCAGAGCAAGTTGATTCGGCAGCTGTCAACGCCACTTCGATGCGCTGTGATCCCCTCAAGGTGTATGCCCAGTATGATGTGCTGCGCGAGCATCTCACAGCGCCCGAATTTGTGTTGGTCGATAGCGCCGAGGATGCGGATGTCCTCTGGCTCACGTGCCACTATAAGAACTTCGGCGAGCTTTCGCGTGATTCACCGAACAAGTTTATCAATCAATTTCCGTTCGAGTATGTGATCACCATCAAGGATCTTCTGAGCATTGTGGGACGTCGTGCGGCAAAGGAGCATCACAATGCTGAGACGCTGGACACGTATCCGGCGTGGCTGCCCACCACCTATAATCTGAGCACGGAACTGCGGGAATTTGTCGCCTACTATCAGCAGCGGGCGGCCAAGCAATTGGACAATCATTGGATTATCAAACCCTGGAACTTGGCACGTGGGCTGGACACGCACATCACGGACAACATCAAGCAGATTGTCCGTCTTCCCGCAACGGGTCCCAAAATCGCACAAAAGTACATCGATCGTCCGGTGCTCTTCCAACGCGACGAGTTGAACGGTGCCCGGGTCAAGTTCGATGTGCGTTATGTGATACTGCTGAAGCGAGTGAAGCCACTGGAGGCGTATGTGCATCGAAAGTTTTTCCTGCGCTTCGCCAATCGACCCTTTGCGCTGGACATGTTCGATGATTACGAGAAGCATTATACGGTGATGAATTACCAGGAAGAGGCGCAACTGCATCATGTGCAATGCGATGACTTTATGGACATGTGGCGCCAGCAGTACCCAAAACACGACTGGGCACTGCTAGAGCAACAGATCTGCGGCATGCTGCACGAGGTGCTCGCGTGTGCCAGTCAATCGCCGCCGCCCTGCGGCTTATCACCTTGTGCTCAGTCCCGTGCCCTCTACGCCGCTGACATTATGCTGGGATGGACGGGCAAGGGAGATGAGGAGCGCACGGTGCATCCTCAACTGCTGGAGATCAACTGGACGCCGGACTGCAAGCGTGCCTGCGACTACTATCCCGACTTCTTTAATGATATCTTCAAGCTGCTCTTCCTCGATGAGCCAAACAACGAGACTTTCCGCCTGCTAACTGCCAGTGGTCAATAATCAGTGCTTCATTAACTTATGTTAAACTATTGAAATGCATCAATATATGTTTTTAAGCATATAAATATTACCAATGTTTTTGTTTTTTGAATTTATAAATAATTAAACTTTTGTGGCATTTACTTAACAATTAGGAAGTGTATTTTATTTGTTGATAGTATCTTAGTCATTTGTAAACTACATGTACAACTTAATTAGCGCGCATTTGTACAATATACAAAAAGTATACTCGTAATCGTATCTTCTATATGTAGTTGGGAACTGATCATGTACAGGCATATGCTCTTAACTAGGTGCTCTGCTCTATGTGTGTTATCTGTGTGTGTGTGTTAGAGTGTCGATTGTTCTTAATAACGTTAGATATCAATACACTCAATATAGCTGCTTGATAGCTGATTAATTTTCATTGGTTGTGTGTGGTGTGTGTGTGTGTGTGAATAGGTGATTTGGGGGTGTAGGTGTAAAAAGTGAGCTTAGGTGTAATGTAAAAATGTGTTGTTGTGGTTTTGACCAATTCTTAATTGTAATGGCACTTGAAATGAAAAACAAAAAGGGTTTTTTTTAGAACTCTCTCTGGGAGCAGCATCCAGATGGGCAGGTTGATGATAATAACTTATTTAGATGATACTTCTAGTCAAGATCGATTTACATTTAAGGCAATTTCGAAGGCACAAAACTAAATCTCGATTAATGCAGACGATGTACAGACTAATGAAATATGAAAAATATATAAAAATAACTTCAATAATATATATGTATGTGTATGTATGATGAAACTTAGCTGCTAGCAAAATGAACTCAACTAATGTCGCTTAGACTAACTAATAGTAAACTTAAATCAACTACCTAAAAGCTACTAAACGCAAACCTCATCAAAGTCTAAACGTATCTTCTCGTCAACGGAAGCTAACTTATGTATAGTCTTTTTAATGCGCAGCGCTGGCAAACGAACATTCGGATTCTGATGCCAGCACTCCCTCATTAGCTTCGACATGCCGGCAAGGAGCTGTTGGAAAGAAAGAATGGTGAATGGTTAAGGATTTAGGATTTAAGATTAGATATATGCAGTGCAAATGTACTTACCGAATCTGAGCTCCAGCGATTGGGTATGGATGGTCGATAGTTGTCAATGCAGACCACTTTGCGCATATCCTCAAAGCTGGGATCCATTGGCACCACATCGTAGTAGGGCACCTTGTACTCCTCGGCAATGCCGCACGAAATGGTGCGGCGACACACCTCCCACAGCACCAGGCCAAAGGCGTAGATATCAGTTCGGCGCAGTGCCTCAAAGCATTCCATGTCAATGCTAGAATTACCAAAGGGTTAGTAGCAGTTACAAATTGTTGCCTCATTGTAAATAAATAAGAATACCTTTCATCGAGGACCTCAGGTGCCATATATCGCTTGGTACCCACTTTAGGATTATGGCCCATATCCAGTTGTCCTGTGACATGCGAGTGTGTAACGGCCAAACCAAAATCGGCTATGACACAAGTGCCATTCGATGTGACCAGTATGTTCTTTGACTTCAAATCCCGATGCGCCATTGCGGGCTTGCCCTCGGTGCCAAAGATCTCGGTGTGCAGATGCACCAGCCCATTGGCAATTGACAGACAGATCCAGATCATATCGTTGTGGCTAAGTGCATTCCGATTGAGATGATCAAAGAGCGAACCCTGCGGGTAGTAGTGGGTCATTAGCCACAGCTGCGTGCACGAGTTGCGGGACGTCATATCGGAGCCAATGAAGCCAAGTATGTTCTCGTGACGTAGCAGCACGGTGCTGAAAATTGAGACAAAACCAAAATAGGTAAGGATTTGTGGTTGACAAGTACGACCATACCTATCCTCAATATAAAGGATTATGAAAAGGCAATTACAAAATATAACTCTATTACCGACCGACAGAATCAAGATCAATAATGTATAGTTATATATTCAGATAACTCCTGTCTTTCACAAATTTCTTATACTGAATTGATAGATAATCTGGAGTATCTCAAGTTGAAACCAATGCTTGCCTGTAGATTTCCGTTTCACGCTTCCAGGACTCCTCGTCACGGCTGAAGAATATTTTGACGGCAATGCTCTCACCATGCCAATGGCCGCGCCACACTTCGCCGTATTTGCCACGGCCAATGCACTCGATGAGCGTCACTTGTTTGGCCAGGGTACGTTGCACGAGCAGCGGCAAACCGCTGCCGGAACCCGAAGTCACTGAATGCTGCAGATACTCGCGCAAAGTGCTGTCGCCGGCGCTTGTGCCGCGCAGCAGTTCATCGTTAACCAAATATGATTCGGGATCCTGTTTAATGCGTGTTGCCGCCAACCGTTTGCGATGGCTCCGCCGCATAAAATAAACAGCCACCGCGCCCACAACTATAATTATCAGAAATGGACCCAGGATGGCGGCAGTCATTTTGCTAATGTTGCTGCTGTCGGCGGTGATCACAGTGGCCACATCACTGCTGACAAATGGTGGCAGCTCGGGGAATTCGCCGTCATTGCAAAAATCGCTGGCACAGCACACAACATTAACGAATTTCGCCGTGTTCCGCTTCGATGGCCCATTCAACTTATTGCGCACATTCTGATTGCAAATTAAGGGCAATTGATCCGGCGCCGTGGTGCAGCCACGAGAGACTTTCTCCTCACCGTCGGCATCACGTGTTCTAGATTTCCAGCACTATAAATACGAAAAGAATTCAAATTTTATTCAAAAATAATAATTCAATTGATTTACACCACTCACCTGTACGGCATTCTGGCATGTGTGGGCGTGCTCATTGGGATTGAGACAGGGCGGCTCACAGGCGTAACACTTTAATCTGTACATGATGTAAAAATCGTATATTAAAATAAATATTAAATGCAAAAACACAAAATATGTGTGTGATTCATGCGAAAAGGCGGGCAAATGCTTGAAAGTTTTACCTTCTTTTCATGCGTCGCTTACTCTTAACATGCCTCCTTTTATTATTTAGAGTGCAGCATTTGAATGAGTGGGGAATATTAAAATGGGTGGTTAGAGGAGTTCTTAGGCAATAGCGATAAGTCGGATTCAATTCAAATTTCCAGTTTAAAAACTACATGGCTCTAATTTAATGAAGTTTATTGCACTGGCTTTTTTTTTGTTTGAGTAATTACCTGGGATGCGTTAGCAAAGAGTTTTGTGGTATTGCTGGAAATTCCTTGCCATTGATGTGTGGTGGCAACTCCATGTCCATATCCTGTTGCTCGTCTAGCAAAAGTCCACTAATTTCCGCTGCAAGAACAAGAGATAAATAATAGTAACACACACAAGCAAACAGGCTAGAAATACTCCACACACACACACACACGACACACACACTTTTGTGTATACACAAATGATACACATATGTGTGTGTGGGGGGATTAAATGCATTTTATGCTACGTTCACCCACAATCAGCATTCTTACAAATTTATATAATAGATATTTTTGGGTTTGCGCATTATTTGCATGCTGTTTAAGCCACGGGAGGGCTGTTTTGACACATATTTGGCATTATACAAGGCGCAATTGGTCAGTAGAGTAGCATATGAAAACAAATTGTGGCCCAAAACACACACACACACAAACAAACAAATCAGCAGCAGCAGCGTAAGCATCATTTTTTCCAGCTCAATTTGCCGCTATTGAGGCAGCTCAACTGTGCATGAAAAACGGCCGCATTTATTGCACATGCATTGTTTGGCATTTGGGAACAGAATTTAACACACCTTTTGCATTTTTATATAAAAAAAATGACAACAGAAACACCAAAAATAAATTTGACTCCATTGTCATTGTTTTTTACCCAACACTAAAATAAGTTGCATTACCCAACACTAACAGTTAGACATACAGATGTGGGCACCCCGTTATTTTAACATATGCTGTAATGTTAACTCAAGTGATTAGTGTGACGCCGTTAACTTTTGAGCACAAATACCAAATTCTATTGGAGTTTACTATTTAAGGCTCTTGTCGTCACAGCACATAGGTCACACTGAGCCGGTTCTCATCTTGCTTCGCCTGGAAAAAATTGAACAGCTGAAAAACTTACAGAAATTCTGAATTAAACTTCAAAAGCACAGCAATTAAAAAGATATATATTAAAATTTAATAGCGTTCTTTGCGCACAACATTCAAAAACACGTATGTATATAAATATTTATATAAATATATTAATTTCTTATTATAGGTAAGTAAGCTGTGTGTGTATGTGTTGCATTGTGTGTGTGTGAAGACTTGAAGAAAATGCAGTCTCGAGTCTAGTTCTATTCTATCTGCAATTGTCATTCTGTAAAACCTGAATGGTCATTGACTTTTCTCATCTTGTTTAAGTTCAGGCAGATTGTCTACTTCATTTAAAATGGGTAATTGTCTATATAAATCCTGTCTGCTCTAAGTTCATTCGGACCGGTTTCACAATGTGGGCCACACTTAAATGCAGCAATGAGAAAATCCAGCAATTTTTCCATACTTCATATCGATATTGATCAAACTACACAATTGATATTGATTGATTGAAGACATTGCACATACACGTGTGCTCTGTCTCTCTCCCTCTCCTTGGTCACGTAACTGTAATCATTTCCCCCTATTTTTTTTCGTGCGCTTACACACTAACGCACGTAAACATTTGTTGGTTGTGTTGTGTCGACTTATCTTAGCTCTGCATACATATTTTATTTTGATATTTCATACACAACAGATACACACATATACATTACATTATGCATATAGAACTAAACGCTAAACGACAAACAACGACAACAGCAAACGCAAACAATTGAGGGCAAGTGGTTGGTTAGTTGCCTCTGTTGCCCCTGGTTATCTAGCTAGCACCTCCCACCGACTCTCTGCACACTTTTCCAACGCTTTAGCATATGCGGCCTCTTCTGTATTTGCCGGCGTTTCTTGCGCTCATTCGTTAAAATTCGCTTGAGACGCAAACATCAACGGCACGTAAGCACAGTCGCGAAGCAACGGCCACAACAAAACGGAAAACTACGCAGTACGTTTTTTTTACTTTGGCATGTGCTCAATAATAAAACGCATGGTTCCACTGCGTGTTCTTTTCTATTTTGTCTGCTCCTCATCAATTATGTTACATAAGCTACACACTTTTATGTAATATTAAATTTTACAGTTGATTAGCAAAATAAAGCAATCAACGCAATGCAACCGGCAAAATGTGCGGAAAAAGAGAGAGGGACAGAGAGCACGAAAGAGCGCATTGACCGTCGTCATACATATGCATATACATAAATGTGTGTTCATGTGCCGTTTGATAAGGGGGTGGGGGAAAATCCTTATTGGTGTTATTTGCTAACCTACGACAATTGAGTGATAAGCGACTGCTCGATTGTTTGTATGCTTGTATGCTTGTGTGTGTGTTGTACGTCAGAACAGGGAACTTGAGTTTTATTGCATCAGCTGTGATAATTTAAGCTATCAATTCTCCGTTTTTTATATTTACAGAAACCACTAGAAAATCGTAATCCACAACAGCAACAATAAAACAAAACAGAACTTAATCATATTTCAAAACGGCTACGTGTTTCTTAATAACTGTAAAATTATTTGATAAAACAAAAAAAAAGTGTAACTAATATTATAAAAAAAAAGCAAGAGGCATACAGTGATAGTGTCAGTAATAGTGAGTGCAAGCATTTGAAGCAATGTCAGCCGCTTCCACACGCAATAAACACTCAAAGATCCACGGCAATGAAAAAGTGGACATAACCAAGGACGAGTTCGAACGCATGCGTCTTGCCTTGAAAGACGAAGAGTTTCGTAAATTGTTCTTCGATTACGTGGACGAAATCCAAGATCCCGAAAATCGTAAAATCTACGAACAGGAGATAACCCAACTGGAAAAGGAGCGTGGCGTCGAAGTCACATTTATACATCCAAAACCCGGGTTTGTGGTTAAAACGGCCATCGATGGCGAAATAAAGTGTTTCATCAATATTTGCGGCTCATCGGTTGTAGAGCGGCCCAACAATGAGGTTGCCATCAATTCGGAAACGGGCGAAAGGGGCCTCACCTGGTCCATACCGATGGCCCAGACACCGCCTCGCGACGATATAGATGCGAACAAGAAACTTTGCAAGGTCTTCGACGCCGTCTTCCATCCGAACGCCTTGCATCTCGGTACGCGTAATTCGAAGTTCCGCAAATGTCTGATAGACACCGCATTGGATGGCGTGGAACGCGAAAATAATGTCATTTTGGATCGTGCCAATCTTAAGTATCCCAAACTCGATTACAAGGGCGAACCGCGTGCCACTGTGATACGCAAGCTGGCCAAGAATGTCACGGACGAGGAGCGCGAACCGCATCCCCTGGAGCACACGTTTCCCAAGAAACCGGAGGCAAATTCAGACAAGCCCAAAGTGCTGCCCATAAAGAAGAATGTGGCGTCTACGCCAACGTTTGCGGTGCCCAAGTACAGCATCAAGCACAGCCACGATATCGATATGGCCCAGTACACGGATGAGCTGGACGCCAAGCTCCAGGTGACTATTCCACGTGCACTCATCGTCGAAATCGAATTGCCGTTGCTCAGCTCGACAGCAGACTGTCAACTGGATGTGACGGAGAAGTCTGTCTATCTGCTCAGCGAGCGTTCGGGAGCCAAATATCGTCTCAAGTTGGATCTGCCCTACACCGTAGATGACAAGTCGGGCAATGCCCGGTTCGATTCCGAGCACAGGTGTCTGTGCATCACGCTGCCAGTGGTGCGTTCGTCGGCTCGCGAGCAGCGACAAATGCACGACAATGTGCGCATCCTTAACCGCGAGGATAGCGGCGTGGAGCTCAACTCCAACAGCGAATCGCCTGCCGAAGAGGAGGAAGCCGACAGCGAAGCTATCGTTGAGCTGACAACGATGCAGCAGCAGAAGTCAACTGATAATTCCGATTCATGTAAGTAATAACTGAGGTTAGTCTCTAACTGTATGCTCCCAAATAGACTTGTTTTTCTCTCTCTCTCGTCCATTAGTCCCCCCGTTCCAGTCGTTCCTAAAGAAAGATCTGCATTATCAGATGCCCAATTTTGACTGCAATATTGTGGAGAATGTGATGGCGTTTGTGCTGCACGTGACCAACGTGCAGCCAGATTCGTTGCAAACTGTGATAATGGAGGCACGCAGTGTGCATCTGCAGTTCGCCTCCATGGGCAGTGGCTATTATCCCACCAACTATGCGTTCCTAGTTCAGCTGCCCGATGCAGCTGATCCCAAGCTGCACATCGATTACGTCGAGGCGGATGCCTCCGATCATAATGTCGTCCTCAGACTGTTTATGAGCGAATCCTGCAAGACACTGTCTAGCTATCTGGCCGGTCCCGATGGCACTGATCTCACTGAGTACCCTAAAGGTTCTCTGTGCAAAAGCAAAACTAATATTGAGAATGAGGACTGTGACTTGGAGTCGGACAAATCACTGCGCATTAGCATGAATCGCAATGAGCTAGACGACTCATTCGAGATAACTATTATTCCACACGACATCAGCGAGCAAGTGCATCAAGAGCAAAAGCAACAGCAAGAGGAGGAGGAGGAAGAAGAGGAGGAACATCAACAGCAGCAGCAACACAAAAAGGGAAACAAGAAGCAGCGGAAGCGCAACAAAAAGCAACGCTCGCTGTCTGAATCCGCATGTGAGGATCTCAAGGCGGAACAAAAACAGCAATACCAGGAGCAGCAGCAGCAGCAAGAGAAACTACCTGAGAACTCATCGCCAGAGCATCTCAATGCTGCCATCTCGGAGCCGATGGCAATGCTGAAGCTGCCACAGCGCAAGCAGCGTAGCTACTCGGAGTGCAACGACAGCAGCAGCGTTCAACGTGGCATATTGAAGCGTTTCAGTCGCTACGGACCGCGTCCCTCCATCTCCGAGAGCAGCTCCTCGATCGATGACTGCTCCTCTTCGTATTCATGTTCTGTGGATGCGGCTGGCATCGGATTCTCCAAATCATTTGGCGACATACCCGAGGAGCGGGATGTCGCTGATGCAGGGCTCTCGGAGAGCTGCAAGAAGACTGTTAGATTTAATGATCACATCATGAAAAAGATGTTCAGGTGCGACTAAGAATAGATCGCATATCTCAATTGTCGGTCTAATTAAATTCTCGCATCTCTATTTTTAGGCTCGACTCGAGCATACTGGGCCAGCGGAAGAAGAATCAGAAGCGTCGCGATTGCAAATTGCGCGCTCAACAGCGCCGCGTCAGCGAGGGCGACTCGGCCGACTACGAGGAGGTGGAGCACGCCTCCAACAGGCAGCAGACTGCCAACAAGGTGAATTTATGACTTGAGATGATTTCCTGAACTCTCGCCCATTACTTTGTGTTAATTCGCTAAATGAAGCTAATTTAATTTTTAGACGCAAATATTGATTATTAAGAGTAGAGTGTTAAATGCCAATTTATCATTGTATGGAAATCGTGCTAGAATTTATTGTATGTAGCCCAGGTGGATCAGTGCGAATTAGTTCTAAGCTAAAGTAAATAACTAACTACTTTAACTTTATTCTGTCATGTCGCGCGGTGCTATTGCGATTTAAGTTCGTTTAGCGGAAAATTACGTTCCATGAAGGTCAACCAGGCAAGTGAAAACAATTGTTTTAATTCTGGCGCTTTATTGCAATTTGTGTGAAATATATGCAAATCCACTTGTAATTGAGTGATAAAGACTTACCCCACAAATGTTTGTAGTAGTTGCTTGAAATGAAATGAGATAGGCTATATACTATATATATATAAATACTATATGTAAGTTTGCTCACAATTTCTAATGAACTCATTCTGGTTACTCTCTCCACACAGACCGCTGCCAATGCTCAGTATTTCAAGCAGCCGCAAAACAACAATCGTAATTATAGCAAGAATCACAAGAACCAGTCGTTGCACGATAGTGGTGTGGAGTTGAACAACAACAACAACAACAATAATCACAACAACGAAGAGGATAATAAGCGCAATGAGGCTGACGCTAAAAATGCCCTGATCTTCGAAATGGATGACGATGATGAGGACATATAGGCGTCATAACACCAACAAGTATAGTGGACATCTACTGCTCTCCTGCAGGTTGTCAAAGAATTTTTTGGAAACAATTATTGTACTGATCTATTTTATTTTTTGAACAACAAATGTTTTTAATTGTAAACTGAAAAAATGTTGTTGTTTATTAGCAGCAAACACGAGCTCAATTTAATAGCCATATACAAATGCAAATTGTTTAGAAACATGCATAATATATAGTAATTAATGATAAATCAGGGCAAAGCACCATCAAAATCAAAAACTAAAAACTAGAAACTCTACCTATGTACATGGTTATGTAAACATACGTACATCTAATTGTTATTTTTTGGTTAAACACATTTAAGAATCGTTAAATTTCAACGTTTGTCGTTTACTAATTTAGTTTTAAATTTGCATTACATTTGAATATTAAATATACGCATGCAAAACATACAAATATATATATTTAATGCGAAACAGATTCACTCATCATTAAATTGATTTAAACAATTCCAAACTACAAATGTCAACTAACAAACAAACAACAAAAATCAATATCAATAGTTAACAATGTATGTAATCACACATAAAACAAACATAATGCATACTTAGTATGTAAGCTATTTACACAGTGAACTGGCTGCCGACAATGAATGTACGAGTAGTATTTTATCTTTTTTTAGAAAGCCAAAAGTTAAATATACTATATATATATATATGTGTATACAGATATAGATATACTCGTATACAGGTAATCTCAGAAACGCTCCTCGAGCTGTTTGCGTATGTGGGGCATTTGCTGCAGATCCCGCCGCTTTACCTCCAGCACGTACAGCACTGGGCAATCCAAGGAGCCGCATTGCAGATTGCCCAGCCGGCCACAGCATGCCTGACATATCTGCTGGGTCAGCCGATAGCCTCGTTCCAGCTGTGCCAATTTGGCCTGCAGCGTCACCACACATTTGCTGGCATTGCGGGCACAATCCGTGCAGATGCCCGCCTTGGTCTGGCGGCCACAGTCAATGATGCAATTGGTCGTAGAGAAATATTGCGAGATGGTGGACTTGGCGCTGCCACGATTCATTAGCTCGCCAGCTGTGGACAGTGCCGGTGTCATCAGCAGCTTGCGCGGCAAATTACTAAACCTGGCGACAGTCCAAAGGGATTAAAGATCTGTATTCTCATCTAGCTAAGCCAGCTGCTTACCAATCATTCACATCGGCGCCAATAAGTAGCAGGCAGCGATTCAGGGGCGGTATAATGGCCTTGGTTATGTAGTAAATGGCATTCACCTTGTAGCCCTCGTTGCCCAACAGCTCGTGAGGACTGCGCACCAGACGGATCAGCTGCATTCCAGGCGGCCCATTTACTATGCAAAAGGGCACACGCTCGCCGCGACGCGGCACACGTCTCGGATCCTTTTGCATCCATTTGCTGTGGAATGATCCCATTTTGTAATTCGAGTAAAAGTCATCCAACTTGTTTCTGGACTCACCGCGTCATCTCCAGTGCCGGCACACAGGCGGTGGGCTTGTAGCCGTTGAGGCCACGAAACTCCTTGGCGAATATCAGATCCTGCAGATTGGCGCGTCCGGAGAGCAGCTTGGTGAATTGCCTGCACACATACTGCTTGATCTGACTAACGTCGGCCGTTTCGAAGAGCAGCCGCAGCACCTTCTCGAGCATTTTGGCCACCGCCGGGCAGCCGTCGCGTCGCACCGTCTCAATGCCCTTGGCCTCGTAGACGGGCTGCTGCTGGTCGGCCGTCTCGTACATGTAGCCGACGTAGCGCTTCTTGGTCTGTAGCATGCACGGCTGATACACCTTCTCCAGCTTCAGTTTGACCGGATGCGGATTCAGGTCGGTGACAGCCTGTACGATTTCCTCGCCAATGCGAAAGGCCTCCGCACGATTGCGGCCCGGCACAAGGACAAACAAGGAGTCCGTGTCGCCATAGACGACGCGCACCTTCCATTTCTCGTTGCGCTCCACCAGCTTGATGGCGCGCTCCAGCGTCTCCCGGCCCTTTGACACCACCGAGTCACCCACCTCGACGGCGGGCATGCGACCACTGAAATTGGCCGCCGTATAGCCATAAGTTACGTTCGCCATCAGCTTGAGGCCCAGTTGGCGCGAGTGCAGCACACGCTGCAGTGCCGAGTTGTCCCGATGCAGCTTCATCGACTGCTTCACCATTTGTCGCGTGTCCAGGATCTCGGTCAGCATGCGCGGCAAAATGCCCTCGCGCACCTCTCGCTTAACGAAGACAACGCCGCATGGTGACACCGTCACCAGATTACGTTCCAGCAGCTGTTGGAGCAACTGGCGTGAGACGCGCAACTGGGATGCACCGAACTCGAAGGTGCCGCTGCTGCCCAGATGCTCTACACGGCCCAGGCACGTGGAGAAACAATAGTTATAGGCGATAATCATGCTGGGATACAGGCTCTGAAAGTCCAGCACGATCAAGGGATCCGCATAGAAACGTGACTCCGGCTCCATGATGAGCGCCAGATATTCAGGTGCACGCATATGAGCTCGTTGCTGCACGCCGGGCGAGAGTGGGACCAGATTCTTTGGCTTCGCAATGCTGTGGGAAAAGATATAGAAATATAAATTGAAATTTGTATGGATCGCTTTATACCCACCGCAGCATCATGCTCTCGACGCGAAACTGTGAGCCACGGGAGAGCACCTCGTAGAACTGAATGCCAATCAGTTTGGCCATCTCACTGGTGCGCCCCAGCAGATCCAGTTGATCGAGCAGCGCCAACGTGCCGCGCACCCGTTCCAGATAATACTCCAGCACAATCCAGCGTGTGCAGGGCGAGGAGAACCAGTCGCTCAGGGAGCGTGGACTGTGCCAAGGGCAACGCTTGTGCAGAATGTGATACATGACATTCTCGAAGGTGTACGAGGTGAGGGCAATTTCGGAGCGCATGAGACGCCACACGTCGAGCAGGATGCGGCCGCAGAGCTTCATCTCCACATCCAGATCGGTGAACTGTTCGCGATCCTCATCGACAAAGTCGCGCACCTTTTGCGTCGGGACACGCGACAGCAGTGGAGCAATGTTGAAGCACAGATGTTTGGCTCGCTCGATGATGTAGCCCCAGGAGCTCATTTCGATCTCGTAGCCAGCATAGATGTCTGCATCCCAGCGCGTGCAGAGCGCCAGCAGCGCCTCGAAAGCCTGTGCCTCGCTCTGTACGACCTGCACTTGAATATCCGCATCCAGGCCATGTTGGCGACCCTCGGCAAGCAAATCCTGGGCATCGTTGACGATAATATAGCCGCAGGTCTTGCTGGGCAACGACTTTTCCGCATCTACACTCGTCGGCAGACTGTGCTCGATGGCATAGAACAGGCAGCGTATCTCGTCGTGCAGCGGATCCGGCTGCAGTTCCTCGCGCGTCGGCACAAACACCTCCAGCGTAATGGTGGTCAAATAGTTGCACTGCAAATGAAAAGACTTGAAACATTGGCCATCAATTCTCCGGCTGGCTCCGACTAACCTCAATGTCCGCCTTGGCCTGCTGCAGATTCTCCAGATTGACCTTGAAACCGAAGGTGTTGTCCAGCGAGGCCTGATTCAGGCCAAAGCTGAGCTCGTTGCTGTTGCGTCCGTTGCTGCTGACACTCTCCAGCTGGCGCACAAACGAGCTGCGCTCGAGTGCATCCAGAGCGGCGCTGCTGGCGACACTCTGTTCACTCGACTGACTGCTAACCGGTGCCTCATCCTGCACTGCCTGAAACTGCAGCTTGGTGCCGCGTCTGCTGCTCCTTTGATTGGTGCTGAGCGGCGTGCCTTTGGCCTGGTGCTTGAGCGATCCACTGAGCTGTGGCGTCATGGGCGTTAGAGTTAATCCACTGCAGCTGAGCTCCAAATCTTCCTCACCACTTGCATCGCAGTCGTCTTCGTTAAGCATCATGGTAATCTTTTGACGCTTTACTTTAATGGGACTATCCACATCAGTGGTCAGCACGCGCTCCTTTTCCCCCTTGAGCAGCTGCCTGGCCTTTAACCAGATTTTGGCATCCTGTTTGCTCGGCGGACTCATTGCCGGCTCAATCACCAGACGCTGCTCGCTGCTGAAGTACGTTCGCAACTGTTCCTCGCTGCGATAGCGTTGCAAGATGGCTGCTCCACCAATTCCAACCAATTGCTTGCGCCGCCAAGCGGCCAGACCGCGCTTGCTGTCCAAGACGCTGCTTTGGAAGGCCTCCAGATCGCTGAGCTTGTTGCCCGGTATGCGTAGCACCAGAAAACCAACCTCCGTCATTTTGCTGACATCCGCCGGATTGCTGTAGAAGGGCTGCTGGAACACATGCTCGGGTATGTCCAGTTTGTGGCAGCTATGCAGCACCTCCTCATAGCAAGGCGGTAGTTCTAGCGGTGCTATCACAATCGCATTGGGATCGGCGGAGCTGCTTGAACTGACGCTCGGCTTGGAAACTACTATGGACTGAGCGGGTAGCTGTGGACTGGACAAATCATCGCTGAATACGGACGGACTGTTGATAACCAGCGAGTGCTCATAGAAACTCTTCATCAGTTCCGGTGTATTACTCGCACTGCTCAGTGGACTACATTGTGGCGAGTCACTTGCTAAATTTACAGACTCTGTTGGAGCCTGCTTCATTGGCGTTTCACTCGCTGGAGTTTGATTCGTTACACGGTCTTTCGCATTACTCGCTGGAGTTTGACTTCGTAGACTCACCACTCTTTTACTCGTGGTTGGAGTTTGACTCGATGGACTCTCTTTTACATTACTCGCTGGAGTGTGACTTGTTAAAGTCTCTTTCACATTACTCGCTGGAGTTTGATTCTTAGCATTCACTGCTCTTTTACCCGCTGGAATTTCACTCGACAGACTCTCTGTAACTCTACTCGCTGGAGTTTGATTCGCAGCACTCACTGTCCTTTTGGTCGCTGAAGTTTCACTTGACAGACTCTCTGCAGTTTTACTCGCTGGAGTTTGAGCCACTGGACTCTCGATCATTTTATCTTCTGCCACTGGACTGGTTAGCTTCTCGCTTGTTGGCGTCGCTCTTTTGGCCAGCAATGAATCGCGAAAGCTGCGCCGCAAACGTCTCAAATTTGGTGTTTTCCGCAGCTTGAGCACACTTCTATCGCTTTCCGTATCGGACACGATTGCCTCGTCATCGCTGGTTGCAGTGGCGGGGGAATTCTGGTGATTGGCTTCCAGGCAAGTATCTGCTTGAGTTGGCACCTCCTCCATAACAAGTCTGGTCCTATTTCGAGCACTGCGTCGTGGCTTCTTGGACTCTGATGGAGTCTCAGCTGTGCTTGCCGTGTTTCCTGCTGTTACCTCAAAGATATCCGTAATGCGCGCATTCTTCTTCTGCGGCGTTAGGGAGCAAACAATGTGTATTTTATCCAAATCCCTCGTGCGATTTCGACTGCTGCGCCTTAGGGGCGTACTAAGGAAAGTGGAGATAAATAAGTAAGTTGAAGTTGATGATTTGATGGACCTACGCTTCATGCGACTGCAGTGCTACTTTGGACTCCAGAGTGGTTGGCGGTGCCGAGATGGTTTTGCGACGCAGCTCCGTTATGGCCAGCTTCTTGCGCAGCGTTAGCGCTGGACTGCTTGAGCAAACAACATGACCATTAGGAACAGCTTACATTTAAATAGAGTATGTGATACAACCTTCTTACGCCCGTTTCCAGCTGCTGACTGAGATGTGTCTTCACGCTGCTGCCCGCTGACATTGCAGCTGTTGTTGCTGCTGCATTCTCTGCAACATTTAAGACTAGTTAGAATTCAGACTCCCAATACTGCAACTGCAACTTACTCTGCGCCGATTTGCTGGTGATGATGAGCGGCAGCGGTGCGTATTTCTTGGCCGCACTCTTGGACTTGGGCGTGCGTGGCTGCTGCATGCTTATGCGCCTCGTGGGCGTGGTAGGCGTGCGCGGCGGACTGCGTTGCATTTTGGGTTTCCGTTTAGTGGGTGTGCGCTGCAGTTGCTGATCATCGGCGCCATCCATTTGCGGCAGTTGCTGTTGCTGACTGGGCTCGGCTGCCGGCTTGGGCTGACTCTGGGTAAGCTTGAGCAGCAGCTCATCAATGTCATCGAGTGCCACAGAGAAGTCAAGCAGATTGCCGCCGGCCGTCTCCTCATCCGAATTCTCGCTTTCGTCATCGGATAGCGGCTGCTGTGCGGCTGCGGCGGCTGTCTGCTTGTCCAGCAACTCAGGCGTTAGTTCAACTAAGTTCACAGAACAGGCAACTATTTATTTAAGCAATTAAGTATTTGTTTTGAAGGCTTTACACTGCTTGTGCTGCTGCGAGAGTTGCGCCAGCGAACTGTCCAAATCGATGTGCGGTTCATTTGCATTCTGCTCCTCCAGCTGCTGCAGCACATCGAGCAGCTCCAAATCCTCCTCGCGCACTGTTCAAATATTGCTTATAAGATTTGCTTAATTATAAAAAAAAACAGAAGCAACATCAACTCACAGGTGGCATCATGTGGTACTGGACCTTGAGATTGAATGAGCTGCTCATCGATGAGCGTATCATCCAAGAAGGCAGCCTCATCATTTGAGGCACTCTGCTGCTGTACAACGCTCTGCAGGCTGCCGCTGCCAGACAGATGATTTTGTATGACGGAGGCGTTCATCAGCTGCAGCTGTGACTCCTGGGTGCACTCCTCGGGATACACGCAGTTGACCAACAGCTTCTGTAGATTGAATTGTCGACGCTGCTCCTTGGCGCTCGTTTGCAGCGTCACATTTGCATGGCTCACATTGCTAATCTGTGTCTGATTTGCGATCGTTTGATCCGTGCTCAACGTCTGCTCCAAGGTGAGCAGCTTGCTCTCCAGCGCTGCTCGATAAAATCTATCGCTCTCAGCTATTTCCACATTGGGACGCTCCTGAGTGGGCGGCACTTGCAGCACCGGCAGCTGAATCAAAAATATATTGAAATTAGCTATGAATAGCAGGATTTGCATTTCATCATTTACCTCATTTAATTTCTGGCCATCGGCGGCATGGCTTTGAGCCACCTTCTGGCGCCGCACATGCTCATCATGCCAAATGGCCTCAATGCCCGGATTTGAGTGTGTCGCGTTGCTCTTGGTGACCAATTGAAAGCGATTCAGTATAAAATTTGAATTAATATCCAGTTCCAAGGCGCTGCAGGCCACCTTCTTAACAATCGATGTGTCCAGCAGCTGTTGCGGTTTTACATCCGCATAAGGCACAACTGAAAGCGAGCAATCGAATGGATTATGCCGCATGCAGAGATTGAAAGATCAGATATGTACCATCCTCATCTGTATTCCTGCGAAACTTGACAATCTCGAGCGGCACATGCAGATAGCTCATGCCATACAGATTGTAATCGATCATAAACTGCAGAATGTACGGCACGTGCGACTCGTGCGGATTGAAATTCCTGCTGAGTATGGCGCCGCTTTGCAGCAAATTGGCGGCGCGTCGAACAAATCGTGGATTGAACATGTAAATCTTAAAAAACTGATGCTCGCCTCGATGATAGCCATAGAATGGACTAAATACCGGAGAGGATTACAATATTTGCTGTTGAGGATATGCTGGGCTATACTCACATGCCCTTCACCAATTGGATTTTGAAGACATGCTGCGCATTGGAGCTGCCCTGGCCCAAAGATATATTGATGGCCTTGTCCAGATGCATCGCTATTTGCAGTATTCCCCGCTCCACAGATTCAAAGTCTCTTTTATCGTAGGGTATGTAAAAGTAGGGAAATACTCCGTGTACATGCATGCAGCTCTTCTGGCCATTGGCATTGGCCCCAAATATGCGCACAATGGGCACCTTTTCAATAAAAATTATTTGATATTATTATATTTTCAATGTTAATATTATTTATGTTATTTACACGTTTGATTTCCTTGCCGCGCAATTCGGAGTAGCAGGGATCCAGGCCAAACACCGGCTTCTCCAGATAGAAATCGGCAATTACCAGCCGCAAGGAATAAATGCCATCTATGCTGGACATTTTTGATGATTTCTAACTCAGGAGACTATTAGAAATTCATTCAAAAAGTGCAGAAACTTTATTTAAACTGTCTTGTTTACTTTTCTGCTGATAATTGCCAGGGCTGGCGAAACACGGTGCTGCAACATTGTGAAATTCGCATTTTACTCGTTACAACCACGAGTACTTATGCGCGAGTACTTTAATTCAAACTATTGGCGCCAATTGCCGTAAAATCAACTTGAGCTGATTGCCAACTTGGCTGCCAAAACACTGTGGCTTTGAATATTTTGGAGTAATTGGCGCCAAATTCAAATTGAATAACAGAAGTCGATGTTTTAACAGGCGTTAACTAATTGAGTTAAAGAATACAAACTTATTTAATGTAGTTAAACAAATTGAGATTGTTAATTGCTACTCAATAAGCTACACTTTAACTTCAAGTATCTACAATTATGCTCATCCTACCTAGGACATTATTTTGTCGTTGCAGATGCGTCTAGCCTGATTATCCTATCACTATAATTCACATAATTTATATTATTTCGTATATATTTACATTTGATCTGATCTTATCCACATACATATATCTTAGAATAAATATTACTGTTTAAGTTTGTCAGCATCTTGCGTAAGCAAAGATACAGCCAACGTAAATGAACGATTCACTAATTATCAGAAGAGATGTTGACACTCTTGGGACTTACTGCTTATCAGTCGAGCACGTTTCACAAAAGTCCCCATCCCAAGCTGTGGTCATGCATGTCGAAATTCTTAATAAATTTTCCCATTGGGAATCCCTTCAGTGGGCATAACAAAAAACAAAGACACACCTTGGCTCTATAAATACTATGTGCAACAAGGTGTAGCATCATCATTTCCGAAACAGTATCCCAAACAACCACAACTACAATGAAGTTCATCGTGTGCTTAACTCTGCTCGTGCTGGTGGTCTATTCAAGCCAGGCACATCCAGTGACCGAGGAGCAGCTCGAGGAGCAGGAGCAGGCCACAACAGAAGTCCAGGAGGTGGAAGTGGCAGAAACCGAAGAGCCCGAGGAGTTGCATTCCCGTCAGAAGCGTGCCACCTGCGATCTGTTGAGCAAATGGAATGTGAATCACACAGCCTGTGCTGCCCATTGTCTCGCCAAGCGTTTCAAGGGCGGCTACTGCAACAACAAAGCAATTTGCGTCTGCCGCCGCTAGAGGACGCCAGGCAGATGAATGAATAACTTTAAGCATAAGGCATAAATAAAATGTTAAACTTGCAACGTTTAGTAGTATATATATAATATATTTATTTATTGCTTCAACGAGCCGCCTAACTGAGTTTCCCTTTAAGACTTGTTGTTGTTGTTGTTTTTGTTTTTTTTTTTGCAGCTGTGCTAAAGAGCATTTCGTATCTTTGGCTGACTTACAAATTGCATTCGTTATAAACGTTTGTTATTTAAAAAATTGATTAGGATTAGCTAACAAATTGAATGGCGATTGTGCAAAAAATTTGCTAATTGTAAAATTTGTAACATGCATATCGGTAATTCTTTTAACTAGAATTGTATTTTTTTTTTCTTTTTTTTGATTTTTGTTTTAGTTTTTTTTTGTTTTTTTTTTATATAAGTTAAGTATAAAATTTGTTAATCAACCGTCATATGTATAAATTATTCGATTTTGTCGTATATTGATTTGATGTAATTACTAAGTTAACTTGATTAGAATTAGTTGTAAGTATGTATGCAATATCCATATACATATTAAATATATATATATATATATATATTATAATTGAGAAAATGTTATGTTATTGTTATTATATATCATATCATATTTGTTGTTTCCCTTAATAATTTCATATTAAACAATTTGTTTATTAGTAAAAAAGAGTTAAGAACATAGCACAGATTTTTTTTGTGTTGTTGTGTGTATTAAAATCTCCATAAAATTGAGTTTTATAAAGAGTATATGAATATATAATATAGTATATAGTATGTATATATTATATATATATATATATGTAAGAGGCTAGCAGAGTTCATTGTATTTTTTTTTTATCTTCATGCACACTTGTATAGATTTCGTTTTTGGCCAAATCACAGGAGAATTAGAAGTAATTAACAAAATGAGACATACAAAAAGTCAGGTTTTAAGAGAGGAAGATTGTAAAAAGATATCTTAATAGCATAACATACCACAACAAACACACACACACACACACAGATACACATTCGCACAATCACACACACACACACACACACACACAAATAGTTTAAATTAGATATTATAGTTTAAAGCTTATGAACACTCTTTTTGTGCTTTTTACCAACTTGTTTGTATTTAATCTGTTGGGCCTCTCGTTTGATTATAAGATTGCATTTAATCCGAATTGAAAAGTGCATTCAAAATTTGTTGATTAAAAACGCTCAACTTGTTGCTTTATTTTCGCTTATTATTCCCTTCCTCTTCAATTTGTAATGTAGTTTTAGCTTTGATTCAATTTCAATTTCAATTCAATTCGTTACGTGTATATTTTGTTGTATAATAAATTATGACTATATATTTTAAGAAGTATGTAAGTAGGAGGCGCACAATTTTCATTATTTTCTCTCTTGCCTATATATGTATGTATGTATATATATATATATATATATACAAATATGTATATAGTAATATATATATATATATATATGTATGTATATGGTGTATGCAGTGAATTTTGTGTTTGTTGTTGTGTTCGTGTTTCCCTTTCATTACTTTACTTTACGACTTAGAGATACAACTTTTAAAAAATTGTGTTTTGCTTTTTTTTTTGTTTTTGTTTTTTTTTTTCTTTTAGAAAATGTGATATATATTATTTCGTAGGAGCGTTAAAGCGAGTGATTGAAATTGGCTCACTGACAGCTGTGTAAATATTTCGTTACTCGTTCTGAACGCACAGCTTGATAACAACAATGTTTAAAAAAAAAACAAAAAACAATTAAATACAAAATAAAGAGAGAAAACAAATAATATACATGTGAAAATAAAAGTAATATAAAAAAAAATAAATAGTAACTAGTGAAAAATATTTGCATTATGCATATATATATAAAAAAAAGTACACGTTACTCGTAAACCTATTTGCAGCAATTGCCATCATCGCGGATCAACGCACAGCTAGCTTTAAACATCAACAACCATCTTCTTGTGTATATCCGTATTGCCAACAACCGAACAGAACTCATCGAATGAGATTTTGCCATCCTCATCCTTGTCCGCGAAACCGATTGTCTTGTCCACAATCTGTTGCAGTTGCGTGTCTTTCAAATTGTTGCCCACCATCATTTTTAAAACCTGTACAAAGAACATTTAATATTTGATGCATGAATTGGATTTGAGCTGGGGACGAACGCACCTGAAACAGTTCGCCATTTGAAATGTAACCGTCATTGTCCATATCGTAGATGCGAAATGCGAAGCGCAGTTTGGACAATTTATCACCTTTGACACTGAACTGGGAGACACCCTGAATGAACTCCTTAAAGTCCACCTCACCGTTGCCATCCGCATCGAAAATGTCGATGACACGCTGCACGAGCGGATTCTGTTGCAATTCCGGTAGCGACATAAACTCATCCACACTCAGTGCACCCGAATTGTCCAGATCCAGTTTGCGGAAACGTTTGCCCAGCCGACGTATCTCATCCGCATCGACTGTGTGTGTGTGCGATAGATATAAAAGTTGATTAATTTTTGCTTTTGTTTTGATTTGGTTGTTGCTGCTGCTGCTGCTGTTTGCTGTTGGCTCGAGCCTCGAGCACACACACGGTGATTTCATAAGCTAATTATTCGAGTTGCACGTGTGAGTGTGCGCCCTGTGTGGCTGTGCCTGTGGCTGTGGCAGTGGCAGTGGCTGCCTATACAAAAATGTGACCGCTTTATTTTTAGACCATCCCCCGAAATGAGATGACAACGAAAATGTTATTGATATTCACGTAGTGCATACTTAGATCAGCAAGAGAGGCTGAAAGCCAATTTGCATTTGAAACGCGTTCGTTTCTTTGGATTAAAATTACACATTTTTATCACTTTAGAAACACAAATATAGAACTAGTTCCGTGAACTGTAAACAAACCACTAATAAAAGCTTTATATTTACAAATTTGGCAATGTTGTTGTCTCGCTCTAGCAAATCTCACAGCATTTCTAACAAGTGTCATTTACACATTTCAATGACAGCACGCAACTGTAAACTAACAAGTGTCATTTCAGCATAATTCGCATTCCATTGGCAAATAAATTGCCCATAAAGCTGCTGGCGCTGGGCAAACATTAAGTTAGCCAGCCAAATAACTGTATGTATGTAAATGTGCAAATGCAGTTGGAAATGGTGGCAAGAAATTTCGGATCACGCGTCCATTCTGTCGACACATAATTATTAAAATGTAGCAACGTGTTTTAATATGCATATTTATGAGCAGCAGCACCTGGCCAAATTCCATTCAAAAATGACATTGACAATGGGAAATTTACTTACAATTCGAGCACATTTCCATTGGCAGCGACGTTTCATTTCCCTGCAATTAACAAGTAAAGTTGTTGCCAAATTAGTACGTTTTTAAATACAAACAAGAGCAGCAGCAGCATTCGTTTAGAAAAAGCTTCTCGAATGTATGTAGCCAAAAACCTATAAAAGTTGCGTATTTTTCGCGCAGCATTTTTCTAAAATTAAGTTCGTTTTCGTGCGTGCTCACGCAATTTATTACCATTTTGTTTTTGGCCTTTTGTGGTCGATTTCCTTGGAAGCTATAAATGTATAAACACTAACGACGACCTTTTTTTGGCAATTTCTAAAAGACTTGGACTTTTCTTTTTTGGCGACTGCGACAGCGACACACTTTTGTACACAATGGCGTCGGACTATTCACAGGCATCGCGCACAAAAGTCAGCTGTTCGCCGATCGGTGTGACCGAATATGCAAATTCTTGCGTGCACGCACTCATACTTATAGGCGGCCAATTTAAATTGAAATGCATTATGTTTAGATTTGCTGCGCTGCTACATCTCTGCAATAATTCTACTCATTGAACACTCAAAGTGTTAAAGTGTGCAGCTATTTTGAAGGATAACGCAAAAAGAGCAGTTCGTGCGCATATCAGAGCTTACGCTCTCTCAAATGACATCGATAACAGGGTATCGACTCTGTAATCGATTTATTTTCTCTGGATCATTGCTCGTTTTTGCAACGGCCTTTTGATTTTCTTTTTGACTGTCTGTGGCAACCTTCAAATTATTCATGGTTTACTTATAGTAAATAAACCACTGACACCATTACATAATAGTCAACGTAAAGCAGAATCTGTAACAATGCATACATATGTATTACTTTATCTTCTCTTTTGTTTTGATTCGCCTTTGCATGTCCCAATAAAATTGAATACAAAAATCCGAATAGATTTAATTTTAGGTGTGTGATTTCTCTTTGATAATCTGTTACTCCATGTCTCACCAAATGGTAAGCTGGGCAAAAACATATTGTATTTAATTATTGACCTACCCTTAGTGTAAGTTGGTAATAGTATCATAAGACAATGTGAACAAGAGGTCTTAACTAGACATTATGACTATCATGTCTTGGTAAATTGGATTGCTCTTTGATAACTGTTCCGCGTAATTGTAATTGAAAGTGAAAACGCTGTTTGCAGTCTGCGGCTGTTGCCCCACTGACGGGAATTGCGGCTGCAGTTATAGAGCTTCCCCGCCGTCGGTGAGGAACTCGTATTTAGCAGACGTTACTGTCGGTGAGATACCATTTACTGCCTTCACGTATTTTTATCATATTAACAAAGACCTGGTAACTATGTGGTTTCAAATGAATCTCATTACCCGTGCGACACCCCATACGAACGGTCATAAGAACTCCAATCCAAGTCTTCCAAGTCAAAAACGAACCGAAAATCATGTCACAGAGCACCAACTATACCCGCTCAGATAGCAATGGCGTAGCAGCAGCCCCCAGACGGAAGGTGGCCATTGTGGGTGCCGGTCTGGTAAGTATTTATTAGCTCTTATCAGCGTAGCTGAGCATCTACTAAAACCTAGTGGAATTAGGTTGCCCAAAAAAAGTTTGTGGCGCAAACATAAACGAATATAAAGATATGTCAAACCCCAAAAGATTCATAAACTCTATATGATGGATTAGTTCGCTAAGAAACAGACGAAGAGGTTGCCATGTGATGAATTTTAATAAGCAAAATGCCTTCAATGGATTTGTAGGTTGGCTCCTTGGCCGCTCTGAACTTTGCACAGATGGGCAATGAGGTGGATCTGTACGAGTATCGTGAGGATATACGGACGGCGGAATTGGTCCAAGGACGCAGCATCAATTTGGCTATGTCGCAGCGGGGTCGCAAGGCACTCGCCGCCGTTGGTCTTGAGGAGAAGGTGCTGGCGACAGCAATACCGATGCGTGGACGGATGTTGCACAATATGCGCGGACGCACCAGCATCGTGTTGTATGATCCGTGCACCAATCAGTGCCTCTACTCGGTGGGTCGCAAGCAGCTGAACGAGCTGCTGCTGAATGCCTGCGATGCATTCCCCAACATCAGCTGCCACTTCGAGCATAAACTTTCCAAGGCCAACATTGTCGAGGGCCAAATGCAGTTTCAGCGGCCCAACGAGCCACAGCTAATCTCTGCCAGCGCCGATTTGATTGTCGGCTGTGATGGCGCCTTTAGTACGCTGCGACAGCAGCTAGTCCGCACTCCGGGCTTCAACTACTCGCAGGAGTACATCGGCACCGGCTATCTGGAGTTGTGCATTCCCGCCAAGGATGGCGAGTTTCAGATGCCGCCCAATTATCTGCACATTTGGCCAAGGGATTCGTTCATGATGATTGCCCTGCCCAATCAGGACAAGTCCTTTACGGTCACGCTCTCAATGCCCTTTGAACGGTTTGACGAGCTGAAAACGCACCAGCAGCTATTGGATTTCTTTCGTTTGAACTATGTGGACGCACTGCCGCTCATTGGCGAGGAGCAGCTCATCAAGGACTTCTTCAAGACACGGCCACAGCATTTGCTGTCCGTCAAGTGCAAGCCGTATCATTTTGCCGACAAGGCTCTAATCCTGGGCGATGCTGCGCACGCCATGGTGCCCTATTATGGCCAGGGTATGAACGCCGGCATGGAGGATCTAACGCTGCTCAGCTCTATACTCAGTCAGCAGATGCCACTGGATGTGGCACTCGCTCAGTTCACCGAGTCGCGCTGGCGTGACGCCCACGCCATCTGCGATCTGGCCATGTACAACTATTTGGAGGTGAGTACGGCTTCAACTCAGCTTCAATGAGTTGCAAATGCCCGAAAAGAAAATCGAAAATCGAGCGATTTTATAGATAGATCATAAATACGAACAGTTAAAAAATTTGGCATATTGAGTTGAATTTTTGAGAGGCATTTAATATCAGTTTATTCGCATGGCCCAAAACGAAAATTTTATTTCAATAAACTTTTACTTTTTCTTTTTAGCGACTTTTTATAGAAAGTTTTCAAATCACCATAAAAAATTATTAATTTTTATTATTAAATATAGATATTGAGTAATTTGATATCACCTAATTCGATTTTACCTTATTTTATAGTTAGATTCTGCACTCAGGTTGTCCAAAAGCAGGAGTCGTATTAGGCCACTAAATATACGAGTCTTATTAGGCCATTAAATATACGACTAACCATAATTTTCAGGAAAAAAATTGTTTAATATATCGATTTGCCAATGTTCTTTGTTAATCATTAAGTGCGAATAGGCGAATATGCGATACCCTGTAATCAGCTGCAAACTAATTTAGACAGACGAACAGACAGAAAAATGTTTATTTGTTTATTTAATTTAAAGCAATATTATGATGTGGCATCCAGGCAGTAAATACTAAATCCAGATAGTAACAATTATAAATAGCCTTTGAAATCTAATCGTTTTAGTGGCTTTATCTTTGGCTTTTTTTAATTTATTTGATTTTCATAATAAACAACTTAGCTTTGATTTATTGCAGATGCGTGATTTGACCAAGCGTTGGTCCTTTCGCTGCCGGAAGTGGCTGGACACGACACTGTTCCGGCTATTCCCCAGCCGCTGGGTGCCGCTGTACAACAGCGTCTCCTTTAGCAGCATGCCCTACAGCCAGTGCATCGCCAATCGCCAGTGGCAGGACAAGCAGTTGGGTCGCGCGATGAGCTTAACGCTCCTTGCTAGCCTGCTCGCCGGTGGCGCCATCTATGCAAGACGTTTGCGCTAACGCAGCAATATGCTTAACTTAATCAAAATGTATATTTGTGCTAACTTTTATAGAAATCATGTTTGCAACTCGTTTGTGTTTTGTATTTTTCTGAGTACACTTCTTGTGTTTCACTCAAGAGAAACACACATCGACTTATGTACATATGTATTAAGTATATTAATTGTATTTAGCGCGTGGTTTGATACTACGCATTCAGTTTTGCAATCTAAATATGTATGTTTTATTTATTTCTGTTTATTTGCGGCGTTTAAAAGTCGAATGGCAATGTGCAAAGCCAAAAATATGTCATGCCAATGTACAAGTGCATTCATACATCAAAGACACACACACTCACACACATACAAACACACACACATGAGCACAATCAGCTAGTATCACGTGTACAATCGGATATTACAGAGAAGAACGCATTTTGTTATGAATAACGTTACTCATTGGCTAAATGAGACGATGAAAATAAAATAAAGGGTTTGGCAGCACTAAAATTACAATTGGCAGCACTGTCTAGCAAGGCCGGCGCTTTCTCTTGACGCGCGCTCTTGCTCGCGCTCACGCTCTCTCACTTAATTTCAATGCCGACGCCGGCCGGTATTTTTTTTATGACTTGCGCTTGCAATGTCAACACATTTCACATTACACGAAATGCGTGCGCTGATCTTCAAATTGAAAGTTCGCTCTCTCCATCTCTCTTTAAGTTGCTAAAAATTCCGCATAGAGTTGCCAGCAGCAACAAGAAACTGTTTGCAAAACTAGGCTTAAAAGTGAAAACACCGCCACAACAATGAGCTGACCCAGAGCTGTTAAATGAGGCAGAGCAAAGTAGTGAGAGCGACAGCGAGAGAGATGGACGCTCAAATCGACTATTCGTTGTTGTTCATTTTGCTACGATTAAAATTTGAATATTTAAATGTACATGTATGCACATATATATAAATACATTTATATATATATACGATGATGGTGTGCTTATGTAAATTTTTGGGTGTATAAACATACATAGATGTTGTTGCTATATGCCGCCGGCGATTTAGTTATTTGTGAACATTTCGCTGCTCACTTTTTATATTCCGTTGTCTTTTTCTTCTCTAGAATCGTCGTCGCACAGTGGATTTGCTAGTGCTGATACGACAGGTAGGCTAGTGTTATCGAAAGAAAAACCGAGTCGATAGCAAATTGTCAAACTGACTGTTGACAAAATATATACATTTTTTTAGAAAAGAATTTGAATTTATATGTTTACAAATCTATTACATGTGAACAATATCGGATAATATTTATGGCTTGCGCCTTTACAAAACACATACAATTCTATCAAATTCAATTTCGATCAATGGCATGTGCATTTGGACCACTGTGCGTTGCCGACATACGCGACGCGTAGCTGCCGCGATTTTTCAACAAACATACGGTCTTACTTAAGCAGCGGTCATCAGTTGCTCGTCACATGTTCGACACTCAAGTATTGAGACCACATCAAGATACTGAATTCGTGCAAAACAAATAAAATAAAACTAATAATTGGACCAGCGATCCACGCTAAACAATAGATTCTCCTCTCGCAGCTGTGTGCAATTGAAAGTGAAGAGATTTCTGATTTCGAATTGAAAGTATAAAGCCGCCGCAAGCAAATAATTTGAGTGAGTGTGCGACTTATATATACACATATATAGATAAATCAAGTTCTTAGATTATAAACTCAATTAGTAGTTGCCAACGCGCTGTTTGCCGCCCACAACATTCTCGAAGCTTTCGAACAACGTGCTTTGTGTGTTTCTTCGCGAGTGTCCCTCTGTGTGTGTGTGTGTGTGAAAAGGAAAATCAGAAAAGCGGAAATCGGCGAAGAAATAAAAATATAGCAATTAGGGTTTTATTTGTCAGTCAGTAGCGTAGTTTAGAATAAAGCGACCGATGTCGGCTCACGTTCGCTTAACATTTTAAACAACAATAGGAAAATCAAACCACTAAAACATCTTCAGCTTGGTCGCCGTCGCCGCCGGAACGCGTCCCCCGCCTGTTAACCACTACTCGCCGCCAAAGAACAGTGCAAGTGACTGCATTTGAGAATCGAGTGTCATTTTGCTTACTCCCCATCCCTCTTTCTATCGCTGCTGATTTATTTTAATACAGCACAACAACAATTCGATTGTCTGTGTGTGGGTGTGTTGGTGTGCTCTATATAGCCAAATACATTTTGGCGGCAGAGACTTTGTCATCGTGTAACTGTAACCAAATAACGTCAGATTAACAGTAACAACGGATAACAATCGTGTCTCGCGACTCTCTGCAACTCTCACGCATTTGCAGGAGATATTACAACGGTTTGTTACGTGCTTGCCATCTCCCTTTGGCTGACAGAGTTGTCGTCGCGTCCTCGTCGTGGCCGTGGTGCTCTCTCTCTCTGCTCACTGCGCTCTGCGCTCGTTCGCAGTGCTGCCAACGTGTGTTTTATAAGAAAGCAGAAGGCAAAGCAAAGCAAAGCGAAGCAAACAAATCGTGCAACAGAATCTTCGTTAAATCGCACAAATATCGCGTTCTTGTAAATTGTGAATTTGTATTAAGCACGAGTTTTGTCGCCAACAAATTCCCCCAGGTAAATATGCCAAGAAGCTTATCAAAATATTGATCTTGTTATTTGTGTTGTAGTCTACGTGACAGTTCAGCGAATTGTGCAGCCGGGTAGCTAAGAAAAAAATAAATTGGATTAAAAAACAACAACAATTAACAACGATCACCCAAACCAAATACAATCTCTCTCTGTCTTACGTAGAACAAATGTGTACACATTTAGTATTTTCACACGTATCTCTTTGCATAGGGATTCTGGCATTTCCGGCTTAATTTTCAAATCACCTTCGGCGATTTTTTTTGGGATCTTGAGTGCTGACGGAAATTCAAACGTTTTCCTGTTTTCGTTGCTTGTTTTTGACATTCGAAATCTACATAACAAGTACTTAAAATATGCATGAGGATAATCATTCAAATTCAATATATGATCAAATATTAATCAGTGATTTGTGTTCTTTGCTTCTCTCACATTTTTCCAAGCCATATGTGAATTATGCACTATAATTCCTGTAATACCTAAATAGAGTGATTCCTTCTTTTATTAAGGGGAATCAGTTGATTTTTTATTTATTTTGGTTGACTCATCTGTAGTTTGTTTGTCCACGTTCCTATTACTGTTTATCCAATGTTGATTGATTGGATTTATATAGTTTCCAGTGTAAATAATAAGGAAACTTCTCAGAAGTGCTTTCTGTTTCAATTCCATGAATACATACAGATGTATGTAAATACCATACAGATTCATCATTCTACAGTCTATCTAATACAAATTTAAGTGACCCCCAACATTTGTTGTTGGTAAGCAAATTGTGAAACAATATTGCACTTTATGGCACAATAATCCCAATTCTTGGTGGCACACTAATTAAGCTATTTGCCACTGGCATAACAAAATCAATTGTGAATACGCACATAAGTGTATACATACAAACAGACATACACCCAAAAAAACGTAAATTTTTAAAATACATACGTACGTACATACATACAGCAGCTTTGCATTAAAAGAAACTTACATCATCTTATCGTGGGCTCGTGAGATATAAATCACACTAAGAGAGAGAGAGAGAGAGTGAAAATATAGAGAGGGAGAGCGAAAGAATGCCAAAAATGGCAAGCAATGTTGTTGTTAGTATTGGTGGACGCGAAAGTAATAGAAATTGCGCGTTGGAATTGAAAACGACAGCGCAAACAACAAAATAACAATAACAACAATAATAACAACAACAACTCCTAACATGCCGCGCAATTTGGTGTTCTTGCTTCCAGTCAAATAAATAAAAACTAAAAGAAATAGAAGACAATTGCAAAACAAATGTGATAAAAAGCGGCAGCAGCAAGGTTATTGCGATATGTCTATTTTAGAAATTATTTACGTTATAAACAAACAAAAAAAACCAAAACTACAATTAATATCTGCGATATAAAAATAACATTGTGGTTTCTAATTTTTCATTTATTTCTTTCTCTTTCGTTTTTCATGTATTATTATTTCAATGTTAACAGCAAGGAATCGAAGAGGAAACAGTTCAAAGAGATTGCATGCACTAAATACCAACGTCAGTTAGCAACGAAAAGAACGACGAAGAAATTAACAACAACAACAAAAAACGTTATTTTATGATTTTTTTTTTGATTATAAATATTTCAAAAGTACAACGAAAGCTCATTTAATAAAAAATCGCGGCGTCGATCAGAACGCCAAAGCGGCAGAACCCACAAAATTCTAATAACAATAACAAAATAGAATAGAAACGAAAGAAAAAAAATTAAAAACAAACGCACAACAACAAACGTGGCAATAAACGAAAACACAAAGCTGTACCAAATAACAGCAACAAACGAGAGCAGGAAAAAAGACAGTGAGAAGAGTGCGAGTGCAAGTGCCGTATCAGTGTGTGCGCCTTAGTGTTTGAGAGAGTGAGATCGCGGCAAGTGAAAACGAAAGAGAGAAGGCGGGAGAGTGAGAGAGCGCACAGCCGAATCAGAAGCAACAATAACTTCAGAGCTGTTAAGCGGAACGCGGTTAAAGCCAATTGCTCATAGAACAAGCACAGAAGCACATTTGCAAGCGCATCAGAAGCACACAACAAAAAATTGTTACTAAAATCCACAAATAAAAATCCCAATTAAAATTTAAAAAAAAAATAAGAAAAAACAAAAACGGCAAGAAAAGTTTCAAGTGTTACGACAACGACGACGAGACGTTACCATTGTGAAAATGGTAAACAAAGTCAATGGCAAACAGGCGAAGGCGGACAAGGACAAAACGGCAACGCAACAGCAGCAGCAGCAGCAACAGCAACAGTTGCAGCTGCTACAGAGCAACAAAATCAACAGCAGCAACAACAATAATCAAGTGAAAAACAGCGAGAAAACCAAAAATGCAGGCAACAAGTGTAATAACAACAATACCAACAGCAACAACAACACAGCGCGTGCCAAGCAAGGAAACAACAAAACGCAACAACAACAGCAACGCAGCAATAAAAAGGCGCGTCCACAGCGGCAACAGCTCTTCATACAGCCGCTGACGCGCAGCAGCAATCAGCAGTTGCAGCTGCAACGTCAACAATCCACTCAAAATGGCAAAAGCACTAGCAAAATGAACAGCAACACCAACAGTAACTGCAACATGACAACAGCAATAACAACAGCAGCCATAGAAACAGCAACAACAGCAACAATTACTGATCATGCAGCTTTAGTCAAAGTGAATGCCACTGATTTATTTACCACCGCCTTGACCACGCCCTGTGCCAAATGCTCCAAGCCCGCCATGCTGCTGCCCTCGTCCGCCTCCAGCAGCAGCGCCAGCTCGGAGGCAAGCAGCTACAGTAGCAGCAACAGCAGCGATCAGCAGCAGCAGCAACAGCAGCAGCTACAATTCGAGACAGCCATTATTTATACGGGCAAACAATATCGCAAATCCAAATCCTATATGGGCGCCTCTCAATATGCAACCAAAGCAACAGCTGCCAGCAACAGCAGCAACAACGGCAACACAAACAACAGCAACTCTGTGCCCTATAGACGTTCACAGAGCGATCGACGTAACTCCTTTGATCGCACTTTCGCTGAGCGCAATCGGGATTTTGTGCCCATTGTGCAACCGTTGCGTCCAGTCCTCTCCTCATCCAATATTGCTGGCGTTATGGCCAGCGCCAGCAAGCTAACGATCATCGAGCGTTTCGGCAAAGGTCGCGTCGCCTATCCCATTATGCAGGTGAGTCAAATCCATTAATGATTAATTATTATCATTCTTATGATTAAGTTGAGATCATTTGAGATATTTGTGTTGTATTTTATATAGCCTGTTCATCAAGTTTGGAATCGTTTTTTGTTGGTTTTTTTGATTAGATCTTTATAGCTGTCAAGATTAAGTGAAATTCGTATGCAAACATTTGGTAGCAGAACGTGCATTCTATCTAACGAATTGGATTAAGATAATAAAAGCGATTTACCAGTTAATATATTATATCCTGAACACATTTAAGAAAGTGTGTAAACAACTTTAGGAAGAGTATAAGAAAGTATATGATATATAATATAATCGTTTAGCATACTCAAATCAAGTTAATGTGTTTTTATCGATAACTTCTGTTGTTCTATCGATTCAGATTGTTGTCCGATAGCAATAAAAGCCACAATTTTAAATATATAGATTTCTAATCGGCTGCGTATACCCCATGTTCCTATCATAATACTGATTATCAGTAAAAATTTAATCAAGAACGATTGAGCAATACCGAAGGGCAAGCTCAAACATTATCTGTAAACACGTGAACACACAAACCCATATTTATATGCGACCCGATCCCAGGTCTTTACCAATAACACATTATAAATATACATATGTGTTTATGTCATCTTCCGGTCGAGCTCTCTCGATTAGAGCATATTTACTTAACAAATAACAAGCATAACTCGTTCAGTTATTCTTATAGATAATGATATATAGACATGTATGTGATCTGTCCGTCCCGTCCAGTAATTCTGATATTATGGTGGGGAAATCCCATCAGATTATTCCGTCTGATAGGCACTTACGACGATGTTTGTTTGCTAAATGAATCTCAATTCGACAGCAAAATGACACTTTGTAAATTTGATGAGAAAGTTATAATTATTATGGGCAGTTTTGATCATGGCAATTTTTTTTATTGTTATTATTTAGCAATATTATGCGTAATCTTTCGTAACTTTCCATTTATGTGTTGTTTGTGGCCACAAATAGAAAGATTCGAGAAGTTCTTTCTAATCAGCGCACACAGCGCTACCAAAGGAAGCGGTTCCAATTAATGGCGCAAAAGCAGTTATGTGATAAGGCCCAAAAAGAGAAGCAGAAAATGCAAAAAAAAAAGTGGAGAGAGAGAGAGAGAGAGACAGGTTGTGTTATTGTTGTTGTTGCTTTTATTGTTTCAGTTATCATTGTTATTTGTTTTTTTTATTAGTCATGTTTATATTTTCATATGCATATTGCATCACAGTTTGAAATACATGTTTGGAATATTAACTAAGCTGTTTGAGCAACAAACTCTATTTACAAAAAGTTCCCCCGCTCTCGCTTACCAATTGGTCTTGTGTAATTAGTTTTAATAGTTTTACAATGTATTGTCTGCTTAGTGGTATTACGTTGGTAGCTCTGACATTCTTATCACTGCACTTGTGCTTTATATATTTATATATTTTTTTTCACTAAGCTGTCTATAACCCGCCAGTCCCGCCAGTCCCGTCAGCCCCGCCAGTCCCGGCCAGTCCCGTCAGCCCCGGCAGCCCCGGCCAGTCCCAGCTATCCCCGGCTATACGCCAAGATTCGCATCACGTGTACGACTTTATCTACTTATTGTTGTTTGCTTCTTTCTACTCATGATGATGATGTTTTAAATTCTATATTTAAATTCTCATCTTAAATACCAACGACCTTCCCAAGCACCTTTGTATTTTGTATATTGCAACACACCGAACAAGAATGGTTTTTCTCGTTTAGTTTTGGTTTCGATTTCTAGTTGAGTATGCTGAATTTGACAGACGAGCTTTGGAATTGATATATTATAGATATTTTCTTTAATACGGAAGTTGATCAGCCTTGGAATATTTACGAAATCAGAAAAAATAAATCGAATGTTTTTTTATTCCGTTTTTTTTTGTTTTGTCTGGTGCATAGACTTAACAAAAAATAATAATAATAATAAAACACAAGTTTGAGTACAAGATATTTTAGGTATGCTAATTATTCAAGTCTCAACAAAATCAAATAAAATAAGTATGAATAAAAAACTGAAATATCTAACTATGATCAGCTTTGATTAGCAACTGCGTCACTTCCATCAGTTTTGGTTGGGCTTGTAGTTTGATTACCTTCAAAGACCGAAACTAGTTCTAAATGTATGCGAAAAGGGAAACTTGTTTATCCACCTCTGGGATACATATGTTTAAAAATCGAGAGTAGAAAACGCACAAGCCGATTCTTTTTTGGTTTTGTTTCGAACGGAATGGAATCTAAAGTGCAAATAGATTCATGTTCGTGTGTGTGCCAAAAGCGAATCTTGAAAGAACTTTTAGTTAAACAGTTTGGCAGACTAAAGGCGGAACATTTCAAGACCAAGAAACACAGTTTACACAACTGTTGAGTGAAAATTATACAAGAAGTGCGTAACAACCTTGAGAAACGTTTTACAAACAATGTTAACACACATTTATACGCTGGCTTACTTACTCAATACTCACTTCAAATTTGCTCTTAATTATGAATCATTTAAGCTCGATCGCACTCTCTTTTCTAATAGAGAGCGAGAGTTGTGGGGGGAGGGGGCCTCTGCACGTGAGCGCAGCTTTTAAAGCACAATTACTCTATGTTCTATTACTCGCTTTGCCTGTCTCTCTCTCCCTCTGTTCCTCTTCGCAGCGCAGCCTTCCAAGCACAGTGGTTAGAGTATTGTTGAAACTTGTTGGCACTGCTCAACACGTGGCAAAAGCTGCTCAACTGGGCAGCGGAAACGAACTGACTGACGTGCAGATAAGATAAGACAGACGACACTTGTCACTTGTCATAACAAAACACCAAAAATACCAACTATATTTATATATAAACATATATAAAAATATACGATTTAGGGGGTATTCAGGGGATTTTCTGTTTTTGTGTGCCTCGCGAAGCCATTGAAGAGCTTGCAAGATTCACGCATCGCTAGCTCTCTATATATTATATTAATGAGTGTTGGTTATCAGCGACTATTGCCTGCATCGAAGCAAAAATAAATTATAACAAATTATAAAAAAAAAAAAATAAACACAAAATAGAAATAGAAACAAAGCAACAGCAGACACAGGTGGCAGGCAATGTAAATATTGAAACTTGTCGCCTGCGTCAAGCAAGTGACTTCAATCGATAATAGTAAATGCACAAATGTGTACACAGATGTGCATACGTAAGTATGTATATATATATATATATATATATCTATATATGTGTATATATAACTGATTTTGCAAGAGTAAGCCGCTCATAAAACGGCTCATTCTGTGGAAACCTTTAATGGGCTCAGGTTTTATGGGAACTTAATTATATTTTAACACACAGCTGAAATAGGTTCGTCAAGCATTTGTTCAATTACTTGTGTGTGCCTTGATATATGTATATATATATATAATATGGATATATATATATTTTATAATATATATTGACGTGAGAAAATTTGTTATTATATCATATTTATTTCGCATTATTGATTTTCATTTTTACAGATCGTATAATTATCAACGTATTTCAAAATACCCTAAATAAATATAATCCCAATAATGTTCATGAACTTTCAAAAATGGGCTTTATTTTTTTGGTATGCTCATTAAATATTTGGCGACCAAATTTTAGATTGTTTGCGAATGTTTTCTTTTATTATATGCATGTTTCATTCATCCAGTTTGCGATGAATTAAAGCTAAACTTATTTTTTGCAACTGACATCAGATATTTGTTCTTACGTTGCGCAACCAATGCTATCGGTTATCGATAACTGTGAAAGGTCGTCTTTAGCTTGACAGTTATCGCGTTTTGTAGGGTACTCTTTTGTTGATGATTTCCGACTTGCATAAGCGATTAAATAGATCAAATATCTGATATATATATATCTAAGATAAATGTAAAATATGATGATAAATGTAGAGTTAACTTAATACTTGCAATTTAATTGTTGATCATTAAATTGCGCTATTGGCAGCTGTCTGTGAATTTTAAATGCAAATATTAACAGCTTGCGTTTATTATTATTATTATTATTTTGTTTTTTTATGTATTTGCGTCGCAAAAATGTTTGCTGACTTGGCCATAAAATTGGCTTCAAAAAACCCAAAAAATCAGTAGCAGCAGAAATTGAATGAAAAAAAAAAAACTAAGATAATGCTAATAATAAGGATTGATAATGAGAATGAACGTTCTGCCAATCAGCATTTGAAACCGTGCAAAGTTATATATTATGAATATTTAATCAAAACTGAAAAATATTTACCCCCCATTGTAAATTGTCCAAAAGTGAGATTTGCTTTTCGCTTAGAAAGTGCCATATACTCAACGACAGTTGTCGAAATGATTTGCTTTTTTTTTATTATTTTATTTTCTTTATTTTTCGTTTATTTATTTTGTTTATTTTTGGCTGTTCAAATATGATTATTTGCAATCGCTTGTTATTCACAGACAGCAAAGTGCCAGCAATTGTTCTAAAAAAAGGTGCAAAAAGCAAGCTGCTTGACTTTTAAATGTGAATTGTTTTGATAAACCCCCCGAAACAATTCATTCACTTCAGATCTTGAAGGTAGCACCATATCTAGATCACGTGCTGGAATTCATTCTTTGATGTTATCAAATGAATTAGCTGCCTATATCCATATCTCAACATTTTTTCTATACTCATCCAAACAATTCCTTGTATACTCTATGGTTTTGGTAGATGAATTAACTCTCGAAGGTTTTGATGCGACGATTTAGCTCTTTAGTCTATTCTACATCTTTTCAAATCTTTACGATCTGTTAACCTTCAACGCCTCACAATAACGATAATTTCACTATCTAGACTCTAAAATGAGATTATTTTTCAAGAAGCCATTAATTATACATGTTTCCAACGAATCGTTGAAATAGTTGCTGGCGATGGATACTTAATGCCATTAATTAACTACTAATAATAATCAAATAAACTAATTAATACATCGCAATACCCATTATTTGATTAAACTTAAATGTTGCAGCTCAACAACTAAAAGTATGCATTGAAATTTGTTTTTGCTTAACTATTCATTTCTGTTTTTAAAGCCAGCCTGAAACTATGCAACGAATTTCACAATAACTTCAATTGAAAGCGTCGCTTAACAGCTTTCGAGCAGCGACAAAGAAAAGTGTTCTTACTGAGAATAATATAATAATCGGCAGCACCTTTGAAGAGACCCAGTTGACAGCTTAAACAATAACCCAAAGGCAGCTAATTAGCTGGCTTTTTGGTAATTTGAGGCATGCCACATTGTGCGGCTAAACAATGTACGGCACACACAAATATCGAGTGCCATTAGACAGCGAACAGACAAAGACACCCACCGAGTCCGATTCTAAGTCTGACTCCGCTGCTGACCCAAGTTGACAGCACACATTCTGTGTGCCTTGAAATAAATCACTCGCGTTGATAAGCCAAGTAAACAAATACTAGTCTAATATGTATATAAATAAATATCTGCTTATGCATGTATATGTATTTTTGTTTATGTTAGGTAAATACACATATTCAAATCATAATGCTCAATAAATAAGTCTCGGAACATGTTTGTGTGTGTGTGTGTGTGTGGACAAGCACACAAAACATACAAAAATGCAGCGACATGAATTTCTTCTCTGATAAGAGTCGCAACTGAATGTGAAACGAAATGTTTGTGGTCTCTCACAATTTAGTGATAAGAATAGAAGCCGTCGTCTCGCCATTGAAAATACACAATTTCAATTTCAATTTTTGATAAGCAACAAGACGACTGAGCCTTGCTTTCGGTAGAGGAGGTGTTCGTCGATTCTCCCAATTCGAAATTAAAGTTTCTACTTTATCAATTAAAAGAGTATCACTTAAATATGTGTGCACGCAAACCTAAATAAATATATAATTAATATATATATATATATATATATATATATATATATCATCAAAGATTACAGATTGTTTTCTTGCTTTAATCATGTAATACTTGGAACTGCATTTGTGGTTAGTTTATCATTGTTTTTCAAGATAATTGTATTCGTTCGAGTACTGTTTGCAAACTAATTAGAACACATGATTTCACTTTTCTCTTTCTCCCGCGATGGAATTCTAAAAGTTTTTACTTTTATATATATATATATATAATATCTGTGCCGTTGGACAAGTTTCCTCAGCGTGTGTTATGTAACAAATTACAATGTATAATTAAGTCTCGGCATTTTATATGGTATATAACATATCGATAGTCTTCTTGAGTGCTCTTATTTAGTAAAACCACTAATCGATCGAGTTATTGAAACATGTTTCTTGGAAATAAATCGATTCCTCTGCGTTGCGCACTAGCTGAGATTAGATTAGATGAAATGTTCTTAGTTAAGAATCTTTTGACTTGTCAAAATGATCGATTGTATTGGTATGGCAAACACAATTATCGATTGCTAGCGATATCGATTGTTGTTCATCATTAGGATGCGTATTCCCAGTTTAGCAGTGAAGTGAATTGAATCACATAGCTACAAATGTATGCAAGCTATGCCACATGCAATGTGGCTGACGATGTTATTGCTGCTGATGTTGTTTGTCTATGTTTGTGTATAAGCCAAAAGACAGACAGACAGACAGACAGACAGATAGACAGACAGGCAGACAGGCAGACAAACAGACAGCCTGATGGACAGACGGACAGAGACAGAGAGTTGTTGTAGTTCTTTGTTCAAAATGCTTGCAATGCACATTCGTGTGTGCACCTTTCAAATTTTTTCGCCTAATCTGAGTTCGACTTGCAATCGTCGCGTTGCTGTTGTTGTTGTTGTTGCAAGTAGTAGTTGCCGCTGTTGCAAGTTTGCCACAAAGCAGAGGCGAGAAGGCCGCATTTATTTTTTTTCTGTTTTGTTTTTCCTTGCAAATTGGTAAATTGTTAAAAATGTTTCTTGTTTTGTTTTTATTTTTATTTTTTTTTATTGTTTAGTTTTTTATTGTGTTTAGTGGCTGTAAAACGATTCATAATTATGCACAAACTTTCAAAATTTAAACTTTATGTGGCGCTTCTTGCGCACGAGCGTTGAAAGAGGCGCTTCGATTGGTATTTTAAAGACATTTAACATTTCATGCACGGCTGCCGTTACTTAGCCGGCTTGGCTGACATTTAAGCCAAGCAAGCAATCGACCCGTGCGACAGCGCTTATGCCTCAATGACACTAGGCTCAAGTGCCACTCAAATCGCATTATAAATAATCAAAATACTTTGCGTTCAACTTCAGCCACTTCAGAGCAGTGCTGAAAAGTGCTTAAGAGAAGAGAGTGAGCACAGCTTAAGCGAGCTTAATTGCATTTAAATCGATATTAAAGCTTTAAGTTGTCCAACTCAACCAGCTTAAATTGAAGCTTTAACTGATTGAGATGAAAGTCTTAAGGCAAGCTTTAATGATTACTTTTTTGACACCAGCAGACAGCAGAAAGCTCATGCCTCAGCTGCATTTTATAACTTTAAGTGAGCTTCAACGAACTGCTTTAGTTTAAGCCATAAGCTAATATCATTGCCACATCACCTTTAACCAAGTTAGCTGACGCGGCATTTGAGCACAGTTCTCAGTGCAGCTAGCTTGTCGACACAATCTCAAGGGCTTCTGCCTTTCTTTGATGTGCACTTTAATTTTGATTAGTTTTTTGTTTATCTTGAACATTCTGTGGGTTCATTAACTGTGGAGCAGCCTTGACTGTCTGTCGTTGACTGTCTTTGCTCTCCAGCTGGCTGCCTAGCTGCCTAGCTGCCTGCCTGACTGGCTGGCTGGCTAGCTGGCTTGCTTATCAGTGAAAGGGTTTAACAGGTCTTAAGTGCTCACGGTTAGACTGTAGCTCTCCTCTGCAGCTCTTGTTCTTTTTGCTGTCCAACTAATTGTTCAGTTCGTTTTTTCTTTGTGTTGTTATTTTTGTAGTTTTCTTTTTTTTCACTGATAGCACAAAATATAATTATTTTATTCCAAGAAATGTTATGCATCAAAAATTGTTGCCAAATTGCGCCTAATAGTCAACGAAGTTTCCGCCACGGGCAACTGATAAAGTTCTTTTTTTATCTATTGTCAAAAACCACTACAAAAACAAAGACAAAAAATGCCAAATATTTTATGTCTGTATTTACTTCCGCTAATTAAATTTGTTGGTGTCTTCATTCGAAGAATGAAAAAAAGTAATAGCGACAACCCAAATAACAAACTCCAAATATTAAAGGTTAAATTGAATATTTCAACAACTATAATAAGCATGTGGGTTTATTTCGCCGTATTGTCCAGGTTATTATTATAAACATGACATTGCAGAATGATGACAAAAACAAAATAGACAAAAATACAGTCGCACCAAATTCGTAAACACCATGTTTAAAATTGAATTAAGCCAATTTGGAAACGATTATGACAAGGCAAATATGTTGAAATTATTTTTTTGTTGTTATTATATTGCGAACTGGGCCGATCGGTCGATCGTATCAATATCGTTTTTGTACAGTTGTGTGCACTTACATTTCAAACAGATGGCAACGCTGCGCAATTGGAATATTATTTGAATTTATCAAATGTCAAATATTTTATTGATTATTTCATTATGCTGATATCAGGAATTTCTTTGGATATGGCGAGTATTTTATAGAGCAAGAAAGGTCTTTAATCAAAGGTTCACTAATACACACACACACACACACACATTTCACATTTTCTCTCTTTCTTCCCAACTTTTGCTTGATTTTCTTTCGGATTTTTAATCTTTAATTGGTCTAGTTGGGTTTCCCCAATCACAGATGAAATCTTGTTCTTTATTCTGAGTTTTCCCTATATTATTTATTGCTAATTTTTGTCTCATTGGCTTTTCCCCATTTCCCATGCATTTTACATTTACATTTTTAAATTAAAATTCAATTTTTTTTTTTCGATTTATTGAGTTTTATTTTTTTTTAGCAGACTCTAATATAGAAAAATAAAATCAAGCTTAAGTTGAAGGAAAAAGCTTTTTAATCCAAAGCTCTCACACACGCGCTGACTACAAGTACACACACACACACACACAGCATACACAGGCAGACAAGTGATTTTTTTTTTTTTTTTTATAATTATTTGATAGACATCACTAAAAACTAATCGAAGTTTAGGTCGATAATTGTTTAGCGTCATTTTGATGGGTATACTTGAAGACCTGTTGCCTGTTGCCCGTTGCCTGTTGTTGCCTCTACATGCGGGCACATACATACTACATAACAGCAGTTTCCTCAACTGACAGCTACACATGTCGAGATGTCAGTTGTGTTTTTTCTGTTTTCTGTTTTTTGTTTTTTGTTTTTACACAATCAAACTCAATTTAATCGAATCGTCGTTTTATAAGTACGCCACAATTATAATTGCTCGCAGTCTCGCCAAGTATTATTGTTCAGTTATAAAAACGTCAGATCAATTCTGACTAACTGAGTCATCTATCTATCTTTCTCTGTTTTTAGAGGGGTGAGGAAATCGTGTGCTACTATTGTTCCGCAGCTTCAATTAACATTGAAATAAAACTTTAGCAAAACTATTAATCAATTTTTTTTTGTTGTTTTTGTTTTTTTTGAGTTTTTTTATTTAATTTTAATTTCGGTTTTTTGCTTTGCTTAGCTATTTAGAGCGCTGAATGCGGATGTTGAAAAGATTACGTTTCGATCGCATCGCATAAACGTAGTTTAAATGTATCTATTGTAGTAGCGCAGTATCTATAAGATACACACACACACACACACACACACACACACATCTGCAGAGTTAGCTATATGTATGTGTGTGTGTGTGTGTGGCATCCACTTATGAATGGCGCATTTACACCAAATCATTTGCCTTGTTCCGCTATTGTCTGCCTTCCATTGAAAAACCTCTCCATAAGCATGTGAGAAACCCAACAAACAAAAAAAACCTCAAAACATGTGTTTTTTTTTTCCATTTAAATTATTATTGTTTTTTTTTTGTTTATTTTTTTTATTTTTTTTTTTTTTTTTAGCGATTTTTCAGTTACGCTTGCGCATTAAGCGCCGCTAATTCTTTATTGCGACTGTTATTTGCCATGAAGCGCAGAAAAGAGCTAAAAAAAAAGAGTTGGAAGAGTTCGGAAGACTGCCTGCGGCAAGGTCGTTCTACACATACACATTTACTGCAATAACTGTCAGAGTTATTTGCCTTCTATACTCTCCATCTACAGAGTATGTTAGCTATGTCATATTGCTTGGAAAGGAACCCAATTCGAAGCCATTAAGTTTGACAATTAATATTCATCTGTAAATAAAACTGAGACATGTTTAGGATTGTATATATATATAAATATATGTTGTATTTTCAGATTACTCTATATACTCTTATTCTTGAACATGTGATTTCTGATTTATTTGCAAAGTTTTGCTAGGGTGATCAATTGATGACATATATTTAAAATGATTTCAATTTGTGCATTATTTCTTGGATTTCTTGGAACTTGTCAGCGTCGTCTCAATCTTGAGGACGCAGCAGTGGAAGGCGCATATTTATTTAGTATATCTGTTGCTATATGTAGACATACACTTATAACTACTCAATATCGGTTTATACCTTGTTATTAATTTGTTTAGCTTTTTTTTTTTGCAGATTCGTATTGCCTTGTGGCATTTTTATCTGCTAAAAAAAGGCCAGCTTTGATTTAGACTTATGGCGTTATTTGATAGGGTTGCGACAGCGTCGAAAGACCACTCGAACGGTGCCTTGGTATGCGCCTCTAAAGAGCGCCTTCATGCCACTGTTTTTCTTTTGTTTTTTCTTTTGTTTTTGGTTCGTGTGTTGCTGTTACAAGTAATTAAGGTTTACTTTATGGCGGGTATTTCCAAGTTAAGTGTCTGGCTAGTTGTTTTATTTCTGTTAGTTTCTAATTGGCTTTAATAGAGTTATTTCTTTTTCGAAAGGTAAATACCAAAAACTAATTTAATATATATATATATATATATATATATAATTAATTTGTTAATCAGTTATTCTTAATTCTTACTTTATATATGTATTTTTCTTATCTTTAATCTCTAATTTAAGCTGAAGTGCTGCTTGAAAGTGAGAGCACCGCTTGAGTTAATGGAATCACATAAAGATAAGCTTAGCTCGCCGCTTAACGGCGCTTTCATCAGCTGAGCTGATTTAAAGTGCAGCTTTGCCAAAGCTTTTATCTTGAATCTTTCATTTATTCTCTGAAGACAGTGAGAGTTGACAAAGAAAGATAGACAGAGAGAGAGAGAGAGAGAGAGAGAGTGAGAGCGAGAGCGAGTGAGAGCGAGTGAGAGATCGTAGTAAAGCAAAGCTTTTTCCTTTTATATTTATAATTAAAATTATTATTTAATGGAGATTGATTTGAATATTTCAATCTGAATTCCCTTGATCTGAATTCGCTAAAGTGCTGCTGCTGCTGTGTTGTTGTTTTCTTTATAGATTAAAATGATTTTCGCATGAATTGAAATTATAATTATCAATCAAAGGCATTTACTTATCGAATATATTCATAACCATAACCATAAGCTGATTAAATTTGCCTGCATATTTACTAGCCCCCAGATTAGACAGACATGTATACAGCTAGCTTGGACTTTAGTTCAGTGAAGTGGGCAAATTAAAACGCCAATTGCAAGAAATGAAAGGCAGCAGGCAGCAGCCACAACAACAAGACACTTGTAGGTTGGGTCTTGCAAAATAAAAAAGCAAAAAACAAAAACTTTAAAAGATACAAAAATAATAACAAAAACAACACAATCCAATAACCAAACAGCTTCAATGTCAATCCAATGCAGGTGGCTGCGCCCCAGCTTTCAGTTTCAGTTATTGGTCAAAAAAAGAAAAATATAAAAAAAACCCTCCCAAAAAAAACAACAGAAAACCAAAAATCAAGAAAAAAAAAAACAACAGCGCTTTGATTTATCTGTAACGCTCGTTAAACTGAACACAGATACAGATACAAATTTTATACGTTGTATTATCCACAGACTTGTTCGGTTAATTGTTTCGCTTGGCATTTTAGGTGTTTTGTAATCGACTTACGCTTTGATTTTTTGACCAGATAGAGAGAGAGAGAGAGAGAGAGAGAGAGAGAGAGAGAGAGAGAGAGAGAGAGAGACAGAGAGGGGGATATTTGGTGTGTATCGTTTAACTATTAAAAAATAAGTAAAAAGGTTGCAAAGAAGATCTGCAAATGTATATATGTGATCAGTATGAACAGCCATGTTTGTCAGTCGGTATACAAATTCCCATATACTAAACGATGCACAAGTTAATTCCACAAAATCGATAGATTGTTTCACAAATATCGATACTAATCGATTAGATACATCTTTTCTATGGGGTATGCAAATAACTTGACATAATGCTAATCAGCTGCAATATCTGAGAGTGGTAATCTCACATATAGGCCATTGGGTATCCTGGTGGGTATCTCTTATTCGACCATTCCTATTGGTTTTCAAAGGTTCTATGTGTGAGATGTCGTCACTTTCCAGTAACTTTTGCATTAGTATTCTTTCCTTTGTGTTGATTGTGCCCCACAGATCCACAGATCCGGTTGGGAAGGATGTATGCCATGTCAGCATTTGTAATCGCATTTGTACCATATCTGTGTGCTTTATTTGTGTGCTTATAATTCTTAGACATTAATATATCTCACATGTTCTCCAAACTCGAACCGCACCCAAAAGCAGCAACCCAAATTCTTGACAGGTAGCTGAGCCTACACTGAACACAATTTGGTATTGCAAATTGTTCTTAACTATCGATTTGTTTCGTAAATATTTAATTCTTGGTGCATGCGCAAAATAATAAACTTTTATAACTAAATATAGTGTTTTCTGGAAAGATTTGATCAGTTTTGCTCAGAGTTGTTGCTCTTTAAACGTAACTCAAGGTCGTCCCAATTTTATATAGAAATTGGATGTGTCGTTTTCTCTCAGTGTGACACTTGTAATTTGTTCAGGTGCCCGCTGAAGGATTACAGTAGCTTTAATCTGAATTGGATTGGATTGGTTTGAGTTGAATTGGATTGGTTTGGATTGGATTGGATTGGTCTGGCCAGCCAAAGCGACAGCAACAGCAGAGCGACAGCATCTTGGCAGCAAGTCCAAGTTTTGAGTTCGTTGTCTGACAAAGTTGCAGCACAAGCAGCACAAGCAGCAGCAGCAGCGGCAACTGCACTCAGCTTGTAAACTGGAAAGATCGGTTTCAGGTTTCAAGGACTTTTGGTGGACATTCACTTTTTTTTAAGACAGCAGCAGCCGCAGCAGCAGCCGCAGTAGCAGCCGCAGCCGCAGCAGCAGCGACGAGTGGTGCATAGAACCACTGGCAAAGCTGACTGACGACTACAACAAGCTCAATTCACTCGCATTCGCTTGCTCTCTCACTCCACTCAGCAGCACACCTGCTCTCTCCCTCTCTCTCTCTCGCTCCCGCTCTCTCACCCGCTCACTCAGTCGCTCATTGACTGACTGGCACACTGAGCTGCATTTTATGCCATTCGAATTGCGATTGTGGACCACGAGTGCAGCGCATGGTCTGACAACTGCCACCCCCTCCTCACTCGTCACTCCTCTGCTGCTGCTGCTCGCTCGCTTGCCCGTCTCTCTTCAACAGGTTGCGACTTGTGCCACTCGGCACAGAATTTGCATCAGCCTGACTGGACCAGCCCTGGGCCCAAAACAAAAACTCAACTAATTTGGCCCTGCATTGGGCAGTCAGATTCACACACGCACACGCACACAAACTCACAAGCATACACACACATACACTCACAAATGCAGTGCGGCAGTTTTCATTAAAAAGGTTTCAATCTTTCAGCTGCCTCTCAAATTTGCGAGTTTTTGTTTTTTGGCTGCTGGAAAATTGTGTTTGTTTTTTCGTCTCGGTTTATTTGAAAGTCATACTCGTTGTTATTAGGCTTTGTTGTTGTTGTTGTTGTTGCCTAAGTTGTTCTTGCGGCTGCTGCTTTGAAAAAGCAACGGTACTTTGTCCGCTTGTGTATTTTGTGTATCGTATTTGCGTTTGCAGCTTTGTTTTGTTTTCATGTAAATGGTAAAAGAGTATATTGGATTTAAGCAATGTTCATCTTGCTGGACTTGAAGCTTGGAATGCAAATGAGAAATCGATAACATCGATAAATGCAAATCGATAAACGCAAATCGATAATAGCACGTAGTTATTTAAAATCTGACCACTTTTCGCTGTTGCAAGTTTTGACCCGACCCTAAAAGCACATTTTGGGCGTATCAGCTTAACATGGATGACTCTGTGTCACATCGTTTCAGCTAACAGAGCATTCTGCAGTCGTCTATGTCCGACTGCAAAGCTCTTATCTGATTTTTTGTTGACTTGCAAATGTTTTGGATATTGCACACTTGTCTCGCTATACCCAGCAGTTATTGGAGTGTGGACATAGGGCATGAGAGCCAAAGGCTGTTACGTAAAGGAACAAATTAGTTATATTTCATTATTTCAAATATGATCCCGAAACATGTATCATTTTAAAATGTGAACATAATTTAAAATATGATTTTATATATCAATTAAATCTAAATTGTTTTTATCTTTGCTGGTTAAGCACGCTTATTATGCAAAACTAGCGTAAGTTAATTAAATTCAGTGATTTGTATTATAATTATCAACTCTCTGTTTTGATTACAGTTTCCCCAGGGTATATCAGAATATGTTTTTTTCATTTTCTTTTGCAGTCTTACTTATTGTTGTTGTTGTTATTGTTGCTAGTATTCATTGCAATCATTACGCAATAAATTATAATACGGGTTTGCCAGTTTGTCGTCTCGAAAAGGTTTGGAATGCCTTGTCTGAAATCGTTTGAAATCGTGTGCATCATCATCATCATAGTTATCATCATCGTTGTTATTAGATAATCATTATCAATTCGTATGTTTTGTGATTGTTCTAATGCTCTTTGGCAACTCGTTTCGATTCGATTCGTTTCGTATCGTTTCAATATGATATTCATTAAGTTTTATGTAGCTTTTTGACCAAGGTGCAAACTTGATTCGCATTTAGCGTCACATCTGCAATTTTGACATTTCGAGTCAACCTTGAAATCATCTCAAATGTGAACTGCTACCTACCTCTTGCTCGTTGCATACCAACCTTCCCAGTCCCCCTGCCCCCATCCACCCCCACCATCCACTGCTGCCTGATTGTGTGAGAGACTCTTGTCAACCACTCGATAAGAGTCAACTCAATTGCTATGCGCCTCGACTTGGGATGTGTGGCGATGGAATGAGGCTGTGACTCGTAAGTTCTACGGCTTATGAGCCGATTGCCATGCAACAATATGCTTTGATTGGATTTCATGCGTGTGTTGCTGCTGCTGCTACTGCTGTGGCAGACCAGACCGGCTAACACTTAGACCTGACCGCAAAACTATCTGGCAACTGTCAACAGTCAACTACATTATTGCCTTAAAGGTCATTTGACCGACTGACTGACTGCGGTGGATTGTGTGCCTCTCTTGGCTTTGACATTGTACAGCTCGTTCTTTAAGAACACCGCCCACGCATTCAGCTAATGCTTTCAGCTCTCACTCATCAAGAGAGCGCTTTCACGCATATTGCGCAGTTCTTATGCCAAGCTTTGAGCTTTCACTCGAACTTGGACTGCTGCTGCTGCTGCTGTTGCTTGTGTTGCTTCAGTCTCACTCAGCGCTTGCGCCTAGCCAAAGGTCAACAAAGGACTCAGCTAGCTCTTGCGAGCTTTCGCTCTCTCCCCGATTCGCACTCTCGCTCTATCTCTCTCTCTCTCTCTCTGTCTGGACAATTTTATGAATGAAATGCAGGCAAGCGTACAGTTGGGCGCACTTTCGCCCACCCACGCAACCTACGACAATCTGTGTGTGTGTGAGTTTTTTTTTTTGCAGGACCGATATGAATGAATGACGCAGTTTGCCGCTTCTGGAAGCTTTGCTGCGACTCATTCACAATGACGTCAGCATGCGTAATTTTTGCGCTGTGTAATGCACACACACACACAAATATATATATATATATATATATTACTAAAGCAATTTTCGCGTGGGCGTTACACCTCAATCTGAAAACCCACTCCCTCTTTCCCCAATTAAATGGTAATCGCTGATTTGTAATCCTTGACGTTCGTTGCGTGTGGCGTCTGTTTGGCTTTCCTGATAAGATATGGTGTGTGTGTGTGTGTGTGTGTGTGTGTGCATGGGTTGTACACTTTTTAGCTCAAAAGTCGCCTTAGCAATGTGGCCAATTAATGACCCTAACTTGGGCGTTAAGGGGTCACCGCCTGTTGCCTATTACGTAAGTACAAGCTGCTAGTTTCACTTAAATTGCACTTAATTGAATGCCATGTTTCCCTTCCGGTGCTGTTGCTCCAACTACTCCTACACCTAATCTTATTGCTACTGTTGCTGCTGGATGGTCATGCGCATGCCGACGCCTAGTGCCGCCATATGGGCGCCACGCCCATTGTTTTAACAGGCGCCAGCAGTCGCCACATGCTACACGCCACATGCCGCATGCACCTCACTCCACACAGAGTGCTTCAATTGGCGCTCGCCATCGCTACCCATATGCCCAATCGACGACTAACCGCAAACAAAAAGAAATGATTTCAGCTGGCTTGGTTAAAGAGGGCAGGCAGGGGTTGGAGCTGGGCGCCTGTCGGCTGCGCCAGTGGTTTGCCCCTAACCGTTGCTGCTGCTTCATCGATTTTTCATTAAAGCCAAGCAGCATTAATGGAGCTTTCTCGAGGCTGAATGAGATGGGCTGGCGTCATCAAAGCGTCAGCGTCAAGGATCTGTCGATGGGCGGCGAGCTTTGTGTCTTGAGCAGCAGCTGCTCCTGCCTCTTTCCACTTTATTGTGGTTCCTTTTATTTATTTTGTTTTTGTTGGGACTCACCAATGCTCTTTCCCGCGACGACTAACTCTGGATTTTGTATGTGCTTAGTCACTAAATATATTTTATTCACTTTACTTAACTTTTGATTTTTTTTATATATATGTTTTTTTTATAGATTTTTTATCAAACATCTCTTGAGTGCGGGTGAAATAAGTTACTCAATTTGCTGCCACACACTTCCAGAATCAAATAATCAGTAATTTTTCTAGTTTTTTGTTTTTGACTCGTCCAAAGTCAAAACTCTGCAAGTTTTTTTTTGATTTGATTGTTTTTATCATTGAAAGAAGAAAAGAGCAAAGATATAATTTGTGTGTGCAACCTTTTGGAACCAGTCTAGACTACTAGTGAATATCAGGTTTATTTTACAATCGCTGTGCATAAATTTGGGGTATTTGTTGCTATATTGATAGCATTAACTCTAACAAAATTTATGCAAATCATCGATGCGATTATGTAATGCATGTTATGCATATTATCATTTAGTTTTTTTGTCTCTCTCGCATTGGCAATATTACAATGTAATCATTAATTTGAATATGATGTGTGTGATTAGCTGGCAAAGTAAGAAGCGACTTCAAAGAGTAATTATTGCATATTCATTTAAATATTTACAATAATTACATAATCAAGTTTATGGGTTTTTTTTTAAGTGGAATAATGTGCATTTTGTGAAATCTGTGTGACAATTGGAACTGATTTAATTTTGTAGTTAATAAAAAATAATAAAAACCTTTTCAATTAATTTTTCTAGAATAAGTGTATCGGTTGTAAGGGTATTTGCCATTCGACTAGAGGTTTTCCGTGTTTGGAGCTTATGTGGCTTACTTTCCTTTTGTTGTCTCATTTTACATCTTCTTTTTTTGTTTGCGGCGTATTTTTGCCCACGCCACGAAAATGATGAGAATGCAGGCTGTCTATTTTTAGATGCCAATTTGTAAATAGACTGACTGCCAATACGGAGGAGGACTCTCAATCAAGTTAAGTCAAGTGTGTGTTGGTGGTGTTGTGTCTGTTAATGTGTGTGTGTGTGTGTGTGTGAGTTTGTGAGTGAATGAGTATTTGAGCTGTGCGTGTGTGCTGATAAACATTAAATGCTTATCAACCATTTTGCGAGCAATTTTTGCTCGCCCACACAAAACGCAGACAGGAAATTGTTAGTCGTGATTCTCAGCACTCTGCTGACGTACTATTTGTCTTTACTGTATGTTAAATACCCTACAATCAAACCAATTTTGGGCAAACAACATGCAACACCGGGGCACTTTGTGTTTATGGCTTATGTGTCGGAATTGGTAAAACCAGACAAACTATAGCTAAGCCTTATTTGCCATATGTGCTGTTGCTGTGCCATATGCAGAAAGTATATATTTATTCTCATTATCTATAATACAAATAATATAACAATTAATAATAGAAGTAATGCTAATAATTAAAAGGCTTACTTGATCGGCTTCAAGAGCCAAATGGGTCTAGCCAAGTCCGTCCGCTGCCCATCTGTATAAATGTCGCTTTCCCAGGGACAATAAGTGCTTCTTTTTTTCAGTCGAGCTCGAGCTCTCCCGACTACAGCATTCTTACTTGTTGTGAAATGTGCAAGTGAAGTTATATATAGCAGCAAAGCTATTTAGAGGGTATCTATTAGTCTTGCACTTCAGTGCAAAGCACACTTTCCTGCCTTGTCTGCGTTACTCTTATTTGGGTCTTTAACTGTGGCACTTTGACGCCAGCTACGCGACAGGACATCAATTTCACGGTCATTGGTTTATGGGTTGGGAAGGGGGGAGCGGAGCAGCGGGTCAGCTGCAGAGGGTGGAGTCTTGACTGTGGCTTATATGGCATAATTTACCGTTTTATGTTGTATTTGTTATGGTTTTTGCTGCCTTTGCATCAGTTGTGTTCACGCTTCGACAAGTTTTCAAATGCGCCACAAAATGTTGACGGCAACTTTCAATTTTATTTTATTTTTTCGCGTCGAGCCTTAAAAAAAACAGCAGCAAATAATTGTTGTGCGTATGTGTGTGTGTGTGTGTGTGTGTTTAGAGTATGTGTGTGTGTATGCGAATTATCAAATTGGTTCATGGCAATTCTTGTGCGTTGTTGTGGCAGCCGCACGAGCTCGTTAACGCCGCCTAATGGAGGCTGCATGCCACGGAGGCGTTGCGCCAAGTGTTAGGACACAATTCAGACGATGGCAAATGAATGCAGCAGCAACAGCAGCAACCACAGCCACAGGCAATGCCGGAGTCGCAGTTGCAACCAGTTCCATTCTAATGCGCCTGCAAAGTGAGCGTTTGCCACAGATGCAAAAGCCAAGAGCTACACTTGCCGAAAAGTTCGACAAGTTGCTCCATCAAATAACAAGTTTTTAATTGAAGTTTTAACATTTTTTGCCACATCATTTTACAGTTCTTGGCGACTAGGCCTTTGGATCTTTTGGAATTTTGTATATGCGTATTTAGTTTGAGGTCTTTTCAATAATATTGATTTTTTTTTTGTGTATTTTTTGAAGATATGCAAAAAGAAACTTTTTCTTTGAAATTGAGTTTTCCTCGAAGTTTACATGCAACAAAAGGAATTCTTTTGTGTATTTTCCTTAAACCTTAGGGCTTTAAATTCGTTGAGTGTAGAAACGTTGCAAGTGGCATATATTTGTATATGTTGCATGTACCATATGTATGTGGTATGTCGTATTTATGTATGTATGTATGTGTTGCCCATAAGTATGTTGCCAAGTCGAGAGTGCATGCAGCATTGTCGGTGCCCTTGGAGTCGTTTCTTGACGATGTTAATTCTGTTGCTGCTGATGCTGCTGCTGTTGCTGCCACAGAATTAAGGCCGTTGTTGTTGCCACTCACGGTTGCTCGTTTAGCTCTCGCCTTTCGTTCTTTCAGTCGTAAATTTGTTTGGCAGCACACGTGTCTGGAATTCAGGATGCGCCAACTCTTATCGCAGCTGGCCAAAAAGCATCACAGCAAGCCGCCGCCAAGTCGACAACAGCAATTCAACACAACGTTGCGTATACGTAATGTAATACAATGTGTGTGTGTGTGTGTGTGTGTTGGTGTGTGTGTGTGTGCGCATGTGTAATCATGTGTTTAATGTGTGTTGGTGTCGCAGTTGTTGACTTTCACTTTTGCAATTGAAATTCTTGCATAAAGCCAATTTAATTAACGTTTCTTACATAATGCCCCAAAAGATTGCAAAAAAAAAACAAAAAAAACAAACAATAAATGCCAGACCCAGATGCTGTTGTTTGGAGTTTATTGATTCTTTATATATATATATATATACATATATCCTAGAGGGCGTTTCTTCTTGTTCCCCTAGATACACTCCCTTTTTTTTGTTGCCTGGCTGCTGCTTGGTAACTTGAGGCATTTGAGCAATTCACTTTGCATTCGGTCAACAATAAACGGCATTCTTTTAACTTGTTGGCAATTGCAACTATAACAACAACTATAGCAACAGCTGGCAGCCAACACCCAAGGCACACACACACACACACACACACACAAGTCAAGCCAAGAATTAGTGGTTGCATTTAGTTGGTGCCTTTTAAAAGTCTCACAGCAAATGAGCTGTAACAAGAAGCCAGCCAAGAGACAAACACACACACACAATAACTACAACTATTTATGTGTGTGCGTGTGTGTGTGTGTGTAGCCTATAACTAAACCAGTCTTGAAAGGTGTCTTTTTTAACCTGGCATAGGCCGAGCAGGGCACTCCAAGAGCAACTCAAAGCGAAGCGAAGCCAAGCCAAATCAAGTCAAGTCAAGCAACCAAGCAACCAACCAACTCAGCCAAGTCAACAAGTTAAATGTAACCAAGTTAACAAGCTGGTAACTCAACTAATACATACCCTGTAATGGTCAACTGTGTGAGAGAGAGGGAGAGAGAGAGAGAGAGAGGGAAGAGAGAGAGAGAGAGAATATCTAAATTAATCAATGTCCAATTATATTTTTAATGCACATTAAGAGAATCGTCTATCGATAAATATCGATTTAACTGTCACATATAATATTATATGGCTTAAATCTTTACTTCAGTCTATTGATATACATACCTATCAATATCAACACATATTTCGACAAATCTCAAAGTGTTATCGATTGTTTTTATTATTGTATCCTTCAACAACGTCCATAGTTTTCCAGATCCAACTCTGATTTCGTTTCAAGCATCTCATTTTGAAACTTATTTAGATGTTCCTAACCAAAATTAGCCAATTTCGTTATAGTTTCTCGGCTGTTATCGATAACAAGTATTATTTAAGTAAGTTTATAGTTTTGCGCTGATTGCATACACGTTAAAGTGTTTGAGTTGTTAACAGGGTATTCGAAGTAAAACATTTTGGCCAACAAGTTCTACAAACAACGTCGACGTCGACGTCGGCGACGACGATTACGAAGCTCGCTGTCGCTGCCGACGTCGATGTCGATGGCGACTGCGACTGCGGCGCATTGAAGCGTGCTGCTATCGACAGACTTCGACGCCGACGTTGCTGATTTTGTAGTTGTTGTTGTTGTTGTTTTTATACATTTTGGCTTGACTTGGGCTTGGACTTGGGTCTCGCTCGCTGGGCTAGCGGAGCTGTAGGCGTGGCTGGCAGGATGGTTGGAGGGGGGGTGGGCGTTGTCGGTGGGGTGCGAGGGTGTCACTGGGGCAAAATTAAAAAGCATTGATACAATTTATAAATGACTTTGCTTTGTATCTATCACAAAGTGCTCGCCTGCTGCTGCTGCTGCTGCTGCTGCTGCTGCTGCTGATGTTTTTGGTTTTTGTTTCTTTTTTTGTTTTCTTCTTATTTTTATTAATTTTTATTTGCGATTTTGGTTGTTGGTATTCCATAGTCAGATTTCAGTGCATAAAATAGCAATTTAAACGTTTACTTGTTGTGTGTGCGACTGACTGTGACTATGTCAATGTGTGTGTGCTGTGTGTGTGTGCTGTGTGTATGTGCGTTTTTGAAAATCGAAAGCAAGGTCTTTTTATTCTGCGCAAAACACGCAGACAACAACTCAGACAGACAAGACGGACGGCCAAGTTGCCTTTGTTGCTGCTGCTGTTGCTTTCGTTGTTGTTGTTGTTGTTGTCTTCTGTTCTTTAAGCTCCACTTTTAGTTTAGAACGTAATTTATATATGTATATATCTTGTGTATACATCTATATATCATTTTTTATTTAACGCCCCAAGTCACATGCCGCAAACATACGCAGCCCAAAGGAATTCGCTTGTCGCTTTCTGCATTTCTGGCTTAAAGCCTTAGAAGCCACCCTTCAACTATTTTTGTACAGCAAAAAGACAACAAATGTTTCGCCCTCTCTCCTCCCCGCCTCTCTGCCTATCTGTCTGTCTGTCTGTATTTGTCTTGAGTTTTGTTTGTTTCCATTCCATTGCACTAACTGCATCTCTTTTACGCTTGGACACGTGTCGTGTCAATGCAGTCGGCCTAATTGCAATTAGCGTTGTGCCACAACTAACTACCAACAACTATTAATAGGTAGCAACAAACACTCTAACACACACACGCAGCCACACACACGCAGCCACACACACAGATAGCTATTGTTGTCAAGGGCGTTGGGGCACAAATCTTCGATAAGCATCAGCTCCCCCACCTCATAAATATAACTGTGAAATGCATCCTGTTTGAAGTATTTATTGTGTGTGTGTGTGTGTGTGTGTGTATGTGTGTGTTGTTTGCTACTGATAGCAGCAGAACACAACAGAAGCTATATATTTATATATATATTTATATATTTATATAATACTTGAAGTCAAAAACACTTGAGTTCAGCGCACTTTTCTTTTACTGCTGCTCATTTGCCTTTGCACAAATAAAATATTATATAAGTGAACATTTCTTAATTTTAAAAGTTATGCTCATATATTGATCAAATCTCAAGCTGATCCCAATGAGTTCTTAAAGCCTTGAAATCTGAATAAATTTCCATGATGGCATAATCAGGCTAGACTGCAAATGTGCTGCACTTGGGTATAATAATAATTGCAGTTAGTTTTTAGATCATATTAGAGTTTTCACCGGTCGATTTTTTATCTTATAAATACTTTTTCACCTCATCGGTATTGATAAGAACTGAGTCGCAGACATCATTTTACACCTTACAATCAATATTTGATAAGAACTAACTGTCTGTTTGGTGTAACATCTTTTCACGCTAAATTCTTGTTAAATTTTACCCAAATTAATGTACATCAATAAGTACTTATCGAACTCCTTTGATATGCTATAGGAAATGTAAGGCTAAAAAGTTAGATAAGATAAAGGCCAAAAATGTTGTTCATAATCTGAAACACATCAGGTGCATATCTAACCTGAAATAATCCCCTATGTCGAAGCTTATAAGATTTCATCAGCAAATATCTGGAAAAAAAACACACCTTAGACTTAAACTGGTCTTCGATATTTATAACCGAATTTGCAGCTCGCAAACAGAAGAGAAACTGAATTTTTTTCAGTTCATGTAATGTTTTTTTTTGCTGTTTTTCTTCTCTGATAAATCCAATCCACTAATTTGTCAATCAGCAATGAAAATTAGCTGCTGGAATGCACACAATAATTATAGAAATGTTTTGCCTTTTGGTATTTCGTATTTATTAAGAATTCGTTAGCAGAGCTATAAACTTTTTCATTGCCATTGACTTTGACTTTTGATTATAGTCATTCTCGAGGCATATTGACTACAACAACAACAAAATCAAAGAGGCTACCAAGTCTACAATCTATTTATATATGTATGTATATGTATATATGTATATGTATGTTTATGGCTTTAATTATATTAAATGAGTAGGTAGCGCATGATAAATTAGTCAATGTCACCAAATACGAACTAATTAAAAAGATGATTGCCATGGATAATAATTAAAATCAACTTCTCCTCCATATTGATGCTTTGATAAAGCAGGATAACTCCATGAATATTGAAATTTAGCCACCATTCACCAATTTTCAAGATATTTCCATTACCTTGCAGTTATACAAATTTGTATTATGTATATTTTTGTTTGTTTGTTGAATGCCTCGCAAGTAGCCAATTGTCCCGTCAAATTTGCTTAAGCGCAACATGTGTGGTGCACGTGAGCAAGAGATGTTCAACGATTTTGTTTTTAAGCATTTTGAAACAAAACAAATAATCAAATAAAAAGCAATTTCAATACAAAAAACAAATACAAATAGTTAACAACTTCTTGCAATCTATGCAAATAAACGATGCCAAAAAATCAGGCGACTAAATCAAAAGAAATCGCAAAAAAGAAAAATAACAAGAAAAATAATAATAAAAAAAAAAGAAATAAAATAAATAAAATAACACTCAACAAAGGTTTCATTTGCAATTTTTACAGTTGCTTTTGTGGTTGGGGCGCTAAGCTTTTTTTTGCGCGTTGAGTTCTTGTTATAGATTTTGTTTTTGTGGGCTGCTATTTCGATACGCGTTCAAAGTGAATTGCATTAATTACGCGCGCACACAAACACACACACACACACGCACAGTCAAACATAGGCATGTGTGTGTGCTTGTGCACAATATTTATTTCTAATTAATTTAATTTTTGTTTTCGCTCGCCGTTTTGTTATTGTTTTGTGTGTGCTGCTGCTGCTTTTTGGTGAGCGCTCCCAAACATGTACACATACCTATGATGTGTGTCTGTGTGTGTGTGTGCCTATCTGTGTATTTTTGCTTGGGTCCGCTATGCTTTGGGTCGCGCATGAATTGAAAAAAAGAACGGCGCACGAAATTCGTATAAGTAAACTTTTAGTGCAAAGCTTTGCTGCGGCCTATCGTCGCAGTGTGTGTGTGTGAGTGTGAGCACCTCTGACGTAATTGTGCTGCCACTGAAGCCAAATCGCCAAACGCACCAATACACATACACACGCGTACACACATATAGGAGCACCAAAACAATGAGCGTGTACAATTTGTTGCTTCTTTGCTACCGATCGACGCAGCGTTGCTGCTGCTGCTGCTGTTGCTGCTGCCACTGCTGTTTGCGCCTTGCCGGTTTCGAAAATCCAAATAATAAACAACAACAACAACAACAACAGCAGCATAGCAACTAGTGTCGGTGGCGCAAATATAATTAAACTTTCGAATGGGATCAGCAGCAGCAGCAGCAACGCTTGACAAGTTTTTTTTTTGTTTTTATTTCGATTTCGATTATTTTATTTTTGCTGTGCTTTTCACTCAATTTAAGAGTCGCGCTTGTGCTTTTGAGAGCTTTACTGTTGCTGCTGTTTGCGGCTGCTGCTGCCGCGGCTGTTGCTGCGTTTTTTTTCCACTCAATTGCCGTTTGCTTGGGAACGGCGTAGTCAAGTTTCATGCCACCAACGATTGCCGTTGAATTCAGTCGTTCAACGAGAGTGACCGCGCACGAAAGCCCCAACAAGCCAACAGCGGAGCCGCACAAAATCAAATCATCAATAACAACAACAACAAATTGTTTATACACATGTAGAGTGAGAATTTAACACATATACACATATATATGTTGTACCTGTTGTAATAGAACAGAAGGAGCCTCTAATAAATCAGCAGCGAAATTTGTGCAAGAAAAAAGAAAAGTAAAGTAAAAAACAGAAGAAGACCCAATCACAATTACGAGAAGAGTTGCCCCCTTTCTGAGAACATTCTAGAAAACAGCACTGCTTACCGTTAGGAAAAGTACTCTCGCTCCTGCCGTCAACTCTGCTGACGTATCCTACTCTTCTGCACTCTCGCACTCTCTCACTCTCGCTAACTAAGTCACCTCTGCTATTGTCACGTCACGACAACGACGACGACGACCCTTCAGAAGTTGCGTACGTGCCTGGCTGCCCAAACATATGTTTGCTAGAGCAACACCAACAACTGCAATTAAAGCTTCTCAGTCTATCGACGACTGCTGTTAAATCTAGCATATGTTTGGCCGCCAGAGGCCGCTTTTGCCTACCAAAGTGCAGCTGAGTGCGTGTGTGCCCAAAAAGCGTTTAACTTACAAAATTTAGCAAAGAAAAGAGAAGTAAAAAAAAGTTTTCTGTCAATTCGTCGCGTTACACATATATATCTATAAATATATATATAAAAACGTACGTAAAAGTCAACGACGTGTGTGTGCAGTGTACAAATCAAGACAACAACAACAACAACAAGAAGTAGAAGTCGCAGTAGAAGAAGAGCAGCAACAGTGAGTGCAAGTGCAATTGAAAAAGTTGTCACAGCTGCCCAGCCCCGCCCCGCACCCCAACTGAAGTGTGCGCACTTGAAATATTTGTAACTCTCTTTTTTTGCAACAATTTGTGCGGTTTGTGCCGCCCACAACAGATTTTTAAATGAAACCGGAAAATTGGCTCGAAACATCTGCCTCAACATCAGCAGCAGCAGCAGCAGCAGCAGCAGCAACAGCAACTGCAGCAGCAGCAGCATCATCAAAATCGGCGGCAGCAGCAGCAACGTACACCAGCAATGCAAAGGTAAATGTCACGCCCACAAAGACACGCCCCTCGCCCCAAGTATCCCCTACAAAGCACAGCCAGCAACCCACAAGTGGCAGCCACACCCACACATACACCCACCCGCACATCCACACACACACACACACAGCCCATTCGCAATTGTAGCATATGGCGATGAAAAGTTTTCCCGATGCGTAGCTCGTTAAAAATGTGTTTTCACATACCCCGTGAAAGCCATTTCAAATGGGCTTATACCCAAAGAAGGGTAAGAATTAGAAAAAAGAATCTTACGAACTATAAATGTGTTTTTTTTTCAGCTAGATATGTCTAGCTTATGGCATCAGTTAAATATGTATATGTATTAAAAAACACTTTTGACAATTTCAGCACTTAATTGATCTACTTGCAACAGAGGGTGTATGTTTGTCTAGCACTACTCGTATTTGGGTTTGTTTCAGATGTGCGCTTATGGCATTTTGTTGCTCTTGTTGTGGCCCATTAAGTGGCAAGAATGCTGCTTAATTTTGCGACCCCAAAGTCATTTTGAACAACGTAGTTATAAAAAGAAAAAAACAGCTCTTTCAAATAGAGACATATTTGAAATGCAGTCGAATTGAATTTCAATTTCAATTTCCATTTGAATTCCAATTTCAATTCAATATGCGACATTGATATTCCAGTTCGATTCAAAATGCGTGTCACAAATATATGTACATATGCTTAATTTCTAAACAAAAACAAAGCACCTTTAATAATACAGTTACATATATCCACTGTGTATATACATATATCTTTGCCTATATATACACCACATACATGTGTATATATATCCGGGTTCATTAGCGTCGCGCGCAGTGAAACCGAATGACTTGGTAAAACTTTGATGAGGCGCAGACGAAGAGAAGGAGGGGAAGGAGGGGGAGGAGAGCGCAGAGTAGGCGTTGTGTCACGTGTGACATCCAGAAGGGAGGCCCACCCAGACACATTTCACAAGCGCAAATTACATTTTGACGCTGCAAACCCTCACTAATTACATTACATTGCTCTTCATAATGTGTGTGTGTATATATATATATATATATATATATATATATATATATATATATATAGCACTTGGCACAATAGTTGCACCTATTTGCTTTTTTCGTGCGTCGCTTTTTCTATGTCAACTTTGTGCAGGCAGCGCACGTTGCCAAACGCCATCCAATTGGACTCTGACTATCAATTGTGGGCAGCGTGTGTGCTTCTTCTTCTTCATCGTCTGCTTCTGCTTCACATATAGATTACACATGGAAAATAAATTAAAAAATTGACATGCTGCTTGTGTAGAGGAGACTGATTAAGTTCGAGTTTGTGAAGGAGACTTCTGCATAGTCTGGCAACGCCAAGTGATCCCTGCTAACGCTCACAAGCTGCCTGCTATGAACTTCTGCATAGCGCTGCCATCCTTTATACAATTTCAAGTTTCCCACATTCGCAGAACACTCTAGCTACAAAATTTAGTCTGTAAATAATTTGTGTAACTCACAAATTTCGCTCAGTGTGCTTGCGTTGTCATTCAGACCCGGGCAGCAGCAATTATGTAAACAATTCATTGCCTATTTGCCTATTCGCTTTGCTGTGTGTCTCGCTTTTATTATTTCTTGTTTTCTTTTCTTTTTTTTTTTCTTTCGCTTTTACACAGCTCTGTTGCGCCTATCAATTGATAATATTGATTGTCCACAGCCACGTACCATGATTCTGGAATTCATTTGGTGTTTGCGTTATTGTTGCCACACGTTACAAGTTACAAATAAACAAACAATTTCAGTTTATTTGGTGCAAACATGCATATTACACTTAACTTACACCAGAGACTATAAATAAACTCTAGTTATAAATGAATTCATAGATGGTCGTGTTTATGCAACAGACACCAGATGAGTTAAGAGCGAGGGTTCTTACGAAACACACCGCTTGACAGCTGTGGGCACACGCAATGCAAATGGTTTAAATGTCAAGATATCTAAGAATATGTATATATATGTCAATGATTAACAGATCAATATGATATACCTGACATTTATCTGCTGTTTTTTATGTTCTGTTTTTTATTTGCCTTTGCTGATTGCCAAGAGGTCGTTAACCCGCCTTTAAAATTGGCCAATCTTTTGGGCAGCATCATCTACCTGTAAAAACTTTGATGATTATGTGTGTGTGTGTGTGTGTGTGTTGGTGTGTGTGGTACACGCTCCGCTATCAACATCTCTTTTCAACTGACCCCATTCAAAGTCATGTGGCAGTAACTGTCGTTGCTAAGCTGCTGTTTCACGTTGGCAAATAAATATTCTTAACTCTTGCCTGAAGCTATTACATCTCCCTTGAAAATCCGATAGGTAAATGGCCTACGCATTGTATTATCCCAGGTTTTTTTTTGTATTTATCTATTATTTTTTGTGATTTATTTCCAGAAATGACATAGAACAAAGTTGCGTGCCGCAGCATAAATCACAGCACAATATTTGTTCAAGATATGCCAGTTGGTTTTGTGCTTTCAATGCAACATTTAATTAGAATTCTCAACTGGTTTTAATTAATGAGATAAATGCGAATATTCGTAGTATAACAATACCTTGGCATACATTAACTTTGTTAAAATGTGCCAGTGGAGAGAGCTCGACTCGGAGAATACCCTAAATTCAGAAACCTTGATCTGATAAATATGAATAAACGCAGTTATTTTCGAGTTATTCTTAAATGAAATTTGTACAGCTAATCAGAATGAAGTCAATTTAGAAACTGTAGTTTTCGGTTTGCCAATTGGTAATCGATTTTTATCGATAATGGAGATAGGTTGTATTCTCTACCACATTAAACCATTCATTGCCCACTTTTAGTGTTTTTAGGGTATAGAAAAACCCCAGCTGAAAAGTCTCATTGATAAGTAATTGTGCCAAATTAGCAGATAGCAAAAGGGGTTAACTAAAATATATGCAAATGAATGCAGCTCAAAATATAATGCAAATGGGCCAAAAGTGGAGCATTGATAATACTCGAAATTCGTATGTAAATTGGTTTGAGACGCCACGCATACGAAAGCAATTTGAGTTTGCTGCTGCTGCTGCTGCTGCTGATGACGATGAGTTAATGAGTTTGTAATCATAATTGCAACAAACTCTTGAGTTACCATTCAAATATATATATATTGTGTTAGATGTTGCATAATCGACGGCAGCTTAGCTCAGCTTGAGGGGAGTGAAAAACGATGCTGCAACTGACGCTGCTCTCTGGCCAAAGAACTATTAAAAAGCAGTCTGTGTGTGGTATGTTTATATGTGTGTGTATGTGTTTATGTGTGTGTTTGTGTGTGTGGTGTGTTTAAGTGTCATAAAAACTTCGTTTAACAGTTTTAATTTTTGTTGCTGTTTTTGTTGTTGTTTTGTTTTGATGATGCTAGTTACAAGTCATGACGCTGAAATTGAAGCCAAACGAAATCGCACGCAAATGGTTTGTGTTTGTCGTTTGTGTTTGTGTTTGTTGTTATTATTGTTTATTGTTGCAATGTGCAATTAGGTTTTTCGGCCTAACGTCACACAATTGCCACAAGCAACAACAGTCGAAGCAACAGCAGCAGCGGCAAGCAAACAATGCAAGTTTGCTGCTGCTTTGTTTCGGCTTGGGCAATCACTCCAAATAATTCCTATAGTTCGAAATAGTTCGTAGCTAGATAAAACAGGTGTAAATATGCTATAAAAATAATAATAATAATAAATAAAAATAAAAAAAAACAAATACCTAGAAATTACCACCTGGATGTGAGCAATTTGTGAAAAGCTTTTGTAAATATAGGACTCGTTCTAGAGCGTAGAACCTTGTCAACTTATGATAGCTATAAGAATGGCTATAAAACTGTAATATATCATATATATAAGTAGTAATTTATAAGTTTGCAGAATGCATGGGAGGAGTAGCCAGGTGTGGCGAGGTTGCACAAATGTGAGTTCTTGTTTGAGCATGCCACATTAACTAAACGCAACAGTTGGAGGAGCATTATAGCTGCCATAGGCACAATCGATTGATGGTTGCTGTTCTGGCAGGGTATGCAGTATTCGGCGTGTTCAAGTTAGCCGCTCTGTCAAGACCAAGCCCGTTTCGAGTACCCGGATTTAGTTCTCTTCGAGTTGTTTTTTTTTATTATTATTTTTGCTGTTTTTTGAAATGCAAGCCAGAGCCAAATATCAGGCGGGGCAGCTCTTGCTCTATTTAATGCGCTTTTTATCTTTATTGTCGCTGCTGGTTGTTGTTGTTGTTGGTTGTTGTTGGTTGGTTGGTTGGTTGGTTGTTGTTGTTGCTATTGATTGTTAACCTTGAGATACGTACGACGCAGCGTACACGGCGAAGGTCGCCAAGTGCGTTGTCCGTCGACTATTTCATGCACAAACTAAATAGCTAAGCAGCTAAGCAGCTAAATAGCTAAATAGCTAAATAGCTGTGAGCTATACTGCTCGTATAGATACGCAGATACATAGATACATGGATACCCATGTCTACTTTATGTACGTAATGCATTAACATACGTATGTGTGTGTGTGCGTGTGTGTGTGTGTGTTTAGCGCGATTTGACTTTGATTACAATGTGTGGTTGTTGTTGTGGTGGTTGTTGTTGTTGTTGTTGTTGTGGTTGTTGTTGGCTGCGTTCTAATTAAAAATGGGCGCAGTTTTTCGATGTTGTTGTTGCGTTGTTGTTTATTGCTTTTCGTATGCAGAAGCCAAAACGTCAGTTAAGGACAAGAGCACAATTGAACAGCCAAATGCTAATTTAATTAAGACTCAAACGCAAGCAGCAAAGTAGTTACAAGAGAGAGACTGCCAAAGACAGCGACAGAGAGAGAGAGAGGGAGAATAATAGCGAGAGAGAGAGAGAGAGCGAGCGATGCAGCCAAGTCCCATTTTGTATGTGACGCTGGCAAAGGGCTTGAACTTAATGTTGATTTAGGCCCTCGATTTGGCAGCTGGGAATATAAACACACTGATGAAAGACCAAATGAGTTTACAGATGAGGGAAACCCATTTCAAATGGCCCAGAGTGCTTTGAGAGCCAAACTACACATATGCGAAGTTATCATAAAAGGGCAGGTCCAAAGATATATCACCCTAATTATATGTAAATAAAAACCATATTTCTCTGTAGAAAAGGTTGTTGAAATTTATTCATTTCATTTTTGGCTTTATTTTCGAGTTATTAAATTAGTTAACATTGAGTTCAATGGGGCTCTTTTGAGAGCAGAGCTTATAATGAAGTGGACACAACTCCAACGCACAGTTGCAGCGACTATGAGTTCATATTTATTATCGATATTTATCGATAGCAATACAAATTAGAATTTTAAGCATTTAAGGATTAATATTGAAGATCTATCAAAATTTGATCAAAAATCTGAGATATATACGACTGAAGGACGACCTCTTTTGGCTGGCGCATGCTTATATGTTAATTTTCTCATTTTTGGCACGCTTACTTTTATGGGCACCTCATAAAAGTGGCAGTTGGTTTTTTTTTATCTGTTCATTTAAAGTAGATGCTTGTCTGTCGATGTTTTGTAGTGCTCCCATTTATGGATATTATTGAACATTAACGTGAATATCAAAAATTTCGATCAACTTGAAATGGGCAATCGGGCGAAGAAAGCCAGAGAAGAGGAAACAGCTGTGACAACAGCTGTCTAAATATAACCCACATAAATGACTGTTGTTAACTCAACTGGAGTAGAGCGCAAGTTGTTTGAATTGAGCTCAACTGAATTCAATTGATGCCCAAAACAAGTATTTTGTTCTTAAAAAGCGAACACTTTTTTTTTTTTGTTTTATTTGCTTTTGTTTTTTTTCTTATATTTTTTATTGTTTTTCTTTTTGATTGTTTTTGCATTTTTATCAATAAATGAAAACAAAATCAAAATTAATTAATTAATTTGTGTTTATTTGTTTTTCTTGTCCACGTTTGCCTTGAGCACATTGCCAACACCAGAAGATTTGCGAATTTTTATTTAAATTTGTTTGTTGCTTGCGTACAGCAATCCCAATTCCCCCTCCCCCCACACACACACTTCCCCACAGCATCCCTCAAATTAGCGTCCACTTTTCAATCGGCGGACGGTTGTCAAGCGCTAATTTTTGTTGTTCTCGTTGTTGTTGTTCTCGTTGTTGTTGTTCTCGTTGTTGTTGCTGTTCTCGTTGTTTTTGTTCTCGTTGTTGTTGTTCTCGTTGTTGTTGCTGTTGTTCTCGTTGTTGTTGTTGTTGTGTATATTTTTAAATAGCATTTCACATTTAGACGCATCGTAAATGATTTTATTTGAATTTCACACTTTTTGTTGGTGACTTTTGCATTGACTTGCGCGATGACGTTCGTGCTTGAAGAAGACACATTGTGTGGCGCCTTTTTTGAGTGCCACTTCCATTGCAGGGTATTTTCAATTTGTAAGGAGTTCTGTATCTAAAATATAATCATCTATCTATATAGATATACTCTCTCTTATAACTTACGACCGATTTTGTTTAGTTTAAGATTTCAAATTATTCAAACAAAGATTTATTTTTGGTAATTGAATTTGAATTGAATTTGAAAACTGTTTACTGATGCAGCATTTTGCATATTTCTCTTCTAATTGCAGGTAAGCCACATTTCTTCCACCTGCGCTTTGAATCACTTTGAATCAATTGAATTACACGAGTGAATCATTTGAATTACACGAGTGAATCATTTGAATGATATTCAATTGGCAGCGTAAGTAAACAAATGAGAGTAAACAATTTGACGACTTTGTTTTTAGTGTTTGTAAATATTTTGCCAGCCAACAATATGAAGAGGAAAACAACAACAAAAAACAAACAACAAAAAAACAACAAAAAACACAAGTAAAAGACACAAAACTCACTTTAATGACCGCAAACAGTCGTTGCGTTTCTTTTTTCTATGTGGCTGCAACAACAGCAGCAACAACAACAACAACAGCAGCAGCAGCAGCAGCAGCAGCAGCAACAGCAACAACAATAACGGCAAAAGCAAAGAAAAGCGCGTTTCCAAAGATTTCACTTTCACGCCGTAAACAACAAAAGAGGCGCAAAATGCAAATGCCGACAAAAAAAGATAAGCTCGACAGATCTGCCTCCTCTCCTCTCCTCTCGTCTTGTTTTGTCATCATCGTTGCATGAGTAGAATCAAATATATATATATATATATATATATCTAATTCCTTGTTCTATATGCAAGTCAGACTTATTTCAGCTATAAAATATCAAATTATGCATAGATAAAAGTAGGAAATTTGTATAAAAATCAACTCAAAAACTTTTCGATAAAATATAAACTTTATTCAGATTTTTTGACTATTTTTCTGTTATTATTTTTTGGCTTATTAAAAAGGCAGCAATCTCAAATTTTAACTGTAATATGTGCCTTCTATATAAGAGCAACAGTCACAACAGCAGCAACAACAACAACAACAACAATAAAATGCCACAAACTCTCAGCTGAATCTCACGAGTTGTTGCAGTTGCAATTGCAGCTTTAGCTACGGTCAGGTGGTTGGTGGTGCGACTTTGGCTGTTTGTTGTTGTGGATTGTGGCGCAATGGTTTGGCATGTGCATGTGCATGTGCATGACTTGGGGGCATTGTAACACACACACACACACACACTGCTGCTGCTGCTGCTGCTGCTGCTACTGCTGTGCATGCTCATATTTTTGTTGTTTTGCTTTTTGCTTGAGAGGCATTCAATTGCCACAGCGGCGGCAAAAGCAAGCAAGCAGCAAAAAAATGCAGCAGCAGCTTTGTTGTTTGAGTTTTTGATTTTGGTTTGTGGCTGCTTTTGGGGTTGGGCATTCCGTTGTTTGTTTGTTTGTTTGTTTGTTTGATTGTTAAGTGAAAAGCGTTGTCCGCTGCTCGCTCGCTCGCTCGTTGTTATTGTTGCTTGTTTGCGGCCAGCACACTCGCCACACATTTTCACCAGCAATTGTTGTTGTTGTTGTTGCTATCGTTGTCGTCGTTTGTGTTATCGCCAAGGATCAACATGCTTTTTGCATGTGGCATCATCATAAACAGTGGCAGCAGCAAAATACTATAACCTTAAGCGGCGCTTCAAATCGGTTAAAACAGTTTACAATGAAGTTATGTGAGTGTAGCAGGCAAAGCATGACATATTCCACCTTAAAAAGTATATATATATATATATATATATATATATATATATATATAATCTTGATCAGCCAGCAATAACCAATCAGATTTTGCTTCTTCTCTTATATTTTTATATATCGCTGACTTCTTCTGTTTCCCCAATGTCGACTCAAATCGATTACCTAACACAATATATATATATATATATATATATTTGAGATATATCTTTCCTTACATTAATCATCTGCAAAAGAGTTTCATCAATATCGATTTGGACACACAGCGAAGCCGCGCAAATATTGAATTACCTCAATTTGTTGCAAGTTTCGTTGAGCTGTCAATTGCTTAATCTTTTAATAGAGCTGTCATTATTGATTATTACTCTTTTTTAGCCCATTTTTTACCACTATTTTGTTACCTTTCACCCAGTGGGACGCCTACAAATTGCTTAACCCAATTGTTTGGCAAATTGTGTTGCACGTTTATTTTGTAGTCTTGTGCTTGCAACTCGAGGAAGTGGCTTATAAAACTTTACAACATTTTATGCCCAACTATTTGGCAAAAAATATTATTGTTATAAAATAAAATATACAAAAAAAAAAATGAAAAATTTTTATAAAAAACGCAAGATAAATGTTTGGAAAAAAAAAACTCCTTTCACTTTGTTGAAATTAAACGAAGCGCAGTTTCAGTTTCAATTGTTGTTGCCTGCTGCTGCGGTTGCTGCTGCATTTGTGTGCGCAGAATGTTTGCCACATTGCCACACACACACACACACACACACACTAGTAGCTGGCATTTTTCAAAGTTCGACTGACACAGAGACCAACTAAAGCGCAACGAGGCAAACGAAGCAAAGTCCACAAAAACCAAGTCAACGACGCGTTGAATGAACTTTCAGCGAAGGCAGTGACTGTGGGCAGTGTTTAAGTGAATCTCTATATACCCATTACGAATGTGTACAGAGGGTATCATCAAGTTGTGCAATATCAGGCAAAAGACAGAGGAGTCGATCTCGATCTCTGTCTGATCTCAGCTAATATATATATATATAAATCCTCGTATATCCTACGTCGATCAGGTTACATCAGATCCGTCGCATTGTATATATATTGATTATCTGCCAAAAGTTGAACAAAGAAAAAAATCGCTTATTTACAGGGTATCTCGCAGTTGAACTCTGTCAAGTGGAGCATACTTGTTTTTATAATTTCTTAATCACAACCAAATATCTCGGGTCTCCATTAAGATTATAAGCCACAGCTAAATCATCAGAGTCAGCACAACAATCATGCCCAAAGTGGGAATATTTGAACCCGTTACTACTAAATTTAGTGTGAATATGATTATATATATATATATATATATAAAGTTGAATCAACTCGGGTCCAAGCAGGAAACTTGAACTTCTACAGCTACAATTGTCATACACGTGGCGTATGCGTAATGTGTGAAGCGTGCTAAAGTAATGCCTGGCTATAGCGAACCGGAACACGCACTCACTCTCTCTCGCTCTCTCTCGCTCTCTCTCTATCTCTCTCTCTCTCTCTCTCTCTCTGATTGATGCACTTGACTACTTATCTGTTAAGTGGCTGTCAGAACTATGAATTGAAATTGAATTTCCATTTTGCGTGTGTGCAGCAAGTTGAAAAAGGGGGGGTGGGGGGGTGGTGGCAGCTGCGCTTCGTTGATTTCAACACATGCGCTTCTTTTTACGCCTTGTCAGTGAAATAAGTTGATTAAATTGATGACAACAGATATAGTTGGGAACCGAGTGGAAGAAGAAGAAGAGTCGTCGAGTCAGTGAGGAGTTCCACAATTATACATTTGCTCAAGGGCACTGGAAAAAATGCCGTGGGTTGTCTTCTCGACATTTTTGGTTACACTTGAGAATTCGCACACATATTTCTACTTTTTTGGTAAACCTTCTATTTTGTTGTTGTTGTTGTTGTTTATTTTTAGAGGTAGCATTACGTAATCGGCAACTTGTTGTTTGTGCCTCGAGAGTGCTGTTGAAATGTTGATTCTTTATTTGTTTCGCGCTCTTCTTGAATTAATTCAATTTTAATTTAAATTTCGATTTCGATTTCGTTTCGGTTTCGGTTTCTTTTCGGTTTCGTTTGTCTCAATTCTCGTCGAGAGACGGCGGAAGCATCATCAAAATAATAAGAGTACATTTGAAATGTGATTTATGTTGATTGAGTGTGGCTTGAGCCGTGAGTAGCGCTACCATTAGGCAAATATATTACTCAGATTGTTCAGATAGCCTCAAAGAGTGGCATGTGCATTTTTTATGCGAACTTGTTGCGAATTCTAAACTGTACATTGTTTTTTATGGCAAAATGCTTATCATGAAGTTGTGCAAAATTTGATGCTTATTTGTAGCTGAGTCGAACATGGTTGATCAAGAATATATATGTGTATATATATATATAGTGTTCGCTTGTATGGCCAAGTCGTTCTCAGAGATATATAATGAAATTCTCAGTTTCTGCAGACTAAGTTTTAATTAATTGAAATTTTTTATTTATTTATTTAAGTGCAACAAAGTAATCCAAAAATATATTAAATAATTTCAAATTAAGAGACCTATGCCCGTACACCGATATATCGATTTTCGGGCTATAATTTTTACTTGTCTTCCGACCTCAAATTTCGTTTTCAACTTTAAATGCACGATTGATCTAGGGGCAAAACTATGATTAAAAAGCCCTCGCTTTTTAAAATCAGTTGAGTTTTGACGAAGTTATGGCATTTTGAAGTTTCGACCTATGCCCATATGCCCATTTACCGATTTTCAGGCTGTAATTTTTACTTGTCTTCCGACCTCAAATTTCGTTTTCAACTTTAAATGCACGATTGATCTAGGGGCAAAACTATGATCAAAAAGCCCTCGCTTTTTAAAATCAGTTGAGTTTTGACGAAGTTATGGCATTTTGAAGTTTCGACCTATGCCCATATTCAGATTTTCAGGCTGTAATTTTTACTTGTCTTCCGACCTCAAATTTCGTTTTCAACTTTAAATGCACGATTGATCTAGGGGCAAAACTATGATCAAAAAGCCCTCGCTTTTTAAAATCAGTTGAGTTTTGACGAAGTTATGGCATTTTGAAGTTTCGACCTATGCCCATATTCAGATTTTCAGGCTGTAATTTTTACTTGTCTTCCGACCTCAAATTTCATTTTTAACTTTAAATGTACGATTGATGTAGGGGCAAAACTATGATCAAAAAGCCCTCGCTTTTTAAAATCTGTTGAGTTTTGACGAAGTTATGGCATTTTGAAGTTTCGACCTATGCCCATATGACCATATTCAGATTTTCAGGCTGTAATTTTTACTTGTCTTCCGACCTCAAATTTCGTTTTCAACTTTAAATGCACGATTGATCTAGGGGCAAAACTATGATTAAAAAGCCCTCGCTTTTTAAAATCAGTTGAGTTTTGACGAAGTTATGGCATTTTGAAGTTTCGACCTATGCCCATATGCCCATTTACCGATTTTCAGGCTGTAATTTTTACTTGTCTTCCGACCTCAAATTTCGTTTTCAACTTTAAATGCACGATTGATCTAGGGGCAAAACTATGATCAAAAAGCCCTCGCTTTTTAAAATCTGTTGAGTTTTGACGAAGTTATGGCATTTTGAAGTTTCGACCTATGCCCATATGCCCATTTACCGATTTTCAGGCTGTAATTTTTACTTGTCTTCCGACCTCAAATTTCGTTTTCAACTTTAAATGCACGATTGATCTAAGGGCAAAACTATGATCAAAAAGCCCTCGCTTTTTAAAATCAGTTGAGTTTTGACGAAGTTATGGCATTTTGAAGTTTCGACCTATGCCCATATGCCCATATTCAGATTTTCAGGCTGTAATTTTTACTTGTCTTCCGACCTCAAATTTCGTTTTCAACTTTAAATGCACGATTGATCTAGGGGCAAAACTATGATTAAAAAGCCCTCGCTTTTTAAAATCAGTTGAGTTTTGACGAAGTTATGGCATTTTGAAGTTTCGACCTATGCCCATATGCCCATTTACCGATTTTCAGGCTGTAATTTTTACTTGTCTTCCGACCTCAAATTTCGTTTTCAACTTTAAATGTACGATTGATCTAGGGGCAAAACTATGATTAAAAAGCCCTCGCTTTTTAAAATCAGTTGAGTTTTGACGAAGTTATGGCATTTTGAAGTTTCGACCTATGCCCATATGCCCATTTACCGATTTTCAGGCTGTAATTTTTACTTGTCTTCCGACCTCAAATTTCGTTTTCAACTTTAAATGCACGATTGATCTAGGGGCAAAACTATGATCAAAAAGCCCTCGCTTTTTAAAATCTGTTGAGTTTTGACGAAGTTATGGCATTTTGAAGTTTCGACCTATGCCCATATGCCCATTTACCGATTTTCAGGCTGTAATTTTTACTTGTCTTCCGACCTCAAATTTCGTTTTCAACTTTAAATGCACGATTGATCTAAGGGCAAAACTATGATCAAAAAGCCCTCGCTTTTTAAAATCAGTTGAGTTTTGACGAAGTTATGGCATTTTGAAGTTTCGACCTATGCCCATATGCCCATTTACCGATTTTCAGGCTGTAATTTTTACTTGTCTTCCGACCTCAAATTTCGTTTTCAACTTTAAATGCACGATTGATCTAAGGGCAAAACTATGATCAAAAAGCCCTCGCTTTTTAAAATCAGTTGAGTTTTGACGAAGTTATGGCATTTTGAAGTTTCGACCTATGCCCATATGCCCATTTACCGATTTTCAGGCTGTAATTTTTACTTGTCTTCCGACCTCAAATTTCGTTTTCAACTTTAAATGCACGATTGATCTAAGGGCAAAACTATGATTAAAAAGCCCTCGCTTTTTAAAATCTGTTGAGTTTTGACGAAGTTATGGCATTTTGAAGTTTCGACCTATGCCCATATTCAGATTTTCAGGCTGTAATTTTTACTTGTCTTCCGATCTAAAATCTCGTTTTCAACTTTAAATGTTCTTTTATGGTGGAAGTTAGGCGCCAGCGATCAAACATCCGCCGCATCGGAGCGGGTGTACCGCAGGGTAGTGTCCTTGGACCTGCCCTGTACACATTGTACACCGCGGACTTGCCGATTCCGGTAGCCAGAAACACGCTGCTTGCCACATACGCAGATGACACTGTGTTCCTCCACTGCTTGGAGAGCAGCAGCGGTTACGCAAAGATTCTTAGATTCTGTGCCTAATAAGCTGTCCGCCACTGTGATATTATATGCCTAAATAGAAATTTCATTTGTTTTTTTTTGTTTTTTAACATAATTCGATGCACTTACTTATTGTCGTCACTGTCGGACAGACAGGCAGACAGTCAGACAGACAGTCAGACAGGCAGACAGTTCACGCCGGCGATTGCATAATGCTCGTTATAAAGTTTGATGGCCATAGCCAATTTTGAATGGCACGTAGCCAAAAGTCCGCTGTCCGTTGTCCGTTGTCCATTGTCCGTCGCACGTCGAAGAAAGTGAAATTACAAAACTCGTAGACTTTGCATAGTTACGAGTAGTACCCAAATTGTGATAAAATAAATGAAAAAGAAGAAGAAAACAACAACAAACAACAATTGTAATGCAGTTCACCCCCGATGTCGATGTCGATGTCGATGTCCATGTCGATGTCGATTGCACAATCGAAAATTGAAACACGTCAGTTACCGCAGATCAGCTGACGAGGCTGTAAGCGACAAACAGATTAGTAAATCGTTTGCTGAATGAAAATAGTATATAGTATATAGTACATTTTATAGATCTGCCATAGATTATATATATATAGTGTGTGTGTCTTTGTCCTATAAATGGATTGCCGTTTGTGGGGGCCAATGAACGCTGAAGGTGGCTCCATTCCGAAAGCAATGCACGTGCTCCGAGTCCGAGCTGTGGGATGAGATGAGCCTGCGATTGATGTGTTGATAAGCCCGCAGCGCACCGATCAACAAAGTCTGCTGTCTATATATAAATATATATATAGATGTAAATATTGCTACATCTGCCAATTGATTTACAGCGAAATTTTGTTTGTGCCAGCACTTAATAAAAAATGATATATATATTTTTTTTGTAAGCTGTTGCCGCCTAGCTGCATCTCATTCGCACAGCTGCACACTGCTCCCCCTCCCCCCCTCTCTGTCCCCCTCTCTCTCGGTCTGTCTCTTTCCATCTATCTCCATCTCAGCCTGGCATTGGAGTGCATTAAACTCATTTTGCGCTGACAAGCGAATGAAAGTAGCAAAGGCAATAAAAGTCATGAAAAAATAAATTAAATAATACACAAAAAATAAAAAAATAATAAATAAAATGAAATTTAAACAATTTATTTAAAGTCGCGCAATAAATTCACAAAAGATGGCGATTTTTTAGTGTCAGTCTTCTTCACTCAATTCAAGCTGCAAATCCAAAGCCACAACATAAATCACAGCGGAAGACACACACACGTGTTGGCAGCGCGGCAATCCCCAGATTCCCAAGCGTTAGTCATGCAACAAACATGTGCATAGATATATATATATATATCTCGCGATAGATTCATAGACATATTTATAGATCTAGCTATAGATAAAGGCCGCAAAGCAAAACACAAAAACACATTGTGTGTGTGTGTGTGTGTGTGTGCGTGTGTGTGTGGGGGCTGTAACTCAAATATTTCGTGTGTAGGAAACGCAATCCACAATGATAGATATATATATATAGATATATATAGGTATATATATCTTCTATCATTAAATTGTTGCCCATCTTTGATCAGCTAAAACAACATCACCTGAAACACTTGATACTATAAATACAATGTATGCATATACATATATATAAATAGATATATATATATATATATATATTATATGTATATATATATTTCTCAACTGAATCTAGCACACACTCGAAATATGTTGATACAACTGTTGATTCGTTCTTCATTTGAATACAGCTGGCTGTTTTTTAATATTCATGTACTAAATTGCAACAAAAATGATTGTGCTGCTGATGTGGCACATTCTCGAATTGTTGCAGCCACGCAAAATGTATTTCGATTAATCATAAATGCAATTTGTGCATTTTGCGCTTAGCTTTGTTCTTCGATCTACTGATGGAAATGTATCTGTGAATCTTTTATTGCATCTATTTGCATCCTATTACCAAGTGGCGACACACGTGCCTAGCTTTAACTATTGTTGTTGTTGTTGTTGCAACTTGAGGCTTATGCATTTGCGTAGCCAGTGAATACGATTTATATATGCCACAAACTCTTTTAGTATTTATTTGTTAATGTCTATTTGTCAGTCTCGCTAGTCAGTGTAGTTTTTGTTGTTGTTGTTGGTTTTAGCTTAATTGTGTTTTGCACGTTTTGGCTATGATATTATTTTGATGTGTGTGTTTTGTGTTCTATTATTCACTCGTTGTTTGTTTACTTTGCATTGTTTTATGGCGTGACTCGACACAAAAATCATGCAACTTGTAATTACAGCTCTGAAATATGACAGATGAGTATCGAAAACTGTATAACATACGATCAACCAAAAGATACAAATAAATACATATATATATATAAATATATACAAAAGTAACTGGAATCTGTAAAGAGTTTAATTTGGATTGGCAAATACCCTGTAACCTTTAAAGAAGGGGAGTCTAGAACTAATTGTATTAAATTGTTTACTTAATTTATTAATTTTTTAGTTCTAATTTTAAAATTCGTTCTTTTATTTTATAACTGTTAAATGAAGTGAGCAAAAAGGTAGTTGAAATTGTGGCAGCCACAGACGACTTGCGCCAAATCTATAGTTTTGATTTGGGCAACGTTTTTTCTTGCGAATTGTTTTTATTTCTTGCCGTTGTCGATTTCCGCTGTGTGTAATTAAAATTGATAAATGATTTCGTGCCACAAAGTTGCGGTGTGTTGCTATCAGCGCCACTTCCTGCTCGCAAATGTTAGCCTGTCTAAAATGGAATGCAACACTGTTGAACAGTAGTTCAACTTGACACATATGTATATTAGTATATGTATTAAAATACAAATATATAAGTCTAGTTACGATCTCCCACAACCTTAAGCTGCTGCTGCTGCTGCTGCATCCACTTTGTAATTATTAACGTGATCATCTTAATTGCTGTTCGTCATGAGGTTGCATACAAATTGAACGGTTGGCAATCTAATCAGTCAACTGCATTGGCCATAAACAACCAGATTTCACAATTAGTTAATTGCTGTTTTCATAGCTACAAATATATGCCACACACATTCAACTAGCAACATATATATATATATAATCGAAATAAAGCCAAGCTTCAACTGATTGTGATTCATATATTTTGGCTAATAAGCAGCAAAATTGGCACTTTCGTTTTACTTTCTTATAGCTCTCTCATATCCCCATCCCCATCCCCATCCCCATCCCCATCATATTCGTAATTGTTTTCTTGCCATTCTTATCTTCAACTATTCCGATTATTCTGCTTACGCCTTCAAATATTTCTTGCTGTCGGTTAATACTATATATGATGTATATATAGTATATATACTTATCTATTTGTTTTCTCTCTGAAATGCAGGTGTTGTTTTGTTCGGTCAATGTTTACACAAACTGAAATCGAAATGGAAACTACCATATCTTTTTATATGTAAAGAATATTTGCACAATTGCGGCAGCAATTTGCACACCTGCCTATTTGCCTAGAATCGGTCTGCTCACTCTCTGTGTGTATATATATATATATATATATCTGTCAGATATCAGCTTAATATTTATGTGTATCTGGAAACAATCGACTATCTTTATGTTTTTAGTTTACGTAATATTTGGTTTGTTGAGTTTTATATATACATAGCTGAAATTCGGTGCAAACTTTCTAATAATTTGCAACTTTTTTTTGTATTTGTAAATATAGCAATCAAATGCAGGTTTTTTAACTTTGTATTTATTTTTTAATAAGCTGCAATTAAATTTTCGCACAGTGCTAAACAACAAATTTAATTTGCTATTCTCTCTGATGTGTGTGTGTGTGTGTGTTTCAATTAGAGAGTCACTTTTTTTGTAGATTGCATAACGGTGGTGTCTGCCTGCGGTTCAAGTTGGGTTATCTAAATATAGGCATAGGACACACAGGGACAGACACACTGCGAAATGACCCCATGAAACACAAATGCAAAAACCAAACAACAACAACAACAACAGTGCAGCTCAGCTTATGGAAAAAGAAAAGCAGCAGCGAGAGAAACAATAACAATAACAAAAACAAAAACAAAAAAGTAATTTAATTATTCAAAATGTATTTTTTTGTGTCGTGCTATTGTCGTTAAATATAGACTCGTGTCTACAATTCCATTTGAAACCAATGAGCAGAGAGATGTCACACCTGGTCCGCAACAGCTCTGCACGACGGCGGTCACGTTTTGTGGCGTTCGGGTCAAGATTAACTGAAAACCAAAACTGAAATACAAAACCCAAAAAGCAGCAGCAGCAGCAGCAAAGCAAAGCGAAACAAAGCAAAACGAAGCGACGACGTCAAACGAAAGCCAATCAATAACATCAATGCTTCCCCTTCCCTAAAGTGCAAAGCTTACCCCCCCTCCCCTCGTTTAACTAGCTGTATGCAAGACTGAGAAAGAGAGTGGGAGAGAGACAGTTGCGGGGACAGTTGTTATTAAAGCTCATCAAAGCATTTCCGTCATCATCAAAAACGGTTCCAAATTCTCGCTTCGAGCTGCACTTTCATTTTCGGTTTGCGGCTCGTGCTTTTTGAAAACCTGCCACCCTGTCTCCCTCTCCCACCCGCCCCTTTTAGCGCTAGTCTGCGCGGTATGTGAAACTATGCCAAAAAACAAAAAAACAAAAAAAACGCAAGTGAATCTTTGGCTGTGTGTGTGTGTGTGTGTGTGTGTGTTGTTGCCCTGGCTAAGCAAGGTTTTAGCTGTAGCTGTGTTTGTTTGTCTGTCTAACTGTCTTCGGCCACCCTGCCTCCTTGCCCCTGCTTCTTGACGTAGTTGTATAATTGAATTGTAGTCGGTTGCGCGCTTTGCGTATTTGAAATGTCGGTCGAACCGGTTTCAATTTGGCACTCGTGTTTTCGGGCCCGGCATAATAATTAAGTCTCATTTGCATTGGAGAGAAGGCGGCGCGCTAGAATTCGAATTCGATTCAACTCAATACAATTCGATTCGAATTTGATTCGATTTTGGTATTGGAATTGGAATTGTGCTTTGTTTGTTGCTGGCACACAATTGTCAATTGGAATTGGAATTGGAATTCGAATTGGAACTTGGCCTGCTCGCACTTTCCTTGGCATTTTGTAAAGTACAACAACAACAGCAGCAACAGTTGTAACCACAAGCAACGAAAATAGCATCGAACCATGTCGACAACTTTTGGGGGACACTGTAGAAAACAACCTTGAATGCGAATTATGCGTAAGAATGTTGAGAGTTTTATAGGAAAGCACTTAGGCAAAAATAATAATCATATTTTTGTATAACAAACTCATAAATGAATATTAATATTTTCCATTTTCATTCCTTTTACCATATTTATTAATATTTAGTTGTTTTCTCACTTTAAATCTTACTTTTTAAAAGCTTAAATTATAAGTGAAAAAAAATAATGCATATTAGCGCTATGATTCATAGATCAATTCTCTGCTTGAGAATTGTTAACAAAAATTGTGAATTGCGGGAAAACTCATTGTAAATATTTATCATATATAATGATCAAATTATTATACCCTATATGTGTGTATGTAAGTAGAGGCAATCACAATTAAGATGCTCTTAAATTTTTCTGGAATTTCAATGCAATGCAGCAATTGCAGATGCAGATACAAGATAGACGATACATGTGATTTACACTGAATGAATAAAAAATGAAAGAAAAGGCAAAAAGATACATATAAAAAAAACAATGCCAAATGCGTCAAACGGACAATTTGCGCTTGCGCATACTTATTAGGTCAGGGTCACACTGAATCTGAATCTGAGTCTGTCTGACTCGCTGGCTGACTAACTGACTAACTGACTGCCACACTGACTCTAATGCGAATGCGAACGCAGACGCGCCAAAGTCTTGCCAAAGAGCGCAAAGGCAACGCCATCATCATCATCATCATCATCATCATCATCATCAGTAACAGCAACAGCAGCTACAAGTGGCTATAGATACAGCTACAGATACAGATACAGCAGATAGAGATACATGGCTTACAGATGCAGACAATAAATGGCATTAATAATAAAGCCAGGGCTGCCACAGCGAGCGAGGGGTGCGAGCGGTTTCTAATGCAGTGCAAGCCATGTACACAAATACATATTAGCACATGTGTGTGTGTGTGTGTGTGTGTGTGTGTGTGTGTTTCTGCAAGATACATTAGCGTAGCTGTAGCTGAAATTAAAGTCTGTTGTTGTTGTTGTTGTTACTTGGCTGTGGGGCATCCATCAGTTGCCATCATAATAATAAAGGCCTGGAAAATAAAACAACATTAATCTTTTTGGCCAAACTGGCAGTTCAATTGCGTTACTTGCACATTTGTATGTGTGTGTGTGTGTGTGTGCGTGTATGTTGCTGTGTGTGTTTTTTTTTTGGTTGTGTATTGTTATTACCTTCTTTTTTTGTTCATTTTTGTTAATTTTTGGCGATTCGATCCGCTGATTAACATTGAACCACAGGCCACCAGCAGCAGGCAGCAGCAGCAGCAACAGCAGCAGTTAAAAAATAATGCCGATCATTGCGTTCTCCGCACAAAATGCCAAATTAACGGTACATGCACATGTATGTATTTATATCTATATATATAAATAAATATATGTATAACTGTACACAATTTATGCATGTGCACATAATAAAGCTGTGTGTTTACGATGTTGCCTGCCTGAATTGAAAAGGCCAGACATTTAAATGAGTCGAAACCAAAAATAATAATAATAATAATAAAGACAACAACAGCGCGCAAGAATCATTAATACATTAATAAAATATCGCAATTATTATAAAACTGTATAATTAAGTATTAAAAAAAGAGCAAACACAAACACACTCACATTTGTGTGTGTGTGTGTGAGTTTGTTTGAATGTATTTAAGTGCTGTGTGTGTGCTTTGCATGTGCCGTTAATCTATTTTCGGCAGCGCACATTATTGTGTAAAAGCTGTCGAGTTTCAGCTGTGCACATTTAGCATTACATAATTTTTGAGCTAAGTCGAGATCAGCGCCTGGGATCTGAATTAGAATTCAAAGCTCATTGCTCGTTGCATTGTTGCTGGTGTGGCTGCTGGTGTGCTGCAGCTGCAGCTGCAGTTGCTGTTGCTACTTGTGAATTTGATGCCTAATCTGCTCTTTTGGATCATCTTCTGCAACACTGCGTCGTCGTCGTCGTCGTCGTCATCGTCGCAGCGAGCTTTGAGCAACGTACATTATGTGTGTGCATGTACTTTGTACGTATTTCCTTTCTAAGCGCGCTCGGCGCTTATCAGCTTTTGTCAGCATTGTCAGGCCCCATTGCGGTTGATTTGTTTTCTGCGTTTAACGACGGGGAATGAAGAGAGGGAGGGGGCGAGGCGCCTTTGGCATAGCTGGTAATTAGGAAGGAAAAAAATAAAAATAAATAACAGTCTAAAAATAGAGTGGACACAGCAAAAGCAAACGGCAACAGAAGTATTTAAGCAATTTGCAGCACAAGACAAATCAAGCAAAAACAAAACTTGTTTGCACAAACACAAAAGCTCTTGATTTGTTGCTGTTGTTATTGTTGTTGTTTGCATGAGAATTGAACGAAAAAATTGTACAAATAATGAAATCGAAAACTCGCAAGCAGCAAAAATGCATTACAAATATGGCAGAAAAGCAGCGCACAACACTCACACACACACCCACAAAGTGCATAGATCGTCAGCCGTGTCAGCTGAGCGTGCGAGCGAGAGAGCAACAGCAGCAGCAGCCGCATTGCATCGGGCAGCGACCGACTAACCGAGCGACCGTCAGAATTTACCTGCAGCGCCATGCAATGCTTGCCCTTCTAAAAAAAAACACTGGCACATATACAAACGCACACACACTCGCACACACAGACACATACAGACAGGCGCCGCCAACCTCAACACAAAAGTCACTCAAAACTTGTGCAGCGCGCTCAGCTGAGCAACGCCTCTCACCACTACTCATTCGCTCAATGGCTCAAAAAGTCACTCGTTGAGCGGCAAAAGCGTCGTGACGTCAGCTGGGCAAAGCTTTCGATTTTGGTGTGTGCGCGCCAGCAGCTCACTCGCGAATATTCTAATAAGCATTCCAATTCATTTGGTTTTCAAACGCGCAACGCAACGCAACGTAACTGAATAACGCGCGGCGCACTTCGTAGCTTCAAAATTTCAAAGCCCACAATAGTGTTAACAATTTAATAAGCACACCAAATATATATGTGTATGTATGCAAGTCGTGTGGTGCGTGTTATAAAGTGAAAAGTGCAAATATTCGCATAAAAATATCTAGTGAATAGTTGTGATAGAAAAATAAATAACTAAATAAAAGAAAAAAAAAACCACACAGCTGCTGCACAGTCGCCAAGCAAAAAAAAAAATTCAAAAAGAAAATCAAGATTAAAACAATAGTCGCGGGTGCGTCGTCTTCGCTTGTTTTTAAAACGGTAATTGCTGTCCGCCTACCTGTTTACACTCCCTCCTACCCCTGACCCATCCTATATACATACATAAGTACATATCTATCACACATGCGAATGAATACTTTTGCTTCTTCTACACGGAATCCATATTTGTTTTTGCATTTGTTTTTTCTTTTTTTTTTGGACATCACACGCACACAGCTGCCTGCTGCTATGTTACACTTGTTTGAGCTTTGCTTTGCAAACACTTTCTGTTGCTGCTGTTGTTTTTCTCTTTTTTGCTGCTATCGAAAGAAAAAAAAAAACAACGATTTTCACTTTTATTTGAGACCAGTCCCCCAGTCCAAGTCTGTCTAGGCCACCAGGCTCCACCAAAGACCGATACACCTGTTTGCGTGTCTCTCTCTCTCTCTCTCTCTTTTGCTCTGTATGTGTGAATGCAATCCAAATGCAGCCAACAACATAATAATCATCATGTTAATACATAATGAAGTTGAACCATTCATTTCTGCTCAATAATCATAATGAGCAGCAAAATAAATGCCGAGAAGAAATTGGTGAAAATTGCAGCGTTAATTTATTATTTGTGGAAAAAGTACTCACACACGTACATATATATATATATATATAATATATATGTATATATGTGTGTGTGTGTATGGGTTCAACGAATACATCGTATTGTGAAATTCGCCTCAGCAAAAAAAAATAAACGGGAAAAAACTGTAGTAAATGCCAAATCACAAAAAAATAGTAGTTTTTTTTCTTGGCTTTTATCAGAGCTTGCGGGCCAATTAAATAGCCTTATCTGCAAATCTTTAACAAAAATAAATGCAAATTAAAAATTATTTCTTGAAGCACAGCCAAAAAGCAGCTTAAAAACTGTGTCAAAATAAGTAAAAAGAAAAAAGCAATGAAATGTAAGAAATGCACTATAGAAATTAAGAACTGCGAATACGAAAAAAAAGAGTGCTAATTTTAGTTATGGTGTGAATTTCAGTTAAAAATGTTGGATTATGTATGCGTTTTGTGTGTGGAGAGGAGAAAGTAAAATTCCAATTTCAGAGCTCTGTGACATAGATTGCAATATGGAATCCCATTAATGTCGAGAAGAGTTACGAAAGGAATTAAATACACTGTTGATATAAGTAGTAGATTTACGAAATGTGCGCTTAATTAGTGTGAGTTTTGTCTCTGTTGTTGCTATCAAATGAAAATTGAGCACACAATCAAAACAAAAACAATAAAAAAAAAGTGTAAATAAATGACAAAATTACGACTGTAATAACAATTATAAATAATACAATTTCATGCAATAAATGCTTTGATATGCCAGCCAGCGGCAATTAATAAATAATTGCAGAATAAAAACGATCACTACACTGGGCAACATAGAAATAATTTGACACCCACCCTTCTGCACCACACACTCACACACACTCACTAGTCTTCAACACTCGGCTAAATCACATTAATAATTCTGCTCCTGTAAACGCAGCAATTCGAAATTCCCAAGTTGATCACAAATAAAACACTTTGCAGCAATTCCCTTGAGTAAATAAATGGACTCGAAAATTCGCTCTGTTCGCACTCAATTGAATTGTGTTTATGCGGCTGATGATTACGCGAATCAACTGTCTGTGTACACATCAGAAGAAGAATCGAGAATCGAGATATTTACCAAGTGGTTAATGGTGGCATTTCCTGTGCTTGTTTTTTGATCTACTTAAAACAACAGGTCTATTTAAAGGCCTGAGAAACTAGAGATAATCTAATGCTCATTGTTTTTATCTATCATCTATCATTGGGTTTATGACAGTGTTTAGGCAGTTTCCGCTAATTAGTTAACGCGTTGAATTAAACATGTGCTGTGTGCAGTGGATGATGAGTCACTTGTGATTTGTGGTTGCGTCTCTATTGTTTACCCTTTCGCTTTTAGTAGCTGCATTTCCATATTTATCATTCACATTCACACACAACCGCGAACCCCGAAATCACGATAAGCGCTAAATGTGTGTTTTCTAGTCGAGTGCGGTCAACCTGAAGTATCCCATTATTGTTTGGTTATCCACTCGAAATGGGAAGCACTCAAATATCGCATATAATTCCAGTTACTTGGGTCTTTGTTGTGATAAGAAGATAAAATATTAGTTGCCAAGTGTGTATGATACAGCACGCTTGGCAGCAATTAAGGAAAACAAGGCAAATGTTGATAAATATTTATATAGTTGATAAAGATCCATATGTTATTGGGAAATAAATAAATTAAGCGAATCGAATTCATCAGAAAAACGTAGATCTAATCATGATTGTTAAGATTTATAATTAATAAAAAATATATAGAGCCCCATATCTAATCGGGATCAAAATAAATAAAATAAAAGTTTACAATCACAAACACACATAACAATTAACTGATAAGAAGCATAAACGTTCGAATCAAAGTTATCGAGTTATGTTTGCTCGTGTAAACGTTGCATACTTTCTCGAACATGCTGCAGTATGTTTCTATGGCTGTGTGTGTTTGTGTTTGTCTATGCAGGGTAGCTCAGGCCAGTGAATCATTCGCATCAGGCAGGCATCTCTTTGATTTGGTTTATGGCCGTCCGAATATTTGCACGCAGACATAAACCTACACACACACACACATATACATACATATATGTATATATACTAAAAACATGCACACAAGCAGCAGCAGCAGCAGCAGCTAGTTATGCCAGATAATTTAAACCAAATAAAATACAAAACAATATGATAAAAAGTCTACGCACACACAAAACCCTCACAGCAACAACAACAACAACACAACAACAACGGTAAAACAGGCACTCAAATACAAATACAAAGAGAAAAAGAGAAGAGGAAAATAGAAGAAAGAAGAAAGAAAGAGTGATAGAGCTAAGCGATTGGTATAAAATAAGCATAGCCCCGACCCAGACCCAAATGCCGATAGCCGCAAAGCAGGAGGCGAACGTGAAGAAAGACGTGGTGAAGCGGGCGGGGGGGAAGACGAAGAAGAGGCGCCGTCGATAACAACGCGGAAATTTCAACTCGGATGGCTGAAAATTCTATTTTAGTTTTGTCAAACTGAAAATAATGTGTACGTGAAGAAAAAAAGTCGAGAATGAAAAAAGAAAAAAGATACGTAGAGCCCAGTGCGAGAGCAAACGTTAAACGGTGAGGCAGTCAGTCAGACGGTCAGGCGTTGATAATAAACAAATAAATTAGTGAAACTTAAATAAAAAAAAAAAAAACACCGAAATAAACAACAAGTTCAGCATTATATTAAATGTGGGAAATTGTATAGCTCAATAAGCAGCGAATACACATTTGGAGGAACTTGTGTGGGCGAGGGGGACACACACACACACAAATAAACACCAACACAGGCGAAAATTGAGCAAATTTAAAGCAAATTAATTAATTAGAAGCCCCCGGGGTTGGGCAATTTAGCTGGCATTGGCGCAATACAGTGTTATAAAAGCAAAAATAATAACAACAACAACAACAACAGCAGCAATATTAATATTAACGAGAACAAAAACAAACTAAATAAATAAATAAATAAATAAATACACAGCTCAACAAATTGTGTGTTGTTTTCAACTAGACACGACCAAAATAATTAGAGCTGTAAAAAGATGTTCAGCTAAACGTGAAAAGTGATTCAAAGCCAGCCTGCTGAAACTTTGAGACATTCAATAATGCCACAAAATAATGCTTTGAGGCATCTTTGATCTGTGAATAGTATAATAATAATAATATAATTAAGGATTAAGTTGAATCTGAAACTAAGACTGTGTGAAACTCAAGAGCTGCTCATTAATAAATGCTTGGTTGGATTTATTCAAAACTCTTATATCACTATACTTGTTTATGATACTACCTACTTTCGCTTATTATGTGATTACGTTTATAATTAGGTTTAAATAGTCTTATGTCACATATCTTATCTTATCACCTTCCGATTAAACAGGACTATAACGTTTTATTCGACTTTGACTTATGGCGAATGCTTTGCGTTATTACGCATTTAATCCGGAAATTAGTTTTAGCTTGATAGAAAACTTCATTTCCACATTTTAATCAGTTTTCTGTATTATCCTCAAAATGTTTCTTCAGAAATGAATTTGAAGTGGATATAATTACAAATAGAAAAGTTGAACAGTTTTCCACAAAAGCTTGAACTTAGTGCTTACCTAACTCCAAAGAAAATCTTTAAGATTTATTTTTTTCTTTATATAGTAGATAAAGTAAAGTAAAACTGAATGATAATCACTCAATTGTCAAAATCCAAAGATTTATTGATTTTTTGAAAGTAGTTTAAAAAGCTCAAAGTCATATTAAAGCTCTCTTAAAGCTCAAAAGTTGCATTACTAACGAAAATCTTTTGTCTCTTTCGTTCTTGCAGTGCGGGACACTAGACGGAGCCGCCGAACCGTTATTTCATCAGCAACGCAACAACAGAATGGACGTTTACCAGATCGACGACGGTTTCCATTCGGATGGCGGCACCGAAACGCCGCCACCATCGCCCAGTTCGGGGTCGTCGATAGCATCGACCTCGGACCATGGATCGCTGGAGAGTGTGGACACTGGGGGAACACAGCGGCTGGCTGTGCTCTCGTTTGAGCAGGTGCGCAAGCTGCACGACGTCATGGACGAGAAGGTGGCCATACATGGACGCGGCAATTTTCCGACGCTCGAGGTGACGCTCAAGGATCTGGTGAATGTGGTGCGACGCAAACTCGAGGCGGATGTGAACAGTGGCGGTGCTGGCGTCTTGGTGAAGGATATACGCCTGAATGGCGGCGCTGCTAGTCATGTCCTCGGCAACGAGGATCAGCAGTATAACGATCTGGATCTGATCTTTGCCATCGAGCTGAGCTCGCCGCGTGTCTTCGATCGCGTCAAGACCGCCGTGCTGAACACCCTGCTCGACCTGATGCCCGAAGGCGTCTGCAAGCGTCGCATCTACACGTGCTCCCTCAAGGAGGCCTATGTCGGCAAAATGGTCAAGGTCAACAATAATAACGATGGCGATCGCTGGTCCCTCATCTCCCTGGGCAATTCGCCCGGCCACAAGAATGTCGAGCTGAAGTTCGTCGACACAATGCGCCGCCAGTTCGAGTTCTCCGTGGACTCGTTCCAGATTGTGTTGGACTCGCTGCTGTTGTTCTACGACTGTGCCGCTCTGCCCATTTCGGAGAACTTCTATCCGACCGTGGTCGGTGAATCGGTATACGGCGACTTCCAGGAGGCGCTCTATCACTTGCAAAAGAAACTGATCTCAACGCGCCAGCCAGAGGAGATACGCGGCGGTGGCCTGCTCAAATATTGTAATCTATTGGTGCGCAATTATACCGCCGTCGATTCGCAATTGATAAAGACATTGGAGCGTTATATGTGCTCCCGATTCTTTATCGATTTCCCCGACATTAACACACAGACAACGAAACTGGAGGCCTATTTGCGCAATCACTTCTGGGGCATCGATGAGGAGCCGCTGCAGTACGAGTACCTGATGCATTTATACAATGTTGTCGAGATGTCCACCGTCTGCCTCATGGGGCACGAGCGTCGACAGACTCTCTCGCTCATCCATTCGCTGGCCAATCAGGTGAAGCAGGCACAGGAACAGCAGCAACAGTATCACCATCATCATCATCACCAACAGCAGCAGCAGCAGCATCATCATCATCATCACCAACAACAGCAGCAGCAACATCATCACCAGCAGCAGCAACACCATCACCAGCAACATCTACACCAGCAACATCAATTCCTACACCAACAACAGCAGCAGCAGCAACTAGACTCGCAGCAGCAGCAGCAGGGCGGAGTGCAGACGACGCAAGTTTTGACACTCGTTTCAACAACGGCGCCGCAGCAGACGCAAACGATTTATGTGCAACAGGCGACGCCGGTTTGCTGCACCACAACAACAACGGCCGGAGCAGCAGCAGCAGTCGCTGGCACAGCTGGAGCAGCAACAACAGCAGCAGTTGTCGCCGGCACAGCAGCCACAGCCGAGCAGCAACAGCAGCAACAGACCATACAGATTCAAGCTGGTCCACCTGGACTGATCTATGCCAATGGCGTCTACTATGCACCTGTGATTCCCAGCACCATTTGCACCTGCAATTCCACCTGGCTGAGCACGTGATTGGAGCAGCCGCAGCAGCAGCAGCCACTCGAGACACAACAACAACAACAACTACAACAGCAACACTATTACAACCATAACAACAACAACAACAACAACTTAAGCAAAGCACTGGATGAGGATGTGGCAGCCACAGGCAGCTTGGTGCTGACGCAGCAGCAGATCAGCAATTTGCCCGTTTACAAACTGAACAGCAGTAACTATAACAAGAAGAAGAAGCAAAAGAAGCAACAACTGTTGCTGCAGCAACAGCAACAACAACAACAGCAGCAACAACAGCAGCAACAACAGCAGCAGCAACAACAACAACAACAACAGATGGGCACCTACAGTGGTCAGTTTGCATATTTCTATCCGCATGATGGATCAGCGCCCAGTCTGCTGCTGCTCGGCGAGGACTCCTATTTAAATGTGACGCAACAACAACAGCAACAATATCAATAGGAAAATAGTTATGATATAGCCTGGAATTGGATTTGGATTGGATTGGATTAATTCGATGTACATATATTATATATATACTTCTATATATCCATATATATATATATATTTATGTATACATATGTCCTGTTAATTTTTCGATAAAATTTTTGTGTGATCTGTTGCCAGATATGAGGATGCATGATGATATTGTTGTTGTTGTTGTTCTTGAATACGACACAAAAACACTCAAAACAACTAAAAACATAAACAGAAAAATGAAAAATGCAAAATGCAAAATGAAAGACGCCAAGTTTCAACTAATTTAACTGAGAAAGAGACGCTGTTTTGGGAGTGCGCTGGAATAAGGAGACAAGAGCAATGCGGCAAGCGGGGAGGTGCAACGAAAATGAAAAGAAAAGATGCCACAGTTGTGAACCCAACCACCGGTGAAAAGCAAGCAGCACACAACCATCAACATGCAATATCAAATTTTCATGACATTTACAAAAAAAAAAAATTCCAAATTGTATCTTTTGCGTCGCAAAAAAAAAGAGAAGTGTTTTTCCTGTATTCTGCTAACTTTCAATTTTTCGATAGCCCCTCGCTAAGCCTACCCCGAACTTCCCGCCCCGTGTGGCTTGTGGCAAGCATTTCAATATTGATTTTGTACTAATAAAAAGAGAGTTAAAATTGCGGCGCAACACACTTAAAACCATTTTTATTTACGCTTCCCATTTGTTGTCTTGCAGCCAGCTCACTTATAAGCCGGCCAAACTCCCCACACCATAAATACACAAATATATCGATATATATATATATATATATCGATAACACATCCTCATCCAATATTATAATTTTTTGAATTTGTTCGTATGCTATAAGCGCAGCTGCCTCCGCGCCGCATCATAGAAATTCCAAGCAAATTATCTACGTATACACACACATACATATATTAAACAAATAAATAAATACAATACATGAATATATTTAAAAATCAAAAAACAACAAAAAAAAAACAAATACTTATCAACCACAAAAAAAACAAAAAAACAAATAATTGCAAGGCAGAAATTATGACATGTACATAAACAAAAAACAAAAAACAAAAAGCAAAAAACAAAAAAACGAAAAAAAGAATAAATATTAGTCAAATTTTAGCTGTCAAAATTGACATGATGTGCAAGTAAAAATTGTATTTATATATTGTATATGATTTAACATTAATTCTAACTCTTAACTGTAACTCTTAACTCTTTAAACTTAACTCTTAAAACTTAACTGTAACTGTGTCGCTCTTAAGTACGGTACAATCATGCAATTACAGTTATTGAAACCGAAACTAAATGTATCTCAGCGTGAGACACGATGCTCAACGGAAAAGCCGAAAAACTGATAACTGAAAATACACTGATGATGAAAACTTAGCAAAAAAAAAGCAGCTAAAAACTTAAAACAAAAAAAAACAACACTTGAAGCATGTCAAACGAAAAACGCAAATCAAAATCTCTAAAACAACAAAAAAAAAAAATCAAATTTTTTACTTAACAGAAAACATTGCTAAAATATTTTCAGTGTATCCTTTTATATACATATATATATATATATATATATATCTATGTATGCGTGTAATTGTAGTTTATATACAAATAATAATAATATAACTAAATATAAAACTAATGGTATCTAGTGAAGTTTAACAGCAGCAGCAACATGATTGATTGATTGATTGATGTATTGTGATGTTATGTGATTGAGTGACTGTGTTTTGGCTTGTCTGTTTGTTTGTTTGTTTGTTAAAAACTGCTGGGTGATAATTTATGAATGATTCAACTGATATACATATAGCGCATATTATATATATATATATATGTATACGAATATATATATATATATATATATATATATATGTATACATACATCTATCCACAATATATCATACTTGTAATAATACGAGAATAAACTCGATGTAAGAGAAATATATATAAATAATTGAAAAACAATATTCAATGAAAGACAAAAAAAAAAAAATCGAAAGTCCAACACAAAATTATACATATATATAAATGTATATATATATTTATATATTTATGTATGCTATGTTTCCTCTTAACTGTTAACTGTACTATTACTTTTACTTGATTGCGTTTGTCGCTTTTCATTTTTTTTCCATTTAACATTTTCTTTGCTTAGGCTCGAGAATTGTGTTTTTGAATTTTTGTATTGTATTAACTTTAGTTTAAGCAAAATGTGTGACACTGATTGATGTTTATCTATAAGTATGATCTGTATGTATGTGTGTATGTGTGTGTGTGTGTGTGTGTGTGTCTGTGTCTGTGTGAGTTTGTATGTATAGTGTATGTATTCCAAACCAAAACAAAAAGAAAAACCAGATGATTCACAACACGTTTTCGACTAACGCGAAAATGTTTCAACTTTGCTCACAACCCGGCTTCATCATTTATATATATATATAACTCTAAAAAAAACATATATATATATATATATATATACATACATATACACATATACATATATATATATATATATATAAATATTAGTAGATGTAAGAAAACGAAATAAGAGCGAATGATTGAAGCAGATTGATGGTGATGACGATATGGGGATGATGATAAATAGAGCGAATAGTCTGTAAGTGTGTAGAGAAATACAAAAAATATCTAAAAAAAACAAGTGGAAATTTTTTGAAAAAATATTTTGCTTGTAATATGAAATGTATACAAAACACAAGATAAATAAATAAATGTAAATGAAAAGCGGAAAATCCGAAAGGAAATCAAAATGAAATCAAATCAAATCAAATCAATCAACAATCAATTGAGATTTGTATATAATATTATAATTATGCATAATTATACTATACTATATCACACTATACAATATATGTAAATGTGTATCTAATTAATATACAAACACACTTTACACACACACACATACACACACATAAACACACAAATACACACACACAAATATACACACACAAATACACCATACACACCCACAATATATAAATATTACTTACATTTTACATATATATATATATATATGTATATATATATATATATATTATATAAATAATCTTAATTATTATGTATGTATCTACAACAACAATTTACCATATACATATTACTTCTGTGCGCTTCTTGCGATCTAAGGAATTTCAATAAAAACAAACAAAAAATACCTAAAAAGTATAAAACCAACAAAAATACAAAAAAAATATATATATATAATTTCCCATTGCATTTATTATTTATCGACCACTTCGCTTTTTTTGGCCAGTGGCGATTTCCTCCTTTCCAATTCGGTTATTTTTCTGCTGATTATGACAGAGACATGCCTAGTGTCTGTGATCCAACAGATGCAGCTGCATCTTCATCTCCTCCAGCTGAAGACCGAACTGGAACTGAAAGTGAACCTGGCGGCTTTCGCCTGTTCCTCCTCCACTCTCCTTCGCACAGCATATTTTTAAATTCGCCTTTTGTTTGTTGTATAATTATTTGTTTGGCCAGCAGCAGCAGCAAGAAACTTACAGCATCCAGTGTCCGCATCATGTTGTAAAGCATCTTCGGTCGGGCTCGAAGCCGAACCCTGCTGTTTTGATAAGTGTCCGTAAATAAAAAATATGACAAATAGTCTGCAGCCGTCGACGTGATTTATGGACTCTGATTAAGTTGTATCGGCAACACACATGCAAAAAAGGAAGAATTTTCACAAATATTACGGCTGCGCAACAAGTAAGTGCATATTAGTATTAATCTCTTCAACTTTCGGTTTTAATGACATAACACTGCAAAGATTTATGCAATGTAGCTGTTTTTACAAACTAGCTTTTTAAATTTGCCAAGCTTGCGCGCCACAGTCTTCATATGGACAAATGCAGTCAGCTTTTGTCATGCAGCGCATATGTAGTCTCAAAAGCGCGTTTGGTATTTTTTCCGCTTGGACTTGCCATTTGTCATTTTTTAGAGCTAACCGTTGGGCACTACCTCAAGCCCCCCAAAAAAAAATGTAAGCCCGCATAACTCGAGCTTTTTAGTGTCGAACGTGGATTCGTGACGAGCGGTGGGCAGAAGCGACGAGCTTGACGAGCCAGTTTATTTGCAACACACACACACAACACACAAAAACACACACATCAACACCCAAAAAGTGCACAAAGTGAAGTAATAAACCAACAAAAAGTGAGACACAAAATCAAGACACAAAAATCGAAGCAACTAGCCAGCAAGTGTTGGGAAGTGTGTAAATTGTTCAACGATTTGAATATCATTGAGAAAAGTGCGTAAAAATTAAGCAAGTTTTCATTTCAGGCAATACCAATACAAGAACGTTCATATACGTGCATGCATATACATACACACATACACACTTTCGTAGAGTTACCTGAAATACACTCGCATTTACAAACACACACACACACACACACACACCGCGCCTAATACTGACTACCGCATTTTCTTTTTACTCCCAACGCCCCCATCACCCATCATTAGTACGCTTGTGTGATTGTGTGTGTTGATGTAACTGAGCGTGTGAGCGTAAATTTTAGATGGCGCTTGGCTGTTCTTCTTCTTTGTTTGATGTTTTCATTTTGAAAAACGTCGCCAAAGTCGTCGAGTGCGTGTGAAGTTTTTGCAGGCACTGTAGTTTGACACATACCACCACACATAGACATACATAGATACGTATGTGTAGATCTATATTTTAATATATGGCACACAACAGTTGTGCTTCTATTCCAGTTATACAACAAACAACATAGTTTTCAACTGTGTAGGTTTCAAAATAACAGCCATAAGCTTTCCTTACTTGAGCTGTTAGAATATAAACACACAAGCACACATGCTAACATACATTTAGACAAACACACACACACATATGTGTGTTCCTAGCGAATCAAATCGTAACCTTCAAAAGCTTGTGCAACGGTTTTGCTGTCCGACTCTCTGCAGTTGCAGCAGCATCAGAAAGAGAAAGCAAAACAACAAACTAACTGTAAGTGGAAGCCATTAAAGAACGTAATTATTTATTATTGGTCACTGGTCGCTGCTCATACTCAAGTAAGTAAGTAAGTAAAGAAGTGGAGCAAGTTTCTCCATTTCTCTTTCGGTGCAGAACAGCTTTTCTCTTTCAGTAAGTGCAACGATATGCTTTACAACTTTATAAATAAATAATCGAGTTCTGACTTACATAAAAACTTAACTGTGTAAATCGACGACATCTATAAGAAGTCCAGGTGCACGACTGCAACAGACAATGCCACACACAAGCAGACACAGGCGACTTCCACAAGGGCAGCTGATTAATTGTCTGAATTGGACAAGCGTCTGTCTGTCCTTTCCCCACTCGCCCCCCTCCCCCCAATATCAGTTTACCATCTGCGGTGCACACATGTGTCTTTATACTTTGTTTATCCAATACACACAACACATAGATAGAAATGTCTGTGTATGTGTGAGTGTGTGTTGACTCTGTGCACCCTGAGCCATTTCCCGGCTGAATGCGCTCTTGCAGCTCAATTATCAAATGCTTTCAAGGCCCTCGTCTACATAAATGTGGCACACATGGAGGATATATCGATCACTCTGTAAAGAGTTCAATTAGATCTAATGTCTAATGACATTATATGAAATTGAATTGAATCCCAAACCCCGGCTATATCAATTATAACCATTTTCCAATTGACTTCTTAGAGGTATGTTATGTGTGTTACGTGTCATATACATTTTATTTGCATCAATAGCGTATACGCATAGTCGGGCAGACGCGGAAAGACCTAAAACCTGTTAGTGACTCTATTAAATAGTAATATGCTTAGATTACTATGCGATACACAGTGGGCAGCAACAGTGGCAAGTGAAACTCAGTAAAAATAGCATGAGCCACATTTACGACTATATCTATTGTTAAAGAGAATAAAAGTTACTAACGAATGCGACGAATATTCGTTATATTCAATACAAATGAATACTATAACGATTATATCAGTTATGAAAAAGCCGCTCGGCAAAGAAAACGTGAAATTCACGAGTATGACACTGAATCGACTCATTTCGATATAAATAAAGCGAATGGGGGCAGTGGTGACCACACACACACAAACACACACAAACACACGCAGACACGCATATAATTTGGTGTGTTTTCTGTATATAGATGATAATGCGAACATTATATAAATGCATTCGTATGTGAAATTGATATCTAACCAACCAAGAAGCTTTAGGCTTTCGACGAGAACAGCTAATGATCATGATAATGCAAATAATGGTGATGGATGTTGCCCAGTGCTTTTGGACAGGTTTTTGGAGCCAACAACTATACTCAATTCTCAGATTAGTTTCTCGCGTGAATGATTGAAAAGAGTCGGAAACCGAAAACAAAACCAAAACGGAGACCGAGCCCACAAGGCGCGACGAATGACGCATTCAAAATAAATATAAACAAGGAAACAACAGACGAGACACAACAACGTAATAAGAGAGAAGAAACAAAAAAAAAAAAAACAACAATAACAATAACAAGCACAGAATTTGGTTGACGGTTGGCGTTAAGCGACGAAATTCAAAGATAAACAAATCGAACTCTCGCGCTGGCTGGTACAAAAAAAAAGTTGGCATTGTCATTTGGAATGGCCATTCCCCTTGCCATTTCCCTTGCCATTCCCCTTGCCATTCCCAGTGCCATTGCCATTCCCTTTACCCTTGTCCCTTTTGCGCTCAGTGGCAAGTTTAGTTTAAGCCTCGACATGTTTCTTACGTTTGCTTTGGTCTCCTTATGGACGTATTTGCGGCCAGAGATCACAAAAAGACAAAGGACAATGCCAACAGGCCGTATACGTAATGCTTGGTTTCGTGCCAAGCGCAGTTACCACACACAAAAACAGATATATATATATACATATATATATATATATATACTATGTATAGTCCATGTGGGCAGGTAGCAGAGGTATTAGTCCTTGCCAGTCCTTGGCATGTGGGCGACAATTTCGCATTGATTATGCAACAGTTTGGCGGATTGAGCGTGTAGCGTAAACAAAACTCTGCAACGCGACCCAAAAAAAAAAAGAACCAGCACAGCACAAACATCATACAAAATATTTACAGTTGGGGGAAGCACAGGCATAACAAATGTGGAATGTTTCTCAGGAGTAATCACAACAACACACGTAAGAAGTTGCCACTGCACTGCCACAAGTCATCGGCTATGATCGACGCAGCAGATGCCCTGCAGCAGCTGTTCTTGTGTGAAATTGAAGTGCCTTCCTATGATATATTTTGATAGATAATTATGATCAAGCGTAGAATTATCAAAGAATATTTTTGGCATGGTTACTCATTAGTTTATCTTCAGTTTGAAGGTGAATAATAAACAAACGACAAATTTAAGCAGCTCCAATCTATCCCCACAGAATTAGCATTCATTTGAACTTTCTTGTCAACTCATCCAAATCTTTCCATGATTTTTGCTTTTAAATTGTTGTTATTTAAGCATTTGTGTATAACAATTGCCACTACTATTATTATGATGAGTTGAGAAATGCTAGTGCGGAGTGTATGGGAGGGGAGGGGGGAAAGCACACACATTTCTAGACTGAAAAGTTTGACATTTGAGCAGCAGTAAGCCAGCCAGCCACAAGTAAAACTCAAAAAACATGGCATGCAATTCGTCGTTGTAGTAGAATATAATTGACTGAAGCACGTCAGGCTGAACTAGGCAAGAAATAGTACAACTACAACAACATTAACTAATACAACACAACAACAACAACAACAACAGCGACAATAGTTAACAGTCTTCCATTGAGTTGGGTTATTGCTTGCTGGGCAGCTGAAAGAGGTGGAGGGTGGGTGGGCGTGACATTGGCGATTGTGTTCTCATATATAATTCAGTTCGATTTTGACATTTAACTTTTGTATTGTGTACGCTGCGTATACGTAATGTATCCAAATTGTCAATTTGCTGTAACTAAATATCAGTCAGCTTAACTGCCAAGCTGTAAACTACTAAGTGATGATGTGATCGTCTGACGCAAACACACACCCACACACACACACACACACAGACACACACACACCCACACAGACACAACAGTACACTCCTACACTGCCGCTAAGAGTCGTCTAGCACATAACGTCTACATTTTTGTTGACGGCATTTGTTTGCCTTAAGTTTTGTGAGCAGCCAACGTGCGACGGCGCTTATCAAGCTTACTGCCTGACCAAGTTGAGACGTAGTTCATTCAAAAGTCAACACACACACACACACACATGCATCTGTGGAGTGGTGTAAGGGGGGTACTTAGTTAGTTTTCCAGCAAAAAATTAGCAATTACAATGGTTGTCATTAACAGGTACAGCCATGCACAGAAACACCTGCACATACAGCTGTCCCCCTCACACACACACACACACACACACACACACACACAGACACCTTCCCCCTCCCTCGCGTAAATATTTGTCAATTTTGATTTACCGGTAAGACCAGCTCGACGTGTATACAGGGTGCGTCCTGTTGTGGCGCAGTAACAACGAAAACTGTAAACAAACGATGAAAATAAATCACGATGTGTGCATAAATAGTGTGCCCTACAGATATGCATATGTATCTGAGATATATGGCTATATGATATATACAAAATCTGATGCATTGTCGCGTCATTCCCGCTGGAAATTTGTTTAGTTTATTAGCGTTTAGTCAGCTTTAAATATAGCTCTCTCTCTGTATATCTTTCGCAAATACTTGTTGAGCCAACTGTTGACTTTTCCCTGGTTGGTAGAATTATGACTTGAGGTTACAGATTCTTCCCCCCCCCCCCCCATCAAACAATTAAACCCCATTAAAAAAAAGAAGAGAAAATAGTTTGACAGACTTTTGTTTATTCACGTCTGACACTGATGAAAATCTATGGCGAACATTATGGAAATCCAAATTACGTGAGCCAAGTCATGGGAATTAAAAGATCACTTAAAAGTCAAGAGTCTAGAGTCATGGGAAACTGTTGGCAGTTATTTAAGATATATATATATATAAATAGGCGATTAATTCACATTTGAGCAACTAAGAAACATCCCACTTTAAATATATATATATAAATAAATGCAAATTTGAATCACGTCGCATAACAGAATCGAATTAAATAAATGCCTTTCCCCTCCCCCCCCCTCCCCTAACAAATTTTAACTGACGGCGAATAATTTGATGGCTGCTAAAAAAAGAAGTTGTTTCAAAACCAGTTTTCTACACATTTGCAGCGGGTATTTGAATTTTATTTTCAAATTTGCCACCCATTGATGGTTATATCTGTGAAACCATATACACGTATATATATTCTTGATCAGCAACACGATTTTTTATTTGTATACACAAAAAGTAGAAGATTGACTGCAGCAGCGAGAAGTGCAAACTCTGAACAATGTAGAATAATAATTGATATGATTAGCTCCGGTGTGGAAGGGTATGCCATCGTTGGCTTGCCTGACATCATCATTTTCTTTCTTGTTAATAAATATGTTCGCAGTGCGGGGTATTCCCCCCCCCCGTCGAGCACACACTCACACTCTCACAATGCGTGCCACATCTGCTTGTTATTGCACATTAATTTTTGGTGTTTGTGAATTGAAATGCAAACATATTTGTAATGTATGTATGTTCTGTACATGTATGTATATTCGAAGTACTACTGCTCTTATATAATAATGGCACATAAATTTATGAATTTATTGTTTGCACACATGTGCCTAAGGGGCGTGTGTGTACGTGTGTGTGTGTGTGTGTGTATTTGTTAGCATTTGTTGTTCATTGTGCTGCGCTTTTGTTATCATCAGCACTCGAAAATGGCACCTTGAGCCAGATTACCACAGCCAATTTAGGGCAGTGCCTGGACTATATACCTCAAAACTATACACCAGATGCTGTATATAGATACCAGATACTATATACTATATAGTATATACTATATACTATGTGCTATATACTATAGCACACCTGCAAAAGGCCAAAGTTCAACTGGTGGCTGCGGAGACAGATGGGACGAAGAAGGGGGGCAGGGAGATAGATGTAGCACTCAATGTGCACGCAGCGTGCGGATATGGCAATTAGGCAAGGAAGCAGGCTGCAGCTGCATCGGTCGCATGTTGCATGTTGCAGGCTGGAAAAAAGCTGCAGGCGCTGCCTTTGTTTGCACCAGCCTCTCACCTGCCAGTCGACGTGTGACGCACATGCCATAAATAGCAGCAAGTAAGTGGGTGGCACCAGCACAAGGAGAAGACACTTTGGAGGCTGTCAGTGCATCACTCGAGATATGAATAGGCTCTTCTTCGTAGGAGACACTCCAGTTTTCGTTCGACTTGAATAAATCGCAAATGTAACGAAAGTTTAAGTTTTTTTTTTAAATTGGGCAGCTATATTCATTATTATTCAGAAAGTTCGTTGACGTTTCCGATCGTGACTCAGGCCGTTCCGCTCTGGTCTGGTCTGGTGTGGCTTGTTGGCGCTGAGATAAGGCGAGTGTTTGCATACATTTTGTAGAGGTTTTTGGGTCATGTTCAAACGTCAACGACTGACAGCCAAACTGACTTTGCCCACAAATATTCAAAGTCCTCAGAATGCCACGATACAATATTTACTGCAACGTCTGAATTGTGTGCAAGAACTCTTTCTGTCAAATGCATAAAGGGTATCTGCCAGTTGAGCAAATGTGTGCAACCGATGGCAGCAAACACGCTTGAGCTTGACAATAGACTATAGACCAAGAAGTGGCCTTAGCCAGAAGAAGATGTAACATCCAAGGGCATCATATCACCTAGCAATCCACAATCCAAAAATAATCTTGGATAAGAGATAAGAGCTGTAGATGGGTGCTCTATAGATCTAACTGCATAGTTTACTGCTATATAGGATTTTTCTTAGGAAAATAACCTAACTTGATCCAACTGTCAGATTCTTATTTATGTTTATTATATGTAGGCTAAAAGATTATGCCAATTTTCAGTTCTCATCGACCTTTTGCCAAGTTTATAAACTTGTTCGCCTCTTCATCTGCTTTTCATAAACATTCTGTTCTCCATTGTTTTCATTCGATTCTTCATTCACACACACACACACACAAAAACCCAACGTTACAGATCTCCAGATATATTGTTTCTATAACAAATCCGTATTCCATTGCAGCGCAATGCGTCTCGACACCAACTCAAATGTGGACTTCAAAGCGTTCGACTCCAGCTCCAGTTCCAGCACCAGCTCATGTGTAAGTCTTAAACTGAGCTCTCAATACCAGCGACTAATTGCCTTTTCTAATTCATTTCCAATTAGCTTGTCAAATTGGATAATTTGGCCACTTGGGGTGGCTCACAGAAGACGGACACACGGCTGCCCTTAACGGATTATTCCACACTCGGCGGGCCGCGGCACAATTGCAGTCCCTTTCCCCTGTCCAAAGATGTCAACAATCGCCTGGTGATTTGGTGAGTCCTTTGGTGCGACTTTAATCTATCTCTAACAAGCTAACTTGTGCACCTGTGTCAATTAAAGGGATGGCGACATGACCACACTGGAGGTGGACGCCATCACGAACAGCAGCGATGAAACCCTGACTGAAAGCAATTGCATATCGGAGCGCATTATTGCCGTTGCGGGCAATCAGCTCAAAGAGGAACTCAGCACAACTGTCAAGGGTAAGCGCACTGTTGGAACACATCCCTCCATTGGACTCATTGAAGTATATCCTTTTTCAGAGTGCCGCATTGGTGATGTGCGCGTAACGCGTGGATACAATCTGCCAGCCAAGTATGTTCTGCACACTGTTGCACCCGCCTACAAGGAGAAGCTGAAGACGGCCGCCGAGAATGCGTTGCACTGCTGTTACAGGTGAGCCAGCCTATAACATACACTCATCCTCAACACTCTTCTAATGCATTGCTAAACTATCCAACACAGAAACGTTCTCTGCAAGGCCAAGGAGCTGAATCTGCGCACAATCGCCGTGTGCAACGTGAGTGGCAATCAGAAGACATTTCCAGCCGATGTAGCCGCGCACATTGCCCTGCGTGAGTAATGACAGCGATCGACATATATATATATATATCCATATATATTTATATATAGTCATCTGGTCTATAATTATCTGACTTGATTGATCGTTTACAGTATGAGTTTAAATTTGTTCATTTATTATCTATGAAGAGTTTTTTCTTAGAATTGTTAAATGGTTCTTAAGCAATTCCCAAAGCATTTTATTTGTTCTAGTTATGATTATGAGTTCTACAGAAAGCATAAAGATAAATCCTTCTTTTACTGTTTCCACTGTTACTAGGAAAGACAATCAAATCAGAAATGTATATAGACAGCTTTCAAGTAAACAGTTATTAACTCGAGTGTATCTTATTTATGCACAAACACAATTACACACAGGCACCATTCGTCGCTTTCTGGACAAGTTTACACAGCAGGTTGTGATACTGTGCGTCAACAGCAGCGAGCGTGGCACCTACGAGGTGCTGGCGCCGCTCTACTTCCCACGCGATCAGCTGGAGGAGCGCAGTGCGCTGTGGCAGCTGCCCAAGGATACCGGCGGCGAGTTGGGCGAACCTCAGCACCCCGATCCGGATCGACAAATACGCATCATACGCAATCCCCAACACAGTCATAGTGTGCACATGCGTCATCGACACGGTGAGTGTTGAAACGTTGCAGGTTTATCGGGTATCGTTTATCAGTTATCGCTCGCTCATTTGTGTGTATGTGTTGGTGCGACTGTGATTTTGATATTGTTCCCTTTGGCTTCTTGCCTTGTTGAGCCCGTCAACAGCTGACGATAATGTCGATGTCGATTAGATTAGACATTACAAACATACACATACCCACTCACACTCTCTCTCTCTCACACACACACACACAAACATTTGATATATGCTTGTGCGTTGGCCAAGTTCTCATTCCCAATCCGAATCCATACACATTTGTACGGCTTCAGTTACGTTTTCAAGACGCCATCGTGTGGTCATTCAACGGCAATTTTCCGCTTCTTTGCATCGTTTTTCATTTTGCGCCACTGATTAAAAAATTGCGTTTCAATTCAATCGCGTAAACGCAATAATTTAAGGCACAGTTGTAAGTGAATAATCAAAAGTTTGCAACAAAATAGTGTTCATAAATCTATTCAGAGATCTTAATCTATAAACTTGTGTACTAACGCCATTAAATTGTTTTAAATTATTCATATTTGTTAATCTGATACAAAGTTGTGACGATTTGCAACGACTCACGCGACTGACGTCAGCGTCGAGTTAGCCAGTTAACAAGATATGCGAAAAGTATTGCATACTTTCGGGCTGCGTAAAAAAAAGCTGGCAGATATGAAATCAAATTGAAATACCTAAACAGTCGCGGCAAAAATAAAAACTAACGCTTTGATGTTAGTTCAGATGTTTGAAAATGTAAAATTGGGCAGGGAAGCAGCTGCTTCCCCCTACATCTGAACTTAAATTAAAATTTAAGAAAACATTTAAATTTGCTGAGATCGATTATAAAACAATTTTAAATTTGGTTTATTGCTTTTCTTAAATATTTAATTAAAATGCCAAATAAATCGACTTAGCAAAGAAGTTGAGTTTTGACAGAGTTATCCTAATACCAATATCAAGAACAGAATTTGCATATCAGAAGTGATCATAGCTGAGCTTCTGTTGGTCGACAAATTGTACGTGATGAGGATCTTCTACGTTTCAGGTGCTGCTTATCAACAGCAAAAAAAATATTAGTCAAACATTTAAATTTACTCTGCGGCTTATCACGACAGTTGGCTAAGATGAGTGTCGGCCATGTTGCTGTTGTAGTTTTTCTTGCTAACGTTGATGTTTTTGTTGTTGTGGCTGCTTGTTGTCTTAACAATGTTCGTTTTGGACCATTTAAATCATGTCAACGTTTCAAAACAAACTCAGCTCGCTTATCGCGCTCATCCGACGCCCCCTCGCTGCTTATCGGCTGCTCTCAGGTCTCCCTTCGCCCAGCAGCTGCTACAGGGGGGGCGTCTCGCTGCTCTCCCTCTCGCTCGCTGGCTCAGCCAAGCGCTCAACGCTGTCGCTGTCGCAGTTGACGTCGGCATCGGCGTCGCTGTCACTTCTGCGGCTGACAAAAGCGGCATTCAAATGCTGATGGCGCCGGCGTCGCTTTCAGTTGATATCAAATTACTCAGCGCTGAAGTTGAAGGCATAAGAACGAAGTTTGCGACGCTTAACAGCGAATCGAGTCTGAGCTTTGATAATAAGTGATAATAGATAATTCAACAACAACAATAGCCAAATAATAACATCAACAAATATGATAAACAGCTCATTTGAGTTCTCATGTAAATGCATTTGGCATCTCTCAATTACTCTCAAATTCAACTAAACTTTAATTCTCTCTCTCCCTTTCCCTCGCTCTCTCTCTCTCAACACACAGCTGACGACGATTCAGACGTGAGTCCCCACGACATGGAGGGCAACAGCTCAGATCTGGAGTATGGCGGCCGGGATATGAATGGCCTCAGCCTCAATTCCTACAGCAGTGGACTGCAGGCACAGCTACAGGTTACTTTCCTGATAATCTCCCACTCTCTTTCTCTCTCTCTCTCTCTCTGCCTTCTTGTGTTATTTATACTCACTCCCTTTCATACACACAGCTCGATCTGGACAGGCAGCATTTGCTGAGCGACCGGCCCAGAGCTGGCGTCTACGAAAGCGTCGTTGCCGAGGGCATTGAGGGAATGGAGCATCAAGAGCGGTAAGTGATGCAAACAAAATAGAAAAAGAGAATTGAAAGCTAAATGCTAAAGCATGAAAGAAGTCAGTTGCTCACTGGAGTGTTGTAGCTACATGCTATATAATTACACATATTATTAATTGTGGGAAACAGCTTTCAAGTCAAGTGTAACATGAATATGCAGATGAAGTATTATTACGGATAGTCTGTTCTACTTCTGCCTCATTATATGGGCTTAAAGTCCTTGCCATATAATATATAAAATATAGTTAATACAGTGTGTTACAGAGTGACATCAATCCGGTTGTTGCTGCTGCTGCTGCTGCTTCTGCTTCTGCTCTCATCCGGCTATAAATAAACAGACGCATTCATATCTGGACATATCAGTTATTCACCGCTTGCGTCATTAAATACATTTCCTGCCCCATTTACAATTACACTTTAGCATGTATTCCCAACTGCTTCGTCTGCAGCTCATAAAACTGCCACGAGAGCCAAATACTAACACCTTAGCCCCAAACCCCTGACAGCCACTCCCACTCGTAGGTGGCCACTTAAACATTTTCTTTAGACATTTCCCGTAATACTCTTAAATAAATAGGTTTCGTGTGTTTAGTGTGCGCGTGCCGGAAATATCTTAAGCGTCTAACAAATGACTTCTTTTGACCGGGTTGCCTTTGCCTTTGCATTTGCGGTTACCCTTTGGCTGCCCAAATGCCTCGGCCTGTAACAAAGCCTATGTAAATTTTACAGGACATTGGCACGCGAACTAGTTTCGTGCAATTGAAGTCATGTCCTAGTCTAATAACCCCCCAACTACCCGCATCCTGAAGCTTGTCGACGTCATTGTTACCAAATTGACTACGTCAACGATTGCATGTCCAAAGTCCAAGTCCATTTTTGGACACACTTAATAAGTCGGCTAAAAATACTCAAGCACGTGTCTAAATGAGACTTGGAACCCTAAATAATAGTAAATAATAATAAACATCAGTTATGTGGTTCACAAGGGTGGTTCAAAGGACGACTGCAAGAACACAAAGGACTAAATCCCAATCGAAACATCATTTATTGAACTATTTGTATTTCGCATAGTTTTGAAGCTGCCCTCGCAATATCTGTTGTTTACCTTTTATCTCGGTGGCGTTTTAATCTGCATGTCGCAATTCATATTGTGAACCCAAAACGCATTCAGGTCAAATCAAAAATCCAAATATGAATAGAAAAAAAAGTAAACTGAAAAAGTTTCGCAAAAATTAAATACCTTTGACTTTTCAACTTGAAATTCAGTTAGGCTATGCTTCAATGTCAATGCGATGACATTATTTCTGTCAACTTAATTACAATCATCTCAATTCTACATTAGCACCCTCCCCCCTCCTCATAACTGCCACCCTCCTGTGGTTAACACGTGAATGTTGCAGTTCATTGAATGTAACCGCACATTTTGTTCCTGTTGTTCGACTTGTGCAAGTCTCAGATCGGGTGTCATCGCATTTTGTAGTCATTTAAATCTTAAATCATTTTAATAAATTACATTTATTTATGTAATTATTCGAAATGTGTGTATTCGTAAACAGGCCAGCCACTCGGTCAGCCCCAGTGGCGATTGGTTCAATGCATTCAGCTGGGTTCAGCCACAGTTGATACCCTGTACACATGAAATCTGTTGTATCTGGAATGATATTACTATGCTTACTTATGGCACAGGCATCATTAACTATCTGGTATCTTAAGTAGTCAATTAAATATCATATTTTTGTTTTATAATTCACTAAAAACTGAGATACTTAGGAATGGGCTTTAGTTTATTTTAGGGATATCTACTAGTTTATCACGCTTATGACAAGCTTTTGTTGCTTAATGACTGACTGTTTGTTTTGCTTGCTGGTTGGTTATTTGCTTTGGTTTAAATAGAAATTGCGCATACGTCAGGCAGTGCTGTCCAAAAAGTGGCACAAAAGAACTCAAACATTTGACGGCTCTCAACTGATTCGTTGGGGAGACACGGCATTTGCATTATGCGATTGGCGGCTGTCAAGCAACCAGGCAGGCAACCATGCAGGCAACCAGGCAGGCAGGCAGTCAGGTAGCATGTCCTTGGATAGTTGTAACCTGTGCACCCACAATTGTTATTATTGTTATAGTGAATGTTGTTATTGTTGTTGTTGTTGCTGCTGCTGCTCCTGCTGTTACTGTTGATGTCATTGCACAGCTGAAAAAGCGCAGACGCAAAACGGAGAGAGAGCAACGCAAACGCATAGAGAGAGAAAGAGAGCGGGAGGGTGGGAGAACGAACTTCCTGCAGCTGCTGCTGCTGTGCTGTGAGTTGAGTCTCTTGGTGTAGACACGTACCATCCATACGAATCGCGTGTGGCCGTGGGAGAGCTTTAGAGAGAGGCATTTTGGACTAAAGAGCAGCGAAGAGCAGTCGCCGAGTCAGTCGAGAAACGTAGCTCGTGGCGAACGGTCGTCTGTGTTCGTGTAACGGTTCGAATAGATTGGCCAACTGATTTATATAAACTCAACACTTATTCCCATTTACAATATACACAGATATACATAAATATATATATATATCTGTAACTGTAACCATTTACACATTTTTCGGTTTGTCATTATTAGTATTATTGACGCGGCTTCCGTACGAAACGCAAAAGTCTGGCAAAATAAGCTGCGACATTTCGGGCAAAAGTAAAATATTGAGAAATCTATTTATAAGCGTCACTGAAAGAGGCAAATCGCCTGCGCCATTTGCGTCAATTGCCGAAGAAAGTGCACCCACCAGGCAAATACGCGAATTCCATATAGTTATTCGTTCTACGTTTCGCTCGATCGATAAATCTTTAAAGGGGAACAACAACAAACACAACAACAATAACGATTTAATTGAACTATCGCTAGCGAAAGCAGGGCAGCAAAACAGAAACAAATCAAACAAGCAAAAACCCAACCCACCCAATCACCCAACTAGCTAAGGCAGCCAGCCACAATGACAATGCTCGAGGGCATGACGTCCATTGACTTGGGTTCCAGTCCCATGCAGGAGACCACTGGGGACATGATGGCGGCCGATGAGCTCATGGAGACGCCCGAGGAGAGGTAAACAGAGACGAGAGACGCAAGAAATCAATTGAACGTTGCCAGTCTTGCCAGTAGTGATTAACAGTCGGAAGTGATTGAACCACTTTTAGCACACACACCACACCACACACAAACACATACATACACACGCACACCCACAGTGAAATTAACAGAAAAGTGTTCTCTGACGACGTTTGGCATTTCTTTCATTTCAATTTTCAAATTGATTTTTGTTTTTAATAGCGTGACGTCATTTGCTGTGACCCCCAACTCCCCATGCCCCTCCCCCACCCCCCAAACAAATTGTTTTTTCGACTTGATTATTGCTCATAATTTCAACTAGTTGTCATCTATTTATAGCGCTCGATATGCCCTATGATTGTAGTCGTAGTCGTAGCCGGAGTCATTGGCGATGCCGATAAGGTCCTGTAGACAGCTCATCAGCAGTCATGCATTATTGAAGCCACGTTTACGACCCTGAGACCTGCATACCTAGTTGCCAATTCAACTGAACAATGGCATGCAATATGCGGGTGGGTCCGGAGTGGGTTGTGGGCAGTAATCAATTTGTACAGTAGTGAAGAATATTTCCGGGCTGCGCTAAGAACGCAACTCACAATCACAATCACAATCACAATACAATGTGCAAGTCTTAACTTAGTTTTCCGCATCGCAAGCTCTTCTTAATAACTGAGACATAAAACTGCATGCTAAATTAACACGTTTGCGAGTGAATTTCTCACGGGTATAAACAATTCATGTACATAAATACAGGGTATAATTAGTATGTATAGTTTGTACAAACATATACATTTTATATGGTATATGTACATCTATCTTATTTGTACACTGCGTCACAATGCGTCATTTTTGTTTTATTTAATATTGGATGCTTCTTATCTTAATCTGCTTGGGGCATGCGTTGCAGATGCTGTCGTTGCTCTTATCATTTTACAATTTACACGCTTATCGCTCGCAGTCAGCTGCTGCCTCACAAAGTTTTACGAAGTGCGTCAACTAATTCAACCTCAACAATTGGCGAGGAGCGTGCCAAGCTCCATCAGCTTCGAAACTGGTTAATTAACACCTGAACTTATATATGCCCGGAGTCAATGATTTGCCAAATGACTGAGTCAGGCGTGCTACGCTGAGCCAAAAATAGCCAGTGGAACTGCGCAAATTGAATCTGAACTTAAGATTAATAATTTACAACTAATTTGATTTCTCTTTGGTTCGTTTGTAAACAGTCTGTGTGTGATAACAGTCGAGGCTGCTGTTAACAGTCTGTTAAGCTACTGTCTGTTAACGATCGCTGTTGTCACGAATGTCCCCACCAAAAACATGGCAATGCGATGTTTATTTGTATACATTCCACATTAATTAATATTTAATTAGGCCGCTCGCTTTCGAGCTTATCGCACAAATATTTGCGCTTATTTTAGCACAACAATAAAGCAAATCCCCTTTAAAAGTCATGTTCTGGTTTGAGCACTCATAAAACTCGTACGCCTTTCAAAATACAAACAAACAACTAGACGTGAATGCGAATGTGCGAATTTCGAGCAGTTAACAAGGTAAACTCAATTACGATTCACAAATATTTCGGGTACTCGTGGTCATCACTGTCAAGAGCTACTGAATCACTTCGACTGACAGCTAAATAAATATGTACCTAACAGTAAGCCATTAGCACATTTGTAAGATTAATTTAGGAGCTATAGGAAATTTTTGAAGCGATTGTAATTCATTGAATAAACCTAAATGAATATTTGTTAATGTATTTTACTTATCATTTTACAGATATGAACGCCTTCTGCAGCGCGCACAGGTTGAGGATCTGAACGAGGTATCTGGAATCGGTTGTCTATATCAGAGCGGCGTGGATCGTCTGGGCAGACCTGTGATTGTATTCTGTGGTAAATGGTTTCCAGCGCAGAATATTGATTTGGAAAAGGTAAGCTAACATTTTAGCTAAGCGATGTAATCGAATATGGCTAATATATTGTTTGCTTCATCTAGGCACTGTTGTATCTGATCAAACTGCTGGATCCGATTGTCAAAGGCGATTACGTCATCGCATACTTCCACACACTCACATCCGCAAACAACTATCCATCGTTGCATTGGCTGCGTGAGGTCTACAGTGTCTTGCCATACAAGTGAGTAATCGATGTAAATAATGTGTGTACTATCAACTTAACTATCTTTCGCATAGATACAAGAAGAATCTAAAGGCCTTCTACATAGTGCATCCCACGTTTTGGACTAAAATGATGACCTGGTGGTTCACCACATTCATGGCGCCAGCCATCAAAGCCAAGGTGCATTCGCTGCCCGGCGTGGAGCACTTGTATTCGGCCATCACAAAGGATCAGTTGGAAATACCCGCCTATATTACGGAATACGATATGGCGGTGGGTTATATACATATTAATTCTGATATAATCTATATTCTAAATCGAAACCCATCTCTCTCCCTCCCTCTCTCTCTCTCTCTCTTATTACAGACCAATGGCCTGCATTATTTTAATCCAGTGCCGACTGCTTCGTAGATGGCGGCCATTGTGGCTGTTTAGACAGCTGTATCCACCAAGCATACATAAACATACACACACACACACACACACTCACACACTAATACACAAATATACACTCTCAAACGTATAATGCAATTTTTTATAAATTTTATAGAATTGTTTTATTGTTTTCTTTACTAATTATAAGTGCATTTTTTGTTGTATTGTTGAATTAGATTTTTGTGTAGGTTTAAATTTGAAACTAACCAAATGGAACGCGAGCTGATCATGTGTAGAACTAGAAGATATTCTACTATATATAGTATAATCCGATAAAGCGAGAACGAAGAGAAACACGCAACCTGATAGCTAAATTAAAATGTAAACCCAACAAAATCCAATATTACATGTAAAACATTCTTATGAAGTGCATGCAAATTAGTAAGCTATCAAAATTTTGTTAATTTGCTGCAATTACACAAAATTGATTAATTAATGAAAATTAGCAATCGTTATTTTGGCCAATTGACGAGCTAAATTTGCCAGCAAGCTGAACAAAATGATGATTCGATTACAGAACCTGAAACATTGTTGTAGTTAAACAAAATTGAAGCAAATAATTGTATCTCTGAGATGTACTTATCCACATATAGTGCATATGTTATCCCCATAACTGAATTATCGGCCGAGAAGCGTATGCAAAGATGAATGCGAGCCCCACTAACAAAAGAAATACGTACATACTATAAATTCAATTGTAATTATACAAAACAAAAATGAAAAGAAAATACAAGATTATATATATTAAATATACACATTAAAAACCAAATAAACTGAAAAACAAAATATATATATATATATATACATATATAAAAGCATACATATATATAAATATACATATGTCAACATGAATAAAAGAAAACAAAAAAAACAAAAAACGGAAACAAAATTCATATATATTTTGAAGTTGTTAAAGGAAGGGCGTTAAGAAATCTTTTGTAGATACATACTTACACAATTAACAAATTAAATTAAATTAAATGAATTAAACTTAATTAGAGCTCACCGTTAGGCCCGCAATCGAAACACCAATAAAAGAAGAGAACAACCTAACGATTAAATAAATGTTCAATGTTAATTGGCTTAAGCCAAAACAGAAAATCAAACACCTACACACAGACACACACACACACACACACACACACACTCACACACACACACTTTAAGTCCTTGTTAATCTTCCATGCACCTTTTGCGCTCAAAAAGAAGTAATATATATATATATATATATATATATATATATATATATAAAAGAAAAACATTGAATTAGAAAATTACTTAACGTTATTTGTCGACTTAACTAAAGCACAAGCCACAAATTTTTGAGATTGGTAAAACTAAAAATGTAAAATCTTCGTATCTAAATGTAGTTAATAAATAAATAACTTTTTCAATTAGGGCACTTCGCGCAAGCAGCACACAACCAATTCAATTCTATAATGCTGAAAACTGAAATCTTTCTAGACAAAAGAAAAAAAAACAAAAAAAAAGTTTTTACTTATTAAATAACAAGCAAAACACCAAAAACCAAGAAAACCTAGCAGCAATAACGCAAGCAGAGCATTAAAGCGGTAACAAAAACCAACAAAAAAAAAAAGAAGTAAAAATGCACTCAGGGATTGATTTAAAGCAACCAAACCAAAAACAAAAACAAAAAAAAAAACCCAAAAAAAAACCCAAAGAAAAAACCACAAGTGAAAAATATGAAAACCAATTTAGATAAAAGAAGTACGCTTTTTGGAACCACAGCAAATATCGTAAACCTTTTTGCATTGTTGCGCCCAATTCGCAATTCGGCTGCCTGGCTAGTACCTAAAACGTAGAAATAATTCAAAGAGAGAGCTAGCATTTAAACGATATGATATGATATGATATGATATGGAATTAGCAAATGTTTTTAGGCTCTTTAATAATTGATAGCAACCAAATGAAAATCCAATTTTGAAAAATGTTAACTCATCATCATACTGCATACAAACATATATAAATTATGCCAAAAACTAACTTAAACCTTTTATATTGCTATAAACAAATTAATCAAATTATATTTATATAGTTAGAATGTATAGCAATTCAATTGCTTATAGTACATACTATATATACACACACACACACACACACATACATACACATAACACATATATATATATTTTTGCCACCCACAATCATACGCAAAACTAGATTCCAAAAGTATGCAAGAATATATAGAAAGCGAATTTTAGAAACTGAGCGAAATATTCAACTAGCCGCAATATACAAATACTACGAGTACTTTCTAAGCAGAAGCCCACAGAATATATATTTAGTTTTTACTACAGTTACAGAGATAATCATATACATAAAGCGAGTACATATGTATGTCTTCAAACGAAATACAAAAAGAAATACTTGAAAAACTTGTTGTTATAGCCCAGACACAATACTATTTTTCACATGAATGACAGCAATGCATTTTCTATACACAGATGTAGGTGAGCTGTATGGTGTCATATGCCACGACAAAGAACAAAACACAAAACCCTCAACTCGTACTCACATAACCAAAGCCCAACCCTAAATCCAGTTATGCCAAGTGTTCCGTCTGAAATTGTATTGTATTGTACGCGTACTTTTACAGAATTCCCTAATAGATTTGTGTGTCTTTTATTTTGGAAGTAATATTTGTAGATATTCCATATAGTTTAGTAATGAAAAAAGAGTTCTATAGGTTATTTTTATATATGATTTAAATCCCAAAATATTGTTTTAGTAAGTACTTATTGCAAAAAGGTGATTTGTTGCTAAATAATATAAAAAGGAAAAGAAATCCAAAATTAATTGTACCTTACTCGAAAAATTCTGCGATTGAATTTAGTGTAGCATAATATTGTATTTTTAAAATTCCTTATATATAGTTGTTAAACCAAAATTCTATATAGTATATACAAATGAAAAGTTAAAAATTAAATGGAAAAAAATGGGATTAAAGATCATGGCACAAACACAAAAGTAACATTTAGTTAAGTTTTCCAATATGAAATTCGAATCCTACTTTTCTTTTTGTATATAATATTTATGTACGAAGTAACAAATTTAATTGGTAAATTAATAATAATATTAATAATAATAATAAAAGAACATACGCTTTCGTTAAAATTAACCAACTAACCCTCTTTATTGTGTACAAATAACTGCCAAACGCTTTCATCTAGATTTCAAATAATTTTTACTCACTTTTGAACTTTGAAAAGACTGCGAATATTGGAATTAGTGCGACTTGGTGCTTATTTCATCATATTATTGTTATTTAATTATTTTATCAGCGCTTTTCATTTCAAAAAGCAACGTGTTGAGCATCAGTGTGACCTTATACCTTTGATTTGAAAATACTAAATGTGACGCTCTAATGGGAGAGTTGACAGTCCCGGACAGTTAGTGTGTGTATGTGTGTGTTTAATGTATGACCAGCTTCGTCTTTGTTGAATTGGGCATATATTTGTCCTTATACTGATCGAACATTCGCTCCAGTGCCTCCATTACCTTGCCATGGATATCATCCACATAAGCTGGATCCGGCTGCGCATTTCGAATGACATCAATTGGCGCGCCAACTGCAATGGACAAGTTCGCAATTTAGAAAATAAAATCCAAATCAAGATCAGTTTTTAGCACTTACCAACTTGGACAATGGGTCGCCGGTATGGCAAGAAGCCAAAAGTATAGTTGAAGAAGCCTCGTCCCACGGGTATCAGCGGTGAGATGCCCGTCAGCTTCTTGACTATCGTCTGTATGCGACGCAACAACGAATCTGGCGGATTGTCCACCTGATTAAATATGTCGACTTCGCCAAACGAGATCGTGGGTACAATGGAAGAACTGTGCCATGGAATAGTGTCAGATTTCATTCAATGCCCAGTATCAGATACACTTACCCCGTGCGTATGGCCATCCTCACAAAACCCTTGCGGTTCTTCAGGGTGAGAATATATTTGCCGGGATGCGAATCGAGTGCCTCCTGGGCGCCGCCCACCAAAATTGCCACTGCATTGGATGTGAATCCATCGCGATTGTTTGGATGCTTCGGGTCATTGGACTTAGTGAGGTAATACGTCAGGGATTCCTTGGAGACCGAAATCAATCCCCACCCGCGCAGCAAATCCCTGAGAAAGGGTATGAAAAAGTGCTGATCGAGTGTGCCCACCTTGGGGCGCACTTGGGGAAAGAGCTTCAGCCAATGGCTAATGTCGAGGCCCATATTGATGCAAATGCCCGTGCTATGGGGTGAGAAATATATATATTATATATGTATTCTATATATAAGTGTAATATTACTTGATAAGATATCTTACCCAAGAATTCCATGTGGAAAGCTGGCTAGTATATAGTTTTTATTGGCCGGCAAATCGGCAGTCTTCACTAATGACACGGGAAAATAATTACGATAAATACGATATACGCAATTCGTGCGATTTATCATCCAGCTAAACAAATTAAAGCGTAAAGGTAAATATCTTGAGGAAGATTTAGAGATGATAGACCTACCCATTGGTGTCCATAGCTGAGTAATTCCGCTTGTGATCTATATATATGTAAACCGTATAGATCACCAGCAGAGTGCGTAGCACAAATCCACCAAAGAACTGCACAGCACAATTAATAATTAGTGGCTTGAAAGAAACCATTGGATTTCCATGCATCTTACCAGAAGTATAGCCGTTGCCAGAAGTGACGTCAGGGGTAGCGTGAAGAAAGTCAAAGTAAACAGGCCGGTGATGAAGGTCTCCAAGCGACGCTTGGGCGGCACATTTGCCGGCGCCCATTCGACTTTCATGTCGAGCTGATGTTCTAACGGAGATCAGAGAAGCGAAGGGTGGAGCTTAAGGCTGACGCAAGCGACTGGGTGGACGACCCCTTAACGACTGAACTGTCGATCGAATGAATTTCGAATGCGTTACTATCCTTATCGCTACCAAAGTGACCATCCGAAATCGCTGTTAACACTTGAAGAACCAACTTCAGTGATTATTTAACGATAAGCAACGCCTGATAATTAATTATCAACCCGCATGCCCAAAAGTACTATGTAGACAAAATATTTTACTTTCCATCTGTGTCTGTCGACTAAAAAGCGTATTACAGTTGCTAATCTTTACGGGTAGTACTTGGTATGCTATACAGATATTTATATACATTCATTTATGGAATGCTAACCCGTAAGCTAAGGCTTATCAATATGCTGAGACCAGTCCGGCGTCTGTATGTTAGCACTTGACACCTCAATTCAAATTAAACTGGGTTATTAGTACCACTTAGCAACTAGCATAGAGTCGTATATGAGTATTGTAAGGTATAGTTAAGATCTGTAATAGCCAGACATTTTTGACACATATTTGTGAACTTACATTACAAATGGAATATAAGTAAATTGATAAGCTTATACTGGCTCTCTGATACATTCAAGTGGCCTTAAGGGGTATTGTTTAAGTCATAAATAAATAAGCAGATTAGCTAAATAATTTGTATTAAGATTAAGGCAACTCAAAGCTATTTACAGAGTGTCTGCAAGTCAAACACTTTCTCACTATTTGTCATGTTTTACTTGTCTTCCGACCCAATATCACGTTTTCAACTTTAAATGTAAGATTGATTTAGGGGCAAAACTATGATCAAAAAGCCCTCACTTTTTAAAATCAGTTGAGTTTTGACGAAGTTATGGCATTTTGAAGTTTCGACCTATGCCCATATGCCCATATTCAGATTTTCAGGCTATAATTTGTACTTGTCTTCCGACCTCAAATTTCGTTTTCAACTTTAAATGCACGATTGATTTAGGGGCAAAACTATGATCAAAAAGCCCTCGCTTTTTAAAATCAGTTGAGTTTTGACGAAGTTATGGCATTTTGAAGTTTCGACCTATGCCCATATATCGATTTTTAGGCTGTAATTTTTACTTGTCTTCCGACCTCAAATTTCGTTTTCAACTTTAAATGCACGATTGATTTAGGGGCAAAACTATGATCAAAAAGCCCTCACTTTTTAAAATCAGTTGAGTTTTGACGAAGTTATGGCATTTTGAAGTTTCGACCTATGCCCATATGCCCATATTCAGATTTTCAGGCTATAATTTGTACTTGTCTTCCGACCTCAAATTTCGTTTTCAACTTTAAATGCACGATTGATTTAGGGGCAAAACTATGATCAAAAAGCCCTCGCTTTTTAAAATCAGTTGAGTTTTGACGAAGTTATGGCATTTTGAAGTTTCGACCTATGCCCATATGCCCATATTCAGATTTTCAGGCTATAATTTGTACTTGTCTTCCGACCTCAAATTTCGTTTTCAACTTTAAATGCACGATTGATTTAGGGGCAAAACTATGATCAAAAAGCCCTCGCTTTTTAAAATCAGTTGAGTTTTGACGAAGTTATGGCATTTTGAAGTTTCGACCTATGCCCATATGCCCATATTCAGATTTTCAGGCTATAATTTGTACTTGTCTTCCGACCTCAAATTTCGTTTTCAACTTTAAATGCACGATTGATTTAGGGGCAAAACTATGATCAAAAAGCCCTCGCTTTTTAAAATCAGTTGAGTTTTGACGAAGTTATGGCATTTTGAAGTTTCGACCTATGCCCATATGCCCATATTCAGATTTTCAGGCTATAATTTGTACTTGTCTTCCGACCTCAAATTTCGTTTTCAACTTTAAATGCACGATTGATTTAGGGGCAAAACTATGATCAAAAAGCCCTCGCTTTTTAAAATCAGTTGAGTTTTGACGAAGTTATGGCATTTTGAAGTTTCGACCTATGCCCATATGCCCATATTCAGATTTTCAGGCTATAATTTGTACTTGTCTTCCGACCTCAAATTTCGTTTTCAACTTTAAATGCACGATTGATTTAGGGGCAAAACTATGATCAAAAAGCCCTCGCTTTTTAAAATCAGTTGAGTTTTGACGAAGTTATGGCATTTTGAAGTTTCGACCTATGCCCATATGCCCATATTCAGATTTTCAGGCTATAATTTGTACTTGTCTTCCGACCTCAAATTTCGTTTTCAACTTTAAATGCACGATTGATTTAGGGGCAAAACTATGATCAAAAAGCCCTCGCTTTTTAAAATCAGTTGAGTTTTGACGAAGTTATGGCATTTTGAAGTTTCGACCTATGCCCATATGCCCATATTCAGATTTTCAGGCTATAATTTGTACTTGTCTTCCGACCTCAAATTTCGTTTTCAACTTTAAATGCACGATTGATTTAGGGGCAAAACTATGATCAAAAAGCCCTCGCTTTTTAAAATCAGTTGAGTTTTGACGAAGTTATGGCATTTTGAAGTTTCGACCTATGCCCATATATCGATTTTTAGGCTGTAATTTTTACTTGTCTTCCGACCTCAAATTTCGTTTTCAACTTTAAATGCACGATTGATTTAGGGGCAAAACTATGATCAAAAAGCCCTCGCTTTTTAAAATCAGTTGAGTTTTGACGAAGTTATGGCATTTTGAAGTTTCGACCTATGCCCATATATCGATTTTTAGGCTGTAATTTTTACTTGTCTTCCGACCTCAAATTTCGTTTTCAACTTTAAATGCACGATTGATTTAGGGGCAAAACTATGATCAAAAAGCCCTCACTTTTTAAAATCAGTTGAGTTTTGACGAAGTTATGGCATTTTGAAGTTTCGATCTATGCCCATATGCCCATATTCAGATTTTCAGGCTATAATTTGTACTTGTCTTCCGACCTCAAATTTCGTTTTCAACTTTAAATGCACGTGATTTAGGGGCAAAACTATGATCAAAAAGCCTTCGCTTTTTAAAATCAGTTGAGTTTTGACGAAGTTATGGCATTTTGAAGTTTCGACCTATGCCCATATGCCCATATTCAGATTTTCAGGCTATAATTTGTACTTGTCTTCCGACCTCAAATTTCGTTTTCAACTTTAAATGCACGATTGATTTAGGGGCAAAACTATGATCAAAAAGCCCTCGCTTTTTAAAATCAGTTGAGTTTTGACGAAGTTATGGCATTTTGAAGTTTCGACCTATGCCCATATGCCCATATTCAGATTTTCAGGCTATAATTTGTACTTGTCTTCCGACCTCAAATTTCGTTTTCAACTTTAAATGCACGATTGATTTAGGGGCAAAACTATGATCAAAAAGCCCTCGCTTTTTAAAATCAGTTGAGTTTTGACGAAGTTATGGCATTTTGAAGTTTCGACCTATGCCCATATGCCCATATTCAGATTTTCAGGCTGTAATTTTTACTTGTCTTCCGATCTAAAACCAATTATTTGTTTATGTTATTAATTTAAATTCCCCGTTATTATGTATTCAATCTTCAAAACAATATTTTATAGCCTTTCAGTAGGTTGATCAATATTAAACTAAATTGCTAAATTAAAAAAAAAGAGAAAAAAACAAATGAAAGATATAAACATAAACATAAGTATGCATGCGTCACACATATAATGCATGTATTTTTACACAATGTTGACCTTTAGAGTGATACCATTCTATTCTACATATATCATTAGCTGTAGTTCGTGTAGCATTCCAGTGTATTTGTGTATGTGGGCGGTGATAAGATAGTTATAGTCATAGTTTCGACAGTTGAAAGTGCTGGTCTTAGTCTTATCAATGTACATACAAAGGCGAGTGGCCAAGTTTGCTTAATTGTGGTGACAAATACGTTACAAATACGCCCATCCCACAAGTGTCTTACGTGTACCGCATGTCGATCGCTGCATATTTAATCATCATATAAGTAATACTATTGTTGAGGCAATTGTTGTTACACTCGACTTGTTTTATCTTTCGAATAATAGCCGTACTTGAGATATTCATCACTTAACTTACACTTGTTATATATTCAATTTCCAAGCAACCGGTTCAATTCGAGTATGAAACAGCTTAGGCAATTATAGTTATTCACTACGTTTACTTAACACAAAGTCAAGCATTGCCATTGACCTTAGTAGGTATGTAAATTGTTGCACATTCTAAGCGATTCATCAACGCATTTTGTAACTCAAATCCAAATAATAGCTTATTAAATGGCTAATTTTTGTGTTTGAAAGATTGACAACAATTTAACAATGATTCAGCCGAAATCAGACATCCGTATAATTAGTTTCCGATTTGTTGCACTCTCTGAGAATTTTGAGCTCTACACTTCGTTTTTGAAAATTTTGCCGTATAGGCAGCTGTAAAGTGAGACCTAATAGTCAAAGACTGAAAATAATTAATTGTTATACTCTTTTTGTAGAGCTGGTCACACTTTTGTTTATGTGAGCTGTTGCGCCTTAGTGGTAAATATAAAGGGCAATGTATACATTTTTTCACAGTGGCGTCCAAATTAATGTGCATCCGCTTGAAAATATCGTTCATCTCGAATATACACACACATTTGTTGCGCCTCGGGAGAAACGAAATAAAAACCATGGCGACCGAGGAGCATCAACGCTTGGCCAACATTGTGAAGAACTGCCACGACAGTTTGCGTCAACTCACCAAATTGTACGGTGCCGAGCGTGCCTGGCAGGAGCACACTGGACCCCATAATGCTGAAAAGTTGGCAGAATACGCGGATGCAATGCAGCAATTGGCTGGCATCTGGGAAACGAATGCCAGCAAGACGGAGCTGCATGCACGCAGTCGCATCAAGTGGGCCATTGACTATATAACCAAGTACTTCTACATCGAGGGCATATATCTGCAGAAGAGACTGCGCGAGCAGCGCCTGCTGGCCTCCTATAATGAGCTGGCCGACGCAGAATGCGCCTACATGGAGGAACCACCTGACAAGCTGCGTGTGCTGGACGTGGGCAGCTGTTTCAATCCCTTCGGCGACACTCCGCACCTGGAGGTGACAGCCCTCGATCTCTGCCCCGCACCGGGTGCACTTGTGCTGCAGGCAGACTTTCTAACGGTTGGTGTGGATGGCACGCTGACGGAACCCGAGATCACAGATCAGAGTGTGAAGCGATTACCTGCTGGCTACTATCACTGCGTCATATTTAGCCTATTGCTTGAGTACATGCCTAGTGCAGATCAGAGATTGCAGTGCTGCCAGAAGGCGTATGAGTTGTTGCGACCAGAGGGAATCCTAGTCATCATCACACCCGATTCGCAGCATGTGGGCAAAAATGCCAGCATCATGAAGAACTGGCGCTTCGCCCTGGCCAAGCTGGGCCTTTTGCGCATTCGCTTCGAGAAGTTGCCGCACATCACATGCATGGTGTTCCGCCGAGCCATCTGCCAGCAATTGTCGCAGCACTGGGCCAGCGTGCACCGGGAAGAGGGCATCTGTGAGACAATCCGCATTCCACAGGATGAGCATTAAATCTAAACACTAGTATTCGTAATTGTAATCGTATTCTTTAATCTAATGGATGTGTCCTTATGCCTAGAGTATATTTATGAGTTCCTTCCTTTAACTTATCACTATGTCATAAATATTAAATACTAATGCAGTTGTTGTTGTTGTTGTGGTTGCTGTTGCGATTCCGGCTTCTGGGCAGCTGGTGCAGTTGAGGGCTCTGCGGATTGGAGGAACAGCGTGGGAGCGGCAGCCTTGCTGCCCTGTCGCTTTTTCATGGCTGCCTGCTGCATTATGTTGGGTGGTAGTGGTTTCTTACGATCCGCCTCCCATTCGGCGCGATGCAATCGCTGGCGATGCTTGTACATGTTGGCATTCGAGAAGAACGTCTGCGGGCAGTTGGGACAGGTGTACAACACCTCGCCCGTGTGCGTCGATGTGTGCTCCTGGCAAGCGTACAATTATTATACTTCCATTTGATCTATCAAACTTAACTTACTCTCAAATCCTGTGGCCTCTTGAAGGCCTTCTCGCACATGGTGCAGCGGAACTTTCTCTCGCACTGATGATTGTGGTAAATGTGCCGCTTGAGTGCTCGGGAGTTAGTCGATGTCTTGTCGCAGATGGGACAGCGATGCTCGCCACACGGCGGTTCGTGCACCGTTTTCATGTGCTGTTTGAGGCCGGATAAATGGCGCAACCAGGTGCCGCATATCTCGCACTGCACGGGATCCGGTTTGGGGCGTGGCTCATCGGAATGCTCAAGTTCGTGGTGTTTCTTAAGATTGGCCTGGGTACGCAGCGTTTTGCCGCACTTGTCGCAAATTATTGCCGTCTCTGGATCGTGCATATATCGTCGATGCTCCTTCAGCTTCCGCTCTGTGGGCAGTCTGTAAGCATAAGCAAAGATTACAATTGGGATCAGCGATGAGGAATGAGAAAACTCTTGCTAACTTCTTATTGCACTCGGGGCAGGTGTATTTAAAGTCCGACTTGGGCACATGCTTGGACATGATGTGATACTCGACGGCTGCCTTTGTGGTGAAGGTCTTCGGACATTTGTCGCACGGATAAATGCGTTTATCCTTCGCATCCGCCAGGGGATTCATGTGCGTTTGTTCGTGCGCCTCCAGCGTTTTGGAGTCCTGAAAGACGCGACCGCACGAAGTGCACATAAAGTGCTCCGGGTTATTGTGGACCAGTACATGCTCGGCCAGACCCCTGCGTATGTGAAACTTGCGACCACAGCAGGCAATGAAGCCACTCTCGATGTTGTGAGACATACGCAGATGGCGACGCATGTCTCCGAAATTGGGCACCAACAGATTGCACACGTGACATGGCAGCTTCTTGAAAAACTCAAATATAATCTCATCGTATTTCTTTTGCTGCGCCCGCCGCTTGGCAAGATCATCGCGACTCATCCGCACCGGCGCCACCAGCGGCTTGGGACGCTTCCGATACTTTTTGGGCTTGACTACAACCCGTTTGGGTATCTCCGCATAGCGCTCCTCCGGTTCGACATCGGGCAGACTGTCGCCAGAGTCGCTGTCGCTGCTCTCGCTGGAACTGGCACTGTCCTCAGTGCCCAGCACTGCTTCTGCGGCCACAAAGTCCATATCCTGATCATTATCATTATTATCATCATCACCATCAGGGTCCGCATCATCAGATTCCGATTCCTTTTTCAGGCTGATTGCAGGCGATTCCGATGGGGTTTTCTCTCGGCGACCACGTCGAGTGCTTCTCCGCAACTGTCTTCCAATAAGCGGCGATGCTGCTGCTGCTGCTGCTCCTGCTGGCTTTGCAGTTGTTTTTACTTCGAGGAACTCGGCTAGGGGAATGTCCCCATCCGAGTCACTGGATATGGTTAGCTGCTCGTTTTTGATGCGCCTTTTAGTAGCTGAACGCTCGGCGCTGGTACGTTTGGAAGCCCTGCTCTGCTCTTCGACCACTGGTTCATCGAGCATTTCGAGCTTGGGCAGTGGTTCCAGTTCGTTCACCTCCACCTTGACATCGCCGGACGCAAAGAAATCCTCGGCCAGTGCATCCAACTCACCGCCAAAGGCTAGAGGATTCGCTGCCTCCGCTTCGTCACAGAACTCAATCGTCACGTTCTTTACATCACAGAGGCGCTCCTGGTGCAAGTTGTAGACGCGCTCGTATAATTTGTTAAAGTTGCTCACGACCTGCCAGCACTGGTGGCAAATTTCCTCGCGTTCGCCTCCCGCTGCGCTGCTCAACTGCGAAAGATATCAACATCATTCGAATGTACAACAGCAAATAAAACTCATTTTTACCTCCAGCCAAAAATGTTTGTTTATTGTTTTGCAAATTTTGAGCCGCAGTCCAGCCTCGGAAAATATCTTGTACGACTCGCCGGTCTTGCAGCAGTCGAAACATAGCACACAGGCTGCCATCGCCTATTTTATTGCTTATATATGTTGCTAGCAATATGCAGTCGCCATTGGTTAATAACATAAACAAATAAATAATTCGTTTAAAAAAAATTGTTTTCTATTTGTTTGGTATTCGGCAAATTTGTGGAGGACGGCTGATTATAGCGATTAAGTTATCGACTACACGGCCAGTGTACACACACTAATTTTCTTCATTACTACGGTCACGCTGATTTTAATTCAAATAACGATGCGATAAACATCATTCAGTACGTTTTCAACGGTCGTCCGGTGCGGTTGTAAAGGAAGAGAAGATTGTCGCAGCATCAGTTTTACAATAGACTTTCTAGACCGAGATTTAACGTACACTAAAAGCCAAAGAACGTGCAGTCAAACATGTAAACAAAGACATAACATTCAAATAATAAAATATCAACGCACAATCGAAGTGACAAAACAGAAAATTAAAAACATTATAAAAAAAATTGGCAATTGCAATTTCCATCTGTATAGTGGAAGGCCACTATTAAAGGCATTTGTAATTGAACGAATCACTTTTGCGTTTTTTGTTTGCTTCTGCAGCTGTTTGTCTCTCTGCAAAATTAACACTTTTTCCAGCTGTTTGGATTTCAAATTGGTTGCTTGGTTGGCTAACTGCTGATTTTCATTGCCTTTTTTCTACGTGGTAAATGGCTAGCAACTTGTAATTTATTGCAAAATGTGTATGTGTCATAAAATAAACTATATGTCGACTTCCTTCATTTCGCATGTGGAAATTTGTACATTTTCTCCTTTGCATTTGCATGGCTAATTATCAGGTATCTTGAACTTGCACCGATTCAATTAAAGTTGCACGACGCCGGATAAAAGACGCTTCCAAGTGTCTCGCATATCTAGCATTGCAACGGATTTGGCTTGAGGTGTGGCTCAGTGGCAAAGATATGCCGTAAATAATTGCCATCTCCTGAAAACTTCACGACACATTTGCGAACAAGAGAAACAAAGACAGACTTCCTTTATTAGACCTTTTACTTTTGTTTGTGATGAATGAATGCGCAATAGCTTTGAGCTGCACACTAAAACATTGAAAGTGCGCTCACCCATTCACTAAGTGCAGCTAACTAGTAACCAGTTGCCGTTGCATTCCGCATATGCTTGGGACTCGGAACGGGCTCCACTCTAGGAGGCATAGATCCCATGCGGCAGCCGGTTCACTTCTCCTCGCCTCACCTCGCCTTGCCTCGCCTTGTCTCGCCTGCATTTTTTTTTAGCCTGGTCTGGTTTTCGGATTTTCTTTTACGTAACGCCTAGTCGGGCACGAGCCAACCTAGTTAACAATATTTTTATTTGTATTTATTTTTATTGTTTGTTTTGAAGACCAACAAGTGTCCGCTTCGCTTCATTTTCACTCTTTGTGTTGTTGTGTTGCTGCACTCGCCAAGCCAACCAAGTCAACCCACCCATCCAAGCCCAGTGAGACTCGAGGAGCAGCACGTTTTGATTATCGCACATTTCTTATGCGGAATATTAATAGGTACACCGAGCAACAACAACAACAACACTGAAAGCAACAATTACAAGTAACAAGCCAAACAAACATAAAATAATAATAATACTCGCATCGCTTTGAGGAAATGGAAATCCAACGTTCCGTTCGTTGACCAACTGACATCCAAAACGGAAGTTGCACTGTGCATAACTAAGTGAATCCATTGCCCCCGATTAAACATTATACAAAGAACAAATCGACGCATAATAGTGACAAACACAAATAAAAACTGTGCCAATCCGTACCTCAACAATCAATATTTTGAGTTTTCGAAATTACCAAAATGAGCAAGCAAAAATGTTGCGCAATTTTGCGAGTTTTGCTAGTGTCGTCTGTATTACTATTGACATTTGTTGATCAGACCCAGGCCTATGGATTTGGACGTTGCCCAAAGTATCCGTCGATGCCAAAGTTCAATATGAGTCGCGTAAGTTCCCAATACATGTTAATACACATTTATATATACTTTTAGCACCATAAGTTGAAAAATAAAAAAAATAAAGCAAAACAAAGAGCATCTGTGAAATTTTCCATTAATTAGTACAAGGTGTCAAAGGCAATGGCATTTTTATTTTAGTTTTATAGATTGTGCATAAAGTTGAACTTGAACCAATTTGAGGTGTGTGCAACAATGTAAAAGTGCAAACCAGTTTACAGCAAAGGAGATAAAACAACTTAATAAACCTTACAAGCACAAATGCGTATATCTTCAATCGTTATGATGGTCGTGCAGTCGCCAATGGCAAACAATCCACTTCTTTATCATATTTAAGAAGACCACAACTACGACTATTGACTATTGACCATGTCCAAGCAAGCAGCTAACGTCATTGGCACGCCAAGGACAACAACAATGAGACCAAAGCTCTTTTTCATGTTGTCGTCGTTTGTGTTGCTGTTTTAAAGTTGGACAAACTAGAAAATTGCCTTAATCAATTTAGCAGCACAATTACATTAATCATGTACGCAGAGGGAGGGGAGGGGGTGGGAAACTTGCACATAAGACCATTTATATTCAGTCGACCGCCTTGAAATCACTTACGAACGAAAGCTGCTAGAGATGGAATTAAGAATAAAGTCAAATGGCAAGAACATACTTTTGAAAATTGTATAGAATTTTATCTGTGTTTATGATTTTTCTTTGGTTTACAGTTAAGTCGAAACGGATATCGTGTTAGATAGTGCGTTTCTCGTGTCACGTATGCAGTTCCCCCTTAATCAGCTACGCGTTGGGGATGCAGTATCATTGTTTGGACTTTGAGCTGCAACCAATTGGATAAATCGGTGAGTCCAATTGAGTTGATAAGCGTGAGCGTTGAAGAGCACTTTGGCATCGTTCGCTTGGGCGGGGGCAAAGACCCCGACCCCAAGAATAATGTTGTATAAAGTGAGGGTTTTATGACAGCCCATAGCTATCTGTGGAATCAGCTACTGGGCACTGCTTGGTCTCTGCCAGCACTAAAAACCAGTTTACCAAAATAACAACAAAATAAATAAACATGCTTGAAATGTTTATGTTTTACGCTGGGAGTGGAGGCAGTTGTTGTTTTTTTTTTGTATCTCTTCTTTTTTTTTGTATAATAGTAACCCAGTTAATTGCTTACTCATCGCCACAAAGTGAAACGCAGGCAGGCAGGCAGGCAAGCAGGCGAGCAGGCGATCTTATTGATCTTGTTTCTAATGCAACGATGGCTTGTAAACATTTCTAGGTGCTCGGCCACTGGTACGAGGTGGAACGCTCATTCTATTTGCCAGAAATTGCATCAGGCTGCACAACTTTCGAGTTTGAGCCCTACAACAAAGCGGATCTGTCCAAGTTTAACAACTTTAAGTTGGAAGTGGCCATAAAGACAGTCAATCGCATGTAAGTGGTGGCTTTAAATTGATGTAACTGAACTTAATCGAATTATCTGAATATATTATATAATTATAGCACTGGCAATCCCAATGTCAATCTGGGCTATGCCACGCCAGAAAACAGCAGGTCCTCTATTATGGACTTTAAGGTATGTCTATCAATAATTCCGTCTGCAAAAACAACACATTGCCAATTCAACAATATCGATTCCATTAGTTCAACACTCGATTTCCGGAGGTGATTGCCCGCCTGTTGCCCGGTTCTGGTAAATATCAGGTGCTCTACACGGACTATGAAAATTTTGCCATATTGTGGTCGTGTGGCAGCATTGGCTCCCTGGGCTATGCCGATCAGATCTGGATACTCGGACGCGAGACAGACTTTGTGGTTGAGATCCGAGAGAAGATCTATGATGTGCTCAAGCGGCTCTCTCTCGACCCCGAAAGACTTGTGCTCAGCAAGAATTCCAACTGCCCCAAAATGCACTGAATCTACATCGATATACACATCTGATTAGATATAGCTTATTGTTTAAGTATCATATTGAATGTAATGTCTAGATCCTGTGATATCACCAAGTTAAGCTCTGTTTTGTATTGCCAAACAACAAATATACACATATATGTATGCGAAAATTGATATTTGAGCACGATGTGGGGGATTTCTGACACAAAGAGTTGAGTTCACGCCAATTAATATGAATACTCTAATTAATTTGGTAAATGCATTTAGAACTTGAAAATCGAAAAATCAAATGAAATTGTTTTAGTCGCAATAAGGGATCGGAACACGAAAGAACTGTTTTCTTAAAATGTCGAAACTTTGGATACTGTTATTATTCGTCTTGCTGCTCGATTGCCTGCAGATTTCGTTGGCGCGTGGTGGTGGAGGAGGGCATGGTGGTGGAGGAGGGCATGGTGGTGGAGGACGCGGTGGCTTTGGCGGTGGACGGGGTGGCTTTGGCGGTGGACGGGGTGGCTTTAGCGGGGGACGTGGTGGCTTTGGCGGTGGACGCGGTGGCTTTGGCGGTGGACGTGGCTTTGGTGGTGGACGACCCGGCGGAGGTGGCTTTGGTGGTGGACGACCCGGCGGAGGTGGCTTTGGACGCCCAGCGACCGGCGGCTATGGACGCCCGGCGATCAGCGCCTATGGACGCCCACCGATCGGCGGCTATGGACGCCCGGCGATCAGCGGCTATGGACGCCCACCGATCGGCGGCTATGGACGCCCACCGATCGGTGGCTATGGAGGCTACAGACCTTATGGCTATGGTGGCTATGGAGGCTACCGACCTTATTACTACGGTGGTGGCACAGACCTCCCAGTCTTGCCAGAGCCCGTGCCCGTGTCTGTTTCGCCGTGTCGTCCTTACGCTTACGACTATGACTACTATGATGGATGCTGATGAGTTGAAATAAATAAAAGGACATTCTGAATTTTGATTATGAAAGGTATATTGTACAAGTTACATCAACATATTAGTTACAAGATTATTATGTAAATGTCCTAAGAAATTGAGGCTGTAGACAGTTCTCTAAATATTTCATATTTTATATTCCTTATTGTTTTGATGGTCTTCGGTGTTTTGTGATTCGTTTTCAAAAGTGTTCCAATGTGATAAAATCTTCCGAGTGTAGCGCACCGTTGGCAAGGTGTTCTTAAGCTTAAATCTAGTAAAAACCAATTGGAATTCAATCCACTGGGCATACATACATGCGATAATATTATTATTACATATGTATTTATACTATATATATATGTATATATATATATATATAAATAATTAAACTTATATTGTCTACGGACTAGATATGAGTACGAGTACCAATAAAATGGCTGACTAAATGCGTTCGTTGTGGAAAGAATATCATAATGATAATCGTCATATTATATCATATAAGAACATCATAATAATATATTATATTAATCATAATACTTGTGTATATGTATACGAGTACGAATAACTATCTGAGGTTCCATGAAATAGCTAGCAAAAGAATAATCATGTAAATCAAATCGAAACAAAATTTAACAAAAGTTATAAAAGTGTGGCGAAATATTTGCTACCTGGAATAATCAAAATTATAATAAAACAATAAAGATTTAAATGACTCCAAGAATTGATAAACTTTGAACATTTTCATGCATTTCTTTTTTTGATTTGGTAATTCAGTTGATAGTTAGTTCATGGCACTCATGGCTCCGTACTTTGATTATGTGTGTGCTTAGTGCATCTGCTCCGGAAGACAACTGGAGAGCATTCAGATTTCGGATACGGATACGGATCCATTTCAAATGGCTGAAACATGACGGAATATTTTCGATTAGCTGCGGCTGACTGGAGTCTAGAATATGGATTCTAGAGCATCGCCTTGCACTCGCACTCGGCGATGCTGTGCTGAATGCAATGACTGATCTCCGCGAAGCCTGGTCGCTCGCTGGGCTTGCGGTTCCAGCAGCGGCGCATCAGGGCATAAACGGATAACGGCGTATTGTCCGGACAGCCGAGCACGTTGCCCTCCCTTATGTACTTGATGACCTCCTCGTGCGTGAGACCATAGTAGGGTTGCAGGGCAAAGGAGAATATCTCCCACAGGCAGATACCAAATGCCCACACGTCCGATTCCAGCGAGAACTTGTTGTAGAGAATGCTTTCGATGGGCATCCAGCGTATGGGTATGACGTCATTCTCATCCCCCTTGTAATAATCCTGCAGATAGATCTTGTGCGAGAGACCAAAGTCCGCGATCTTCACCTGCATCTGCTCGTTGATAAGGCAGTTGCGCGTGGCCAAGTCGCGATGCACAAACTTGCGCTCGGCCAGGAACAGCATGCCGGCGGAAACATCGGCGGCCATGTGGAGCAGCTGCAGCTCCTCCAGCTGCTGGCGATTGCGCGGCTGCGCCTGGTGTGTCGCATATGGCGAGCAGGCCCGCAAGAATTCACTGAGATCCCCCGGCGACATGTACTCAAACAGCAGACACATGGGCCGCCCCAAAGCGCAGACGCCGAGCAGCTTCACAATGTTGGGATGATCAAATTCGGCCAGCAGGCAGGCTTCACGCTCAAAGTCCGTTTGCATCTGATCACTGGCATCGTCCTTCAGCATCTTGACGGCCACCAGCAGCTCCTCATTGCCCGACACCAGCCCTGGCGCCTTGGCCTGAAAGACGCGACCGAAGGCGCCCTGACCCAACGAGCGTACGTAGACAATCTCGCCACGCGGATACTCCAGCTTCTCGAGGCGTGCATTCAGCTTCGTCTTGGGCTCCTGCACCGCCGCAGTGGTGGTCAGCATGATGCAGTTGCTGTGAATGGTTGCGGTGCTCCTTATGGTGCCGCACTTCGCAGCGTTCGTGGCGGCAAAAGCGTTTGAGCCGAGCGTTTCGCGACTGGCTGACAAATTACAATCACCTCGCACGGAGGCACCACATTCGCCGTGCGCTGCCTGCGACGGTTGCGTGTAATCCTTGTGTTTGGACAGCTTGTAGGCGAGCAGTATAATCAGATGCAGAGCCACGATGCCAATGAAGCCAATGCCCGCCAGCAGAAATATCATGGATGGCGTGAAAAACTCCTCCATCTTAATGGGCGTATTCAGATCCTTGGCACTAGGGTCCACATAGTCAGCTGCAAGGCAGAAGATGCAGTTAATTCCTGCTGCGCAAAACTGTTGTGGAAACTGAACTTACGGCAAATAGGAATGTCGCAGTGCTGCCAGCGAACAGATTCATCAAGAGTGTAGCACCAGGGCTGCGGTTCCTCACCGCCCGCATTGCGGCAGTAGTTCTCGCCCTCGGCCAGCTGGGCAAAGACCAGCGGCGGCTGAATGTGCTTGTGCGGGTACTGGGTATCCCACCTCTGGCAAGGTATGCCCGACTTGCTCACATTCATCGTTCCCATATAGTAGCGGCCGTTGCCATTGCGGCAGTCATCTAAAAGATGCCAATGATCAAAAACAGCCCATGCCAAAGTGAGGGTTATACTCACAGCTGACTTCCGACTCCTTAATCTCGGTTAGTCCTATGTAGGAGCAGCTGGAACGCCGCATGCTGGCATCGTAACGTGGCAGCGCAGTGCAATTCGGCAGCCTGAAGTGGGCGCGACTCTTGAGGAACATGTTGCGCTCCCGCTTCTCCTCAATCAGCACCCAGTCATTGTAGCAGAACTGCAGATGAGTCGCCTGGCAGTCCTCGAGGCAGAGAGGTGCCTTAATGGCCCGTCCGTTTTCCACATGGCAGCGCGGAAAGGCATAGGCGCACAGCATTTTCTGCAAGGGATGCGAGAGATTAAACTGCATATAAACGAAACTTGAAATGTTAACCCACCTCAGCAGCCTCACGGCACAGGCCGGTCAAGTCGACTATCAGCTCATCCCAAAGCGCTGTAGTGATCTGCTCGTTGCGCCAGCCACCCGTCGGATCCTCCAGGCTGTACCACACGGGGCCAGTAATGAACTGTTTGCAAACCTTGCCATTGTACGGGGCACAGTAGCCCTTCTCCTCCCGTTCGCCGCGTTCCCGATCGCGCTCGTAGTCACTGTGGTGCCGCTGATGGTGGCGTCGCGCCGGCTCCTCTATGTCGATGGCATTCTGTGAGTTGGCGTCCACTTCGCATGTAAACAATAACACGCACAGGCCGAAGGCAGCAACCACAAACACATATACAAAAGTTTGGCAACCCCGGCACCCAACCCGGCCAACCCCCAGCGCGGCCATGCCAGCCATGGCTGCACCCCCACTCGCGACGCCTCTGTGTGTGTGTGTGTGTGTTGTGTCTCTATATGTAAATAGTTATGGAGAAGGTTTCTTTTGCTTGCGTTTCGCTTTTTGCGTTTTGTTTGCTTATCTTTGCCGAAGTTGGAATCGGTCGTCTTTTAGGCACCTTTCACTAATTTTAAAACATATATTTGTGAAAATATTGCGACACTCTTTTTTTTAATAGCAGAACTTTCTAATTAAAGTGTAGGTCGCATCAAACTCTGCACTCGCCTCTGTCGACGCCTTTTTCAGAATACCACAAAAGTTGACAACCCAATTGGGGGAAGCGTCCCCATAGGGGTGGTTTTTCCGAGCACAAGCACAAGAACAGGGTTGTTTGTTGCGCGGCAAGCGTTGAGTTTATTCCACATACATACATTCTTATATATATATAAATATGCAGTTGTTTACTATTAAGTAACCTTAAGTCAGAAGAAATCAGTGCAATCAAACGGTCAACTACATTTTAATCTACTCTTTTTTTCTCGTCCTTATTGGTTTTTTGCTTTTCTTTATTCGCATCATCTTTATCCTCGTCTTCAATCACTTCTAGACCCTGTGAAGGAATGCGCTTAAATATCGCTTATCAATCGCTAAATAATACAATTCTACAAGTTCTAACAAAAATTTAAGATTTTCAATTTCGTACAGTATATTTATTCACTTTTGCACTTAAGCTTAATAGAATTTCAACTACATAACAATTTAATTTTTGGACTCATCTGGTATAGCATGGAGGCCCTGAAAGATAATGAGAAGTTTTCTCAATTTTTGACAATCAAAGCTAAGCTAATCAAGTATGAAGTATTAATGAAGTTAGTTGGGAAATTCGTGCAGCACAAGGGTTAAATGAAGATAATTCGAATATCCAAAATAAATAGATGATTGTTTGTGTGTGAGGGATTAAACGAATTATTACAAATGAATAAAACGAAATAATTATAATAAAGGAATAACAGAAAATTAAAGATGTTATAAAATTGTAAACGACTCATGGCAAGCAACATTAATAATATCAAAATAGACGACTTACATTCATTATGTACGGATTGTTGGTCAGTCGGAAATCGCGTTGATACATCACACGATCGAATCGTTCGTCCATATTGCGGCGATAGGCCTGTAAAGTCATCACAAAATTAGGCACATTAGAAGAAGCAGTGTTTATACAAATTCCATGTATTTTGGTTGAATTTTTGACGCGTTTAAATCATGTTTCATAAATTACGTTTAATGCACAATCAACGGGCAATATTATATAAGAATTTCTTGCTGATGGACCAGACACTTACGTTGCCAATCGTCAGCTTCTGCAGACCGTACATGGCGTATATGGGCACGGACAGGGCCACGGTGATGATTGCGGCGGCTGGTAAGATTTCGAACCACATTTTGACTGTGCCACACACAAATTCTTGTTATTTTTCTATACCAAAAAAAAACACGGCAAACGACGGAAAGACTGACAGCTGTTGTGGTTGTGCTTATCGATGTATCGATTGATCTTAACAGAAAGTGCAATACTGTGTTCTATGAATATGAAGCACAGTACAAATTTCTTCTAAAATAAGTCAATATAGTATGTGCCAAAAAAAACAATTTTATATTGATACTTATCGAATTTTATCCTGGCCTGCGCTGATTACACTGTTCAATTTGAGCAGCTGAAGTGCTTAAAGTGTGGCAACGCCAGCGTTCACAAATATACATACGTATGCAAAGGAGAAGTAGAATTACCGCAAATCATTCTATTAAAGGTGCAGCAAAGAACGCAGAACGCAGCAGGCAGCAATCCACCTACAAAATAAGCGAGCATCAGCGCATAATTCTAGGACTGCGCACAGACGAAACTCAAGAATATACGGAACTGCAACTTACAACTAACGAAAAGAACAGCGGCAATCAATTTGTGGAAAATATGGCTACTGATCTCAGCGGCATTGTCGAGTCATCGTTTCCCACGGGTGCATTGGTATGCATAAATCTTATATTTTATATTGTCTGTGCAATTGTCATGTGACAAAATTCGTGTTATTCATCACTTAGGTGCCGAAAGTGGAGACGGGCGTGCTGAACTTTCTGCAAAAGTATCCGGACTACGATGGCCGCGATGTAACCATTGCCATTTTTGATTCCGGCGTAGATCCACGAGCCACAGGACTTGAGGTTAGTTTTTGTTCATACAGAATATATAATTAATTCTTTACTTATTTAAATATGTATTTTTCATATTTATTTGCAGACACTATGCGATGGCAAAACTGTCAAAGTTATTGAGCGCTTCGACTGCTCGGGCTGCGGCGATGTGGACATGACCAAGAAGGTGACCCCCAGCGAGAAGGGCACCTTCAAGGGTCTCTCTGGACGAACCCTGCAGCTCAGCGCAGAACTGTTGGCACTCAATACAGACAAGGATCGCGCGGTGCGCGTGGGCCTGAAGAGCTTCAACGATTTGGTGCCAGCAAAGGTGCGTGACAACATTATCGCCCAGGCTAAACTAAAGAATTGGGACAAGCCGCACAAGATCGCCACAGCAAATGCAAGTCGCAAGATCGTTGAGTTTGAATCTCAGAATCCAGGTAGGCAATCATCTGATATGTTCCAACAACTGTTTCAGCTTAAAGATTTGCTGGTTTCTTCTAGGTGAAGGCCAAAAGCTGCCATGGGACAAAAAGATTATCAAGGAAAATCTGGACTTTGAATTGGAAATGCTGAATACATATGAGAAGGTATACAACGAGGTGAAGACTTCATTTGACTGTGTGCTCTTCCCAACCGACAATGGCTGGCTGACCATTATAGATATTACGGAGGAGGGAGATCTGGAGAAGGCGCTGCACATCGGCGAATACAGCAAAACGCACGAGACCAAAAATGTCGACGACTTCTTATCGATTTCCGTTAACGTTCAAGACGATGGCAACGTTCTGGAAGTGGTGGGCATGTGCTGTAAGTAGTGGTTCCCGCTTCTGCTGCTCCACCTGCACCTGCCATATTTATTTTTACATGCCTCTTTAGCCCCGCACGGAACGCACGTTGCTTCGATTGCCAGTGGCAATCACAAGTCCAGGGATTTTGATGGCGTGGCACCAAATGCAAAGATCGTTTCGCTCACCATTGGTGACGGCCGCTTGGGCTCCATGGAGACGGGTACATCGATGGTGCGCGGCATCTTGAAGGTAATGGAGCTGTGCCGCGAGGGTCGCCGCATTGATGTGATCAACATGAGCTACGGCGAACACTCGAACTTTTCCAATTCCGGGTGAGCAATCTGACTTATTTTCCACTCGATAAACATATTTGTTTAGGTGTCGTTTATATTATTCTGACGAATGTTACGTTTCAGACGAATTGGTGATCTGATAAATGAGGTTGTCAATAAGTATGGCGTTGTTTGGATTGTCTCGGCGGGTAATCACGGACCGGCGCTCAGCACTGTGGGCACTCCGCCGGACATCAGCCAGGACAGTTTGATTGGTGTGGGCGCCTACGTGTCACCGCAGATGATGGAGGCGGAATATGCGATGCGTGAGAAACTACCTGGCAATGTGTACACATGGACATCGCGCGATCCCTGCCTCGATGGCGGACAGGGCGTGACGGTGTGTGCACCCGGAGGCGCAATTACCTCCGTGCCACAGTTCATGATGAGCAAATCGCAGCTTATGAATGGCACCAGCATGTCGGCACCCCACGTGGCCGGTGCAGTGGCTCTGCTCATCTCTGGCCTGAAACAGCAGAATATCGCTTATTCGCCATATAGTATTAAGCGCGCCATTAGCGTTACGGCCACCAAACTAGGCTATGTGGATACCTATGCCCAAGGCCATGGGCTGCTCAACGTGGAGAAGGCATTCGAGCATTTGGTGGAGCACCGCCAGGCCAAGGACAACATGCTGCGGTAAGTTGGAGTAATGTGTGTGTGCTTCGATATTCAATTGAAATTACAAATCTCTGCTTCTCCTTCAGTTTCTCAGTGCACGTGGGCGCCCATCAGGCGAAGGGAATACATCTGCGAGAGGGCGTGCAGCGGAAGTTCGTTGACTTCAATGTGCACGTTGATCCAGTCCTTTTCAATGAAAAGGAAGTGGGTAAGTGATTGCACCCATCATTGAAATGTTGTGTAATTTAACATTTGACGTTTGACATTTGACACCCACAGATCCTAAGGATAAGTTTAATTTCAATGTACGTCTTAATCTGGTGCCGTCGCAGCCTTGGGTGCAGTGTGGCGCATTTCTGGACCTCAGCTACGCCGGCCGCCCATTTTTGGTCAGAGTTGATCCGACTAGCCTGCAGCCGGGTGTGCACAGTGCCGTGTAAGTAGCTAACCGAAATCAAACCAGCTTTAGTCTTTTACTTTTAATCCAACACCTACTCGCCAATTTACAGCATTCGCGCCTATGATACAGACTGTGTGCCGAAGGGTCCATTGTTCCAGATACCAGTGACAGTGGTGCAGCCGCATGTGCTGGATCATGGACAGAATATGCCCATTTTTGAGCCTGCCTCCGTTAAGGGTGACAGGAGCATTGAGTTCCAGCCCAACACCATAACAAGGGATTTTATTCTGGTGCCGGACAAGGCCACCTGGGCATGTGCGTGAATGCGAATCTATTGAAATAATTCAATATTATTATATTATATTCATTTTGACTGTAGTGCTGCGCATGCGGAATACGGATCCGAATCGTGGCAACGATATTGGCAAGTTCTTTTTGCACACGAATCAACTTCTGCCTCATCAGTCGTGTCGCACACTGGAAACAATGAAAATAATTGGCGTCAACTCGGAATTTGAGGCAACGACCACTTTCCGCGTTCAGGTAAATTTTTCACAATTATGAGCACCACACTTTGCTGAGCATTTTTGTTCTATTTACCATTGCAGGCAAATAGGATACTGGAGTTGTGCCTTGCCAAGTACTGGTCTAATCATGGCCAGACCCATTTGAAATACAGCCTCGAGTTTCACGGTGTCGCTGCTCATAATCTCGACGCTTGTAAATATGAGTCCACATTCGAATAATTCACTTGCGACTATACTTTATGCTCTCTGTTTCGCTAGACATCATGCACGCCGGTTCGGGCATACACAGACTGCAGATTAACGCGTTGGTGTCGGAGGAGATACAGCCGCTGCTGCAGCTAAAATTTGCCGCCGTCGTGCTCAAGCCCAGCGAGGCAAAGATCTCGCCGCTGAGTGGCACACGCGACGTTGTGCCGGAGGGCAGGCAGATCTATCAGAACTTGCTCGTCTACAATCTGAATGTAGCCAAGGCCGCGGAGGTGGCGCTCCATGCGCCGATATTCAGCGATCTGCTATACGAGTCTGAGTTCGAGTCCCAGATGTGGATGCTCTTCGATGTGAACAAGTCACTGGTGGCCACCGGCGACGCGCACTCGCACACATTCTTCACGAAGCTGGAGAAGGGTGAGTACACGGTGCGATTGCAGGTGCGGCACGAGAAGCGTGACCTGCTCGAAAAGATCTCGGAGGCTACGCTGATTGCATCATACAAGCTGTCCAATATGCTGACGATGGACTTCTACGACAGCTACAATCAGTGCATTGTCGGTGGCCGCAAAGTCACATCCTTCAAGGTGCGTCAGATTACAAAGATGCTCTACCTTGCGCCCATTGCTCAAGAGAAGCTGACCAAGGCGAATCTGCCGGCGCAATGCGCCTTCCTGACCGGCAATCTGGTGTTCCCGAAGGACGAGGGCGGCCGTCGGATCGCTTTGTGTACGTTCACCTACATACTGAATCCGACCGAGAAGAAGTCGTACTCAAATGGCGCCGCCAATGGAACTGCCACTACCAATGCCAGTCCCGCAGCAGCAGCTGCTGCCACCGCCAATTCGGTCAAGCCTAAATCGACAACCACGCCTCAGGGAGCCACAAGTGCTGCCAATTCAACTGGCGGCGATGGCGTCACGCTGCAGAACGAGATCCCAGCCAATGGCGGCAATGGTTCGCCCAGTTCGCCACAAAAGGGCAAGACCAGCGCCGATGACTACGCAGAGAGCCTGCGAGATTTCCAATGCATGCACATTGCCAGGTGTGGTAAGTCCACCAGTCCAAGCTAATCGCTGTTGTTCTCCTTATTAAATTTTGGACTATTTCTATTTAGAGCTGGAGAAAGCGGAGAAAATATACAATGATGTTGTGGCCGCACATCCAAAGCATTTGCTGGCCCATCTGCAGCTGATCCAGAACATTGAGTCGAACGAATTGAAGTCCCAATTGCCACTTACCTTTGTCGCTGCCCAGAATAGACTCAAAGAGAGCGACAACCAAAATGTGGATAAGCCAGATGATCCTCAGAAGCAGCGTTGCGCCTTGGAGCGCATTGTCAAACTGGCGGATATTGTAATTGGAGAAACGGATGCCGATGCCCTGCTCTCCTTTTATGGCATTAAGAACGACACTCGTCCGGATGCGGCCAAGATCAAGACGTAAGTTGAGCAACGCTAATTCTAGTTCCAGCTGCATATTAATAATCTCTGAGATTGCAGCGCCATGGACAAACAGAAGAATAATCTCATTGAGGCGTTGACCAAGAAGGGCATTGCACTGGCCAAACTGTGTGTGCTGAATGACAATCTCAAGGATCATTTGGCCGAACTGAACGAATTGTATACAGAGATAATTAAGTTCGCGGATGCGAATGATTCAAAGACCATCCAGTTCTCCATTTGGCACGCCTATGCACACAATCATTATGGACGCATGTACAAATATGTGACGAAAATGATTGAGGATAGGCGCACACGTGAACTCTTTGAGGAGATGGCGGCCATCAATGGTGCCCTGGGCTACGAACATACGCGAGCCGTCATCAATCGCATGGCCATTTCTTTTTTCCCAAATAGCTTCCGATTGTTCTAAGTGAGTTCCGTTTTTTGTCGCTTTTTGTGTATTAAGCTGGGGAACCTTTCAAACAGCACATTTTAATCTTATCACTGTTTTATTTGTATTGCAAGCCGCGAAGTAATCAATTAAATAATATGTACATGAATTCAGTATGCTTCCAAATGATAAGCAACATGTGTGTTTTTTATATCTGAATTAGTTGCAAAAGTTGTTTATTTTCGTAAGCAGCTGTTTTTTGCTTAACAGCTGCATAATCCAAATACATAGTTAATTGTTTACATGTTAAACTCAAAATGGCACGTAATGGTTAGCAGCTTAGAGTGACCATACCAAGAGTATATTTATCAGGGTGGTATTTTTATAAAAGCAAAGTGGTGTTTTTGGTGCTGGTAGTTTCTGCTCACACTGGTTAAGATGCAGTACTCCCAAACAATGCACACGCGAAAATAAAATGGGTAAGATTGAGTTAAAAAGTGCAAAAGTTTGCTCAAAAATTTCTGGATATTCTATACGAATGCCGAGTAAAGCGCTAAATAGTGAAAAATGCTTGCAAGAAAAGAAAATGCATGTGATTCCGCTGCTGGAAAAACTGTCTCTGCTACGTAGTATGTGTAGCTTCTGTGCGTTGTGTGTGTGTAAGTGAGTGCGATGTGTGTGCGTGTGTGTGTATGTATATTGGCCGATCGATTTTATTTTGCAAATTCAAGGACAACTGCAAATCCTGTGGGATAGCTATGCCGATTTAATTACAGCGCAAGCAATCAGTTGACTTTAACCCTAATATCTACACACACACATGCATTTGCAGTTGCACAGTCGGTGCAACAATTACAACAAAACGTGAAGCGGATGTGAACTGTGTCCATGGAATTTATTATCTCAATGAATGTCGAATGCCGCGCTTATGACTCAAATTGCAAATCCAGAGGTTCAACCGACATTATCAGGCAATCTGAATACACACACAAACAAATGTATGGATGGATGTGTATATATATATGTATATATATATATATATATATATATGTATATGTATATATATAAATATATTTATATACATATACATGTGTTGCGTTGTTTCCTTTACAAAGGCAAACAAAAACACGACCGAATGACAAATGCTGCGGGTAAAGCGGCAGTTTCTCTCTACGTGTGAGTGAGAGTGTGTGAAAATGTGAGTGTGTGTGCAGTGGAAGATAAAAATATTGAAATAAAAGAATGAAAATATTTTAAGGCCTATGTGCCACATGAGGGCGCCGCTCTGCAAATGAATGGGAATCAAAGTCGGGTAAATGTGTGTTGGCGTCAACGCTGCTGTTGCTGGTGGTGGTGGGTGTTGAAATCCATGCCGCCCACACACACACACACATATATATATATATATATATATATATCTATATTCCCTATGGTATTATTATGGAGTGCAGCTGTTGTTGTTTGGTGTTGATACACCACATGCAAACTTAAGTTAAATATGCATTTATATAGTCGTATTTATTTTTATATTTTATTTATGTGTATCTTGCAGAGTGCCCACAAATTGATTTATATGAATTCCTCACCGAGTCCGAACTGCAGCAATATTACAATGCCATCAAGTGAGTTGTGTGACCCAAATTGACCATAGCATATGGCAAGGCTGGTATGCTGATCAGGACTAATGCTAGTAAAACAAATATTGTTCCTTATGTCAACACTGATTGGGAGAGAGAGAGAGAGAGAGCGAGAGGGCAATTGTAAACAAATAACTGGTATATTTTTTGTTTCGCTATATTTTAATAACAATGTGCAGAAAGTGTGTATATATTTACTATTTAATATGAGCGAAATACGCAAGGAGAGAGTCTTCATCAGTGGTTTTTGTTGCTTTGTCATTAATTGTGATCTGCATACCAGGCTTAGTTGACGACGCAACTCAATTAACTTCCCCCTTTCACACAGAAACGAATTAAAAATAACAAATGCAGCACAATTCAAATATGCAGCGGATGAGGATTTGCGTTTCATTGGCCTGTCGCGGCCGGAAATTCGAAGACTGCGTAAATTCTATGAAAAGCATTTCCCCCACAGTTACCTCAGCAAAATCAAGCGTCTGCTCCAAACGCCAGCGACAATCGTGAAGCGTGAGGATGGCGCCGCCGGTGGGCAGGCAACAAATGAGAGCGGCGCCGCAGCTGCAACCGCAACAGCGACGCGGAACGGGGCCAGTTCACCGGGTAGCAAGGTGCCCAACAACAAGCACATCATACCAGCTGATTCGATTAGCGTTAACAAGCAGCTGGGCATCGGGGAGTTCGGTATTGTGCAGCAAGGCGTCTGGACGAATGGCAGCGAACGGGTGAGTCAAGTTGTTTGCCCAACCCTCTTCCTCAAGGGCTTCCGCTTGAAGTGAGTAATTAATTTTGACTGCTGCCGTTGCACAGATTCAAGTGGCCATCAAGTGCTTGTGCCGCGAGCGCATGCAATCGAATCCCATGGAATTTCTCAAGGAGGCAGCCATAATGCATTCAATTGAGCACGAGAACATTGTGCGACTGTATGGCGTTGTGCTGGCCACCGATTCGCTGATGCTCGTCACGGAGCTGGCGCATCTACGTTCCTTACTCGAGTGCCTTAAGGATTCCGGTTTGCGTGTCAGCTTCCTAACGATACCCACCCTCTGCGAGTTTGCGTTGCAGATCTGCAATGGCATGCGCTATCTGGAACAGAAGCGACTCATCCACAGAGATCTGGCTGCACGCAACATACTCGTCTTCAGCAAGGACAAGGTGAAAATCTCGGACTTTGGGCTGTCGCGTGCACTCGGCGTGGGCAAGGACTACTACAAGACGAATTTCAATGTGAATCTAAAGCTGCCGATCGCTTGGTGTGCACCGGAATGCATCAACTATTTGCGCTTCACGAACGCTTCCGATGTGTGGGCGTTTGGCGTCTGCCTCTGGGAGATGTTCTCGTATGGATTTCAGCCATGGGCTGCGCTGACCGGCCTCCAGATACTGGAGGCCATCGATGCGCCTAATTATCAGCGCCTCGAGCAGCCGGACTGCTGTCCACGTGAGTATTACACACTGATGATGAAGTGCTGGCAGGATGATGCGGCCAAGCGGCCCAAGTTTAGCGAAATCTATGAACAGCTGCCTGACATGAAGCCCGAGCAGCTCAAGGCCGTTGTCAACTGTGTCGAGCCGAAGAAGGATCATCTGTTGTATCGCCAGGGCGACATCATCAGCGTGCTCGATCGCAATACGGGCACACCCTTTTGGAAGGGTGTCCTCAGCACCGGCAAGACGGGCTACTTCAATCCCTCAAATACCGTAGCATTTCTCGAGGGCTTGCCCTGTGCATCCAATCGTGATTCCTTCAGTCGAGTTGGGGATCATCGCGTTAGCAAGCGTAAACTGCGCACGGAAATGATTTCGAAGCCACAAAATGATTTTAAGCACACCGGACATGTGGGCATCGATGGCGCCACCTTTGGCGACATTGCCTTCCTCGGCAGTTCCCAGAATGTAAGTGAATCGCAGTCTCAATGAACGTGTCTATTAATTGTCTTCCTTTTCTACAGTATAATCATGTACCCAAGCAGATTGTGACGCCCTACAAGCCGTCGGAGGACATTGAGCAGACGCCGCTGTTGCTGCCACCGACACCGACCAGTCCCGATTCGCTGCAAACGGCAAGCGGCTATTTTCCGGAGGGTGCTGGCACCTCGATGAATCCCACGTTTATTCCTTCCACGGAGCACACGCCCAAACTGATACCGAGCAATGGGCACAGCTCTTTTGATTTTGCCGGCTCCACAAATCCCTTTGCCACGCACAAACTGGACGAGGAGCAGCTGGCCTATGCGCTGCAGAACAACAACTATGGCACCGATGGTAAGAGCATCCATTCCGAGCCCAATTGGCGTGCCAGTTCGCGCAATACGACCGACGATCCGCACGAATATCACGAGATATCCGACGATGAGATCACTGGCGATAAGTTGGACTTCGGTCCGTCGCTGCTCGATGAGATTAACTCGATGTTTGGCTCAATTAGTGGCGCATCTGGCAGCCAGCCAAAGTCGCCCGATTTTGATCATGTGAACACGAAAAACGAATTTGCCGAGATGTCAGCCAAGTTCGGGCACAAAACGACCGGCGATAGCAATGGCAACAAGCAGCACGGCCATGGACTGATGTCGAAGAAGAAAGCGGCAACGGGCACAGTGAAGGCCATTTCGGTCAAGGATGAAAAAATACTGAATCATGCCATCGAAATGGCCAATGAGATTAGCGCCAGGTAAGGCAATAGCAAAATTTATACATATATATTTCTGATTCACTAATTGTCCCCTGCAGATCGATGATTAATTTGGTCTCGGATCATCCGCCGGCGACGCACAGTCCCAAGCGCAAGTTCAGCTTCCGTTTTCCGCATCTGAGCAGCGGCGGCGACAAGTCGAGCAGTGGCTTGGGAGGCGCTGCTGGCAGCTCTGCGCATACGCCCACTCACGGCACCGGCTCGCCCTTCTCCACGAAGAAGAACTTTACGGAGGAACTGCAGAGCATACCCGATATACAGGTGAGCTGAGATGATAGAGAATATGTCTTAAGTGTTACATTTACAGCTAGAGGTATTGCTAGTGTATTTATTTTATTTTGGCCATTTTTGTCTGTTGCTAATCCGGACGTCTTTTCTTGTCTACACTTTGCTCTCTCTTTCTTCATTATCGGCGCGCTCCAATCATTCCCCGTTGCTTTGTTCTTTTGGTTATCCATTTGTTGTTTTGTGTTCCTCTTGGCTTTCGTTTTGTTTCCGTTTTTAAACACACAACACACCCCCACACACATACAAACACATCAAGCAGCGCTTTCGCTCGCTGAGCGAGATCAAGAACAGCTCCGATCTGCGCATTCCCATCTTCGACAAGGAGAGCTCCGACTTTCTGTTCGAGAAGTCGCGCGAGTTGCTCAGCCGTCCGCTCAACCGGGAGCTGAGCAACGAGGAGTCACGCGAGCCGAAGAGCATCAACGATAATATTATGGATATTGAGAATACGCTGAAGGCATTGAACTTGGACTTTATGCACACCTACACGGAGCTGGACAAGAGCGACTCGAACGATACCATTCTTAATGATCAGTTGCCGCATCAGTTGGTGGGCTCGTTGGACGATGGCATCAGCAGTGCCACTGGCAGTCTCAAGTCCGCTGTGTACAGCTACAGCAACGGGGTGCAGACGATGTTCGATTTCAATGCGGCGACCAGTCACCTGGACAAGCATCTGCAGTATATGCACAACCAGGCGCAGGCGCAGCTGCATAGCCACAGCCAGCAGCCCGAACAGAAGCTGGTCGAGGATAAGCGCAGCAGCACCCCGGACACGGGCTTCGCCTCGCGGGACACAAACATTTCGCTGTCGCGTCGCAGCAGCCAGAAGAGCAGCTACAGTCCCCAGGAGAACTATTTCCCGTTGAAGAGCGAGGCGCTCTTCAGTGCACCGCCCGTGGTGATGAGCAGCGGCTATGAGCGCTTTGGCAATGGTCATACCAAGCAGCTGCTGGCCAGCGCCTCGCCGGTCAAGTCGTGCTTGAATGCGAGCAGCAATTCCGTTTATGCGGCGGTCGCCAAGAGCTATCGCCAGCGTTCCACATCCTTCAATGAGAGCTTCCAGCCCATTTCGCCGGTGCTGTCGGATGCCAAGCAGCGCCAGTTCAGGCAGGAGCCACTCCATCAGCAGCAACAGCACCAACAGCAGCAGCAGCAATCGCAGAAGCAGCTACAACAGCAGCTGCAACTGCATCAGCAGCAGCAGCAGCCGCTGCCCAGACGCACTGCCTCATACAAGCCGCGTTCGATACGAGCGCGCACTTTGCGCCGTCTCAGTTATAATCCCATGACGCTCGACTCGAGCAGCTCCTCTAGTGGGGGTGAGGACGGCAAGCCCAGCAAGCCTAGCCTGGCGCGTTCCGAGTGCGATATACGCGCCCGTGTTGTCGCCAGTTCCAGCAGCTCCTTATGCCGCCGGCGTCGCGCCGGCCTCAGCCGGCAGGTGCAGTCCGCCTGCCACGACGAGCGCGAGGCGATCATATCGCCGCGTCAACTGTACGGCTCCAACTCGAGCATCAAATCGGCGCCGCACTACAATATGGGTGGGGGCAATAGACGCAGCTTCCATCGGACTGGAGCCAATGTTGGCTACGAGCAGTTTCACTACGACGAGCGCATATACGACTTTGGCGGACGTGGTCCAGGCAACAACTATACGACGGCCCAATTGGCACAGCATGCCCTGTTGGTGACACCGTCGCAACCGCAGAAGCTCAGCTCGGGGTCTGGATCCTCCTCGGCGGCCTCTTCGGCAGTGGCCACATATCGGACGGCTGCATCCGTTGCTGCTGCTCCAGTGGCGCGTCCGATGAGCGGCGCCACGTTGCATGAGTTTGACATAAGTCGGCTCACGGGCAAGAGTCCGACGTCGACGAACTTTGTGGGCAGCTCACCGGATGAAATGAAGCAGCAGCGACAGTCGCAGTTGATAACGGTGAAACCGCAGCGACCCACAGAGTTCCACTGGCCGGAGAAGATACGTGTGTCCACGGTGCAGCAGCACGAGATGAACTGGCGCCAGTTCCAACAGCAGCAGCAACAGCAGCAGCATCCTCAACAGCTGCCATTGGTGACGGCGGCACATGACTCGAGCGACAGCAGCTCATCCTCCAGCACGGAGAGCGGCGATGAGTTTCAATTCCGGCGTGAATTCGTTGCGCCACGCATTCCGCCCAGCCCGGCGCCATAACTAAGGAAAATGCTGAAATATGTTCTCAATTTACTATTCGGACATGTGCTATCGGATTAGGATGCACACTTGAGTGGGTGGGTGTGTATTGGTGTGTTGTAGTGTGGTGTGTGTGTGTGTGTGTGTGTCGCAAGTTGTGTCGAAGAGTAAATTGTAGAAATATTTACAGCCCCATATATTAGTTGATATTAATATATATATTTTTTGGATTTGAATATATAGATATATATTCATATACATACATATATTTGAGAGTGTGCCTTATTCGGAATCACGGAAGACCTCTCAGAACAGATGATAATAATGCTCGTAATGTGCAGTTACAGTTACAGATACACACGGATACAGATACAGATACAGTTACAGATACAGTTACAGTTACAGTTTAAAGATACAGGTACAGTTGCAGATGCAGTCAAAGGTACAGTTGATATTTAAGATAAGCAATATGCTAAACAAGTTCAGGGAGCCCCCCGAAGGGAAACACGCTCTCCTCAGAATTATAACTAACAGCTCAATAAAAACTAAAGCAATATTAATTAGTTGGCATACATATAAAAAAAAACGACATGAGCTTTGGGCTGCCGAAGATTAAATACCCTTGCAGACAGCTGTTGATATAATAATATTGAATGTAATTATCAAAAATATCACAGTCTGTTGTTGATAATTGATGAGATTGCATGAAAACCACAACTATTTGTTTATATTTATATTTGATGAAATCGCCGAATTCGTGACAAGGAATAATACCTTCTGCAAGGGTATGTAAATAAATGAGTACGTGGCAGTTGGACGTAAACGACTGCGCAATACTCTGATACCAGTTGCGAACAAGTGTGTCTCCATCTCTTAAATTGTGGCATGTAGAGTGGTAATCTATTTCAACCTTGAGGTATGTCAAAGTGTTATCAACGTGACTCAGACATGAAAGAGAATATAAAATATTAATATTTATTCAACCTTCGGTATCAGAGTATGGAAAAAAAAGACTCGATAACAAAAAGTTAGCGTAACACTCGCAAAGGCTTCCAGGACAATGCTACTCAATCCAGAAACGCATCTTGTTTAGATGACGCTGGCAACAACCAATGAATCCAATTTCCTACAAATCTCAGATTTCCTCATAATGTCATCCACAAACAGAGCTTGGTTGTCGGCGTTCTCACAGCAAGGTGACGAAGAATATATTGAGGACAGCAAGAGTATCAGTATTAGCAATTCATTAAACACTAGACACTTGAACAATTCGAGAACACCTCAAATAAGGGACAGGGTATAAAAAAGAACAAAACACACACAACAACAACAACAACAGTCATCTTCTACACACATACACACAAAACCGTTGACAATCCTCCATCGAAAACAACATCAGCAAAAATATAACTTGCCTAAAAAATTGTCCAAAACAAAAAAAAAAAAAAAGAATGGAAAGAAAGAAAGACAGATAAAAAAGCTAAACCAAAAAAATCGTACATATGCAAATGTGTATTATGTGCCATATCCTTACGCTTGCATTTTTACTATACTATATAATTGATATACTTACTATATATATTAAAAAAGAATTCTGATTAGAGCACTCATACAACTTGTATGGAATTGCAGGAGATGTATCTCCTCGAGCATATTATAAGTGAAGAGTATTTGATTCTTCGAAAACGATGTACTAAATGTGAACTATGACAAACGGTTTGTAATCAGAGTTGTTCGTTTGTCGAAATTTCAGGCGTCTACATTTTTATAGAGCTCGCAAAATGAGCACTTGATACTTGAATAATGTATTCGTATTAAACGATTTGTCGCATTCTATGCATTTATTGATCAAGTTAACCAAAACGAAGTGAAAAGCAAACACACAAAATTACTTATATACAATGTTTATATACCTACGATTAATCGTACTTACATATATAAATACAAATTCATATACATATTCATATCTATAATTAAAACCAACAACTTATACTACAAAATGATATTCTAAAGCATGCGTTCGAAGCGTTTCACAACCCAATTGAAAAACAAAAAACCAACAAACCTAAACTTAAATCTAAACTTAACTTAAAATCTTAATATTTAAAAACTAAACTCTTTTTTCCAAGTATTATATATACATATTTATAAACAAATGAAAAGAAAAGAAAAACTACAAGTTTGCATTCTAAGACCAGACAAAAAACCAATTGGTAATCAAAAAACGTTGTGTATATTTAAAGGATTCAATAAAACAAAAGAAAACCAAAAAAAAAACCCCCCTAAGGAATTGTCTATTAATTAATTTAACTGATAACTTAACAAAGTAATTGCAATTAATTTTAATTATTTTGTAGATTTACTTATTTAAACACCAACATTTGATTAACATGTTATCTTAACTACAATTATTACCAAGTTATTTATAAATTTGTATTTAATTGTGTTAAGAAACTTTCGTTGCTTTTAATTTGTTACTTATTTTCATTTATATGTTTTTATTATCTTTTCTTCTTGTGGCTTTCTTTTTTAACTCGCTGCAAAAGACGCTGATTGGCGAGGAGGGTCGCGAGGCGTACAACAGTCTGATCGAGCGCAAGGGCATGCTGGACATCGGTCCCAGTCCGGCAGCGACACTGCTGCGGCACATGGACACCGACGAGTTCGAGCTGATGAACGCCAAGACGCTGCCGCGTCGTCTGGGCAGTCAGCTGATGAGTCATCAGGGCGTGGTGGCCGGGCACTCGAGCGTCGAGCCTGTGGCAGCATCGAGCTGTGTCACTGCAGCCGGGTCGGAGAATGTGCGTCCCTTGCAGCAGCTGCAACCGCCACGGCCCATGACGCTGCCGACACGTGGCGCTGCGGCCCAGCGTGTGCGGCGAGCGGAGCAGACGAGCGCAGAGCGACAGAACGATGAGAACCGCAACTCGCTGGGTCCCAACGAATCCTGCGAGAGTCCCAGCTATATGACACACGCCAGCTACAAGTTCCCCGAGCCGTCGCAGGAGGCGAATCCCTTGCCGCTGCCATCGCGCGAGGGCAAGAAGCAGGTGAAGACCAGCGCCAAGCGGCACGTCCGCAAATATCCGCTCATTATACCGGCCAACGGATTGCAGCGCACTCTCAGCAAGCTGACTGATTTCGGCGAGGAGGCGGGCAGCAGAAGCGGCGACGCCTCGCCACAACAGCAGCACCAGCTGCAGCAGAAGCAGCCGTCGTCCCGTGCCATTGAGGTGGTGGCGGCCGTGCGTTCGAGCAGTGTGCGACGCCGTTGCTCTGAGTCCAGGGAATATGAGAATATGCCCGCTGCGACGGGCGCAGCAACGGCGCATACGTACCAGAACCTGGACAAACTGATGCCGGCGGACGCAGCCGGGCTGACGGACAGCGCCTCGCTGCAGTTCGAGTCCATCCTGGAGGCGGACATGGGCAAGGATGGCGTGTTGCAGTCGCCGGACGTGACCGATGGCTTCTATAACTTCTCCATACAGAAGGAGCACTATAACAAGAGCAAGGATGTCGGCTTCGAGCCAGCCCAAATTTCGGGTCTCTATGTAAACGACGATGAGCTGCGCAATTTGGACAAGCCAGTCCAGGCAGGCAGCAGCAGCTCAACAACACTAGACTCTGTGGCTGTTCCGCAGGAGATGGCGCCAACGGCGGCCTTAGCAGCAGCGGCAGCTGCAGCTGCGGCAACAGTTGCTGCTTCCGCAGATGAGCCTCAGGAGAGCAGCAGCCGCCGATTGGCCATCGCGGACAATGAGCTGGCAGGGAATGCGCTCTTCAAGAAGGTGCGCGCCTCCGTCAACATGGCCATGAATCGCAATTCAATCAACGGCAACGATGCCAGCACCGCCACAGGCCATCAAACATCTACGCCTGAGCAGAAGCCGCAAACGGAGGCGGAATATTTTGCAGCAACAGCGGCTCGCCTGGCTGATTCCAATTCCGTGAGCTGTGAGGATTTGCTCGAGTTTTCCGACAAGAAGCCGCGCGGCTGCGAACGCGGCGTCGATTCGGATGAAGTGCGTATCATGGTCAAAGTGCTTGGCAAGGATGTGAGTTGAATGGTGACATAAATTAAAACTTTTTACCTTAATTCAAATCAATTCCTTCCCTATCCACACAGAGCACGCCAACACGTTGTCTGGGCGCTTTGGAGTTTATCAACTGGGATGTGCACAAGTCCATCAAGCTGATCAAGCTGCAGAATATACTCGCCGACGCGAATCTCAGCCTGTCTGCCGCCTACGAGGCGCTGCAGCATCAGGAATGGGATCTGCACACAACAGCCGTCAAGCTGAAGGGTGTCAAGCTCTAAATCATGCCCATCTGCATACATATAGATATACATATAGATATATGTATATATAAATATAAACATATATATATATATATATATACACGCAAACCATGTGCCTGTTTAAAACAACCTGCTTTGGTCCTTATCGTATGTTTCTAATTGTATCTTATAAGCATTTCAAGTTCGCTTCGGATATTTTGTATCCTACATTATATTAAATTATACTATATCTTATAAGGCATTCTTATATTGAACTATTCACTCAATCACTGCTCAAAAAATGTTTCTAATGTAGCAATTCATACTCCTCGCCTATTGTATGAAGGAATCTCAGCATGTACTTATCTAATAATGCAATGTTTCTAGTTTTTAATTGTACTACGTAATCCTATATCGCCAGTTTCACAGGATCATATAATAACATTCACAAAATAAATACATCTTACAACAACAAATACGATATGGTTATTTATAAATGATCGGACTGATATATTATTCAGCTTTTATGTAGAAATTATGGATCGAAAGATTTGTTCTCTTTAAAAAACAAAACATTTTTTTTTTCAAAAGATATCCTTACCAAACAATGCACAAAAAGCGTGATATAAACTCCCTCACATTCGCTAAAAACATCATCTGCATTACCGAATCACTATATCCAATAGCTGTCATAAGAACAATTGGTCGAAAGATGAGTTTTAAGTTGGGTGCTCGAGATATGCTATTATGCTACAATATCATTATAAAATTCATCGTGAGACAGAAAACATAAACTAATTTTGTTCAAAACGTATAAAAACATTAAAATATTTCAAACATCCTTCTACATGGGTAATTTTCGGGCGTGCGTAAGAATTAGATTCCAGTGAACAAATTCAAACGTAATTGGTGTAGCCCTTTGATTCATTCTAAAAGTGTGCTTTAATTTTTTTTTTGGAAAATTTGAAATTGGTTATCATCTTTTCAAAAGACATGAATCGTTGTTAAAGTTGAATTAAATATGTATATTTAAAGCTATTGTGGACATATTTGTGCACATAGGTTTTATGTTTAAAAGGGTTTATTTAAACACGGCTACGTACGTAATATACATCAAATATACAAAGTTGCAACAAACATTGAAATCTTGCACAACATTAAAATTTAACTTAATACAAAAAAAAAACCAAAAGTCAAAATTCTAATTACTGAGAAATAAGTTGGGGCGGGGACAGGTTATTGCGTCGAGTGCGACTTGCCACGGCTGCGACAGCCTCTGCGGCCGCCCGCGACTTTCGCGTTGTTGGTGTCCTCGAGCTACTGGTATTCCCGATTTTGTCCTGCCGCATGCGTTTTGGTGTGGACATTTTCTGAAGGCCCTCAGTCATGCCCAGCTCCTGGGACAAGCGCTTGCGGGTCATGACCATGGTGATCAAGCGCTGTTTGCGTGCCGAATTTCGCGTTACTATCCTGTTAACCGGCGTGCTGGTGCTCGCGTGCGTTACGGAGGATCGCCTGCTCGCCTGCGGCGTTCTGTGGGTAGACTTTGTTGCTGGTGCCAGTGCCGATGCTGGTGCTGGCTCTGTGTTCTCCTTGATGGACGATGTGCTGCTGTTTGTCGGACTAGCAGTGACCAGCTCAGTTCCCACCGGGGCTGCTTTCAGGCCGCTCTGTCTTCTGGGCGTTTTGGCATCCAGCCGCTGCTGTTTACGCTTTGGCGAGATGCGCTGCGAACAATCGGGGCCCTTCGTGTTTCGAAGCAAGCGTTTGCGCCCATTGCGCAATGGCGTTTGTACCTCTAGGTGTAGAACTTTGCGCTGCAGAAAAACAAGAAGAACATCACTCGAGGAAATGTAAAAGGAAAAGCGAAAAAACAAAGTGATAATCGAAAACTTAATCTTGAATCATATGCAGGAAAAGGTCTTCAGATTTCACTTACTAAATAGCTTAATAGATCTAAGCAAATTAATAATATGTAATTAGCACTCGTTGGTTGAAAGAAAACAGCTGTTTTTGTTGTTAGGTGTTGATAGTTGTTATATGTTTAACTTTGAACAATTACAGGCAACATATTAAACTTAACTTTAATCTACTGCTATTGCCTGCCTGCCTGCATCTAGGTCGGATTCTTGACTCTGTTCTTGCTTAGAGGTGCAAACACAAGCGCGAGGTACTCACTTTGCTGCTGCCCGTTGGTGAGTTTCGAGAGATACCGCCGCCGATTGCATTTCGCTTGCGCATCGAGCGCAAACGCAGGCGACTCGCGTTTTGCGTTGTTGTCGCCTCATTGGGGGATGCGGATGTGGGCGAATCCACAATCACCTCCGAATCATTGTGCTGCAGAAAGGGGCAGTTGAGATAAGCATAGCCTAAAACTCTAATTTTTGCATACAACTTACCAAGTGCTCTCTAACAGGACTCTGACTTTCACCAGCTACCGATTCCGGTTCAACTACTGTTTCTTCGGAGACTTCTGGAGATTTTGGAGCCTCTGGTTGCTTTTCGGGTGTGGTTGTGGCACGTGCTTTTGCCTCTTCCAGTCGATATTTCGATTTGGGCCTACGCAACATGCGACGACTTATTGCCCTAGCTCCCTCCTGCTGCTCGACTATTTCCGCATTAGCCACTGACGACGCTGGTGATTGTGGGCCGCATATGCTCTCTGCATCCGAGTTTGTCATGGAATTGTGCAGCGAACGCCGTAGGAAGCGAATGCCTACTTGATTATTTGCACCATAAGTGGTCAGCACTGGCTCCACAGGTGTGGGTGTGTTCGTGGGTGTTGGCGTTGCCACGCTTTCTTCGCTTGCTACGACTTCTGTTGCAATTGATGGTTCGGTGATTATGGCTGGTGGCTGTTCGCTCTCAGACATTGCTGTCACTGCAACACTGCCCGTTGACGCCAACGCTGGGCATTCATATCCGAGTGTTGTGGTGGCTGTGATGCTCTCACATTCCTCATCATCCACGTCGCTGCCTTTGGCATCGAGTTTGCGTGCGGGCGTCTTTAACTTGCCGTTAAGTATGTCCTTGAAGTCCATAATGTTCTTGATCATGCGCGGCTCCAGTTCACCCTACAAAGGCATTTATAGATTAAAAACAGTTGGCTTTCCGTTAAGCTCTACTTACATTGATCAGCTTGTCGGCCAGCTCGAGCATTTCATCTTTCAGTTGCGGACAATTCAGCACATTCAGCTGGAGCGTGGTTAGCTCCTTGGCCAGCAGGCGGCACATCTCCTTTCGTTCCGTGTAGTAGTTATGCATGTAGTGTAGAAAACTAATCGCAATGCGATTGTGCAAATTGTTCTGTGGCGTGTTGTGTTCCTGCACGGTCAGATCGATGAAGAACCGGGTCACGTGATCCGGCAGCACGTCGTGCAGCAGTGAGTCGTAACTACAGTTCATCACGGACCACACAATGGGCAGCAGGCAAGGCTGAATCAAATGCTGCTGCTTCTGCTCGACAATTTTCTCAAAGAACATGCCCAGCACCTGGTGGATGATGGGCTCTGCGCATAATAATAATACATAGAATGCTGCTTAGTTTGCACCAGTAACAAATATTCTTGTATTCTTGTAGCTTACCCGTGTTTGGATTGAAGTAGCGTTTCAGCAACTTCTCAATCACATCGGTTCGATTGTCGAGCTGCCCGCGCAACACCAAGCGGCACAGACCGCGCACAATGGCCAGCAGGATGCCCTTGTCGACGACCTTCTCGATAAAGAAGCCCATCATGTTGATAATGTCTGCATTCTGCTCGCTGATCTGCGGTTGACTGCGGTCCTCCTCGCAATCGAAATCCTGCATGGTAAACAGCATACGACGCTTCGATTTCGGTGGCTGTCCCTGACCACCGGCCACCGGCTGATTTAGATCGATAAAATATTCCACACCATAATGGTCCATAAGCTCGCAAACGCATTGCGCTGATATTTCGCAGAGTCGCAAATTGTGGTTCTTGTAGAATTCATCGATGAGCACGTCGAAGACCTCTTTCGTGTACGCTTCGTACATAATGCTGAACGTGGTGCCGCACTTCATGGCCCACTCAAAGATGTCCATTTCTGTCGATGCCAAATGTCGGCATATGAAGTCCTGCAATGTGAATATTCCATAAATAGATTTTACACACACACAACTAATAAGGAATTCTCATAAATCTTACCTTATAGAGCTTGCATATGCTTGGATTTAGCGAGTGCACATGCTCGGAGGCGACCATGTGAAACGATATGTACAGTCCCTTGAGCACGCGCTCCTGCTTGGACAGTTTGGGCCGTGTGGGTAACTCCAGGTCGCCATGCTTAACGAGCAGTGGCTGGATGAGATCCTTGTATTCTTCCCGCACGGCCATTCGGTCATCGTTGACGACCTGCGCACGAATGTACTCCTTTTGCCGCACAAAGTTCTCCTCAAGCTCCTCGAGCTCAAGTATTTTCACCTTTAACGAGCCGATCTTCATCACCAACCAGGTGTCCACATTGTCCAGCAGCTTATCGGTTAGCTCGCGATCGTGCACTAAATCTTTCTGTTTGGCATTCAGCTCGCAAATCTCGTAGATGATCTCGATGAAGTACTGCATACGTGCACCCACATCGCTGACCAGCTGCTCCACGCAGCGCACCAGCACGGCAACAATTTTGTGATCGAGCAGGCACTCCTTCAGCAGATGAGTGATTAACTCCTTGAGGTTCTCGCGTCCAATCTCATCGCCCAGATCATAGGAATGCAGTATTTCCACCAGTGATAGCAGCATGCACTGGAACTCAATCTGTGCGAATTTGTCCATATCCGGCTTCTGGAACTGACAGTACCTACAAAAAAACTAGTTAATACATACATAAATATTATGCATTTGGCACCTACTTTTTTACATAGTCGCAGAAGACGCTCAGCTCGGGCAGCACCTCCTCGAACTCGTCGGCTTGCGTCTGTTGGAGGTAGCCGCTGAGGCACTGCCAGTAGAGCACCAGTTCCACAGTGAGTGCCTCGTGCGGCACACACCGATGAAGATCGCAGTCCTCGCTCAGCGGCAGCTGGGCTAGCAACTTGGAATTGTCCTCCTGCTTGAAGATTACCAACAGCATTTGGCAAGCGACGCGTTTGAAGCGCATCAGCTCTTTCTCATTGGAATCCAGTTTAAGGGCAGCCGTGAGCTGTACGTAGTTCTGCTGGTACGACTCTATCCATGATTTGATCACATACCTTATAGCACTCTTCTTCACACTTTCTGCGCTATCGTTGAGGCCGCGTTCGATTAGCATAAGGCGCTGCGATACCTTGTAGGAGCGCACCGGATAGTTGCACAGGTGGACATAGGTGTGGCGCCGCACCCTTTCGTCCACATCCCACAGACGCTGCAGAATGTGTGGCATAGTCAGATGGTTGCGACCCATGCAAGAAATGATGCACTGCCGCACACTGGATGAGGGATCCGAACTGAGGTGATACTGATAGGCGCACAGCACGGGATCGTTGGGATCATCGGGCACCTGTAAGCGCTGCATGGCCAGCACAGCCTCCCTGCGCACACTCGGCGCCACATCCTTCAGACGATCCAGCATGTAGTGCAGAATTTGATCGCACTGAGAGTCATCCAATGCCGCATTGGGCCCCATTTGCTTTAATATGAAATTCACCGAGAAGCAAATACGATATCGTATTTTCGGCACATTCGAAATTGTCTGCGAAACAACACACAAAAGTAAAAAGAGTTGTAATCAAATGCCTCGAATGCCTGTGAAAAGTTCAGTAAACACTCACCGATAGCAGCCAGGAGAATATTTCGGCCAGTATGGGATGTGTTTTCTCCGATTCGAAGCTAGTGACGAACTTGGCGACAAACGCAAGCGACGTATTCCCACATTCGTTGCCCTCATCCGCCTCCAGCACCGTTTTGAACATCTTAATGAAGGTGAACATAAACGTATCGTGGCCAAACTGTGGTAAAGAGTCGATCAAATGAAAAGAAAAGAAAGATATTATCCCAACAAGAACTGAAACACATGCCCCATGCCACATACCCTGGAGTACAGTTGCTGCAGCTCTTTGATGTAACGCTTGTGGAAGGTTTCGTTGTGCTGCGCATTCGAGAAGATTGTGAACATGGGCCCTTGGCCCACAGAGCGACGTTCGGTGTTGTTGGCGGACGCGTCTGGGACGCCAATTTGCTGCTGCTTTTCATTTTCTTTTTCCTTGGTTTTTTTGTTGCGCTTCGTATTAGGCCGACCCTTTTTGATCATTTTATTTGTATTTTGTGATTGCTTCTCCCGCCAACTTGTTCACTTTTGAAATTTGCCTCAATTTTGATGTTTATAGTTATTAAGTCGAAAATCTAGCTTTCTATTTGGAAATATCTGCCAATTTAAATTGTACACAGCGCAATTGAAATTATTTTCTTTTTTTCTTTTTTATGTATGCTAGCTAACAAACACAAGCGTCGCGTTCTTTTGCACTCCGTTTTACAACCCTATTCGTTCTGCCGTTAATACAATTTCTTTACGTTCGGTGCTGCCAACTTGGTGCTAATGAATGGTTGTATCGATCGGCACTGTTTTCGTGGAAATGTTAATTTAAATTGAATAAATTAATTGAAGAAGTTTTATTAAATTATGTATGTAATCAACGAAATCGGTTATTGTGGTTCTTAATTTACTGCATAGCGACCAGATATCGTTTGTGAGCAGTGCTGCATGATAAAATGCTCACTGCTACAAAAGAATAAAAAATACATAATGAAATATACAAAATTCCGTCCTTTTGAGATCGATCAACTTATCAACTCAGAATGATTTTGTTGAGGAAAAACCTTAGAATGATTTTGCTTTTTCAGTCAAATGAAACCAATACATTTGTAGAAAGAGGTTTAAATAAATATATATGTTTTAGTTCATAGAAAAATGTCGGGCGGAACAAAGCGCATATATGACGCTCGATCGCAATATACAGATCGTACAAAAACCAATGAAAATTCGTTTTCGCCACTGACTGTGATTATGAAAAACCTTGATACGAGTCTGTTGCTGTTAAGTTCCAAGGAGGAGCCGGTAGTGCAGCATGTACTAAATCACTTAGCAGACTTTGCTCGCAAAGCGGATCAGAATATAGAGGATCTGAAGCAACAAAATTTGTTGGAGTTACTGGTATACAAGGAGCTATTTATCAATGCGGATAGTGTGATTATCCGTCGTTTTACCTTGTACCTTATCACGATGATGATGGACCGCTCGCAACTGGGCGAGTTTCAAACTGAACAAACTGCACGGCTGCTCGAGGTCGGCTTCAGGTTCTATCTGAAGGAGATCGATGAGTTTTGCATCGAGTATCTGACGTATATAATAAATCTGTGCCTGCGCGATCCGAAAATCGCTCAGAACACACTTGAAAATGTCGAATTTCTAGAAAAATTCAAGATAATTTTCATTAGCTCGGATAATCCTGACACTGTGGTCAATTCCATTGAGGCAATGCATAAAATTCTTCAGATTCAAAGCGCCAAAGAGATGCTGGCTTTTACCGCACTACCCGGATTCCCCATAGATCGCGTCATCTGTGAGCTGACCAATGATTTCTTGCAAATACGCCTGGCCGCCATTAAGTTGCTAAAAATCCTACTGGCCGACACCAGCGAGGAGAGTGTTTTTGAGCCACTGCATCGTTGTTGCTTCGTGCTGCAGCAGCTGGTCAAAGCCTTCTGTGCGAATCCAAAGGCACCAGATGCCCTTGGCATTATCGAGGTGCTAGCGACGGCGTTGCGGGCCCAAAAAATGACGAAGCTCTTCTTCGAGCAGAATCTCTTTGACCAGATGGTGGAGCATCTAAACGAGGACGTAGACAAACTGGCCGCAGAAGTCATGTGTACCATCATTTCCATATTCTCAGAGGCGGCCAAATATCAATACTATCTGGCACGCATACACAGTGCCAGAATTACTGAGATGTTCCTCAAGTGCCTGATGAAGAGCAAGCCGGAGCCATCCCCATTTGTTATCATGGGTTTAAATCGCATGATTGTGCATCCGGATGCACTGCGCACCATTGTTGCCGGGTACGAGCATGGGACACTGGATCGGCTTGTGGCCCTGATGCAAGCGACGGAGGTGTCCATTAAGACTCGCGAGCAGGCAGCTGAGTTCATTGGGAATCTCTTGGTCAGCTCTTTTCGAACCACGGCTGACCAGCTAATGGCGATGAACATCTCTGAAGCACTGGCCAAGACCATAGAGCAAGGATTGTCGGAATTATCAATAGATCTAATATTGTCGGTGCTGGCGATCATCGAGACTTTGGCACAAAATGATGAGCATCGCAAGATAATGGGTGCATATAAGCCACTCACTGAGCAAATTGCCCAATTACTTATGGTAATCACTCGAATATCAGTTATCGATAAGCTCTTATCGATTACAATTTATCTCCTTATAGGGCGCATATGCACACTCCATATTGGTTCACAACATATTCCGCTGCTTGTGCACCATCGTCGACGAGGAGCCTGTTCGCAAAATTCTTATGAATAATTACATCGTATCCTCGATCAAGCGAGCCCTAAAATCCGTATCGAATCTGGTCAAGACCGCTGTTACCAATTTTTTACTGCAGACCACACGTTTCAATGAGTTCGTAGATGCGTACATTGATCGCGGCATTCTCGAGGTGTAAGTGTATCGGCCAGATTGCTATTCTTACAATGTCTGGCAACTTTTATCTCTATATACAGATTAACAGTTATTGGTTTTTTCGCCTGCAGACTGATGAAGTTCCAGAAGCACGCGTTCTGTGTGTCCACCTGGAGTCCGGCTATTGAGAGCATTCTGGCCAAGTGCCCCACCATGAAGTTCTGCATTCGCAACAATTTGGGCTTTACGGACGTTACCGCTGGAAAGGATTTCTATGTGTCCAAGCGGAAGTTTGAGGATTTCCGATGCTTTCAGAACATTTTGGGGCAGGACTGCTCACCGCTGGAGACCGTGCTTGTGGTGAACTTTGACCGCCCCTCAACAGATAAGAGAGATCTGATTTGTGTGCCGCCACATTGTCTGCATGACATTGATATCGTTGGCGATCAGAATTGGACCTACTGCAAACGACCCGGCGACCGAAAGCTGCCCGAATTTCTGGAGGCACTGAATGTGACTTTGGCAGTGGGTACCACAATCAATCCAATTAAGCAACTTTACTCGGATTGCTTTAATTAACTGTTAGCTGTTCGCCCCCCAGTTAAACGGTCTTCTGGAGAATCCAGATAAAATCAGGCGCAGCATTGACTTTGAGAACGTGGCCAAGCGCAGCAAGATCATTGCCGAGGCGGTGAACGGCGTTATGAGCGAGGATATCAAGATACTTGATCTGAACACCACAGAGGAGTGCTCCCGCCACACTGTGCGCTGCCATCTGGAGAATCTGCGTCACGTCTTCCACACCAACTTCATACCACTGGGCGAGGTGCAGAGCGGATGCCAGTTCGAGCGTGCCGTTCTCTTCAAGTGCTGCGCCGATCAGATTGGTCTGCCCTGCACCCTGCAGCGCAGTGTGGACGGACGGATGCTGTACAACGAGGTGCCGCTGCCACTTGAACTGGAGAAGGATGTACACTGCGATAAAAAGACGCTGAACTTCATGCATTGGCGCATGCTGCGCCCGACCCACATCGTTGATCTTATGTACAACATTGGCGAACTCTATCCTATGCACAGCCGCCAGGCACTTCAGTACTTGCGTCTCTATTAAAGTTCAGCACAGATTTTATAGTTTCAAAATTTGTTTGTTAGCCCCAATAAATATTCTGTAGTATTATGTTGGGCAAAGCTATTAAAATGCACCGTTTATAATTATTTTCTTTATCGATTGACTGTCAAAAATTATGACAAATATTTTGGTATGCCACCTCTCAAGTTCCGATAAATGTCCTTACCCATATACAGTGAAAACGTTTAAGGCTAATCCAATTCAGCTTACAATGTCTCTCAAACAAGAAGGTATTTTTTATTTTTAATAGTATTTATCTATAGGAAGGAATGTATAGGAAGCGGGCAACTTATTTTTATGAAGCAACACATACATTTGCTTGTGTCTCTATTAACATCTGGATTGGGGCTGCCAATCTTTGGCAGATTGCTTGCAGTGCGCATGTCCTCATCGCCGTTTCTGCTTCGGTTGACATTCGCTGTTAAGTGTCAGTTGCTGGGTTTGCATATAAACAAAGATTAATCGGCGGCTGCACGGGTATATAGAATAAGTTGTTTAGCTGGCTGGGAATCCATTAATTGGCCCAGTTGGCGGCCAAACCATGTCCAGAGCGCTGCTAACGCTCGCCTACTTTGTGCTGACCTCCTGCTCCATTGTGTTCACCGCCTGCGTTAATAACGGTAAGTGTGCCGACCTTCGACCTTCGTGCGGGGAAAATCAATAAATTCAATGCAAAAATCCTATTGGACAGTGACTGGCACGGGCACCAGCTCGCCAGGATCGGGCCCCAGCTCGGCGGTCAGCCTGAGCACATCGCTGACCAACAGCGGGCACATCCATCGCACGGCAGCGGCCATTGAGCGGGTGAACAAGCTCTGGTGCTATGCCTGCGATACGATGGACGATGGCCCCGCCTGTGTGGATGTCCTCGAGCGCAACGATACGACGCTAATGAAGAAGTGCAAGGGCGAGGAGTTTATATGCATGGTAAGAAGTACAATAGATATATATGGACTAACTTATCTCTAATCTGGCTTATACATGTAGGTCAAGCGATTCTCGTACACAACCAGCACTGAGAACTCGACCAGTCCGCCAAAGATGTGGTCACTGGACCGTCGCTGCGCCGTTAACTGTGAGCCAGGCTGCATTATCATTGGTGAGCGGACCAAGCTCTATGCCTGCACCTCCTGCTGCGAGGAGTCCTTTTGCAATACGGGCCGTGGCGGCGCCTCGGGCATCTTTTATCGCGAGGCAACTGGCATTGGAACGCGCATCTTCTGGCTGGCAGCCCCGTTCCTGGTCAACATATCGCTTATGCTATATAAAAGGCATGCCGGCCATGCGCTCATCCAGCTGCAGTAGTCCGTCGACAGCGTGCGTACCTTATTGAATTTAGCCGATCTAAGTAGCCACTAACTAAAGTCTCCACTTGCTCAAATCTATTAACTAAAACAATTCAACTCACCTTAATGTAAAACCTTGTTTGTCGGATTCCATTTTACCTAATTATAGAAGATATTTAAATACGCACACAAATTCATCCGTGCATATTTGAATTTATGTACTGCTATACAGCCAGGACATTACTCGTGTGTAGTTAGCCAATGATTACGGTGTGATAATAAATGAATCCAAGTGCCAGTCTGTGCGAGTATACCTTTTGTTTATTATTGAATCAACTGTAAATTGCAGATGGGTGTTAAATAAATATTGTATAATTTACATATTTCACTCTGGCGACGCTAAAACCAATTAAGAAATTCAAACGAATTGGAAAATTAACGGCGACAGTTATTTTTCCATTTCCATATTTTCCCTTTGAGGCAGATTATATTGAATTAGGGTCTTGAACTGCCTACACCTGATTTAGTTAACACTTAATCAATTTCCACTCATACCCTAGTTCTATTGTTGGATACGTGTGTAGTTATCTATTTGTTTCGGTTGCTTCGCAGGCTCCTTCAAGCGTTTATTTGGTCTCCTGAATTGCATTACATTTCCGTTTCCACTGTATTCTTTGCCACTCAGCAGCTGCCTGCATCCGCAACCGCACTCGCATCCACCACCATCATTCACAATCATCCACATCCGTAGGGTGCACGCCCAGTTGGCCACTCGAGCTACACTCTGGGCGGCATTTCCGGGCAGACAACTTACTTGCAGCATGAATTATTTATTGGACAAAGTATTCATAAGCAGACAAAGTGGGTTAACAGCATGGGGAAGTGGAGGAGCTGTGTTCCTAATCAGCTTTTCTCCCATTTCCCATTGTTCTCTTTCTCTCGCTCTGTATCTCTTTTTCTAATAGGGATGCCATTAAGAGCAGATACTTGGCTACATATGTGCCTGGTCCTGGGGGCCTTTCACGCCCACTCATTTGAGTTGCTCTGAGTGTACACAATTCTTTTTCATCAGGATGCCTTTTGCTTTAGCTCGGGCTGTTTTCTCCTGGGCCCAGTTGCAATTGGCTTTGGAAGCGTGTAAGTTATGGCCAAGTTTCGGCTACAGCTTGGCTAATAAATACGAAACAAATCTGTTCATTTTGTTGCTTAATTTACATAAATGGCCAGTAGCAAAAGCCGCCTACTTGGAGGCGACAGCCAGCTCAGCTCAGCTCGATAGGGTTGTCGTCTTGCGAAGCCGCAGTGCATCCATCATTTAGGAGTGTTCAGGGGAAAGAAGTGGAGTGGAAGGATAGAGGTTGGTGGTCGCATCCTCTAGTCTATTGGCTTTTTGCTTTATGTACTTTTGTGTTTTTGGCGTTTATTTTGTGGCTTTCATGTCGTAAATCTTCATCAGGCGGCAAATTACGTGGTTGCCAGCCGACGGCCCAAACACTCCTTCTTTCCCTACCTCCCTCCCCTTCTCTTTCCACCTCTCTCGAAGCTACCGACCGCGCTCCTGGCCACTTTTTGAGCTGGCAACTCTGTTGGCCATATCCGGCAAACAATAAAGTGACCGCAGTGCCAGGCATTCAGCCAGTGGGTGGTAAAACAATAAAGCGGTGACAAAAAACCAAACAACAAGCATTGCAAACAGCAGCAACAACAGATACAACAGCAACAAAAGCAACATCAACATTCCATTGACAACAGTTTCATTTATGAAAAATAATAGCCGAAGCGGCAGCAATATGCGAAATTTATTATTATTATATTTGCGTTCTGCCGCAAAAATGTGAACGCTACCTACCGTAGCCATGCCCCACAATACCTCCAGCCCCACACCCCACCTCCCACATTAACAGCCCCAACACGCATACGGAGAACCCCTAAAAGCCCCCTCAATGCCGACTCCGACCTCGATACGCTACGGTTGAGTTGCCTTTGGCTGTCATTGCGCACATTGCCAATGGGCAGCTGCAACTCGGCAACACCAGCAACGCCAACAGCAACTCCAGCAACAAACCATAGCAATGAAAGTACATAGCAATTGTTTTTGTTGTTGTGTTGGTGTTGCTGCTGTTGTTATTCGTTTTATTCATTCATTATTATTGCTACTTTGGCGTTGTTTCTTCTTTTATTTTTGTTGTTGCGTTGTGTGATTGCAGGCGACACGTTGTTGTTGTTGTTCGTTTTATTTTTGCTGTTGTCGCTGTTCTGGTTTCTCGTTAGTCTTGTTGTTGTTGTTGCGGCAAGTTCACAAAGAAATTTCAATTAAAATGCAACAATGCCGCACTCCATCATCAGCGCGCCAAGCTGACAAACCGCGCACATCCCCTTCACCCATCTTTGCCATTGCTCAATGGTTGGCAATGGCATACTGTGTAACAAACTAACCCAAAACCACCCACTTAGTCACCCAAACCCAACCAAACCAAACCCCTAAAAATGGCAACTGCAAAACTGACAGTGCGGTGCGCTTTTCAGTGGGCTGCTTGAAAAGTTTGCACAAGTTTCCAAATAGTTTTCAAACGAGTATACATATGTAGTAAAAAGCCAAGAATCAAACTGGTTTCTGATATATTACGCTGATCTAGCTTATAATCGTTTCTCTTTCTCTTTCTTGGGTTTAAGATATTAACTATCTTTCAGTTTATGTTGATCTTCTGTTGGTTTATCTTATTTCAAAGTCAACGACTGTCCATTTTCCAGGTTGTTAAGCAACCATCGATGTTAATTTGTCTTTCCCGTATCCTCTTCGCCCTGTTCCTGAGTGATAAATCTTTGTAGCCAAGCAAACACGACGCTTTGCTTGCAGCTCTGGCAACAACAGCTGGTTGCAGGCAACAGAGAACTGGAACGAGCAATGGCCAAGGCCAAACAGGCGTAACATTCCAGTAGCCATGCCAAAAATGTTAGTGGCCTTGTAGCTGCGGGCGAATCCCCATCCCCAATCCCAGTCCACAGTCCCCAATTCTCAGTCCCAATCCCAATTCTCAACTCTCAATTCCCAGTCTCGGCAGAGCGAACGTGTAATTAAAAGTTTGAGCAACAGCCACGCAACTACAACCACAATTGACTGAATGCCAGACTGGCTGCCTCGCTGTCTCCATTTCTGTCTCTCTCTCTCTCTCTTTATATATGTATATCTCTCCCTCCCTCTAAGTCTTTTCCTGTAGTTGTGAGGAGCTGGGTGTTTGGTGGCCTAAGCCGTCGCTGCTGCTGTCAGTTTTTTGGCGCCACACTTTTTAGTAGTGTGAACATTTTTGCTTCGATTTAATAAAGTTTCTCCGTGAATCCTTGATTGGATCAAGTCCAATGCAGCTGACACTGATGGCGCCTGACCTGAGCCGGCTGCTAGGGCTGGATCCATTTATGGTGCTACTGCTACTAGTACTGCTGCTGCTGCGATTTGCGTAAATGATGTTGATAGATTGGATGGGATTTGTGTACGCTTTTATTTTGTCGAATCCACCCAGCTAAATGGGCGAGGGTACAAAACAGCAGCAGCTGAGCTCTCAAGCTGATTACAAGTCCACCAGTTTTGTGTGCGCCACTGGTTAAGCTTCACTTTTCTCCACTTTGCCTTTAATTCCCGCCATTTCCGGACATGGACACGAAAATGCACTACACACAAATTAGAGTGCAAAAAAAAAAATATACAAAAAAAAAAGGAGAGCGACGAGGAGTTTTGCGGGACGCGTGTTGCAAATTGATTTTTTGTGTCTGTATGTGCGCTGGCAATGCTGCTACTTGCCACTTCCTATACACGCATAATCTGTGCTCAAAGCATACCTCTTTTCCACTCTTCATCCTCTCTATCTCTCTTTCTTTGCTGCTCTGCCTTTGGCAACATGAATTTGCATATTAATCTGGCCAAGAGCAGCCGCTCCAGCGACCCCAAAATTACATGAAACTACACATTTTGGTTTGTCACCTCAGCGCACAGCGAGTAATCAGCTCTCTCGCTGTGTTTGTGTGCGCTTGTGAGTTTTGTGTATGTGTTTTGTGTTGTGCGACGCTTTCGGCTCCTGTCCCAACTCCCTCCCGTCCGTTGCTCCCACGCCTGCTCCTAAATGTATGCAAATGAGCGCCGACAAGGACGAGGACGACGGCAGCTGCTCTCAAGGCGACTTAACGCCTGCTTAATGAACATAAATTAGTCACCAGGTGTCACGCTGGGCGTGTCAGTGGGCGGCAGTAGTTAGACTTGCTGACGGGGGAGGTGAGGCGGTGGTGTAAGTGGGGTGTGCTCGTAACCACGCATTTATATTTCAATTTGCGAAGTAAGTCGGTTATTGTTGCCGTGTAGTTTGCCAAACTCTTTAAGAAAGCTCCAAATTTTTAGGCAGCCATTTCATTTTAAATTTAACAATTCCTCAAAAAATAGTCTCCTCCAGTTTTACTTTATTTGTGACATTTAATAACGTTAATCAAGGTCAAAACAATTCTTCTTCAATTTGAGCTTTCCGAAATTTAATGTTATTTTATCTATAAGTTTTAATTCTTTGTAGTTTAATTGATTTGCAGACTCTGGATTGAGGCAAATCTTTCGATTTGAATGAATTTCAAATTTAAAATAACCTTTTTTAATTAAATTAAGCTCTATCTACAAGATACTACACACAATATGTACAATTATTGATTATTCATCTGATAAAATAACCAGTATGGTTGAATTGAACTGTTCATATTCCCAGTTCGATATGCATGTATGTAGTTATGCAGTAGTCGACTGTTGATTGGATTGCGCTTCAGTCATAAAGCCATAATACAATTTGTTGCACATCCGGTTCGAGTCCACTCAAATTTCCTTCGTATTGCATTGGGGCAGCCGGCAGGGGGGCAGCACTTTGATGCAATTAGTTTGGGATCATTTGTGAAGCATTTCGTATGCACGTAATATGATTCGACGGCAATTCAGAATTGATTGATGGGTATCCATGGACATACATATGTATTGACCGCTTACTGACGGTTACTATCAGCGAGTGCACTCATGAATAGTGAATGATTACTTGCTAGCCATAATCGCAATTTGATTGACCGACCCCCATGCACTTTAATCGAGAGAATCAAGTAGTCTTTTAAATGTCCGTTCCTCACATTTTTTTGGATTCATTTTCATTCATTTTCTAATGGACATTTCAATGGAAGAGCTGCTCAAACTCTGGAGACCTCAACTACTATGCGATTGATTATATTTTTGACCCCATTCGGCATGGAGGTGGTGAAAGTGCACGTTTTGACCCAGTTTATTGACTCTTGTCTTAAATTACAGTTGGCTAATCATTGCCCTTCGCTCATTACAATTGTCAATCTCGTTGAGTGCTCACTCCCCAATCTCCAGCCCCTTCAACACGCATCCCAGTTAACGGACAAGCAACAGTGCAACTAATGGCCCCCTTCCCTTTTCCTCTTACAGTGAACGCAACTTGGCCGCAATTGTATCACTGGAAAATCACACATACACACACAGAAAGTGGTCAAGTGAATAGTGCAAAAACTGCGGGCATACAGTGTCCGGGATGAGCATATAGAGAGTTAGTGGCTTTGGAAGCCGCTTATGCGAAGTGCTGCACTGCGGCTGGCCAAATCACACACAAAGCCCATAGTGGACAGCCGAAGCTGTTGGATAACAGGCTAACTGGGTAACAGGCAACAAAGGCAACATCCGCTGGTGACTTCCGCTTGTCTCTCTCTGCGGCTGACAGGAAGCAATCAATAGTGTAATGGCAGACAAAAACATCCGCCGTAGTTTGGCGCTAGACTGACACAGGACCCGCAGCAGGACAGGTTCAGAGCACGAAGGGAAACTAGAGAGGACAGACCAACCAAAAAGAAATGCAAAAATGTTGAAAAAAATCAACTGACGGCTATGCAATTTGTCAACCTTTACCAACGGCGGCTCCCACTGTTGTTCCACGCCCTCTCACCTGGCCAGACTTGAGCTCCGTCGCACATTAAATTGTCCCCCTCTTCTAGCCCCTTGCTCCAAATGTAAATAATGCGTTTTAATCAAAAGAACAACACTGAGAAATCCATTAACGACGTACGTGCCGCACCCCATTTACCCCAGATCTTCCAAAGGGGGGCAGTTCTCTGTACATTCTCCCCTTGCCCATCCCCTTCTCTATGCCTTTGTTAAGGCCCAGGCTTAACTTTTCGCATGCTGCGCGCGTCATTTGCAGGTTGATTTACAAATTTATTTAATGAGGCGACGACAACATTTTTAATTAGCACCTGTTTAGGTTGCACGAATCTCTCTCTCGTAATCTCCATAAGATACTCCGTGCCGGGGTGTGCTCCATGGAAATTAATTTCCAACTTTCTTTCTCTCCCATCCGTTACTCGTATGTTTCGCTTGGTTTGCTCACGCACTTCTTCAACTTTGCCTCCAAATGATGAAATTCTGATGCGTTGGGTTTTATCCTGGGCCAACTTCTAGCCCATTCACGTCATGTGCTTGCCCGACATCTACAACTGCCGCAGACACTTATTCCCCTCCCCCTCAATAACTTATCCTTATCTCTATCTGAGCTTAGTTTTGATCCAATATCCTGATGTCTTTCAATGTTTGCTCCGATTTGCCGAATTTTGTTTCCGCCACTGCACATGATGTGTAGTCTATCTTGGATTCAGTTCCGACTCCCTCTCTGCTCTCCGCATTTAGTTGCTTTCCTTCTGTTGCAATAATATTTTGCAAATGGTTCTTAACAAGTACAAAGTCATGTTTCAACAGCTGTAGTCTGGTTTCTGTTCGCTGCTGTTTTTATTGTTATTTACCCTACTGCCTCCCTACCATCCAACAACCCTCTTCTCGCCCTACCCATGCCTTTCCATGTGCTGTAATTGTTGTAGCTGCCGTTAACTAAACTTTCGCTGCACATTAAAGCAATTTGGGCAACATTTATAGACTGATTTAATAGAAACCAAAGAGAGTGCTTGCCACTAGAATAGAGCGGGAGACGGAAGGGGTAGGGAAAGCCACACACAAATGAGATATTTCCACACAAGTGAGCAGATCAGGGCCGACAAAATTTCAGTGTGCGCACTTGAATATAATTGTTTGACTAAATGAGTGAATCTCCCCTCTGCCTCTTCATTTCGCTTAACGCTCACACACACTCACATGAGTATATAATAGGGGTTGGATAATGGGGGTTATAACAAGAGAACAGCAATAATTATGGCAAACAACCCAAACTCCTCCTGCTCGTCAGACAGAGCCATATGCAATTTTGGGGATCCACTTTTGTTGAAATTCATTTTATTCCCCGTCGCATCCTTCAGTGCGATACGAGGATGACTCTTGTCGTTGTGTATTATCCCAGACATCCCGATATCACAGATATCCATGTTTGAAAGTGCCTTTCACTGGGCATGTTTGTGGTGGCTCATGTGCCCCACTGCTGCTCCTCCTCATGTTTCTGCTGCTTAGTCAAATGGCTCGAAACGGTTGCCATAATGAGTATGAAATTGAAGTCTAAACAAACAGAAATCGTTTCAGCAAATATCTGAGACCAAACCAAAGTCAGGACAATGCAAGGAAGCAGATGGAGAGATGTTGAGGAATAAGAAGCAAATAAAAATGCTGTGGAGTCTCCATGCAAATTGAATATTTAATTATGCGTCGATGGAAATTGCGTTTGAAGATGGTGACGAAAATGGCCCAAACAATCATGGTGATGGCGACAAAGTGGAAGAAAATCAGAGGTGGGGTGGCTGACTTTGTTGTCTAGGAAAAATGTAAGCGTTGGTGCCTCTTGGGTCTGTGCAAAGTTTTTGCCAAAGCAACAGCAAAGAAGCTGCTAAATAATTTATTCTAATTTGGGACAGATTTGCCAACGCCAAGAAGTTAAAATGTTTGCGAGGGAAGCGGAGGGTCAGAGGAGAGTCGCGAATGACTGAGGGAATGTGTAAAAAGATTTGTGGACTATCATTAAATTAATTTGAGGGATTCATATAGACAATGCTTGCTTGAGGTTTGATAGCTGCTCTTGGGGTTTTAGCTGTGGCTTTCGGTTAGTTTAACTAAGTAACTAACTGAGTTGCACTCAGCAAACATCTCGTTTGGAAGAACAACAAAGGGAGGAAGATGAGGAGCAAGAGTTGCCTATCTTTATTTGTCTGGGACTGTGAAGCACCTTTCGCTTATCTAAACAGACTCACACGCTTCCCCAAACTCTGTCAAGTCCCCACTCTCGTATGAGAACTCGTACCTATATAATTTACCTCTGCCGGCAATGGGTTTGTGGGTCGCAGCACAACGTACGTGAGCACCACGCAAAACTTGCCCCAACCCAATTGGAAGCCAGGCAGCTGGCACCCTGTGGAGTAAAAGGGAGAGTCGCATATTTATGAATGGCTGTTGTTTCGAGTTTAACGCACTTCGGGAGCTTTATCAGCTCGTAAATATAAATTAGAATTTAATTTTTATCGCCGAGGAAAGGTGGCTCGAGTGTGGCATTGGATATGGCTGCAGCCTTGGGAGCAATCGTCTGGCGAGTGCCACAAATTGGCACTGGAGTAGAGCAGAGCAGAGTGGAGTGGACTGGCACTGGTGGCCAAGGCAACCGACCCACTGCAGGCTGAGCATCAACAGGATTCATTTCCATTTGTGCCTGGCACATGGCACGTGTCGCAACATATCAAAGGCATTGATTTACCTGAAGCCAGTCAACTCACAGAAGGGAAATCGTGTGAGAGAGAGGGAGAGAGTGACATAGAGAGTGAGAGATGGAAATAGAGTGGGATACAGGAGTTCTAGTATGATATCCTCGAGGGACAGACCGATTCTGGCTTCGAGTAAATGGTCTCACCGGTCTGGTCGCCCATTGGCAGCAGGGCGGTGGCATAGGGTGTGGGTGTTGGCGAGCTGCTGTAACCTGTGGGGAAGTAAGTAGTTTGTGTTCGATGACTAACATAATATTGGATTGTAAAGAGGGAGGGAATGGATGATTTACGGTCAAATATGCTGCACGACTTTTGGAATCCACCGGTTATTTGTTGAGGCTGGCGATGGTCGCGTAGGAGCCGGTGGCACTGGGCGGTCGTCCGAGAGGATCAAGGCATGAATACGTTCTGATGACTGCCATAACCGGCTGTAGTGAAGCTGGTACTAATGGAAGGGTGCAGATAGGAGTGGGGTAAGTGTAATAAGCGGATAGATAATTGAATTGATGGGCCAATCAATTGGACTTACTGTAGCGAGTCCTGGCGCAGCTGTTTCCAAGCTCGCACATACACCATGCTGGCCACGAGGCCTACGGCAAGGACCAGACCCAAGCACAGGCAGCGGCGCTCATCAGAGCGGGTCCCTCGGAAGGGGAATGGGCGGGGGCTGGCGACTGGTTCGGCTCCGGTGAGATGCCTGCAATGGCAATAAGTGGAAAGGATATGTGAGGATGACAAAGTGAGTGAGAGTGTTGGGATTTGAGCTTACCCTTGGCACAGATCTTGTTGCGCTTGAAATGGAGACGAGTATCGTGGAAGCGGAGAGGTCCTTGCACTACCATGTTGACATTCACAGGCAGTTGCAGGCTGGCGGACTGGGATGGACTCGATCTCCTGCGGCACCAGGCCCATGTGCTGAATGCTCAGCGTGGGTGTGCCCAGTGCGTCCTGGTCGTTGGCGTACTCGATGCTGATTGTGTAGCGCAACTGAGAATGGGATAAGGGGGAGATAGCCAGTTAATGGAGTGCAAATCAAATTGCAAGTTAAAGGGGGAGAGAAGGGGAAGGGTTACTTACAGCTCGTGCACATCTGCAGGGACGGGGACGGTGAAGTGCATCGCGTATGTGTTAATGGCTCCCTCGTGAACGTAGAACAAATCCGCCTCCAGCCCTGCGAGTGCGAGGCGAACGAGAATGTGAGAAGAATCAGGATGAGATTGGGATGCGGATGCATTCCAGGCATAAAGAGAAAGTTTATTTCACAATTTGCTTTGTTAGAAGTTCCCCTTGCAGTCCCAGTCCCCGTAGTTTCTAGCATTTTCTTGTGCTGTGCAAACTTTGTGCATTTTGTGTTTACTTTTTCCGCAAGTTGATGGCTCTGTTCCCCTTCCCTGCCACCTGCATCCACCTTTCAACTTCAACGGAAATTGATTTCCTCGACAACGCAACAACTGAGGGTGGCAGCGGGTTGGCAGAGGGTGAATGAATTTCGGTAAACAATACCCAAGACACAATAATCGAATCCGTCACCAGCAGGTAACAATGCAAGTGGCGTCAATTGCTTATATCCCTCTGGTGGTATAAATAAATGCGCGACAGGCATGCGGGGGGAGACGATGACAAAATGAGTCCAAATAATAAAAGGTGTCAAGTGTTGTCTAACTCGATTGGAGGCGGGACATCAGAAACATCATCATCATCATCGTCATTCGCTTTGCTTTGTGTAACTCGTAACTAGCTTGGGAGCGAACTAATCTCTGACCCAGACCCTGGCTGTAACTCATCCCTGCTGGCAGTGAAAGACGAGCTGTTCGAGTTAAAAAGACGTGAAATTAAATTTCTTCATCCGCTTTCATTGTTGCCACTGCCTCACTACCAAATTTCCATAGCTCTGCTCTTTCCTTATCGGTTGCTTTATGTTCCATCATTTACTCCATGGGATCAGGCTTAGTCTCGCTTTGCATTAAAAGTCGTAAATATTATTTACTCTCCTCAATTTCACTGCCCTCTGCCCCTCGTCTTTTGGGACAGAATGTGCGTCTGTTGCGGATGTTGAATGTTGTGTTTCCGGCGGAGGCAAGTCTGAGTGAACGACGAAGGGAAAAACGCGTATGTGAATGTGCGTCTAAGTGCAATGCAATAGAAGAAGAGGGGCTTGCCCGATTTTTAAAACAATTTCAAATCCAATTACAGAACAAGAAAAAGCATTTTCCTTCTATTCTTGGTTCGGCAAAGAACTTCCCCAATTCTTAAGCCATTTTCCTGAACAGTTTCATTTTGTTTTTGAATTTGAAATTGTATGCACCCCGCTGACTTCCTAGCTCTCCAGGTTATCCAAAGTGAGCTACTTTCCTTTTATGTATTCCGTTTTCCGTTTTCCGCTTTCCGCTGACAAACTACGCAGCTCTATATAAAACAATAGAGAGTAGAAGGAGAGACAAGGTGCTGCAACTGCCTCTCAATACTCCAGCTTGATCTTGTTTTTCATTCATTTAGACTATATTCGTCACAGACTAAACAAAAAACACAAACACAACCTCAAAGCGGCTCACATTAAAAATGCACAAGTACACGAAGAGAACAATGCCACTCAGCCCGGAACAATGATGAAAGGTGACAGAGGAGCTGCAAGTGGGTTCTTGCCACCGCAAATGGAATGAGAAATGCACTTGTGACAAGCTTAATTAATTCGACTCTGATTGAAAACGGATGTGATTCACGTTTAGAGAGAGTTCAACTCTTCGATTGGCATCTTTAGCGAAATTTAAACCACATCCTGAAAGCATCTTTAATTTCGCAAATCCCTTCTTTTGCTGGCTCAGATAAAGAGGGCAGCCAACTTAGTTACGGGTCCAAGTCCAGCTCCGTACAACTTTGGCCGTCTTTCATATCACGCGCCTTGCACAGCTCCAACTTTGCCGTCGCCTGCGAAACTTTCTGCTCGTTCACAAGTCTTCTTCTCATTCTGGCTTGCCCCAGTAAATTCCCCTGTCTCTTCACCATAATTATAATACCTGCGATTGTCTGAATGGCTTCGCCGCACACACGTGACACTGCAACCACAGACGCTCGCTGCCAGAGCAGGATGAGTAGTGTTGAGGGTGGAGGGTGACGCTGTGGACTGAGGAGGCAGAAGGAAAAGCAGCGTCTGATTCCGACTTTGACAATGGCGTCACACAATTTGCATAAAAGATTAAGAGGATAATTAGTGTCATTAGCTGGCAGCCGCTTTGAAGGAGTGCAACGTGCATTCTCTGAAATTTTCATTTCTCCTATACCCGTCCCAATAACCTGCTCATCCTCTCTGGGTGACACCTCGACACGGCTTATCCCTTTGCAGTGAATGCAGTGCTTTTAATTGCCTGTGCTCCTTGAATCACAGTCCAGGTCGGAATTTAATTGACACAGTTTACAAATGCCAAGCACCTTCTATTTCTTTCAAGCTTTCCATTTTTCTTTGCGCCTTACTCAGCAATAAAGCGAATCGACACCAAAACACACTGATAAGCCAGGGGAGGAGTTGGGGGTGAAGGGTCGAGGGTTGGTTTATTAATGTGGCGATTTTCGGGCTGTTTTCTATTCATTAAAAATAATTTTCTTTTGCATTAACTTTTAATTTAAAGGGAAATTTCCCAGCACAAGGTGGGAGAAACTCAAGATGTGTAAAGGTCCTGTTTCTCGTGGGGTTCGGGGCCAAGAAATGTGCACATCAAAGTGAAACTTGTTGAAATTGCATTTTTACGCGCCCTTGCACACCGAGTTCTAGGACGGGGGAAGGGTGTGGAGATGAGGATGGGGATGGAGATGGGGCAACCCGGCTTGACTGGTGGCTGACGCTGACTGGTGTCGCTGGCAACATTGGGACGAAAATTGCTTGTTGCTGGGGCAACGCGATGGAATGGAAGGCAGAGCGGAAAATCTTCAACAAAAGCGTAAACAATATTTAATTTTAATGTTGTCGTCACTCCTTCGAAGGAGAAGGAATCGAGATATATATGTAATATGTAGTATAGTTACAGAGAGCAGAATAAAAATCGTTTAACTTATGCTGTGTGAAACTTTCCTTCAAATTGTGAGTTGACAGCCATGTGAGGGCGGAATACTGAGCTGAACTATGTACCCGATTTTTATTACGAGAATGCATCACGTCAATCACAGCCAGACCAGCAATGGAGGCACAACCAGAGAGTAAAAGTATTTCAGAAATGCGAACACTTTAAAGGGGGCAAAGAGATTCGAGTTGGAGTTGGAGTTGGGTCATGCAGCCGTGACGCGACTTCCACATGAACAAATAGCCATAGAGATATTTGCGGAGGAGGGTGAGGCCATCTGAAAACAAATCATGCAACAGCATGTCGCACGTGGGAGGAAGGGAAGCTGTTGATGAGAATAAGGGAAAGGGAAGGTGGACGGGCCAGTTTGTTTGATTTCATGCTGCTTGTTAATTTTGAAATGGAAACAGACCCTGGGGGTGGCAAGTATTGCGGGGCGGGGGTGTTAACTGGTAGTTAAAAACATAACGAGTTCTGTGGATGGGGTAAGTAAGAAGAAGAGGCGGAAGTGACAGAAGAAATCTATTGGAATCGTGCAAAGCAGAGCAAATTACAAAGAGCAACAAACAAAGTGGAAGATTCTCTGAGTTGTCGCTAATGAAATCCGATTTGCATTCAAAGGAGAAAGTGTTGAGGGGGTGAGAGAGGGGGAAAGAGGGACAAGGCCGGCCGGGAGAGTATCATGCCTCAGCGAACTCAAATGCAAGCCAGGAGAGAAGTGAAAGGAAGGGGTTCATATGAGAATTAGCTCACAAAGGAGCGGAGGCACTAAGATGGGGGTCAAGTGGCACAGTGACGTTTGCCAGTGTTGCAGCTCAGAGTTGTGGGTCATTCATCAATCTGGGACTCGTGTGGCACTTGTGTGGATTATTTTTATGCTGTTCAACTAATTGAAGTGCCGTGATTTGGCGATTAGGAGCGACGACTGTGAGCGAGCCTGCATAATGAGATGAAAGCATTTTGCTCCAATTACAGTTAAGTGCCGGAAAATGCTGTGCACAGCTAACGGACGAATGATGGAGTAGTGGGGAGGGGCAAGTCGGAGTCGGAGTTGGAATTGGAATCGGAACAGCCTCGACTCACATTTTGGAGCCATGAACCATTAATCAACGAGAGGCACGACGTCATTCCGCCCTGGCACGCCGAATGAATGCCTATTACTGTAACTATTTTTGAGGATACGGCTAGGAGTAGGGGCTGGGACTGGGGCTGTAGATGGGGCGGGGGAAGGGAGGGCAGGGCATAACACAAGGTCGATCTGGAGGCACTTGAACGGTTGGCGCCATCAATAACGAGGCCTCGCGTTGAACAACAAGCTGCAAAACAGAAGAACAACAAAACAAACAACAAAATGCTCAGCACTGGACTGTGAAGTCGTTAGCAATTGGAAGAGGGTGGAGGAGGGTAAGGAGGAAAGCTACTTGCAGCTGTCAACAGGGTGGCAAAGGTGCGAGGGTGGCTCAGTCTTTGGTTCCGGGCTCCAGCCGGAAATCGATTTGTGTGGATTTGTTTTGTCGTGTTTTCGCGCAACTTTTGTGGTCGTCGTTGTCGTCGTCGTCATGGTCAACAATTATTTTGGAACTATTAATGACTGCGATGTGGTCTCCGCCTACTCCTGCCCCCTCCGCCAGACCTCATCCTCTCCCCCTCGCAGACGTAGGCTGTTTGTTTTTCCTGTTGAGAAGCAATGAATTTGTTCTGTCGCACTTTACCTTTCAACTATTAATCATATCTGTGGGGCGGGCTTAGGGGCGTGCTTGGAAGCTCTACCAACTGTCCCAACGATTATTTCCTAATCGATATGTGTTTTCCCACCCTAGAGACATAGGTCTGCGATCTAGACTTACCATCAGTTTCATCACTTCATGGTGGCTGATGAAAATGTTCAGATATCCTCTGACCGAATTCAGCACTGACGCACTGCAGCGGGAAGCAGCGGCTGGTGGCCATAGTGAATAAGTGGGGATCTGCTTCTCCTCCTCCTCATATGAAGTCTGGGTATGCCTTTCTGCGCGCCAGACCTTGAGTTAATAACTTGTCAGAGCATGTGTCGCCACAATTGGGGCTCATTTCAATGAATTCGCCCCTTCTTCTGGTGGAACTGTCTTCCCCTTTGGCTCTGTGACAGCCAATTTCAGTGTGTGGCAATTGAAGCGTTCTGGATGCACAGGCGCAGGAAGTGGTGATTAGGAATGGGAAGGAGACTCTTCCGCTGGGGGCACAATTTTGTCTAAAAGAAGAAGCGTTAAAATCAAATTCCAGCAACAGCAACTGCTGCTAACAGTTCCGGATGCGGCCACAAAGCAACGAGGATTCAGTCTGCCAAAATTTGGAACTTTTCAGCCGCTGCAGCTGCCTCTGACTCATCCCTTCCCCTCAGCTGTATACTCTCCCCTTTTGCAAACTGGGTTCAACTTTTCCAGTTTTGTTTTTGTTGCGGTTGTTTCTCTTGTTGCTGTTGTTGTTGCTGGATTCGCCTGTCGACTGCAAGCGGCATCAGCATTTTCGCATCTGACTCTGCTGGACTTTCGTTAGCTTTTTTACTGGCCACTCCTCCCCCTCCTCCCACTGTTGCTCCTTCGACCAACTGCTGCTGCTGGTTTGGTTCTTCTCGTTGGTGACGTGTTCCCAGCTGGTCAGCAGAGAGTGGACAGCAGTAGCCAGTAGCCCGTTATTGGTGTCGAGCACGTGTCCTGGTTGTCCTCGTTGTTCTGTTGGCCTTTTTGTGTCGTCTGCTCGTCTAGTCGTCGGTTGCCTGGTTGGTTGGTTTGTTCTGTAGAGAATCCTGTTGAATAGAAAGTGATTTAGTTGAGTTTCGGACAGTAGCTGAGGCTGAGAAGTTGAAGTTGAAGTTGATGTTGGTGACACTGTGTGGTTCGAGAGTGGGTAGCAGAGTGTGGTTGAGTGGCTCTGTTGTTTGTTTCGAATATAATTTGTGAATGTGGTTCTCAAAGAAAGTTTTCTGGCTGCAAAAGTAATTACAAAGTTCAAAAAAAGATTAACAGCTTAGGGAATCGCATTGAAGTGGTTCTTCTGATTTAAACTCACACGAGTTGCTTCCGCTGACGTTTTAATAAATTCGTGTGAGTATTTTGTTTCTGAGTATTAAATTATTCAAGAAATACTTTTGGCTTTTGGATTTTGTGGTTCAAGTGGTTTTTTTTCCTTTGCTTTGCCCCTTTTTCTGCTGGTTGCGTGCAGCTGCACGAATGGAATTCCAGTTGCAGTTAGAGCCAGAACCAAAACCAAAACAGTTGACCAGGTGGAAAGTCAAGAGTTGGCATGGAAATAGAAAGGAGAACTTAAATAGAAGAGGAAGAACGGTAGTCAAGTGCCTCCGAACTGAAATTGTTGCCAAGAAACCGAGTTCCAATTCGACCGGTACTTCTTTCCCTCTTCGCGTTCTATAATCTCCATGGCAGCAGATTGGAAATTGTTACAGAGTTTTTTGGCCGCAATAAAAATCGAAGTCAGAAAACTTTGCTGCTTCCGCCTCTACCTCATTCTGTTCCTGTTCCGCTTACCATGCCCATATTCCCCATAGCTATGGAAAAGTGCTTAAAGTTTTGCAGGGCGCGGTCAAGCCAGCTGGGGGCGTGGCAGCCGCGATGGCAGCATCCGAGGAATGTGCATGGGATTTAATTAAACTTATCTGCGATGAGACCGGATGCCGCATGGATGCACCAGGCGACGACTCACTTGATTAAGAGTCAGATCACTAACAGAATTCAACTGCACCTCAGGTTCGTTCACTTGAGTTCAGTTCAGATGCTGGCCAGGTAACCACAGCCTCGGCTTCAGCCCAAGCCCAAGCCCAATCACAAGCACAAGCCCACGCCAGAGGCTGAAGCCATTCAACGAATTCATTAATAATTCAAAAGACAAATAAGCAACTGTTACATGTACATGTGTGTGAATATATTTCTGAGTCTCTTGTGTGTGTTTGTGTTGACATTGCGAGGAATGTAACTGATTTAAATGGAACAGCATCTCCTCCTTTTGTACACAGCCCATCCTCCCGCATCCCCATCCTCAGCAGCAAAAGCTGCCAAGTCGAGAGCGCGTGGAAAACAATCGCTCAAGGATGCGCTGCTTTGCAATGAAGAAGCGCCCGTCATCGTCATCGATAACATATTAACGACGTCAACTCAATCATAATCAGGACGAAGGAGGAGAAGGAATACTGGGAAGACTGAGACTGGGATAGAGATAGGGAGATCTCTCTAGGATGTCGAAGGCAGCGGGAATAGAGGGAAAGGCAATGCTGAAAATTTTCTGCTTAGTCACACGCATCATCAGTCAGTTCCAAACCTCAAACCATCGAATCCGAGTCTCAGCTGCCACGCCCTCACCGCCTAGCCACGCGAGTGACAAATTGAGCGACGGGTTTTGTCTTTGGGTTGAAGATGATGTTCTGAATGCTGACGATGATGATGTGAGTCTTGGCAGTTGTGTCAAAAAAACTTTTCAATTACATGACTCGCCGTCTAATGAATAATCATATCTCCAACTTCCCTTCCGCACTAACCATTATCATTATTGTTCTCGGGTTTCCCTTCTGCTCAGCATTTGCTAATTTTGCGCTGCTCGCAATATCAATTGATGTTCAGTTTATCCTTATATTTCGCTAGATTAAAAGTAGGCGTCTCCACCTGGGGGCATGGCCTGCCTGCCAGGCTCGTTTCAATTATAAAATGGATTTCGTTTCTAATTGAATCCGTGAGTCGGAGAGTTAAGCTAAGCAAACGTCAATTTCCATTACGCCCGCCTTTGTTCCAGCATCTGGCTCCATGGCGACTTTAATTGCGAGGCAGACCACGTTCTATTTTCCTTACCACCCCCCGCCCGCAGGTGATTGGCCGACGAGTCGTTGTGCTTTCAATTATTTTTGTGTTCAAAATGTAAGCAGTTAAGTCGGGCGAATAAGGAATTTAAAATCGTTGCTTTCTTATTGAAGAATGGAAAACATAAACAGATTTATTATAATCTGCAATTTCTTTTGCTATCGCAAAGCACCTTATTTCTATTTATATTCCACTAGATATTAAAAAAAATGCCAAAAATGCGAAAGGACTAGCTGATAGCAGAGGGGAGCAACAGAGCTCGGGGATTCGATGAAATTCCATGCCAGTTGAGTTTTTAGCCAGCCGGCGGCGCTTCGCTCATTTCGCAAATAGTTTTTGGCTCAGTTTCGGGCCAAAACGTATCGAATTGCATTTCAACCGAGTTTTATGAGTTCCCATTGTTTCTGCTAGTTCTTCCTGTCCCCACATCCGTTATTGTTGTGCGTTGAATAGCCGCTGGCTTTTCCCATTAACTTTAATGTGCTCCACAAATTTTCGACTATAAACAAGTGGAAAATGCAATGTGAGAGGGGCACAAGGATGTTGCATAGCGGCTGTAGGGGGAGGGGCGGCGGTCCACTTCATTAAACTCGCGTAAATGTTAAACGCAAAATAACGCGAACAAAATTAAAATGAACACTAACTATATATATGTAAATACATCCAGAGTCCGCCCTCACATTGTGCAGACAAATTTAAAGCGATAAATTTTGATAACTGATTAAAAATAACGAGCGACGCTCGAGCTTTTGTTAACTTGCCACGTGGCTGTTGTTTCAATGCTAACATTGCTTCTGCTCACGAGGTATATTGGTTAAGGACAGCCATTGTAGCATCAAAACTTAAGTTATCTAGGATTCTTGCGAGACTCGCTTCTACTACCTCTACTACTCTCACATATTATCTTATATTGACATAGTTGGATACTGTTAAGTGAACTTTAACCTTTCTTTTTATTTTCTTCAACGCATATAGAGTATGTGTCGGTCTGCCAACATTTAACCGTGCGTATAATTACGTATTATGCGTTGGTCAACGTATTTGTAGCTCCCAAATCGAAACGATTTTGTTTTCCCAGCTAATTTGTAAGAGCAATTAATTTGCATTAGGCATGGCGGGCAGTCCGATCCTTGTGGGGAAGGAGGACTTCGGTATGTGAAAGGAGCTTTGTTCAACTTGAAATTACCTGGCGGGCGAGAATGGCTACTAAAGCGGTTTAACATGTACATATACATGCCACCAAATAATATCCAGTGACAGTCATGAAAATAAATAAAATATACGTATAAACATGGGAATAATTATTATAATTTACGCCTTTCAATTGATGGCGAATTAATAGCAAGTTTATGACAGCATTAAAGTGAAAATAATTTAAATTAGTTAGGTGACAAACCAAATTTATCGCAAATTCAAAATACCAATTGAATAAAATGAAAAATCTCTTTCGTGTATGCATCTGAAAATGCATTTGTGCCCTTTGATGAGCAGAGCATTAAACTCAGCTCGACTGTGTCGGTGGGCATGCTTGGCTTTAAGTCGGCAATACATCCTTGTTATTATGGTGCCAAATTGATAGAATAAATAAGGATGGCATATTGAAAGCCAAAACGTAGCTGGTGTGCCCCAGACAGACTGAGAGCAGCGTTTCTGTTCGTGTCAGCGTTTTTCTGCCAGAGCTTATGGGATTGCAAAATCGTAAATGTGATTATCATGGTTCACATTTTACAGGAATCACACTCTCTCTTTCTCTCTCTCTCCATCTCTCTCTCTCTCTCTCTTAAAAACCACCTGCCGTTGGGACTGGGCCCCCAAAACGGAGCAACCATTTGGCATGAAATACAACCTCAATTACGTTTTATAACTCAACACTCTGGCAGGGCAGAGAAGGCATCCATAGCTGGAAATTTTCAATATCGTGCACACAGCGACATTGCGGCAAAGCGACAAAGTGACAGAAGCGCCAGCTAAGCGACACCACTAGACTGCGATTCAGACTCGGACTCGGAGAACGAGAGTGAGACTGAGACTGCGGCTGAGGTCTGGCCAGACTTTTTATCGGCCAAGTGGCCCATAAAAATATCTCGGATTTCTGTACGGCAACGAACAGCCACTTTAAAGCACCGCAAAAAAACAAACTCAAGCTGAAAACGAGCTCCCAGCTGCCTCATTCCCTCATTATCCGGCCCCGTACAATGGGCAATAATCATTGATTTATCGCTGTCATTTTGGTTATTAAACTGAAATTTGTTTTTTACGCAAATCTCAGCTGGCAGCCACTGTCTGTCGCTGGCTCCAGCGGGTTACTCGTCAGATTGTAGGTCGAGGCAACGAACTCTTGATAGAGCATAGAAGTTATGCTGCTCGTCTTAGCCTACTTAGGCTCATGTCCTCTTGACCGCCGCAAATACGCAAATTGAAATAGCCGACTCGTTAAGCCGTGTCTGTGCCTAATCTCTGCCCCTGCCCTTGTCTAAGTTCGCTAACCCATGTACAAGCTCACTTAATTCTCAGCAGCACTCACAACTCTCTTTGAGGTAACATCAAAACTCAAAATTAAAACAGCTGCGTACATCTCTCTCAGACTGAAAAAAACTGCCGGAATTTAAATTTAATTTTAAAAGTAAATCAAACGAACGATCTTTGAATACATTATTAAACTACTCAGCTTAATTATAAACTAAACTACGATTTACACCATACCCAGCTGTTAAATATATTATAGTTTAAGAATTTTTGCGCAGAATTGCTCTCATTTCTTAAAGGTAGGTGTTTGAACTAAGTTAAAAGTCTACATACATACATACAGTAACATATTTACGCTCACGTAAAGTAAGACTGCATTTTTTACTATCTCAGTTCTCCAACAACTTTTTTACTTCTTCACTCTTCCTTCGGCAGGGGTAAATAATATTCAATGTGCCCAAAAATTAATGTGTTTAGAAATTAAGTCAAGTGGAAATTTTGAGATTTTTGTTTTGACTGTTTTATGTTGTTGTATGTGGTAGATATTTCAGTTGTTTGGGTTTACGGGCTGGTACCAGTTAAATGATTATACTAGGCTCGATTTTGTTTTATGGTAAGTACTTTCCATATATTTTTGTTTTAAATATATAAATAGAGAATGATTTAAAACTAATATAAATTATAAATATAGATTATTGTAGTATTCATTATTCTTCTGGATGTCTGTATCTATCTAAACTAGTCGCCCCTGAGTTATACAGTTATTAAATGAAAGAATCTTATGCAATTTAAATAAAATCATTTTTATTTAAACTCGAGCAAGGAGTCATCATCATCATATCTCTACAATAACATATATCTTTCACAGAAGCAATCAGCCAGTTTTGCAATGAAACTTAGATATAGACCAAACTGCCAGGGTACAAAGTGGAATTAATCACTTATCTAAATTTCTGGTCAGCAGCCAGAATTAAATTTGTAAATTTATAAAGTCAATTTGCTTATGGTTAGCAAAGATTAAAGTCTGCTGCTTCTATATCTATGATTTAAGATTCTCAGATAAAGCCGACTATTCTTTCTCTGCTTACAGGGTATACAAATAAATAACAGCAAACACATTAATGGGCACACAATTCCAGTGGACTTTGGTTCTGAAAAGTTTTCATTATTGTTGTAGTTGTTGTTGTTGTTGCTGTTGCTGTTGCTGTTTATGGGGCACATCGAAGCAAAAGCACTTAGTGGGCATTCAATCAAGCCAAAGCACAGAACGTGAGGGGTGCTTGCATTGAAAAGTGTCCGAGCGCAGCAAGAAATTTGCATAATTTTCTTTTATGGACCAGGACTCGTGGTATGGGGGAAATGGGGCTTATCGTTTGTTTGGCATTACTTAGGGCCGGTTTGGTAATCTCTGGCATATTTCAATTAGTGTCAAAATTTTTGATTTTTGTATAAACACACGCCCTAGAGCAGTAATGACAGAGGATACGCCTACTCAAAATTACATCATTTATAGCCCACACTGTTCACACACAACCTCACACAACCACACACAACACAACAGCAAAGTGAAGCCACATACATGAAAACTGGTCACGCAATGCTGCGGTTATTGGGTGACAGCTCGCAAACTAACACATATGGACACTCATACGCACACACACAGACGCACAAACACACACGCAAAATACACACAAGAAATACAAATGCTTGTTTTACACACAAAACAGGACACAATGATTAGTGTCGAGTTTAATCGAATAAGAGATATCCTTTTTTTTTTTTTTATTTAGCAATTTAATTTAATATTGATCAACCTACTGAGAGGTTATAAAATATTGTTTTGAAGATTGAATACATAATAACGGGGAATTTAAATTAATAACATAACAGGACATTACCCTGCGGTACACCCGCTCCGATGCGGCGGATGTTTGATCGCTCGCCCCTAACTTCCACCATAAAAGAACGGATTTTAGATCGGAAGACAAGTAAAAATTACAGCCTGAAAATCTGAATATGGGCATATGGGCATAGGTCCAAACTTCAAAATGCCATAACTTTGTCAAAACTCAACTGATTTGAATAAGCGAGGGCTTGTTGATCATAGTTTGGCCCCTTAATCAATCGTACATTTAAAGTTGAAAACGAAATTTGAGGTCGGAAGACAAGTAAAAATTACAGCCTGAAAATCTGAATATGGGCATATGGGCATAGGTCCAAACTTCCAAATGCCATAACTTCGTCAAAACTCAACATATTTTAAAAAGCGAGGGCTTGTTGATCATAGTTTGGCCCCTTAATCAATCGTACATTTAAAGTTGAAAACGAAATTTGAGGTCGGAAGACAAGTAAAAATTACAGCCTGAAAATCTGAATATGGGCATATGGGCATAGGTCCAAACTTCAAAATGCCATAACTTCGTCAAAACTCAACATATTTTAAAAAGCGAGGGCTTGTTGATCATAGTTTGGCCCCTAAATCAATCGTACATTTAAAGTTGAAAACGAAATTTGAGGTCGGAAGACAAGTAAAAATTACAGCCTGAAAATCTGAATATGGGCATATGGGCATAGGTCCAAACTTCCAAATGCCATAACTTCGTCAAAACTCAACTGATTTGAATAAGCGAGGGCTTGTTGATCATAGTTTGGCCCCTAAATCAATCGTACATTTAAAGTTGAAAACGAAATTTGAGGTCGGAAGACAAGTAAAAATTACGGCCTGAAAATCTGAATATGGGCATATGGGCATAGGTCCAAACTTCAAAATGCCATAACTTCGTCAAAACTCAACATGATTTTAAAAAGCGAGGGCTTTTTGATCATAGTTTTGCCACTAAATCAATCGTACATTTAAAGTTGAAAACGAAATTTGAGGTCGGAAGACAAGTAAAAATTACAGCCTGAAAATCTGAATATGGGCATATGGGCATAGGTCCAAACTTCCAAATGCCATAACTTCGTCAAAACTCAACTGATTTGAATAAGCGAGGGCTTGTTGATCATAGTTTGGCCCCTAAATCAATCGTACATTTAAAGTTGAAAACGAAATTTGAGGTCGGAAGACAAGTAAAAATTACAGCCTGAAAATCTGAATATGGGCATATGGGCATAGGTCCAAACTTCAAAATGCCATAACTTCGTCAAAACTCAACTGATTTGAATAAGCGAGGGCTTGTTGATCATAGTTTGGCCCCTAAATCAATCGTACATTTAAAGTTGAAAACGAAATTTGAGGTCGGAAGACAAGTAAAAATTACAGCCTGAAAATCTGAATATGGGCATATGGGCATAGGTCCAAACTTCCAAATGCCATAACTTCGTCAAAACTCAACTGATTTGAATAAGCGAGGGCTTGTTGATCATAGTTTGGCCCCTAAATCAATCGTACATTTAAAGTTGAAAACGAAATTTGAGGTCGGAAGACAAGTAAAAATTACAGCCTGAAAATCTGAATATGGGCATATGGGCATAGGTCCAAACTTCCAAATGCCATAACTTCGTCAAAACTCAACTGATTTGAATAAGCGAGGGCTTGTTGATCATAGTTTGGCCCCTAAATCAATCGTACATTTAAAGTTGAAAACGAAATTTGAGGTCGGAAGACAAGTAAAAATTACAGCCTGAAAATCTGAATATGGGCATATGGGCATAGGTCCAAACTTCCAAATGCCATAACTTCGTCAAAACTCAACTATTTTAAAAAGCGAGGGCTTGTTGATCATAGTTTGGCCCCTAAATCAATCGTACATTTAAAGTTGAAAACGAAATTTGAGGTCGGAAGACAAGTAAAAATTACAGCCTGAAAATCTGAATATGGGCATATGGGCATAGGTCCAAACTTCAAAATGCCATAACTTCGTCAAAACTCAACATATTTTAAAAAGCGAGGGCTTGTTGATCATAGTTTGGCCCCTAAATCAATCGTACATTTAAAGTTGAAAACGAAATTTGAGGTCGGAAGACAAGTTAAAATTACAGCCTGAAAATCTGAATATGGGCATATGGGCATAGGTCCAAACTTCAAAATGCCATAACTTCGTCAAAACTCAACTGATTTGAATAAGCGAGGGCTTGTTGATCATAGTTTGGCCCCTAAATCAATCGTACATTTAAAGTTGAAAACGAAATTTGAGGTCGGAAGACAAGTAAAAATTACAGCCTGAAAATCTGAATATGGGCATATGGGCATAGGTCCAAACTTCCAAATGCCATAACTTCGTCAAAACTCAACATGATTTTAAAAAGCGAGGGCTTGTTGATCATAGTTTGGCCCCTAAATCAATCGTACATTTAAAGTTGAAAACGAAATTTGAGGTCGGAAGACAAGTAAAAATTACAGCCTGAAAATCTGAATATGGGCATATGGGCATAGGTCCAAACTTCAAAATGCCATAACTTCGTCAAAACTCAACTGATTTGAATAAGCGAGGGCTTGTTGATCATAGTTTGGCCCCTAAATCAATCGTACATTTAAAGTTGAAAACGAAATTTGAGGTCGGAAGACAAGTAAAAATTACAGCCTGAAAATCTGAATATGGGCATATGGGCATAGGTCCAAACTTCAAAATGCCATAACTTCGTCAAAACTCAACTGATTTATGAGGGATTGATAAGAGACACCCTGTTCCATAATTTAATAATATGTTAATTGCAAATTCCTTTAAAATTAATTTTAAAAGCTTAACATTTATGTTGAGAGTTGAGTTGAGACTCAGAAATGGAGAAGCAATAATTGCTTGGCCAGATACATTTAAATTTACAGGGTATTCAATATATATTTGCCTGCTGTATGTTTGAGTGTCCCTCAGAACTGTCGGTTTGCTAGATAGTTTGGCTTCTGGTGTTGTGCTCTGCTGTGTTGTGTTAAGCAAAAGCACACACTCAACCACTCAAACACACAAACACACTTAAATAGGCGCACATTAGAAGAGTACTTATCGAAACGCAATCAGTTAAAATGTTGTTTTTGCCGTCCTTATTGTCACCAGTTTGGCCAACCAGTCGAATGGACTGATTGTGGGTTGTAATATGTGTTATTGTCCCTTGTTAGAGCCACTTGCCACAAGTATTTTCAAGTGGCAACCAACTGGTATTCCTGTTAAAACAGATTACCATTTTCGAGCAGTAGCCAAATAAATGAAATAACTCACAAAGGTGCTGGAAATGGGTGAAGTGTAATGTTTGGCATTAATGCTATAATCATTTCGCACTGACAAGCGAATCGGGACCAAAGGGATAATAGACCAAAAAAAGGGACTTTAAGGCGCTTAAAGCTGACCGTTTATCGATTGTCTTCGTTCCGCCTGAGGCAGATTCAAGCGCCCAAAGCTAAATTCTGTGGCAGTTGCAAAGTTGTCGCAGACACGCCGCAAAGCCCATCATCCGGCAGACAACTGCCAAATTTGTTTACATAACAAACCCAAACGAAACCCGGAATCCGACACCCGAACCCTATTCTACCCCCACCATCCACACACACACACACACATCGAAAGGCTGCGTGGTCACATGCGCAGTGGCTGCTGTCTGCCCCTTGTATATCCCACTGTCTAGTTGCAACTGTTGCGCCTTCTTTTTTACACCCAGGCATGCAAATTGACTTTAATCCAATCTGTTGCAACGGGGCACATCTCGTATATATTCGCATAGCTAATTGTCAGTTTAAAATGCTGTCCAATTAAAGTTGTCCAAGATTTGATTAGACCAAAACATGCAACGCCAGACAAAGTGGACAACTTTTCAAAGTCAATTACATAGTAGGGAAACGCTCCCTAACAAGTCGTCTCTATCGATTTTCGTTTTGATTTGATTTCCTTTGAAATGTGCCACCAACTCGAAACTTAATTAAAAACATTTTGCCAGCTCTCCATTTAGTTGGAAAACTCCCCAAAAGTACTTGGAAAATACCTCTCATTAGCAGTAGAGAGAAAATCAAATGACAAATGGACGCATTTCACAATTTACATTCACCATTTCGTGACTGCCTCAGCGGGAAGGAAACCTTGGACTTTTAATTAAAGAAAATATACAAAATATGAAAAATGTAAAATTAAAAATCAAAACAGAGGCCTATGAAAAATAATTGCAAATGTTCACGCTGTGCTGTGGAAAACCCTTTTCTAGTTTGTGGCGTCATTTATGATGTTTACATGTGCAACAGTCGAGTTAATTGCAGATGCGAGATTGACGATTGGTGAGTGGATTTCGTGCAGGAGCCACGTGTCTCGTGTGGTTAATCGCCAGCGATAAAATTCGGATTCAAGACAGGGTTTCCTGGAAGAGTGTTATAGCAACACCAACTGATGCCTTACAACTGATAAGCGAAGAAGTGAGCAGAACCACTAAGCCACTAGGCGTGCACTTATCAGCAAGGAGGCGACAGCCAACCGCCAAGGGACACGCCCACTTTTCAGTAATGAGTAGAACTCGTGGCCAAAACACACACAAAAAGTGAGTCAAGGAATCGTCAAGGGAGGGTGGGTTGAAATGAAAGGTTAAGCGAGTCACCACCCCGTGCAACAAATGTGTAGAAAAAGCTGCAAGGCACGATAACAATACAAAACAAGAACAAAAACAACAATTGACGGACGCTCAAACAGTTGCAGGAACTGAAAAAAGCTGCAGCAAAGTGGCAAAGTTCACACTAACATCGAGCAGACTGGAAGGGCAAGAGAACAATGCGAGTAAAATCCAAAGCACTACGCAGAGCGTGGATAAGGATAAGGAAAAGAATAATAATGCGAATGCGAACAAAAACAACGAATTTAGCAGGCGAACATAGCCGTATTTGTGATACTCTGTAAGCGATGAAAATGTGGCCGTGAAACTACACACAATATAACATTGAAGGGACCATAAATCGGGCTTCAAAATTTGGTGCGTTCAGCACTAAAATATAGTCGGATATTGTATTGGATTAATTTTACAATTTTAAGAGGAGTTTGCCAGCTATCTACAAAGGTTTTACTTATTAGAAATGTGTTTAAAGTGAGGCTCCATTGATTTGCCAGCAACACAGTGGGTGGCAGCAACACATCAATCGAAACACTTTGTCTAATGCAGACATAGTTGAGTTTATGCCACTAGCCAAGTCTCTTGAAAGGCTTATATGTTCTCATACGTATATTTGTACAGACGGACATTGGACAAAACCAATAATATCCTTCGGAATCAGGGTATATCACAAATGCGAGATATATGGATGCGATGGTGTGCTGCAGGCAGGCAGGCCCTCGCGAGGCAGACTTCAGCCACCAACTGAAAATAGAAAATAGAATCAAATCGCAATAAAACGAAACGGAATCCCTTTAATGCGCCATGTAAACAAAATGGGCACGTGACCACCCTTCAACGCCCATCAGGTCTGCCCGAAACTTGTGTCTTGCTGGCGCCGGACAAATTGCCTCGTGAATATAATCCAGCCAGGCAGCAAATGCAGCTGCAGAGACGCCTTCATAAAATAGGGAGAATCTCTACTCGTCCTGAATGATTTTCAAATGCCTCTTGATAAAATGGGATGAGGAATGAATAATTCACACTTGATCAAACTGTGCGAATGCACTTTTCATTTCCTCCTGCCACTTTTATTATGTTGCACAGTATTCAGAGTCCTTGAATGGCTGTCAAGTTGTGGCCGCTTTACAAATCGTTTCAGATTCTCAAAGCAAATATCTGAAAGGGGAGAACAGGAATAAGGAGAGTGCAACAATATAAAAGATGTATCTCTGATGTGTCCGATGAGAGACCGTTGCAATCCTTTGCCGCAGTCCGCAACACATTTTGTGGCATTCCCTTTAACGCCCTCCAATCTTATTGTCAGCAGCTGACAATGGGAAGCAGAGCTGAGGAAAACTGCTGCCATTTACAGTTGAAATGCCTTTAAATTTGATATCTCATGTTTCCGGTGTGGGTCTGGGAGATTCCTCTTGGCCTTTTGCCAGCTGCCTGCCAGGTTTCTATTACTCCACGTATTCCTCACTTACTTCCATCCAAATAGTTAATTACTTCGATAAATGGGAAATTACAGGACTCAAATAGCATATGGGGGCAATAACCCCATCAGACTTGGCCGCAACTAAGTTTCCAACTCAACTCCACTTAATTTTATGCGTCGCTATTTGCTTTTAGTGATTCCCATTCCGCAGATATGTTAAGAATCTCTGACAGGACTCGCAACTATCAAGATTTTACGAGTGAAGTTATGAAGTCCGAAGGATAATAATGGGCCAACACTTTATGCTTGGCACTAATTCAAAATCCGCCAACAAGTTTGAGAAACGCCTCTGGCCAAGGCCAAGTTCGTTTGTAGTTGGCTTGCTGGCAGCCGAAGCAGACATGAACATTCTTACACTGAGAGAAATGTAGTCGAAACAGTTTTTACGATATTGCAAATATTATTATTCAGAGGGAAAACTAAATGTGAAACTCCAACCAAAAGTCAAGCGAGTCAATTGTTTGATGCTTTGAGGCACAAACTCTGTGGCATCCGCATTGCCACAGAGAGAGAGGGGCGAATAAGGAAGGAGGGTGGAATTACATCGGAAGCGACGGAAAACTTTGCTTGCCAACAAAAGCAGCAGAAGTAGTCTTTAACGGACTGGCTCCACTTGGATGTCAGCAATCGGCAATGGTCCAAAAGGATAAACAGCATCGCAACATGTAAGATCTGCCCATCCAAAGCACAATGGAAAAGGGAAAGAGGACAGGATACTAAGGACAATTTCTTTGCACAACTTCTTGGTGAAAGGAAGTGGCGCCAAATTTGTATGATTGGAAAAACTACATAACCATAAATGATCTGAGAATGGGGACAAGAATGGGTGGATGCTAGAATGGAAGGTTGTGATGAAGCTGTGGGGAGCACGCCAGCTAAATAAAGTGTGACGCTTTGTGTTCCTTTGATTTAGTTTTATGGGTCTACATCGGATGTAATTGAATTATGCAACTTGGCGCTGACGCCCAATAGCAGACAGCAGACAGGAGAAAGGAGACGACTTTATTAGCATTGGATCATAAAAGTGACTCGTCTATCGTTCGTCTGTAGATAGGGGATGATGACATCCATAATGATGATGCGAATGATGATGGACAGCATGCGACTGTTGCACAAAATGGCTGCCAGGGGCAGGTTTCCATGGGATATGGATGCGGACAGGAATAGGAACATGGTTACGCTTGTTAGCGGTGATATCTGAATTTTCGATGCCTCATTCGTGCACAACACGCGATGAAATGAGTTGGAAAATATGTCTGCGGTTGCCCGTCAGTCGGAAAATGGCAGAAGGCACAACGACATCCTGTCAACTCACTGAACGCTGGAAAATTTCCATAACTCAATAAAGCGCCACATTAACTGATAAGCAGACGTTATCAGAGTTTCCACTGTAGCCATTGGACTGGGTGAGTGATGAGTGATAGAAACATAACTCAACATTCGATGGAGTCAATGCATCTATGGATTCATCAAATGCCAATGAAGTGGCAATTTGAACTGCTCAGAGTCAGGAACAAAGACAGAACAAAGAGATACATAGAGCCTAATTGAGTTGAAAGGATGCCCAGCTGACATTCGATGTTAACTCCGATCCGAGGATGAAACAAAGCTGAAACTGAAACCATTTCAGGGGCCAAGCAACACGCGTTTGCTTTCAGGTCGAGGCTCCCGGGGGAACATCAATTCGAATAGACATACTTTACTGAATGAAGCGGGTTGTGCTTCAATATTATGCAGTGTCTGGGATCTGCCCATAATTAATATGCGAGTTGCCATAGAGAAATCTGTCATTTCATATGTGGAAGTCACCCTCAACCTACCCCATTTAACAAACTCATAGAGAACTCAAGTGACGCGTGACAGGAGAACAGATTCAGATACAGATTCGGACAGCTCGCTTCAGTGGCTTCCAATTACAGTTTCATATCCTGTCGGAGCATTTCCACTCGGTGCAAGTTTAAAATCGAAACCATGAAACCAATTGAAATCAAAGACATCCCACTGAACCCCTCTTTCACTTAGCCCGTCTGCTTCTGAAGTTCACTCTTCTCTTCAACTGCAATTGGAGTTACGATGCATCGCTATGTAATCGGTTGGGGGAGGTCCAATTGAGAGCTCTACCATTTGTGTGTCCTTGTTTTGTTTGCGTCCTGTTGGACAAGGAGTAAGCTGTGTAAATGACAACTGGTCAGCAGCCAGCTCACGCACTCACACGGAGGCTTACAAGGCTCGCCCGATATCGTAATTCCAATCAACACGAAGTGGAGCAGGGAAACACACAACAAGTTTAGGACTAAGCTGCCAGTAGGCAGATTGCTGCAGTCGTCGAGTGGGGAACAATGCAGTTTAGTAGAACGCAAAGCGAGTTCCAACTTTTGTTTCAACTTCTTTTTGCTATTGACGAAAATGCTCACGTCCTCAGCACGTGACCAAAATGTTTGCCCATAAGTAAGGAAAATATGAAAATGAAGAGATGAACCAAATAAAATGGAGCACCTCGCTCATCCTCAAGTTTTCCCAGTCAGTTAGCGACTTCATATGTTTCCCTGGAAACAAACTTTGCACGAAACCTTTGAAAAATTTATCAATAAGTTGTGAGTCGCAGCTGAAAGGCATTGCTTCGTCCTCTCTTGTCCCCTCTAACCACATCTTCTACCCACAAGACATTAACCCCAATTGGGTAAATGGCTCATTAGGTCAGTGGGGGAGTTCTCTGAAGTGCCTGTCTCAATGTCTGTCTGTTTGGACGTCTGTCTGAAGGTCTGTCGCTGGCTCATCCATGAGGTAAGCAGCAAAAGTCAGTCGACTGCCATTCAGAGAAGTTTTCCCCATTCAACCCGTCGCTCGTTGTGGCATTTGTGTTTCCATTCACTCGCTCGCAATAGAAACGGAAACAAAACGCAACCGAGTTGCACTGCTGCGTGGTCAGTTATAATTAGGGGGCGCTTTTAGGGTTTTATGGGCTAAGCGATTAGCGCCAAGAGCCAAACCACGAATCGAGGAAAGTGAAGCCGACTCATAAACACTTTCGCGTTGACCCACTCGAAAGGATTCCATTGTAGTGTCGGCACTTTTCCGGTCTTTCTCTGACTGCCTTCTGCCTCCAATTCAAATTCAATATTGTTAATTGGCGACATGCTGCCAGCAGGGTCTGCAGCAACCATAAACCTATCGGATACAACTGTAGTCCAATTCGAAGCAGCTCAAAGTTATGTTTGCAATGTTTGTCTAATGTGGGAAAGGGAGGACATAAAATTGGGTGCGGACGAGGACATGCGTAAGTCAATGAAAATATGTTTCTTAGCCTGGGACTAGGACTAGATGTGGGTCTGGATGTGTTATAGAGTTGATTAATTGGTCATAAACCACACGATTAGCATACTAATTTTGAGAACAGGAAACTACGACTCAAGAAAGTTCTCAGATGAACCCACTTATCAAGGGTTAGTCATAGTCTGGGGCTGGACCAGGGGAGGATATAAATGCCACTTGGAGTTTCAGCTAAAGAACCGTTGGAGTTTCATTTGCCAGGGCATCGTTTACCGTTATGACTGTAAGGTGACACTTTTCACTCTCTCCCCAGTGTTGCAGGGAGTTTTCATAGCTGCCCCATAATCAAGTGGATGTGGATGTGGTTCCAATGCTCCGGCGGGTGGGAAGTGGTACACAGTACCAAGGGCTGTAATTGCTTAATTTGATTACGTGCCGCCGTAAAAAGCAGAACAGGAAATTTGCACATACACCGAAATACACACACACTCACAAATTCAAGCGGTAATGAAGTTGATTCGCTGTTCTGATGGATAGATGGATGGATGGTTGGATGGATGGCTAACTGTCTAGCAGGCAATCGCACATGGGTGTGTCCCAATCCTCCACTTTCCCCATAGTCGCAGTCTGGCAACCCCCTCGACTTTAAATTTCGAAACAACTTAATTTATGTTATTGCAGAGGCTGAAACCCTTTGCCAGAATGTCGCCATCGCATTTGCTGAACACAATAGTGTGGACAACAACAACAAGGAGAACTAAGTACATAAGTGCAAATTCAGGAGCAGCAATGAAGCGACGAAGGCACGAAATCCAAACCCGTTTTAGTTCGGTTCGGTTTGGTTCGCTCGTGCGATAATTAGAAGGCACCTCTGCACGCTCAATTAGAAGCTTGTGAGCAGAAGTGAAAGGGAAAATGTGTGTGTGGGATGAAGGTGGTGGGGGAGGGGAGTGGGAGGGCAGGGGAATTGGAGCAAACACGTTTATTTAAACACTCTCTGCCTCAGTTGCAACAACCCCAACAAATACAACAGGAGAAGGCAACATGTAGCACTGCAGCAGAGTTGAAGGGAAACACGCGACGAACTGCAGCTGGACATGGTGAGGGTGATGTTGTGAGAGGAAGGGTTTTGGCTGGAACTCGGCGTAAAACAGGCAAGGAACCAGTGGGTGGTAAAGGTGCAGGGAATGCTCAAATGTCTTAATTAACTGTTAGTTACGCTCAGCAAAACCAGCAGGATGCGGTAGTGGCAATGGAGGAGAGAGCAACTGGAGGAGGCAAGGCAAGAGAGAGGAGAGAATAACTGCCAGTCGCCTGTTGTTGCCACTAAATAATGTCGAGCCGTGCCTCAACTTACTATTTATGATTCGCAATTATTTTTGAGAGAGGTTCGCTTTTGAGTTGTATGGAACTGAATGAAGAACGGATGTGTGCGGAGGGAAGGTGAGAGTTAGGAGTTAGGCTCGCTTATCTGATTTGGGGATACACGAAGTGTGCATAAACCTGAACACGTCCCCACCATCAACACACACTCATACACACACACACGCACACACATGCGAGTTGGCTCTTTTGTTTAATTTTTTTTTGTTTCATCGGCGCCAGACGAAAGTGTTCGCTAGACAAATGCCATGGAATAGAGGAGGGTTAGGGCGTCAAGGGGTTGCTGATGGGACAGAGAAAGAGAGGGATAGAGAGAGAGAGACAGAGAAAGGGAGACTGGGCTGCCATGTCACTTGGTCATAAAAAAATTTGATGTCTGACATGAGCCAAAAACAATTTGCATATTTTTCCACTGGATAACAACTTAATTTAGGATATATTCGAGCAGCGACGATTGCAACTATTGCGTATGGATATGAGAGGGGGTTCATCGGAATGGGATTTGGGGAGATACTGGCGTTGCTGTCATAGCAATTAAAATGAACTGGCAACAGCAATAGTTGAGTTGCACGCTTTATTCCAACAAATTGTGCATTTCAGAGACATTTTCTCAGCATTAAAGTTGGCTTTTTATGACATGCTTTTCATTTAGTTTATTGGCTTATGGTCTGCTTCGTCACTTTTATTATTTGCTTCCGGAATCAGAAATTTATCGCATTCATATTGTTCATTCAGCGTCGCATTGTGCAGGTGGGGAAAAAAGTGTTGGCGGGACTTCAGCGTCATGATGTTGGGATGCTTTATTAGTTTCTTGCAAAGCAGAAAAACTCTCGCCTGTTAATATTAAGTTTTTTCTTTTCACTGCCTTTTCCCTCACTTTTCCTTCACACCTTTTGCTGGCAGCCGCAGCAGGTAGTTCGAGTCCACTGAAATTGCTTTTCATTGTTTTTTTTTTTTTTTTGTTGAGCTGAGCTCCGCTTTTGCCTTTGCACTTGCCTTGCAGGTGTGATAGAAGGGGTTCTGTGAGGTGCACTGCAGCCGAATGCAATTTATTTGCTGTCGCGCACATTAAACGCGCTGCGCTGACTTCTGACTGACGCCATATTTTCCGCCACATTTGCGGCGCCACGCTGCTTCCGATGTCTTATGACGACGTTGCTGGCTGCCTGTTGCCACGCCCACACACCTATGCGCCCATTCATTTTTCAAAACTGTCAGCTGCGTGCACAATTCACAATCTCCGCAAATACTACAAAATCCAAAATTCCGCAAGCCCACACTCAGAAAAAGTGTTGACGTCCATTTTTAATAGATAATGTTTAAAACTTTCTAGCTTGAAATCATTGTTATTATTTCTTGACTTCAAGATAGATTTTTGAAAACTTCAGGGTGTTTTTTATGTGTACACACATATTTCTTAAATTTGCTTGCTCTGTTAATAAAACCATATGTTTTACGATTCTACATTCCAAGACATTTGAAAAATATAAAAAAATAATTCTGAAAAGTGGAAATATTTGTCATATATTTACAAATAAATTGAATATTTTCTACAAACCAGAATGGCTTCTCTGAATTTCAATTTTTTATTTTGAGTGTACATTTGATATCTTCTCTCTCCCTTGCTTATTGCCGCACCCTGCACCCTTCTTTATTCATGGAATGGGGTCGGGGGTTGGTTTTCTTTTGTGCAAGTGTCGCACTTTGTGCTTAGCCATCGAAGTGTGGAGTTAATGGCCAGGAGCAGTAAGAGAGCTGTGAGCTGCGATTACAACATGAGCATTGCTTTCACTTTACTCCAAGGCCTTAATTACGGGCAAAGGCAATAGAACAGCAACAGCAACAGCAAAAACACCTAAGTGGTTAGAAGTGCGATTTCGAATTATGCAGCATTTTTCATTAAAGTGGCAAACGGCATTGGTTGTGTGCCCCGCGGCGGAAGTGGAAATGTAAGTGGATGTAGAAGCGGATGTGGCCAAAGTCAAAGACGTCCATGGATGGATTTGTGTGGCTGACAGGTCCTTATGTTCCTTCCGCTCCTGCTGCAACTGCTGCTGCTGCTGCTGTTGCTGCTGAACATGCTTGAAACATGTTCACTCGAAACTCGACTTGGAAATTAGCATAATCAACATGAAAAGGCGCCACACACATACAAAGAGAGAGAGAGAGAGAGAGAGTGAGAAAAAGAGTCATAGAAATGGGTATAGATTTAAGCAACTCACTCGAGTTCTTTGCGAGTCAGCGCCTTGGGCCTGGCTGCCTGTGTCTCAGCTGTGGTCGAGCTTTTTGGAGCGCCTTTAATTACACAGCGCTGCACAAATGATGAGCTGGCAAATTTCTTGTGCAGTGGGCGTTTCCCTTTGTGACGTGGATGACTAAGATATTGCGCAAAAGAGCCCGCAGCAAGAACCAGACTAGACCGGACCAGGCCAGGCCAGGCCAGCCCTTATCCAAGCCAAGCCAAGCCAAAGCAGAGTAGACAAAGCGATTAGTAATCGTATTTTATAGAGTGCAGAAACAAAAAGTGTAAGGGCAGAAGATCCAAATTGAGATAAACTTGAAATAAAGTGGACGAAAATGAATCGTATAATAAAGCAGATGCCAGTCAGATGAGATGAGATGAATAAGTGTAATAAATACCCAACTCTACACACATTCGTTGCAATTTGCCCTTAAACAGATCGCCTAAAAATATTCAATTGTTGCTCGAAAGCCACAGCAATGGCAAAAGGCCATTGTTCTGCTGGACAAATGCTTGAACAATAGAAGCATCATTTGCCCATCCAAACAACTCGAAGTGAGATACTGACAGCTGCTCCTAGCTGACGGTGGGTTAAAAGCCTTCAAAGTGTCAACAAAGATTAATTTCAGACACCAACACACATTTAAAAAGCTGCTGCTAACTTTACAATTTTCTTTAAATGTGTATATTTTGGTACATACATATGTGCAGTTGGGGATTAGAGCTCCTACACATGTAGGCAGCACGAGAAAGCAAACGAAATTAATTTCATGGATCGCAGAACTCAAATTGAAAATAATTGTTGTTGAAACACCCAACAAAATAAACTGTGGAAAAGCCACAGAAATGATGATGAGAAGCTGCGAAAAAGAAAAGCTGCTTAAAGGTGTGAATGAAAGCACATAATCAAGTTCATTGTGTGCTCTTCATTTGTGTGTGTTAACACCCCGTTCCTGAAAGATGCCAGCCCCTGCTCTGCTCGACACGCTGACATGTCTGGGAAAAAGGTAAAGTGAAAGCGGCTCTCAGAGGGATTACACACTCGCATGTATAGTTTCATACACACAGGTGTTGTGGCAGCTTGTAAATAAAAATTAAAAACATGTGTTATGAATACTTGAAGCGTAAAGTGGGTTCAAAATGTGTTTAGAATGGGCTTATGTAAGAATCTTGGACTTAAGAGTTGACAGTTCTTAGTTGAGTCTATTGTTATGCAATGACTGAGGAGTGTTTGTATTTTTGACTGCCAACAGGTTTAAATATTAAAAGGGGAAACACACTCCTCTCGCTTTTGGCCACATTGCTCTGTTAATTGCTTGAGTGAAAGCTTATCTAGTTACATTTAGTTAGAGCCTATAGACAAAGTTTATTTTGATGCTGCCTTCGGCTATTATTTTACTCTCGCCTGCCCACAATTCCAAAAACTCCATGTCACTCGCACTTTCCAGACGTATCACATAAAGTTTGCCAAATTATTTGATTGGCCAGTTGTCTGCACATTTAGCTATACTGCAATTAATGTTTGTGGTCTAAGCACTTCATGTAGAGTTTGCAATCCAATCCCAGCCAAAACACTTTGTTTCAAGTGTTTTCGCATGAAAAGTGCACTTCAAAGTGCAACTTTCAATGCTTGTAATTGTGGGCCAAGCCTCGTGAGTTGCCTGCACCCAACTCCACTCTGGGCTCATCAAAGATGCGAGGAATGTGTTTGTGTCTGTATGTGAGTTTGTCCCTGAAAATAGAGGAGAGCTGGAGGAGAGTATGGAACAAGGAAATAGCAAGTTGGGACACAATGCAGCACAAACTATTCAGGGAAAGTCAAGGCGAGCCACAACTCGGCTTGGAAAGGCAAAAGGAACGAAACGAACAGTGGCAAGGAGTGAATGTTGTAAGAGTGGTGAGTTGGGAAGTCGTTCTGCTGCATTGGTAATGTAAATACATGTGCGAAAGCGAGCACCTGAGATATCAATTGTATCAATTGTCTGAGCCAGCACGAAGGTGGATGAGGAGGCGTGGAGAGCTGTAATAAAAATGATACAAAATGCGGCAACACGGAGTAGCTTATTGTGATCAGAATTGGAAGGGGTAGAGGGGTAGAGTAGAGGAAGGAGGGTAGATGTATGGTTGTCTCTCCATTATGCGTTGTGGCATGGATCTAAAATTGAATATGAAATTGCGGCCGTGCAGAGCGCAGCTCAAATGAATCAAAACGAATCAGTATGAATCGAACGTGGGCTGATACACGTGGGAAATGCGCCAACTGATGGCAACTTGGCAAACAAACAGGAGTAGCAATTGGAGTTGGTGGGGGAGGAGGCGTGACAGCCAGTTAGCTAGCCAAAGTCGGCAGACTTCTGCTAAATCATTCAGCGGCCATTAAACTGGCAACGAGCAACGAGTAACTGGCAAGTTGAGGGCCACATTGTGGGTGTGGTTGGGGGTTGTGGGTGACTGCTTGGCAAGAGTACAGTTGGCCAAGTGTCATTGACTTGGTTGCAACTTTAAGCTGTGGCCAGCAACAGCTACCAGCTGCAGCTGTTAGCCAGACCAGACTGTCAGGCTGCCAGGCTGCCAGGCTGCACTTACTGCTGGCTACTGGTTACTGGTCAGCCAGGCGTTGGCCTCTCTCGTAATTCCTGCTGATAACTATGAGGGTCGGTCGGCCATAAAAAGCCATTACATCTTATCTCGGCCAATTGCTTTTGGTCAGCTTATTGTTGTGGCACAGTCCCATTCCGTACGTACTCTGGGGAATTTATGCGCTGGCCACGGTCAAAAGCCAAACATGCGAATAATTTAAATCAGCTGCGGCGCAACACCTGTTAAAATACCTTCCTATCAACACCTGACTGAGCTAGCCACAGGTACATTGTATGGCAGCTCGCCCTTTTAACGGGGCCAAATGTTTGCCAAACGGAATTTCAGGCATTCTCTTAAAGCAAACAGCAAAATATCACCAGACAGTCAACCAGGCAACCAGACAGCCATCAGATTGGCCAAAGTTTCCCCCTGACTCATTCCATTCTCGGCACTTCCTGCGTCTCGTACATCATGCATATTTGGCTGCTTGGCTGCTTTATGCCGTTTGAGCTCCAGCCCCAACCCCAGTACCACAACTTCCTACCCCGCCCTGCCATCCCCTGTCGTGCCCTGCCTTGTGTTATATGACTTTATATTGTTTGTGGCAACTTCATTGAGTTGTTGTCGACGTCGTCGCCCCACACAGATTTTACGACCATGATGGCGCATTAAATTTTATAACTTATCAAAGGGACTCCCGAACACAACGGCGAGCAAGGACGTCACATGATGACGCCTCGCCAACGCCGTTCAACGCCACTTTTCACCAAAGTCATTCAAATGTTGGTTAACTGTAAATTGGCTGTGGGCTCCACATGAACGATGTGCGTTAATTGAATTTTGCGTCAAACAAAAGACTCTGCGCCTGAAATGTGCCTTGTCACATGAGGTTGAGGGATAGGGGCAATAGCACCAGGAGCAGGAGCAGGAGCAGGAGCAGGAAATATACGCCTACATAGATGAATCCAATTTATGTTAATTTAACTTGGCGCCGCTGATTACGACATGCGAGGAAATTGACTCGATTCAAGTCAGCTGAACTCGTGTCGTTTCAGTCGTAAATCAATTGTCGCAAACTGAAAGGTATCCAAAGATGAGCAATTTAGTAAATTAACTTGCATTTTTTACAAATTTGTTTATAGCTTACTAAACTCGTATTCTAATTGTTGGTCAGCTTATGTGAAAACCATCAAAGAAATTGGAGGAGGCACTTGAATAAATCCAGTTCATAATTCATTTATTGTTTACTAGTTTTGTATATAGTCATAAAAAATTTAATAAAATTGTTTTAGGAAGCCAAAATTTGGACCCTTAGGAGTTTTGAAAAATTCGACTTTTCTCGCAACTTTTGCAACTATTTTGGGAAACCAACATATGGAAATATTCAAAATATCAGTGCTAAATTAGTTCAGCTCTGAGTTTTGCACAGAAAATTGTGTATCAGGTTGACTTTAACTGGGCACAACAAGAAGGAAAGGAGAGGTGGCAAAGAGTGAAGAGAGAGAATTATGCATGCATTGGGGGTGTGTGCTTGAGTGTGTGTGTGTGTGTGTGTGTGTAAATATGAGTATAGCAAAAAATAATTGCTTGTGCGGGTTATTAAATGCAATTGTTATTTCGCAATCAATGCCAATTAAAATCGCCATCAATTTTGCTATGGTAAATGCATTTTTATTGTGTCTGATCTCTACACCACTAACACACACACACACACACACACACAGACACACACACACAATAAACCGCAAGTCAAACAAATGCATGTTGCATTAACAAAAGCAACAACAAATCTGTGCGGCAATTGATTTAAATTAAAATTTAAATGCAAATCGATTAATTGGCTCGAGCGCAAAATTCAATTGAAATTTTCGATTCGTGGTCAAAATTGAAGCTCAAATTGAAATTGAAACTGAAACTGCATTAACTGTATTTGCAGCTGTTGCTGTTGTTGTTCTTGTTGTAGTCAATTATTGCCAACGCTGAATGTAGCAGCCACAGCTGCAACTGTTGTTGCATATTTTCTGTGGCTTTTTGGCACAACTGAGAAAGAGATGGAGACACATACGAAAAGAGAGATAGAAAGAGAGAGAAGAAAGCATGCCAGTGACACATGTGCAGCTCAGAATTGGCTTTGGCTGCAAATTAACAATTTCATTTGATAAATCAAAGGGTCAGTTTCGCACTGGCTCCGAAACAAATAGCAGACCAAACGCAAAGACACTCACATTCATCCGCTCAAACATACACTCATGCACTCACAATTCCCAATTCACATTCAGCTGAGATTCGGATGCACGCATCACTGAACAATGCTTGCTCTGCGCGTGAGTGTGTGTGTGTGTATGTGTGTGTGTGTGGGTGTCTGCTGTGTATGCGCATATTTAACATGACACGAACATATCGAACACCCACGCATCATGGAGCATTCATTTTGCAATGTTGCACACACACACACACACACACTGACATTTGCATAATTGTGTCTGTCATTGACATTGGTTTTCTGGCAACAATTGCAATCGATTTAACTACCTCTCTCAGTCTCACACTCTGCCTCACCCACTCTCTCTCTCTCTCTCTCTCTCTCTCTGTTTATTTGTCTATCTCTTTCTCCCATTGCTCTATTATAAACTGAAACATTTTACTTTGTGTCCAACATGTTTAACAAGCACAATTTTCCATCACATTGCGAAACTTTCTAGGCAGTGTTCCGAAATTTGAATTCGCTTTTCAAAATGTGACAGAATCCGTTTAACATAAATAAATAAAATGTAAATGTAAATAATTAATGATTATTGACTATAATCAGTATTTCTAGTCATGCTAATTTTAAATATTAGGGCTATATAACCATAATCTAAAATCTCTTTAGTTTTCATGTACATGTGAAGTGCAATTTAACAAAACTTAATTATTACATAAATAAATCAGTCGCTAATTGAATAAGCATGAAAGATATTCCAATGTTTAAGTTTTAGGCAGCTGACGAATAGTTAGTAAGAAGCAGAAGTTTGAGTTATTGAGTTAAAACAATTTTGGCAGTCAATAAACTTAAAAAAAAACAACTTGTGTGACACATAGCTCAAGAACCATAGGGGTAGTCAGGTACCCCGCTACATTTCAACTTGACATATGTATATGCAACCTGGCTTACATTTAAATTGATGAATAATTCACCCTTCTAGCTACACCCATGGCAAGAACTCTTTGGATCTGTGCTTTAAAGACACTCTACCTAGTATGATTATAATATAACATATAATAAAAGAGATTCATCAGTCAAAAGTTACATTTGGACGAGGAGTAAACACAAGTGTGAAAGAACTTTTACAATTTAAGCAAATTTCAGAACATGAATGATTGATGGTTGTTGCACTCGTAACTGCTTTTCAGTTAGTTTAAATGCTGGAATATCGACAAACATACATACATATATAAATATATTTATAGAACTGAATAAATTTATATGAATATTGCATGTGTGTGTGTTTCTGTGTGTGCATGCACATATGTATGTATGCGTATTGCTATTTGTTTTCGCACTCTGCAGACTCTTGACATGGGCAAATAAAATTGCTGACAGGGTCAGGGATTGTGGTAGAGAGCCATGGAGCTGATCAGAGGAGAGCGGAGCAGACCTGTGGGCAGTGACTAGAAATTTTAAAATCAGAGCAGGTAAATATTGACTCGACAAAGGTAAATTTGAGCAGACATTGCCACCGAATTCGCATTGCAGATGATTTCACAGTTTTAATTAAAAGGTTTTGTTGGCCAAAAAATTGCTGTTAAATCCTGGCACACACAACACAGACGGGGGAAGGAGGATAGGGAGGAGGGTGCAGTGGGTGCGCTATACGACACATGATCCAAAATATATTTATATTTTTCACTCTGTCAGGCTGTGGCAGCAGCATGCTTTGGAGCTGGGCTTAGGGGTAGTTAATCAAATTTGAAATGAATCAATAAGCAAAGTTTAAATTGCTCCAGAGGACAAAAGATAGGCGCTTTATCAACATTAACAGCTGAGTCATTTATTTTATGAGACATTTCTTCACCAACACACACACGCTAAGCTGTTCTTGTTGTGTGTGTGTGTGCGTGTGTGTACACTTCATTTATTTTATGCGTTTTATCCCTTCTTAAATGTACATGTACTTGGTTAGTCACTCTGCACTCTGCACCCGCACCCCCCTCAAACTGCCATCGCCTATGCTGCACAAAATTTATTTCGCTTTTATTATCATTTTAAGCCCCCACCAACCATCGCCAAGCCCCTCACAAGCCCCTTGCAAGCCGCCGGAACCCATTGCCACCCACACATATGCAGCGTCGAACAAACAAAAAAATTCCGAGAAACGCTTGCAGTTGACCTGGCCACCTCCAACTCCGCCTCCACGCCCTTTGCCCCCGCCGCCTTCGTCTCCGCCTTGACACGTCGCGAACAAGAGGCTATAAAATGTTTTTCAAGGGACAGCGAAGCCAAACAAAAACAACACAACACAACAAAACAGTGCAGACCAGAGCAGACCAGACCAAAGCACGAAAAAATGAAGTGGCAAAAAAATAGTTGCGTCCTCGTTTAAAAATATGTAAACTTGCAGCAAGCGATTCTCTCCAACTGCTGCTTGACAACAACAGCAACAACACCAACAATAGTCGCAATAACAATGGCAACACTGGCAACTGTTGTAGGGGGTGGGAGAGGTGGTGGTTACGAATTGCTGTCTATTTTAGTTGTTGGCGTAATTTTTTCCCATTTTCCCACTGTGCACTTGCTCGCTGGCTCGCTTGATTTTCTTTATGTTTACGCTCAAATAATGTCATTTTGTAAATTGCTTCAGTTGTCGTTGCCCACAACACACAGATACACACACACACACACACACACACACACATACACACAAACACACACCCTCAACCTAACCACCCCCTTGCTGCTGGCATATTTTTTTAGAGCTTCCTTCACATTTGCTGTGTTTATTGTGTTGCCGCTGCTGCTGCTGTTGCCAACAATTGGCCTTTTTGGTCCTTACAGTCGTTACGTCCTTTTGGTGCTGCTGCCTTATTGCTGTCGCTTTTGTCTGTCCCACAATCTGCTCGCATGTCCTGCTCCGCTACCCGACAGCGCTTCAAACTTCTGCCTTTGTTTGGCGCAAAATCAATTAACGCGCTCAATGAGCTTCAAAAAACTTTATAGCACAAACACACACCAACACACTCGCACACACACCAACACGCACACACACAGGCATTGAAAACAAAGCCAATTTACAGTTAACCAAAATGTAAATAGCGTCAAGGGAGCCGCTTGTCCTGAATTCGAACCTGAACCTGAACCAGAGCCTGTCGCAGTTTCTGCTGCTTTTGCTGTCAATGCGGTTGCCAGCCCAAAACTGAAATACAAACTGTAGCTGAAAATGTGGGGGGAAAGTGGCAACAGCAGCAGCTGTAGGTGGATGGCTGGGTCAGGCGCAGGAGTCGGAGCTGTGGAAGTGTCAACTGTTTTGATAAGCTGTAAAATTAAATGTGCGGCAATGTCATAAAAATCTGTGGCACTACCGCAAGTACAACGCGCATATATGAAGACATTAAAACACAACACAGGAGGCGTGGGTGGGGATGGTTTTGGGTGGTTCGCTGTGGTTCAGGTTGCCTTTGATGTTTGCTTGCTCACATTGACAATAGAAGGTTTTCCGTATAAGGCCAAAATACTTGAATATCATCTGCATGATTCATATAGAAGCTTGTAAACCAGTTCAGCCACTCCCGCGAGTGGCAAGTGACAGCTGTGGCTGTACCCACGTGCAGCAAGAGCAGCAGCAGTCGCAGAAGCTGCCACGCAATTCCATATTCAATTTTAGATCAATATAACAACAGCTTACATATACTACAAGCAGTCAACAATAAGTGGGCGGCAATTTTTATTGCTACCTTGCGGCGACGCTAAAGCGATTTGGTAACAAGCCAAACTGAGGCTCGAGTCGCATCGCGTTGTGGCACGGCGATGTGGCATGGCCTGTCGAGTCCTGATTTCTCAGGTGGTCGCTTTCGCACACGTATTTACATTGGCAATGGCGGAGACACTCGCAACTAGACTCCAGACCGAAGCAAATACCAACAGCACCCCAACCCACCATTACCTTAGCCCAATGCCAATCGAGGCCTGCCCACTTGGGCTTGGCTTCGAGTCAACTTGGCTGCGAGACGATTCACTTAGTCATGTTGCAAGTTACTAGTTGCGTGTCCACATGAATAAACACACGTTGCAAGTCTTTGGCAAGTCAACGTCGAGACTTGTTCAACAATTAAAAGTATCGTTAAAGTTGCAGTTTAAAAGCAGTTTGGAATCAATTCAAGTCAGGGCTCTTGGCCCGGTTAGACCACGACGACCGCATGTCCGGCTCAAAGTGTGAACAAACTGTGAACAATTGGCCCAATCAAACGAGTTGCAAACTTTGACATCTGATTTTGATTTCTGGGGCAATACTTTTAATACCCTCTACGCATAAATTCGTTTTATGGAGTTGAGCAAGAGTCAACGTCTATAATAATCATTATAAAATGTATATTTTGAGTAAGCTACTTCTATGCAGTTTTTAGTCCAGGCTGTTTAAATCAAACTTAATAAATGTAGACATTCTACAGGGTATATATAACTTCGCGTCAGTGAGCATTGCGGTTAGCATCCTGGACACGTGTATCCACTAATAGACTTTTATTGCCCCGGCTAAGGAAAACCTAATGATTTATTTTTGTCGTTCTATTTGGTTTGCCCAAAATTCTTTTACTTTTTATACCCTGAACCCATTGAAAATTGGTAAAAGGGCTATAATGGTTTGTGCAAATGTATGTAACAGGATGAAGAAGGCATCTCCGACCCCATAATATATGTATACTTGACCAGGATCAACAGCCGAGTCTATATAGCTATAGACTTCAAATTTGGAATATAAGTTTTCTTTATGTCCCGCGCAAATCAAGTTCATTTCATTTTATCGATAGCTGCCTGAATTTCGCAAATATCTATATATCAAATGGCAATAAAATCCACAATTTCAAAGGCAAACATTTATAATTGTGATTTGCTGTCCAATTTTCATCACAAATGGTCTCGATACCCTCGAAAATGGACTTTGGGGCGATTTAACTTTGTCAAAAGTGACAACTGAATTCAGGGTATGTCGTAGTCGAGCTCACTCGACTACAACATTCTTATTGTTCTTTTCCAAATTTGGTGTACTGATGCGTGTTGTGCGATGAGCGAATATGTGTGTGTTCTCATGTGTTTGAGTGAGGCCTTCTTCTAATTGTTTACGATTTGTGTTTTTTGAGCCATGAAATTAATTTCACTGCCTTTGTGGAATTCGGTTAAGGCCACTTCCAACGAACTAAAGTGATCAAAAAACTTTTATTAAGTGCCAAATGCCTTTTGACCTTTATCTTCATCGCATTACATTCCCAAGTCCTGCAAAGCTTACGCCTATTCACTAAAGTCGAAAAGTATGTGCACAAACAAGAGGAGAAGAGAATCACACAATTTTGGACATTATTAAAGTCAAAAACTACCGATGGTATACATAAATATAGTTGCCAAAAGCTCTGCTTAACTAACTTTGTATTTCCAGTTGTCAAGCAATATATTGATCCCATTTGTATTCAATTTAAAAACGGAATAAATATCATGCGAATGAAAAAATCATTACCAAAAAGGTATTTTCAATGAAAATCACGGGAATTTTTGAAAAAGCAATTGTGGCTTAAGCTCTGGGAAGAGAATTAGCTATACAACTGGTAACATTTGCGCTTTTCGAACACATTCGTTTAACTGCGAAAAAATAAGCTTTGAATAATATTGAATTCAGTTAAACTGTAAATATTACATTGTAAATTTGCAAACGGAATCAACGTTGCGTGATTTATCGCCACATTCCCGGCACCCTATTCCCCCATCCCCACTCCCCCCACACCGGGACGCATACTTGGCGTTCCCATGTCAACCGGGGTCCATACAGTGCCTGCATCGGACGCCAAACCACTCACATAGAAGTGCGTCGAGCCGTGGATTGTCTGCATGCATGAATGCATCTTGACTCTCAGCTCTCGTCTCTGCCCCACTCTGCTCTGCTCTGCTCTCGATATGCCAATTGCAAATTGCTAAAGTGTTTCCTCCTTCCACTCCACATACCTACTCCATCTCTGGCTTTGGCTGGCAGTTAGTGTTGCCTGGACAACATTAACCAGCAACCAGCTCGAATGCGAATCGCAAACTCAATTCCAATCGCAATCAGGAGCAGGCAGAGCTTGTTAACGGCCTCAAAATGTTTTGGGGCTGTCGTGAAACGTGAACTCAACTTGCCTGTACCGAAGAGCTCTCTGACGCAGTATTTAAGTGACTCCAAGGATCTGCGTAATTCACTGGTAGCCAGCAACTAGCATTGGATTAAAAATGCTCTCTATATGTACGCAAAATTTGCAGCATTTTGGAAATGGCAATGGCAATGGATAAGCCGCTGCCAGCAGAGATGGACCCGACAAATTAGCTTAAAAGGCAGTGCCAGAAAATAAAGAACAAGAAGACAGCAAATTAATTTCAATTTTGGATGGATTTTTTTTGTCAGAGCTTGGGCAAAGTTTTTCAACTCTTGGTACTGCGAGTAGCAAATTCGGTTTGACAGTGAATAAAATTGCGCGCTTTGCGTCTGTGAAATGAAATTCATTTGGCGCCCAGTATGCGCCATTTTGGCGCCCCTTTGCATGAGCACAGAGCAGAACAGAAAAAAAACAACGAAGAATGCAGTAGTTGAGAAAGCTCGAATAGAAGATATCCTGAATATATTCAAAATTAACAACTATTATAAAAAAAAAAATATTGGTAATCAATTTTTATCGATATCGACTCGGATATACTTACTTCCGCCTGTTACATACATTTGCACAACTTCGTTAAACCCCTTTTACCCATCTTTAATGGATACAGGGTATATAAAAACGACAGATCAGACAAAGTAGACAACGGAGTCGCAGCGACAAGCAATGAAAAAGTTTTGACTCGTTTTTGGGCCTTACCAAAGTTTCAAGTTTATTAGCGTGCCAAAGTGTTGGCTGCTGCCAGTGTTGGTTAAGTACTTGCACATCGGATAAAAGAAGAAAATAAAAAATCAAAAAAGAAAATCTATCTCTGCCACAAACAATATATCATACCCTTTATCTTAACCAAAATCTTTTGACTGACAACGCCAATGGCAGCATGATATAGTCGCCCGTTCCGACCGACTATAAAATATGTACCGACAGCAGTAAAAAAACATGATAATAACAATAATCGGGTATTGACGCTGATCATGTTTATAAGATCGGAGATGTCTCCCTACACACTTCACGAGAATATTATGATATCCTTTGCAAGGGTATAAAAATAGCAACTCACATGAATTTTAGCTAAGGCCACAAAGTGAAAGTAAGAGAAAGCTACGCAAACTGCATTTGAAGCCAGCCAACATTTCAGGTGCTGCTGCTGTGCGTCCTTGGGCAGTGAGTAAATGGCTTTTTATATTTTATATCATCATAAATGGGGTTTGGAAAACACAGAAAATGAATGAAACCGACTTAATTTTTGGGGGCGCCTTTGGCTTTCGCTTCGGCTTTGTGCACTCCGCAGTTAGATTAGATTAGAGTCGCTGGCTGGCAAATGCAGCGGAAATTGCTTCTAATCATATCTCTCTTTATGAAAAGCACATCAAAGCCAGCCTCAACTGGCAGGCAGCCCATAAAAATGTATTTTAAATGGGATACCCATTTAAAAAATAAAAAAATCCGTTATAAATTGAAAGGCAGAGTTGAGGGTTGATTCAAAGCAGCTGCAAAGTTGAACATTTCATTTTGCTCACATATACATATTTCAATCTATATCTTAGTTACTTTAGGGCGTCACTAATTGCCAACAGATAGCAGAGAAGAGTCTTGTGGCATAAGTTTTAGCTTGGATTATGCTAATCTATCAGCTGCTCAAAGCCAGTGCCTCACTGCGTCTGACCTGAGGAGTCATGACACGTTGAGAAATTGCAGCCAGAAAGAGTTTCCATTGCGCTTATGCATCTCTCTCTGTCAGGAGATGGGCAGCAGCAGCAGCAGAGGAGCTTCTCTAAGTGGTCTTGCGTTGCATGGAAGCGGATGAGCTCACGGCTATGGCAAATGTTGCAGAAAATATGGAGTCAGTCAAAAGTCAGACCCACGACAGCAAATAAATTGCATTCAAGGTGGAAGCCACAACAGCTTCAACAAATGTAAAGCCACTTTAGTTCTACGACATGGCTTAAACGTCAAAGGCCACTCTGCAAATAATTGGTCAACTCTTGACTATTTTCTGGGCAGTGGAATCAAAGAAATTAAATTACTTATTCACAGCCGAGTGCCTAAACTTTTACTACTATGCATATACCTACAGATATGATCCATCCATTTCCATTCCGAGAAGCTAACGCAATAGTCTCAGTCGCTGTCGCCATTGCCTGAATGTATCCTAAATTAAGTTGTTATCCAGTGGAAAAATATGCAAATTGTTTTTGCTCATGTCAGACATAAACTTTTTTTATGACCAAGTGACATGGCAGCCCAGTCTCCCTTTCTCTGTCTCTCTCTATATCCCTCTCTTTCTCTGTCCCATCAGCAACCCCTTGACGCCCTAACCCTCCTCTATTCCATGGCATTTGTCTAGCGAACACTTTCGTCTGGCGCCGATGAAACAAAAAAAATTAAACAAAAGAGCCAACTCGCATGTGTGTGCGTGTGTGTGTGTATGAGTGTGTGTTGATGGTGGGGACGTGTTCAGGTTTATGCACACTTCGTGTATCCCCAAATCAGATAAGCGAGCCTAACTCCTAACTCTTACCTACCCTCCGCACACATCCGTTCTTCATTCAGTTCCATACAACTCAAAAGCGAACCTCTCTCAAAAATAATTGCGAATCATAAATAGTAAGTTGAGGCACGGCTCGACATTATTTAGTGGCAACTACAGGCGACTGGCAGTTATTCTCTCCTCTCTCTTGCCTTGCCCCCTCCAGTGCTCTAGCCTCCATTGCCACCACCGCATCCTGCTGGTTTTGCTGAGCGCAACTAACAGTTAATTAAGACATTTGAGCATTCCCTGCACCGTTACCACCCACTGGTTCTTTGCCTGTTTTATGCCGAGTTCCAGCCAAATCCCTTCCTTCTGTACCTCCCTCTCACAACATCACCCTCACCATGTCCTGCTGCAGTTCGTCGCGTGTTTCCCTTCAACTCTGCTGCAGTGCTACATGTTGCCTTCTCCTGTTGTATTTGTTGGGGTTGTTGCAACTGAGGCAGAGAGTGTTTAAATAAACGTGTTTGCTCCAAATCCCCTGCCCTCCCACTCCCCTCCCCACCACCTTCATCCCACACACACATTTTCCCTTTCACTTCTGCTCACAAGCTTCTAATTGAGCGTGCAGAGGTGCCTTCTAATTATCGCACGAGCGAACCAAACCGAACCGAACTAAAACGGGTTTGGATTTCGTGACTTCGACGCTTCATTGCTGCTCCTGAATTTGCACTTATGTACTTAGTTCTCCTTGTTGTTGTTGTCCACACTATTGTTTCCAGCAAATGCGATGGCGACATTCTGGCAAAGGGTTTCAGCCTCTGCAAAAACATAAATTAAGTTGTTTCGGAGATTAAAGTCGAGGGGTTGCCAGACTGCGACTATGGGGAAAGTGGAGGATTGGGTCACACCCATGTGCGATTGCCTGCTAGGCAGTTAGCCATCCATTCAACCATCCAACCATTCATCCATTCATCCATCTGAACAGGGAATCAACTTCACTACCGCTTGAATTTGTGTGTGTGTGTGTATGTCTGTATGTGTGTGTGTGTATTTCGGTGTATGTGCAAATTTCCTGTTCTGCTTTTTACGGCGGCACGTAATCAAATTAAGCAATTACAGCCCTTGGTACTGTGTACCACTTCCCACCCGCCGGAGCATTGGAACCACATCCACATCCACTTGATTATGGGGCAGCTATGAAAACTCCCTGCAACACTGGGGAGAGAGTGAAAAGTGTCACCTTACAGTCATAACGGTAAACGATGCCCTGGCAAATGAAACTCCAACGGTTCTTTAGCTGAAACTCCAAGTGGCATTTATATCCTCCCCTGGTCCAGCCCCAGACTATGACTAACCCTTGCCAAGTGGGTTCATCTGAGAACTTTCTTGAGTCGTAGTTTCCTGTTCTCAATATTAGTATGCTAATCGTGTGGCTTATGACCAATTAATCAACTCTATAACACATCCAGACCCACATCCAGTCCTAGTCCCAGGCTAAGAAACATATTTTCATTGACTTACGCATGTCCTCGTCCGCACCCAATTTTATGTCCTCCCTTTCCCACGTTAGACAAACATTGCAAACATAACTTTGAGCTGCTTCGAATTGGACTACAGTTGTATCCGATAGGTTTATGGTTGCTGCAGACCCTGCTGGAAGCATGTCGCCAATTAACAATATTGAATTTGAATTGGAGGCAGAAGGCAGTCAGAGAAAGACCGGAAAAGTGCCGACACTACAATGGAATCCTTTCGAGTGGGTCAACGCGAAAGTGTTTACGAGTCGGCTTCACTTTCCTCGGTTCGTGGTTTGGCTCTTGGCGCTAATCGCTTAGCCCATAAAACCCTAAAGGCGCCCCCTAATTATAACTGACCACGCAGCAGTGCAACTCGGTTGCGTTTTGTTTCCGTTTCTATTGCGAGCGAGTGAATGGAAACACAAATGCCACAACGAGCGACGGGTTGAATGGGGAAAACTTCTCTGAATGGCAGTCGACTGACTTTTGCTGCTTACCTCATGGATGAGCCAGCGACAGACCTTCAGACAGACATCCAAACAGACAGACATTGAGACAGGCACTTCAGAGAACTCCCCCACTGACCTAATGAGCCATTTAGCCAATTGGGGTTAATGTCTTGTGGGTAGAAGATGTGGTTAGAGGGGACAAGAGAGGACGAAGCAATGCCTTTCAGCTGCGACTCACAACTTATTGATAAATTTTTCAAAGGTTTCGGCAAAGTTTGTTTCCAGGGAAACATATGAAGTCGCTAACTGACTGGGAAAACTTGAGGATGAGCGAGGTGCTCCATTTTATTTGGTTCATCTCTTCATTTTCATATTTTCCTTACTTATGGGCAAACATTTTGGTCACGTGCTGAGGACGTGAGCATTTTCGTCAATAGCAAAAAGAAGTTGAAACAAAAGTTGGAACTCGCTTTGCGTTCTACTAAACTGCATTGTTCCCCACTCGACGACTGCAGCAATCTGCCTACTGGCAGCTTAGTCCTAAACTTGTTGTGTGTTTCCCTGCTCCACTTCGTGTTGATTGGAATTACGATATCGGGCGAGCCTTGTAAGCCTCCGTGTGAGTGCGTGAGCTGGCTGCTGACCAGTTGTCATTTACACAGCTTACTCCTTGTCCAACAGGACGCAAACAAAACAAGGACACACAAATGGTAGAGCTCTCAATTGGACCTCCCCCAACCGATTACATAGCGATGCATCGTAACTCCAATTGCAGTTGAAGAGAAGGGTGAGCTGCAGAAGTAGACGGGCTAAGTGAAAGAGGGGTTCAGGGGGATGTCTTTGATTTCAATTGGTTTCATGGTTTCGATTTTAAACTTGCACCGAGTGGAAATGCTCCGACAGGATATGAAACTGTAATTGGAAGCCACTGAAGCGAGCTGTCCGAATCTGTATCTGAATCTGTTCTCCTGTCACGCGTCACTTGAGTTCTCTATGAGTTTGTTAAATGGGGTAGGTTGAGGGTGACTTCCTCATATGAAATGACAGATTTCTCTATGGCAACTCGCATATTAATTATGGGCAGATCCCAGACACTGCATAATATTGACGCACAACCCGCTTCATTCAGTAAAGTATGTCTATTCGAATTGATGTTCCCTCGGGAGCCTCGACCTGAAAGCAAACGCGTGTTGCTTGGCCCCTGAAATGGTTTCAGTTTCAGCTTTGTTTCATCCTCGGATCGGAGTTAACATCGAATGTCAGCTGGGCATCCTTTCAACTCAATTAGGCTCTATGTATCCCTTTGTTCTGTCTTTGTTCCTGACTCTGAGCAGTTCAAATTGCCACTTCATTGGCATTTGATGAATCCATAGATGCATTGACTCCATCGAATGTTGAGTTATGTTTCTATCACTCATCACTCACCCAGTCCAATGGCTACAGTGGAAGCTCTGATAACGGCTGCTTATCAGTTAATGTGGCGCTTTATTGAGATATGGAAATTTTCCAGCGTTCAGTGAGTTGACAGGATGTCGTTGTGCCTTCTGCCATTTTCCGACTGACGGGCAACCGCAGACATATTTTCCAACTCATTTCATCGCGTGTTGTGCACGAATGAGGCATCGAAAATTCAGATATCACCGCTAACAAGCGTAACCATGTTCCTATTCCTGTCCGCATCCATATCCCATGGAAACCTGCCCCTGGCAGCCATTTTGTGCAACAGTCGCATGCTGTCCATCATCATTCGCATCGTCATTATGGATGTCATCATCCCCTATCTACAGACGAACGATAGACGAATCATTTTTATGATCCAATGCTAATAAAGTCGTCTCCTTTCTCCTGTCTGCTGTCTGCTGTTGGGCGTCAGCGCCAAGTTGCATAATTCAATTACATCCGATGTAGACCCATAAAACTAAATCAAAGGAAAACAAAGCGTCACACTTCATTTACCCAGCGTGCTCCCCACAGTTATGTCTCCATACTTCTATTCCTACATCTTCTCATTCCATATAATGTCTGGCTCAGTACTTTTTCCAATCAGACAAATTTGTCGCTACTTGCAGCAGTCTCTTTCCAGACAGCGAAGAGTCATAAAAGCGTTGCGAAAAGAAACTTTCCTTAGTATTCATAGTCGACTCTCCCTTTTCTTTTATCTTTTGGATAGGCAGATCTTACATGTTGCGATGCTGCTTATCCTTTTGGGCCATTGCCGATTGTTGGCATCCAAGGGGAGCCAGTTCGTTGAAGACTACTTCTGCTGCTGTTGTTGGCAAGCAAAGTTTTGCTTCGCTTCCTGATTCGCCCCTACTGATGCCACAGAGTTTGTGCCTCAAAGCATCAAACAATTGACTCGCTTGACTTTTGGTTGGAGTTTTGCATTTAGTTTTCTCTCTGAATAATAATATTCGCAATATCGTAGAAACTGTTTCGACTGCATTTCTCTCAGTGTGAAAATGTTCGTGTCTGCTTCGGCTGCCAACAAGCCAACAAGCCCTGGCCTTGGCCAGAGGCGTTTCTCAAACTTGTTGGCGGATTTTGAATTAGTGCCAAGCATAAAGTGTTGGCCCATTATTATCCTTCGGACTTCATAACTTCACTCGTAAAATCTTGATAGTTGCGAGTCCTGTCAGAGATTCTTAAAATATCTGCGGAATGGGAATCACTAAAAGCAAATTGCGACGCATAAAATTAAGTGGAGTTGAGTTGGAAACTTAGTTGCGGCCAAGTCTGATGGGGTTATTGCCCCCATATGCTATTTGAGTGCTGTAATTCCCCATTTATCGAAGTAATTAACTATTTGGATGGAAGTAAGTGAGGAATACGTGAAGTAATAGAAACCTGGCAGGCAGCTGGCAACAGGCCAAGAGGAATTTCTCAGACCCACACCCGGAAACATGAGATACCAAATTTAAAGGCATTTCAACTGTAAATGGCAGCAGTTTTCCTAAGCTCTTCTTCCCATTGTCAGCTGCTGACAATAAGATTGGAAGGCGTTAAAGGGAATGCCCCAAAATGTGGCAGCAAGTGTCAGAGCTTGTGTTGCTTTTGTTGCGGACTGCGGCAAAGGATTGCAACGGTCTCTCATCGGACATATCAGAGATACATCTTTTATATTGTTGCACTCTCCTTATTCCTGTTCTCCCCTTTCAGATATTTGCTTTGAGAATCTGAAACGATTTGTAAAGCGGCCACAACTTGACAGCCATTCAAGGACTCTGAATACTGTGCAACATAATAAAAGTGGCAGGAGGAAATGAAAAGTGCAATCGCACAGTTTGATCAAGTGTGAATTATTCATTCCTCATCCCATTTCATCAGAAGACATTTGAAAATCTTTCAAGATAAGTCGAGACTCTCCTCATTTTATGATGGCGCCGAGATGGTTCTCTGAAGCTGCACCTGCAGTTGCTGCCTGGCTGCATAATGTTCACGAGGCAATTTGTTCGGCGCCAGCAGGACACAGGCATCGTGGTAATCTAAGAATGTCTAAGAATGAGGGGAGCAGACGCCCTTTTGCGGGTCACGTGCTTATTTTCTTTACATGGTGCATTAAGGGGATTCCGTTTCGTTTTATTGCGATTAGATTCTATTTTCTGTTTGTTGTTGTCCTCTGCTTCGCGTGTGCCTGCCTGCCACTTACCACTTACACCCAACACACGCTCGCAGACACACAATACACTTCCACATAACTCACTCAAACACACATTTAAACCCAGTCACAGCCACAGATCGAGTTTCACGTATTTGTTTTTGTTCTCGCATTCGCATTATTATCCTTTTCCCTTAGCCTTATGCCGCTGTGCAGTGTGCTTCTGTATTTTTCTAGGAATTTTCTCTCCCCCTTCCCCCTCTCGGCATCCTTACTGCGGGGGGTTGGTGTGAACTTTGCCACTTTGCTGCAGCTTTTTCAGTTGCTGCAACTGTTTAAGCGTCTGTCAATTGTTGTTTTTGTCCTTCTTGCTTATTGTTATCCTGCTTGGCAGCTTTTTCTACACATTTGTTGCATGGGGTGGTGGCTCGCTTAACCTTTCATTTCAACCCACCCTCCCTTGCCGATTCCTTGACTCACTTTTTGTGTGTGTTTTGTCCACGAGTTGGAATCATTACTGAAAAGTGGGCGTGTCCCGTGGCTGTTGGTTCTTGCCTCCTTGCTGATAAGTGCACGTCTGGCGGCTTAGTGGTTCTCATGTGGTTGTATTCACTATTTCGCTTATCAGTTATAAGTTCTCATTTGCTGTTGAGCACTCCTTCGGGGAAACGCTTGTCCTTGATCGGCTTTTTCTTGGTCGCTACTCAATGGCCACACAAGACACGTGGCAACTGTAGGAACTCCACTCGCCAATCTAGCATCTGCAATTAATTCGACTGTTGCACGTGTAAATATCATAAATGATGCCACAAATTAGGAAAAGGGTTTTCCACTGCACAGCATGAATATTTTCAATTATTTTTAAGAGGCCTCTGTTTTGATTTTCAATTTGATATTATTCATGCTGTAGCTCAAGAGTATTTTTTTTGCCTTTAATTAAAAGTCCAAAGCCCAAAGTGTCCTTCCTGTTGAGACTGCCAGAAAATGGCTGCGAAATTATTTTTCTCGGTTGCTTTTTAGGCGGCTTTTCGTTGCTGGTAATGAGACATATTTAAGGCGTTTGGCAATGTAACTGCGAACTAATCAACCTTTTTTAATTGAATTTCTGTAGCAGGCAAAGGCAAATAGCCAAACAGCCTGGCTGCCCCACCGCACCCGTCCGCCCCCCTCACAACCGTTCTGAAAATCAAAGAAAGTTATTTCATTAAAAAATTTTAATTGACATTCGTTCTTGCAGCAAATTGAGCTTTGTGTCGGCAGTTGACAGCTCCGGCCATCTGTCAGACTAGGACAGGTCCTGCCAAATAACTTTCCTTGCCCAAAATGAATCAAACTGACAGTTTATATATATATCTATATATATATATATTCTTTTTGTGCAACGTTTACTTTTTCTGTATTTTTTTGAGATATTTTGATGTAATTACAACGACAAGTTGCCCAATTTGCTTAGTTTGGTTCTAACTTCGTTGAGTTCGTTTCATTTAATTAGTTTGGGAAATGTTGCTCCTAACAGTTCATCATCATGTTCTGGTTCTCTTCGTCCTCTTGGACATCTTCGTCCGCCTCCTTATATGCTTTCTCTTCTTATTGCTGCTGTTGTTGGCAGCCAACAGGAAATTGCTTCATTTCAACGGCTTTTGAGTGACAAATTGAATTTGTAGCGCAACAAATAGGGCTACTTGTCACAGCCACACACTGACTTACACACACACACACACACGCAAACACATACACACATGCATACGACTGAAATACAATTAAATATATGCAAGTGTGTCTACGACACATGAGCTCAATTCCGTTGCATGCCTCGTTCTCCACAAAACAGCTCAAAATCTTGTCAAAGAAATTGAAACTTTGGCAATGACAAATATTTAACAAGGACAGTGATTGAGTTAGTTCTGCATGAAAATGCAATACGATTAAAATGCTTTGATTGCATTCTAAATATTTGACATTAAGTTATAGTTTTCAGAGAAACAATATTGCTTTTATTACGACATCCGCAACACATTTGTAGCTATATTGAAACATTAATAAACAACACTCTTAACAGTTGCCTGTCAATTAACTACTCGGCTCCGAATCAATTGACAAAAGCAAAAGTCAACAATTTCCCCCAATGTGTTATTCATATGCGTATTAATATGAGGCCCACACTTGCGTGTTCCAATTAATCGTGCCTTGTAATACTGTTACAATGATTATTAAGCTATGTGATATGCTTATTAGCTTATCGCCTGATCATAAGAAATCAATCGGCCACCGAAACTGACCAGAAACTCTTTCTCCCTTCCTCTCTCTCACTCACTCCCTCCCTCTCTCACCTGAAAAAAAACGAGTGAAGCCAAAAAAAATATGAAAGCACAACAATAACAAATGCTCTACTTTGGCCATTTGGAAAAAAATGCGCAACAGTTGCATGTGGCAACAGCAGCAAGCCAGCAAACAATTGTCCTTTCTGGCGTTGCAGAACCCCCAAACCACATCAGCCCCAAGCCCACCCAGAGCAACCGGCATATTTGAAGCCAATCTGCGCATGTGCCCACACAGGCTAAGAACGAAGCTAAACTTCGGGCCACTTCGTGTTTCCTAGAGGGTTTCGGTATTCTCGCCATCGGGCTGGTTGGTGCAACGTTTAGTCGCACACAACTTTCCGGTAGAGTCAGTCGGTCGTGGAGCGAAAAGCACACGCGCAAAAACTTGCAAAATCGCCGGCAGTTCAACAACTCGCAGGAAATAGTGAAACAACGTGCGTCTCCGTCCAGTTTAGAAACAACAACCGCAAAATATTGCCAGCCAAATCATTAATAAACGTAAACGCAAAACGTGCTTCTCGTTGTCTTCGTCGTCGACGTCATCATTATCATTATCATTATCCTGCAAGAGCAGGAGCAGCATTATGCTTGTTCGCGGTTAGTGGGTTGCCTCGTGGCTTGCTCGCGCGTGCTGTGACAACCAGAAGCGTCAGGACATTGAGCCCCAAGTGGCCCAAGAGCCATGTTGACAGGCTTAAATGGGCTCTTAAGCGCTTAAATTTCAAGGCTCTTTTCTCATTACCTCTCATGCTGGTGCGCGTTCGTTTGTTCGCTGCTGTCAACGCTTGGCATTGTCCTGTGAAAAATGATATATTGCCATCCAGGCAAATAAAAGTGTTGGCCCCAAAGTGCGAATTGTGTCTCAGCCAAAAGGATTAAGCGAATGTGTGTGTCTCTGTGTTGGTGTTGTGCGTGTTAACTGGCCATCAGGCCCGCACGCGTCTGTGTCGAATTGGCAATGAAAGGATTAAAAGCATAACATTTCATATCATTTGACAGTCCGCACAGGACACAGGATATGGAACGCGACAGAGGACTCTGCGCCTAAGCTGATTGCGTTTTGATAAGTAAGCATTTAATGTGTTTTGCTAAACACTTTTTTCAACACTCAAACACTCCAACAACAACACTCAAGCAACACACACACACACACAGACAAATCGAGGACACATCTCGCATTCGTCTCAAATCTAAATGCAGCAGCCGTGACTAACCAGCCAGCACGGATCGAGTTGGGACGGCAGCAGACGACCCACTTCAAAGTGAAACTAAATAAATATTTTCACATTTTCTCAATTCGTCCCTTACGAGTGTGTGCATGTGTGTGTGTGTGTACACTAAGCGACAAGCTAGAAGCTATGAAAATAGGTTGCATTTGAAATTGTAGTTTTATAGAAATCACTTAATTTCAGTTATCAATAAACTTAATCTTTACTTCAACTTGTATATAGAAATTGGTAATTGGTAACCAGTTTAGCATGTTCTATGTCGCCGTAAATGTTCTTGATGACTCATTACTTTCTCGCAGTGTATTTTTGTTTGAGAAGTATCTGGTGTTAAGCGTTGACACTAATTGCTATGTGCGACAGATTAAAAGCTTTTGGCCAGCGTTTCAAAGAGGCCAATCCAAACAAGTTGAGTGAAGGTAAATACCCTGTAAAACGATATGGGTGCAGAAGTCTGAACTCGACATAGATGGGTAGACAATTCAAGCAATACAACTAAAAAAAAAAAACAGAGGCACATAACTTACAGCTTTAGTTCGTCTTGTAGCGCTTCCGATAGTGTTACAGGGTGTACAAGTAATGCTTGCTTCCTATTAAGAGTAAGCGAAAGTAAATGGCCGCAAAATCCGTTCAAATCTAAAGCAGCAACAACAACAACTTGAGAAAGCGTAAAGTTATGCAAATCCTGCGCTGCGCTTGGACAGTTTTGAATAGTCTGCCGACCCTGCTTGCCACACTCTCCTCGAACATTTTGGCACGCTAACGCCGCAAACACGCCATGCCGCACGCTGACGGAATGCCTAAGTGCTCGGCCAGGAGTCACGCGCGCGAGCTTGCCTCAAACATAAATGGGCAACCATTAGGAACAACAATGGGCCCTGCCAAAGTGCAACTAAATGTTGCCCCTCATGTTGTATGCTACGGTACAGTTTCCTCTCCTTCTTTTCTTTTCTCTTCGCTTGTTCTGTTTTTTTCGCATTCTCATTTTGTTTGCCTTAGTTTGGGTCGCCTGCTAAGTGGACGGCTTCTGATTATGGGACCAACTTGAGAAATATGCATAGATTAGGCACGCTCTTAGCGCCCTACTTTGTGGCACGGCTTTACGACTCGATGTTTCAATTAGAGAGGGCTTTGCCCCAAACCCCCCATTGCACTTATAACTTAAAAAGGTCAAAAGAATACTTGAGTTCTATACGCTTAATCCCCGGTATAATTTTTCTCAAGATTTTACTTAGCTATGGCAAGGAGTTTAAGGCCATAAATCAAAAATCTGTATATGATTCGTTGTTTTGAGATATCATTTTAATAAGCCCAAATGACAGCCATAATAAATCAATGATTATTGCCAGCCATTGTCCTGGGAATCGTCCAGTTCACATTTCGAGGCTTTAAAATGGGTCGTTGAGTCGAGTTATTTCTTTTTATGGCACTTGCCAGATAAAACCTACAGCCAGACACCAACAATGCTAGGTTCGAGTGGGTGGATGGGTGTTTGGGTGTTAGGGTGGTTGAGTGGCTTAGGGATCCTAAAAGTGTCATCGCTTGGCTGCGATTGTGTCACATTTCCTCAGCCATAATAATAAATTTGCCGCACATAATGTTGAGAAATGGCCGCAGACGACCACTGACTGTAAGAGTTATCGAAAAGCGCTCATAAAACATAATTGGGATTGTTTTCATGTCAAGTGTTCTTTTTCTTTTATCAGCAATTTTAAACTAAAATTCGTACTTAAATTAAGCAAGTTGTTTGTATGCTTTAAGTGGTATTCTGCAACTTTATATAAGTGGTGTTTAAATAAATTATTAATAAAATTAGGCACAGGCAACTGAACAACAAGTTTCTGACAAACGCACATGTATTCAGAAAACTACTTTTGGTCTTATTGTTTAAGTAAACGAAATTGATGTAAATGTAAAACTTTTGCGAGTGGAAAAAGTTTTTTTTTAACTGGAACTTAAATATTACGAAGAAGTGAAGAACCAAAATTTGATGGCAAATAACTTAAAATAAAAAATTGAGAGTGGAATGAAAACAAACTTCAAATATTTTATTTTTTTATTATATATATTTTTATTTATTTTTCTTTATAAATAAGTTGCTGTAAATTACAGCAGAAACTTACATTTAATTTGCTACGTTTTCTTTGAAAGCAATATTGTGCGAAGCACTTAACATCTGAAAGATGCGTGGTTCTGGTTAGATAGGACAAGTTTATGTGTTGATTGGGTAATTGGTAAAAAAGAGTTTTCAGTTGCTACTTGCGGTATCTTGAGTACTTTGTTACAGAAGTGGGGCAGCGTGTGGTCGGTATCCAAAGAGAGTCGCTGAAGTATTCCTCTAGCCAGTGATGATGCTGATGATGATAATCAAATAAATATGGTCATGAGCGACTTAAAGTTATATTCTTTATGCTGAAATATATTTCTGACAAAGGAATGGTTTCTTTCCATAAGTCTGATTGTTGATACGAGAAATGATCCATATAGCAATGCCTTATGTACATATTGTGATTTGATCGTGGATTTAAGAGTATGAGTTCGAAACAGTGTTTAATTTTCCTAATTGTGAAATTGACTTGGCACACTTGTCGGCTTAAATAAATTGTTCGAGTTCATTGCAAATTGCACAAATTGTCCATTAAATTGAAACAAAATATATGACACAGAGCCGATGCCACAGGCAGCAACAATCCTACCGCAGCGAAAGCAACACCAGGCTCAGCCACCATTCGAGCCACAGGGTTTATTAGTGTCCATGGAGTTGCGATATTTACTACACATGTTCCACTACGAACAAACGACAAATCGTCTCGCTCTGTCTCTATACATATATATATCTATCTCTCTCTATTCATACCCCACTTTGCCTTAATGCTACATATGTATTCCCTCCTCGTTGCCCAGCAGAGCGGAGCACCACAATGTAACAAAATCGCACAAATGGCCGGCACAACCACCCCTCCACCTCTCCGGTGCTGCACCACACAATAATGGTCATCGCCCTAGGCCCAAATGTAAATTAATTGCCTGTACAAATTAGCCAGCCGGCGAACATTTCGAACATTTTGTACACTTTGTACATTTTGGACATTAGGCCCATCCAGCACAAAATGCTGGCAGAAATGGACTAAATACGTACGTAGAGCTTCGGCTCTCCTTAATTCCCCACACACAGTAATTGCCCAATAACCAGCAAATGGCATTCAATCGAAGTGCCCAACTATAATATACCCAGGCTTGCTGCGATAAATTTAATTATGAATTAGAAATCATTAAATGTGTAGCCTGTTGACTCACTTTGCTTAAATATGCATTGCTAACTGTGCTGTGATTTATTTAAAAGTTAAATAAGAATTGCTGAGTTCCAATAGATAGTTTTGCTCAGCTTTAACAAAGAGTAAAATATGCAGGTTCTTTGCAGTTTAAGCCAGTCAATAATAATCTGGTAACATATCCAATAAAAAGACAGAGTATACCCATCTGTTTATATTCAGTTGCATGGGTATAATGGCAACATTTTGTCATTGCCACGTAAACAGATGCAAATGTCGCTCGTTATTTTTAATCAGCCATCAAAATGTAAAGCTGCAAATTTATCTGGAACATTGTCGAGAAGCAGGTGGAAACAGTTTTCATTCTAGTTGAATTTTAATATTGTGAGTTCAATTTTTTTTTTTTTTGTATAATATTTACGTTTAGTTTAATGAAGTCGCTTACACAAGCGCCTCCTCTGACTTCCCCTCATTACTCAACGAGTTTTGTTGACTGACTTTTGACTGTTTGTATTAATGTATTTGTGTTTGCTGCTTGTTAAAACTGCCGCAATGTTGTGGGGCTGTGGCAGTTTTCCATTAAAGTTAATGAGCGAAATGACGCAACATTCGACTGTGGCAAATGGCGACCAGCTATTTGCGAAATGAGTGCCAAACAAAGTGCCGCTGGGCAATGTATTGAAATCGAGTTTATTTGCGAATACAAATATCTCAAATTACTCAAGAGCTCAAATTTAGTTTATTCTTTTTTCTATTTTTTTTTTTTTGTATTTTTATGCACGGTTTATGGGGCAGCTTAATAGCCAAGGCGACTTCAGCTGCTACTTTTGCATGCAATTAAATCTGTTGCCAGTTTATCATCAACAGCAATAAGAACATCAGCAACACTAAAACAACAACTGGGAAGGCAGACAGCAGCCCCTGCGCCGATCCCTCCCCCTCCCCCGGCATCCTTTGTGTCTGCAATTGAAGCAAAAACAAATGCCTCGCGGCTCTTGGCAACGCAGCAATTGGAACGAGACTAGAAATGGCAAATGGGAAATGGGAAACGGGAGCAAGTCGAATCTGGCATTTAAAGTCGCAAAATGAGGGAAGGCGCTTGGTAAACAGCAGAGAGCAGAGTGCGCCCCAAAAGGGAGCAACTGGAGTGAGGGGACTGGCAATTGAAACAACAACGAGGCGGAAATAAAATATTAACTTTGCTTAACTCAAACTCACGATTCAATTAGAAACGAAAGCCATTTTATAATTGAAACAAGCCTCAGCTGCCAACCATGCCACGCCTCCAGGCGGTTGCGTTTCCCTATTACCACCCCAAAAACCGCCCCTTGATTTGCTGTACCAAAATAAACGATAAACGGGAAATGTTTGTAAATATACTCGAGCCAAACAATGAAGAACATCAATAAATACTGTGTGCAGCAAAATTAGCAAAAAAGGGCGGCGAAGGGAAACGAAGTCTATAACGATAATGATAATGGCTTGTAGGGAAACGAAAGATGATTATTCATTATACAGCGAGTCATGTAATTGAAAAGTTTTTTGAGACAACTGCCAGGACTCACATCATCATCGTCAGCATCCCGAACACCATCTTCAACCCAAGACAAAACCCGTCGTTCAATTTGTCACTCGCGTGGCTAGGAGGCGAGGGGCGTGGCAGCTGAGACTAGGAGTCGATGGTTTGAGGTTTGGGACTGACTGATGATGCGTGTGACTAAGCAGAAAATTTCCAGCACTGGCTCACCCCAACAACTTGCTTCTAGAGCGAACTCCCCATCCCAGTCTCTGTCTTCCCCATTTTTCCTCCTCCTCCTTCGTCCTGATTATGATTGAGTTGACGTCGTTAATATGTTATCGATGACGAGGGCGGGCGCTCCTCCGATGGGGAAGCAACGCATCCTAGAGCGAATGTTTTCCACGCGCTCGCGACTTGGCAGCTTTTACAGCGGAGGGATGATGGGTGGGGTGTAAAAGAAGGGGATTGGATGGAAACAGCTCGGCTGCCAGTTGTTTGTCTGCTGCTCCATTTAAATCAGTTACATTCCTCGCAATGTCAACACAAACACACACAAGAGAGACACACGCATACACATACACACACACACACAAACACATGCGCATATTCACACACATGAGCACTTACAAGTGCTTATTTGTCTTTTGAATTATTAATGAATTTGTTGAAGGGTTTATCCTCGGGCTTGGGCTTGGGTTGCATTGAAGCTGTGGATGTGGTTGCCTGGCCAGCTTCTGTACTGAATTGAGTTGCAATTGAAGTCTGTTGATGACCTGGCTCTTAATCAAGTGAGTCGTCGCTTGGTGCATCCTTGCGGCAATCGCTCTCATCGCAGATAAGTTTAATTAAATTCCATGCACATTCCTCGGATGCTGCCATCGCGGCCACCACGCCCCCAGCTGGTTTGACCACGCGCTGCAAAACTTTAAGCACTTTTCCATAGCTATGGGGAATATGGGCATGGTAAGCGGAACAGGAACAGAATGAGGTAGAGGCGGAAGCAGCAAAGTTTTCTGATTTCGATTTTTATTGCGGCCAAAAAACTCTGAAACAATTTCCAATCTGCTGCCATGGAGATTAGAGAAGGCGAAGAGGGAAAGAAGGATCGGGTCGAATTGGAACTCGGTTTCTTGGCAACAATTTCAGTTCGGAGGCACTTGACTACCGTTCTTCCTCTTCTATTTAAGTTCTCCTTTCTATTTCCATGCCAACTCTTGACTTTCCACCTGGCCAACTGTTTTGATTTTGGTTCTGGCTCTAACTGCAACTGGTATTCCATTCGTGCAGCTGCACGCAACCAGCAGAAAAAGGGGAAAAGCAAAGGAGAAAAAACCACTTGAACCACAAAATCCGAAAGCCAAAAGTATTCCTTGAATAATTTAATACTCAGAAACAAAATACTCACACGAATTTATTAAAACGGCAGCCGAAGCAACTCGTGTGAGTTTAAATCAGAAGAACCACTCCAATGCGATTCCCTAAGCTGTTAATCTTTTTTTGAACTTTGTAATTACTTTTGCAGCCAGAAAACTTTCTTTGAGAACCACATTCACAAATTATATTCGAAACAAACAACAGAGCCACTCAACCACACTCTGCTACCCACTCTCGAACCACACAGTGTCACCAACATCAACTTCAACTTCTCAGCCTCAGCTACTGTCCGAAACTCAACTAAATCACTTTCTATTCAACAGGATTCACTACAGAACAAACCAACCAACCAGGCAACCGACGACTAGACGAGCAGACGACACAAAAAGGCCAACAGAACAACGAGGACAACCAGGACACGTGCTCGACACCAATAACGGGGTACTGGCTACTGTTGTCCACTCTCTGCTGACCAGCTGGGAACACGTCACCAACGAGAAGAACCAAACCAGCAGCAGCAGCAGCAGCAGTTGGTCGAAGGAGCAACAGTGGGAGGAGGGGGAGGAGTGGCCAGTAAAAAAGCTAACGAAAGTCCAGCAGAGTCAGATGCGAAAATGCTGATGCCGCTTGCAGTCGACAGGCGAATCCAGCAACAACAACAGCAACAAGAGAAACAACCGCAACAAAAACAAAACTGGAAAAGTTGAACCCAGTTTGCAAAAGGGGAGATTATACAGCTGAGGGGAAGGGAAGAGTCAGAGGCAGCTGCAGCGGCTGAAAAGTTCCAAATTTTGGCAGACTGAATCCTCGTTGCTTTGTGGCCGCATCCGGAACTGTTAGCAGCAGTTGCTGTTGCTGGAATTTGATTTTAACGCTTCTTCTTTTAGACAAAATTGTGCCCCCAGCGGAAGAGTCTCCGTACCATTCCTCATCCCCACTTCCTGCGCCTGTGCATCCAGAACGCTTCAATTGCCACACACTGAAATTGGCTGTCACAGAGCCAAAGGGGAAGACAGTTCCACCAGAAGAAGGGGCGAATTCATTGAAATGAGCCCCAATTGTGGCGACACATGCTCCGACAAGTTATTAACTTAAGGTCTGGCGCGCAGATAAGACATCATATAAGGAGGAGGAGAAACAGATCTCTACTTATTCATTATGGCCACCAACCGCTGCTTCCTGCTGCAGTGCGTCTGGATCTGGCTGCTCACTTGGCAGCTGAATTCGGTCAGCGGATATCTGAACATTTTCATCAGCCACCATGAAGTGATGAAACTGATGGGTAAGTCTAGATCGCAGACCTATGTCTCTAGAATGGAAAAACACATATCGATTAGGACATAATCGTTGGTAGAGCTTCCAAGCACGCCCCTAAGCCCGCCCCACAGATATGATTAATAGTTGAAAGGCAAAGTGCGACAGAACAAATTCATTGCTTCTCAACAGGAAAAACAAACAGCCTACGTCTGCGAGGGGGAGGGGATGAGGTCTGGTGGAGGGGGCAGGAGTAGGCGGAGACCACATCGCAGTCATTAATAGTTCCAAAATAATTGTTGACCATGACGACGACGACAACGACGACCACAAAAGTTGCGCGAAAACACGACAAAACAAATCCACACAAATCGATTTCCGGCTGGAGCCCGGAACCAAAGACTGAGCCACCCTCGCACCTTTGCCACCCTGTTGACAGCTGCAAGTAGCTTTCCTCCTTACCCTCCTCCACCCTCTTCCAATTGCTAACGACTTCACAGTCCAGTGCTGAGCATTTTGTTGTTTGTTTTGTTGTTCTTCTGTTTTGCAGCTTGTTGTTCAACGCGAGGCCTCGTTATTGATGGCGCCAACCGTTTAAGTGCCTCCAGATCGACCTTGTGTCATGCCCTGCCCTCCCTTTCCCCGCCCCATCTACAGCCCCAGTCCGTGCTCCTACTCCTAGCCGTATCCTCAAAAATAGTTACAGTAATAGGCATTCATTCGGCGTGCCAGGGCGGAATGACGTCGTGCCTCTCGTTGATTAATGGTTCATGGCTCCAAAATGTGAGTCGAGGCTGTTCCGATTCCAATTCCAACTACGACTCCGACTTGCCCCTGCCCCACTACTCCATCATTCGTCCGTTAGCTGTGCACAGCATTTTCCGGCACTTAACTGTAATTGGAGCAAAATGCTTTCATCTCATTATGCAGGCTCGCTCGCAGTCGTCGCTCCTAATCGCCAAATCACGGCACTTCAATTAGTTGAACAGCATAAAAATAATCCACACAAGTGCCACACGAGTCCCAGATTGATGAATGACCCACAACTCTGAGCTGCAACACTGGCAAGCGTCACTGTGCCACTTGACCCCCATCTTAGTGCCTCCGCACCTTTGTGAGCTAATTCTCATATGAACCCCTTCCTTTCACTTCTCTCCTGGCTTGCAGATGAGTTCGCTGAGGCATGATACTCTCCCGGCCGGCCTTGTCCCTCTTTCCCCCTCTCTCACCCCTTTCTCATTTGAATGCAAATCGGATTTCATTAGCGACAACTCAGAGAATCTTCCACTTTGTTTGTTGCTCTTTGTAATTTGCTCTGCTTTGCACGATTCCAATAGATTTCTTCTGTCACTTCCGCCTCTTCTTCTTATTTACCACATCCACAGAACTCGTTATGTTTTTAACTACCAGTTAACACCCCCGCCCCGCAATACTTGCCAACCCCAGGGTCTGTTTCCATTTCAAAATTAACAAGCAGCATGAAATCAAACAAACTGACCCGCCCACCTCCCCTTTCCCTTATTCTCATCAACAGCTTCCCTTCCTCCCACGTGCGACATGCTGTTGCATGATTTGTTTTCAGATGGCCTCACCCTCCTCCGCAAATATCTCTATGGCTATTTGTTCATGTGGAAGTCGCGTCACGGCTGCATGACCCAACTCCAACTCCAACTCGAATCTCTTTGCCCCCTTTAAAGTGTTCGCATTTCTGAAATACTTTTACTCTCTGGTTGTGCCTCCATTGCTGGCCTGGCTGTGATTGACGTGATGCATTCTCGTAATAAAAATCGGGTACATAGTTCAGTTCAGTATAACGCCCTCACATGGCTGTCAACTCGCAATTTGAAGGAAAGTTTCACACAGCATAAGTTAAACGATTTTTATTCCGCTCTCTGTAACTATACTCCATTTTATATATATCTCGATTCCTTCTCCTTCGAAGGAGTGACGACAACATTAAAATTAAATATTGTTTACGCTTTTGTTGAAGATTTTCCGCTCTGCCTTCCATTCCATCGCGTTGCCCCAGCAACAAGCAATTTTCGTCCCAATGTTGCCAGCGACACCAGTCAGCGTCAGCCACCAGTCAAGCCGGGTTGCCCCATCTCCCCATCCTCATCTCCACACCCTTGCCCCGCCCTAGAACTCGGTGTGCAAGGGCGCGTAAAAATGCAATTTCAACAAGTTTCACTTTGATGTGCACATTTCTTGGCCCCGAACCCCACGAGAAACAGGACCTTTACACATCTTGAGTTTCTCCCACCTTGTGCTGGGAAATTTCCCTTTAAATTAAAAGTTAATGCAAAAGAAAATTATTTTTAATGAATAGAAAACAGCCCGAAAATCGCCACATTAATAAACCAACCCTAGACCCTTCACCCCCAACTCCTCCTCTGGCTTATCAGTGTGTTTTGGTGTCGATTCGCTTTATTGCTGAGTAAGGCGCAAAGAAAAATGGAAAGCTTGAAAGAAATAGAAGGTGCTTGGCATTTGTAAACTGTGTCAATTAAATTCCGACCTGGACTGTGATTCAAGGAGCACAGGCAATTAAAAGCACTGCATTCACTGCAAAGGGATAAGCCGTGTCGAGGTGTCACCCAGAGAGGATGAGCAGGTTAGTGGGATGGGTATAGGAGAGATGATAATTTCAGAGAATGCACGTTGCACTCCTTCAAAGCGGCTGCCAGCTAATGACACTAATTATCCTCTTAATCTTTTATGCAAATTGTGTGACGCCATTGTCAAAGTCGGAATCAGACGCTGCTTTTCCTTCTGCCTCCTCAGTCCACAGCTTCCCCTTCCACCCTCCACACTACTCATCCTGCTCTGGCAGCGAGCGTCTGTGGTTGCAGTGTCACGTGTGTGCGGCGAAGCCATTCAGACAATCGCAGGTATTATAATTATGGTGGAGAGACAGGGGAATTTACTGGGGCAAGCCAGAATGAGAAGAAGACTTGTGAACGAGCAGAAAGTTTCACAGGCGACGGCAAAGTTGGAGCTGTGCAAGGCGCGTGATATGAAAGACGGCCAAAGTTGTACGGAGCAGGACTTGGACCCGTAACTAAGTTGGATGTCCTCTTTATCTTGGCCAGCAAAAGAAGGGATTTGCGAAATTAAAGATGCTTTCAGGATGTGGTTTAAATTTCGCTAAAGATGCCAATCGAAAAGTGGAACTCTCTCTAAACGTGAATCACATCCGTTTTCAATCAGAGTTGAATTAATTAAGCTTGTCACAAGTGCATTTCTCATTCCATTTGCGGTGGCAAGAACCCACTTGCAGCTCCTCTGTCACCTTTCATCATTGTTCCGGGCTGAGTGGCATTGTTCTCTTCGTGTACTTGTGCATTTTTAATGTGAGTCGCTTTGAGGTTGTGTTTGTGTTTTTTGTTTAGTCTGTGACGAATATAGTCTAAATGAATGAAAAACAGGATCAAGCTGGAGTATTGAGAGGCAGTTGCAGCACCTTGCCTCTCCTTCTACTCTCTATTGCTTTATATAGAACTGCGTAGTTTGTCAGCGGAAAGCGGAAAACGGAAAACGGAATACATAAAAGGAAAGTAGCTCACTTTGGATAACCTGGAGAGCTATGAAGTCAGCGGGGTGCATACAATTTCAAATTCAAAAACAAAATGAAACTGTTCAGGAAAATGGCTTAAGAATTGGGGAAGTTCTTTGCCGAGCCAAGAATAGAAGGAAAATGCTTTTTCTTGTTCTGTAATTGGATTTGAAATTGTTTTAAAAATCGGGCAAGCCCCTCTTCTTCTATCCTAAGTGCGCGCACTTTCACATACGCAGCTCAGTCGTTGTCCTTCACTCAGACTTGCCTCCGCCGGAAGCGCAACATTCAACATCCGCAACAGACGCGCTGTCTGTCTCAAAGGAGGCAGAGGAGAGTTAACAGTATTTGCGACTCTCAAAGCAAAGCGAGACCAAGATAAATGCGAAGGCTGCTAAGCCTGATCCCATGGAGTAAATGATGCAACATAAAGCAGCCGACTCGCAAAGAGCAGAGCTAGGAAAATTTGGTAGTGAGGCAGTGGCAACAATGAAAGCGGATGAAGAAATTTAATTTCACGTCTTTTTAACTCGAACAGCTCGTCTTTCACTACCAGCAGGGATGAGTTACAGCCAGGGTTGGGGTCAGTGACTTGGGCGCTCCCAAGCTAGTTACGAGTTACACAAAGCAAAGCGAATGACGATGATGATGATGATGTTTCTGATGTCCCGCCTCCAATCGAGTTAGTCAACACTTGACACCTTTTAATATTTGGTCTCACCCCATTTGAAATCCCTCCGTTCACCGCGGACGCCTGTCGCGCGTCATTTGAGACCTCCCGAGAGCGAGAATCAATTGACGCCCCTTGCATTGTTGCCTGTTTGTGACGGATTCGATTTCGATTATTATTGTGTCTTGGGTTTTGTTTACCGAAATTCATTCACCCTCTGCCAACCCGCTGCCACCCTCAGTTGTTGCGTTGTCGAGGAAATCAATTTCCGTTGAAGTTGAAAGGTGGATGCAGGTGGCAGGGGAGGGGAACAGAGCCATCAACTTGCGGAAAAAGTAAACACAAAATGCACAAAGTTTGCACAGCACAAGAAAATGCTAGAAACTGCGGGGACTGGGACTGCAAGGGGAACTTCTAACAAAGCAAATTGTGAAATAAACTTTCTCTTTATGCCTGGAATGCATCCGCATCCCAATCTCATCCTGATTCTTCTCACATTCTCGTTCGCCTCGCACTCGCAGGCCTGGAGGCGGATTTGTTCTACGTTCACGAGGGAGCCATTAACACATACGCGATGCACTTCACCGTCCCCGTCCCTGCAGATGTGCACGAGCTGGAGTTCTCTTGGCAGAGTCTCATCGCTTATCCAGTAAGTAACCCTTCTTTTTCTCTCCCCCTTTAACTTGCAATTTGATTTGCACTCCATTAACTGGCTATCTCCCCCTTATCCCATTCTCAGTTGCGCTACACAATCAGCATCGAGTACGCCAATGACCAGGACGCACTGGGCACACCCACTCTGAGCATTCCGCACAAAGGCCTTGTGCCGCAGGAGATCGAGTCCTTCCTGGTCTACCTGCCATGCACGGGCAACGCCAGTCTGCAACTGCCTGTGAATGTCAACATGGTAGTGCAAGGACCTCCCCGCTTCAACGATACTCGTCTCCATTTCAAGCGCAACAAGATCTGTGCCAAAGGTAAGCTCAAATCCCAACACTCTCACTCACTTTGTCATCCTCACATATCCTCGCTTCCACTTATTGCCATTGCAGGCATCTCACCGGAGCCGAACCAGTCGCCAGCCCCAGCCCACGCCCCTTCCCAGGGACCCGCTCTGATGAGCGCCGCTGCCTGTGCTTTGGGTCTGGTCCTTGCCGTAGGCCTCGTGGCCAGCATGATGTACGTGCGAGCTCGCAAACAGCTGCGTCAGGACTCGCTACAGTAAGTCCAATTGATTGGCCCATCAATTCAATTATCTATCCGCTTATTACACTTACCCCACTCCTATCTGCACCCTTCCATTAGTACCAGCTTCACTACAGCCGGTTATGGCAGTCATCAGAACGTATTCATTCGCCTTGATCCTCTCGGACGACCGCCCAGTGCCACCGGCTCCTACGCGACCATCGCCAGCCTCAACAAATATCCGGTGGATACCAAAAAGTCGTGCAGCATATTTGACCGTAAGTCATCTATTCCCTCCCCCTTTACAATCCAATATGTTAGTCATCGAACACAAACTACTTACTTCCCCACAGGTTTCCGCAGCTCGCCAACACCCACACCCTATGCCACCGCCCTGCTGCCAATGGGCGACCAGACCGGTGAGACCATTTACTCGAAGCCAGAATCGGTCTGTCCCTCGAGGATATCCTACTACACCTCCTCGCAGCTAACCCAGGTAAGTCCCAATCTATCCCACTCTGTGTCTCTGTCTCTCTCTCTCTCTCGCTCGCTCTCTCTCTCAATCTGTGGCCACACGATTTACCTCCTGGGGGTTGACTGGCCTCAGGTAAATCAAAGCCTTTGATATGTTGCGACACGTGCCATGTGCCAGGCACAAATGGAAATGAATCCTGTTGATGCTCAGCCTGCAGTGGGTCGGTTGCCTTGGCCACCAGTGCCAGTCCACTCCACTCTGCTCTGCTCTACTCCAGTGCCAATTTTTGGCACTCGCCAGACGATTGCTCCCAAGACTGCAGACATATCCAATGCCACACTCAAGCCACCTTTCCTCGGCGATAAAAATTAAATTCTAATTTATATTTACGAGCTGATAAAGCTCCCGAAGTGCGTTAAACTCGAAACAACAGCCATTCATAAATATGCGACTCTCCCTTTTACTCGACAGGGTGCCAGGATGCCGGGATGCCGGGATGCTAGGCTGGCAGGGTTGCCAGCTGCCTGGCTTCCAATTGGGTTGGGGCAAGTTTTGCGTGGTGCTCACGTACGTTGTGCTGCGACCCACAAACCCATTGCAGGCAGAGGTAAATTACATAGATACGAGTTCTCATACGAGAGTGAGGACTTGACAGAGTTGGGGGAAGCGTGTGAGTCTGTTTAGATAAGCGAAAGGTGCTTCACAGTCCCAGACAAATAAAGATAGGCAACTCTTGCTCCTCATCTTCCTCCCTTTGTTGTTCTTCCAAACGAGATGTTTGCTGAGTGCAATTTAGGAAACTTAAGTTAAACTAACCGAAAGCCACAACTAAAACCCCAAGAGCAGCTATCAAACCTCAAGCAAGCATTGTCTATATGAATCCCTCAAATTAATTTAATGATAGTCCACAAATCTTTTTACACATTCCCTCAGTCATTCGCGACTCTCCTCTGACCCTCCGCTTCCCTCGCAAACATTTTAACTTCTTGGCGTTGGCAAATCTGTCCCGAATTAGAATAAATTATTTAGCAGCTTCTTTGCTGTTGCTTTGGCAAAAACTTTGCACAGACCCAAGAGGCACCAACGTTTACATTTTTCCTAGACAACAAAGTCAGCCACCCCACCTCTGATTTTCTTCCACTTTGCCGCCATCACCATGATTGTTTGGGCCATTTTCGTCACCATCTTCAAACGCAATTTCCATCGACGCATAATTAAATATTCAATTTCCATGGAGACTCCTCAGCATTTTTATTTGCTGCTTATTCCTCAACATCTCTCCATCTGCTTCCTGTCGTTGTCCTGACTTTCGTTTGGCCTCAGCTATTTGCTGAAACGATTTCTGTTTGTTTAGACTTCAATTTCATACTCATTATGGCAACCGTTTCGAGCCATTTGACTGAGGAGCTGAAGAACGAGGAGGAGCACATGAACAACCACAAGCATACCCACTGCAAGGCACTCACAAACATAGATTCACTTACGCACTCACATGGATATCTGTGATATCGGGATGTCTGGGATAATACACAACGCCAAGAGTCATTCTCGTATCGCACTGAAGGATGCGACGGGGGAATTAAATGAATTTCAACAAAAGTGGGCACCAAAATTGCATATGGCTCTGCCCGACGAGCAGAAGGAGTTTGCCATAATTATTGCTGTTCTCTTCTTATAACCCCCCATTATCCAACCCTTGTGAGTCTGTGTGAACGTTAAGCAAACTGAAGCCCCAGCCAAACAGACGAAGGAGATGCAGAGCCAGAAAGAGGCAGGAGCAGAGTGGAGACTCACTCATTTAGTCAAACAATTATATTCAAGTGCACACACACAGAAATGTTGTTGGCCCTGATCTGCTCACTTGTGTGGAAATATCCCTATCCTCCCCACTCCTCACTCGTTGTGTCTATTCTAGTGGCACTCCCTTTGGATTCTATTAAATCAGTCTATAAATGTTGCCCAAATTGCTTTAATGTGCAGCGAAAGCTTAGTTAACGGCAGCTACAACAATTACAGCACATGGAAAGGCATGGGTTCGGCGAGGGGAGGGTTGGTGGGAGGTAACGGAGGCAGTAGGGTAAATAACAGTAAAAACAGCAGCGAACGGAAGCCAGACTACAGCTGTTGAAACATGACTTTGTGCTTGTTTAGAAACACTTGCAAAATATTATTGCAACAGCAAAAACAAAAGTCTCGAATGAACCAATTGCGGGATCAGGAGAACAACTAGCTGGGAGGAGCAGAAGGGCAATCAGGCTACACGCCATGTGCAGCGGGCAAGCGAGGCAAACATAGAAAAGCATTAGGATATTGGATCAGGACTAAGCTCAGATGGAGATGAGGATGGAAGGGGATTAAGTGGCTGCTGCGGTTGAAGATGTCGAGCAAGTACATAAAGTGAATGGGTTGGAAGTTGGCCCAGGATCCACCTCACCGCCACGCAAAGCATCTGAATGGCATCATTTGGGGGCAAAGTTGAAGAAGTGCGTGAGCAACCCAAGCGAAACATCCGAGCAAAGGATGGGAGAAAACATAGAGCAAAGTTGGAAATTAATTTCCATGGAGCACGCCCCGGCACGGAGTATCTTATGGAGATAACGAGAGAGAGATTCGTGCAACCTACACAGGTGCTAATTAAAAATGTTGTCGTCGCCTCATTAAAGAAATTTGTAAATCAACCTGCAAATGACGCGCGCAGCCTGTGAAAAGTTAAGCCTGGGCCTTAACAAAGGCATAGAAAATGGGAGGGGCAAGAGGAGGGTGTGCAGAAAACTGTCCCCCTTTGGGGCATCTGGGGTAAATGGGGTGCGGCACGTACGCCGTTAATGGATTTCCCAGTGTTGTTCTTTTGATTAAAACGCATTATTTACATTTGCGACACAGACCAAAATAAAGACCAGGCTACAAAAGGGGGGACAATTTAATGTGCGACGGAACTCAAGTCAGGACAGGTGAGGGGTATGGAACCATGGGGGGCGAGTCGCCGTTGGCAAAGGTTGACAAATTACGTAGCCGCACGTTGATTTTTTCAACAAATTTTGCACAAGTTTTTGTGTTGGTTTTTTCCCTCTGCGCTTGTCGGCAGGTTCAACTGCAGTTTCTGGGCTAGGCTAGGGCCAAACTGCGGCGGATGCTTTTGTCTGCCATTACACTATTGATTACTTCCTGTCAGAGGGACAAGCGCAGAGAGACAAACGGAAGTAGCCAGCGGATGTTGCCTTTTTTTGCCTGTTAACCAGGCAGAGAGAAATCGTTAGAAAGAAACAGACACCGATACAGAGAGAGAGAGAGAGAGAGAGAGAGATAGAGAGGAAGAGGAAGAGAGTTTCGACTGTCCAACATGGGCTTTGTGTGGGATTTGAGCAGCTGCAATTTACGGCATAGGCCTCTGCGGTTTTCACACCATCCACTTCTCTGGATGCTGGCAATGCGATAAGATGGATGCTTTGCGTGTTGCTCCTGGCTGATTTCATTGTGGTCAGTGTGTGTTAACTACCTGGGGCTAAAACAGCGTAAATCATGGTTTTGCTTGTTCAATGAAACACTGGAATCTGCAGACAACAATAACTTATGCTGTCCACTTCTGATGTACAAACAACATTGGCTTAAAGTGTCACTTGAGCTGTTGTAGCCGAGTCAAGAGAAGTAAGCTTTGTCGAGCATGCAGCTGCCCAGAGCGAAAACAAAGCACTCAGTTCAGATTTAAGCCTTACGACTTATATTTAGTTTGCTTTCACGAGATTTTATTTTGACTCCTAACCTACTTTCGGCTATTTTGCCTTGAGATTATCGGAAGAGCAAAGGCAGCTTTAAAGCGAGTTTTATGTTGTATTGAAAGAAATAATTGTAACTATCTAAACTGCCTTTAAAAATGATTTGTTCTCATTCCACTTCCACTTTTAATTAACGGCTTATTGTGTTTTTTGTTTGCCCAGTAAGCCGCTTAACCTGCTAGTTTACCAGCTCCTACTTAATCTGTCTTGCTGGCAATGGAGTTAGAAATAATTCAATTATCTTCGAGTGTCTTACAATTTACAATTTTAGGTTACGCTCGGCTTACTCAAGCAACTGAATAAATTGAAGTCAAATCGAAAACATTTTAAATAACAATTTAATTAATAGATACTTTTTTGAAGCAACAATTGAATACCTAATGAGACACTTAACTGTGGACGTGTCAACAGACACGCGATATTTAATTGAAAGGTAATTGCCTGTAATTAGGTATGGGTATGGGTGTGTGTGTGTGTGTGTGAGTGTAAATGTGTGCGTGTGTATAGGCAGCGAAATGGGTTAAGAATTTTAATTGGGACTCTTGGCTTTCGGGCCTTTTAATTATGCATTAGACGTTTAAGACCACAACAAAAGGCCCCCAAAAAGTTACCAAACTGTTATTAAATGTTCGAACGTTTCACTGAAAATGTAGGAGGGTGGCAACGCCAACAGCATGGCGGCAACTCATCAAATTGCCATGCATCAAATCGATGAGGCATAAATCAAACGAAAATTCAAATTAGTTTCCCAGCCAATTAGAACGCTCACTCTCCGCACTGCCAATAGCTAAAAGCCAAATGCGAAATTAATGAGAGTTTTTCCTCAGTTGGTTGAAAATAAATAAAATAAAAATTCTTGAAAATTCCACCAGCCTTGATTAAAGGCCCGGCTCAACTCGACTGCAAACGACTCCAGAGAGCTGGCAAATGGGAAATGGAAAATGAGAAATGGCATGAATGAAAATGGGGCAGCAGGCAGACAAACACGGCAGGCAGTCAGGTAAATTGAAATATAATTGAGCTACGAGCTCAGGTTTTCTTGCTGCTGCACAAACTTTACGTTTGTCAACTGACTAATTTCAGTTCATTAAGATGCCGCTTGCATTGTGATGCCGAGGTAACAGCTCGTATCTGCTCATAATAACCAGTTGTTGTCGTTGCCTCTGGCAATTGTGTGTCGCTGCAACAGCAACATCGAAAGCGACAGCTTCTCAGCCATTTGCATGTTTTCTTTCGTTTTCAACCTTAAAACAATTTGGAGAATGCACAGTGGGCACGTCAAGTTAGTTAAGTGGTTGTAATCAAATTGTAATTTAAAGTTGAACTACGATTGCTTTTTAGTGACCTATTTCCTTTTATTTAGTGCTGATATATTAAATGAATTATATTTAATTTTTATTATCAATTTTCCACACTAATTTTGCACTCATGGCAATGGATTTTCCAATCAAAATTTATCTTCAAAAGAAGCCGATATATTGATTAATAAAAAAGGGTTTTCGAACAGGATTCTAAAACTTTCCAGGCTTGTATGTTGTACTACCAAAGGGAAAGTTTCTAATTCCCTTTTCCGCTCTTTCCATATGTGCTGAGCTTTAATCACCAGTCATCAATCAACCCGTCAGTCAGTCAGTCAGTTAGTCAGTGAGTTACTTAGCACAAACTTTTTATTTATCCATAGCATACAACCAGCAATGCCTACCCCTAAACAAATTCCCAACATTTTGTTGTCTAAAGCGCAAATAAATTAAAAATATTCACATTTTTTGTTTGTTTTTTTTTTGCACTGACTTGTGCCACTGTGGCTTGCTAAAATTACACTTAAATTGTGTCGGGCTGTGCTTATTGTCATAGTTCGTGTTGCTGCTGCTTGCTGCTAGTTGTTTCTGTCTGTTGCTGGTTGCTGCTGTTGTGTGTTAGCTGAAAGTTCGTGTTGCAGACAAAAACGCTGTGAGGCACACGAAATGCTGGTAAAATTGTCATCAAGCATTTTTAATTACGAGCCAGTCAGCAGCTCAGCGCTGTGGTTGTAGAGCGAGTATAGTGTGTGTGTTTTGTGTGTATTGTGTGTGTTGTGTGTGTTGTATGTGGGCAGCCGTAGAGCTGCAAGTGACATAAACAAATCAGACGCCTGTCAAGTGTGCAAGCCGAAATTTGTGTGTCTGCGAGTGTGTGTGTGTGTGTGGGTGTGTATTGTCATTTGCACACCAGCAGTTACGCAGCCAACACCCCTGGCCTTCAACAATCATACCACCCTACCCTGCTTGCCAGCCTGCCATGTTCTGTTGTCATTAGAAATGTCACAACAAAGCCAAACAGCTGCAAACCAAACGTCAACATTGCCAACGCTTTGAGCCATATTGTTGTTATTGTTGTTGTTGTTGTTGTTGCAGCTGGCTGTTGTTGGCTATGTGTTGCCAAGTGTCGCCAGTGTTGGCAAGCTAGAAACACATAGAAGCCCGCACTCCCCAGCATCTCTCTCCCAAATCGGTATCTATATTCGCTATTCTCCAACACAATCCGTTGCCATCCTGTTTGTCGCATAGAGTTTAAAATTTGTGCAAATTTATACTAACAAGCAAACCTCATCTCTACCCTTGATGACTGCCATATTGGTCTCTCCCCTCGGGTTTTCCCATCTCATCTGGGTGTCAATGCCAAGCGAGACGAGAGATCTGCGACTAGGAAGTCAGTTGACAGCACCAACGAATGCCATCCAATTTTCGGTTCAAGCAATAAGCAATAACCCACAACAGCAACAGCAACAGCAATTTGAACATGAGCTGCAAAATCCAATGCAATATTGTCTATTTGACATGCACTTTTAATATGCCTCACAAAAATAGCTTAGCGTTTGGCACACAGGATACGGCACTCTGAAGAGGGGCATGTTGCAGGTGGTTGCGAGTGGTTCATTTGGCCAAAATGCAGTGCTGCCTTTGCAATCCAAATTGGTCATCAGCATCAAAGTCAGTTTAATGTTGTTTAATGAGATTCCGTTGAGTTGGCTCCGGTTGATTGAGCATTAATTATTGATGGCAACTATGACCTCGTTGAATTATAAATCCATTAGAATCGCATTTCATTAAAAATGTTTACTTTTGTGGCAAATTCAATTTCTATTTATTCAGAAAAATTCACAATGCATTATAAATTAAAATGTCGATTAATTTTTTTTTAGTTGTTCAGTTTTAACAAGGTTATTTTTGGAATTTGATCTTTCAATTTTTAATTACCAACTTTGGTCATTCAATTTAAGGCTAATAACCAACTTAACTATTTTGGTTTTGTTGCACCGTTACATAAATTCACCATCCAAAATTTGATACAAACCATTGCATTAGCTGTAGTATCTGTATATGTGTCGACATGTATCACGTAATTTACCGGCATAACTATATATCTGTGCTATATAGCCGACTAAGCTTAACTGCAGATACGGTTTTAGTCAACGCTTCCTTGAATACTAAGCCGATTACATAAAGTCTAATTACACTTGACCTGTGCTCATTAGGAGCCAACTCTCTGCTCAGATATTGCTCAACAAAAAAGCAATAAACAAACAAATTTATATATTATACATATATATATACATATATATATATATAAAACAAGGAACAAGGCTGGAGAGGACCTTACACAGTTGGTGCAATAAAAGCGACGCCGGTATAGTCCGCAGACACTTTTGTTGTGCGCTGTCGGTGACATTGCTATTGTCGCTGTTTTCCCGTCCCTCTTCCGTTCCTGGCTAAAGCTGTGGCATTGTATGCTGAGCGCTTTGCATGTCGTTGGACCAGTTGGGCGACAAGGATTTATTGCCAGCGCCGCATTTACGAACTGCCGCTGACGAGGAGCAGAGCGCGTTGATGAGCCGGGCCAGAGCCAACTAAGGCAGGACCTGGTATTGGTATTGGTGTTGGACCTGGAGCTGGAGCTGGAGCTGGAGCTTTGATGATGGAGTGCGATACTGTTGCCTTTTAATTGAATTTTCTTTGTGCGACAGCCGCAGCAGCAGAAACAAGTACAATAAAGGACAACAGACCAAAGCTGCGTTCACAGAGTGAGAGAGAGAGAAAGAGAAAGGATAGGCAAACGGAGCAGTCGGAGTAAAGTGGCAGTGAAGGCAATAATGAATAAAATGACCCAACAAAAGGCAAACAACTATTGTTTTTATTGCTGCTACTGGTTGCTGTTGCTATTACTATTGCTCCTGCTGGTTGTTGTCCTGTTTACAATTGGCAGGACAATTGCCAACAGTCGTGTAGGTAGATAGCGTAATAGTCCGCAATATATTGTGGCAAGCACACGCATATTGTGTCGCCTCGAATGAAGCTGTTTGTTTCAATAAACGAAATTGTTGGCCAGTCTCTCAGGTGGCAACCAAATCCCATTGCCACTACCACTGCCCTGCTGCATCCAGCTTGCCAGCACAAATGGGGCAAACGCGCTGTGCCACATTTATGTAAATTTCCACACAAAATTAAGAAAGAAATGAAGAGATTTTTCTTGAGTTTATTAGACCAGCGTATTGAGAGACTTTTCCAGCATTCTCACTCCTCTCCCCATCTCCTAGGCCCATCCCGGTCGGGTAAATGATTTTCGCTGTGTGAATTTTATGAAAATAAATGAGCTGCTCGCGGGACTAAAGAGAGTCGCTGCTAGGGCTCCGGCCGGCTCCCAATCTCCTATCTGCTGTGCTTATCTTGAGTGCCTTTCAGGCCCCTATCCACCCATTTCCGCCCATCCCTCCTAAGCCCTTGTTTACACAACCCAGCTAGCAATTTCCTACAGCTGCGCTCCCCATTGTTGTTGATTTGGTTGTTGTTGTTGGTGTTGTTGTTGTTGTTAGTCGAGGGCTTGGCTTCTGCTTACTCCTGCACCTTCTGCTCCTGCTCCATCTCGTCAATTCCCTGTGTCTCGGCCTGGCTTCTGGCTCCTGGCACAAGGCTATGCAAACATGCTCGACGAATTAAAGCTTTTTGCCAACCAATAAATTATTCATGCCGTAAGACAACTACGGCTCTCCCGGCGGATACGGGCACTACCCCACTAGCTGTAGCCCCCATTCTCTGCCAACTCCACCAAGGGCCACACTCCCTACTTTATGCACAAATTATGGCGCAGGCAGAGCAAGCATCGTTTGACGGAGTTGGCAACGCCAGCCAGTTGGCAACATCAGCAGTTCCTTCAAGCGGAAACGGAACTCAATTCATTAAAATGAATGAACGTAGCGCAGCCAAGTGCATGACTAACGGTAAACGGATGCAAACTGAAAGATGCAAATCCGGCAGATGAAATTGCGTTTTCATTGCCCTTTTTGTTACACTATGCCTGTCGGTAGCGCCACCAGTCCTTACCACTCCTCCCCGCCCCCTCACAACAATCTGCTACTATCCAAAATTCATCAATTGTCCATTCCCCAAAAAAGAGTTGGTTTTTAGTATAGAGTTGAAGACTATTTGAAAGGACATGAGTGTTGTCCCAACACAGTTTCTATAAGCAAAAGGAGCTTGAGTAATTATTATATAATGCTTTGAAGTTCTCATGAAATATTAGCAGGAGTTTATGAATAGAAACATACTTTAATATTTTTTTAATGGGGCAAGTTATCTCTAATAATCTTTTAATTTGAACCTTTTACACTGCCTTTTCTGACTAATCACAGGATTGTTTACCCTAACCTATAAATAGCAATATTTTGCAAGCAAGCAACTTTAAAGTTAAGCCAAGTCTCAACTATTAAGGGCATTTATGTCTTAAAAGTTTACTAACCAATCTGTTCACCTTTTTCTCTGTCGTTTGGCAGGTCTGCAGCATGTCCACCCCAAAGAGCAGTCGTGGCAATGTCAGTGGCAGCCTCTTTGGTGGCATTGCCACCGGCAGCACCATCACTGTGGCCAGTCACGGTCATGGGGATAAGACCAAGGATCGTCTGCGTCGCATACCCAGCGTACAGCCGGGCGCCTTGAGCTACGAACAGCTGATTAAGGAGGGCACCTTCGGTCGCATCTATGCGGGCAAGCTGGGCGAGACGTGCGATGCACTGGTCAAGACGGTAATCGATGGTGCATCGTTGACGCAGGTGGCCTGCCTGCTGCAGGATGCTTCGCTGCTGATTGGTGTCAGTCATCAGCACATACTGGCGCCCCTGTTGGCCAATACGGAGCTGCCCGGTCCGCCAGAGATTGCATATCCCTATCCGTCCAAGGGTAATCTCAAGATGTAAGTTGATTACAGCTGCTGTCGCGATGACAAATATTTTACTCTGATTTACTTTATTGACAGCTACTTACAAAAGTCAAGGGAGTCGAGCACAGCGCTGAGCACTCGTCAACTGGTCGAGTTCGGACTGCATATAACCAAGGCGTTGGCCTACCTTCATTCGCTGGGCATTGTGCACAAGGATCTGGCCACACGTAACTGCTAGTAAGTACACAGGCAAGTTGAGGGGGGTGAGGGGAGCCATTTATAATTCCCATCTCAATTCACAGCTTGGATGAGGAGGCGTATGTGAAGATTTGCGATAGCGCACTCTCGCGTGATCTCTTTCCGGATGACTACGACTGCCTGGGCGACAACGAGAATCGTCCTTTGAAGTGGCTGTCGCTGGAGTCGTTGCAGAAGAAGGTCTACACCACACAGGGTGACGTTTGGGCACTGGGCGTACTCTACTGGGAGCTGGTGACACTCGCCCAGATGCCTCACGAGGAGGTGGACATATTTGAGCTTACCAATTACTTGGCTGCTGGCTATCGGCTGGAGCAACCCGTCAACTGCCCGGATGAATTGTGAGTAGACTTAACTGTAGTCCAATAACCGACCAACACTTCACACCAACCCAAAACACAAACCCCACCCCATCCCTTTGATCCACAGTTTTACGGTGATGAACTGCTGCTGGCACTGCGAGCCAAAGCAGCGTCCGACACCCTCCCAGCTGCTGTCCTATCTGCAGGACTTTCACGTTGATCTGGGCATGTATATCTAAGGATGATGAACTGACTGAAAGAGCACTGCAAGCCAAGCATTCATGTGGTTAGTGGATGCAGCTGGGGGAATTTACTGAATGCAATAAATGCATAAGCGAGTTACTTAAGTAAGATAAATTTAATTGAAAACTTTTGCATTTTAAATGTGAGAATTTGATGTGAATTACCTGTTAACAATTTCTCTGGCGTGTGTAACCTTTGAACGTATGTTTGTGTACATATATATAAATATTATATATATACGTATTGTCTAAGTAAATATTAAGGCGTTTAAGTGGCACCAATCCAATTAAATCGAAAACAATTGCAGACAATTGCACTTCAAAATACGCAAATATAACAATGCAAGCAGATACAGCAGTGTTCCCAAAAACGATATCTCCTCGTTTAAAATAAAAAAAAAAAACTTTCCTATAGTTCTTGTTGTATGGAAAGTGTCTATGAGGCGACTCAACAATTCGCCTAGTAATCGAAGCGAAAGCGTTCTCTGGAACACATCCCAGTAAGTACAGTTGGGTAATTAAGTAGCTAGAAATTGAGTACACATAAGAACACATGCTTATATAATAGTATATGTATACACTTCAGATTGCGAAATGCGAAGTTAAATTAAAGATACAAGATTGTGAACTATGGAGAGTGCATATTTTATTGAATGTGTATAAGAAAAAGAGAAAAGTAGACACACAAACAGAGAGAGAGTGAACGAATGAGAGAGGAAGTTGAAAGCGAAGAAGTAGAATTGAATGTGCGACAACAAAATACGGAATCTTTTGTTCTCAAATGTTGTCCTCAATTGTTATGAAACGATATATTTATATTTATTTATTTACCAACGAGCAATTTTTATTACATATTATGATTATTATCACATATAATATTTATAAGAAAAACTCTCGACTGATTACAAAGTCAAATGGAGTCCAAATGAGTCAAAATGAGGCACAGCGGCGGCTGAAGTTCAAATTAGAATCAGAATCAGGTGAAAACGGCAGACACTGTGAGGCAAATGCAATTGTTAAATTAAACGTAGAATTGTCAATGACCCGAGCTATTGTTAATAGTTATGAACAAATTACTTAAGAGACTCAAAGCACCAAAGCTACACACAACAAACACCGCACAGACACACACACACACATACCACCACCACCACCACTAAAGAAAATACACACCCAATAATCTGTACACTTATTTAGTTTTAACAACTGACAACTACTTCAGCTAACTCTAGAGTCCAGACTTTCTTGAGTTTTAGGCAGAGCAACTATTTAGCAGAGTGCAATTTAGCTTACTTTGTTTGATCTTTAATTCAATTCGGTAAAGAAGCTCTTTAGAAACTTATTAATTCAATATCTGCATACTTGTCTGATGACTTGGCTCAGTGTACTCGTGTTTTAGGAGGCCATTTTCCCAAGTTTTGTTTTACGACTGCTCGTCCTGTTTCCAGCTTAGATTAAGATATTATTGTTGTTGTTTATGTTTAAGCTTTAGTTTGCATTGTGCTACACTGATTCTGTTTTTGTTTCTGTTTCTGTTTCTGTTTCTCTTTCTATTTATGCTATTATTTGCATTTCAGTTGACAAAGGCAACTAAAAGTTGCTCATAAAACCATGCAAGCAAAAAATTGAAACTTCTAACCAACCAGCAACTCAAATAGCAAACAGCACCACATCAAAATGTAGATTAAATGTTTTTTGTAATTGTTGAAAGTGCAATAAAATTAACAAACAAAACAAATCAAAAACCGACAACAACAAAAAAATACAGAAAATAAAGAAACTAAGTAATTATTTGAATCACTAACTGCTGCTTATTCGTCTAGCTATGTAAGCTATATCACTAAATGTATGTTTTATTTTTAAGCATAGGCAAACTAAACAAAAGCAAAACCAAAAGCAAAAAAAAAAACAAAATACTGTCAACTCAAGCTCAAGATATTTACTTTGCACTCAAAGGTAATGGCAACACTGATGAATGAATATGAATGTTACTACTACCAAATACGAGTACTCACTAAATACTCAATGACTAGAAAATAGAATTCTCTGATAAATGTGTCGCATCAGATTCTGATCTCTCAACTGTATGCATCTAGTATATATGCTAAGTATGTGAAGCTGCTAGGCAGATGCATCTAAGTGTAAAACAATTTTAAATAGTTAATGATAATTGACACTGACACACACAAGCACACACAATGCACACACACACACACACACACACACACACAACACACACACACACACACTTACTATAACTAACTGAATGTGTTTCATATATATATTTATATATAATACTCTAACTCGTACTTGTATGTATCCTGAATGTATGTATTTGTATTTGTATATGTATGTATCTATGTATATTTGTCATCACATTGAGCAATTCCAAAGCGAAACGAATGCAAAAACAAATAGCTAACAATATCCCCAGGGGACATTTTGCTACTATCCAAATACCAAAACGCAAAATGAAAATACAAAGCTGCAAAAGGATACGGCGACTAAAACATGCATCAACTAGGTTTTCTCTATGTATTTTTAAGACAACACACACACACACACACATATATATATATATATAAAACAGTCACACACATACACACACACACATATGCACTGCCACACAGCAATCAAAGCAAAACAAAACCTTAAAAATTATCATCATTCAGATTCTAAACGTCTCTCACTCTTTAACACTACCCAATTTTTATATAGATGTATTCACTGTCTCTGTCTAACTTAAGATATATGTGTACCCTAGTATACTATGTATGTGTATTGGATAAATATTTGCTAAAGTAACCCACACACACACACACACACACCCACACACACAACCCACCCCACATAACGAACAAGCAAACACACACACACACACACACACCCTAAATGTAATATCATCTGTGCGACAGTTTTTGGGTATTCCTGAGAACTCCGACTCTGTGGGTGGTGGCAGTTTAAGATAGCAAAGCAAAAAAACAAAAAAAACAAATAAGCAAAAGCAGAAATTCAATTTTTGCTCAGACGACAACAGCTACAAACAACAACAAGCAACAAACAACTAAATGAAATGAAAAACAAAAGCAAATTAAATAAATGTTCCTTTTGAATCATCAAAAATACACACAAAGCTCTATTTATTATTATTGTCTCCTATTAGGTTTTACAGCATTTCAGGAGTCGCAAGAAAGAGTTGCCACAGTTGCAACAGATCCTACAATCCAAATGGGAACGTGGACTGCACACAGCCGGCAACTCGTTCCTTTGCGTTGTCACTTGTTGTTGGCTTGCTTGATTGCTTTGTGTTGGCTAATGCGGCGTATGCGTGATGTTCATGCCGTTGCACGTACGCAGCAGCCCAGTGGAAACCGTTGCCTCAAACTACACTCCACAAAAAAATGCAAGTCATTTTTTCATTTCAACTATTGTACACTTGCCCGAATGCTTGGTAGGTAAGTCCAAGCTGAGAAACTAATGTTTGATGCCCTTCTGGGAGCAGTGCCTTTGGCAGGTAACTTCTACTTGCTTTTAAGTCGAACATTACAAATAAAATTCATTATATTGTTGAACATAAGACGCCAAAGTAATTTTGTTTTCTGTTAATAGTAGTTACTGGCCAGGAACATTAGTTATAACTCTGCTGAAATAAGTCATTCTGTTGGCACTGCTTTTAGAATGCATAGTGCCGGAAACTGCTTACGTTCACTCAATTTCATCTTGGCTCTTACCCGATACAAATTAGCTGTGCGTGTCAAATGCTGAACTCGGCGCATTTGCAGCACGCCCTCTGAGCTCCACTCCTCGCACTTGCTCCTCCCCTCGCCCTGGCAACGCTCTAATTACAAAATCACTGTCAGTTTTTCTCTTGTGTTTTTTTTATGTTTTCTTTTTGTTTTTCTGTAGTCGGAGAACATTCGCTGTTGGTTTTCATAACGGCAGCACTTCGTTGAGTGGCAAGTGGCAAGTGGCAAGGGGCAAGCGGCATGTGGCAAATGGCAAGTGGCAGAATAAAAAGTGCCACGTTGTATGTTTGCTCGCTGAGCTGGCAAAAACTGTAACAACTCACAGTTGACCAAAAGGCTTTGGGTGCTGCCAAAGTTGTTTGCTGTGCGTGCCCGAAATCGAGTGCCACATACGAACATCAGTTGCGCCACCAGTCGTACTGCACCACACTCCTCACGACACGCCCAACCAATCTGTTGTTTTTGTGTTTTGTGTGCTGTGTGCTGTGTGCTGGCTGCTTAATAAGTTTTTATGCGCTCTCATAATTGTCAACACTAATGACGTGTGTGCATTTGCAACCATTTACAACACTTAGCAAAGGGACACAGATTGCAGAGTCGTCTGCGATTCCCTCGGCAACATTAAATGGATAAATAATGTCAAACAACTCACATGTTTTATATAGCCACATTTTATATTTAGAGTGATGAACTTTTAAGCTTGTTTATTGCACAGATCTAGGGCAAAAAATCTCTTTAAGGCATTTTCGATTACGTTAAGTAAATCTAGACATTGGCAACCTGAATATAGTTTCTTAACTGATTAATCTATTTAATTGACAGCTTACGAAATTGGTCATCAAGTGCAGGAAATGGCTGTCATTATATGAGTTATATTTCAGTTCCATAGCATTTGTTGATTTACGCCATGATTAAATGGATTTGAATTCAATTATTGAATGCGGGCATTTGATAGAAAAATATGAAAACCGGATTTAACAGAATAAATGGAAACATTTAAAGAGTTTAATTTTCATCATTGTTATTATTGTCACATAAAACCATTTGGAGAGTTTTGTGTAGTTATTTTTATGTGCATTTTATTTGATTTTTGAATTCTGTGGAAAGCGTAAACAAATTGTGGAACTCTGCGAAAATAATCAATTTCGTGGCTGCATATAGAGGGTGTAGGGGTGGGGGAAATGTCTTTTTTATGCAACCTATTGCGACTTTAATTAAAATGATGTATGCAAATTGCAGCGTGTGTGTTTGGGTGTGCAAAAACCCATTTTATGGTGAAACGTTGATTGCACTCCGTAAAACTCACAACCACAAAATAAATACACTCCAATGCGATGCAATAAGAAATAATCAAAACAAAACAAAAAAAGAATTGTTTGTTTTTAAGCTGACGTGGCCTGAACACTCTTACAGATATTTGACAAGTGTGCCAGATATATGTATAACAGAATCATCAATAACTTACTGTCAGGTTATATTTTTCTATTTGATGGCGATGAATAAACAACTCCAACTCATTGGAAAACGAGATTTTAGGTCGGAGCATAAGTAAAAATTACAGCCTGAAAATCGATATATCGGTGTATGGGCATAGGTCGGTACTTCAAAATGCCATAACTTCGTCAAAACTCAACTGATTTTAAAAAGCGAGGGCTTTTTAATCATAGTTTTGCCCCTAAATCAATCGTGCATTTAAAGTTGAAAACGAAATTTGAGATCGGAAGACAAGTAAAAATTACAGCCTGAAAATCTGAATATGGGCATATGGGCATAGGTCGAAACTTAAAAATGCCATAACTTCGTCAAAACTCAACTGATTTTAAAAAGCGAGGGCTTTTTAATCATAGTTTTGCCCCTAAATCAATCGTGCATTTAAAGTTGAAAACGAAATTTGAGATCGGAAGACAAGTAAAAATTACAGCCTGAAAATCTGAATATGGGCATATGGGCATAGGTCGAAACTTCAAAATGCCATAACTTCGTCAAAACTCAACTGATTTTAAAAAGTGAGGGCTTTTTAATCATAGTTTTGCCCCTAAATCAATCGTACATTTAAAGTTGAAAACGAAATTTGAGGTCGGAAGACAAGTGAAAATTATAGCCTGAAAATCGATATATCGGTGTATGGGCATAGGTCGATACTTCAAAATGCCATAACTTCGTCAAAACTCAACTGATTTTAAAAAGTGAGGGCTTTTTAATCATAGTTTTGCCCCTAAATCAATCGTGCATTTAAAGTTGAAAACGAAATTTGAGGTCGGAAGACAAGTGAAAATTATAGCCTGAAAATCGATATATCGGTGTATGGGCATAGGTCGATACTTCAAAATGCCATAACTTCGTCAAAACTCAACTGATTTTAAAAAGTGAGGGCTTTTTAATCATAGTTTTGCCCCTAAATCAATCGTGCATTTAAAGTTGAAAACGAAATTTGAGATCGGAAGACAAGTAAAAATTACAGCCTGAAAATCTGAATATGGGCTTATGGGCATAGGTCGAAACTTCAAAATGCCATAACTTCGTCAAAACTCAACTGATTTTAAAAAGTGAGGGCTTTTTAATCATAGTTTTGCCCCTAAATCAATCGTACATTTAAAGTTGAAAACGAAATTTGAGGTCGGAAGACAAGTGAAAATTATAGCCTGAAAATCGATATATCGGTGTATGGGCATAGGTCGATACTTCAAAATGCCATAACTTCGTCAAAACTCAACTGATTTTAAAAAGTGAGGGCTTTTTAATCATAGTTTTGCCCCTAGATCAATCGTACATTTAAAGTTGAAAACGAGATTTTAGATCGGAAGACAAGTAAAAATTACAGCCTGAAAATCTGAATATGGGCATATGGGCATAGGTCGAAACTTCAAAATGCCATAACTTCGTCAAAACTCAACTGATTTTAAAAAGTGAGGGCTTTTTAATCATAGTTTTGCCCCTAAATCAATCGTACATTTAAAGTTGAAAACGAAATTTGAGGTCGGAAGACAAGTGAAAATTATAGCCTGAAAATCGATATATCGGTGCTATGGGCATAGGTCGATACTTCAAAATGCCATAACTTCGTCAAAACTCAACTGATTTTAAAAAGTGAGGGCTTTTTAATCATAGTTTTGCCCCTAAATCAATCGTGCATTTAAAGTTGAAAACGAAATTTGAGGTCGGAAGACAAGTGAAAATTATAGCCTGAAAATCGATATATCGGTGTATGGGCATAGGTCGATACTTCAAAATGCCATAACTTCGTCAAAACTCAACTGATTTTAAAAAGTGAGGGCTTTTTAATCATAGTTTTGCCCCTAAATCAATCGTGCATTTAAAGTTGAAAACGAAATTTGAGATCGGAAGACAAGTAAAAATTACAGCCTGAAAATCTGAATATGGGCATATGGGCATAGGTCGAAACTTCAAAATGCCATAACTTCGTCAAAACTCAACTGATTTTAAAAAGTGAGGGCTTTTTAATCATAGTTTTGCCCCTAAATCAATCGTACATTTAAAGTTGAAAACGAAATTTGAGGTCGGAAGACAAGTGAAAATTATAGCCTGAAAATCGATATATCGGTGTATGGGCATAGGTCGATACTTCAAAATGCCATAACTTCGTCAAAACTCAACTGATTTTAAAAAGTGAGGGCTTTTTAATCATAGTTTTGCCCCTAAATCAATCGTGCATTTAAAGTTGAAAACGAAATTTGAGATCGGAAGACAAGTAAAAATTACAGCCTGAAAATCTGAATATGGGCATATGGGCATAGGTCGAAACTTCAAAATGCCATAACTTCGTCAAAACTCAACTGATTTTAAAAAGTGAGGGCTTTTTAATCATAGTTTTGCCCCTAAATCAATCGTGCATTTAAAGTTGAAAACGAAATTTGAGATCGGAAGACAAGTAAAAATTACAGCCTGAAAATCTGAATATGGGCATATGGGCATAGGTCGAAACTTCAAAATGCCATAACTTCGTCAAAACTCAACTGATTTTAAAAAGTGAGGGCTTTTTAATCATAGTTTTGCCCCTAAATCAATCGTGCATTTAAAGTTGAAAACGAAATTTGAGATCGGAAGACAAGTAAAAATTACAGCCTGAAAATCTGAATATGGGCATATGGGCATAGGTCGAAACTTCAAAATGCCATAACTTCGTCAAAACTCAACTGATTTTAAAAAGTGAGGGCTTTTTAATCATAGTTTTGCCCCTAGATCAATCGTACATTTAAAGTTGAAAACGAGATTTTAGATCGGAAGACAAGTAAAAATTACAGCCTGAAAATCTGAATATGGGCATATGGGCATAGGTCGAAACTTCAAAATGCCATAACTTCGTCAAAACTCAACTGATTTTAAAAAGTGAGGGCTTTTTAATCATAATTTTGCCCCTAGATCAATCGTACATTTAAAGTTGAAAACGAAATTTGAGATCGGAAGACAAGTAAAAATTACTGCCTGAAAATCTGAATATGGGCATATGGGCATAGGTCCAAACTTCAAAATGCCATAACTTCTTCAAAACTCAACTGATTTTAAAAAGTGAGGGCTTTTTAATCATAGTTTTGCCCCTAAATCAATCGTACATTTAAAGTTGAAAACGAAATTTGAGGTCGGAAGACAAGTGAAAATTATAGCCTGAAAATCGATATATCGGTGTATGGGCATAGGTCGATACTTCAAAATGCCATAACTTCGTCAAAACTCAACTGATTTTAAAAAGTGAGGGCTTTTTGATCGTAGTTTAGCCCCTAAATCAATCGTGCATTTAAAGTTGAAAACGTGTAAATTAAAAAAAAAAAAAAAAAAAAGCTTATATTTTTCTCTGTCTGATTTCTGTCCAGCAACCATTTTGATAAGCTGATTTCTAGTTTCTTCTGTTATATAAATGCAAGACCTGATTCTTTCTGAAACTAAATTCATGAAATGTCGCCCAACTCGTTAAATATTAGTATTTAATAATAATATAAGTAATAATAAAAAAGAATACAAATTGATTCTACAATTTTTTATAGTTGAGATATTATCTGCTTCATTGTGTTACGCATCTAAGCTGTAAAAACTAAAATGCGGTGTGAAAGTGTATAAAAATCTGATAGAGATTATGTTTACGGCAATTTGAGAGGAATACGAGATGTACAGGCGAAGATTGGTAGCAATATGCGCACACATGTACAGTTCACAAAGGGGCAGCTCTCTGGCACTGTAATATTATTATTACAGTTTCAGTTATTGCAACGGATTTTCCATTTGATTAAACGTAAATATTATATGAACAAAAAATGGAACAACATTAAACCAAGAATGTGCCCAGCTATATTGAGTGTGCGAGTTGCAAATATGAAAGTATAGCTTGCAACATTTTTCCCTAGGTAAGTGGTTTAGTATGCATGAAAATTCAACGAAATTGGAATTGGGTGGGCCACTTTCAAAGATTTCGTTTGCATAAAAAGCAATTTGAGTCTATCTCTTGCCTGCTGTTGCAATTGTTGCTTGTTGCTGCTCGGCTATTTATTTATGTTGTCAGTTCCAGCTGGGTGCAGCAACAAGAGTTGCCATTGTTCGTTGCGTTAAATGGCAACTGTTTCGGGGTTAATTGCAATTTTCCGCCAAATTTGTAGTTCGCATCTCGCAACGAACAACAACGACGATAATTCAAGTTGAAAAGAATCGAATCGAAGCGAATGATAAAAGCAGCAATTAAACCACAACTGACAATGGCCAGACAATGGCAAAGAGAGGGGGCCCAGGCAGCTGAAGATACAAATCGAAGCAGGCTGCAGACAGCTGTGAAGAAAAAGTGCTGCATAGTTTTGGGGTTTGCAGCCAAATGAATCGCTTGCAAGTTGCAACAACAAGAGCTACCACAACAGTAGCTTATCTCTTGTCTGCGGTCAGCACAAACAGATTTGTTTACAGTTATTGATAAAAATTGCGCAACTTTTTGGCGCAAACAGTTAAGAACTTTGTGAGTTGGCAACAAAAGTCTATAAATATACAGATGTAGTTATATACATATACCCGACGGCGTATTCAATTTACGGTAAATTGTGTAGCACGTTAAGTCGAGTTGCCGCCTGCAGTGTTGCGATTTAATTAAAGCGCCATTAAGTCAGCAATTAACAACAAGAAAAACATAAAAAAGCGGCAGCTGCAACAACAATGGCAACTGTTGTAGGCAACTTTAAGCGACAGCCGCTTTGAGCTTTGAGGCAAAGCACCTAAGCGCTTTTATATGTTTTTTACTTTATACTTTACCTTTTGCCATTCTTCTTTCTTTTTCTTTTTGCTTTTAGCATTTTCAACTCTTTGGCTGCTTCCCGTTTCATTTTGTTCTTGGCTTTGTTGTCGACTGCTGTCGCATTAAGTTCTTTTTGCTGCTATTTTGTTAGCAGCAAGAACTAATTCCAATTGCTGGCAACAGCAATAGCAACAGCAGCGGGCAGCAAAATGCGGCACAAACAGCGAAACACATTAAAAACATAAAAAACACACGCTGTGAAAGAGTTCGAGGATGAGAATGGTTCTTCCTGCCCGACGGTTTTCTAATATTCGATTTGGTTTGCAATACCCTGTAAGCAAAGTGTAAAGAGGCTGTATCAAAATGTAGCATGTAACGGTAGATTATCTATCTTTCAATCGTGTCTGCTGATACTTGATAAATGAAGCTATCACGACAAGATCTCATCGCAGTCTCAATGTTATTCAGACAGCTTTAATTATAAATAAGTCTTGATTAAGTTTGCATTGTTTTCAATAACATTTGCTTAAATTTATCTGCAATTTATTTAATTACTGTAATTATCGATAATCTTCGCCTTATCAAGTCAATTGATTAATCAGCTAGGCTCTTAGGCCTTATCTTTTCGCAAGAACCCTTATGCTCCGCAGTGATAAGCTGGCAAAAAAAGAACACTTTTCACTAAATGAAAGTTAATTAAAGGTTAAAAAAAAAAAAACAATTTTATTCATAGCACAGTTGCTACTATATAAAGACCGATCGCAGCAGAACTGAAATAGAGTCAAACGAAGAGTCTTCAATCAATCACAATGAACTTCCAATACAGCTGCGTTCTGCTTCTGGCCTTGTTCGCCGCCAGCCAGGCTTACACTACTACCTGGGGCAACACGAATATTCTGCTGTCCACCCAAACGGTGGTGAATGCCCCTTTGAATAACAACTACTGGAGCATCAACGTGGACTTCCCCCGTGCCGTAAGTCAATAGAGAATTCCATTCAGTCTGCAGTTCATTTAATACCGATTTTTTGGTTTCTTAGGGCACCACCAACCAGTATAATATAACCTTCATCAATGTGATCGATAACTTCCGCAACACCTCTGGTGCCATTCCCAGTCTGTGGTCTGGTGGTCCCGGATTTCGCTTTGCCCAAATCAATCTGCGCAGCCAGGTTAGCCAAGGCCTCAACTCAACCGTCGAGATCTGGGGTCGTTAATCTATCGCTTGCCCCAAGCACGAACTATCGACACGAAACTCTTTTGACTACTCGCATACAAACCATGGAAATATAAACTAAACAATTTTGTATCTTTATCTTTTCGCAAGAACTCTTATGCTCCGCAGTGATAAGCTGCCAAAAAAAAACACTTCTTACTAACTGAAAGTTAATTAAAGATTAAAGAAAGAAAAAAACAATTTTATTCATAGCACAGCTGCTACTATATAAAGACCGATCGCAGCAGAACTGAATCAGAGTCAAACAAAGAGTCTTCAATCAATCACAATGAAATTCCAATACAGCTGCGTTCTGCTTCTGGCCCTGTTCGCCGCCAGCCAGGCCTTCAGCGCCTCCTGGGGCAAAACGAATAACGGCGATTTTCTGCTGTCCGTTCAAACGGAGGTGCGTGCCCCAATCAAGAACAACTACTGGAGCATCAACGTGGACTTCCCCAGTGCCGTAAGTCAATAGAGAATTCCATTCAGTCTGCAGATAATTTAATACAAATTTGTTCGGTTTCTTAGGGCACTATCAGCAATTTTAATATTTCTTTTGTCAATGTGATCGACAACTTCCGCAACACCTCTGGTGCCACGCCCAGTCTGTGGTCTGGTGGTCCCGGATTTCGCTTTGCCCAAATCAATCTGCGCAGCGCGGTTAGCCAAGGCCTCAACTCAACCGTCCAGATCTGGGGACGTTAAGCTATCGCTTGCCCCAAGCACACAAACCATGCAAATATAAACTAAACAATAAAAACAGTATACTTAAAATATAAAGAAAGCAATCGAAAAATGCAAAACTAGAGTCTTAACTAATATTTGGCAGATGCAACATTTTGTAGCATAGTTTTGTGCTTCTGTAAATACAAATGATTACTGGGTATTTGGCAAGTCGCCCAACTTGGCTAATCGCAACGCTTTGTTTTTGAGCCGTCTGCAAGTTTTATTATGGGTACGTGTCTGGATGGCAGTCAGTGTGTGAGGGATGTTTTAGGGTTAAGGACTGGTTTGTCAGGGTTCGCCAGACGTCGGACGAGGGGCGGGTGTGTGACTGTGTGTGTGTGTGCCTGAGTGTGAGTGACTGGCGAATGAACTGAAACTGTCAAAAGTGCACATTCCGCACTTGACATTTTTCCAAAGCGCATTTTGAACTCTGCCCTGCAATGGCAGCCGTTGGAGACAGGGGCGAGGGTGGGAGGGCTGTGAATTTCTTTTGGGGTGCGCTTCAATTGGCATTGAAAGCGCAAATGAAAGGGAAGCCTTTGCATGTTTAACTCAGAAATGGCACTGCCAGCACCGGAATGCCAGTCAGACTCACAGCTCACGACACTTGCTGAGGAGACTGAAGAGGGTGGCTGGTGGTGGCTGCAACGTGCTGGGTGCCTGGTGCCACGCGCTGCCGCCCCCTTGTCAAACAGTTAAAAAAAAAAATAGACGGAAAAAACGAGGGAAAGTAAAGAACGTGGCATAAACCCAGAAATTTGCTCGTACGTTTATTGCTTTTAAATTTGGCAATTGTCGACTCGAGTTTAACAGGCGAAAGCGTGTGTGTGTGCTATGAGTGTGTGTCTGTGTGTGTGTGTGTGTGTGTGTATGTGTGTGTGACAATGAGGGTACTTGCCAGCTGCAAATTGCTTATCGGGCAATACTTGCAACAGCAACAGCAGTCAGCCGCCCTTAATTTGCCCAATTTAAAAATGGAAATCGATTCCCCCGAGAAACAGCACACACCCCTCCCCACTTCCCCCACATTCTACTCCACCCCTTGTCAAATGTGTCAATAAAATGTGATTAAAAAGTTTTGCATAAAAATGCCGACAGTCAATTGCAATTGCGTTACTTTACACCCCCACCCCCATCCCTTGCTCAACTGGCCACAGGCATTTTTCTTTTGTTCAAATCCCCAAGCACACCCTCCCACTTCCCCACCCCGTTGACTTTTTTGTTGTTACTGGCAAGCGTGGCAAATTATCCCTTTCATAAGTGACAAATATGTCTGCTCAACTGCAATTGAGAGCAGGCAGAAACATGCCCCGTCCCCCAGACAGCCACACACCCCTCACACCACCCGTTCTGGCCTTATCAGGCGCGTGCTTTGGGCTGCTGCAAGTAATGAGATTTTATTTCGAGCCGAGCTACTTTCGGGTTTTGTAATTTGCAATAAATATGCAGCCAACCAGGCCAAGAGTCACTTCGTCAGCAGACGCCAGACCAGATAAGAACTGGAATCGTCTTTTTTGTGGGGGGAGGTGGGCAAGGGGGAGGCTTGTGGCAGCCACAACGCCCCGGGGGGTCCTCAACCCAACTGCAGCTGGCTCAGCTGATGTATAGTCGACTATGTATAAACTTGTATAAGCTCCCACTGCCTCAGCTCTTGTATTCAACTCAATTGGCTGAGCAAATATATAACACAATGCCGAGGGATTTCCTGGCCAGACATTTGAAATATTAGTAATCAGCACTTTAATGAACCCACAAACTTCCAGCATAATTAAACAAATTCCGCACATAACAATGATAACCCCAGGCCAGCATGGCTTGCTGTTCGTTTCTGGCCAAAAATGCTGGCAGCACAATTTCTATTCATATTCCACATATAAATATATCAACATACAAATATATGTATGTGTTCATTGTGTTCACATTTTACCCAAATACTGCAATCAATATGCAATTGTTTGAGTGCCATTGGCGGGGATATCATTTGAAATGTACAGAGTAATGAGTGTAAATAAACTTTTAGCAGAGATTTCGTATTTGGATATAAATTGTGACTCTTTGATAAATGACGCCATGGGATTTTCTGACTTCAAAGTAATTATAAAGTAATTATGGCCGCAAGAGACACATTTTCTATTTAAGTGCACATACATACATAAAATACACGCTTCGCTCTTCATCCACTTAAGGTAATTTTCTGGCGAATTCTAAATTTAACTCCTAAGCAAGCTAAAAAAAAACCCCCCTATTATCACACAGCACTTGCAAAAATGTTTAATTTATTTACACAACAGCGCTGATAACGGTATAAATAGTTCAATAAACATACATGGTTTCTTCATTCCCGTTAATAATCCCGTTAATAATTAGGCAGCAGCAACTGTTATTAAAGAGTCTGCGCTGTGTTAGATTACAGTGCTCTGTTAAATTGCAACACAATTATGTTAACATGCACTCTGAGAGAACTAAACGAAATACATTGTCTCCCAATCAGCAAAGTTTAAGTTGACCCAATAAAATAATGAGTCATTAAATGATTACGCAAGTGGCAAATACAAAAACCACGAAAACAGAAAATAGAAAGTAGATAAACAAAAAATGAACTATTTGAATGAAGAGGAAGATCACGTGACTGTCCTATCAGCAGAATGCTGCGCAGTAAGAGAAAACGAGAGAAAAATGAAAATGTTCATTGCAATAGAATCGATTACAACTACAGACGAATCGATAAGCATTTACATGCGCAATCGATAAGTATTGGCATTTTTGAAAATATTCCATATGTAAATGTTATCAATCTCCAAAAATAGCATTCACTTTGTTGTTCCGCACACATTTTCTGCACAGTCATCATCAAATCATCCAAGAAAAAGTACCCGAACCATAAAGTAGATAACCAAATTGTGTGGTTATCACAATTTTTATTGGACGAGCAGCTTCCACGAATTCGATGGCACTTCAAAAGTATAATTTTGATGTAGTGATTTTGATAAGAGTGTCGAGTGCCGCCGGTCATTCAAAACATCCACGTGTGTCCAGCCACTTCGACGATGTGAGTCAACAAAAATTGTAATAATAGAATAACAATTCCCTTAACCTTATCAATTCAACTGATTACCCAGCGAGACTCTGCCTTCCTGCCACCTGTCATGCTTGTGGGGCAGACGCTCTGACTTTTCGCAATACCTCTTAAGCTGGCGCTGTCGACGCCTCTGGGCCCGGTTGTGATAAGCTGGCAAAAGTGTACACTTCTCAGTAACAGAAATTTAATTAAAAAATGAAACCACAAAAAACACCCGCATGTAAACACAGTTACTCATAGCAGAACTGCTGCTATATATAAAGAGCAATCGCAGCAGAACTGAATCAGAGTCAAACAAAGAGTCTTCAAGCAATCACAATGAACTTCCAATACAGCTGCGTTCTGCTTCTGGCCCTGTTCGCCGCCAGCCAGGCCTACAGCTCCACCTGGGGCAAGAGGAACAGCAATGATTATCTGCTGTCCCGCCAAACCGAGGTGCGTGCCCCAATCAAGAACAACTACTGGAGCATCAACGTGGACTTCCCCCGTTCCGTAAGTCAATAGAGAATTCCATTCAGTCTGCAGTCGATTTAATACAATACAAATTTGTTTGGTTTCTTAGGGCACCACCAACGTGTATAATATAACCTCCGTCAATGTGATCGACAACTTCCGCAACTCCTCTGGTGCCACGCCCAGTCTATGGTCTGGTGGTCCCGGATTTCGCTTTGCCCAAATCAACCTGCGCAGCCTGGTTGGCCAAGGCGTCAACTCAACCGTCGAGATCTGGGGTCGTTAATCTATCGCTTACTCCCATCATTATCTAACGACATGGAACTCGATTACAAACCATAGGTAGAAACATAAAATAAAAAATTAAAAAGAACAAAATACAAAAAAAAAATAAAAATAAAACTTACGTATCGCATTTATAAATTATATTCAGCATTATATTCAAAACTATAATGCCGTAAATCTTATTTTTGGAAACGAAAATCGTTTGATATTGCTCTACATAAACTATGCAATTACAACTCGAATTCCCAAGTCGGGTGAGATTGATAAGTAGTTTGGAAATGTATACGAAAACTTCTAAGATTTGCGATATTATAGTCTCCGAGAACAGCTTGTTTACACGGACTTTACGAGCTCTGACATGATATGTGGTCTCAAATGCTTTCACCTGCCTCAAACATACTCGCAACAAAAAGTATTTATTTGTTCTCGAATTATATTATTACACCTTGCAGTTGCGGAGCTGCCAATGTTTATGTTTATATATATTTGGCTAACGTTACTCATGAATGATTTTTATATTATACCATCTAAGCTTTGGGCTAATGCTTGAAGAAACCGAGATAAGTAGCTGAGCTATCGAATACTTTATAGACCACTTTGTTGCATTAAAGATATCCATAAATTGTCATCATCGATATCAAACGTCTAACTGTCAGATAAATGACTTTCTAATGCGCAATGATGGCTGCCATTTTGGCAACAAATTGATCATCATCAGCATTTGCATATAGGAATAGGCATAGAGCCCCGTCCCGCATCCCTCGTCTGTGAGTTGCTTGAAGGGTGCGCCTTGCCGCAGGCACAACGGACTAAAAGGAAACAAAAAACGCTAAATAAAAAAGGAAAAATATTTGGGCTGCAGGCAGGCAGCAAAGGCAAAGGAAAACATTCAATATTTAATAAATATGTGTGCGATGAACACACACACACACACACACACACATATTTTTTCTGTTAGCTATTTTGCACAAATCCTGAAACAGACATCACAAACAGCACAGACAGCGAGGGGTAGCCAGGCAAGGACTTTCACGGACTTATTGGACTCATTTGACTGCTAGGGCTGTGTCTGTGAATTTGTATTCGAAATGTTGCAGCTAGAGCCGGTGATAAATAACAAGAAGAAGCAGCGAGTGTTGGCTAAAAGAAAATGTTAAGCGATACGGTCAAAAGGATGCGCCCGAATCCCTTTTCCTTTCTATTTTTTTTGCCTTGAATCGAATTTAAATTTCAATTTCAAATGTCTTGAGGCGACAAAAAAGGGCCTCAAAATCGAATCGAAGCTGCCGGAGCGGAGAGTTGGCTTTGTCTATGTGTCTTTGTGTGTCCTTGCATGTACATAGGTAAATATTTGTGCAGGACGCACCAATGTTTGAAAAGTCGTCAACGAAATGTTTCACTTACTTAATATGCAAAACGCGCGACTCGCAATGCAAAGCCGGAGCCGGATATGTTTACGGATGCCGCTACGGATACACACGCCATCTGTTGGCCCAATGCTACAACTCCGCCCCACTCCCCTCCCCTGCTTACCAGCTCTACGCGGCCCAAAAAAAAATGGAGCGAAAAAATGAAAAGAAAAGTCTCAGCTGAGTTGCGACTACTGCAACCAACGAAGGCTGCCCGAAAACAAAAAAGAATGAAAACTGCAGAGCAAAGTCACGTAGACTCTTTTATTCGATAAAAATCATATCAAAGGGGGAAGCAAGCAAAAAAATACCAGAAAATCCTGTGAATCAAATATAGATGAACCATCAATGAAGACTACAGAATCAAAAAATGAAACATATTTAATTTTGATAACGATTAAGTTCTCTGAAATTGGATTTTGATAAAAGCAATATCATTTTGAGAAGCTCACAAGCTTATAGAAGATGATGGAATAAACTCCATTTATTTATTTTATTATATATATAATAAAATATTTAAATTTCGCACAAAGTTCCCAACTATTTATAGACAACAAGGTTTAAAAGCCTCAATGAATGCCAAATGCCAACTTTACAAGCAGCCCTCGTTTAGTGTGTTGCAAGCAGCTGCTGCAGAAATTGCCAAATTTGCTTCGGGGCGCATTTATTTTGTCAAATTTCTCATACGCCGCGTGGGTCGCTTGCTGCTGTTGCTGCCGCTGTGGCTGTTGCTGCTGCTGTCGCTGTTGCTGCTGCTGTGGCTAATGTTGGTGTTGCTGCTGTCGTTTTGGTCAACTGCCTAACTTAAGCCGCTTGCCGGCTAAGTTAAGCTGACCACTACACAGTTGGCCCCTGCCACGCCACCCCTTCTGGACCTGTGCAACAGACTGCCGCATCCTTGTGCCGAGGACGACGACGATGTTGGCAACAGCTTGCAAAGCAATTACTTCAAACTACCCGGAAATGTCGCCTGGCTGACCAGATGCCGGTGACCAGACTCGGCTTTTGGCATATGTGCCGTGCTGTCTGTAATGTGAGTGTTTCTGATGTGTGTGTGTGTGTGTGTGTTTCTGATGTGTGGGTGTGTGTTTGTGTTTCTGATGTGTGTGTGTGTGTGGGTGTTGCTGCAACAGTTACTGGAGCATGACAGAAACACCGACCGCACTGCGGCCCCGAGGCGCAACCGTTGCGAACGTCGACTGCCAACTGTCGCCTGCACACTGAGAAAAAAGCAACGTCAAATTAGGAATATATTCTAGACTCAAGTGTAAAACATTTATATATATACAATATGTACTCTTAGATCAAGTTCATTTACGTTAAAACAAAACAAACAAAAGTTTTTTTCAAGTTTGAATATTATTTTATGTTTTATGAATTTTGTTATTAGAATGCATTTATTTCGCGCTGTGTACTCAGCCAGCTGAAACAGTCACAAGCACGGAGACACAGTCAGCACTCTGGTTGGTGCTAGCATGGCATCAGTGTGCTTGCCACACGAGGCTGGTTAAATTGCTGATTTTGTTGCCTGGCACATTGATTTTTAATAAATAGCAATTTGGCAAGCCAAACGGACTTGTGATTATTTTTGCAGCACGTTCGCACAATCTGCTTTCAGGTGTTTACATTTACGTGCAAAGCAACTACAGTTAAACACCCCCAACACAACACAGAGTCGCCCCAGCGACAAGGAGCGACAATCAGAAAGCGCCTCAAATATGCAACAAGACAGAAATGTTTGAAACGTTCGCTTTTCGACGTGCAACCTGCCAAAATGGATAAATTAATGCCAATGCATGGCTTCGAAAATGGTTCACTAATGTGCTAGATGCTGCCCCTTGCCTGCCACCCCCTTCCCCAGCGACCCCCAACTGCAATGCACCTTTGGAAACAGTAAACGTCAAAGTAGTCGCAGCACAGTGCAGCTAAATGTGGCAATTGCAAATTGAAAACTTGAATTATGAGAGAAAAGTAATTAATTTAAATTGTTGTTTATTAATTGTTAATTAATTGTTAATTAATTGTTAATTTAATTAAGACTGATTGTTTTGCAAATGATATCCATGGGGAAGAATAGACTCAGAATACTCACAGGTCTATTGACGGGACACTCTAGACTGAGAAGTCACCTATCCAAATTAGGTATTTACAGCAGCAACGAATGCAGGTTTTGCGGATACGAGGAGGAACCCTCGACGCACATCCAGAACAGAATGCGTCGCCTTAACCAGGAAAAGATGCAACATCCTAGGGCAGCATATCATGAGGCCAAGGGACATAGAAACCCTCAACCCAACAAAGATTCTAGCATTCGTGCAGGAGTTGGGACTGATGGAAGAGCTGTAGGCTCAGTAAGGGGGCACAATAGACCTTATAGGTCGCAGTGCTAACTTTTCCCCAATTATAATAATAATAATAATAATAATAATAATAATAATAATAATAATAATAATAATAATAAAATAATAATAATAATAATAATAAAATAATAATAATATTTTCTTGAATTAAACAATCTACAACTGTAATCGTAACATAATTAATAATTTATGCATTTTTACTAATGATAGACAATCTCCACAATCTGCCTCAAATACTTAATGATATGTCAACTGTCTCATACACATACATAGACACATATATGAATGTAGTTATTAGGCATACTTTAAATGTGTTTTCGTTTGGGTTTCGCTTGGGTTCGTTGCACTGTGCAGTGTGTTTTGGCCACTTTGCGGGGAGTGCAAACGTAATGAAGTATTTATGATTGGCTGATTGGCTGATTGCAACGGGGTGTTGGCCAATTCGTTGCGCCAGTGTTTTTGGCCAACCTGAACGTGGCAAGCAGCAACAGTTTTTGACAAGCGCTGCTGGGGATTTGTGGCATAACAAATTCGTGTCGAAAATTGTAAAATAACATGGCACCTGCACAACAACAACAACAACGACAACAACATCGGGCCTCAATCAATATTGATGAGTGGCAACCACTTTGGGCTGTGGGGCGATGGGGCAATGTGTGAAAATATTTGTAAAAAGAAATAGTAAATTCTGCTCTTTGACATTAGAAATTCGTTGTTTCGATTTATTGAGATTAAGTCAACTTCACTCAATAAAATGTTGACTTTTTGACTTTTTGTTGTTGCCATAAAATATGCATCGAATTTTGGGTTTTTGCGAAATGAATTTCATGAAAATCGAAAGGCAATTACCAACAGCTAGTCCCTTAGGTTAACCTAATATACATACATATAAATATATATATAAGTATATATATGTATTGCAAATTGTCATGCAATTGGCACAAATGGGTAAAATGTGAAATGCAATTGGTTTAGTCGAGCTGGCCATGAATTGAATGGCATTTAAGTAACTTGTGTGGATTGTTCAGCTTAGTTCGCATTTAATTGAATTATTTGTAACACAACGCCTTCGACAAAGCGCTTAACAAACAGACAGACACACAGCTTATGGAAATGTTAAATCAATTTTCGGCATTTGCTGAGTTTTATGAAGAAGCAAATTCCATATTAAGTTTGATTTCTATTCAAAATTAAATGTTTTCTCATTTACAATTGGTCAATTACAAATTGTAGATATTTTAGAAGACATTTCGATAACAAAGTTGATTAGAATTAAGCTAATACAAAATATAAACAATTTGATTTCAAATCAAATAATATATTTGCCTCTTACTTTATTACAAATTGTTGCTTACATACATTATAATATTCACATTAGTTCATTTATTCAATTTTCACCCTTGAATTTTATTTATTATTAAATTTTCAAATAAAAATCAAATTCTCTTAACGCATCAATTTGAATTTTAAAAAATTGGCGGCTTTCGTTGAGTTTACTCATCAACTTGACGAAAGTTGCAGCCTTAAGCGCAGCCAACTTTGCGTGACAAAAACGTTGCGTTTAGCACAGAAACACTCCAACTAGCCAAGACTCAAGCCAAGGCAATTACAGCAAGTTATCAGCCAAGGTCATAGATGGCGCCACTAGATTAGCAATGTCACACACCAAATATGCCAGAGTTGCTAACAATTAATGATCGAAAATGGCGCAATTAATTCTAATTATGCCCAATGCATAATGAAAAGCGCTAGAAATTTCCAAAAAACAGAAAAACCGAAAGTACAGTCAACCACAGCTAACTGTTCTGCCAGCTGACTGAAGAAGTTGAGTTTACGCAGCGCAAACAAATAGCGAAAAATGGATGCAAGAACCCCCTTGCAAATCGCAAGTTAAACAAAAGTCTCCTTTTTCATTTACATAAAACAAACCCGTAATTTGTTCAAGTACATAGCACACAACCCCCCACCACCCCCTCATAATCCGGCCCCTTAGTTTGCACAGCAACCCTCAAAAAATGCTTCGAATTTCCTCGCGTTGAACACAATCACACAAATACAAACACACGCAACCACTAACACCAACACACACACACGCACACACACACACACATACATAGAATAGATAGGCGCAGTGGCATTTTCCTTTGTTGTGTGTTTTCCCTTCAACTTCTCTCGCACTACTCTTCCTTCCTCTTCTCTCCCCTCCCTCGACGCTTCAAAGATATCTTTCCATATGGCTGATTTTGAATGGTTAGCCACATTTTTTTTCTTTTCGTCTTTCTGTCATTTTCATAATGAGTAATGCGAGGCAAGCGACGCGTTATTTTTTCTTCTTCTTCTTCTGTTTGCTTTGGCTGGCAATTTTCTGGCTTGGACTTTAATAACAATATGCAGCGTTGTCTTCACTCTCAACTCTTGCAGCAACTGTACCTTGCCTCTATTTGTACATAACTGTAATTAAATAGTTTCAATCTTTCTCTCGTTCAATCTTTCGTTCGTTCTTTCACACGTCAAGTTGCACCTTTGCGGCCATTAATTTTAAATCAAACAAACTTTTTTGTTTGCCTTATTCTATTTTTTCTTTTCACCCCACCCCACCCTGCTCATCAATCAATACGTGCACACACACACACACACACACGCATATATACATATGTACTCCTCGAAACTCGCCCCTTTTTCGGTTTAGCGAAACGTGTTGCAGCCACGCCCGAACAACCCGAGTGGCTGACCGAATCGTAGAGCATGCTGGGCGCAGTCCAATCGCGCGGCACGCACACACTTCGGCTCACTCTGTCGGCTGGCATTTGATTGGTCGCTCGTTTCGTTCAATAGCCGACAAATCGGTGTGTTACATTTCATTCGTTCGTTCATTTGCCTCGTCGTCGACGTCGCGACGTCGTCATCGTCTTCGTTTGTTGTCGCTCGGCAACCGGTTTGTCGTTCTCTTCTGTGTCGCTCTTCTCTTTTCAGCCCACTCTCTTTTGCAGGCGTTGAGCAAGAAGAGAGCCGCTCAAATCAAACGATTCAAATTACGCGCTGTGACCAAATTTGTACAGTTTGTATTTATTTGCGCGCTCTCTCTCTCTCTCTCTCTGTGTCTTGTTTATTAATGTTTCATTTTCAGAGATGTTTTTGTTTATTTTACATTTAAATATTTATCAATTTTATTTTCCTCTAAAATAATTTTATTAAGTGAAAAGCATCGTCAAAACTGAATAAATCCATTGATAGTTCAATCAATGTTGTGTGCAAATCTTCCACTGTTCAATCAATATTATGTATAAATCTTTCACTGTTCTCCACCCACTCTTCCCAGGATTAAGGCTGAAAAGTATTCTCAAAGGATTCAATCCCCAATTGTAAATACCTATAAAAATTCCTTCAAATTTGTTTATTTATTTTGTATTTTATTTTTAGTGCACATTTTTTGTGCTGGGAGCTGAATGAATTTGCCGTTGCAATCAATCAATTAACAGTTTATTATTTTGACATCAGCAAAGGAAGTCAAAGTCGGCGCCAATCTGCCACCGTGCCACATTGCCACACAGTGTCTGCCTCTCGCCATGATCTCTCACTCTGCGCTGCTGTCACAATTCGCTTTGTTCCCCATTCATAGACGTGGCAATAAAATGGTTTCATCAGCAGACCCCCCCCCCATCCCTACACCCCTCCCCTCGTACCACACTTCCCAACTTCTACTCGCTTGTTGCAAGTGTGAGCGACTTGCCTCAAGTTCGGAGTCCGTTTAGGGCTTTAGTTTATTTCAAGGCGGCAGCTGCCAGTTGACTTGCCACTTGCCACACAAATCACCATTTTTAATTAAATGAGCTGTCAAAACAGCCGTTACTCTCGTCGCGACTCGCGGTAGCAAACACTTTTTGTCGTTATGTTCTTCAGCTGCATATTTCATAGCTTTTTATTGACAACTGACTTTTGAACCGATTTGTAGTACAAAAAACTGAGTTTTTGTCTACTTTCAGAGATTTACGCAGAAGTTGAAAAGTTTCAAATTATTTTTAATTAAAAAAAAATGAGGAAATTGAATTAAACTTGTAAGCTTAATGTCTCTCCTCATGTTAAGATGAAAATTAGAGGCAGGCAGACAGTCTCCTGCATTTTCATTACTTTCACAATATAATATTGCTCAAAAAGAAGAAGAACTTGTGGAATTCCTCGTCTAAAAGTAGTCCCGGACAAACAGCGGATACGAGGAATTAAACCAGGAATAAGACAACACAAATATCTTTCAGGCAGCTATGAGGTACAATCAGACACGATTTTAGTAAGTAATATCCATGTAGAGAAGAACAGACTTAGAACTCTTCGATTTCTAGAGAGCTCACATAGCTAAACTAACAACAACTATTAAATACATCTGCCGATTTTGTGCCAAGGAGGATTAATCCTAAAAGAACATCAGAGCAGATTGAGTCGCAATATCCCAGGGAAAGAAGTCCTCAAACCGAAACAAAATTCAAGAATTTGAGCAAAAGAGAGCTATAATAATAAGTACATTTCTTGAAATCAAAATTGTCAATTGCCAAAGATGTTCAAAATGGGTGCGACTTTCGTTTATTTATTTGTTCAACGTTAAAGTTAGTAGTCACAAAAAAATTTTAAAAAAATATAATACAAATAAGTCAAATTTCAGACTAAATTTAAATTAAAAGATAAGAAATAATTATAAGATATTTAAAAGGTATCTAAAAGTAGTGCAAAAGATGCACAAAATGATTGCACATTTGAATTAGCATCGGAAAATATCTCAAATTTGATTGGAGACTTAGGACTTGTCAGAGCTGTGTTAACTTTCTGTTCAATTTCTGTTTCAGAGCTTTTCACACATCAAAAATGCATAATTATTATGTGTGTATGTGTTTATGAATTGCGAGTGTGAGTGTGTGATTACAAGTTGCAGTAAAAATCACTCGCTCCTCACTTTGTGCTTTGTGCATCCTCTTTCGCCTTGACCGCAGTCGATAAACAAAGACAATGAAAAAACTGTGCACAGCCTTTGCTCATAACATAAAATGGCGTCGCATCAAAATGCAGCGAAGACTTGCGTCACCAAATTGACGTCATGCCGGGCTGCACTGCGTGTGTGCCCCACACACACCACACAACACACACACACACACACACATGACAGACACACAGACATAAGCTTGAAAGCTTTGAAATTCAGGCAACTCATTTTCTTTTTGATGTTTGTTTCGAGTTTTAATTGAAAACAAAAAAAAACGAAACGGAAATCGAAACAGCAAATGCCACGAAAAGCAACACGCAAAAATGCTAAAATTAAATATTTATCACATGGCGAAACAACGCAATCGACGCAAAAGCGACGCCTTTTAAAGAGCAATCGTTGAAATTAATTTATAAATAAATGAGAGGGTGCATGGGGCAGAGGGGGACCGAGGGGAGCCATTAGGCGAGGCAAGAAGACATTAAGCGATAGGTGATAAAAGCAGCGCCATCTAGCGATAATGGTCGAAAAGCAAAGCAAAATCGTAATTACAATTTTTGATAGGCGACAGTTTTCCTAATGAAATTTGTTATTGTGGCCTGGCTGCGAGGGGCGTGTGCCACACACAAGCTTAGACACACACAGAGTGAGGAGTGAGGAGCAGGAGAGGAGTGAATAAAAAGCTCATCAAATGTGCCAGCAGCAGCAGCGGCGTCAACTTAATAATCGCCATAAATGGCGCCATTCGTAGCAAAATGCAACCCTCCCCTCTCCACTCAGCTCCCATCCCCCTCTACACTCCACAACAAACTGGCAAACAACCCACATTGACGACTGAATTTTCGCCATGCTACGTAATGATGAAGTGTGGCAACAGCGCCGGCAAACGCAAAAGTAAATTATAGTAAAATGCGTACGCATGTGTGAGTGTATACGTGTGCTTATGTGTGTGCATATGTGTGTGTGTGTGTGTGTGTCTCTGTTGTGACCTTTTTCGTGATGTTGCGAGCAACTGACAAGATATTCATTCGAACTCAATATTTTATTCGAATTTCGAATGTGAGAGCAGCCGAAACGAATTCGCCGCAAGAGAGTGTGAGAGTGAGCACGAGAGCGAGCAAGAGTGTGCTGCATGCGTGTGCGAGTGTGTGTATTTGAGTGTGTGTGCCTTCGTGCGGATTTTGATTCAAAACAGAAAAGCGCGGAAAATTTTATAAGCGCGCCACTTTTTGTTATGTTTTAGGCTTGCTGTGCATGTGTTTGTGTGTGTGTGTGTGTGTATTGCTTCATTTTGGCTCTGGCGCGGCTGAAAAGCGGCAACAGCGCATTTGCTGCTGTTTCTCAGTTGCTCAGTCGCGTCGCTGCTTCGCTTGCCGATGCCGATAAAATAATTGAACGAACGAACGAACGAACGAACGACGAGCGTTCGCTTGCCAAAAGCAAAAGCAATAACAATCACACCAACACACTCTAAAATACACATACACAAAACATACACATTTCGCTTGTATTTTTTTCCGCTTTTTTTTGTTGTTGTTGCTTGCCGCTTTTATCACGGCTCAACTAATTACATACAATATTTTCAGGTGCTGGGTTTTTTCTGTTGTTTTTCTGGTTGCCTTTTCTGCTGACGTGTCCAGTCACAAATACAAATTTGTTGTTCGTGCTGCTCATTTATCGCATCACTTGGCTTTCCATTGTTTTTCAGTCTGAAAAGTTGGCAAACTCTTTTGTTTTTGGCCCACAACTCGTTCAAAATTGGCTAGACGAATGCAATTTAACTCACAAAAGAAGGTCTACAGAAATAAAACGGAGACGGGCAAAAAACCGCCCGAAGACTCAACTAATTTGAAGTTCACTTTCTTTGCGATTAGCTTTCTTTTTTTTGTGATTTTACACCAAAAAAAAATGCAAATGCATGTTGGAAATATTCGAAAGGTTTCTTATAAAGCAGCCGCCATATTATTTTGTATCTTTTGGTTTTATTTTCAGAGTTTTGCAATAGTTAATACACCGAACTTAAGTATAAATATATATCTCTTGAATTGTGCAACGTTGGCAATCTGAGAATCCAATCTCGAATCATTATATAAAGTATTACTTTATATGCATAAACGGCTTAAATTACCAGTCGAGCTCTTAATGAGCTCTAAAATGGTAACTTAATGCCAAGTAAACAAAAGCTGACTTTTTCTATTGATAATTACGTCGTCTGTATTCCGGTTTTTCCACTAACAACATTTTCGATTTCTAACTTGATTATCAAATGACAATTTAGTCGCCATTTTGGCGGAGATTTTTTTATTTTTTATTTTAGTCAATAAACCCAACTAATTTGTTTTTGCTTGGCAAACATGAAAATGTGTTTAAATTGCTAATTGCTGGAGGGAAAGTTGACGAGAATCTCAAATAACAATATGTATATATATATAGTAGTATATATGTTACAGACTTAACAGTAAACTACAAATTATGCACTTCACTGGTAAGAGAAATGGTTGGAAACGAAGGTGTTTATTGCACATTAATTCATAAATATATTTACAGTTGTATTATTATCAAAAATCAACTGTTAAGTATATTTATCAAGAAGTGCAACAGTTGGAAACAGTCAAAAATTTGTAATTGAAAACTGCACATTAAAAGTTAAGCATTTTGTTGATGATGGTAAGTGGATTATGGCGGCTTTCAGCTAGACAGGCATCCCATTTACAGTTATGTGTATAAAAGGGAAATTCAAGTATTTGGTACATTTATTTACTGTTAACTTACAAAATCGTTAAAAGAAGATGTATATGTTCTTGATCAGAATCACTAGCCAAATCGATATTGCCGTTTCCATCTATCCATCCGTCAGTTCTCATTTTGTATACCTCAGTTTTAAAGTTATATTGTTGAAACTTGACACATGTCTGTCTTTTCGCAGAACACTGTTCTGAATATATCCATATATCCAATGGCAATAATCTGTCGAAGATGAGTTTTAAGTTGTGAGATCAATGTAGAAGCGTAAGCAAACATGCCACCCTTTCTAGTTCAATATAACTGCACAAGTGTGGCATATTATGTCCAAAACCAACCGTGAAACAACAAATGTAAATAACATGATTGTAAAACATAGAAAAACAGAATAGTGTTTGCAGCTCGGAACTAAAACGTAAATGTCAGAAGATTAAGCTACCAAAATAGCGAATTTTATTAACTCATTTAGCTTTAGGATTTGTATCCAAATAAGGTAGCACAGCGGGCCAATTCTGGCCTAAGCGAGTTGGCTTTATTTGCCAAAAACCGTCTAACCGTATCATCGGTCTACTAAGCTCTTTAATCTTGTTTATTTATTTCATGTTTTATGTTTTTGTTATCCCCAAAACGTCAAGAAAGTGTTTTGACAAAGGGAAAATTCATTTTTAACCATATCTTTTGCAAAAAAATATGTACAGTATTATTGCATATTTCTTCATAATTCTTCCTCATTTTTCTACGGAGTTCTAACAACTAGTTAACAAGATTCATCAACTTTAAAAATTTTAAGTGCTTGAAAATCAAAATTATCCATCTTTGGAGTGTCAAGATTGACATTTAGATTAATTAAAGGAGAAGATTATTTAGTAGTTGCCAAGCATAGCCGCTGGCAGCTTTGGCGCACATCTAGATGCAACATGAATGTGTACAAAATAACAGTAAGCTTAAGTAAGCTCAACAAAATTGATATGGCCATTTGAGGTGTGGTAAACTCTTTATAGGAAATTGCTGTACAGTGAACAAATAGGTTTTGTAAAATGTGTAAACAAGTAAATGTTTAGTTTGTTATTTATTCTTAGTACAGTATATATTACTATCTCTATTGTGTGGAAAGAGCACAGAACGAAGTAGCTGATAAGCATGAGCAGCACAGCTGAAAAATATCAAAGGTCGGCAAACAAAACATGCCGAAAAGCGCAATAAATGAATGCATGAATTTATGTAAGTACATAAATAATGTGGCAGTGTATGAATTTGTTGCTATTGTGTTGTTGTTGCTGCTGCTGGTTGCTGGTTGCTGGTTGCTTTCGTAGCTAGCTCAGCCAGCTGTATGCTTTTGGATGGCAATGGCGCAAAGCAAACATGAAAATAAACAGAAGCAAAATGCTGATGTTCCAATTTAGCACAACTTTCGCTAGTTGTCGCCGCTGGGGCCAAACGATAAAGCCAGAGGGACGCTCCCCACGGAGAGGGGTGTGTGGGGAGTTGGAGAATGCTGAGGTGACGACGTGCAAAGCGCACACAGAAAGACCGAGAGACAGACAAAGCGACTGAGAGACAGCCGCAGCAGCAGCAGCAGCGCCCCAACTCGGAGCTGTGCAAACGTCATCAACATAATTTTCATCACTCAGCGATAAACACGAAATATGCTGATGAAAGACGCCGAACAGAGCGCGCCGAGCTGAGCTGAACTGCCGAAGACCGAACAAAACCCGAACGCGAGGCCGAGCACGCAAGAGAGCAAATGTCGACGAAGAGTGTTGGACTCCCAAGGGGCGAGAGGTGGAGTCACAGTCGGTCACGAACAAAAAAACGAACGCGCCAGAGAGCGTGCGATAGATAGACAGAGAGGGAGAGAGAGAGTGAGAGAAAGAGAGAGGGAGAGAGAGAGAGCGCGAGAGTGTGAGTGCAGTCAGCAGTCAGCTTGGAGCTCAGCGCCTCAGTTTGCAGTGCTGTGTTTGTTAGTCGGCGAGTGGGTGTCGCTGTACAAAGGCAAACGGCGGAAGCAGCTTTTTGCGACTTGCCAGCGACAAACTCGCAACTGGCAACAACAATGAGCGCAACTGTGTGTGTCTCGTCGCAACGCGCCACACAACCCTCACTCCACTCAACTCCACACACACCCTCTCCTTCCTTTTATTTGTATTTTATTTTATTGTATTTTTTTTTTTTTTGTTCAACTGCAGCCAGTTGTGTGCGGCAGCCGTGACACTCCATTTTTATTTTGCTTCGCTTCATCGCAGTCCGTCCGTCTCCCCAGTCAGCGTACACTCCACACAATGTGCTCTTGGCACGAAACCTATGAATTGCAACCAGTACCCAGCACTGTGGCAGCTCAGCTCGCAGCACTAATTGAAGCCCATGATTAAGTAACTTTTGCAAACTGTAGTCGCTCACCACAGGCACAAAAAGCCAGCGCCAACAATACCAGCGACGACGATGACGACGAGGCGACTTTCCGGCATTTGTCACGAAAAGGTCTCTGGAGCCGCAAGTTTTATGGTGCACCTTCTCTTTTTTTTTCATTTTGTGCCCGAAGCGCTACGGAAAATGCCAAAATATAAATCAATTAACTTTTGCGAACAAAAAAAACTTTGCACAAAAGTTTTCACAAGCGAATTGCGAAAACCAAATGCGACACGGGCTTTTCTCAACGACATTGCAAATTGTTTAGCTTGGGATATTGAGTATCGTCTATCGAATCTGTGTGGATGGGTCTTTGCCATGAAATATTGTAGTCACTGCTGTGAAATTCAAAGAGAAGGGCAGAAGAGCGGGAAATGCATTCATTGAAAATATAGTTCTTTTCAATATGAACTAAACATATTTTACAGACAGTTAAATTCTAAAGATAAAGACAACCTTCTTACAAAATGAATGGATACAGTAGAGGACTGTATTCTAGGATATTTTACATACTTTAAAAAACGTTGAGTTGAAGAATAATTCAGTAGATCTAATATATGTTGATGCATGTCAAATATAATTGCAAATAAAGTAAGTGAGTAATGGAGGTAGTCAGCACTGAACTGGATCATTGGGCTAATACTTTCGCCTTACTGAGTATTACTTTCGATGAATTATAAATCTATATTCATGCTCCAATTAACAAAGCTTCTCTTGAATCTCTAACTATCCGAAACAGCTCAATTGTAGAAATACTTAAAATTGAAACGGAATAATATATATTCAAATATTTTGATGATAAAAGCGAGAAGTATCGAATTAAGTGCGATTGAATAACTTTTATTCATTCGGTAGCAAAATGAATGAAAGGCAGGAATCCGATCCACAACAAATGAATACTCAAAATGGTGGCTACACTCATAAAGATGCAATCGTTGCGCAGACAACATTCAAATGCGACACTCAAAACCAAAGTGATAAATGAAGAAGATGAATTGAATGTGATACCTTTTGCCCCACAAAATGATGAAGATCGAATCATGATTGCTTCATCTCCATTCACAGCTCAAATGTGCGAAGCGCCTCCGATCACTTTCGTTTAGAGTAGATAGATAAACATTCGAACGGAACGGAACGAAACGAAACGAAAGCTCATTAAAGTTAATGTCCAGCATAGAAACTTAATCGTGTATACAAATGTGAATGTGTGTGTGTGAGTGTGTGTGTGTGTGTGAGTGAGTGTGTGTGTGTGTATCTAAATATCAACTAAAAAGGCCTTTATTTGCGTTATTTACAAACAAACAGATGAATAACTCTGTGAGTGTATGTATGAATGTGAGTGCGCATCTGTATAAATATGTATTCATATAATAAGTATACCAAAAAGTATCTCTGTGTATATATATATATATATATGTGTGTATCTGCCCAGAAGATAGCTGCTGAGTTAAAGTAAACAAAGAAATCATTTGAATCCAATTAAAGGCAACGGGCAAAAGCCAAAAAGCGGATGTTTACTTGCACAGCCAGACAGATACAGAGCGACAGAGAATAGTCAGAATGTGTGAGAGAGAGAGAGAGAGAGAGAGAGAGAGAGAGTGAGAGATAGAGAAAGAGCGCACAGTGTTATCCATTAAAGTCGACTTAATTAACTGCTTGAATTGAGCAATTGTAAAATCTTACAACCAGCAGCAAATAAACAAATCAAAATTGGAATTGAAAATGAAAATGCAATTAAAATGTTCATTTAATAATAATGTTGATATGATAATGATACTGCTGGCACTTCAAAATGCTGTCGACTTAAAATCAAAAACGATTAGTTGCACTTTTAAGTCGCCTTCAAGCCTCCAAATATGATGGCTGTTTTTTTTTTTTTTTTGGATGTTTGTTAGTTTATTTTTTTATCGCAACTGAAATTTGATACTTTTTTGGTGGATATTTCGTTGCTAGTTTTTGCTCATCCTGAAGCCAAATTCGAATCCCGAATAAGCCAACAAACATAGTCGGATTCTGACTGAGTTACTGATTTAAAACTCGCATTTAAGGCTGTGGCAGGCGGGGGAACTGCGGGCACTGGGGGGAAGCTGCATGACAGTGTCTGAATTTAGATGCCGATAACTAAAATGTATCTGCGGCAAAAGCCGAGGTGCAAAATTCAATGCGAAAGCCAGCCAGCCAACTACAACAACAACAACAACTACAACAATAACTACAACAACTACTACAACAACAACAACAACAACTACAACAACAACTACAACAACAACTAGCACAATACCAAAAGCGTCGCCAGCAACAACAACACAGAAACTTGCATAAATGGAACCAGTTTTTAGAGGCCCACTCGGCAACGGAGACAGAGACGGAGCCGGAGACGGAGACGGAGACGAAGCTAAAACTGAATCTGAAGCTGAGGCTGAGGCTGAGTCTGAAAGCTGGAAAGCCGCCTCGGCTTTAGTTAGCGACAGCGACGAATAAATTTATGCAGCCTAAAGCGCGTTTTGTGCCCGAACCATTCGTTATAAACAAGTAGGAGGCGGGCAGGAGGGAGGTAGGCCAAAGTTGGGTTAGGGTGTGAGGGGAGGCACAGAGCAACCAAAACAGAGTCAGCAAAACTGAGCACGAGGGAACGGCCTGTTTAGACAGTGGAGAAGGCGCATTGAGGAATGGGAATGACAGTGGCTTTGGGGACTGGGGAATGATGAAGTGGGGAAGTGAGGAGTGGAGACTGGGGAATGGGGAATGGGTACTGGCGACTGGCGACTGGCGACTGGGTTGCCCCGATAAGAGGGCCCCCGTAACTGGTCGCGCATACCGACGAACGACATGTGAATATTAATGTTTGCCGCCACAACAAAACGGATTGGAAACGGATCGCAAGCCTAAACTCAAACGAATGCTCAAACGAATACTCAAACGAATACTCAAACGAATGCTCAAACGAATACTCAAACGAATACTCAAACGAATACTCAAACGCATGCGAGATATTGTGACAATTTTAGAGTTTGCATGCCAAAATTTGGAAGCGTCGAATCGAGCGTCTTTTAAGTGACTCAATTGGCTTTTAGAGTTGGCATCATCATAATGCTCAAGGTATGGATAGCCAGCTGTACTAAAGGTAGATTCCTGAGACAAGACTGGGGAGAAATAATCAAAGTCCTACAAGTTTGAATACAAGTATGATTTGACATGAAAGTGGAATACTAAAATTTGATCTACGTTCTAAGTTAAGTCTTTATTTTGAGCATAATATTAAGATATTTTTCGACATAGGGGTAAATTATATACACATTAATTATATATACCTATATACACATCTATATTTATGTCTTAAAGTATATGTATATATTCATCTATATCTATATCTATTTCAATATCTATGTCTATATCTATATCCATTTTCACATTATGTCCGCTTGTATTGATCTGGCAAGAAGAAGAACAAGTCTTATAGGTAAATATTAGCTTCTGATTTTAAATTTAAATATGCTCTAAGCTGTGGGCTCAACAATCAGTACATTTTTCTATATACATAATGTATTTGACAGGTTCGGCTTTAAGAACTGTATACCACTAAAAAAAAGCTATAGGTCAAGCGGGATTAATTTTAGACGCTTTTGAATGTGTTATACCAAGTAAATGTATTTGCATTATTAATTTTATATTCAAAACAAGAGTATTTTCAAACAGCAAAAGATATTATATATATTATTTTAAAGGGAAAGCTTTTCGGATTTTAAAAGTATATACATGCTGATCTTGCCATGTCCTTCGATCTCAGATAAAATCAAGAGCCAAATACCTTGCAACGAGGAATGCCAACTTTATGTTATATAATCTACTTATGACTACCGAATAATACTCTGTTCTAGACTTTAGTCGAGGTAATTTTGAGTGTTCAGTAAAAGACATCTCTCTCTTTTGAGATACCTTCTGAGCCCCTTCCTTACAATCCAGATTCTTAACCAATGTCTTCTATGTCTTCAGAGCCTAGGATGTCCGTAGGATACTACATGTTCTTCTGGCTAATATATGTATATACTAACATAGTTCTGAAATAAAATTAACACTTACTGATTAATGCTGATTTTTAATATCTTGTTTAGTATTCCGCCACAGCATTTTTGCTCTTGGAATGCTGGTCAATATAAATATATAATTTGAATATAAAACCAATCATTAGTGATCTGTAAGGTGAGATGTGAGTGCCTATTACAAGAGCAGCCCTCGTTCAATTGCAAATAAATTCGTTGTTTAATTTTTGTTGGTTTTCTTCTGCAATTGGGATTGCAAGTTGCAAATGAGAATTGTGACCAAGAAAAGCGACAACAACAAAACAACAAATATTCGTGCGTGTTAAGGATCCAAACGGGTTTCGTCCACATCTCTGGCCAGACTCATTGTCAGTCGTACGCCATGACAACTTGATAAAGATTTCATGCCTTTGATTAATATATTAAGTCCCCGAGCGTGCAACTGGCAACGGGATTAGGGAGTGGGTAGTGGATACGAGACGGGAACCCGAACACCAAACAGCAAACAGCAAACACCAAACCGCCGGCAAACTGCAAACACGAAACCCACACACGCACACACACACACACACACACACAAACACACACACGCCGTAGTTGGCTGGCAAAAGGTGTGCGGAGTTTTGGACATGACCATAAATCAACTAGCAAGTTGATGCCTCCGTTGGGGAAACTTGCAGTTCCGCTTGTCTAATGCCAGAGACTCCGTGTCAATTAAATGGCAGTGAATTGAAGTTCACTTCGCTTGAGTTTTGCTGATGAATTTCAAGTGGACTTCTAACGCTCAAATGGAACTAACGCCCCTCAGGGAATTCGGGTACATCAAATTCTAACTCAACGGATGCATTTGTCGATAGTTTGAGTTCATTTAATTGAGCACAACTTTCTGAAATGACTATTCAATTTACTCACAGGCTTGTGCTGAGACTGTTTAAAATATAGGTTTATACAGATATATAGCAAAGATAAGTTATTAACCGATTTATCCTAATGTGATACCTTTAACAAGACATTTTAATGAACATCGCAAGTCTCCAAGTTCCTGATTCGACATTCTGTAGAATCGCATCTCAATGCCACATTTACAAACTGCATCGAAAACTAAACAAATAATACGCAAAATCTAGTGGGTAAACCTATTATGGAGGTTTTTATCTCAAGATTGGGAACACAGAATCAATCATCATCGCATTCCGATTCCATAAAACAATCCACCAGGCCAAACTAGACTTAACTCAATAGTTACTTTTCTGAGGCAACTCCTTATTGGGTATTTTAAGTCAAATCGATCTCAAGTAGAGGTGCATCCCAACAAGGTGGATGAATGCAGCTCAAGCGCTGTTACTATCTCCTCACTTGCTGCTCCTGATGAGTCGTATCTCGGACGCAGTCAGCTGGATATGTAAATCGCCTCACACCACACAACATACCACAAAGTAAATTGACTATAACTCTCCAATTAAAAAGGAATAACAACTAAGATCGGTTATCTTAGGCACGTCGTAGATTCAGTACACTTGTAGACCGGAGTCAAATTGCCATCATTTCAATTTTACTATAAAAAACCAGCAGAAAGCTATATTATGCAGTAGTTCGATATGCTAATTATAATCTACACGATGGAAACATAATACTTGGTAAACAAAGAAGTTTTTCATGGAAGAACTCATCTTTCCACCGACTATATTTATGGGAGCTATATGATATTGTAATACGATCTCGCCGACTCCGACTTACGTAATGCAGAAAATGACGGAAACAGCTTTAAAAACAGACAGACCGACGGACATTACTACGCTGATCATGGAAATATATACTAAATAACGTAGGAGGCATCTATTTAAAGGCGTTGCAAGCTTAACAACAAAATTATAATACCCTCTACAAATGTATAATGATGTCAGGATAGCTATGAGCTAAAAAATATCATTCAGGTTTCATATTTTGATTAGGAAGCTGTATCTAAGATATAGGGAATGATAATGTTGCTATGTTTGAATCTATCATTGATAAAGTGTTGTAACCAAAAAGTTGTATTATTTCATTCATTAGATCTTGTGGCACTCGAACAAATGAAACATCATCAAGATGATAAAAGTTTGTGGAAAACTTTTCGAAATTTTAACAAGCTGTAGATAGCACTTAGAACCCATTTTCGCTACACATATCTGTGCATATGTCAATTACGTTTGTCGGGCGGTATTTATGTATGGGTAATGTGCATTAAGAGGACACGGGGTAAATGATGAAGACCAAGTTTGGGCATTGGGCTCCGAGCAACCCGAACCAATCATTAAATGGCATAATTGAAGCTCTGGGGAATTTAGGCAGGACGGCCACAGCCAAAATCTGAAAATATAATAAAATAAAAAGTCGAATAAAATGGAAATGACAAAAACAAGAGGGTGGCCGGAAATAAGGACACAACGCAACGGAACGAAACAGAACAGAAGGCTGAAACAAATAATATAAAAAGGAACCGTTAGCCAACCCCAAATGCACACAACAACAACAACAACAGCAGCAGCAGCAGCAACAACAACAACAACAACAAAGTGTGTGCAATGTCTGTAATGTTCTTAGCATAAAAAGTCAAAAGCAAACACAAATTTACCGCGTGTGCAGCTGTGTGTGTATGTGTGTGTCTATATATGTGTGTGTGTATTTGTGCACCGCCTCAAGCGCTGGCAGGCACACAAGCGAGTGTAAAGCACGCGCCAGAAAGTTTTGTGAGAGGCGCTGTGGACCACCCACCGCACACAGAGCAACTGAGCAAACTGAGAGCAGCAGCAGCAGCAGCGGCAGCGGCAGCAGCAGCAGCAGCAACGACAGCAGCGCATCATCAAAATAGAAGAAAACGTTTTTTTTTTCGCTCGCAAATTCTTTTTTGCTTTTCGTTTTTCGTTTTTATTTTGCTCTTGTTCTTGTTTCGTGCTCTTCCCCTTCCATGTGTTGAGTATTCAGTATTCAGTTTGCCTAGTCCGCTCCACTGGCTCTCCTGGGCAAATATTTAATTTTTATAAAGCCTTCATGCTCTCTGCACTTGTGTGCTCGTCAACTTTGTGTAACTGTATGTGTGTGTGTGTGTGCGGCTGTGTATGTGTGCGTCTCTGTGTGTGTGTGTGTGGGCTTTAGCATTTTGTGTGGGCTTTAAAAATATTAAAGGATAAACGCGCGCACATAAAGCTCACATTTTATGGCTGCGAATGCTGTTTGTGCGCTGGGATGAGGCTCAGTTCCAGTAGCACTGGCCCCGGGGGAGCACTTTTCAATGTGTATGTGTGCGAATGTGTGTGTGTGTTTGTTTTGTGTGTGGCGCCTCGATTTGCCTTCATCAATTATTGTTGCAACTTTGCCGCATCGCTGCTAATAGTTAATAAAATATGCATATGAAAATGGGCCTATCATTACACGTCGCACGTTTTGGGTTTCTATTTGACTATCGCTGTCCTTATGTCCTGTCCGTGTCCTGTCCGTGTCCGTGTCATGTCCTGTCCTGTCCGCTGTGCGTGTCCTGCGTACTGTGCATTAAGTTCTGCTTCATTACAATGCATGAGGTAGCAGCCCATTCATTATCCTTATGTTGTTTACCACGCTAAGCTTAGCACTTTGTATTTTTTGGGGTGACCAGGTCTTTGGAAAATGCTTAGAAGGGATAACTGAGTTTTGACACAATTTTCTATAGTTGGAAAGTGCTCGAAAGAGTGTGGACACATCTGTGTAAACTTATTTGTAGCCAAGCATATAACAAATAAGTTTTAAAAATAAAAACTCCATCAAATCAATCCACACATAAACAACTGACTAAGAAAATATCGAAAAAGAGAATATTAACTTAATTTCCAAGCTACTATTCTTCATTTGTCAGTTGATCGCATAAAAGTAGAGTGAAACAGCGAACTATGGATGCCTATTTGTGTATTTCTACCCCTGCAGCTCATCGAGATATCAAATATGATTTAACATGACAGAAATACCGCTCACTTGAGAGCATCTATGCAAAAACAGCCAGAAGACAGTGAAATGTGAGAAACCCACTCGCAACTCGAAGGCAGCAACAAAATCTTCCAAACGAAAGAAGTTTGTGGTTGTTGTTGTTGTTGCTGTTGCTGTTGACGTCAGCTGGTCACCCTAAAACAACGCATACAAAATGGAGTAGCTAGCGCCTGTGTGCGACCCTTTCTCTCTGTGTGTGTGCGTGTGTGTGTGTGTTAAGGGCTTGGCTGGCATTCAGTTTGTTCGTGCGCTTGTTCGTTTCTTATTTTGTTTTCTGTTTTGTTTTTTGTTCAGCTCTAAATCCAAACTCAAAGAAGAAGCAGCAGGCAAAAAGCAATTTCGAGAAATGCTAAAGGGCCGCTGCCACAGTCGCTGCCAAGGGCTCTGCTGGCAGCAGCAGCAGCGGCAGCGGAAACATGTTCAATTATCGCAGAGTCGCAGCACTTTGTTGTTGCTGCTGCTTTGCCTGCTTGGCTGCTTGTATTTTACCCCGATAGACAGACTCACACACACACACACACATATATATACCAATATCTGTATGTTCGCATCTGTGTGTGTGTGTGCAGAGTGTAGCCCCAAAATGGTTTGAGGTTAAGTTGAATTCATGCAATGCGGTCGTCGTCGTTGGACGTCGATGTTAACGTGCCATGCTTTACACACCCCTTACAGAACATCCCCCCTCTGCACCCCTCGCTAGCACAACACTCCACCTCTCTCAACTCTTTTAACATATGGAATTGGCGTGTCGACGCTGGCGAACGCTAACATGTTAGAGTGGGTGGCTCGCTCTCTCTCCCTCTCTCTCTCTCTCAGACTTCTCTCTTTTCGCCTCATCACTCAACTGCTGCTGCTGTTGCTGCTGCTGCTCCAAAGGGGGCGGCGTAAAGCACTCAGCAACAGCCATAACAACAACAACAACAACAGCAGCACTACGTAAAGCGCCCCTGGGAATATGACGTTATAATTTATTTTAAATCTCGCCCGTTTTGCTGGCTCGCTTTAAATGTGAACAAGAGCTTTTTATTTGCCTGCTGCCGTCAGCCATAAAAACCGTTGCGAAATGCTCGTGTATGAAAAAAACATTTAGCCAACTAATTAGCCTGCGGCCAGAAGGCGGGCTCTGAGTGAAGGTTACTCCCCGTCCACAAGCCCATCGCCCATCGCCCATCGCCCAGCACATTGACAGCTCCCTGTATGCATATAGTTACTATGATTAGGTTGAATAGCTTTTCTCGTTGGCTGGCTGGCTGTAATTAAATAATTGCCATTAATATTACTTTAACGGCACTAGATAACTGCGCAAATTTAATAATATATAATGTTACACGTAATAATAAGTCTGCCTGTGTCTACTACTCATATTCAAAGTAGTGAAGCAGACTTGAACTTTATATGACATATAGGAATACCATATCAAAGATCGTCTCTCGTGTTTCGAATAATGTTTCTGAAACAAGTAGCTATATGGAATATAAAAGAAACTGCAAATAACCAAACAAAACTCGCTTTCACCATCTCAGAGATCAGACAATGTTATTTTGTGTGACAGAAAGTACACTCAGAAAAAAAATCAACAGCAGATGAGCTTTATCTTAGCACTTATTACAACAGTTTTTAAATTTTAAAAATGTTTTTTATTATTAACACATATATTTCTTAAAAATAGAAAAATGCTTTCTAGTTTTTAGAACTTATGTCGGTATATTTAGAAGATATTTCCCAAAACCAGAAAACTTTTTAGTTTTAAGGTCAGTTTTTCATTGTGATGTATGCTAGAGAAACTGTATATTCTGTACAGTTTATACTGTAATTCTAGCTTAACTTTCGATATCTATCAAATTGAATATCAGATTACTCTGCTGGCATATTAGAACTACAACTCTGATGCTTCCAGAGATCTGCTCAGCTAAAAGCTTTGACTGCAGTTTGAGAAATTGGTAATTAGTGCTACATGTTCCAGCATATTCTAGGCATAAGCAAAGTCACAGCGCAACTAGTTTAAGTATAACAGTGGAAGCCAAAGACCAGTTGGCATAAAAGATGTTGGGAGTCACAGTTGGTATTTGCAGCAGGTTGTCAGGCTCACACAGAGAATGAATTAATGAATGAGTGAGTGAATGAATGGGCCGGCGTTGCGTGGAGTTGACGGCAACCCCTCAGAATGGCCCAATTGACATTTAACGCTGCCTATGACCCGCTGCTCGTTGCTGCCTCAGCCCGCACCCCAGTCGGGACTGGGCTGGGTTTGCAATGGTGGTGGTGGTGGTGGTGTTGCAATTAACCGCAAAGGTTTCCTTTTGTCACTTGCCACTCGCCCTCGTCCCCCCCAGTAGCAGAGTCTTCTCTTCGCACGAACGAACACCGTACCGGGCCTGAAAGGGCCACGAGTACGGGCCGAGTTTGAGTTGTAGTTCAAGTTAGCTTTAAGTCATGAAATAATAATAGGCCTCGGCATAACTTTAACGGCACAGTTATTAACTTTTGTCCATTTGCCGGGAAGTGAGCGACCATCAAAATGATTGTCGTTCTACACGAGACTCCGATAATATTGTTTTCGCTTATCGCTATTATTGTTATTATTATTTTTGGACCCAGATATAGCTCAAGGCTCTCGGGCTCGATGCGTGTCTGCGTTATTCAATTCCCATTTTTTTTTTTTGTCGTACAAAAGCAATTCCAATTACTTCATTTTGTGCTGATAACTTTCGTTTTTGTGGGTTTGCTGTCCAATTTCCATTCGAGTCTGATAACTACAGTTCTCAAAAGCTGTTAGACCAAATTCATTTCGACCTATCATTCGCTGAATATATCTGTAAGATATATGGTGTCCAGGCGTATTTGATATACGAGCTGAAATTCTGTACCTTTATAACATTTTTGAGGCTGCTTCCAAATTGAAGTATTTAGACTTAAATCCAAAGAATACCTTCAAAGAATATGCAAACCGGTAAATAATAAAATATATGGCATCCTTGGGGGAAGCTTTACTTTCATTACTTTCATTGCCAACAATAGCTACAGATGTTGGTGTTCCCAAGAGCACATCGCTTATTTCATAGCTATATTAAGAGCTAGAATACATAAGACCGTTTAATTCAAGGTTTAGTTGACTGTGTTTACCACGTTATTCAAAACTATTTTGAAAAATTAGCCATTAAAAATACAGTTTAGTAGCAAGCTGAAGGATGGGATAGTTTAGCAACATTAAACCATCTAAATATTAATCGGTAAAATTCTGCGATCGACCACCAATTTTAGCAGCTTGCTGTTTAGACAACTATTCTGGGTAAAATTGAACTTGAAAAACCGAATCGCTGAGAAAAGTTGAATGTTAAAGAGAATGTTAAGGTTCTTAGAAGGTAACTCATGAAAGAGATTTCGCTGGGATATGCTATAGCTTCTTCAGTGATCCTAGAAGGTCTACAGGATTTCCACACGCAGAGATGAGCATTGGGCTTCCTCAATTATATAGACCCAAAGTTATTTCGATTTAAATGTATGGCAAAATTTTAGCCCGATTCCCGCTTTTACCAAACTCAGCCCCTGTCTGGCTACGCCCTTTTACAAGGATAAGAAATAAAGCAAACAGAAATCTCAATCCACACTATGCGTAAATATTTAAGACCATTAGCAGAATGTGGACATCCTTCAACTCATACACTCCTCGCCCACTTGAACAGGACACCCCTTGAACCTGTTTTCTAACGCATGTTTGATTGTTTGATTGACTGACTGATTGGTCGACTGTGAGTGAGAGCTAAGATGGGGTTTTTCGAGTATGCGACCTGCAAATTGGTAAAAGTTAACTACTGCAATTCGAATTGGGAGCACAGAAAGCAAGAATGGCGGCTGAGAGGCCCCTAATAAGACCAGAAATAGGCAGAGAAGCTAGGCAGATGAACCAGGCAGAGGAGCCTGGCAGAGGAACCAGGCAGAGGAGCAAGGCAGAGGAGCCACGCAGAGGAACCAGGCAGCGGAGCCAGGCAGAGGAGCAAGGCAGAGGAGCCAGGCAGAGGAGCCAGGCATAAAATAAGACAAATTGCTTTTAGGCAGTTAAAATCACAATCGATTTAAGCAAGTAAAATTCATGGGAAAGAAACGTCTTAAAATACTAACCAGCCATTTGATTAAACACTCTAGACTGAGAGCTCATCTAGCTAAACAAGATATAAACAGTAAAATCCTCATAGTTGCCTTAGCCTTGGCCAGAAGAAGACGTAGTTTCCTAGGGAAACATGTTTTAAGAAGCGGCAAGAAACAGGGTCGATGAAAGAGCTATAGGCTCTATGGGACAGCGTAGATCTAACCAAGATCTAAGTACATGAGGCCCTTCAATAATAATAATAATAAGCCTCTTATTAATTATTCATTCTATAAGTTAGTTTAAATATAAATATAAAACCTAAACTAAATATAAAACTGGGGGAAAATCGCTAAAGTTGCAACAACAGGACACTGAAACACTTTTAAAGTAAAAATTCGCCCCCTTCCGGCTTTGCAAAACCTGCTAAATTGTCATATTATATGTCGTTGTCTGGAATGGAGGCTGAAACTAGCAATTACTCAAAATGCCACAGTATGTCAATTGTTATGCATAAGTGGATATGTGTACTATATATATATATATATGTATATATATGCAGATAGATCAATCATTGAGTGGAGCAAGTCATAGACAAGTGTTGTGAATAGGGCAACAGAGCTAATGCGGATTCGATTACCGATGCAATAATGTCTCAGTATCGACTTTCAGCTGTTTGTCATCGACTTTTGAATTGTTGCACAATGCAATTGCATATTAAACAAAAAAAAAAAAAAAAACGATGTAGTGGCACGAGTAGTTTGCATAGCGACAAATTGCCTAATGAATGCATATGAGGCAATAGTTATCGACAAGGCAATCAATAATGCGCAATATTTGCATTCCATATTTGTGTATGTGTATGTGTATGTGTTGCATATGCATATCTGTTTATCGGGTTTTGTAGAAGTATTTAATGGGGCAGCAGCAAGCGGATTGCAAAATTCATGTCGTAAAACGCAAATAAAAAAGAAAGTCATAAATTAAATAATTAATGCAATAAAATGTTATAAATATTGCACACATGTGCTGCCTGCAACCAGTTTATCGAGCACACAAAACATAAATAACAACAAAAACAACAACAACAGAAAAAAGAACAAAAATAATAAATAAATAAAAGTAATAATATGCAAGAAATGCTTTGGGCTTATTTAGTCAACAAATGCGTACAGACAGCAAAATTTAAATTCGCATTCGAAATTCAAAATGCAAATTAAAACGATCAATAAAAATGCGAATATATCAATAAAAGTCCAATGCAAATTTCGCTGCTCAAAAATGTGCATTCGCCGAGTGACGAGCGATAAAAGCTGAAATTGGCAATGAATCAATATGAAAATTTATTTACGCAGTTGTTCAAGACGTTGGGCAGCAGCGGGGGGAGGTGCTTGGTGGTAGTGGGCAGCGGGTGTGGTAGGGTGCAGCCACAAGGGGTCTGGGGGCCGTGTGCCAAATATAGCAAAGATCCGACAACGATCGAATACCCCCATGGGTGCTAAATATCGAAATGCGAATAAATTTTCGTGCACTTTTCGTATGCAGTGCGCAAAAACAGATACAGATACAAATACAGATACAGATACTACGCCTAGAGATGGGCACGTGAGTCACGAAGCTGCGAAAGCTCGAAATAAATGCTATAAAAATCATAATACAAAGAAATATGTTGTCAAATTGAATCCAACAATTTATCATTTTGAGAATGGAATGAATATCTTCCAGCTCAATTCCGAAATTTCTTCTTGAAAATACGACAATTAATATGAACTTAACTTAAGACTGTAGAATAAATACTTGTTTTAAGATTTTGCAGCTCTGTTTACTCGTGATACGTTTTGTACTTGAATAAAGAAAATATTTTTGATTTGCGCTCATTTTTTCACTTCTTGTTTATGTTCATAAAATCGGCGCAATTTATGCATGTAAATTGATGTTAGTTGCACAATTATGTTTTATATTTATTATTCAATTAAACAATTTCAAAGAAACTGCTGCCAGCTGCGCTTTGGTAAATGACTTCTTTAATATGCTGAAAGTCATAAGCTGGCTTTCGATCCAATTGAATATAAATGGTAAGCTTTAATTGCCAAATTTTCGGTTTTATGCTCTGCCATGATCTGCCATCACTAAAGCACAGTCACGAAGCTTTGTCAGTCGGAGAGCAATCATCATCATTAGCAGCAGAGAGTGCGCGTAGGCAGCGTAAACATTGGCAGCACGACAGCAGCAGCAGCAGCAGCACCAGAAGCAGAAGCAGCGGCTACCGATCCCCGTTGCTGCCGTCTTGGGAGCTTTTTGGTGTGGGGCGGTAGCTGAGCTGGCGACACGAAGCGTACGCCGCGTCGTTTGCTAATTAAAAAATGCGCTCGCTACAAAATAAAACTTAATTGCGATTGCATTTTGCGATATGCGCAGCGCGAAGCGACGCGACATCGTCGCCGGGCATTGGCGCAGCAATTGAGTGACAGAAGCAGAGGCGAGACAGAGGCGAGACAGAGGCAAGACAGAGGCGGAGCGCACGGGGCGAGTGAGCGCCGGCAACGCGCGTTGACAACAACTGCAACAACGGCACCAACAACAGCAACAACAACAAAAACATATCGCCAAATTGAGCACAAGAGCCCACTCGACTTTTGTAGCACGAAAGCGAAAAAAATAAAGCTGCCCAAGTAGCAGCAATAGCAAGAACAACAACAACTACAACAACAACCACAAAGTAAAGTGATGGAGAAATCTGAAGCACAAACGTGGAGCGCAAACTGCCGCAAGTTGCACTTTAAACAGGTTCAGGTTTTTGTTGTTGTTGTTACTGTTTTCGTTTCTGCTGCTGGCCGGCAATGCAATTTGGTTTTTTATTGCGCGACGCCACTGCAGGCAACGGGCGCGCTTAATAAAGATTGATTTACACACAAATGCACAACCACACACACATACACACACATTCAGACATACATAGTTGCGGTTGCTGGTTTTGAGCAACTTTAATGGGCTGCCAGCACTTAATACCCAAAATTATGGCGAAATTATGGCGCAAGGGCGCACTGAGAGCATACAAAGCTTTCGACAGATTAAATTGCTCAAAGCGTCGATCTCTCCCAATTTCCCACTCTCCAACGGACGAGTGCAAGGCGAAAATAAAACAAAGGGCAGCACTCTAATGAGCTCCGAAAATTATAACAAATAAAGCAGAGAGCTAGTGGGAGAGAGAGAGAGAGAGAGAGAGCGCTCGCAAACACTCGAACATGCTCGACTGCTTCAATGTTCGATCTCGCCGTCGCCGAGACTTCAACTCCGAGTCTCAATCAGGCGAGTGCAAGAGCCGCTCAAGTGCCAGTGTGTGCACAAGGCGAAATCAAAACGTCTTTGGAGTGGGAGAGGCAGAGCGCAAGCAGCATGCACAAGCACACAAACACGCACACACACACACACGCACACAAATGCATACAATTCCAATCACAATGCGACGACGACGGCGACGCTGCTGCCTGCTCCCAATCAAAGTGACGTCGACGTCGGCGTCGAGCGCAATTGCCATTTATGGCCTTGATTTATGTATCTCTGCTACTGGATCTCTAATGCGAGCGCAGACGTACAAGCAAACACACACACACACACACACACACACAGAGAGATACAAACAGACACAAGCGAGTATATTGAATTTATTTGCAATTTATTTCATTTCCTTGCCTTGCGGCATGCGGCGAATGTCCGATAGGTCCGAAAGATGCATGGCAATGTCTCTTTGCAGCAGATTTGCTGTTGCTGTTGCTGTTGCTGCTGCTGTTACTTTTGTTGTTGTTATTGTTGCATGTGTACAAGTATCTGTTACCGAGTGGCAAAAGTTTGTACACTAAACTGTAACCAAGGTAATGGGAAAATGCTGACTTGCCAGCAAATTTCCAAACAACAGAAAGGGTCAAATTGTACCCACTTTCCCCCTTGTCTCTTATTGACAGATTGCTTGTGGGTAAACGAATAGAAGCTTGAAATGCTTTGCTTTGCTTGAAACTTAAGTAAGCATAGTTAAATATTAGATTAACTAAATTTTCTCTATCTTGTGGCCACAAATCCCATAAACCCTGAAAGCATTATCAAATCTAACCCATAAACAAATCAAATATTTTATGTGCTTCATTGGTTATAGTGAACACTGGCCATAGATTTGGCACATCGTTTATACGTCGTTTGCCCAAAAACCCAAACAAAAGGACACGCGGTCCAAGGATCAAGGACCAACCCCCAGCAAAAAGGGCAATCGCTGTAATCAGCAACATCCCCCGTTTTTGCGGTCAATGCCGAGCACAGCAACTGATTTTTCTCAAAACAACAACAATGCGAATTGAATTCGAAAGTTAAGATGCTAGATATCATCGAAGCACTCCACTCCACTTCACTGCCCCTCACTCCTCTCCCCATCACACTCGATACTCAATTGGACCGCAGCACTAGAAAACTGGCATTAGACGCCATTGTTGCTTGAAGGACAAAAAGAAAACCAACTCAAGAATAACAAGACACACTTCACTTTTCAGATGAATCTCAATTCTTAAATTGGTTTCTAAGCTGATTATTAAAATTGGTGCTTGAGCATTATCTGAAAAGTTCTCTTTTATCCAATTTGTAGAACTACAAGTAAAATGCTGAAATATATATAAACAGGTATTTTCCAAGTTATAACTGACATGGAAAGAATGAAATCTGATGGATTAAGTAACGATTATATTTCTTTTCTCCCGAATAAGATTAACATCAAAAAGAATATATAAAATAATTAAATATATAAAATAATGAACCATTTACTCTATTCACTCTCGAATTTAAATTATTCTATGTCAAAATAATAATAATTTTATTATAGATTCAAATATTACTAGTATATTCTATCTATCTATCTCGATATGACATATATGTCATGTTGTGACGTTCAAAGACATAATATTTCGAACCCTTAACTAAAATGTTGATTTCGGCAAATTAACTGCGGTCTACAAGGTTTTGTTATCTACGGACTGTCCAAGATCAGCGTTTCTTAATAGATATAAGCGTTCACTTACATGTTCCTCACAATTTATCTTACTATATGATATAGTAGTCCGATTCGGCCTATGTACTGCCTCTAGCAAAAGAACAGACATCAACCAAAGTTCTTCATGAGTGCTCTTAAGCTGATGCAGCTCTGCGCATATAAAATCTCGGACAGACGGACGATGCTGATCAAGTATATATATATATACCTTTTGGGGTGGGAGACAAAGGAGATGTGTTGCAAATTTAAATACTAAAAAGGGTATAGAAAAGCAGTTAATATGATACATTTATCACATGTTCTGAGAAAGAAGGATTTCAGATTGAAAATGCCGCTGCTAGATACTTGTATCACTTTTTCATTGCGCTAAGAATCCTGCCTGGAGCCATAAAACTAAAATAATATCATTATCAAGACTGCAAACCGGTTTAAACCCAAAGCACTTCAAGCCCGATGCTCCAAGTTTATCATTTCTTAAGACAAAGCGCAGCATGCAAACTTGATAATGATTCTTAAATGAATATTATTGCCCAATAAACCTTTAATATGACCATAACTATATGATTATGTACTATATATATAACCTGCGGCTTAGACATCATCCAATATTCCGACTCCTCGCTGACTCTGTTGGCCTCTCAAAATGTGTTGGCTATATAACAACTAACTTGGCATGATAATTGACAGTGAGTACAAACGTAATTCTCAGTAATGAAAGCGCTTTCTGGGGATAACATCCGGGCTAATTAGCCTCAGTATAACTAGAACTACCGACAACTACTGAGCACTTCAAATACTTTTCCGCTTTTGTGCTAATCTAATGGGTTTGTTATTGTTTGCACAGTTTAGTAGAGTCAACTGCTCGCTTTTCGGGCTAAAAATGTGCGCTTAATGAGTTCACAACGGAGGCTAAGGCTAAATGTGCCAACTTCACCCCTCTCTCTCCTCCTCCTTCTCCTGCACAACCTCTTAACTTCGAGCAGGCGCTGGCTGGGAAGTTTTAGACACATTTGTGCACATATTTGCCCATTTTAAAGCGAACAAGCGTTTTCAAATTTCAAATTTTAATGGAAATAAAGTTGGCCCAAACCTTGAAAATGGCCTGAAACCGAACTTGTACTTTAACCACTTGAACCTGTTCAAAGTTAAGGCAGCTCTAACGAAGGAATATCTACACGGAAATGTATGTACAAATCTGTATGTGTATTTGTATGTATTTCACTCAGCAAGTTTTCTGCATTTCGATGTGGACAGAAAGGTTTGACAAAATGCAAACAAAAATGATCCGTTTAAGCTTTAAAGTGTTGAATAATATCGCAGTTTTAAGAGTCATTTAAGTTAACACTAACATTCCAAAATATATGATTAAAGTTTTGATAATGTAAAAGTCAGTTTCCCATGATAAATACAGAAACTAAAGGTATGTAATATTCACAATGTAAATTTGGACTACTGTAACAAATGCTGATGTACATTTTTGTATTGATCCAAGGATCGATTTCGAGTGGAGAGTAGCAAACATAACCCAATTTATAATGTCGTAAATTGAAGTGTAAAAAAATAAAAAATATTTGCATGCAATTTTCCATACCCTGAACTCATTCAAAATAGTAGAAAATGTACAGTGAAGTTGTCGAAAAAAGGAGGAAGGATTTATTTATATATATTTACACAGACTTACTTATATTATTGATCAAAAACCGAGTCGATTTAGCCAGAGTCTCTGACATAGACTAATGGAGCAAGAGACTTTAAATTTTGAATGTAAATACTTGATTATCCTGCACAGATCGAGTTTATTTCATTTAATCGAGAACTGCTCCTCTTTAGCAAATATCGATACAAATCGCTTTCCGATAGCAATAAATGACACAATTGTAAGGAATTAGTGAAGAGAGTTAGAATCGAACTTTGTCGATTTTGTGATAATGGAAAAGATTCCTCAAAGCACATCGTTAAAGATATATACTATCCTAGGGATGACAAAGAGTACCGCATTTGTGTAGGAATGAAGATTGATGGAAGAGCTATAGACTCTGTAGGATATCTGAAAGGTCGCATCCAGTTATATATATATATATATACACTGACATACTATCGATAAAGTGTAAGATTGGAAGCCAGCATAGATCTTTTACACAATTATCAGCAAGTTTACTATTTTGTGTGTTGATTTCAGTTTCGGTTTTCTAAACCTGTGTTTACATGATTTCATATATTAAGTTGTTTCTCTAATAGTGGACTAGAGCATTCTTCATTTTGAGCTATTTGTATGGCCATGGCTGTATATTCGAATGAGTTAGCCATTTTGCAAATACAGAAAAGAGCTGCAGTTGCGTCGGAATTGTGGCGAAATGGCTTTTCCCAAAATAGGTTGAATTGTGAATGCAACTGATAGCTCCTTATCATGTTGCTAGTATGCAGTACATACATGTATATATGTATATTGTACATATATGCACACATATCGGTACATATTCAGTTCTATGCATGAGCAAAGTGGGCATAGAAAACGTTCACATGTATTTTCAAAATTGCTGCGAAAATTGTGCAGACTCATGGCATTTAACACACGGAACAAAGAGATTTTCTACTTTGGACATGCCGCGACGTTAAGTTGAAGACGCCGAAGACGGCGAAGACGAGCGACAGACGACAAGCGACGGACGGCGACTTTGAGAGGCCAGACACAAGATGAACAATTTGTTTCTACGCATTTTTGCGCGAAACCCAGCAAGAAGAAGAGCAAAAGCAGAAGCTGAAGCAAAAAAAAAAGGCAGCGCTAATGCGACGCGAGAACAATGGAAGTGAAAATGCCAAAAATACAAAACGAAACTAAGGCGAACACTCAAAAACACACAGAGCCACACAGACAGACAGAGAGACAGAGAGACAGAACTAAATGCCCAAAGAGTGAGTGAGAGCGCAAAAGTTTCTAAAGCGTAAATAAGTTTTTATAAGGCTTTATTTTATTGCATGCGCAGCTTAAAGTCTAAAAAGTATCTTATCTTTAGTGCGAGCGACGACGCAACGTCTCAAGAGAAACGACGTAAAAGCAGCAGCAGCAGCAGCAACTTACACTCACACTCACATGTTTTATTTTTAGCTGGCGCTGCTGCTGACGTCGCCGACGTCGCCGCTGCTTGGCTGGCGCTGTTATGCGGAGCGTAAAGCCGCTAACTAGACGCCCATGTGCCAAGAGCAGTCGTGGCCGAGCGGTTAAGGCGTCTGACTAGAAATCAGATTCCCTCTGGGAGCGTAGGTTCGAATCCTACCGGCTGCGGAGAGAGCGCGGAAGGGAGAGGCAGCAAGGCGTAAAAGCAAAAATGCCGACTTCTATTTTTTTCTTATTTTTTTTGTTGTTTTTTTCATTTTTTGATTTTTCCCCTTTTTGTGTTTTTCTTAACACGCTTCATTTCGTTTTGAGTTTTTATTCTACTCTTATGCCGCTTAACACGTTGCGAATGAAAAAGAAAAGAACAAAACAAAATAAGAAATAAAAACAGAGCCCACCCACAAGTGCGTCCGTCTGGCGTCTCTTCTACCTGCTGTCGCTGTCCAAATGAATCAACGAATATGGGTGTATGAATGAATGGGCGAATGCTGTGTGCACTTTGTTATCGCTGCTTGCTCTTCTTGTTGCTGTTGTTGTTGTTGTTACTGCTGCTGTTGTTGTTGTTACTGCTGTTGTTGTTGTTGTTATTGACTTTGTCGGTCTGCGTGTTTTACCTGCGGGCAGCGGCGGCGTTTTTATGGCATTTTTATCTCACATGTGAGCCAAACAACAACAACAAGAAGAAGAAGGCGCAGCGTTGCCACTGTGCCTGGGCACACAGCTTAATCTGGGGCTGGTTAGCTCTGGCATCGCCGCCATTTTATGGTTAAGGTCGCCCCCGTCGGCCGTATAGAAATTTTATGTAATTGTCTGACGTGAAAGCATCGCTTCGCTTCGCTTCTTCTACTGCTTCTTCATGTGTGTGTTTGTGTGTGTGTAGTGTGTGTGTGTAGTGTGTGTGTGTGTGTAGTGTGTGTGTGTGGGAGTTGAAACGTGCCGATTGCCAGTTTTTATGTGCACCCGACCAGGAACACTGCCTAATAATATGAATACGACACGGCTAACGGGTTGCGGGCATCGCTTACGGATCCGGATATGGATATGGATATGGATATGGCATATACGGCGTGCATATCTAAGCCAAATTATGGCAATTGTCAATACATTCCTCGGCGGAATTAAGTTAGCCCACTAACAGTCGGTCTGTCTGGCCGTCTGTCTGTCTGGCAAAGCAGACAAATATTGTTCAAACGTGTTAAGTGCCATTGAAATTTTCAAATTGCTGTGACGAATATTAGCTCGAACACCTAGCACGATGCGAAATCTATATAACCCTGAATTAAGTCTAGTGACAAAAACAAATTGCTTAAAATTTGCGTAGTTTTAGCTTTAAAGTGGCACAAAGAAACACATTTAACAATATTTATACTCAAGCTTGCCTTCATTTAAGAAGATAATGTTTAATTCTGTAGTCACTTGTGTGGCTCTAATAAAAAAAACAAATTTAAATATTTAATTTAAGAAGATAAACTCAACTATGTAGTTCCAATACAGTTTATTCCTCTTCTCACACTTTGCTGCAATCAAAATTGACTATTTGAACTTAAAAAATTCATCGATTTGAGCTGATAAAGTTAATTCCAAAGAAGTTTATGCCTCCATTCGCACTTTGCAGCTCCGCGTGTTGTCAATTTATTGCTCTATGAATCATTTCCAATAATTTCTTACTTCATCACTTCAAACTTACTGCATATTCAAATCATTTTTAAAGCCCAACATTAGTATATTCACGGCATCAATTTCTGTATAAGCTGGTTCACTGCATTAATTAAGTTTACGAAGCTGCCACTGTTGATTTTTATCAGGTTCCATCAATTTTGAGTGATATTTTAAGTTGTAAATACTTGTTTATGAAGATGTTGTGTTTGATAAACAAATTTCAATATACATATAAATATATATTGCTAATTAGCAAATGACCAAAACTCAAACCCAATATATATTTATATATATTTAGCATTCATTCAAGTTCAAGTCTGTGTTGAGTGCACACTCGTGCCTTTTTCACTCATCTAACATTATATGGCTGTAGCTATGGATATAGATTTTATATTGCTTATATATGTTGATGTTTGTGCTTATTGAAGGCCTTTCCAACTTGCCGGGCTGCATATCAATTTTGGTTCGGTTTTTATGGATATTCTGGCTGTCACCAAATTTAATGCTTTCCAGTTTCTATATTTGTCATAACTCAAGACTTATGGGCAATAAAATATCTCAAAATGGCCGCAGCTGGTTTTCGTTTACGCTTTCGGCTCTCGCTTTTTTTATTATGTTCACAAAAAATATTGCACATGTTTTTATTTAGGTGGGGAAACGACATTTGTGTGTTCAGCTATTGCGGAAATTTGAGAATAGCTCCAATGGAGAGCAGTAAACTGAGCAATTTAGATGTTTTATAGGTGTTGGCATCAAATTCAAAAGAATAACCAATCTGCCGGTTATAACTGGATGTTATAAACCCTCTACTAATCGATGAACAAAACTTTAGCTAACTTGAAATAATAATCTAGTGGTATATATACATACATATATCTATGCCCATTATTACGTTTGAAACTTGCCGTAAAACTTTATGGTTTTAACCCTTCTGGCAAAGTGCTCGTTAAATGACTTCAAATATGCACCCCTTTCGAATGAAATTATAAAATATTTTGAATATACACTGTAACGTATGTGTTGTTTTTAATTCTGTTTCCATCCAATTAGAATTTTGATTTATTTTTAAGTGAATTGTCTGAACAGCAACCCATCAAAATATGAACAACACTGATTCAGTATTGACAACAAAAACCGTTTCACAAAGCTATAAAATGACAAGAAACTTTGGATGTTCAGTTTAGATCTTGCTTTATTGTTATAGTTACTTAATACAAGTTGAGATCAGAGGTTTCTAGACATATATTCATTTGCCATAAATAGAATGTAAGAACGGGCTTCAAGGAAGAAATGTTCAAAAGCATAATTAGGAACTACTTGATAAAGAATCAATTGGGAGGAATTTTCACACCGTTTGTGTTTGAACAGAGTGCAGAATACTGGATTAGCATCTATCTGTAGGAACTTAATGTGTATAATGTAGATTACTACTTGAGACAAGCATCATTTGATCGATCGATTTGACTCCCGATTTGAAACTGTACTTTCAGACTGAGCATAATCAATGTATAAATAAGGTGAGAACTTCACAGAGTACTTAAAATAGACTTAACATGTCGATAAAAGAGTTTCTGGAGTTGTACATGAATTCTACAAATGGTTCAGCAGAGATGTAAGCGTCGTAAATTGATAAGTGAACTTTGAGTATTACAGACCACCTGTAAAAGCTGATTATCACGCTAGTTGAGGCATTAAGATTCCTGACATGCTTGTTAAAGCATTAAAGACAATCAAAGTTCCATAATACAATGTGCGATAGCAAAATGAGAAACATGACTCACGTATTATACGCTTTTCATATGACAGGCAACAACAAATGGCGTAATTGAATTTCCTGCCTGTTGCCATAGTATCTGAGGCTGAGGCTGGGGCTGCGGCTGCGGCTGATGTTGATGCTGATGCAAAATCGCAGCGGTTGCTGCTGCGGCTGCTGCTGTTGTTGCTGCTGCTGCTGCAGCTGTTGCTTTTGTGAATGCCAATCAAATTGGCGCACCTCGCGCCGCATGGCGTCGGCGTCGTTGCCGTTGTCGTTGCTGTCGTTGTTGCTTTTGTTGCTGTTGTCGGAGCCAGAGACAGAGTCATCAAATAGCTGTCAGGGACACGGACAAGGACTTTTATGAGTGACTGTGTGTGTGTGTGTGTCTGTATGTGTGTGTGTGTGTGTTTGTGTGTTCAAAACGTTGACTGTTATGACGCCATTTTCAATTTGCGCTGAACTTTAAAATCAGTTGTGCATCATCAGGCGGGAGTCACGTCGAAATTCAAATGGCTAATTAAGATTTATTTAACCGAGTTGCCACCTAATTGCATTCACACTTAGCGTTGCTGTTCATTTCAATTTATGCATTTTTTAAACCTCAACGCAATGTGCAAAATAATGAGAGCAAAAAGTTTCAACAACAACAACAACAACAACAAACAAGAAAAGTGGTATGAAATTGTACGAATATAATTAAAACGATTTTCCATGAAATTTAAAAGTGGACAAAGTTGGCAGCCGTTGGGCGAACAATGGGTGCGAGCGAGAGAGCGAAAAATGTGAAAATAATGCAAAGTCCGTAGTCCGTTGGACCCAGACTGAACTTTATGCTACACACACACACACACACACACACACATATTTAAGCACACACATAAAAGGCGAGGCCCCCCAATGCAACCCATCGCATAGCACCCCACCCCGCAAGAAACCCAAACAACCAACGAACTGCACGCAAACAAGGCGAAACTGCTAGAAAATTGCAAAGCACATACAGCAAAGAGAGGCAGAGTGATGTGAAGAGAGCAGCAGCAGAGCAGCAGCAGAGCAGCAGCAGAAGCAGAAGCAGTGGCAGTGGCAGAAGCAGAAGCAGCAGCACAAAGAGGGCGCACTTTTTTGGGGCCAAGGGAATGTAGTGGAATAATAAGAAGCAGCAGAATAAGCAGTTGAAGTGGAAGAAGAAGACGAGAATAAGTAAAAAAGTTTGCAGCTTATGAAGATTGCGGACAGCTGTATAGAACGAGTGGTGGGATGTGGGTGTGGGAGGAGAGGGAAGGAGAAATGCTGCAGGACTGAACGACAAGGGAATAGTTGGAATAGAAAAAGCGAGCCAAAACAAACTAAGCAACTGCTTGATGAATGAGGCAAATGGGGCGGTAGCAGGAAGGAAGGATGGCAGGCAGGCAGGCAGGCAGGCAGGCAGGCAGGCAGGCAGGCAGTCGGGCGGGTGGATGGGCGGGTGGATTTGCCAGAGAGAGAGCAAATAAAAACAAGCGAAGTCGCCGCCGCAGCCGACACATGACAAATGGCGCACTATAGTCGACGTCGACAGCGGCAGCGACTGCGACTGCGAAAGTTTTGTAGTGGCAGAGCCTGAACATGTGGAAAAAACATTGTAAAATAAAATGTCTGCAAACAAGGGTGAGCGGTGTGTGTGTGTCCGCGAGTGTGTGTGTGTGTGTGTATGTATGTGTGCTAGAAGCATGCATGTATAGAGTGTGTGTGCGAAAAGCAAACCTTGAGCTGCGAAAAGTCAAAAAATACAAATTGTATAAAAAATGTGCTCCATTTTTGGGGTCGCCGTGCGCTGTAATTTAAAATTGCTGTCAGCCAGTCAGTCATGCAATGAAATACGTATGCCAGCGAATAGCACAAGCAACAAAAATGTTCAAGCACAACATCAACAACAACACCAACAACAATAACAAGAGCAACACCAACAACAACAAGAGCAGCGCATTTTCAATTTGTTCATACGAATTTATCGCTTTTGTCGGAGAAGCGAGAAGCGAGAGAGATAGCAGCTAGCCAGATAGAGAGAGAGAGAGAGAGAGAGAGAGCGACGGCGGCGGCAATGCTGTGGAATTTTTGACCGAAAAAATTGGTTGTTGTGTTTTTTTTTTGTTGCTATTTGTATGCAATGCGAACACAGCAACAAAATGAATGTTTTGTTGGCTGTTTTGAAATGTGTTCCTGTTCGCACAATAAGCGAGAAAAATGCTAGCATATATTGTTTATTTACGATGCCCTTGTCGACACTAAATTGCAAGTTCAAACTTTTAGTTGCGCTCCATTAAAAACCAGCACAGCACAAATACACATACATAACTATATAATATCCAAAAATATGTACAGATCTATGTATTCGAAGGCATTCTTCGCAAGCAAGTTGTGTGTGTGTTTATCAAGCATTTGCAGACAGATATTGCCTCTAATGTGCTTTGGCAATTCCCCAAAGCAGCGAACAACTAAACTTATCAAATAAATAAATATATTTCAGTGTTTATTGGCTTAGCATAGCTCAGCCCATGCTGGATTCACACTAAAGTTTAACACTCATGCATAGCATTTTTATACCGATGGGAGTCGCATGTTTGTGAAACTTGCTTCAGGCGAAGGTCGAATAAATTGAATTTTAAGATTCGTATCGATTTTGAACTGATTATTTAATATGTGTTGCTTATCACACGGCGAATATTGTGAATACCATCTTCAGTCGCAATAAGGTAATTTCGCAAGGCAAACTTATAACTTTATCGAGCCGATAAGTTTATCACAAGTTTGCTCAAACGCCACCTCTACTTTCTCTCTCTCTCTCTATCTATCTATCTATCTTTCACAACCAAACTCTGTCTCGTACTTTTTAAACTCTTTTCAAACATTTATCGCAATTGAATCACATAAATTATTCTGCAGCGAATTCATTCAAGTTGAATAAGTAGAATCATTCTCTATAGCTGATTAAACATATGTACTGATTAACCATATGTATATATGTGCATACAATAAAGTGATATATATACTTCTGCATCCATATATAATTGAGATTAACATTCAAGCGAGCAGAACCTAAAATAACCCATCCAAAAATAATCTACATGTTGTGGCCTATTGCGAAATTCATGAAATCAACAAACTGTAAAAATATTCCACAATAAGTGTGCCAATATTTGCAAAATAGCGCCGAAATCTGGAAGATGTTCTATATAAGATTATTTGCAATTTTTCCATTACTTGTTTATGATTCAGTAGAGGTAAAAATAGCAAATTTTGTAGAGTTTCTTATGTACGGGAAAATTAACATAACTATCAAGTAACGAAAACGTTACTGATTGTTTGATTGATTGATTTATTGACTTATTGAGTATTGACAGCGGGTTTTTTGTTTACACATATCTTAAAGGCTTAAGTTTTTAAAAGTTGAAAATAAAGAAAATATGTACAAACAAATATATGTTTTGATTTTGATATGTAGTTCACCTTGGATTCATAACATTACTCTTGGTGAAGTGTATTGAAGCACCCTATATATAGCACCCGATTCATTTTTGGTTAAAACAGCTTCTGTCACAAGATTTTTGAGAAGAGAAATAGGAAAATTATAAAGCTTAGAACTTAAAATAGGCACCGACGTTATCTTGAATGGCGACAAGGTGTCAAAGTTAACTATAATACTAATACACATGCATGACTAAATATATATGCATATAAATGATGGATGTGTGCTTTATTTGTACAAGGCTTAGGTAACTTATCTATATGGGGGCCTGATTCAAACAACACGGAAGACTCTGATATCAATTGCCACTTCCGTCAGAAAACAACGGAAAAAAAGATTGTTTTTTTTTGCAAATGCGTAAATTTCAATTTCGCGCGAAATTGATTGTTGATTTCAGTATCTGAAATAGGCAAAACTTCTACGTTTTAGTTCACAATAGTTGGGTCGCAGTTAAAAGTAATTGGCAGATAATACAGATAAGAAAATAAGCAATATACGACTTGAAAAGCAAAGCATTTTTCCTCATGGTATGATAGCCTAAAATCTTAAATTTGTGTGTGTGGAACTTCTTTACAATAATAATACTGGAAACACTATTTTTGCCAAAGTATTACAAATGAACGTAGAATGTCGGATTTTGAGTACGTAATTATATATATTTGTAAGCTTTGCACATATCGTTGTTTAAAGAAGTCCTCATATCGTTTGCCTAAGCCTATAATCCATTATTTTTATATTTCCGATAGTAATCATAGTTTTATAGGGTGAATTATGAGCATATATTGTTATAGAAGGGTGGCCTTAAAATGAATTCCAGCTAAAGTCAAGTAAATCAGAAATCATATCAATTGGGGCAATGGAGTCGAATGTGCATGTATATATATGTATATATACATATATATATATATATGTGGAAATGTTTACTTGAAAATTGACAAGAAATCGACAAGAAAGAGGGTAGCGCAGTAAGAGTACGGGTTGCAGTTGCCACAATTGAAAAAAATTCGAAATCAATTAGAAGTGAATCTTAAGAGCTCGGAGAAACGCTTTCAAGTAGCAGCGCTGGCCGGGCAGACACAAGCTGCATCAAGGGGGCAGCAGCAGCAACGTTGCAAGTTGTTTTTTCTCACGCACAAAGCGCCGCGCACTTCACAAATGAGTGCACATCTTTTTTGACGGGCTCCCCATGCTCAAGTAGAACGCAGAAGAAGAGGTAATAAAATATTATGTACGTATTTATGTGTGTGTGTGTGTGTGTGTGTGTGTGTGCATGTGTGCTGAAAATCAAAAAACGAGGCGCAAACATAACAAGGCGAGAGCCGGCTAAAGGCGGCGAGGCTATCATCTTCCATTCCAACGAAGCGAAGTATTTCGAAAAACACGCCAATTGGTCATGTCTCGACCTCGGCTCCAGACTGCAGCCTGTTCGCTTGTGTGTGTTCCTGTGTGTGTGTGTTCCTGTGTGTGTGTTTGTGTGTGTGTGAGTGTGTGCACGCGCTTATTATTCGATTAACTTGAATACCCCTGCAGCGGCAATATAACTTTTATTTGAGTTCCGCCTACAGTCTGCCAGCGACATCAAACTGACAACACACCAAAAAACAGCCAAAGCAAAAGCAACGCAAGCAGTTTTTTGTGCTTTTCGAGCAAACACAGAGACAGAGTTCAAGCAAAGAGCGCACTGAACGGGAACAGGTGCACTGGCCAAAGAGTCGTAGAACATGCTCAAGCAGACACACACACAGTCACACATATACACACACACACACACACACATGAGGCCCATAGAACGTCACTCACTCTCATCACATACACCGTTCGTTTATTCGTTTTTGACTGCACGTTCACACATCGCACAGCTGCAGCAGTCGCGTCGGGACGTGCAGAATCTGAATCAGAAGCTCGGCAATTGCCAAAAGGCAAAAAGCAGGCAGGCAGGCAGACAGACTGAGAGACAGAGAGACAGGCAGGCAGGCAGGCAAGCATCTGCTAACCAAAGGCTCCACAGTCTCCCTCTCTCCCCCGCTCGCTTCTCTACTTGCTGCTCGACTGCGCCTGCCTTTGGCAACGGCATCCAATGAAGCCGCAAAACTGTGGCTGGCTCCTCTGCGTTGTTCAAAATGGCAAATTGCCATGCTAGCAGCACACAGAGCAGCGATGGTGGGGGGTTGAGCGAGTAGCGGATTGGGAGAGTGGGAGAGCGGAGAACGGAGAGCGGAGAGCAGAGCAGCAACAACGAAATCGAATTCGCTTTGCGTGTTTTTCGCATATCGTGTGTTTTTAGCAGTCGAAGTTGGGGTTGTGGTTTGGGTTGCCGGGGTTAGGGGCCAGGGACGCACCTTGAACGCCCGCAACTCCAAAAAAACGTGCAGAGGATTCGCTTGGTTAACGCTCATTTTGTTGTTTTTACAATCGCTCGCTCGCTCGCTCGCTCCCTCTCACTCACTCACTCAGTCAGTCAGTCTGTGGCACGTTGAGCGCAGGCAGGCACTCCTTTCACTCTGCTCTGTCGTTCTCTTTCTGACCTTTTCATTAGTTTTAATCGCTGCAAAATATTGCTATCGAATTCGAATGGGTTCAAAGTTGAAGCGTGCAGCGGAACGTGATGCGGAATGGGGCATGTGCAACTGTTCCACTGGGTGCTGGTTACTGGCATTGGTTTTTTGTCCCTGGTAGTTGTTGGGCTTATCGTGCACACAGATCTCTCTCTCTCTCTCTTTCTTTGGAAAAAAAGAAGAAAAATGCACAAAACTGCCCGCAGAGATAGCGCCACAATTTTCAATTCCCCGTAATTGCGCGGGCATGGTAAATAGGCATTCTAACGAATCCCAGATAAGATTTCACCAACCGAAACTTTGCCATTGTGTTTGCGCTTTTATGACCTCTATACGGCCATTAAGCCACATTGCAAATTATGATTGATTTTTAGGTGCGATTTAATAGCCTCAATTTACTTAAATCTTATCGTAAACAATCATCCGAAACAATTCAAGTAATAGCTGCAATAAACCCAATATAACTGCTTTATTTTATTCTACGTTTATTCTCATTTCAGCAATTCCTTATTGAGCCTTAAGCAATTCTTTTAAGATCTTAGAAGTCTAACAAATAAACTACTGAGGAATCTGATGCCACGATCTATTTTCATAAGCGTGCCATCTGGGAAACCGATCCAATTACCGGCGTACCTACTTCCACCATTAATTACGAGACATGCCAAAGGTCCGATAAGCTACTGGGTAAATTCGACTTCCGGGCGAAAAGTGTGAATCACTAAATCTTTTCTACTCCACGTATAGATATCTTTTCTGGCGTTTCGTTATTATAAACTTCAAAATACGTATTCATTTACAGATTTCAGATTTCATTATAATTTTATTTTGTTTTCTGTGCACTCAATATAAGTTCAACGTAACTTTGAAATGGGTAAACTTAGGCAAAAACTTTTTCTATACTGAATTTAATACAATTTTTGCGGCTTACTAATATTATTATGTTTTTTGTGCATTTGCAATAAGTTGCAAGCAACTTTGAAACTGTTTCTATGCCAAATTTCATATAGCTCTTTTGCTTTTAGCTTAAAATATGCAAGTTTATCGAGAGCCTCCCCTAAAACTCTTTAATCTTCACTTATTTTGCACCATTGTTCAACACTGTATGCCATTTTACTGACGATAATATGCTTCTTAAGTAAATAATAAAAGTTAGTCTCAGTTTCTTCAGTCTCTGCTTTAAATTGAAGTGTTTTACACCTGATTTCCAATCAGTCGAAAGTGTTTTCCTTGCCGAATCAAAACCCACGAGCTTACAAGACAAGCGGAAAGGCTTATAAGTTTACGGAATTGACTTAACAAAACAACTTGGTAAGCTTTAAAACAGTTCTGTTAGCTGCTCATCCCGGTAAAAGCGGGTTTTTTGTGTTCATGCCTGAGCAAATTGGAATTTCTCCCAGTTGGGCAGTAAGACACCGCACAGAAAGTGGGGGGAGTCTGGAAGCTAGTTTGTGTGAATAAAACTGTGAAACTGTGCACAAAAGATTCAGAGCATCCAAGGAACACATCTTCAAAAGTAGTTTGCTTTTGAGAATGTTTGTGGTTGCTTTAAATAAGGCAGGAGCGACATAATACTGAGTTTCAAAAATTCAAATAGCTAGAATTTGTACCTATGAGATGCAAAAAGTATATCAGAATGAAGAGTAAAATGGATAATGGTTTAGAAAATAATATAGTCTAATCACTTTTAGTAAAAATTGCTAGAATTTTCTTTTAAAACTTAATTTTTAGGTGAATCTGATTAGTGATTGGAATAGTTGCTTTCCAGACTTATAAAATCATTAAAAAGAATATCAAATAAACTATATTAAGACCCGTTTTATCAATTTCCAGCCGCCATCTTTGTGTTTAACTAAACTTAACATTGGGTTGTTAAAGAGACGGTTACACATTTACAATCCTTGTAAACTACACAAAGTTGACAACGAAGTTATCAAATTTGAATCTTTTTCTTTACAGTGTTTGAGCAACACATTCTTGGGATTCTCGTGGAGATCCAAATGTTCAATGGACTTGAGGTAAACGTTGCACACAACACAAAAAAGATGATTCTCAATGCGCAGTTCGTCTTTATTTCCATCGATACACATTTCAGTCTCAGCTGAGTGGAATTCCGGCATGGAGATAATAAAACACAGCTCACAGCGTACTTGGGTACCTCAATATTTACAGAATATATCTATTGATGCACATGAAATGTTATTTCTCTTCGTCACATTCAGCTTTAAACAGTTGCAAAATCATCCATCAATGGGAATTTAACAGCTAATGTACCTATGATTGATTCATTTTTAATAACCCAGCCGTAGATATTCAGAGCTTGCAATTGAAAATTGAAACTTTGTGGCACGAGTCGTATGATTTCACAACACAAATAAGCTCGTGGTACTTGAGGGAGGGCGGGGAAATGAGGGCTGGCGGGTAGTTATGACACTTACATATATCACGGCGTATAATATAGATAATAAATCATAACGGTTAAGTGTTTTCAATTACCCAATTTACCAATCGCAAATCGCCAAGCTGAGCACGTTCCAAAGCTGACAACAAACGGCAGCAGCAAGGCGAAACAAAAACAACGAAAAATGTTAAATGCTATTTATCAGCAGTAAAGTAACAAAGCTGTCTAGCGGTGGGGGGAGCGCTGGGGGTGGGGTGGCTGACTGACTGCAGGCAGGCGAACGAAGGCCGGATGAACGCGACAGCCGCCAGCCGCGACGACTTTAGCAAAGCTCAGAAACAACAACAACAACAATAAAAAAGCTGATAAGTTCGTTTTCGCAAATGGGCGCAACGGGAGCGCGCGGAGGGAGGAGCGCAAAACAGAGCAAGAGCCAAACGTCACTCCCGCTACACCCGCTGCCCGAGCACTCCCACTCCCTATCACTCAATTGTATGATTGTATTAGTGTTTGTGTGTGTGCAGTAAAGTGCGACATTTTGCTGCTGATTAAGTAGCGTTCGTTTTTAATAAAAGTACGACAAACAAATAAAACACAACAAGTAGCTGCACAGTCACACACACACACACACACATGCATACATACATACACAGATAGACGGGCACCCAGAAGCTACGGCCTCGGCCTCGCTCGCTCTCTCTCTCTGTCTCCCTGTCGCCTTCGCCTTCGTCCTCGTCCTCGTGCTCGTCTTGTTCGTCCGACTCAACCCAACCCGCCTTTGTCATTGCCTTGAAGGTTATGGCACGAGCTCGGGCACGTGCCAGTTGTTACGTATTTGCGGCTGTGGCTTTGGCATTAGGCATGTGTATTCGTTTGTGTGACTGTGTGTGTGTGTGTGTGTGACGACAACGACGTCGACTTTGGTTTTAGCGTGCCGCCATATGTTTCCGGCAAGTGTCCTGCACCTCAATCCCTCCCGCACCCGCACCCACTCTCTCTCCCACTCCCGGTGCTGCTCCCGCTCCTGCTCGCTCCCCTCATGGCAAGCGTTGAAATCTGCAATGCCAACAAGTAAGTCAGCCCAGAGACAGACTCAGGACTTTGCCCTGACACTGGGTGTGCAATTTTCCATGCGGGGGTTGGAATTTCAAATGAAAAACCGACAGCGGCCCACTCGCCCCACCCTTCTCCCCCCCACACACCCAATAGCCTAGCTCGCCTCAATGCCATTTGGTAATTCAAGTTAGCGGTGCGCCCGTGACACAATGCAGCACGAGTCTGACACGAAAAATTAACGCTTAAGCATAAAGTGGAAATTTCACTCAAAATGAAGCTGCCAAATAGAATATATATATTTAACATATATATATATATATATATATATGTATGTATCACACCTAGAGACTTCATCAGATACATGCTTTAAACGACAACTCGAATAATATGCAAATTTGCGTTCGTGTTTGAGCACGACACGACGCGCTCGGCACTAATCCAAGTAGAGCACATAACTGTAACGGCGACTGTAACCCGATACTCGTATGCGTATCGTACGGAGTAAGTATCTTCGTATGTATCTTCCTGGCCGCATAACGACACCTTCTGTCGTCGCCGTTGTCGCCCGATTCTCCATTCCCCTCCCTTCCCTTCCCATCCCTACCCATCCCATCGCATCGTCATCATCATCACCGCCTTCGCACTGATTTATCAGGGTCATAAAAGCGAAAGAGCGAAAAAGAAAAGGAAAACGCATTTGTCTATTTGTGAGTGTATTTGTTTTTTTCTTTTATTCATTTCATATTTGAAAATCAGCTAATTTATTGTTTAACTTACAATTTTTGTGTGGATTACATGTGAATTGCGGCGAAAATGGTTCTAACAATATATAATATATAATATATGTATCTAATAATTATAATTTATGTAGTATGTGCACACATTCAGATTTTTAAATATAATATGCATATATATATATATGTGTGTTTGTATATTTAGTTAATTTCGGCTTCAAAGTTTAAACATTTCATTGGAACAAACATTAATATCAGCTTAAAAATAATATAATTGTAATTATAGTTTTTGCACGGTGCTAATAGCCAGACTTTAGCTATAGATTCATAGAGTAATTAAATAAATATACAATTGTTAAATTTCTCTTCAATTCCTTTACTTTGTTTTGTTTTTGTTTTTGTTTCTTTTGGGGAATCTAGCAACAATTTCGAGTTCCCACATGTTAAGTTGCTTCGATGCACAGTTTCCATGGCAACGCCGACCATATCGATACCGGTCGGTTTTTGAGGGGGGGTTGGGGTTTTGATTTATGTAAATTTCAACAAATTTTTACCAAAAAAAGGTGGTTGAAAGATCTCTATCGGCGAAGGGTTGTTTCCTTTCGCTATCTGTAGATATTAATATTTATAACTACACGCTGTTTAGAGAGCCATTTTACGGTATCGACGATAGCATCGAGTGGAAACTGCGCGTCTGTGCCACATATATTATACATTTTGGCTGTCGTTGCGGCCTTTAAGCTTTATAAATTATGTACATATAAATAACAGATAAATTGTATACACAAAATGCGAATTGTGAAATAAATAAACCACGCAATTTAACAAAACACAAAGCAAACGTCACGACTAACAGAGAGAGAGAGAGAGAGAGAGATATACAACTATAAACAAAAACAAAAAAAAAAAATACAGAGAAATTTGCATGTAAAGCTTTGCATGACGATATTTATCGATATAAACTACGATATTCTACTTTTAGTTGCTAAATAATTGTGTTTATGCGTAGTTGCCCAAGGTTTAGTATAGATTTATCGATAATCGCATGTTAATGCTGAATTATCGATATCGATTTATGCTAAGATACTTGGGATACATTTTTAATATTAAATACAGTTTGTTTTTTTTTGTTGTTTTATTTTGGTCGAAGCTTTAAAAAATAGATTTGAGTTTTGTATTCGACTTTTTGTTTAGTCGTTGTCGCTTCGATATTTCAATTTATGTACAAAGTTCGTGCTGCAATTAAACGTGGCACGCTTAAAACACTAAATACGAAAAAGTATCTACAAGTAATATACGTTATTTATATATGTAGGTATATATATATATATATATATCTGTTGTATTTTGTATCTTTATGCTTGACACGCTCAGGCTCAAGCGGCGCAAAATCGTTAAAATTTTATCGCCTCAACGAACGTGCCCACTGTGTCTGTGTCTATGTGTGCGTGCGGGTGTGTGAGTGTGCGTGTGTATTGGCTACTGTTCACACAACACCACCACCGAAAATCTAAAGCCCAAAAACCAAAAGCAAAACGCTCGTCGGCAACCAGCGCTAAGTGCGCGTTTCACACTTGGCCAGAGACGAGTGGAAGAAAAAAAGAAAAAAAAAGAAAAAGAAATAGAAAAACCAAAAAAAAAACAATTCACTTCCGATAAATTTGTTGTACGCTTCACGTTTTCTCATCATATTCAATAATTTATGCATTCCCTATGCGATTTGTTTTGATTTTTAGCTACGCGCCACTACAAAAAAAATAAAAACGCCTTTTCATTTGCGTTCTACGTGTTATCAGCTTAAAATTTTCCATTTATTAACTAGCAGATACTCTTGGGAGATTAGTTGCGCACCCCATTGGGTATAGTAAAGACTTTTCATATTAGTTGTTCAACTTTTCTATGGAACTTTTCGAATCACTTCGTAACGAGTGCTTTTTTCTGTTGTTTCTTGGGATCGGGGATCACTAACTGCTATAGGAACATATTGAGAAGGGATTACCAAGACATTGTTTATTTATAGCACTCGTTATTGCGATAGCGACGAATTGGTCGAGTCTATCAACGAGTTGAACTCGCTGTTCTAAATGCTGCTTGTGTAGAGTATCTGCATTTTGTTGTTTAGTTTTGCGCATTTTATATTTGCTGATATTTTATAATTAATTTTCGTTCGCTTTTTTTATTTTGCAAATGCCAACAACAAAAACAACAGCAGCTTGCTTTGTGGTTATTTATTTATATTTCGCATTTTTGTGTCAGCTTTTTTTATGGCTGTTGTTGTTGTTGTTGTTGTTAACAGAAATACTGCATATATATATATATATATATACATACCTATATGCATACCATATGTATATATATATTTCCATTAGGTTTATAATTTATTTCAAGGCGTACTAATTCCAGGCGCAAATATTTGCACTTTTATTAGTATGCATACATATATATATCTACATATGTGTGTGTATGTGTGTGTGTGTGTGCGTATTTTTTGCATTTGTTTCTGCAGATGTGTGCTTTGTGTGTAAGTATCTTGTATCTTAGAGTGTGCGAATTGGGTTAGTATTGCTTGTCAAATGAAGGTATTTACGGTTAAGTTGCAAGGCTTATTCGCTGCAGCGTCACGTGACGAGTGGCGAGTGACGAGAAAGTTGACCTTCTCAGTGATTCGCATTCGATTAGATCCGTTGAAACTGTAAGTGCCACTGGTAATCGAATTGGAACTCGCATTAATTGCTGTTGGGTTGCTGTAGACTCTCCAGTGGCGCCACCAGATACATTTGTGTGCCGCACATCCATAGAAACGCTGCAACGGGGGAAGTGGAAGATAGAAAAAACAAAATATAAGTTCAAGAATGAAAATTGCTATTCATGGATGAAAATACAGAATGATGTAATGTCCGAACCGAATGCGAGAATGATAAACTGAACAAATGGGAGAGACTGCTACGAATGCGGCTGTTCATTAAAAGGCAAGCGCAAAAAACAAAAAACAAAAAAAAAAACCAAGCACTGCATAAAAACAACTACAAAATAAATAAAAAGAGTTGTTGTTGTTGTTGTTGTTGTTATAACGGCAAAAATAAAGCAGCGCTCGTAGGAATGACCGACCCAACGAATGCCCGAGAAAACGACCCAAGAGCAAGAGCAAGAGCGAGAGTGACAGAGAGAGAGAGAGAGAGAGAGGGGGGAGGGGGAGAGAGCGAGCGACAGACCGAGTGAGCGATAGAGAGAGAGAGAGAGAGTTAGTGTTGGGGTAGATGGGGGAGAGCCGGAGGTGAGGCTAACGTGAAAGATACACGTTGACGAGCTGTGCCCGCTAAATTTGTGTATAATGACTACTTGAGAAAAATGAAAGAGGAAAGGAAAAAGAAATAACAAGAAAAACAACAAAAACAACAACAAAAGCAACAACAACAAGACGAAGAAGAAAACGCGCAAACACGAAATGTAATTTGTATAATTTGAGTATCTTTTTTGTGTTTTTGGTCGAGTGTGGGAAACGCGCCAAAAAGAAAATACATATATGCATATATACATATATACAGAAGCAGCACAAAAAGAACGGCAATAAGTAATGGCAATAGAATGAAAAAGAAATGAAAGAAACCCATTTGACTTCAAAAATGCAGAAGATACTTAAGCTCGGCACAAGAAATGCCACGTTGGAATTGGAATGTGAATCTTAATGAAAGTAGCTATCAATTATGAATACATCAGATAAATAAAGCAGAAAGTTAAGCAGATAAGTTGAGCAGCAATCAAAGTTCTCTACTTAATCTTATCTAACTAATTTCAAAACAGATAGTTGAAAGAAAACAATTAAAATAAGTAAATAGCACATAAATATCTCAGCTCGTTCTTGTTTCAATTTTAAAAGTAGTCAATAGTCGCGTAAAGTAATGTGAAGTATGCCAGAAGTCGAAAGGTCACAGGTCACATGTCAATCGCTAATGCAATTTTAATGGGAAAGTAAACTAATTTGTCTTGGGAAACATTTTATTGCGGCTGCTTTCAACTATTTCCTACATGTTCAACTCTTCAAATAGCCAATAATTTGAGACTCTGAGAAACCCAATTCAAATTGCACTGAAAAAAAAGATGAGACTATTTAAATGAAGCATGATATACTCAACTCAAGCAAATACAGACTTTCTGCTCAGAGAAAAGAAAAAACAAACTAAAATTAATATTTATTCTCGACTGCAAAGTTAAGAGAGAGAGAGAGAAAATCGTAAGCCCAGCTAAAAATTCTTTGTTTGAGTTTGTTTGCTTGAATCTTGAATGTTGAATCGAGTTTGTTGTCTGCTTACTGCTGATTTGCATACTAATTTAAAAGAGCACATTCTCAATTCGATTTTGTTGATGTTAAGTTAAGATTTGCATTCTTAATTTCTTGGAAGACATTAGCTCTTTTCATATTTTAAGCTCTTGGCTTGAAGATGTTTAAATGTATTCATGTATTTGCTGCAGGCATTCTATGAATTTGGATATTAGTTTTGTTTGTTGTTTGTTGCACTTACCTTGTGACTAAGCGGAACTTGCCACCGATGCCAGAGTGTCGGTGGCGGCAATTTGTACAGGCGGCTTTGACATTGAATCGCTGCTCACCGTCGCATTGGCCACACTTGGCATGGGCAGCGATGGCAGCGGGAGTGTTGCAGGTGTTGCAGTTGCTGCTGTTGCTATGGTTGCCGTTGCTGTTGCTGCTGGCGCCTTGGCATCCGTTTTAGCCACATTAGCCGTACTGCTGCTGGCGGCTTTTTCCAGTTCCGGCGTTTTGGCTGCTGCCACACTAGAAACAGCAGTGTTGCTGCTGTTCCCCGCCTGTGGCACAAGTGGCGCCTCCTCGGCGAGTGCGGCTGCCTTGGCCTCGGCGCGTATGTTCAAATTGGCAGCCACTTGATCGATGGTTGTCGGCTTTTTTATTGCACGCGGCGAGGTGGCTGAAGCAGTGCTGTTGTTGTTGTTGTTGTTGCTGCCGGGACTAAGCTGTGCTGTTGCTGCTGCTGTTGGCGCCTTGTGCTGCTCATCAGCTTTAACCGTTAGCGGCTTGGCAGCAATTGTTGCCGCTGCGGCTGTTGCAGTTGTTGTTGCTGAAGTTGCTGCTGCTGCCGTTGGTGTCGCCTGATTGCGAAAGGCCAAGGCTGAGGGATTGGGTATGCTGCGTACGGATGCATTTTGTGGCCGCACCAACGCATTCTTTGGCTTATTCTCAAACATATTACCGCACTTGATCGCGATCGAGATCTTCTCGCGCGCCGTCGCCGACTCGGAGAGCAAATGCAGATTTTGTAGATCATCAGCAGCAGCGGCAGCAGCAGCAGCAGCAGTTGCTTTTGCAGTTGCATTATTGTTGCTGCTGCTGCTGCTGCTAGTATTGTTGTTGCTGCTGTTGCTGTTGGCGCAAATGTTTTGCTTGATTTTATTAAGCGCTGCCTCCAGACTGTTGCTGCTGCTGCCATTGTTGTTGTTGCTGTTGCTTAAGGCCGTTGTTGCTGGCTGCTTGGCGCTTTTGCTGCTGCTGCTTGTTGTTGCTTGTTTGCCACTGCTGCTGTTGCTGTTGCGTCCTGTGCCCGCTGATAAATCAAGTATGTCAGCATCCTTGGCAATTGTTGCTGCCGTTGCTGCTGTCGTGCTAGTTGCTGTTGTTGTTAATGCTGCTGCTGCTGTTGCTGTTGTTGTTGGTGGAGGCCGAAATTCGCGCAAAGTTGTTTTCGACTTGTCCAGCAGCTGGGCTGCGCCATTGGCAACAGTTGCCGCGGCTGCTACCGCAACTGTTTTCTTAGCATTCGCCTCAGCTTTGGGTTTGGCTGGAAACGGACTGCGCAGATTGATTAAGGCAGGCGGCGATGTGCGATAAGCAACATTGTTGTTCAGGTTGTTGTTGTTGCTGTTCAGGCTGTTGCTGCCTCGTTGCGCACTGAGCGCCACCGACAATGGAGGCGATTTCACCATTGCCGGCATGGACAACGGTGGCGATTGTGCTGCGGCTGCCGAGGCTGAGGCACGCTTCGTATTGTGCCTGGGCAGACCAACAGGTGGACCCATTAGACGTGCTCCCGCTGCCGTTGCTCCCGCACCCAGTCGCACAATTTCCAGCGCCGGCAAAGTGGACTCCGTGTAGGGATAAGTCAAGCCATGCAATGCGCTCGCCTGGCCGCTGTTACTGGGCCGTGGCGTTATAGTCAGTGTTGACTGTGGCAGCGTCAGGCTCAGGCTGGCGGGACACAGCATGGGCATGTTGCTGCTCATCGTCGTCGTCGTCGTTGTCGTCTTGGTCAGCTCCGGCCCATATAGACGCATCTGTGGCCCATAGCTTTTGGCTTTGTTGGCGGCATTTAGCTTGTTTAGCTGTTGCTGGTAGTCCAGGCGTGGCTGCTTGGCAAGCAGCAACTGTTGCTGCTGGGTCTCGTCCAGGGACAGCGAGCGTTTGGGCTGCTTGTTGGCAGCGCTGGCTATCGAGCTGGGCGTGGAGAGGTAACGTTGCATATGATGTGGCGGCAGCGGCGCTTGACGCATCGGCGTCTGTGGCACAACAAAGTGCGGCGTCAAAGTTGCTTTGCGAATGTTGTTGTTGTTGTTATTGTTGCTGCTGTTGTTGTTGTTGTTGTTGAGCTGCGACGGCTTGGCAGGCTTGGGCTGCAGCTGCTGTGGCGCAGGCTTCAACTTAACCGGTGCGGCGACAGGGGCAGCGACAGGGGCAGCTACTGAAGGAGTTGCTGCTGCTGCTGCTACAGTGGGAGGCGCAACTGTTGAAGCTGTTGGAGCTGTTGCTGCTTTGAAGGCTTTAAATAGGCTGGGCGGCAGCGGCGGGGACGCGGGCAGTTTCAGCTCCTTCTTCTCAACAGCAGCAACAACAGCAGCAGCAGCAGCAGCAGCAGCAACAGCAACAGCTGTGTTGGAATTCGAATTGGAACTCGAATTGGAGTTGGCGTTGGCTGTCATCAGGCTATTAATGCTGCGCGCCTCCTCGCCCAGTGTGCGATTGAGTGCATCCTGCTGGCTAGATACCGTCGTCACAGTTGTCGCCTGCTGTTGCAGCTGATGCAGTGCAGCCAGCTCACCGCCGGCCAGCGAGTGGGAGCGTTTCAAGTCCAGCTTGTGCGCCTTGTGATTATGTGTTGTGGTTATTTTCATCTTCATTTTGCCATCGGTTTGTGAGGAGATTTCCGCATGGAGTTTCTTACGCTTGCCATTCGCATCCTTTGGCTCCTTCGAGTGCTTCTTCTTGCGCTTGCGATGCGAGGAGGATGTGGTTGTGGTTGAGGTTGAGGTAGAGGTGCTCGCATCGGCAGTGCCATTGGACCCATTGGTCGAGGAGGAGCACGAACTCATTGGCGATGCATTTGGACTGTATTTGAGTGCATCCGGCGGACTGGCAACAGTAGCAACTGTTGCTGCTGCTGCCGCTGTGGGTTCAATTGGTTTGAGTCCAATATTTTTGGCATATGTCTCCAGATCAAGCTGCTGATGCGGCAGCATCTGCGGCTGCTCCAAGCGCGCCTCGGCCGACTTGGGCATCGTTAGCTTGGCCCTCATGCTGTTCAGCTCGATCTTGAGCTTGGGCAGATGCGACTGCGGCGACTTCTTGTTGGCCGTCTTCAGCTCAAAGCCGCCCTCATCGCCATAACCAGCGGATTTGCTCAGCTGCGACTGCGGAATGCTGACCACAAAGTTCGGCTTGCAATTGCCCGCCTGCTCCTCCGGCTCGGGTTCGCTCTTCACCCGCAACAGCGGAGCTGGAGTTGGAGCTGGCGCTGGAGCCGTTGCTGTTGCTGAATTCGAGCTGGAGTTGGAATTGGAGGAGTTGCTGACGCCATAGTCGCAGTAGCGCATATCGTTGCTGCGCAGACTCTTGAAATTGCTGGGGGCATAGGCTGGGTCCTCCTGTTGTTCCCGTTTGTTGGCCAACGCTTGGGATTGGGCGCGCTGCTTGCTTTTGGCCAGTTTCGTTGTGGATTTGCTGCGCGTCGATTTGCTTGTGGCTTGCAGCAGTCGCGACTGCGACTCGACATCATCCGCAAAGGTCACCGACTTGCCGCTCTTTGTGGCAGCTGTGTGGGCTGCAGCTGGACTCAATTCAATATCCTGATTAACCTTTGACAAATTGTTCTCATCGTTTTTTGCTGTCGCGCGCTCGTAAAGCAAAATCCTATAACGAAATGCCATGGGCGCGTGCTGTGGAATCAAGAAAGGGGGTTGCAAATAGTAACAAGTATCGCAATTGGTCATCATTCGCCTGTCGCACTTTCAATACCCTTGCGGACAATGTAAAATATAGAATTATAGTATTCTGATCCGATTGGCATTGATAAAAACTTTGCCAAATAACTTAAAAGACTTGAAATGGGCGAGCTTAATCAAGATATATATTTAAAAGAGTAAATGTTTCTACAACTAAAGATGTAGGTTTACGATTTCTTGATAAAAATATTCCAAGAAATATATTCCTTGGATTTATTAATGATATAGTAGAATGGTTTCATGAAAGTTTTCTCTAAAGTTTGAAGAATGTTTTAGCTACTCAATTTTGAATTCTGTAAACTTCAACTTAATGATTAAGAAAAAGACGGAACTATTCTTAACTATATAGAGATCTGAGTTCACATAGATTACGAACCGGAAATATAATTATGGCTTTGAAGTTGTCGGCTTACACATCTCGTGAGATGATTATAATAGGCACAGGCATGGCATACCCTGCCACACACTGTACAGTAAACATTCTAAAGGGGACACTAAACTAGCGGCACAATCCGATTTGCCAGCGGCTAATTTCAAGTGCCAGGGACAGACACAGGCGAAGGGAGAATAAAATTCAGCCCCACCCCTGAAGCGGTAAAGATTCGTGAAAAACAAGTCTGAAACTCACCCGCTTCCACTGGTAACAATAGCCGACGTCCATGAGCGTAAAGCTGGGCGGCAAAACCTCATCCTCATACGTGACCTCGACCTCAACATGTTTGTTCTCCGCATCGATGTCGTACTTGGAGCAGAGAAACCGCTTCAGATGCACAACCCTCAAGTCGGCGGGGCACTGAAGATAGCAGACGGGCGGCATTTCCCCTGCGCCACACTGTTTCAGCATTGCAGGATGATATTCTAGGGATAAACTGTCGAAAAAATATGCGAAAACACCCAAGAAAATAATGAAATATATGTAAGGCGTTGCAATATATAGGATATAACCAAGAAGCTTAATATAGCTTAAGCATAATCGATGAATTGGAAATGAAAAGAAAAAGTTTACTTTACTCCAGGTAGATTTAAAGGATGAATTGAGGAATTGGGAGAAAATACAAGTTTTACACAAAATCAAGTAAACAAATGAACAAACTCAAACAAAAATAGATTTTCATTAGATGTAGTCTACTTTTACTAGTTGAATGTTGGGATTAACTCACAGATTGCCATAGGAAAAAAGTTTTTAGAAATAAAGTAAGCAGAAAAAAAAACAACTTTGCAAAAAAACAAAAGAAATAATGCAAAGATAATACTTTATAAGGGCTAATAATTAGCATAAACTTAGAAAGCAAAATACGGCTTATATTCTTAAAGAAAGTTGGAAAAGTTATGTGAAATTTTACGAATGGAAATGTGAAGTTTTTCAACCGAGAACTGAGAAATACAAAAGTAACGCACCTAATAGGCTCTCCAGGCGTAAAGAACTCCTGTTGCTGGTCCTGCTGCAGAGGCCTGAGCACGTCCTCCGCATCGTCAACCAGTTCCCGGTGCTGCTCCTCGAACTCGACGAGACGGTGGCACTCGCGCTGATAGAGACCCGGCACCAGTTTATAAATCAGGGCGCGCAATGTGTCATCGGATCTGCATGGGATTGGACAGTGTTTTATTTTTAGAGAGATGAGTCGAGAGATGGTGGTGGCAAGGTAGAGAGGTAGAGCTGCACCTACCTGAGATTATCCTCGTTGATGTGCTTGCCACCGCTGCCCTTGCACTGTGGGCAGTAAACATCGCGCAGCAAATGCTTCAGAATGCAACTACGGCAATCTGCAACGAAAGTTTGTTGCATGTGGGTTTGTTTGAGATACATTTGCATGTGGACACAAGATGGCTGCTACTTACATGTGTGATAGCAATAGTCAACGGTTGTGGGCTCTATCATATAACCCAGGCAAATGCGACAGGTTATCAGCTCATTGAACTTTCTCATCTCGTGAGCAGCTCCTTCGCCTTTTGCTGTTCCTGTTCCTGTTCCTGTTACTGTTGTTGCTGTGGTTGGTTCCGTTTTTAGATGCATTTTCTAACTGTGTATATAGCCTCTATATGTTTTGGTATTCTGTTCAAGATGCTAGCATGTCCTGCAATAGACAACAGCAGAACAAAAGGAGTCATTAAGGAGTTGCCATTAAATAGATCATTGTCTAGATTTTCTGACAAATTATATTATTTATGCATGAATGTTTGACAAACTTGTGATTTCTGCATATGGTTAAAAGATATACTAATGGTAAACAAGATAGACTCTAGGAAAGTTCAGTTACAGATGCTGAATCATGAATATATATATATGAATATAATACTTTAGAGTAACTGAGTTGTCGGCTTCACCTATGGTGACAAAATAACAACACCTTTCACTCATTTATTAAAGACTATTAATAAATGAGATGGGGGTTGTCTTTATATGGCACCACGCACTATGTAAAGACCGATGACCACAAGCTGTTGCGACTGCGCAAAAAATAAAAAGAAATAAATATAAAAACGGGTGGCAAAGACACACGATAAAAGCTTTTTAAAGCGCCACATGGACAGCAGAGACAAAGGTAACAAACAGCAAATACAACAACAACAACAATAACAGAAACAGAGAATGAAAAAAAGTAGTGAAAAACCCAACTGTGAGAAATAACATAAAGCAAAATCACATCGCCAGCAAAACCCGAGACCAACGACCAACAAGCAACAACCAACACAACTGGCAAACCATCATCACCCATCACCCATCAGCCATCAGCCATCAACATCATTGTGGTCGGGTCGGGTCGGTTGGGTCTCCGGTTCTCCGTCTCCGTCGTTGTCTGTCGTCTGTCGTCGGAGCGTCAAACAAAAGCCGCACATAGAGATGACTTAATGTGTAACTATGTAGCTGTTACTTTGTGTCTTTGTATCTGTATCTGCAGCTGTATCTTCTCAACACAGATATGGCAACGTCAGCGGCACTAGACACAAAACTTTAGACTAGTAAGTCAGCCATCCATGAATCGGAACAATGCCGAAACACACAAAAATAAACAAAACGAATATATGAAAAAAAAAAAGAAACGCAGAAACCCAAGAACCAAAACTCATACGCAGAAGGTGGCTAAAGAGGGGCTAAGGAGGGGGGCTGCTGGGCTTTCGGGCGCACAAGCGACGCCCTTCGTGCCACACAGAGGGCACCCTACAAAAGCTTACACACACACACACTCGCACACACATACAAGCGTTTGTGCACTCGACGTGTGTACTTGAATCTAGTTTTAGGTTTTGCCTCCTCGTCGACATCGTCGTCGTCGTCGTCGTGCAAACGAATAAAGTACGAAAATTACGCTCTTGTGTGCCCTACACACACCAACAAACACACTCACACACACACATACACACACATACGCACATTCAGCCATTTGATGATGATAATAATAATGCTGCTGATGATGTTGATGATGATGATGATGATGATGAAGATAATTATTATTATGTGGGCAGCGAGTTGGATCAGCAGGTTGGAGAGCGTCTGTCTGAGCAGCAGAATGTATGCCACATACGAGAAGCGTTAAGTTGATGAAGTTGAGATTTGAATGGTGCAACATAAACAGCAAAAGCCACAGCAAATGTCATGCTGTTAACATATATATATATATATATATATAGATATAGTTAATGTAGAATGAGTAGTTGGGCTAACCACAAACGAATAGGGACTAGCCCTTATTGAGATGACTATTTGCATGTTCCGCAATTTCATGTTAACCATTTAGATTATTCTAATTTCTGCTTGAATTCATATTTCCTACATTATTCCAAGCGAAATCTGAAGTCAAAGATTGCATACATGATTCATCAGTTGTTATCGAAAAACATTCAAGTTGTAATTTACATTTTCTTGTACAATTCTTAAACTATGAAATTGATCTTTAAATTGATCAGTTCGAATTATATTTCGACATTTTCTTACAATTCTTTCAATGTGAATGGATGATTTCCAACTTAAGATTGATCGACTAATTTATATATGATGGATTTTTTTTTTAATATAACTCTAAACTATGGGCTACTTGATAAAAACTGATCTTTAAATCGTATATTTGGCAAATAACCATATCAGTTTGCAACTATATTTATTTATATATCAAGTTTAGCCCTTTAAAGTTCTGTTGTTGCATATTAACAAACTATAAGACTATTATTAACTCGATTTTGTTACGTAAAAGTGTTGATACAAGTGGAACAAGATGAATTTTCCACTGAGAATGTGTTTCAAATGGTTTTTCAACATAACTCAAATCAAATAAACCAAATCTGGCTAGATATGCCATTGCTAATATTTGCCAATATTTATGAAGAGCACAAAATATAGATATATATAGATCCCCGTTTTTGGGATCGTATATTAAAGCAGACCACAGTTTTGGGCAACTGTTCAGTCAACTCCCCCACAACACAAGCCGCATTCTAAGCTGCTGTAGGGCAAATAAAAGTCGCCTTGGCCCGAAATGCGCTGCCCACTTTTCTCTCTCTTTTTTTCTTTTTGTAGTAGTTGTTGCCCCGTTTGCCTTTGACATGTCTCTGCTCTTTGTACGTCACACGCTCACGCGAAACTGGCACGAAAGCAGCTTGTAAAAGGCAAGACGAAATGACAACAAGCCGAGGAGAGAAGCTGCGATGCGATGCGATGCTAGCAAAACAAAAACAAAACAGCAACAACAAAAAAAAACAGCAAGCAAAAAAAAAAAACTAAATAAAACAAAAAGCGAGCAAGGCAGGCAACAAAAACAAAAGCGTTTCAAATACAGCTGGAAACTAAGCCAAAACAGCACACAAGGATTGACGTGGGGTCAGGCAGAAAAAAGATAGAGGGGGGTGCAGCAAGGGGGGGATGTTGTAGTAAGAAAGCTGGACACAGCAGTAGTTGGCAGGAAAATGCAAACGTAGCCATGGCTTAAAATGAGGATAATGAGAATGTGAGGCGGCCCCTGAGCAAACAAGCTGAAATGCCATTCATCAGCGACGCCCACGCCCACAAAAAAAAAACAACACCCACTCACATTGAGTGCTACGCTAAAGTGCCCCACTGTGCCGGTCTTTTATGAGGGGGTGGTGGGTGCGATGGCTTCAATTGACAACGTTGATGACGTCTTCAGTGCGGCTGACGTATTAGTTTACGACTAAGGCTCAAACCACCACACACACACACTCGCACACACACAAACAGGCGCATGCTGGCTGTGACGAAATATGGCCACAGCTTGCACAGTGGGCAGAGTTTTATATTTTTGCCGCGCTGTTATCGCTATCGAAACGAAAACAATAATAACAACAAACACGGCAACAGCAGCAGCAGCACCAACGACTGGCGCCGGCATAAGCGCACTTTACAACAAAAACAAAGCCCGCAGGGTGGCTGCTACACACACAGGCACACACATACTCAGTTATAGACACGACGCGCACGCAACAAGCTTTGCCGAGAAATAATGTTACAGCGAAAACGGAAAATTGAGCGTAAATATGTCTACAGCACTTGTAAGATGAACGTGCGCTCTGTCCACAACAGCAGCCGCTGAAAATACAACTGAATGCCATGCACGAAATTCAAATGCTACGACGCTGCGTTCGTATTGTGTTTGTTGTACTGTCGTACTTCGTGCTCGTACTTCGTACTTCGCCGCGCAATTGAGGCGAAACGAGCACACGATGAATATACGACTACGGTTACGAAGCGCATACGACACAAATTTGTATCTATTCGCCGCGGCAACGCAACGCAACGCAGTAAGAGAGCCGCCCCAATGTGGGCTGTGGGAGAGAGCATGCGAGCGAACGCGGCAAAACCAAAAGTCAAAACAAAACTTTCTACAATTTGCGCGCGCGTATATTCGCCGTTTCGCCGCGTTTTTCGTTTTCGGTTTTTTTCTTGTTGTTTTCGAAGTCGCTGCCGCCGTGTGATGAAAATTCCAATACGACGACGACGACGACAACAACAGCAAACGCACACCACTTGTCACGTGTACGTGTGTTTACAAAATTTTCACACACACACACACGCACACATAGACACGGCAAGTTTTTTTTTGTTACATTTCGCCGCGCTCGCCGCACAATCAAAAGCAAAGTGAAATTTTCCTATTAGAAATGTACACACAACAGTTTTCAGTTTCCAAACGCTTTGCGCTTTTCTGCCAGCCAATTCTCCAAAATTGCGACGCAAATTGTTGACGATTGCAATAACTGGGTCTGTTTAGCCGGCTTCTTAGAAGCTGGCAGCTAAAATTGAAAACAACATTTTACGCACAAGCATAAATCGATTCGAACCAAAAATGATGAACTCTTCTTCTTACTTTATAACACTTGCCGACACACACATACACATATGCGGTGTGCGTGTGTGTGTGTGTGTGCGCGCTTCTTTCACTTCAGCTGCTACTGCTGCTGCTCTTATCGATTTCTCATACACGTTTTTATTATCACGAACAGCGGCTGAGATTTTCAAAGCTCTTACTCTCTGTCCCTCTCTCTCTCTCTCTGTCACACTCTTGCACTCTCACTCTCTCTCTCTATTTTGCCGTCAGCGGACAAAAATTGACTTTACTCCGTCCACAAAGTGCACGGCACGAAAACTGTTCAAAGACTGATTCTGATTAGACCTGCCAACGATTTCGGTACCGTGCTGCCGCTGTTCGCGTCTGCGCCCTGAGAGCACCTCGTGAGAGCGAGAGCAGGCGAGAGCGAGACAAAGAGACTCGCTGTTGCCGTTTCGCGCCATTGCTGTACCGCCCACCCTGCGGCTGTCGTGCGGCTTGATTGGCTGCAACTGCCATGCTCGGCCACTTCGGCTCCGGCCCGAGCTCGTCGTGTCTCTACCTCTGCCTGTGTGCGTTGCGTTGCGCTGCGCTGCCTTTACCTTTTTGGGGTGGCTGTGCGTGTCGCTCGTGTCGGTCGGTCTTCGTGAGCGTGTGTGTATGTGTGTGCGTGTGTTCGCTTGTGTGGGTGTGGGTGCCGTTTTTAATTGAATTCAACTGTCAAATGAGAGATTAACGCTTCTGCATTCACGCTGACTGCGACAGCGGCAGCGACGTCGTCGTCGTCGTAGTCGTCGATGTCGTCGTCGGCACTCGTGCCAGCTACGTATTGGCCTTGGTGTTTATAATTATCGCGAATTCTCGTTTGTTGCCGTCGCCGCTTTTGGTGTTTCTCGCTCACTCCTTGTCCGTTTGGGCATTTTGTGTAAAATATGAACATGCACACATATGAAACTCATCTCAATTGGGGCCATATGCAAAGGTGTCATCCTCTCTCCTCTGTCTGAATGTATCTGGCTCTGTGTGTGTGTTTGTATCTGTCTCTTAGCTGTATCTGTATCTGTGCATCTCCGCCTGTCACTGACACCACTTGAGACTTGATGTCTACTTGATCTTACGCTCGATTCTTGTTTTGACAGCTGACGGAGGCAAATAATATAAGAGGGGGGCGCGGTGGCGAATCACACACAATTTATGCTCACTGCGAATTTTTTTTCTTCCAATTCAATTGAAAACGACTTCAGCGTCTGCCAAAAATTTGCATTTCAAAGGCTTATGCTGACGGCGACGGCGACAAGTGCAAAATCGCGTGTCCTTGAATACTTTTGTTGTTTTTTTGGCACGTCTCTGCGTAGATTTCAAGGCTCGTTAGACATTAATATGCACAGCAAACTCTGAAAGCGTATTCCTTGCTTATACAGTTTGATAAATGATGCAGATAAGCGACTCTGTGTGGCAGCATTTGTGAACACATCTCAGTTACAACGGGAACATCTTTAAATTACACTTTATCAAATCGAGTCAAATTGTATTTATCCTCACTTCGCCTCACAGATTCTAGACATGTATTTGGGTTTCTCTTGTTAATTCTGCGTCCAAGAGCAGATAATACTAGATTGATATTATTCAGCTCATATGCATCAGAAAAGTTTTTGCATTGAAAAAATCAAGTAATTGATATTAACAAGTACAGATATGATAAGATCTTAAATCGGTGTATCTCAAATCCATCTACTCTATTTAAGTGTGTTTTCATTTTTAATTTCTTTATACCCCTAACCATTTACCAGGTAAAGAGACTGTTCTGCAAATGTAAACAGAGCTGTAAGCATCCTTGACCCCATAAAATAAATATGTGGGAGCGGAATAGCTACCCATTTTCAAATATATCAAACACACAAGCATTGTATAGTCATCTAAATCTAACATTTAAATCGCTTTCCTTTAAAACTTAATAATAAAATTACACACATGTATTATAGATAAATGGAATAACAGTAGAAAGCTTCCCCGACCTCATAAAATATATATGTAAAATCAGAGTAGCCTTAGCTATACTCATCAACCATTTCAATACACAATCAACACACAAATATTTGATAGTCATCTAAATCGAAATATAGAAATATTGTTTAATATTGAGATGCAGAGCATTACTTTAGCTTATGTACTATACTATATTTCAGATCAGAAACAGCAGCCAAGGATAGCCATCTGCCATGAAGTATAGTTATTCTGCATTCCCACACATTTTACGGCAATATTTGTACTTAACTCCGTATACGAGTAAGAAAATGAGCGCAGAAGATGTTTTTGGAAAATATTTCAGTAATCTGGTGACTCGGGAGAAAGTATCAACGTGCTGGGTACAGGATTCCTTATAGTCGGACTCTCTTAACCCTCTTACCCCTCCAAAAATCCTGTTCTTATTACAAATCTTCTAGCTAAGACTGGCTGTCTGCTCGGGTGCTGTCCTGATACCGGAGAATATAAAAGCTAAAGTCACAAAAATCACAAACCATATTAACTGCAGATCGCTCTTCTATGCAATTCTCAGTATATTGTTTACAAATCTTGTGTTCTCTCAGACCAGAATAAGTATTCAAATTCTCTCTTTCTCTCGCTAAAACGGCATTCACTCTCTTTTTCTCTTCCTTGCTCTGCTAAATAATGTTGTTTTCTAATCTGAATCTTTTTCCACAAATGATGTTCAATATTTATTAAGATCACATTATTTGTTAAGTGAAAATGACTAATGAGTCAATTAACTGATCAATATTTGAACTATTCTCAGAATATATGTAGACTTAAAAGTTAGATTCATGGGATAGCACTTAAAGGTGTACAGTATAAACATATATATGGATTGACAGATAAGCTATATATACATACGTACGAAAATTGAACATAAGTCAGCTCTATTCGAGCTGTTAACTGGGATTTTCATCTCTTATCTCCAAAAAATGACTAGGAATCCATATTTATTCGCTGGAGAGCGTTCTTATGATAAACGAGTGCTTGTCCGAGTGTGGTTATGTTCATCAGTGACTGCTTCTGTTCCCCTCTGCCCATTGCCACAATATTTATGAATACACCCACTCTGTGTGTGTGTGTGTGTGTGTGTGGAAAGCCACAGGAATACTGCATGCAAATGTAATTATAAATGACCCACTCTGCTCCAAGCTGATGCGGAAGCCATATGAGAGCTCCACTGCAACTCTAGGAGATCTACATAGATACATGCATACAAATATGTGTGTGTGTGTGTGTGTGTGTGTGTCCTGCCGAACCAGCTGGAAGTGAATCCTGCTGGTAAAACAAATAATTAATGTGTGTGCAGCATTTGGCAACTGAAAACTGGCTGCGGTTGTGTCTATGCGGTTGCATATTACAGCTAGAGGATGGGGTATGTGTGCCAACATTCTGTACATGCCACACACAGACACACTCACACACACACACAGGTATTTAGAAATATGCCATTAAGCATTGGCAGTTGAGCCGTGAAATATACGTTCTGTTTGAATTTGTTAATTTTATTAATTTAGCATTTTGCCCACTTTTAATATGTATTCTTTGCATTTGTTCCATTTTATCAAACTTAAATAAATTCGATTTAGAAAGTTTCATGTCAAAATCTTTATATTCCAGAATCTTAACTCTTAACTCCTTCCTTCATTTCACAATTAGCTTAATTTAGTATCAGTTTAGGTTCTTCCATGTGGCAACCAGTCTCCTCTTCTTCTTCACATTTCATTTGAGTTCATTTGTGAAACTGTTCCATTTTCATTTCAGTTCAGCGCACAGTTGCCACTTTTTCCTCGCGACAAACTGTTAAGTGGGAAATAAATTTTGACAGGTGCGCTTATTACGGCTCTTTTGTAGCAATTAATGTCCCAGTCTCTCTCCTCTCTCTCTCTCGTTGCCGCGTTTCGTTCACGGTCTTGCCACAATTAGGTGGAATGTGCTTTGAAAGTGACATTTATCAAAAGGGCGCATAATTTATTAGAAAAGTACGCACACAAAATGACAAAGACAGCCGACGGCTTGCAAATGAGCTCAAGAGCGAGACAGAATGTGGGTGCTGTAGAAAAAAAATATATGCAACGAAAATAAAAACAGAAATGAGAAAAATTAAGGGTATAAGCGAGTGAGTAAACATGAAAGATTTGCGGATTTGCGAGGAAGCAAAAATTGTGCTGTGATATCTGTTCATATTAACCCTCAAAAATCTCTTACGTTGAGTGTGTGTGTGCCTGCGTGTGTGTGTGCTGTGTAGTAGAATACGTAATGAGCACTTGCGGTACATGCGGCACTACGTCTAAAGCTGAAAGCCAGCCACATTCTCTGCGCCCGAATACCAACCACAGCAACAACAACAACAACAGCAGCAGCCGACTCTCTGCTGCTCACTCACCACTGCCAGTCACACGCACACACACACACACACATGCAAGTGCTACGCTTTCTTGCTGCTGCTATTGCTATTGCTTTTGACTCGTCGTTCATCGTTCCCATTTAATGTTGCGCACACACAGTCACACAACACACACAGGCACGCAAACTCACACACAGCCCAGTGGCCAATTCAGTCAGCGCGTGTCATTTTAGATGTGCTGCTGTGCATACAATTTCCTAGTGGGTCTTGTGTTCTCTGACGCTGCTTCAGTTCGTGCTCTGGCCTAGCCAGGCAGGGCAGCATACAAATTTTGCTGCTGCTGCTGCTGCTGTTGACGTTGGCAGCGACAGCGGCAAGTTTCACGTCGTGCGCAAACATGGCGATGGCGTTGCTGTTGCCGTTGCCGTTGCTTTGCGTTCCGTTCCGTTTGCATTTGCTTTTTGCGCTACAGATATAGTGTGATGTTCACATACATACATATGTACGTATGTATGTAAACAAGTGTGTGTATGTATAATATTTACTTTTAAATTGCAAACAGGCAGCTCGACCAGGCAGCCAAGCAGCCAAACAGGCAGGCCGTCGTCCAGCCCCAGTGCAGCCCCGCATACAACACACAACCACCACTTGGCTGTCGCCGCGCTGCTGACGCTGGCAGCGACTGCGGCATATTTACATTTTGATTGGGAAACTGTTGAGGCGCATTTTGATGCCCGCTTTCGTGGGTGTAGTTTAACAGGCTGCTGCCGCTGCTGCTGCTGTTGTTGTTGTTGTTGTTATTGCATTGCCTTTTTTGTTTCATTTCGTTTTCACACACACACACTTGCATATGCGCGCTTTTTGTGTTGTTGTCGCTGCTTTTTGCTTTGTCCAATTATAATTTGTTTCGATTTATCACACAACATTATTGAGACAACAGCACACAAGGCGAATGGGACATGATTAATGATGAATGGTTGCGGCCAACGCAAACCTTCAAATCTCTAATCTCTTAACAATCGCTATACTATTTGTCATACGGCTAAGATACAAATATCCGCCTGACCGACTGTGCTATTTTTTGCGCTAAACCTATTTTTTTCTTCAGGTATTCAGTCGCGTAAACGCAACGCATAATTGAAATGGCAAAGCGAATTTTTCGTAATTATTACGTAATACCTGGACTATGACCTGTGGGACTTGGCGCACCGCCCCCCCTCTCACAACTGCTGCTGCAAAGCCCATCACAACTGAAAGCGACTTTTGAAATTATGGCACTAATTAGTTTATGAATGTTGCGCGACGCTGACGGCGACGGCAACGCCAGCCCTGATGCCTTTTTCGCCCTGTGGGTGGGGTTGAAAAATTCCAATTTGCCAGCGGGCCACGGGCGGGTTGCGGGCTGCTTGCTGTATGGGTAGTGGTGGTGGAGGAACTGGTGGCTGTTGGCTGACAGCCTTTTTCCCCTAGGATGTTGCGAAATGTGCAATTTAAGAGATTAAATTGTTGCCGCATTGTTGTTCGTTGCTTGCCCCGTCCGTTGTTGTTGTTGTTGTTGCCCGTTGCTGTTTAATCTTTAACTTTAAAATTCCAATTAAAGTGGATTTAAATTGCTCTCAATGAATTCACAAGCGCCTTTCCTCAAGTGCCTCGAGCGCAACAAAATTTGCATAATCATATCAGGAATGTGGCGCACAACTCGAAAACTTGTCATACACAAATGTGTATTTCTATATACAACATCTATTTGTACACGTAGCCAAAATAAATACGAATTTACAAGCGGCACATGCGACCAATTTTGAGTTAATCAGATTACTCTCGCGTCAGATTCGCTGCAAATGGGTGTGGCTATTGTAAATGAGTCACACTCTTTAAATTATGCATATAACACTGCTCCAAAAGGTATTTCTTTCTCAAATCGTGAAATATATATATCCAATTATTTTGCCGTCAGCTTAGACTTAAACTTCAGATATGCTTTATCTCTGGATTAACGTTTATTTTAAAGTATTTTTGATATATTTTCAAATATACATAATTCTAGGCGTATCCTGCTTTTTGTTGAAGGGGTGCAGCTAACCTATAAGCCCCCCTTCCCCTTCAACATTAAAATTTCCGCAAACAATCGATTTCTACATAAGCGAAAGTCGATTACATTTTATCGATTTAATACAAACTTAATGAAGTATAGATTTAGTCTAACTCGAGAAGAATTCTTGAGGATTTCTAAAAAATGAAAAGCTGTAAGTGTTACACAAAATGAAATGGGGAACTATACTTAACATTGGTTTTTCTCTGAATTCACTTACATATATATTATTATGTATGAGTGTGTATCTGGTAGAATATATTTCTATCTAACACGTAGATCTAAGGTTCTTAAGTCGAATTTCCCTCTTAACTCAGTAAATTAAGAGAGTTTTAGTAAATTTCGTTAATTTCAACTACAATAAATCGAGGCTCTCATCCCAATTAGTATAATCTATTGAAAACTAAAACTTTATTTCTATGTTTTCTGTCGTGAAGTCTTGCTGCGCACTGAAAATTCCTTATTTCTGTAGTTATTTACTATCAGAAAGGGTGAAATATCTGTCTATGGATATCTATCTCCCTGACAATCTTTTTATACATATATGATATAGTGCTTCGAAGATGGGACAATAAAAGCAGCATAATGACATGCAGTATTTTGGTAATCGAAAAGGACTCATCTTTTACCGACTGTTCGGCTTCGATGTATTTAATGACAGAAGTAAATATACATATATACTCCAAGTTTCATCAAGTGAAAACTGAGAGACTTCTGTCCATATTAGCAGATAGGACAAACAGACAGAAGGACAGCGGGCTTATAGACAGATATATCGAGGTTGGCCGGCGATCAGAAGTGCAAGATATTGCAATGTCGATGTACGTATTATATATCGATATATCCTGATACTTTAAAGCCTTTCAATTTAATCAAACACAGAAGTGGAAATCGTAATTCTTAACTATGATCTCCTCATGCATTATGTTATCCACACAATATTCTGTGATTGGAGTCTGAATAATCGTTGTTAAGCTGCTTCTTTAACTGGGCTACAAAGGCAACTCATCTACCAAGAGTTACAGTATTGAAATCATTAGTGAAATCTATCTCAAATTCAGTTCTGAGCTCACTAATCGTATGCAAAACGTTGACTTGTAAGCATACTAAATTCTTAAGAACATGACCCAAAATTATACAGATTTTTGGGCGAAAAACTTTGTTGACCTTGACTCAGAGGTCGAGTTCACGTAGAGTTCAGCCGGACAGTTGGGCCATTGTTTTAGGAAGTGAAAAACTATTCAAGAGTTGCTTACAGAAATTGCATCCGTTTCCGGATAAGTGTTGGACAGTCACACAGAAGATGTTTGGTGCTTTCTGTTTCTACTTCTTTCCCACAGAAGCCAAGGCTCAGTTATGACTCGAATAACAAAACACAATCTGAATGATTGCCGGGCAACCAGCAGAGACTCTCTCAGTTGGGGATCTACACCCAAATGAGAGCTGCGAGACACTCGTGTACATGATTTATCTGTGATATGCATAATATATATCCAAGTGGAACCAACGCATGACTTGAAATCTGTACTGTTGCTAAGGGTATTTTAATGTTGTGTGTAACCAGATAATGCATATATAATTTTACTGGGTTTCGCTTTACATATGCATATGCAGAACTCGCTCAATTTAAGAGCTATCTCGATGAAACATGCTTTATATCCATATGTTTGCTGAAGGAAGCATATATCCTATAGTTGCCATATGAACAATGAGAGAAAAGATCAATTTTAAGTGACATATAAGCAAACGCCTATCGCGATAAGTGAAAACATAGTTATGTTATGCACTTTGAAGATTGCATATCCTCTTAAACCGGAGTTAGTTTGATTAACTCTAAATTTTAGTTTAGGCTTCAAATATTTTGTTTTGGAACAGATGATATCGAGATCATACTTGTCAATAGCTTCAAAGAAACAATGAATAAAACCTGAAATAATAGATTAACTTCGGTTTACAAGAGTACTTAATCGTAGAATTGCCCAGGATAACCGGTCGTTCTTGCTATATTCAATTTCTTAAATTTACAACAATTTTTGCCTATAAATTCATATGTATTTATAATCTATTATGTCTTCTTGCATATGTGTATACTTCCAACTGCCTTATACATATTTTACAAATAAACTTGACTTAATTTTATGTTCAAACTTGAACAAAATTCGAACCAATTCACGATTGTGTCTCTAGATAAGTTCGGCATTCAAATTGCTGTTAGTCAGGATTTGCATTCAAATGTAATTTCGAATATTCAGATTCTCACACAATGACAGCAGTCTTATTTTAGGAATCAGTAATCCCAAACTAATTGGATAGCAATCGATCACGCCCACATGAGATCATTTAAATGCCCACACCTTCGAAGAGTTGTTTGACTGGATTCCAACTGAAGGCTAAATATTCATATATATACATACCTATGTAGATACCTTCAAAATTAGGGAAGTTCCAAGATGTCGACTTAAATTTTGGCAAAATATGCAATCAATGGCCTAAACTAGTTTGAGTTCCTTATAAATGTAAGCCATGGCAAGTATTTCAAAGCTGGCAAATGTGTTTATTAGCTAATTCTTCACTTTAGATACTTTTATATTCTATGTCTCTTCAAATTGAACATCTCTCCTTAAATGCTGCTTTGCCTCGTATTGATTTATCTGGCAGAAACAGATACGCAGCCTTTTTAAGAGGCTTATCCCAATTACATTGGGCATTGGAGGAAGACGGTCTCAAATACTGTCCAGTCATTGTGGACTACCCTTTTTAAAATGGGGGCAGTTTTCTGGCCACAAAAACCAAATATCCATTTACATAAAACATAAATCATATCTGATCATCTTTGCTGTGTGAATTCATTTACAAAATGTCCGCCTTATAAAAACTTAATGAAGTACAGCCTAAACCTGGTAGCTCAAGAAGACTCTTTGGGGAATGGAAACCTGGAAAGGTTGCACAAAATGAAATTCAATTTATATTTTCTTTTCTAATTTCATGAAGTTCATTTATTTCGCTTGCACACAGATATTAAGTATTTAAGTCCAATTTCTCTATTAAATCTATATTTTAGGTGAGTTTTAGTAAATTTTGATTAGCCAACATCATTTGCAGTGCAATCAATCACTAAGAGGCCCAAGTTTCGACTGCAGCATCTATTTTCCAACCGATTCAAGTGATCAGACTTTGCTCAGACCTTTTCATGAGCAGTATGGAATGCCCTTAGGCTGTTTTTTTGTATTTTCAATGGCCACAGTCTGAAAAATGTTCACTGATAAAATGATAAATAAATTGAATTTCATCCGCTTTCAGTCTGCGAAAGTCGACCTTTTTCTAGCTTAATATTGAATGCGGACTCTTTCTCTTTCCCCCGGCTGTCAGACTTTTATACGTAGCCGGATTTCCTTTCACATCTTCGTTAGTTGTTGTCGTTGTTGTTGTTGGTTGTTCCTTCTGTCGGAATGCTAAGCATCAAATTGGCGTGAACATAAAAAAAAGTTGTACGCGACTTAGTTGAACTTTTGCACAAGTTCTCGCTCATCCCCACAATCTCTCTCATTCTCTCTCTCTATCTCTCATTCTATCTGTCTCTCTGTCTCTCCAAGTGAAGCTTAAGTTTTTGGGTAACTTTTGCCGTTATTTTGCTTGAAGTTCTGCTTGTGAAGTGGTGTTACGCCCCCGTTAGCCGCCCCCACCTACGTCGCCAGCACAAAAACCCATATCAACTTTTCGCATGTATTTTTTTATTTCTTTTGCTTTTTTGTACTGTAACTTGTAACTTGTCAGTTTCAAGAGTTGTGTGTGAGTGTGTGTGCATTGGTATCTTACGGCTACCGTTGCTGTCCATAGGTAACTTTAATCAAATAATTTATTATCGGTAACGCCACACACGTTTAATTGAAACTAAAATATTTTTGATTAATTATATGGCAGCAGCAGCAGCAGCAGCAGAGACAGAAACCTTTTGTTTTTGTTCAAACTACGCCAAAGCTAAAGCCAGCGGCGTCGGCACACGAGCGCCGCTCTCTCTCTCTCTCTCTCTCTCTCACTCTCTCAAGGCTGTGGGTATGTTCGGTATTCGGTATCATGCTGAGCGCTGTTAGCGTCGCTGCCAGCGTTGTTGTCGTCGTCGTTGTCGCTGTCTTCATTGCCCAACCTTTTGGCCCCCCTGCGCTTGCTTCTTCGTTCGTCCCTCTAGCTGTTGTCACAATACGCACACACACACACATATACCCATACACAAGTAGGTATGTACATGCATTCAGTTCGATTGTGCGCTATGTATTCGGCTCTACGCTTTGGGCCGCTCATTCGCAGCACACACACAGTTTCGTCAATTACCTTTCGCTTCTCTATATCTGCCTGCTGCCTGCTGCTCTCAGCGACCCTCACGTACATACATACATATACATATATTTTTCGTTTGCTTTTGTTGTTATTTTCGCTTCGCTTAATGCTTTTGGTTTGGTTTGGTTTTTCGGTTTGGCTTGGCTTGGCTTGCCCGCTGCATATGGCTTCGCTGCCGACGTCACTGCTGGCGGCGCTGCTTTAGTTGTCAGTTGCTTTACCTACTACACCATTCCACACATCTTCGCTAGCAGTTGCTGCTGCTGCTGCTGCTGCTGCTGCGGCTGTCACTGGCAACCAGTTTGCTGTGGCTTCGACTCTGGCTCTGCTTGTGCCTTTTCGCCCATTCGCATTGCTCGTTCGTTTCGTGGCGCATATCTTGTATCTGGATAGTCAGCAGCCCCGTTGCCTAACTTATGAAGCCAGCATATTATTTCTTTCCCATTCTGCTTTGTTTAACTATTTTTTTTGTTGTGCCTACCCCCGACGACGACTGTCACTTTGTCTGTTTGTATGTGTGTATATATGTACATATGTGCATGCACTATATGGAAAATTAGGACGAGGCGTGTAGTGAGAAAACTCATTATTATGCTCTGAGCGGCAGCGAACGCTTGAGCTCTGCCGCCGTCTCTGCTGCTGTCCATGGCTCTGTGCACGCGTAGATAATAAAGAAACATACGCAAACAGAGTTGTCGACTGTTCTAAACTTATTTTAATGGCACTATTAAATCATAAAAAGGAATTTCATAAATAATAATGTCAAACTTATTATCTGTCTACATGAGGAGAATCAGTTAATAAACTTAAGTAGTAAACAAATAGTTTTTCATTGTATAAAACACAATCATTACATAAATAAATCAATAGCAGCAATATCAATTGTCTAATTTTTCTAAAAAATTAAATTTTTTTAATCATTTCAATATACACAAATATTTTAAGGTTTTCTTAGTAATTATTGTCGAACTTTCGATACGTTGACAACCCTGTCGCGCCTGTGGCTGTGCCACGACCGACAGCAACAGCTTAGGCAGGCACATGCACGCACACAAATGCAACTATTCACACACAAGCACACACATACACACACAAACACATAGTGCATAGTGAGGGCATATAAACATCTGCTGCTGCTGCGGCTGCTGCTGCTGCTGACGTCGCTGGTAATTGGGAATGGTTATATGAGGCATGCGACTAGTGGCAAGCTGCTGTGAGGCATTCAGCATCGTTATGATGATGCTGAATGATGTTCAATGATTGCGAGGCGCTTGTGACGTCACTAGGCAACGCGTATTGGGAAAATCTACTGGCAGATACAAATGCTTGTGTATATATCTATTTGTATCTCTGTGTGTGTGTGTGTGGGTGTGCGTGTGTGTGTGTGTGTATCTCGGCATGCGCTCTGAATACAACAACGACTAGCGAGCAAAACAACAACGAATGTATCTGAATCTCAGTTTTGAGCTGCGCTGCTTTGCTGCTTGCTGCTTGCTGGTTGCTGGTTGCTGGTCGGTCATTGCTTGCGGGATTTGTCGATGCGCTGTGCGGCGGAGTAGGAGCTCGGCGACAGCAGCAGCGAATGGGAAAAAGAGAAACAACAACAACAACAACACTAAAAAGAAAAAGAAGAAGTGGAAAAAAAGCGCGACGTCGGCACAACACACAAATTAAACTTAAATGCCCCCCATTCACTTGGAGGCTGCTACTGGAGTTGCTGTCGCTGTTGTTGTTGTTGTTGCCTCTTGTTGCTGCTGTGACTGGGAATCGTCGTGCCACTGGCCACGACTTTAGCAAGAGCAGAAACAAGCACAGCAGCCACCGCAGTCGCAGTCGCAGTCGCAGCATCATCGTCATTTATCTGGGCACATTATTAGTTTCTCTTTCCCATTGTTGTTGTTGTTGTTGTTAGTGTTGTTGTTGTTGTTGTTGTGGCGCTTTATAGCATTTATTGCTGCACGGGGTCTCAATTAAGCTGTTAAGACCAGTTGAGGCCAATCTATCGGCGGAATTAAAGCCAATCAATAATTTACGACAAGCCCCAGACGGAGAGCTCGGCAACTTGCAACGTGCAACCTGAAACCGAAACGCTTAGCAAAACGACAGGATGAGCTCAATCAACGGTTGCATTCATCACAAGACGCGAGGCACAAGGGAACACACTGTTAATGCCACATTACTTAAAATGGCGGTCACTAAATGATGTTGCAACCCATTCAATTTCATCCTCTCTGATTACTGTTATTCATGGAATCATACGAATTTTGTACGATATGTACGATAATCACAGCAACTGGAACTCAAACTTGTATTCAAATAAATACCCTCATATGATAAAGCTCTACTCACTCTATGATAAGAAACTATATTTCAAAAGATCGCTTTTCGAATTTGTGGCATTATATTGTAAAGATAACCATCTAAAAAGCACTTTCAACATGGCTCTTGGCTATGATATCAAAGTGTTCATAGCCAAAAAGTTTCATTTACTTTGCTAAGAATAAAACAATATGCAGTTCCAATAATTTAAGAATCTTTTAGCAAGTAAAATACATTGTTATAATCGGTAAAAATTAAATAAATAAAGATTAAGTAAAAATAATTTTTGGCTCTCGTAACATTTGAGTTTTTGATAGTATATCTTGGAAACATAAAAGGGGTACAAACAAGATTTTATTTCTTTGTTATTATTTTTATTTCTGGGTTTGTTTATGATGTAATGAATGGTGTGTCATGGGTTCGACATTCGGAATGATTCATTGCCAACTCATAGACCTAAGTTTAAAATGGAATATAATAAAGCTAAACGCTGCTATATGCGGTTTTTACTGTTTTATTCTTGAGATTATGCGTAAAGCCTGCAGTTTTTCCCATGTTCTGGGAATTTTCTTTGACGATTCCAGCACACAATTTTCCTGTTTTGGTTCTAGTTTGAGAATGTGCTTAAAGAGCTATTATTAAAGGAATCAAATTGGCTACTCAAGTTTCTTGAATATAGCATTCAAGGCTGAAGATTCAGTTGCATGCAGGCCGGATACATTCTCTTACAGACCAGAATCAATCCTTCTACATCCAACTTTCACTACAAATTAAAAACGAGCTATTTGATTTTGCTGTCCGATGTTAATAACTTATTTTTTGTCACAAAGTTAGAAAATAGTCCAACTCTCAATTTCTACCGATTGTTCATATGGGAGCCATTTGATAAAGAAGTCCGATCTCTATGATTTCCAGTGCAAATGTGAGAAGCACAATAATACGCATATTGGACAAGTTTACCCCCAAAACTTTGTTAAACAATGTGGACCTTCCGTTCCAATGACGGCTATATGATATGGTAATCGGATCTGGCCAAAAAGGCGAATAAATTCCAAGTTTTTTCTAGATTGCTGCAAAACAGAGAATAGCTTGCATAGAAACAGACGGACAAGCCTGTATCGAATCGGCTTATCAAGAATACATACTCTTCCTGGGATCGGACAAGTCTTCTTCAATACGCTACGATGATATTACAATATCCTCTACAAGAGCTTAACAAGTAAGTATGCTCTCGTCTACGAGATACTTTGAAAACAAGTCTTTACCCAACAAAAGTCGAACATGTCTTAGAAATTTGAACCAACCCATTTATGGTACCTGTGTATATTTGTATATATCAATCGAAGTATTCTGAAAAATGCATTATTTTATTGCTGTCTCTAATTGATTTTTATCGATATTTTAGATGCTGGTGGAGTTATCGATAAATTATTTGATCTGCGCATGGTATACGAGAAGTTATAAGGCCTCTGGCACACATAGTGAGAAGGTGAGTTTCATAAGGACTGCTGACTGAGAATGGGTTCTCAGAAGCTTATTTTTGCTGTTTTTATGTAAATTTTTGCAGCCATTTTCCATGGGTTCCAAGTAAAAGTCGCAGATTTCCAAACTGAAATAAATAAATGTATAAAAGATGAATTGTAAAAGCAATGTTATGAACTGCACTTTTCTAGTAAATTTGAACTTGAATTAAGTTCTTGCCATGTATGTCTTCACTAACGACTTAATTAGAGCGATCATTAGATGAGATCTCCGGCAACCTCTTGCAGAATTCGCGCCAACTATTGCGATTTTTATTATACCTGGAAGAGAACTGTAAACGGCACAGAAAGGAGATAAAAAGCAACAGAAAACAGTAGCTGAAGCAGCAGCGGCGGCAGCAGCAGCAGCAGCAAAACAATCGTCTGATGGATGAATGTGCAATGTGCAAACGTCGACTGATTGGAGAGCTTTTTTTTTGTGCCAGTGCTTTTAAGCAAAAAGGGAAATAAGACAAATGCTGATTGTTGATTCACATGTGCAAAAAGCACAAGCATGATTTGTATGCATATATATCCCTAGCATGTATGTGTGTGAGTGTGAGTGTGTGTGTGGCTTTGCCTTTATAAGTTTGCATGTGTATTTGTCATGTATGGTATGGAACATACATGACAAATATAAGTTTGTATTTTTGTATGTTTGCTTGTATTACACGCCTACGTGCTAAAATGCATATCTGCGTACGGAAACAACGAATTGCGAAGTGGGTAGATATCAGTGAAGCAAAATGACAAGAAACGTACTTGAACTACAGTACACACACAATTAATGAACTAAAAATTACATTATCGAATGTGTGATGACTGCGTATTGAGTGGATTCACTGAAATTGTGGTGTATTTGCTATCGATTGAGGGCATTTATTAAGAAGCAGACATTGTAATGACTGCAAGAAAATATATATACTATTTCTTGCTTTTCTTTAATACATACTTTAAATAACAGAGGCATTTTTACTCAGCAAAACAAGAAGCGAAATTCTGCCTGACATTATTCAACTTTGTACATTATGTCAAGAAAGTGCTTTGACAAAGAAAAAATTCATCTTTTCCATTACTTTCGCAACAAAATTGACTTTATTATTGTCTAATATTTTCAACTTATTATTTTCTGCAATTCTGTGGAGGTCTTGGAACTAGTTAAAGCAAATTAACACAAATAATTAGCAGTTTCGAAATGAAATGGACTGTCAAAAAAGTGCTCTTTCGAAAGGTGAGCTCTGAGTTTGAAAACCTTACTTATTTTTCTAAGGTAACTAAGTAATTTTTCAGTTAATAATTGTACTTCTTAATAAGTCTTCTGCATAAAGTCTTAATGCTCGCATTATACAGACTTTATTGTAGTGTGTATAGCTTTAAAAGAGTCATCTCAGGGCCCGAAGTATAAATGTTCTCGATTATCATCTCGAGGCCAATAGATATAGCCATGCCAGCCTGTACTTCTGTCTATTACTGTCTATTTGCAAAGTCGTCCCTCAGTTTTTAATATATCTTGATGAAACTTGGGAACTTAGGTGTACATACATACATACCCTTGTTAGAGCCAAATGAATCCAATCACAATATCATATAGTTTCTGTAGAAAATATTCATATAAATATGAGTTCTATGATGTGGATGTTAGATATTGGCAGGGTGACTTCGGTCTGAAGGGATATGTTATGATAGATAGTTAAAGTGCATAGCGTGAAATAATATTCCAGAAACATATTTTCTAAATAAGTGTGAATTAATGCATTCGTAGTGAAATGCCTTAAGGAGTAACTTGCCTGAAGTTCTTCAAATATTATGGATATACTAAATACAAAACGTGGAATTAATTTTTATATACAACTGGCAACATTCTGTCGCCCAAGTCGAAATCATATATAGCACGTAATGCCAATGGTAATGCTGGCAAAGCGGCTCCGTTACTTGAAGGCAATGGTTTCCGCAAAAAACACAGATAGTTTTTTATATAAGTAAATACTGCTGAATATAAATACAGCTACCTACCCTCAAAAATACACACTCTCAATGGGGCTATAAATGTACATAAGAAGTATAGGCACATAAGCACAATCATAAATGTGTACACACTCTTTCCAAAGGCTAATAGAAAACATTCATACACTCGTACTTACATACATACATGCATGCATATAGTATCGAATGATACAAAGATATATATATACAAACATGTGTATAATTACATACTTAAGTGTATGTGAGCACATCCGTACCTTGAGCAGAGAGATCAAAGCAAATAGGTTTACTTATATACTACGCACACACACGTCGCCGAAGGGCACCCCTCACCAAGCACGCTTAACTGTTATGTACATCTGTACATCTATACATCTGTACATATAATATATACATTCTCATATGAAATGTGTGTGTACACACTCCTTCTGCGTACATAGAGCGCTTTGTATATAAGCATAAGCCATATACGCGTTTCAGTCGTCGACAATGAGATAGCCGACAGCCCTTTCCTTTCACACAAACGAGTGGAGCGGCAGCAGCGAGTCGAAGAAACAAAGAAACAGCAGGCGCAGCAGAAGAGGCAAAAGGCAACGGCAACAGCAACGCCAGACGTCGCCAGCTATTATATACACCGTTCAGTACAAAGCCAACTTCGAACGTGGACGGTTCGTTACTCGGTCGCGAGCAACGAATGAGAAATAAAAGCCGTCGCTGTGCTGACTGACTGAGAGAAGCAAAAGAGACCAACGTAAACAAAATCCGACAACGACGACGACCGCATATCGAGAACGGAGTGCTTAAGTGTAAGCGAGAGCGAGTGCGCAGCAGTTGCACGCCCAGTGAGAGTTAGTGTGTGAGCGAGACAGCATTGTGTCAGCCACTGAGCGCACAGTAGTCAAAAAGGAAAACGAAAAACTGGCAGCAGAGGGCAGGCAGTTGGCCGCCGTAAATGTAAATAGGCGTTGCATATATGTATGAGTGTGTATGCGTGCGTGTTTGTGTCGAGTGCGCGAGTAAATAACACAACGTTAGCAGCGCCGCAGCGTCAGTTGAACGCCAAACATTGAATCGAACGGACGTGCGCGCATTTTCGCTGGCGCATTTTAAAGTGAATTAACTAAAAACACAATTACACGGATTAAGTGTAATAAAATAACAATAAATAAATTGATATGCGCATACAAAAATTGTATTATTAAATATTATCAAGCGAAAGCAACTAAATATTAACTGTATTGCCAGTGCTTGAAATTTCCTTTGTGTCTCGTGTGACAAATGCCGAAACAACAACAACAACGGCTACAACAGCAACGCAAGCAGCTTGCGCTTTATATACACCAAACGTCTATGTAAACGTCGCATCGCAGTCGCAGTCAACATTGCTGCGCGCGCGTCAGCAGCGTTTGTGCTGTATGCGTGTATGTGTGTGTGTATTCGTGCATGCAGAAAACATAAGGCAAAGCATAATACACAATAAAGGTGCTCACGAAAGCAAATAACCCAAAGTGACAGCCGCAGCAGCGCTCGAGTTTCTATGCTATCTGTGTGTGTGTTTGTGTGTTGAGAAATATCCGAAGCAGTGGCGAAGTAGAGGAGTAAAGTGTAAAGCAAGCAATAAAACGTAGAAACACAAACAGCTGAAGCTGACTGAAGCTGAAGAAAGAAAGGCACAAGAAAAATTGTTGAAAATCTAATTAAAACTAGCGCGAAGAATGTATATGTATGTATATGTGTGCGTTTATTCGTTTGAATTGTGAAAGTGTGCGTGGAAATATGTGCCAATAACTGCACTTTGGATTATTACAACAGTAACAACAACAACAGCAACACTGCAACGCGTTTTGGATTACGTATATTAATTGCAGCAACAACAACACAAAATGTCTCCCATTCAACTGGATTAGCAGTTAAAACTAAAAACAGGTAAGAAGAACACAACAACAACAACAATCGAAAGATTTTCAGTTGTATTTAGATAGTGCTCTGCATGTTTGAATGTTTGCGCTCTCTTTCTCTGCTGCTGGGCTTGTGTCATTTTACAATACTGCCGGCCTGTCAACGCACAGCTGTTGCGCTCTGCTGCTGCTTGCTACGACCCCCCAAAAATACAAATCTCTCCACACTTACACACACACACACACAAATTCATTCACTCTCTCACTCCATCCGAAACAACAGTTGCTTGCCTGCTTGTCTCCTCCTCTGTTCTACACACACAGCCTCTCTGCCAGCAGCAACAAGAAGAACAAGAGGCAGAACACAAACAGTAGCAGCAACAGCTTTTTCTGTCCTGTCTGTCTTACCCCCCCTTTATACAATGTACATTGCGATTGGCTTTGCTCTCACATGTGTATATGTGTGGGAGAGGGAAATATATATATATACATATATAGATATGTACATTTATATATATACACAAATATATATATGTACATTTATATATATACACAAATATATATATACAAATATATATATATATATATTCCTTTGTAAAATATATAAAGTCATCATTTGAAAGTGCTGCTTACTTATTTTGTGCACTGCTTTGACTCAATGGGAAAGTAGTACGTGTTTGTATGAATGTGTGTGTGTGTTTTTTTTAATACAGCAGATAAGGCCTGCGTCGCTGTCGGCGCGCAGTCACCCTACAGCTGGCTGCAATGCATTCTGCATGCGCTGCGTTTTGATGAGTAGCGTACTTTTGCAGTCGCGCATGCCGCCCGTTCTCTGCTTCCAACGTTTACTCACGTGAAATTCCGCTGCTCGCTTTATATAATTTTTTTTATTATCCTTTTCATGTTTCGTACTCACTTTTTTGCGCGCGCGTTCGTCGCTGCCTGACGCAGTTGTTGGGTCTGCTTTTTTTTTCGGGAAAGGGTTCAACTTGGGTACACGCTATATGCGTCTGTGTGTGTGTGTGTGTGTGCGCGAGTGTGTACACACTTAAATTTTATGTAAAAAGGATTTTAAAGCAGCCAACGTTCGTTCGTATTCGACCCTGAATACATTTCAAATTCATTCATATTTCACCATTTAGCTGCTGCGTTCCCCTTTATTTGCAAGTGTGTGCGAGTGTGTATATGTGTGTGAGTGGGTTTGCAAGTTCCTTTTCGTTGTTGTTGTGGTTGTTGGTTGGTCTAAAAAGTTTTGTGTTAAAAAGTTTTTGCGTCCGACTTTTTACTGGCGCGCGTTGATGCAAAAACAACTTGAAATTGTTTTCAAATACATTCCATTTCGCACTCGCATTTTGTGCGAGCTCCATTTAAGCCGTGCACAAACCCAACTTATCTGCCTGTTAAACAGACAGCAACAAACCCAACATCTCCAACTTCCCACAATTCCCCCCACCACACCGCCCTTGAGTGCCCTTTGCATTTCACACAGGGTCTCTCGCTGGCAGTCGTTAACATTGCCATGGCAACTATATATGCAACAAATATATATCTATATATATGGGGACTGAAAGGGCGGAATCCAGGCATCCATTAGCCATCGACTGATTGCATATAATAGCAGCCCCTAACATTGTTTGCCCGTGTGTTGTCCTGGCCAAAAGGGAGCGCTGCAACAACAGCTTTTGGCCAGCTTTGACTTTCAATTACTCGATTCACTCACACAAACAATACGACGACGAGGGTCAGTTATGAATTTAAGATGAACTTTGCTGTTTATGGTTATAACCTTGATTAACAACACTATTTTCTTATGATTATAATACAATTTTATGGATTTAAGGAAGAAAAAAAGCCAGCTGTTTCGCTCTCAGTTTCAGTCCAGACTTTGCTTGGAATTTTGTTGTTTGTTTGTGTGTGTTGTTTTCCCCTCAGAGTTCTTCGAGTGGAAATTGAAGATGCGTGCTTGTATTTCAGGGGAGCACTTTTTTTGTAAAGTGGTTTATTGTGTTTACTTATGGAATTTAAGTCTTAATTAAATGTTGGAAGCTTCAAAAATACTTTAAATGTCGATGGTAGTTGGACGATCAATCATTAAATATTACTGTAGTTACTGGATAATTGTAATGTTTTTCAGATTATGGAACTCTGTATAGACATATGAGAGTTAATGATTTTTATAAAAGGATTTTTAACGAAAGAAATAATCTTAAATTGTTTCTGGTACGATTCCAATTTCTGAGTATTATAATTTCCAATTGATCAGACTGTAGATCTAATATCTAGCAATGTAGTATTATCTATTTTGCTTGTATGATTTGCCCAGCACTCTATGAATACCCCCAATCTCTGCTTTCAGGCAGCAACTCTTGCATATGTATCATGTGTGTATGTATGTGTGTGTGTGTGTGTGTGTGTCCGCGTGTCCATGTCCATATTTGCATTTGTTATTTGTCGTTTGGCTGCATATTAAATTTCCATTTTTTTTCTCTACTTTTTGCAGAAACAAAGGCGACGAATATAGCGCGACTGTTGTTAGTAGTATTATTATTATTATGATGACGCCGGAGTCGAAGGCAACAGCAACATCAGCAAAAACAACAACAATGGCGCATGCAGCACAAAAGGCTGCAGCTGCGTCGCCGTCGACGTCGTCATCGCTGCATTTGTCAACACTGGCAATCGCGAGTAAGGCGACAAAGACGACGACGGGCAAAAGCTTTGTCAGCAATGTGCACAACAACAGCAACAGTAACAACAACAACAACAATAACAACACTAATAGCACCAACAACAACAATAACAACAACAGCAAAAAGCACGCTGGTGTTGATAAAATGCAAATGCAAAAACAGCAGCAACAACACCAACAACAACAGCAAAACTTTGCTGCGAAGAGCATTAAAATAAAAAGTGAAAACACAACAACAACAACAACAGCTGCAACTAATGCATTTACACAAAGCGCAACAGCAACAACAAAAGCATTGCTTGAGTGCAATAGCAGCAGCAACAACAACAACAACAATAATAATATTAAAAAAGAATTAACACCGCCAGCAGCAGCAGTAGTTGCAACAACAACAGTTGTTGATGCCGGCAACAATAGTTCATCATTTGCCTCGTCATGCTCATCATCGTCCTCATCATCATCTTCATCCGCCTGGTCCAACATCGAGGATGCCAGCAGCAACGGCGGCGCCTCCGCCGATGAGGAGCCAACAACCGATGCTGTAGAGGCGCCCACAACAACAACAACAACGTTGTCAATGATGATGACAACGCCACGCCCCGTTCTTCTAACTGCCGTCAATCCGCACATAATCTGCCACTTGTGCCAGGGCTATCTGATCAACGCGACGACCATCGTGGAGTGTTTGCACTCGTGTAAGTTACCACCACCAAAACTCCTCAAAGATAAATATATATTTTTAAGCTTGGGATTTCGAAAATCGAGCCTTAAGCCAGATTAAATATTTGTTTACCTACATTTGAGAAAAACTAGACTAGAAAAAACACAAGTTTTTCATATAAAGAACATTTTCAGAAAATTTTCCGTTTTCTTTAAATTAAAAGTCGATTTCTTTTAAAATATCTCAACTCTATTTTTCTTTCTGCTAATTACTGTACTCTCCCTTTTAATGAAAATTTCGTAAATAGAACTACACTTTAAGAAAATTCAATATTTTAAAGATTGAAAGTAATTTTTTATTTTTGAAATATACAAAATATTTCAGCTAGCCTAAAATAATACAAAATGTTTACAAGTTAAGGTATGTTAAGTAGCAGAAAGATTTTTCTGGGGCTAGACTGGTTTTTAGAAGTGTAGATTGTATCGAAATAAGTTGAACATACACATTGTTTTTGCGAGTGTATTCCGCACTCTTGTGGTTGGGCACATAGACTAATTAGTAAACTGCCAAAAGCAACTCCCCTCATCCATCTATCCCCCCCCTCCAAATTGGTCTCACTCCAGCCGTGTCTGATGCTGGCAAGCGATAAGTTAATGGGCGAACAACATTAATGAGCCTTCTTCTTTATCTGGCTATTCTGCATTTTGCATATGCCCATGCCTATGCCTATGCCTATGCCTATATAGCCCCAAGTACGTACTACTTGACTTGACTAATGCTGAAAACTCATTTTAGAATGAGAAGTTAAGTATATGTGTTTGCACTTGGATTTATGTGTGTGTGTGTGTGTTTGGTGCATATGTCTGTCTAAATAATTACAAATGGTTCTTCTCGTTGGTGTTTTTGGCTGCGCGTAGAGGATGCTGCTGCTGCTGCTGCTGCTCAGGCTTAATAACTACTGAACCATAAATCAGACACAACTTTCAAGTGGCAACTGTCGCTAGTCCCCTTCCGCTATACTCCCCCCCCCCCCCCCGCCTCTCAATCTTCCCGTGCTCACCGCCGTGTTTGGTTTAGTGCAGCCGTAAAACCAGACAGCGAGAAGAAAAACGTTTAGTTAGTCTTTTCAAATTTCGTTGCTTGAATTTCCGGTTCGCTTTTTGTTTCGTTTCAGTTTTTTTTTCTTTTTCTTTTTTTCTTAGCCAGAGTCTCACCTTAAACTCATCATTAGCAACATTGCAATTCGATGCAGTTTGAGTTTCAGGCGTTTCAGCCAACTAAACATTTTTAGTTGCCAATTAGTCAAAGTTCAGCTCGAATATTCGCAAATTAGAGCTTCATTTTGGTTCAGTTCTCAGGTCGACAGCAACAACAGCAATTCTGACATTCTAATCACAGCCCGATGCGGCCGTTAACTCGACTCCTCCACATGCAGTTTTCAAATACAGTTTTCCGGCTCATCTTTCAGTCGACAGTAAATTTGTCGCACAAACCAAATGTGTCGATGGCATTTCATTTCATTTGTGCACCCGAGGCTCATTTAAATCTGTTGCCAGGCTACTCCTTACATATATATAGCACTAGACTCTGGGAGTTGCCACCAACCATGTCAGCTTTTCGTTGTTGTTGCCACTCGTTGGCTCGTTGCCTCTGCCTGATGGCGTTCGTAACTCACTAAATGGATGCCAGCAACAACAGCTGTTCTCGTTGTTGTTACTGTTGTTTTTGTTGTTGTTGGATGTTTGCCCTTGTTTCGACTTTGTTGCATTTTGCAGTTATGCTGTTGCCGTTGCTCGAGGCCATTTGGCCAACAAATTCACAGCAGCACCCCAAACCACCCAAAAAAAAACAACAACACTCCTGCCCCGCCCCCATCTAACCTCAACATCAGTTTCTTTTTTTTACTTTGGTGTCTCTCTCGTATCCAGAACTCTGACAGACAAGCGTAACAGGCGAACCGAATGTGTTTCCCATCCTCCCTTCCACTCCCCCCCTCTCATAGGCCAGTGCCTGTGTTTCCCCCATGTGTCTGTTTGTCTGTCCTGTCTGGTTGTTGCAGCCAGGCCGGGTCCAGTCTCAGTCTCGGTTTCGGTCTCAGTCTCGCTGTCGTCTCACTGTTCCTGTCGCTGGTTGACAGTTGTAGCGCTGTGGGACGAACGACGGACAGCAGCAGCATCAGCAGCAGCAGCAGCATCAGACACACTGCCATTGACATTAAAGTCAAAACACACTTTTTTCTCTGCCTCTCTCTCTCTTTCTCTCTTTTGATGCTCTGTTTCCAAAAGCGTACATGGGGTATATTGGTTTTGCGCGCAGACATTCTTGAATCGATTTATGCCCACAACTCCGTTCAGTTGCTAAAATCAGTTAGTTATAATTTAGATTGAAGATTCGGCTTAATTAAACAAATTTTTGAGTATTGAAAATATATAATTAAAATATTTCGAAGTTGACATAGTAATTTTCAATGAGTTTCAAGAGTTTTGACTCCACTCCGGGTGGAAATACAGAGTATATATAAAGGTAGGCTTATATTTACTGCAACATGATGTGCTAGTCACAATAAGTACCCTTTAAACAGAGTATTTCGAAGTCGTTTTTTTTTGTTTTATCATTTTCTTGGTTTACAGAGTAAGGGGGGATCACAGAGTATTTGGAAGTCGGATTATATTTACTGCAACATGATATTTCAGTCACATATCTCTTTTAATGAATAGAGCATCTCTCAGTCGCCTTTTGTCCAATGCAACGCCTCTGTTTGTTTCTACTTTTTTTCTGCATTTTTCTTTTTTGGGGCATTTTCTGGGTTCCGTGGGTGGCACGTTCGAATTGAATGGATGGATTTCGTTGCCTTTCCTTTTTTTGTCCTCTCTTCTTTTTCATATTGTATATCCCCATTTTGAGGGGTGTGGTGGGGGGATAAGCCTGAGTTGTACGAATGTGTCCGGGACGGAACAGTTGTGTGCCTGGGATTGTGGTGCGCTTACGCAAGGGAATTATATTTTTTTTGTTAGTTCAGGTTTTACATAAATTTGTATAATTTCAGTAGACCAAATCTCTAGAATTTCTCAATGTCCCTCAACGCAATATTTTAACTATATTTTTGTTGTGTAACACAATTTGTAACTGTTTTCTTCATCTCTTCTTATTCTCGTTCTTTGTCTGTGCGTCTCCCTCTCTCTCGGTTGGTTGCAGTCTGCCACAATTGCCTCATCAATCACCTGCGCAAGGAGCGCTATTGTCCACGCTGTGAGATGGTCATCAACAATGCCAAGCCCAACATCAAGTAAGTACAAAACTACATCCAAATATATACTACGCTATCTTTTTTGGTATCTTATACAGAGCGACGACTGTCGCTGACAACTACAATTAGTTGATATTAGACACAGTGGAACACTTGACTGCTGCCTCACATTTGTTCGAATGGACGGGGGAAACAATGCAAAAAGTTACCTTCAGGGGTCTGCTGCTTGCTCTTTGTTTGAGTTGCCCAACAAATCACTGCTGTTTACTTTAATATGGCATTTAATTTCAATTTAATATCAAATATTGCATTAAAATTCCACTTCATTTCATTTTTGAAGTCCATATCGAAAAACAATCTGAAGCTAGAAATAAATTTTCTTTTCAATTTTTTCTTGAACTTAAATTGATTTGTACTTATTCATTCAACTCTCCTATTTTGTTAAATTAAATTAATTATTAATTTCGATTAAATGTGTCCTTTTCAACCTTTTCAATTTAGTAACAGTTCTTGGTCTTAATAATTTTAAGCACAACTAACCGATAAAGTAAAATTCCTTTCACATTTTTTGTGGGAACTTCTTTAAAATGATTAATGGCCATTTTTATGGCTTTTCGATGGCCATTAATGCTATTCAATTTGAAACCTTTGGCTATACAAATATCTAAAAGTTATTCCGAAATATTTTTATTTAACAAGAAGCTAATCAATTGAAAAATAACGGCAAACCTTTCGAAAATTCGAAATCGCGAATCTGTCTCCGCAGCTATTTAAAACTTTGCAAAACACGGAATAACTTTTCGCTGCTTTTTGCCTTGTTTCTTCCATCCTTTTCCCCCACCCCCTCCCCATCTTCTCTTTTGTCTTTCGCTTAAATTTCGGTGCCCAAAAAAAGAAAAAAGCAGAGAGGGCACCACTCACAGTGCTAGTTGGTGGCGTTCTGGAGGGGAGGCGGTTGGGGAAGGAGAAGGGGTAGCTGTTGTGCTCTTCTCAACTCTGTTCGTCTCTGGTTGCCTTTGGCTTTTGTGAACTGTTTCCAGCTGCTGCTGTTCGCGTTCTGTTCGCTGTTCGCTGTTCGCTCTTCACCGTTCCTCAGTTGCCGTCGGCAGAACAGAGCGCAAGACCCGCCCGTTAATTATCTCTGGCGTTTTTCGATTTGGTTTTCGGGTTTCTTGGAAATGCGTTGTTCCGTTTTTTTTTTTATTTTATTTTGTTTTTTTGCGCTTGCACTTTAACAGTTGGGCAGTTGTTGTTATTGTATTATTTGTTCTTCTTTGGGGCGGGGGCGCGCCACACAATAATAAAAACATGGCCGCACATGGCGACAAACGCAAAAAAAAAATCCAAGCCAAGTTTTCAGTTTTGAGTTGAGTAGAATTATTTGTTTTTGTTGTTTTTTTTTTTTTGCTGTTCCTTCTCTTTGGTTTTGTTTACCTTTTGCCAAATAAGAAAATACGTAATAAAAGAAAATAAATAAACTGGCGCTTCTCTTTTGTTTTGCTTTACGGACTAGGTTTTTTTTTTTTCTTTTTTGTTGTGGCTTAAACAATAAACTTTTGCAATAAATTTAATTGGAGAGTCGAGACCACGTACAAAAACCACTTGGCTGTCTACGCTTTTATATAGAAGATAGAAATATGTATATATATATATATATATGTATATATAGTTGTCTATATTGTAGTTGTGCTGACTTCACACCATTTGTTGTTCGGCCAACTCCCCAGTTCATTCATAGGCACACAAACACTACCGCAACCCCTTTTGCCCCCATGCTGCTGCTGCTATCTGTGGCGTTTGTATTCATTATCTTTTTGTATGCAGTCGACAAGATTACAACCTGACTCTGCTCAGTATCATCATCATCAGCGACAGCAGCAACAACCACAAGGTAGTGCACGAATTGTATAATCTGAGAGAGAGAGAGAGAGAGAGATGGAGAGAGTCAGAGGAGGAGGAGGGTTGTCTGCCTGGGGGGTGACAACTCTGGCTGCGGGTGGTTGCTCGATGTACTCGCTTGGTATTTATTAAAGCTGTGCCCTTAAATTGATTCGATGCTGTGAACGTGTTTTTCATTAGAAACGTGCGTGGCCAGAGCCGTCAAAACAGACAACCGCATACGAGAGACACTTGGCGGCGGCATCAATACCCAAACAGAGATGGCCAGCATCGAGTTCGAGTGTGTCGAATGTTTGGCAGGCATCAAATAAAGTTAAGCAGAGTCAACTTTTTCGACAGCATCAAAGTTCAATTCAAGGTGCGCATCACCCTCCACCAACCAGCCGCATTCGCATTCGCATTCGATGCCCCACCTCAAAATGTTGCCCAACTTGGCTAGGGGGAACCCCATAACCACAATTACCACAGCGAAAGTTTTGCGGTGCTGAGCTATGCTCCACTCTACTCTATTCTCTTCTGCTCTCTTCTAATGTTGCCAAATTCGACGTCTCGGCATCCCTCCCATAAACACAAATATATTCTTACAAAGTTTACAGTTGAGTTGAGTTGAGTTAGTTGTGGGGAGGGACAAAACACAGCTAGCATTTCCAACTCTTGTGGAACTTCAATTGTACCTACGAACATTTGACATTTATGTGGCTAACCCCAAAGCCTGCAGCAGCATTCACTGAATTATGCTTAATTCGGTCAGTGGAATACGAATCTGTGCCCTAGGCTCGTGAGTGTCATTTGAATGAAATATTAATAGCACACTTTCTGAATTTCTAGAATTTTTGAAATGCGATGAGTATTTCAAATTAATAGATGCAATTTTTGAATTCAGGCTTTTAATTATACCAAATACTCATTTTCTCAAAATAGTCTAGCTTAGCTAAGTGATTGAAAGTTGCAATATACTTGAAACTATATCGAAAATATAAAAACTCTTTGTTTGCTCGTCTTTTTCTTTGTGAAATTCGTGGGTTCTTTTTGTCCTTGCGTTTATCTCTGCTGGCATGTAAATGATCTTCTTGCCTATCTACGTTTCTTGGCTCATGGCAATGCGACCCTCGACCCGCTACCCTCTCAACTACCACGACTACAACTAGTAATCTTGCTCTCTCTCTGTCTCTATCTCTATCTCTATCTCTACTCTACTCTTTTCTTGTTCCGTTTCTTTTGCCTTTCTTTGGCTATTCCATTGTTCAATTCCTTTCACAAGCTCCGTTTGATTGAAGGCGAGCGCCTGCAATAGAATTTTCTATGAAATGCGACGAGTTCCTGTGCGCCACTCAGTCAGTCACTCAGTCAGACTCTGCTGCCACCACCACCACCAACAACAACAACAACCACTGTTGCGTGGCACCATCTAATAGCTTAGCGCATGCCACACAGCTGCTTGCTTGCCACTGCTCCTGCCTCGGTCTCTGTCTTTGCCTCAGACCCTCGTTTTTTTTGGCGGCGTTTGTTGCGTGCCATTGAAGCAATTGCATCTGCCATCTAATTTGTGCTTCTCACACACTCTTCTCTCGCTCTCTCACTCTGCTTGCCTCTCTGTCTCCCTCTTTTGTGGACTGCCATGCGCTCATTTCCTTTTAGCGCCAAAGAGGAAGTCGCAGCGCTGCTGACTTTTATTTTCCTCTTATTTTTCCATGCATGTAGCGAAAAAACACTTTAAATCTATTGAGAAACTCAATTCAAAAGCGATGTTCGTTTGAGCAAATTGAATGCTGACTGAAGCAACTGGGCCAAAATGCAGTCTGGGTCCACCTCTCAGCACCGGAGTCATGGCAGGCTCCACAAGCACCTGCGGACCATGTCAGCTTCTGTTTCAGCAGAAGCGCATATTGACTATCGGCAAGCCAGCAACCGCAATTCGGATGGCAGAAACAACTCCCGCCAATCAAGAAGGCCAGCAACTAGCATCATCTGCAGGCAGGCAAAAACAAAGACCAGTTGTAGATAACGCTGCAACCAAGTCTTGTCTGATCTTGCAGCCTGCAGCTTCCCTTCTCTTGTCTGTTCCCTGCTCTCAGTTTTTAAGTCTTTTCCATCTCACTGAGCACACACACACACACTCGCACAACACACACACAAGTCGTCGCCCCTTTGCAGACAACACCTCAACTAACCACCATCCTTCTCTGCTTGCAGATCTGATACCACATTGCAGGCAATTGTCTACAAGCTCGTGCCCGGCCTCTATGAACGGGAGCTGATGCGTAAACGCGCCTTCTACAAGGATCGGCCACAGGAGGCGGCACTGGCAACGCCCGAACAACGGGGCGATGATACCGAACATCTGATTTTCAGTCCCTCCGATGATATGTCTCTGTCGCTGGAGTATGCTGAACTTGGGTAAGTTTCCATTGACTCCACCATGCACTTGGTTAGACAATAATCGATTCGTTGACCATATTTTTATTTACTGGATACATATATATATACATATATACAGATTTAGTTTTAGCTATCAGATTTTGTTATCTTAACTTATTTTTACTCGAGACCAAAAAGTCTTCAGATATGATTTACTTATTATTCCTAGATGTATATATAGATAATAAGAGTCTGATGCCAAGAATCAAATTTTATGCCAAGAATCTTTTATCATTTTTGCACTTTCTAATTCTAATCAACTCTCTTCATTTTTTTACTTTCCCCCCATTTTAGCGAGTTGAATGCGGAATCAGAGATGGAATTTGGTGATACACTGCGTCCCCGGTATCTGCAGTGCCCGGCCATGTGCCGGGTGAGCCATTTGAAGAAGTTCGTCTACGACAAGTTCGAGATTGATGCCCATCGGTTCAGCATTGACATAATGTACAAGGTGAAGACGATTGTGCTGCTGGACTACTACACGCTGATGGACATTGCCTACATCTACACGTGGAAGCGGGATGCGCCCATGCGTTTCTATTTCCGTGTCTACGAATCCCCGCAGCCACTGATCAAACCTCCGCCTGTCATCAAGGCGCAAGTGTTGGCTCCATTGAAACTGGAACCGGTTACAGTGTCATCCGGCACTCCATCACCTTCTCCTCCTGCTCTTGCGCCAACGCCCACGCCCACTGCATCACTGGTGGTTGTCAAGAGACCGACGCCCTCACCCCCGCCACCCGCTGTGCAGCCGGCTCGCATTAAAGTGGAGCAGACACAGGATGAGTTCCGCATTGTGCCCAAGCTGAACTCGCCCATGGAGCAGCCACTTAAGCTGGTCATCAATCGGCAGGTGGTGGAGAGGCGCGAGAAGACGCCGCAGGAGAAGCATCATCATCATCATCATCATCACTCGCCCAAAGCCAGCACCAACAAGAGTCTGCCCTCCCCCACGACACCCACCTACAACAAGGAGGAGCCGAACATTAAGCTCAAGATTGATCTGTCCAAGCAAAATAGCGTCACAATCATCAACATGTCCGATCCGGATCGCAAGGAGATTGTCAAGCCCCTTAAGCCGGAGAAGGAGTCACGTTCCAAGAGCAAAAAGGACAAGGATGGCAGTCCCAAATCCTCCTCCTCCTCCAGCAGCAGCGAACGCAAACGGAAGAGTCCATCTCCGTTGACGGTGCCACCGTTGACAATACGCACGGAGCGCATCCTTAGTCCCAACGGTGTGAGCACTGTGCTCAGTCCGCGCATCACAAGCGGCGCCTGTCTCGAGGATCCCAAATCGGAGTTCCTCAAATCGTTTGCACTGACACCCATCAAAGTCAAGGTGGAGTCGCCCGAGCGCAGCAATGGTCAGAGTAATCAGAGTCTTAACGTGTCTACGATTAAATCCAAGGCACACTTGGATGACAGTCTGCTGATGAAGCCGCCCAGCGCCATGGCGCCCAAATCGATTGCCTCCTCCAAGCGCAAGAGCAAAGAGCCCGTCAAGGCCATCTCCAAGAAGCCCAAGCTGTCGCCACCACTGCCACGCGAGGACTTTAAGATTCGGCTGCCCGCTGCCAACACGACGCCCACTCTGCCCCCCACTGCAGCAATCGCAGACAAACCGCTGATGCCACCGCCAACCGCCAAGGCACCAATTGCAGCGGCACGCCACAAATCCTCCCCAGCCAACAGCAGCAGCATTAGCAGTGGAGCAGCACAATTGCCAGCACCAGCACTACCGTTCCACACACCGCCGCACCACCAAGGCATGCAGATGGCTGCCCCCGGCAATCGTACGCCAATTGCCAAGCGATATCAGCCCATATTGCCGAAGGCATCGCGTCCCAATCCCTTTGCCAACATACCCAGCGATGTGAATCGTCTGCTCAAGGATGCGGGCACCGAAATCAAATCCATTGCCAGTCAGGCCAAGCCACATGTCTATGGACCCAAGAGCCAGGAGCTCAAAATGGGCCCACCACCAGTGCCAGTCAACAAATCCAACAACAACCACAACAACAACAACAGCAGCAGCAGCAGCAGCAGCTCAAACTCCAACAACAACAGCAAGTCAAACAACTATTTAAATTTGGCCTTGTTCAATGCGAGCAAATCGAAGGGGAAGGAGGCGCCTCCTGGCTGCCGCACGCCCATGTACACGCCCAATTCGCCCATCTATTCGCCCAGCTCGCCACAATATGTGCCCAACTATAATATATCCACCATGCCCACCTACAAATACACGCCCAAGCCCACAACAACAACAACAGCAGCAGCAGCAGCAGCAACCACAGCAGCAGCAACAACAACAACCACAACAACAACTTGCACAAATAATAACAGCAACAACTACTTGCAAAATATGCTAAATGGCAGCAACTCTGGCCTCGCCTCCGGTTTGGGCAGCCTCTTTCCCACACCGCCCACCAAAGCGGATCAGAATACGAATCCAGCGGTTGCGGCAGCTGCTGCTGCTGCTGGCGAGGATGCGCCCGAGAAGCAACAGGTGAAGGTCAAATCTCTGCTCAATTCGTGCAACATCAACATACCCTCGTCGCTGTCAATAACCATATCGCGTGACAATGGCGACGCCTCCTCACCAAGCAATGCAGCGCATGCCAAGCACAAGAGTCCCGTCAACAACTACATTGAGATTGTCAAGTTGCCCGACCAACCGGCAGCAACAGCAGCTGCTGCGACGCCAGCAACTATGCCTGAGAAGGAGCCGGTTAAAGCACAGCCAGTTAAGTTGCCCGCGCCGCCGAGCAAAACGATACCCTCGCCACAGCATCTGTTGGCGCGCATGACGCCGCCACAGCAGCTGCCCAATTCGAGCAATCCGCCCACTGCTGTGGTGCCGCCCAAGAGCTCACCCAAAACAGCTGCCGCCAAGCCAGTGCTGACACCGCAGCAATCGGACAAGAAGACGCCCAGTCCCGAGAAGCGTAGCGCCCATTCGCCCAATTCCGGTGAGAATAAATCGCCGAAAGCAACGCAGTCGGGCGGAGCAACTGCCTCCTTCAACCACACGCTCAATGGCGATTCGGCTGCCAAGAAATTTCGTCCGATTTTGCCACGTCAAAATGCAGTCGTTGCTGCTGAGCTGTCGCCCAAGTTGCCCAATGTGTTGCCCCTGCCACCTGGCTACAATTTCGCCAACAGTTTGCCTGCCAACAGCAACAACAACAACAGCAACAAGAAGGTGCCCGCCAGCAAAAAGTCACCCAATCCATCTCATCCGAAACTGACGCTTAGCAATGGCGGCAACACTGCCACGCCCATGCTGCCGCCCAAGGGCGCTGCAAAGAAGAAGCAACCGACGCCGCCGCCAGCAACAAGTAGCTCTTTGAAGATGCTTCCACCTGCAACACATCCGCATCCGCATTTGCCCAATATGAATGCACCTTTGGGCATTGCCTCGGCAACGAATCAACTGGATTTGAGCAACTTTCTCAAGGAGAATCTGATGCGTGCCCAGGCTGCCCAGGCGGCTCAGGTGGCTGCCCAGGCGGCGAGTCAATCGAATCTTTTGTATAACTTTGGACCCGCCATGTACAAATATCAGCAGGCATATCTCATGGAGCAGCTGTCTCGGATGCAGCGTGCCGGCAACGAGGTCTTCAATGATTATCTGCAGAAGCTGAAGAGTGTCGCCAGCTCCAATGATGAGCACAACAACAAGTCGGTGATGCCCATGCTGCCGACCGTCACACTGCCGACGGCCGCCAGTCAGGCAATTGCGGGTGCGGTGGCGGCGGCGGCGGCGAGTCCAAAGACCTCGCCACATGCCGCAGCAGCTAAGCTGACGCCAGCGGCAACGCCGGCCTTGGCCAAAAGACAGCCAAGTCCCCGGCCACAGGCGGCAGCTACCAGCAACGCAATGTCCCTGGCCAAGAGCAAGTGAAGTGAATTGAAGCGAAGCTCAAAAGCAACCACCACCAGCACTACGAACACCACCACCACCACCACCCACCAAAAAGAACAGCAACCACCACCCACGCGACCAACCAGCTCACTAATTATTATTTAAACAGTTATTTTCCCTTTTTGTTTTAGTCTTACGAACCCTTGGAAAACCCTGACGTTATCTGTTTTATTTTACTTTGTGTGTAAGCATTAGGCAGTTCAGCTGTAAATATTCATGAATACAGTTTTTATATATATATATACACACCATATTCATAAGCCAGATGCCGCGATTCAGAATCAATTAAGTTAACTACTATATACCAGTATATATATATTTTTTATATAGTATAAAATTGAAACTTGCAAAGCCGATGCTAATTCCAAAAAAGAAAGAAAGAATCCCAAAAGCGACGCTTTGAAAGCAGCTGAAAGCTCTCTTGATAGCTCAAAGCTGCTTACTACGAGAAGATTGAGCTTCTTGAACAACATTTGAAAGCTTTCAATTAAAGCTCAAAGCTCCAGCTGAATGCCACTGCGAGCTCTTTTGATATGAAACCTATTTAGAGACATTCTAGTTTTAAGCTACGAATTCATATTTAAGCTAAACTTAAGATACGACTAACCTGGAACTAAGTGTACATAAGCAAAAGATGCATTGTTGCATCAACATATTCCATAAATAACGGAGATAATCGATAATAAAAACTATTTGTATGAGAATCAAAGACGCAAAATGAGAATTCCTTTGATGGGTAAATTGAGAGTTAATGCTAATCAGCCGGTGAGTGAAGGGCCGTGTCCGTCAGCTGGCCAGCATTAGCTCGGCTCGGGTCACAAGGTCAATGCAGCGCGTGAAGGTCGGTCTTCGATTGTGGCCCAGTCCGGTCCTTTTCTAATCCCCGCTGTTCGTCGTGACCGCTTTGTATGCGTGACGCGTCTTTAAAATGAAAAATGCCAAAAAGACAAAGAAAATAAAAGATTACGGATTGGGTCGCTGTCGGAGTTGCTATTTCTGTTTCTCTTTCTGTTTCTCTCTTTCTGTCTCCGGTTCTCGGGTCTCGGTTCACGGTCTGGCTGTGATAACTTTGGGTTCGATACTCAATAAAAACCGTTTGGAAATTCATATGCATTGTTGTTGTTGTTTTTCTTTGCCCTTAGATTCCTTCTTGTTTTCCTTTCTTTTATATTTATTTTTTGCTAGTTTCCGATTTCGAAAATTGGCAATTTTCAAGGAACGAGTCCCAAATGGCCAACTGAAGTGTCTGTGACAGGATAGCCCAGGCCAGGACATACATCTATCTAATGAATATGCCGAAGGCTGCATAACGGCTACAACAAGGGTAGTCTACATCCAGATAGCCGTACTGCTTTAAGGGTGGATTAGGTGCGAATTGGTTTAGCGGCGCTGAAAATCAAAAGATTTATGTCAATCCAAATGGCCATAAAATATAGAATTATTTAGCATGATTAGAAGATACCCAGTAAATGGTGATTGTGATCAACGATCAGTCGATCGTTCCACAAATTTATCAAATATCAAGAATATAGAATCAACCATGTATAATTGTCAAAAATTAGTCAGCATGTTTTATAATTATATAAGCATTATGTTGCTTAAATTAATGTATTTTAAATTAAACATTTGATTTTTCAGAAAATTTCTCATAATCGAAAAGATAGTGGGAAACACCCTCCGAGAACTGGACAATTTACAACCACAGACTTAAGACTTTTAAGTCTTATAATTTGATTTGTTTTGGATGGAAAATAGGCACTTCTTCAAAGTCTTTTCTTATAATTTTCGAATGATTCATTCAAGATTAAAAATATAATATTTTCCTACAGCTTTGTGGCATATATTTGCACAGCCTTAACCCTATTTTTTTTAGCCACTTTATGACAGTGTAAGAGAGAAATAACTGGCCGTATCTGAAGTTCAGCGAGTGCCATAAAGTTTGGCATTCATTCAAAATTCATTCGAAAACTTTTAGTCGAATGCAGCGCCTTCTGCTCGCACTCGCCATCGCCATCGCCGTTGCCTGAATAATTTATGGCAAATTGTGTGGTTTGAGCCAAAAACTCCAATTACAATAATTAAGCAGGCAACTCTTGCGAGTATTTATGAGTGTCGTATTTATTCACATACATGTACGCAAGTCCGTATGAATATGTTTGTGAGTGTTTTGGGCGCATCTGAAAACAAGTTTAAAGCGCTTGGCTTTTAACGCATTAAGTCAGCATTTATAAATCATTTGTGTAAGCCAGACAACAAAAACAACACACACACACACACACACACACACGCACACACACACGCACCGCACACACACTCTTAACGATACTGTAATCATCAACAGCTGCTCGTGCAAGTAATTAGAAATGCAAAATTGCACTCAAACACTCACACCGACACACACACAATATGTGTGTGTATATTCAAACCGATTATTCAGATTGCCCAGCTAGTCATAACAATTTCGATTGACTCGCTGAGCTACTAGTTTCATTCGCACTATATAATTATCCAACTATATCTATACTTTCACATTGCGCACAATAATAATAGGCAACTCTCGTCAGATTTCCTCTATCCAATTTTAACTATCTAAAGATTTATCATTTGCCTTGCTTTATTATATATAAAACTTGATTTTTACTACTTAGCATCTTTGTTGTTACCAGTTAAACCAAGAGATTAGCTTCTCTGGATCTATATTTATGCAATTGAACATCTTCTTTTTATAACCGTCAAAAACGCAATCGGATAGTGGAGCTATGTGATGTCGGAAGTCCGATTTTGATGAGTGAGGTCTTGATTAGGATAGCTGTGGAACAATAAAAGCAGTTTTCCTATACGGTGTTGATACAGTGCACTGATCTGACTCATATGTGATTCGTGCCGATTTCGTTTTTCCACAATAGCAGTTTGTGGAGCACGAGACTGCATCGTTTCGATCGAACTGCTCCCACATAAATATGTCGACTGCTTCTGTTCTCGAAGATGGATATGTGGCAAGTACCTTAAAGAACTTATATCGATTCGATGGGGTGCTGATCAAGAATTTATATGCCTTATGGAGTTAGAGAGGTCTTTTTCAATGTCTAACAAACTCCTACACAAATGTCTAAAAATATCGAAATTTCTAATATTAAAATTGAATTTTGAAGCACTTTTTCTATATTAATACAAATATTAGTCAATATACTGCTTAATGCCAATCGCTAGCTGCCTATATATATATATATATACATATATATATATATATATGTGTATGTATGTAATAAATGACCAGGTTATTAAAACCACAAATCTTCAAAAAGCTCATTACAATCGCAAAGAGCATCTTTTGAATGCGGCTGGTTTGTTGAGTTTCTACTTTGGCTTTTGTTTATGCTCGTGTAATTGCAATTAACGGAACTGTATTGAATTACAGCAGCAACAGCAGCAGCAGCAGCAGCTATTGAAATAACCAACTGCACACGACACGAAGTGACACGACGAGCAGTTACCCATTAACAATAACTCAGAGTTCCCACAACGGTACATATGTATGTGTGTGTGTGATATTTGTATGTGGAACAAGAGAACATCAAAGTTTGCCAACAGTGGCTTTAATTGAATTTGAGGGGTGGGCAGGGAAAAGTTTCGTCAACGTGTGCTGGGAAAACAAAGTTTCTGGCCGTGTTTGCAAGGAGGGCGCCAAGTCCTTTAATTGCAATTTGTTCGAGTCGCAATCGCAGTCGCCTCCCCGCTTAAATGACGATTTATGTGCTTAGCATTTGTGTTACATAATGGCGCTAAATTAGTTTTCGACTTTCAGTTAAGTTGCCTTTGCCGTTGCCTCTGCCTCTGCCACTGCTTTTGCCTTTGCCCGGCTCAAGGTACGAAATTTAATTAGCAATCCTACGCTTGTCGCCACATTAAGTGGCATTGATTGCGGCATTAGCCGGTCCAAGTGGCAACACTGGAGAAACACTTAACAAGACTTATTGCTAATGTTTTTGCAATTTATTGAGAGTTATTAACATTATGCAGCAACCAAGTGCAACATTTGAATACCAACATTTTAAGACCAACATTTTAAGACCAACATTTAAGACCAACATTTAAGACCAACATTTTAAGACCAACATTTAAGACAACATTAAAGTGGCAAAGGTAATTATCTAATCTATTTTAGTTAAAGTAATGTTATTAATGGTTATTTTAACTTTATTTATATTATTAAATTGGAATGAACTCTATGTTAGTCAAAGCAAAGAAACGCAAAAAACTCTTTCTTAAACTTGATCAGAAAATGCTAGAGAAATGAGTTACTTATGCTTTATTATGTTTGTATAAGCAACATGTGATTTACATAAGAAACACTCGATAAACTTTATATTTTCTTGCCACGTCCATAAATTTCTATAAATTAAATTCAATTGCTTAATAAATCTGTGCCACACTTCGTCGTCTTCATTTGCTTCTGCTTGTTTTAATGTCAGTGTAATTGAATTTGGTCGGACATAACTCAGTCGTGTAATGATATGAAATCCCCGCATTAAGATCCAATTAGTCCACCATTATTAAAATGCAGGACAGTTAATTTTCCAGTAATCGCTTGCTCTTTAGCTGACACTCTTTCTCTCTCTCTCTCTCTCTCTCTCTCTATCTCTCTATCTCTTCTACTCACTCATTCTATGCTGCTGGCTGTTATTTATTTTTTGCATCAAGAAAAAAATGTGAAACCCAAAAAAAGTATCAATTTACAGACAGTATTGAAGGAGCGCATACATTCGTGTTCCAGGGTGCGAGCAGTCAAGGAGACGGCGAAAATCCTCAACCGGATATAAGAATAATAACTGCACAAATTGCCAAAGCAGCGACAAAAAAACACGACAGAAGAAGACGATGAAGAAGCAACGGTAAAGTTGTTTACTCGCGATGAAGCGAAGAAGAAATCATCTCAAAATGGGCAGCTTTTGCTCTGCTTCTTTCTTCCAGGTGCTCGCTCTCTCTCTCTCTTGCCATTGATTGATTTGAGTGACGGGATTGAGTATATACTACTCAATTGTCTCTGATGATGAGCTCTTCTTCTTAATGACTGTACAATGAAGCTGCTGCGGCAGGTGGAGCACTGAGGGAGTCTAACGCTATAAAAGTCACTTTTACAAGATAAATTGTCTGGTTGCCACGGCGGGTGGCGGCAACAACTCCAACAGTGGTGCCAAGCATTGGCGGCTGTTGTAATTAGTTGATTACACAAGACACACTCCGCGCTGCTGCTTACGACACCTTCTCCCTCTCTCTCTAGCACTTCACTTCACTTCACTTCCATTCCACTCGTTACTTGCGTTGCGTTGCGTTTGCATTGCAAATGAAGTTGTTGCTAACGTGTTGGAAGGGGGAGTTCGTTAGAGTTGGAGTTGAGTTTGAGTTGGAGTTGAGTTTGAGTTGGGACTGCAGAGACTTCCACAGTTGATGATGCTGTTGAACAAAAGCAAACAGTTGCAGTTTGCTTGCATGACGCTGCCAGTTTGACGTTGCGTACTCTGTGGACTTTACATAACGTAATAAGCGCAAAATACACTGCAAATATATACATATACATAAATATGAACATTTATGCACATAAAAATAAGTAAATACATACGTGTGTGTGTGTGTTCGTGTGTTTGTCATGCAGGCAATTCAATGCCAATTTGCAGTCGTCGGCACATGAAAAATGTTGACATTTTTTTGCAGCTTATTGAATTATCAGCATGCCACAGCTTCAGCTTCAGCTGTTGCTGTTGCCGTTGGTGTTGGAGACGGCTTGGTGGCACACATATAAATACATACATACTTAGATTGCAGGGAATATATATATATATACATATGTATACACCACCCAGACCATACCTTTCGAGTTGTATATAATGAGACACTCAACACACACACACACAGTCATAACCGCAGCGACGGCGTCAAAGCGACGGCAGCCAAGCAACCGGGCAGCCAGTGAGCCGTGCGGTTTTACACATAGTCGATAAGCACTCCAATACACACACACATATATTCACACATACAATCGCTCGCACAGCCCACTTAATACAGCAGCAGCAACAACAACGTAGAGGGTGCTTTTGGCAAAAGCTACTGAAGCAGTAGCAGCAGCGACGTCAACGTCGAAAGCGGCTGCCGTTCGCTGTTCTGGCAAATGAACCTAATTTGATAGAACATAAAACAATAACAACAACAGTGACTGCAATAGAAAAATACATCGAGAACGAGAGAGAGAGAGAGAGTGCGAGAGATTGAAAAAGCAAAAAAGAAAAAAAAAACTGTAACATAACATATCGAGTTGGCATTGCGAGCAATAACAGAACAGAAACAACAACCAAAAGCGGAACAGTAGCGCTCATTAAATACTCTTTCTTTCCACAGTCTGTCTGTCTGTCGTGTTGCGTTGCGTTTGCCCGTCCCCGTCTTCGTCTCTGTCTTCCACCCTTCGTGCATTTTGTCCCATTCCACTGTTCGTTTGTCCTTCTGTCTGTCTGTTTTATTCCTTACCGGCTCTTTTGCTACGTGCGGGCATTGGATGGGAATTTAAATTGGTAATGCGACGAGGCCCAACTCGTGGTCGATGCTTGTTGTTGCTGTTGTTTTTGTTGTTGCTGATGTTCGTTGCTATCGCTGTGCTGCACACTTGAATACACACACAAACAAGCGTACACATAGAGCGAGGTTGTGCTATACATGGCTCTGTATATTTCTGCTTGTATATATGTATATACATATAGATATCAATATGTGTGTGTGCACATTTGTATTTGTATGTACAGCGAGATTCAAGATAGAATACAGTGGCGTACGTCCGAATAGATAAGAGGGACTAAGTGAGGGAGTTGAGTGAAAATCATTGATGCTTATTTATAACAATGAGAATAATAATATTCGCAATAATAATAATACAAAAAAATAACAATAATAATTACAATTAACTATAATATTAACAGGTATAATAATAATACAAAATTAAATCTAAATTGTATGACAATCTATAATACCTAGTTTTAGAAACATTCTTAAAAGCACTAATATAGAAACTATTTTTTTTTGATAAATATAGCTGTATATACGCACAACCCCTTATTTCTAGGGATCCCCTTTCATAATTGTTTGACTAAGCCACTGCGCTGTTAGTGTTCGCATGCCTGTGTTGAAATATTTTCGAAGCAAGCTGCGCACATAATGACCCCCTCGCCGGGCACCATCCATGTCCCGTCCATGTCCAATGCCCCGTCCCGGCCTCAGCCAGTGCTGGCTGGCTGGCTGGCTGGCGTCTCTTGCTGCTGTTGCCTCGGCCGCTATTTTTATGTACAAAATACATGGCACATAAATTGTTTCAGGCCGGCAGAAGCAGAAGCAGAGCCAGCGCCACAGAGCCAAAGCCGGAGCCGAGGCCGTTTATTCTGATTGTGATTCTGTTCCTGTAGCACACCAATACACAAACACAAACACAGATGAGAGACAGAGTATGAGAATGAGAATGAGTATGAGAAAACAGGGTTGAATGCAGTTCTGTGCGCTTTGTGCCTGCTTGCACATGGACATGGCGTTTGTTTTTCGGTCTCTGTTTTTCGGCTGCTGCTGCTGCTGCTGGGAAGCAGAGTATTTTTTGTTCAATTCTTTTTCTACGCCTGTTTCCGCTTGCATGTTGTTGTTTTTGTTGGCTGCTGCAGTTTTGAGTGCCTGCTGCTTCTGTTGTTGTTGTTGTTGTTGCCTGATTCACACATTCCTAATTGAATTATCACGCATAAGCGACAGCCAAATTCAGATGAGAGATGTGAATGAGATGAGTTCAGGGCTGAAGCTGTTTTAGGTGCCAACTGAACCAGATCGAACAGTATCTCCTTCCCCCTGCCACTACTCCGCAACTCCCCTTCAGATTCATATTTGTGTTATTTTTAGACACTGATTTTTACAATAAAAACTAATTAGAGTACTGAGTGCGAGTGGCTGTGAGCTGTTAGAGATGGGAGCGTGTTATGATAAACTCGTGTGCGTTCTGTTCAATTAGTGTTGTAAATGTTGTTTGAAAACTAAAAACAATTACAGAAAATAATATTAATTTTCAATGCATGGAAAATACATATTTTCATCTCTTTTGGAAATAGCATTTTTAACGGAAATAATCAAATAAAATATTTTGAATAAAATTGTACTTTGTTTTAATAAATATGACTTTTAAAAATTATGAATATTAATATCATCAAAATATTCGTGTGACATTTCTACTTTTTCATTCAGCATAATGGTAGAGTTAATGACTTCAAATAATTAGCATTTAGTGAAGTAACTCCAAATAATTGAGAAAAAATAATGGCAAAGAACATGTCACGCGCTCATCCCTAACTGAGGAGTGCGGTTATGAGTCGCTACAGCCCTAGAGCACGAGACAATCGGCTACCGTTAGAGACGTCGACGGCGACGCCTTAGTCACAACCGAAACACAAATGCGGTTCAACTACACTGCGATATACCCTATATAGAAGGATATGTACATAGCTATGTATTCCTTATGTAAAACTCGAGAAAGGTTTTCGGTGTTGGTTTTATGTACTTCACGCCCATGCTAAATGTCGTTTGCCGTTGCTGTTGCCGTTGCTGTTGCCTTTGCTGCTTCCACCGAACGAGGGTTAATCAATGCTTTGAGCGCTGTCCGTCGTTGCCTTTGTTGTTGTTGTTGTTGTCGCATTTCCATTTTTATATACAATTTTTCATATTGCGCTGTGCGTTGTGGCTTCGTTTTACAACAAGCATTTCTTTTTTCATTTCTATTTCACAACCATTTCGCGCGCGCATGGTGTGTGTGTGTGTGGTTTTGTATTATCGCTGATGCAATTGAAGCATCTGATGAGACACGTTTGAATATGAAGCCATGAGCACAACCCTGCTGTACCCTGTACCCACACTACTCCATCCCTAAGCCAGGGCTCTGCTATGCCCAGCAATTTACTCTTTGGGCAATAGCCGTTAGCAAGGCAACAACAAACCCTCCACACTTTACTCACTCCACACACACACACACACACTCACTCACCCACTAACTCATTCTCTTTCTCACACACACATAGGCACTCGAAACCGAATCCTGTGCGCTTATTGTTCCATTCTTTTTCGCTTCTTGTCGCCACTAATTGTAACTGCAAATGCACACACACACACACACACAAGCATACACTATGTATATACATATGTACACTTGGTATATAGGGCTGCCTTTGTAGATAGCATCCATCCATTCATTCGCGGCACATACATAACACAAGCAGCAGTCGCTGTTTGTTAAATAAATGCGCCCTCTTCTCTTCTTCTTCACTTCACTTCTGCTGTGAGTTTTCTCTTGCTTTGCTGCCTTCATATTCGTCCGCCTGCGTTCAACGCACTTCCTTCTCCACGTTTTACGTCTCTCTGTTTGTCTGTATGCCTGTCAGTGTGTGTATGTGTGTGCGCTTGTATCTAGCTATACAGCGACAGCCCCACAGGCCAAATTTTGTCATTCGCTTCATTCCTTCGCCGCTGCTGCTGCTGCTGCTGCTGCTTCTGTAGAAGAAACTGATATTCGAAAGCTGTTGTTGCTGCTGCTGCTGCTGCTGCTGTCTGTTACCGTTGCTCTGGGCAAGAATTTCGAGCATTTCTCGAAAGTTATTTGAGGGATGGCGCGCTCGGCGTTTACTGTCTGTGTTCTGTGTCCCGTATGCGCGTCTGGGAAGCTTGAATGGATGGGATGGCCTCTGATAGCATCTGAGTTACTTTTTAATACATTTCAGCTAAATGGATATTGAGACTGATAAGCGGAGAAGCGGAGATTCCGGTCGCAGTAAGTGGAAGGGGCAAGACTATGGTTAAAGGCCCTGTCTACGTGTGTGTAAACATTTATGAAATGAAATTAAATTACAAGAATTTATATTGACATTAAAACATTGAAACAGCATTATCCTTTATCAAATTCTATTCTAAATTGATACATTTTTGTGTAACTGTTTTGGTTTTAGCTTTAAGGGCTCCACACAATGCAGTTACATTTCTAAAGCGCAACGTTTTGTTGCCGTCGGCAGCTTTCTTGAAAATAAGCATTTTGATGTTAATCGGTTTTTATCGTATCTGTCTACTTTGTTAGCAAGATACCAAATTTATTTACGTAAGATGATTACATCAAGAGTGAATCTCTAAACATGTAAATAGAATTGCATTCTTTTTTTGTTTTCTAAGCAAAAACCCAATTAAAAAGAGAAATTAGTCAGAGTTTTCATTAAAATTGTATTTACAAAATACAATTAACAATGTTTTTTTTATGTAACCGACTTTGGAATACTCTGATATCGGTGTATTGCAACAGTTTGAAAGTAGCCATTTACTATTGATCACAGGCCAGGAATTAGGATTGATATAAGAGCTATAGACCGCAGTGCATGAAGGCCCCTGTAATAAAAATAATAACTTCTTTCCAAGTTCGCTGAAAAATATGTATTAAAATATTATAGAGAAGACGAATATCGAGGATTTATCATGGGTTTATTGATTCTTCAGCCTCCCAGTGAGTATGGCATCCCAATCTTAACACATTGTCGGGCAGAAAATCGATATAGTCATCTACCTTGGTATCAGCGTTAAGAAACACCAAATTCCGCCAAGAATCAAAGGGGTATATATACTTCAATTAAGAGATACACATGCTAGGATGTATCTGGAATAAGACATAAGCTTTGTAACCAATCTAAAACAAGCAATTTCTACGCATGTCAGCGACTATAGTTTTCCTGTAAAAGATTTCTCTCTAAAATTCATTGTATCTTTAAAGACCCATAAACATGTCTTTCCATTAATTCAACTAGGAAGTTGAAGAGCATTTGGCATCTTAGCACCTTCAGCACTTCCTATCTCTTTTGGATAATTAGATATAGCATTAACTATACGAACACAATAGATACAAAATTAACACGTGTTTCTAGTTCAAAACGCGAAGCTCTTAAAGAATACTCAATTCCCACAATAGTCTCCAGCGAATGGTTGCTGTCAAAGCGACGGCATTTGCAACGCTGAGAATGTGTTTCATACGAAAACCAGTTTTAAAAGTTGCCCCAACTGCGAACTCCAACTTAAATCGAGTCAAAACCAAAAATATGACAGCGAAAAGAGAATCGACACGAAATACTTAATTAACATTTTTTAATTACTGTACGCGCTATGCTGTACCAATCCATTTCAAGTCTGTGCACGCTGAGCACGCCCCAAGAGTGTTGCACCGTCGGGCAACCACCAATCGCAAATGACGCACTTCGTGCTGTGCACCAATCGGAGACGAGGCACGTAAAGCGACCAATGCGTCGCCAGCAGCGTTGAGTTGCCGATACGTGTACAGCTCGTATTTGAACTGAGACATGGCAACTCTACAACTCTACACAGTGTAGAAAAAGCGCACAAAAGCTTCGCCAAAAGCTCGGCGCTGTACAAGTATACAAACGAACAGCAAATGAAATGAAAAGCAAATCAGTTTTTCCACGTGGAAACAAATAAGTAGAAACATAAATATGAACATATTTAATTGGTTTATTTGTCTTATATTTTATGTTAAGTGATTGTACAGTTGCAGAATAGCTGTAAACGTAAAAAGTACAAGTAAATGCTGGGGAAATTCACAGTTTCTAAGTTTATTTCCCGTTTAATTTTAATGCATACTTTTGGGTACATCTTTTGTTTACTTAAAATCGGACATCGCATGTACAGTAATAGATTGGAATTATTAGTTTAAAAGTTAAGAACGAAACATTCAACGAATAAATATTCCTATTTTTGGTGTTTGCCATAAAATGTTTTGTACAGAAAACATTACATTTCAATTATAAAGTAGAAAACAGAATAAATATTTATATATGTATATATATATATTTTTTGCCTTAAGTTCAAACACCTTCAGTAATTAAATTAGTATTAGTGTTAATGCATTAAATAGGAATGTTTCTCATAATTAAGAATATCTTTTGTCATTCAATTCAATCTTTTTGGTTTAACAATTATTTAGTGACTGATGAAATACAAATAATTTAATTGATAGGCAAGAAATGTTGTCAGTTAGGCAGCAGTCTAGGAGCGGACGAGCACCTCGTAGCTGTCCAGGCGCACCTCCTGTCCACCGAAGGGGATGTACAGGCAGCGATGCGATGGATGAATCTTGCCGGGCGTGAAGCTACCACTGTAATGACCACGTCCAATGTACAAGGGTTCGCCGTCGCTGGTGCGGCCGCAGATGACGGCGCCGGCTGGCACATTGCCATAGGAGTCGGGCACCCAGCCGTAGCCGTAGCCGGCAAGCAGCTCAAAGTCATACTTGACGTGCTCCTGTCCGCCGTAGGCAACATAACCGCAGCCCTTGTTGGGTATCACCTTGGCCGGGAGCAGATCACCCTCGTGATAGGCGCGGCCCACATAGATTGGATCGCCATCACTATCGTGTCCAGCCAGAATCGTGCCGGGCACAATGTTGCTGCCGGAGCTATTCACCCAAGTCTCTGGCTGCACCAGCACCTCGTATGACTCCAGTCTGTGCTCGGCGCCACCATACGGTATGTAGAGACAGCCGTGCGACGGGTGCACCTTGCCGGGCGTCAGACTGCCATGGTAGTAGCCACGACCAATAAACAGAGGCTCGCCCTCGGAGGTCTGACCCACGCGCAAGGCATGGGGCGGCACCTGGCCACCGCTGGACGGAATCCAGCAGTAGTGGTGTCCCGTCAGGATCTCATAGTCGTGCTTGGTGATTTCCTCGCCGCCCCAGGCGACATAGGCTTGGTTCTTATTGGGTATCACCTTGGCGGGCAGCATGTCACCATTGTGATAGGCACGACCCACATAAATCGGGTCATTGTCCGAATCGTGGCCGCCGATTATGGCGAATGGAGGCATCGCATCGTACACATTGCGGGCAACCCAGGTGTGATCTACAAATAAGAGCAATTATTGATAACAATTTCCAAAACAGTCATTCTGAGTGTTCAAGCCAGAAAAGCTTTCCCTGCAGCGCTATCTTGTAATATGAGTGAGACTCATTGAGTAACAATTGCATGATTTGAGTGGAAGTTTAGATAGCAATGTTCATTTTATTGACTCATAACGTAAAACACTCCATCTTCCGGTGTAAGCTGCCTGGCAGCCATTGAGTGACTCAAGTCTCTGATTATTAAGCGCTTTTTGTATGTGAGAGGGTGGTGAGTGTGGAGTGGTGTGGTGAGTTCAGATTGAGTACTTTGGCCAAACTCTTGATAATTTTATGCTCAATCGATTAATGCCAGCATGTGGTGAACTCTTAATCATACTGTTCGTCACTGGATCACAGTTGACAACATATATTTATTTTTAATTTATATATATATATAGTGTGAATGGTGTTAGATATATCAATGTGTGTGTGAGTGTGTTGAAATCTACGATAGGACAAGCAGCTAGGTAGGACCGTGCAGGTGTTTGGGTGTGTTATCAGGTAAAGTTTGAAATCGTGGCATTATTAACACTTCTTATCTGGATCGCCATGAAAGCTAATAAGTTAGTTTTAAGGTACACGGATTGTAACTGTCGCATCAATGTACCGGCATTGATATACGACCATGTAGCTTAATATCAAACTGTACTTTCTGTACTGCAAGTTTGGACTAAAAATACATCAATCGCGTAAGCCTTGTGCACTCGCCCACATAGTTCCTTATCGGTATCTAACTTTTTATCAAACCATGTTTCAAACTGTGTTACATTAACTGGCCTTGGCAATTGTATAACACTTCAGATTGAAATGTATCATGTTAAATGAAATTTTAATGGGAAATCATTTACAATTACTTGTTTGCAACTATTCACTTTTTCTTAAATTCAGTTTTTTCAATTAATTTTCTATTATTTGCACTGGTATATTCCACAGTTCTAGATTTTTTCTGTATTAAACACTTAATCCTTTGTCCAATCTTTTGCTTACCCATTTTGTGTGTGTGTGTGTGTGTATTGGCTGGTTAGATCTGACGGATATGAAAACCCGTAACGTTCCGTCTGTAGTTTTTATACACTGACTGACTGTGCTCGCGACTTGCAATTGTGTTATAAAGGGGTCTTTTTCTTATCAGCCCCGGCCTGGCTGCAAAAAAGCTATTGTTGACTGTTTTCTGTCGTTAGCCGGCAATGATAAGATATCGTATCGGAGTCTGGTGCGTTTTTTTTTTTGTTGCTTTTTTTCAAGTAAACAGATTGAGCTTGTGAGCGACCCAACAGTCACTTCGTCATGGACGACAAATTGTCACACTCATACGTGGCCAACGGCTTAATGTATAAGTATTACATTTAGTCAGACTTTAGAAATTAATCAAATAATTTGCTTTTTATCTATGAATGTACGTTAACCATTTGTTTGCCTATCTTTGAGCGATTGCATGTTTAAATCTTATCGTGCAGTTCCAAAATACATTTAATCAATAGCCTTATGGAAAAGAATTTTCTAATGGAACCTTGAATCGTTCTTTGAATTCGAACCAAGTGTCTAACTCCAAACTACTGATTAAGCCAAGTCCATAAAAATAACTTTACTCTACGCTCACCTGAGGACATTTTTCTCTTTCCTAATCGGGATGGAATATACTTTTTCGAATTGAGCCACAAGTTGCGACTGCACTGTGCGATTATTGAAATAATTCTAAATTGCCATCGTTTTGAAAGCAGCAAAAATCTTTCGTTTCGATTAATCACACAATACGCAGGAGTACAATGAGCTGACTTTCGCAATATCGAGTTGATAAAGAACTCTGCAGCTGTTTCTGGTTCTATTTTCGGTCTGGGTTTCTGCTGAGCTCCGAATGACTCAGTCGAGTTGAGTCGATATAAGTTTCATTTGAACAGCTCGAACAACAACAAGTCGAAGACAAACTGCCAACAGCTAAATTTAAATATAAGTTAATGCACGTAGAAACAGACAGACAGTCTAGTATTGCTGATCAAGAATATATATACGTTATGGGGTCGAGGAAGTCTCCTTCAATGCATCAACAACTTTATGTCAAAATTATAATCCCACCTACTAACGAGACTAGGTCTTATTATGAATACGTTAGAAACTTCACTTCAAAATTATAATACCCTACATAAGGGTATCAAAATCGATAATGATCGAAAAGTCATTGTGATATGCGAATAGAATAATAAAGATAAGCTATACATTGGTAAAAATATAGCTCTTTCGAGTTGGTTGGCAATAGCGGCAGCACATCCTTTTGGCATGCCAAGACGAAAGACAAAAAGTATTTAAGCCATCTTCTGGTTTATTCCAATATTTCAAAATATATATTGCTTCTATATATATATCTTCTTCCCAAGCAATATTCTCAATTAATGCGTCTGCAATAAAATTGCAGAGGGTAGTATCATTTTGTAAGGAAACACGTCCGACCCCATATTCTAAGAAACTTTTTCTGGATTTTATGGGGGCAGTAATCGATACGTTATCTTTAGGCTATAAATTCTTGGAAAAAGGGAAACTATAGTCATATTTATTTGACATTCAGTCACCTCAACTCAACTCAGTAATTTGGCAACTATTTGTGTAAAATTTGTTGTTGCCTGGTTAACTGACAATCTGATCCGAGCAGTACGGAATGAGAAATACGCCTGTTGCAAAACCCAAAACTGCCGAACCCAAATATAGATACGAGTATGCGAGAAAGTTCCCCGTGTGGCAATTGCATGAGTCATCGTCACTGGAAGAGCTTTTCTGTATTGGAAGTGATAAGCAAACACAAGTCCCGATAAGGGATAACGGTCAAAGCACAATGATAAAAGCGAAAGCATAAAAACAGCTGAAAGAGCTCAACTCACTTCTAGTTTTAAAAACCATTTCAGTTCTCGCTGCAGCGCTTAGTGAGTAATCAAGCATCGAACTTGACGGTTGTCGCCCTGGCAAACGAGTGGAAACAGTAAACAGTAAACAGAGATATAAAAAATTGAACCCATCGTACGCTTATCAACACAACAGTGAATCATGGGTATGTTATCATATATCCATATATATTTATATATATATGCTCAGATACGCGATAAATGCTTAACACCTCCGGCAAAAGGATATCATTTAGTATAGTATAGTTTTCACACTAACCCCGAGTAGCCTAGGCGATATCCTGGGTGATCCTCAGCAATCTCATTGCTCGTTGGATTGGTGTTGATTTTGTGTTTTTTGCACTCTTTTAGGTTTAGTGCAGCCAGGAGCAGTTGTGAGCATTGGTAGGCGAGTGCAGGAAGAAGTGATGTCAACTCAACTCAACTCTTTCCCAATGTCCAAAATCGAATTGCGATTTAAATTCAATTCGATACAAATTACCTTTGCACTGCATTACTGTTAACAATGCTATCTTATCGCGCTTGAATATTGCTTATCGGCAAAACCAGCTAATACCCCAAAACGCTGTTCCCCGCTCCTCTCGTTGCAGAACACACTTGGGTGCACTCGACGCCATATGCCGCACTGCCTCCGTTCGCTGTCGTTGGGGGCCACGATTGCGATGGCACCCCCATTTATGTGGGTCGCTCGTTCCACGAGGGCGAGAATCTGCCCGCCAAGGTCATACCGAGCAAGGGTTGCGCCTATGTGGCCTACGGCGGCACCGAGCACCACAAGACCCACTTCGAGGTGCTAGTCGGCCAGGGCTTTGCCTGGGTCAGCAGCAGCAGTGGTGGTGTACCACCAAATGCTGTGCGCAGCGGCACCACCCGCTCCGGTGAGCCACTGTATGTGGGTCGTGGCAACCACTCCGGTTCGCTGTGCGTGGGCAAGGTGCATCCTTCGCATGGCTGCCTCTATATACCATTTGGCGGTCAGGAGGTGCGCCTCAACACCTACGAGGTGCTCATCCATCAGCAGCATGATGTGTGGGTGTCCGCCTCGCCCAGCTATACGCCACCCGGTGCCGTTGTTGCCGGCCACGATTCGGATCGCACGCCCATCTATGCCGGACGCGCTATGCACGAGGGCGAGATGCTGCCCGCCAAGGTGGTGCCAAGCAAGGGCACCGCCTACGTCTGCTTTGGCGGCTACGAGTTCCAGAAGCCCACCTATGAAGTCTTGACTGGCCACGGCTATGTCTGGGTTCGATCCCAGCCGCACGGCATTCCACCCAATGCGATCAGCACAGGACGCGCCCGCAACGGCGAACCCATCTACTATGGCAGGGGACACCACCAAGGCAGCCTGACGCCCGGTCTGATCTCCTCCCGCCAGCGATGCCTCTACATACCCTATGGAGGCCGTGAGATTCGTATTGATTCCTACGAAGTGCTCTGCCGCCAATAGATGTTCTGAATTCTTATGTTTTATATCCAGATTCCTTCACTTCTAAAGACTTTATTGTCGCACCGCTGTTAATGCCATATTCAATTGATTTACAATAAAGGGTGCGACTGATTCTACAACACAATTGAAACCTGTGCCAACTCAATCTCGTTGGGATTCAACTTCAGTATCTATAAGCAAAGCTAACCTTAAATTTATGGAAATTAGAGAACTTAGTATATGTCCAAAATTGCATTTCAAAATTTAAATGCAGCTTTACGATAAGGGCCAAAATACTAATCGAAAACATAGATTCGGATTGGGCGATTTTGAAGGCAAATCAAATTCAAACATAACTTTTTTCCGAAAAGTAAATCCTTTTAAATGCTATTTCAATATTAAATGATATTTGCTTTTTATTTTTTGAGTGTTGAGCTATCATCTTATCTAGAAGTGACAACTAATTATTTATAAATATTTTGTCACATAATCGAATTTTGATCTAAACTTCAGATCTTTGTGTCGACTATTTATCAGAAAAAGTACTTTTTGCACATTAGTAATTGTTAAATCAATGGAAAATATTATTCTATTCGTAATAATATATATCAATATGCGTCATAGTATTTCTGGTCATATGTTTATTTTAGTATCTTGGCAAATTCTTTAAAAAGTTGAAAGAGCACAATTATTGCGAAAAAAGCGGTTGATTTATTGTGCAAATAAGGTCATTATTCATATATAGTACGATAAAATGACACTTTATCGACAGCAAATATCAAGCTAACATTCTATACACACATATATAGATATATATGTAGATAATATATGTAGATACAAGTCAAATTTTACTTGTGATAAGGAGCAAGCATATAGTAAATCAGGCCATAAGTACACATATGTACGGAGACCAAAGCAAACAGATACTAAGTAATTTATAATTATTTGAGATAAGATATGTTTGCTATCGGGAATTCGATTTTGATTGGAATTTTTAATATTTCGAATTCTTTGATTTATTTACAGCTTACAAATGGGTGCAGTCCTCGGCGTATGCATCACTTCCACCGCATGCCGTTGTGGGTGGCAATGATGAGGATGGCGCCATGATTTATGTGGGTCGAGCGGAGCACGATGGCAACATGCTCGTCTGCAAGGTGGTGCCCAGCAAGCAGATCGGCTACATATCGCTGCGTGGCGAGGCTCTGCCCAAGGACATATTCGAGATGTTGTGCGGCGAGAATCTCGCATGGAGCAAGTGCTACGATCACGTAATACCCGATGCGGCCGTGCTTTGCGGTCGTACCTCACTGGATCAGCCGGTGTATATTGGACGTGGTCACTACGAGGGTCATCTGATCATTGGCAAAATATCCTCAGTGCATCGGGCTCTCTTCATTGCCTATCGCGGTGCAGAGCGTCGTCTGGACTCGTACGAGATACTTGTGGAGGGGGAGCGTTCGGTGCCCGGCTGGCAACTGCCGCCACCGCCCACGCCGCTGGAGTTGGCGGAAAAGTGCCCGCTAACACCACCGCCACCACCACCGCCGCCAGCAATTGCCCGTAAGCCCTATCCTTATCCGCCGGACTTTGATGCCATGCCCTTTCCGCTGAACGACAGGCCGCCACAGTACACGCCCATGCCCATGCCTGGGTCAAGTCCATTTGCACCACCACCACCCCCACCAGAGCCAACGATCTTGCCCACATACAATCCACCACTGGCCGTTCCAGTGGCCATCCCACCTAAACACCATCTGCCGCCCGCCTACACGCCAGCAACGATGGTTCCAGCTGCCACGGTAGGTTTCACACCAGCTCAGGTGGCACCACCTGCCGCCGTTGGCTCTTCCACCTATATGCCGGCAGAGACCTATAAGCCACCACTGGATCCTTATGCGCCCAGCTGTTCCTCTTACACGCCGGCCGTGTGTGCGCCATCCTACAGCGGTCCATCAACCCATGGAGCCACCACCGACTACGATCTGTGGATGAGTGCCAGTCCCGGGTATACGCCACCTAATGCCGTCTTCGGTGGCCATGACAGCGACATGGCGCCGCTGCTCGTCTGTCGCGCCTTCTACGCGGGATCCCATATTCCGGGCAAGGCGGCTCCCAGTCGTGGTTGCGCCTACATCGCACACGCCGGTCGGGAGCTGGTCGAGCCGCGCTACGAGGTGCTCGTCGGACAGTCCAAGTACCACTGGGTGCCTGGCTGCGAGGGCAGCATCGCTGCCGGCGCTGTGGAGGCGGGACGTGCCAGCAATGGAGAACCGTTGTTTGTGGGACGTGGACACTATTGTGGCACTCTGACGCCCGGCAAGATTCAGCAATCCCATCGCTGTCTGCAAATACCGTTTGGGGGACAGGAGGTGCGCCTCAGCAGCTATGAGATCCTTGTGCGCAGTGACTTGTATCATCGCCAGCAGGCCATCAATTTGAGCTATTAAATCCAAGCTAGGAATCCACCCAGTGTTCCCACCTTTGGACAAGAAAACAAAGTTCGTTTCTGGAAAAAATATTCATGAGAGAAAACTCAAGCAAAATTTTGAGAAACATTGCTAAAAAGTATCTATTGTCTTACATATCTTTATAACTGACTTTGATAATGGAAAACAAATACTAATTATTTTCGGATCAACTTTTCAATATTTTTTAACAGTTTAACATTTTCATTTCCAGATCTTTCGTTATATTATTGTCACAAGCATCGAATGCTTGCACTCCTCTCGAGCAAACAATGTTATTGATTTAACTAATGCCCAAATCTAAAAAAATACTAAATACTACTAAATTCTACTGAATAATAATGCATTATTATATTTGTTAAATTAGCAAAATGCAAAAAAAAATCCTATTTTACTTTTAAAACTGCCAAAATTCAAACTGGCAACACTGAAACAAGCACAAATCTGCACACTATATTCCTGAGCAGCTAACTCCAATTGGAGATTTGTTAATGTACATACATATTTATCTATGTTATCTAATCTACCTGTTTATCTGTATTATCTAATAAATCATATATTTACTTAAATGAGCCACTTATTTCTGTGCATCATGGGAATGCACTAACTTTGAACACGTTTCGCGTAATTCTTGGGTTTTTAAGTGGCGCTTGCCGTATAAATACTTACTTCCTATATTCGACTTATAAACTTGACACTATGCGAACTTAGCATCGGCTTAACTGGGAGTTTACTGACCTATTGTCGGGCGCGTGGCTAAATTATAGCCTGGTAAAAATTATAGCCTGAAAATCGATACATCGATATATGGGCATAGATCGAAACTTCAAAATGCCATAACTTTGTCAAAACTCAACTGATCTTCAAAAGCGAGGGCTTTCTGATCATAGTTTTGCCCCTAAATCAATCGTGCATTTAAAGTTGAAAACGAAATTTGAGGTCGGAAGACAAGTAAAAATTATAGCCCGAAAATCGAGATATCGGTGTATGTGCATAGGTCGAAACTTCAAAATGCCATAACTTTGTCAAAATTCAACTGATCTTCAAAAGCGAAGGCTTTTTGATCATAGTTTTGCCCCTAAATCAATCGTGCATTTAAAGTTGAAAACGAAATTTGAGGTCGGAAGACAAGTAAAAATTACGGCTTAAAAATCGATATATCGGTGTATGTGCATAGGTCGAAACTTCAAAATGCCATAACTTTGTCAAAACTCATCTGATCTTCAAAAGCGAGGGCTTTCTGATCATAGTTTTGCCCCTAAATCAATCGTGCATTTAAAGTTGAAAACGAAATTTGAGGTCGGAAGACAAGTAAAAATTATAGCCCGAAAATCGGTAAATGGGCATATGTGCATAGGTCGAAACTTCAAAATGCCATAACTTCGTCAAAACTCAACTGATCTTCAAAAGCGAAGGCTTTTTGATCATAGTTTTGCCCCTAAATCAATCGTGCATTTAAAGTTGAAAACGAAATTTGAGGTCGGAAGACAAGTAAAAATTATAGCCCGAAAATCGGTAAATGGGCATATGGGCATAGGTCGAAACTTCAAAATGCCATAACTTCGTCAAAACTCATCTGATCTTCAAAAGCGAGGGCTTTCTGATCATAGTTTTGCCCCTAAATCAATCGTGCATTTAAAGTTGAAAACGAAATTTGAGGTCGGAAGACAAGTAAAAATTACGGCTTAAAAATCGATATATCGGTGTATGGGCATAGGTCGAAACTTCAAAATGCCATAACTTCGTCAAAACTCATCTGATCTTCAAAAGCGAGGGCTTTCTGATCATAGTTTTGCCCCTAAATCAATCGAGCATTTAAAGTTGAAAACGAAATTTGAGGTCGGAAGACAAGTAAAAATTATAGCCCGAAAATCGATATATCGGTGTATGGGCATAGGTCGAAACTTCAAAATGCCATAACTTCGTCAAAACTCAACTGATCTTCAAAAGCGAGGGCTTTTTGATCATAGTTTTGCCCCTAAATCAATCGTGCATTTAAAGTTGAAAGCGAGATTTGAGGTCGGAAGACAATTAAAAATTATAGCCCGAAAATCGATATATCGGTGTATGGGCATAGGTCGAAATTTCAAAATGCCATAACTTCGTCAAAACTCAACTGATCTTCAAAAGCGAGGGCTTTCTGATCATAGTTTTGCCCCTAAATCAATCGTGCATTTAAAGTTGAAAACGAGATTTGAGGTCGGAAGACAAGTAAAAATTATAGCCCGAAAATTGATATATAGGTGTATGGGCATAGGTCGAAACTTCAAAATGCCATAACTTCGTCAAAACTCAACTGATCTTCAAAAGCGAGGGCTTTTTGATCATAGTTTTGCCCCTAAATCAATCGTACATTTAAAGTTGAAAACGAAATTTGAGGTCGGAAGACAAGTAAAAATTATAGCCCGAAAATCGATATATCGGTGTATGGGCATAGGTCGAAACTTCAAAATGCCATAACTTCGTCAAAACTCAACTGATCTTCAAAAGCGAGGGCTTTCTGATCATAGTTTCGCCCCTAAATCAATCGTGCATTTAAAGTTGAAAACGAGATTTGAGGTCGGAAGACAAGTAAAAATTATAGCCTGAAAATCGATACATCGTTCATCAAAACTGAACTTATTTATTCCTGAGCAGCTAACTCCAATTGGAGATTTGTTAATGTACATACATATTTATCTATGTTATCTTATCTACCTGTTTATCTGTATTATCTAATAAATTTACTTAAATGAGCCATTTATTTCTGTGCATCATGGGAATGCACGAACTTTGAACACGTTTCGCGTAATTCTTGGGTATTTAAGTGGCGCTTGCCGTATAAATACTTACTTCCTATATTCGACTTATAAACTTGACAATATGCGAACTTAGCCTCGGCTTAGCTGGGAGTTTACTGACCTATTGTCGGGCTTGTGGCTTTTGCAAAGAATTGTCAGCTCAGTAATGACTTCCCTTCTCTTTTTGCTTAACACACTGACTTAGTTGGCGTTAAGATCATAAAGTTTTGCATGCTTTCGCTTATCAACTATAAAACTAAGACATCTCAAAACCCCCATTTTATGGTATGTATCTCATCTCAATAATTAAAGCTTACGCGTGCCATTTAAAAATATTACCATCAATGATGATTCAATTAAAATCTTAACAAAACCAAAACAAAACTAGCCCCATTATTGTCTTGCGATTCAGATTGAAAGTCACGTTCATATTCAAGGCAATCGGACTGAACAATATGTCTGGTATTTTGTTGTTATTAGAGGTCTATATTTTATTCGAAGCGTTGTGGTTACAAATGAAAATAGGCTAGAACTAGTAGTAATCCATACGACAAAAAGCCACTGATTCCCGCTACATGCAACAAGCCAAAACAGAGAACTTTAGAAGGTCTCTATTATGAAGAACTTAGAATCCAATCCAATCCCAAACGAAAACAGAGATTTATCTACATTTGAGATTTAGAGTCAGGGTTTTTATGGTTTGGTATTCATAAATATGAAAGTGTTGCAGATTTAATGTATTTTTTGTAATTATGCCGAAATGGATGAATAATAAAATTGAGCATTATATATATATATATAAAATTATATAATATAATTAGTTACAGATCTTGTCCAAACAAATCTTAAGTTATCGCTCACGTCTCCTTCTAATGCAACCTGCGGACGTACTTCGCCACAGTATCGATTGGCGATCATTAAAATTGAGTAAAACTGGGGAAGTGCTCAGAGATACCAAGCCTTACACTTTTACGTGTATCCGACAAAGTCAATATGGATTTGTTTGCCAGGTTGTTTAGGGTAATTCGAATCAGTGGCGAGAGTGCTAGGGTGATTCCCAGGTGGTTTTAGAGCCTGTGTTTGAGTATAAATATCGGCGCTTTTACTCAACTGCAGTTCAGTTCTGTACAAATAGTGGTCGACTAAACTAAACGAGAGGTTTCATCATTCAGTTCGAGTTGCTATCAAGAGCTAGTTGGTAAGCGTAGCCAATCTATCCGATTCGGTATTAGCCATTATAGCGTTAAGGGCCTGCCATTCATACATCAGCTGAGAGCGAACTCAATTCGATATTTTCGCGTATCTGCTCAATTCCTGATAGTGTAGACTTATTGGTAAAATTGGTGTTTGCTCTTCATATAATGTTTATAAGTTATAATATTGCTCCATAAAAATAAGGCAACGCCAACCGATAAGAATGTTCCAGACACTTAACTACATAGTTACGCTTTGAAATAATTAGTTTATTGATGGATTTACTCAAAGTGATGAAATTAACGTCCGTCCAATAAAATTATTCATTTAAAAGTATCTTGAAATAATTTTTTTATCAAAACCTCTTTCACAAAGTTAAGTGCTATTGATTCTTCAAATGGTTTCATTATCTCACAAAAAAAAAAATTGAATACTGACTTTCGCGTGAGGAAATGTGCAGAATACAAACACAAGCCATATGTAGTGTATTGTAAATATATATATATATATATATATATATATATATTATTATCGTTGCCAATCGCAAATATGCACTTATATCAGTTATTATGGAACTGCCAACTCGTTTTCCTGCATAGATGGAAACTTTTCTGTATAGTTACTAAAAATTACTTTTGAAAATAATGAGTCTTTGTAGAAGCTAAGTCCTAAAACACGACATGTCGCATTAACATGCATAACTTACTCATCAAAAATTACAATTTACCTAGATCAGCTAGAACTGTGTCTGCCTGAGAATTTCCCAGTATTTCACAGGAATCCATTCACTACATACTGGGTTATTCCCATTAGTTGCGACAGGTACTTTCTCTTCATGTGCGTAATGCACTTAAGGGGAAATGTCATTGACGCAAAACAAAACAAAACTGGAAATAAGCGCCAAGAACTCAGCTCAGTCATGCTACCAGTTCGTCATGCCGCAGGGGGGCAGTGTGGAGTGTAGATATGAATACATACATAGATAATTAGTGCATGCAAATATAATTTTAGCTGATCTATTTGCTTGCAGTTGCAAGGTTTCCATTTTTAGGTAAAAAAAAAAACAAACTATAAAGATTACGGCTACTGCTCAATGTTTTCATTTACTTTTTTGTCTAGTTAAATTGATGGTTCTGTCCGATTATACATTTTATGATCGACTTTATTAGGTTTTCAATTGTATTTGCCCAACGACAATGTATACACGTATGTATACATGTATGTATTTGTATTTGTTAGACAAGGCAGAGCCGACAGAGACTCTATCACCACCGAGGTAATGTCGCAGGCGCCTGTTCGTTGGGCCCAGCAGTACAAGTTGCAATCGCGTGTTGTCGAGATGCAAGCGCTGTCTGCTGCCCCCAAGATCGTGAAATCGCTTAAAAACCGTGATCCAAAACCATAACGCCGCCAATCAGCGAACAATTGAATACTCGAATAATCGAAGTCGACAACAAAAAAAAATAGGATCGTGCATTAACATACCGAAACAGTGTGTCAACATACATATCAATTTATATATTAAATAGAATTGGTAATTTGTGAAGATCTGGGGTGCTCGAAAAGATTACGGCTGAATTGTATTGTATTGTTCGATCGATTGTCAGAAAAAGCATACAACAAATATTTCACTTTGGTTGTAATTTATTAATTTATGGATGCGCTACCAGTTTCAATTGATACAAGTGTGCAATCAACACTAGCTCAATTTACCAAGCTGCAACTGGTTCAACTCATTTCGATAAATTGTCTTGGGAAATAGGTTTTTTTTTTTTCATTTGTCAATTCGCTTATATACATTGTATAAAAACCAAACTAAAATTAATTATTTTATGATTGTTTTGAAATTGCAATAAAAAAGGGTGCAACAATCGATCGCAACGACATTTAACTGTGAGATGCGAATGGATTAAACTCATCGATTATAGCTAACTGACTTCAACGAAAGTACAAAAAAAAAACGATCTCAAAATGTCTAAGCAAACTGAAGTGGCAAAGGAGCCGCACAAGCAGCGCTCCAAGCTGCCTGATCTGGGTGACTTTCAGGTGCAGAAAAAAACCGGAGATGCAGCTGCGGAACCTGATAAAAAGTACAATTATTTTAATTTGGTAAGTTATACAATCAGTTAAATATTAATTAAAACTGTAGAAACTGTACAATGTTGTAAATGCAAATGTCTAAGAGAATTTTTGCAACATCGTGCACAATCAGAATAATACAATCGGAAATTATTGTCTCTAAGTAATTTAAATGAAAAATTTCATCATTTTGTGTCAATTTTAATTAATTATTTATACAATTTTATTCGTGCATTTATAAAAATATGCATCTATTCAAATAAATGCATCAGATTTAGGAATCAGTGCATTAAGCAAGCCAATTCTGCTTCTTTGTTAATTGAATTACAATTTATTCAACAGCTTCGCCACTCAACTGCCGGCGAGCGTGTCCTGCTTGGCCTCAGCATGATTGTGGCGACTCTAGCATCTGTTTTTATACCATACTTCATATTGATCTATGGCGAATTCACATCCCTACTCATTGATCGCGATGTGCGCGAGGGCACCTCCTCTCCAACTTTTATACTGGCACTCTTTGGAGGCGGCCAGCGACTGTAAGTGGCACAAACCTAAAGAATTATAGGGAAAAGAAAAAGATTTCGAATTTGTTTCGAATCCTTGTAGCACCAATGCTAGCGTGGAAGAGAACAGACAGGCAATCATTGATGATTCGATTGCCTTTGGCCTTGCCAGTTTGGTGGGTTCGGTGATAATGTTGATACTGATTATAATTGCGATAGATATTGCAAATCGTGTGTCCTTGAATCAAATCAATCGCATACGTAAGCTTTTTCTGGAGGCGATATTGCGCCAGGACATGTCCTGGTATGACACCACATCGGGCACCAATTTCGCCAGCAAAATGACAGAGTAAGTGGCCTGAATTAAGCACAATCGCGTTCATCCTAAAACTAATTCGCTTGTATGCTCTGCAGGGATCTGGATAAGGTAAAGGAGGGCATTGGCGAGAAGGTGCGTATAGGAAGAGTAATCATTTAGCTCTTTTCTAATTCAATGCTCTCTGGCTCTTCCTTGTTTAGGTGCCTATCGTGACCTTCCTCATCATGACCTTTGTGATGGGCACTGTTGTCTCGTTTATCTATGGCTGGAAGCTGACGCTAGTGGTGCTCACCTGCAGTCCCTTCATTGTAGTATCCACAGCCATGGTAGCGAAGATCCAGAGCTCCCTTGCCGAGAAGGAGCTGAAGGCCTACTCAGATGCAGGCGGTGTCGCCGAAGAGGTCTTCAGCGGGATACGCACTGTGCTCGCTTTTAGTGGGGAGCGCAAGGAGAACGAGCGATTTGCCAAGCTGCTGGTGCCCGCTGAGGTTACCGGTCGGAAGAAGGGTCTCTATTCGGGCATTGGGGATGGGATTATGTGGCTGCTCATCTACTGCTGCATGGCCATTGCCATTTGGTATGGCGCCAATCTCATCCTCGATGAGCGCGGCCAGGAGGACCGACATTATACGCCAGCTGTGCTGGTCATCGTTCTCTTTGCCATCATTATGGGTGCTCAGAATTTGGGCTTTTCGTCGCCGCATGTGGACTCCTTTGCTATTGCATTAGGTGCTGCCCGCAATATCTTTAGGATTATCGATCGCAAGTCTGAAATAGATCCTATGGTTGAGCACGGCCTCAAGCCGGATCGCATTGCAGGACGTCTACGCTTTGAGGACATACACTTTCGGTATCCCTCCCGTCCGGATGTCGAAGTTTTAAAAGGACTGACAGTGGATGTGGAACCGGGTCAGACGGTGGCTTTTGTTGGCGCTTCCGGCTGTGGCAAGAGCACAGTTATCCAGCTAATGCAGCGCTTCTACGATCCGGAGCAGGGCAGCGTTAAACTGGATGGCCACGATCTCAGAACATTGAATGTGGCCTGGCTGCGCTCTCAGATTGGCGTGGTGGGCCAGGAACCGGTCCTGTTCGCCACCACAATCGGTGAGAACATACGCTTCGGCAATCCGCTGGCCACCCAGTCGGAGATTGAGCGTGCCGCTCGCAATGCCAATTGCCATGAGTTCATCAGCAAGCTGCCCAAAGGCTACGACACGAAGGTGGGTGAGCGTGGTGCCCAAATGTCTGGCGGACAGAAGCAACGCATTGCGATTGCCCGGGCGCTGGTGCGCAATCCGCAGATCCTGTTGCTCGACGAGGCGACTTCGGCGTTGGACCCCACCTCCGAGAAGCGTGTGCAGGATGCACTGGAGCTAGCCAGCCAGGGGCCAACCACCCTTGTTGTTGCACATCGCCTATCGACTGTGACTAATGCCGACAAAATTGTGTTTGTTAAGGACGGCCGGGTGGCTGAGCAGGGCACACACGACGCGCTCATGGACAAGGGTGGTTTGTACTGTGAGCTGGTTAACATCACTCGTCGCAAGGAGGCTAGCGAGGGTGCGGACCTTGACGAAAAGGATTCGGCCAGCGGTATGGTTAAAGTGCCGCTGTCAAAACACATCCTCGATGATGACGATGACGGGGTTGACGATGACGATGACGACGAGGATGGCGATGAGGACATTGATGAAACTGTGGCGCCAACAAGCAACAGCAAGGAAGACGGCTTCAGTGTCAGTTCACGTAGTAAACGTAAGTTTCCCCAGACGCCCAGAGTTCCCTTTTGTGCCCTAATCTAATCCCCAAATCCCACAGGTCGCTCGCAGCGCCACAAGAAGAAGAAGCTGGATGAGCCGAAAATCAGCTTTATGCAGCTAATGAAACTGAATGCACCCGAATGGCGCTACATGCTGTGGGGCTGCTTGGCTGCAACCATGCACGGCGCCACATTTCCGTTGTGGGGCCTCTTCTTTGGCGACTTCTTCGGCATTCTGGGATACGCCGATGAGGATTTGGTGCGCGATAAGCGCAACGATATCTCCTACATATTCATTGGCATTGGCATAATGGCCGGCGTGGGCACAATGCTGCAAAGCTACATGTTCACAACGGCTGGGGTTAAAATGACTTCACGCCTCAGGCAGACCGCCTTCAAGACGATTATGTCACAGGATGTGGCCTTCTTTGATGATGAACGCAATTCGGTGGGCGCACTTTGCGCCCGACTTGCCGGTGACTGTTCCAATGTCCAGGGGGTGAGTTCAAAAACCTCTCACTGCCAAAATAATACACTACAAAAAAACAAACGTTTTTTTCTTTCACATTTATTTATTAGAAACTTAAAATTTAAAAATAAATATTTTAATCATATTCAAGCTGAAATTCCCTAGCGGAGTATACTCATTTTTATATATACATATATATTCTTGATCAGCATTTCAGTGTCCAAATCAAGATGCACTTTTTCGCTCGGTGAACTAAAATCGAATTCTGTTTCTTCCACAGGCAACTGGTGCACGTGTGGGCATCATGCTGCAAGCAGCAGTTACCCTGGCCGTTGGCATGATAATTGGCTTCATTTACTCCTGGCAGCAGACGCTTTTGACACTGGTCACCCTGCCCTTCCTCTGCTTCTCCGTGTATCTGGAGGGTCGCTTCATAGCGCAGAACGTTCAGTGGGCCAAGACGGCCATCGAGCAGGCCTCCCAGGTGGCTGTTGAGGCAATTGCAAATATCCGCACGGTTAACGGCTTGGGACTGGAGCAAATGGTGCTGGAGCGCTATATCAACCAGATTGATCAGGTGGATATCGCATCGCGCAGGAAGGTGCGTTTCCGAGGCTTGGTCTTTGCATTGGGGCAGGCGGCGCCGTTCCTGGCTTATGGTGTGAGTCTCTACTATGGTGGCCTGTTGGTCGCCAATGATGGGCTGCCCTATGAGGACATCATCAAGGTGGCCGAGGCAATGATCTTCGGGTCCTGGATGCTGGGTCAGGCCTTGGCCTACGCCCCAAATGTGAACGATGCCATTATTTCTGCCGGACGGCTGCTGAAGCTGTTCCAGCTGGTACCCCAACAGTCCAATCCGCCACTCAATCCCTACAACACAGCTGAGGTGAGCTGACATTTGAATGCAAACAACGTCAAAAGTTAAATACCAAGTTTAACTCTTTCAGAAATCCGAGGGTGATATTGTGTACGAGAATGTCTGCTTTGAGTATCCCACGCGCAAGGATACCCCGATATTGCACAGCCTGAATCTGTGCATTAAGAAGAACACCACGGTGGCTCTGGTAGGTCCCTCCGGTTCCGGCAAATCCACTTGCATACAGCTGCTGTTGCGCTACTACGATCCCGTGTCGGGTTCCGTGAATTTGAGTGGTGTGCCCAGCACAGACTTTCCTCTGGACACGCTGCGCTCCAAGCTGGGACTCGTCTCGCAGGAGCCGGTGCTTTTCGATCGCACGATTGCCGAGAATATTGCCTATGGAAATAATTTCCGTGACGATGTGCCCATGCAGGAGATTATCGAGGCGGCCAAGAAGGCCAACATACACAATTTCATTAGCTCCCTGCCCCAGGGCTATGAGACACGTCTGGGCAAGACATCACAGCTGTCCGGTGGACAGAAGCAGCGCGTCGCCATTGCTCGTGCATTGGTGCGCAATCCAAAGATACTGATTTTGGACGAGGCAACATCCGCGTTGGATCTGGAGAGCGAGAAGGTGGTGCAGCAGGCACTCGACGAGGCACGCGCCGGACGCACTTGCGTCACAATCGCCCATCGGCTGAGCACCGTGCGGGATGCGGATCTGATTTGTGTGCTCAAGAAGGGCATCGTTGTGGAGCAGGGCACTCACGATCATCTAATGGGACTCAATGGCATCTATGCTAATCTCTACATGATGCAGCAGGTGGCTGGCTAGCCGCAAAACCCACTCAACTTTGTTTTCCTCCATTGATCAGTAGTCCTAACATTATCTATTGTTTTTTTATTAAAGCTCTAAGCAATATTGTTACATAACTATAGCCGACTGTCTACCATGGGCCCGGGATTGGCGAGAGCATTTCGTCGCTCCTGTATAGCAAAGGTGAGCTTACGGAAGGGTCCCAGCGGCAGACCCAACGATTTAAGATCTGCCTCCGTTAGCAGCATGAGCGTCTCCAGATCGATTTCCTGTTTCTGAAAACTATAGAAAATTTCTTGTTAGCTGTTTTTTTCAATTCCATATTCACTTCAACTCAGTAAAAGGAGTATGATATTAAATAGTATAGATTGCTGGATACAATTTCCCTATAATGCAATTGTATACACGCTCAGGACAAGTTAGAATTTTTAGACTATTTGAACTGGGCACAGATTCTGGTATGCCAAGTTCAGAGTCGTGTTGCAGTAAGTAACTCACACTGGCAGATACTCATCCAATGCCCAGACGGTGAGGAAACGCTGCAAGGCGCTGGCTGCCATCTCCTGTTCGTCCTCATCGTCGCTGTAGACATCATCACCCTCGCCTTCGGAGTCGGAGTCATCGGATAAATTCAAGTACAAGCGCGCCTTCCCATTGCTAGAGCGTGATTTGTTGTTGTTGTTGTTGTGGCTGCTGCTGCTGCTGCCCGCATTTCGCATGGTCGAGCTGGATATGCTGTCGATGGTGTCCTGTGTTTGCAGCTGTAGCTGGCTGAGCGCCGCCGTCACCGAGCGCCTGAAGGCAATGCTGCCCAGCATGGTGGGACGATCGAAGAGGCCGATAGGTCGCTGCAGCGTCAGCTCCTCGTTTAGTTCCTGCGCCAGCTGCGCATCACCCAGAATATCTGGCTGCGAGAAGGAGCGTGCCAGCGCCGTGCTGTAACCGGATCTGCCCGCATCGCGCTCGGCGCCATCGTCCACTTCGAATACGTCAGCGATCTTGCCACGCTTGCCACTGCCTTCCTCGTTGGAACTAAAGGTGCCCACATAGAGCACCTCCGAGTCTCGCTGCAATCCCGTAAGCGATGTAATCGTACGCTTGCCATCCGGCTCCAGTTCACGCACCTTGAAGCCGCCATCGTCGGCTGCCGCATGGGGACAGGCACTTGAGTGCTGTGATTTAGCTTGCTGCTGCTGTTGTTGCTTCATGGACATGGGCGGCTTCTTCTGCACGGTGCCCATGCGACTGGCAATGGTGGAGCCACCGCTGCTGCTGCTGCCGCTGCCCACCAGATCACTGAACTTGGTGCCGCTGCGCAACGGCTGGGGAGGCACAGGCACACCTTGCGTCTCTCGCGGCGTCTTGTTCAGATTGCCCTGACTGGACCAAATCTTCTGTTTCAGTGTGGACAGCATATTGCTGGACTTGCAGCTGCTGCTGCCCAAGGCCTGACCACTGCTCGGCTTAAGATCGGAGTAATCGTTGAACTGGCGCTGCTGCTGCTGGCGCTTCATGTATTCCTTAACGCGCTTCTCGCACTCCTTTTCAGCGATCTCTTTCAGTGCCTTGGACTTCTTTCTGCAAAATAAAATAGATTATGGATTTGTTCAATACCTGTGAAGCTAAGAGTTTACTTTTCATTGGCTTCAAAATTGGCAGCGGCTGCATCTAAATAACGTAGAATCTCATCTCGATTATTAATAGCTGCCAGATCCTTGGCATTGTGTCTATCAATATCCAAGGCGTACATATTAACGCCGAATTTGATTAGGAAATCGACGCAATGCAAATGCCCCTTAGCAGCGGCCAGATGAAGCGTTGTATTGCCAAATTGATCACACTTGTCGGGATCACCGCTGCAAAGCAGAAATTATATATATATATTTGTATTCATAATTAGATCAATTGACATTTACATACCCTCTGCCACAGAGTAATCGCAGTGCGTCCAGGCGCCCCTCGAATGCTGCCCACATCACCGGTGTCATTGAGTCATCGTCCTTGGCATTGGCATCCTTGCGTGTGACCTCCTTCAGCACATCGAGCAGCCCATCTTTAGCAGCTCTTTTGGTTACAATAAATAAAACAGTTAATGATACTCGTGTCGAGTAGAGTAGATAAGATACGTGTGGCATTATTAATTGCATGTTTCGTAGCTTCAAAACTCACTTGTGAAATCGATCTGAAGACATTTCCACCGCTTTTATCTGCTGGCTATTTCCATAGACTGCAAACTATGATGAGCAATAGGAATATACCTAAAAGTTCGTGAAATTTGCAAACGCGATTTAAAATCGTTATTGAAGTGAAACAAATGAACCCTTTTGAATGTCATTCAAGTTTCACATTTCTCGTAGTTTTAATATAATTCAACTAAGACCTTATCTATAAATTTGCAATATTGTATAAAATGCAAGAGGTGAACCAACTTCGACTCACATTTAAGCAAGCATGTGAAATGTTTTCGGTAACCCCTGAAAAATACATTTGCATCGAAGAGAATCCATTATACGAGCACTACGAACTCACCGACATGAACCTCTGGAAAAAGAAAGCGCAAACAAGCCAAGTCACATTCAAAAATGATTTTTTTTTAAATGTGCCCATATTGAATCATTTGCAAGAACAACCAATGTCAAACTGTACAAAATGGCTCGAATGCCTCTCAACTAATGAAATTGATGAAGAAATCACTTGGGTACCATTCAAGGAGAGGAGCACAAATACATTGAAGTCCATGTGCGATATGAGCCATCTAATAAGTGAATGCGATGAAATCAAAAGGGATATTGAAAGCAAAACTAACACTTATTGGGTCCCATTTCAAAGCATAATCTATATCAAGCCAATGTCTGCAATGGCAAAAGCAATGTATATGTGAAAATATCGAGCATAAAGAAGAATTTGTTTAATGTTAAGAGTTGAGTTTATAAATAAAGAAATACAAATATGACACTTTCAGTGAAGTGAAAAGGAAAAGCTTCAGCTACATACGTTCCGGTTAGAGTTCATGCACACACACACACTCACACCATACACACAAACTGTACACACACAATTGGTCACATCAACTTGGCCAAAAGAAATTACTTGCATATGTATTTACAATGTTGTCCACATACCTACCAACAACAAGTTCAGTCAACCTTGTTTGCTGGCTTCGAATTGCCCAAAAGCCCAACTAGTATTAGGTTCGTATGGAGGCGCTCGAGCATTCACTGTAAATCCAAAGGCCTACTATAATATCTTCTCTTCTTTTTTTGGCAAGCTTCACACACGAAGAGTTTTTTAACAATTTGACACTTTTCGTTTCTAAATACGAACACAAACAAACAATAACAGAAGTTGAAGTTTCGCTTGCTGCGATCAGTAGAATACACGAGCGTATGCGCTTTTTGTTGCGGCAATTGTTGGCTGCTAACTGAAACTGAAGTCGGCTTGAAATCTGGAGCGAGCGAGCGTGAATGGCCAAAAGAGAGCGCGCAATTATGTTGAGGGTTGCCAAGTTGCATAGGACCTAAGCCACAGATTGTAAGCCTTGTATTTCATAATTTCAAAATGCCTTCCCATTAATCAATAATTTAATTCAAATTGTGTTTTATCTTGCCATTTAAATAATGCAACTTTTTACCAAATTTATTTTTATTTATCGAAAAAATCAAACAGCTTGCAACATAGCAACTCCCTGCGATTAATTTCTTGCGCACAACCAACCCTGTTTTATTGAAAACTTATCGATATATAAATGCGATAGTTATTTTAGGGCAAGCAATTCTGCAGAAAAACAGCCTCGTGAAACACAAACCAATATATATAAATAAATAAATGAAGACTAATAATAATACATAACTCACGCAGTGCAGTGCATAACAATAGAAAAAGATGTGAAATCCACTAAGTTGACGAATTCACGCACACACGCTTTGTGGTGGTTGGTTGACTACTGCAATTGCATATGTATGTATACACACACAAAAACATACACATGAGCTTGCGTAGGAGGCATCAAAATAACAACAGAAGCAATAGCAGCAGTAGCAGCAGCAGTCGCAGCAACAAGGAAGAAGTCGACGCCAACATATGTTCGATGCATCAATGGTGCGTCTGTAGTAACGTTCCATGGAAATTCCAGTGCCAATGTCAAGCAGTCAAAGCAAGCTAACGCTAGCTAAGTGATTATCAATATCATTCAATAGCCTTCACCTTCACCTCCTCCTCTTCCCACTCCATTAAGAAACTTAGCCATAGCCCATAGCAGCCAGTTGCCAGTCGCCAGTATTCAATTCACTGGCAACACAATATACAACCAATACTAATATCGATACCGATACCTCTCACTGTCAGTCAGACAGTTAAAACAAAACAAAAAAAAAACAAGTGTCAACTACACCTACACACACCAACACACACAAACTCAAACAAACAGTAGCAGGCAGGAAAATATTGTGAACGCCAAGTGCCCGCTGGAGAGCGCGCAGCGCACTATGGGCAATTGCCTGAAATGCTTCCAGTCGTCGTCTGCCGCACCAACGTTGCCAACCAGCTGCTCGTCCACACCAAACGCATTGCATACAAACGCTAACAGCTGCCAAGCGGCCACCAGCATTGTCAACTGCTACGACATCGTTGGGCCCAATGCAAATGAACGTTGCGGCATTTACAACGACAGGCCACGCGGTAAGCTTGATGGGGGTATCTCGCTCTGCAACTCGTTTTCATTTGATTGTGTCTTGCAGAAACGGATGAATTGCTCTCTAATCGAACTCCACTCAAGCCAGCAAATAATTGTGATACTAAGCGTAATAGTTTTAAGTCCTTAGGCTTGCTTAATGGAAGTGCGCCAACTATGAGCGAAATTATAACAACTGGTATGTTAAGCAAATAAATAAAAAGGAATCTTATATTTTATTCTATTTGATTCCTTTCACGTTCAATTGCAGCAGTCAAGGAATCAATGGAAGTGTCACATCAAACGCTAAACAAATTATTCGAAGTGTACAAAGATCCAGATGATGAAGATATGATACTCACTGATGGCATTGAGCGCCTGTGCAATGATCTTAACTATCAGCCCGATGAATTTGCAATACTTGTGCTTGCTTGGTGCTTGGACGCTTCACAGATGTGCCGCTTTACCAAAACGGAATTTATTGAAGGGCTGCACAAGATGCGGGCGGATACAATTGCCAGCATACACTTAAGGCTTGAACAAACAATTGAGATGCTTGTGGTGGACTCTGAGATGTTTAAGCAGCTCTATCGTTTTACCTTTCGGTATGTTCAGGCAAATGAATATTTATAATTTTGTTATTTACGAACTATATTTGTCTTCTAGTTTTGGCTTGGAGCCGGATCAGCGCGTTTTGTCGCTGGAAATGGCAATCGATTTGTGGAAACTTGTGTTCACTGTACAAACACCTGATCTCTTTTCAAACTGGGTAAACTTCCTCGAAAAGCATCCGAACATACGCCGCATACCCAAGGATACATGGAACATGTACCTCAATTTTACTGAACAATGTGATATAGAAAATTACGATGATACCGAAGCGTGGCCAAGTCTCTTTGATGACTTTGTCGAATACGAGAAGAATCGTGCGCTCGAAGTGGCCGTCCACGATGATGACAACAACAATGATGATCCATTACATAGCCATGTGAAGGCCGGCGGCGATACGGACCATGTGTCATAGTTTTAGATGCAGCCACTAGCCAAACACACAACAGTTTTAGGGCCAAGCAGCAACAGCGTTTAACTCGCCAATAGAAATTTAAAGATCTTAATTTTCAACACGATATTCATTTGCGCGCTCTCTTTCAATATTTAACTATCAATCTATCTTGCTACACTTTTTCTTTTGGTTTACTTGCAAACAACAACACAAAAAAAAGAAAAATGAATACACACACACACACACACACCTCTGAAGTCGGTTCTGGCCAACGGTCAAAGATCTACGATGCGGTGCTGGCGCTGCTTGATGATTCACAACCACCACGAACAACAATAACAAATGCACACAGCCAGTCATCCAGCTAGATGATTATTTACCTTTGCAAACATTTAACGCGTAGCAGAGAAAAAGGGCAACGGACGCATTTGTTTTTAAATTAAAGACTTATCAACATGAATTTCGAAAAGCTCAATCATAGGAAACCACATGTGTATATATGTACTAAATGACTTGATCAAGTAGAAGAGCAAACATGTTTTCAATGCGTGCAAAAATCGTAAAATATATATATACATATATATATATATATATATATATATATATACATAGATATATATATATATACATACATATAGCAATTAACTGATGTATTATTTTAAAAATGAAAAGATTGCAACGTTTTATGGCACTTAACTATTTAATTGCATATAATTACATACGTAGCTATAAGTAGTGGATGTGAATTAAATAAACATATACTAAACTAATGCGAGTACATTATAAATTGTTTGATTTTTTCGGGTTACATTTATATTGTATTTATTATTTTATGTTCTCATAATTAACATTGTAACAATCACCTTGGAAGGTTTCTTCTTATTAATATTTATAATTAAGAGGTCAATGAGAGAGGATTGTGAATTGATTGATGATTGCACTAATTATACACAAATATTTTTGTTTTGATGCTAGAAAGAGAAAAAGCATGATGAATTTTAATAAAATCAAGTAACAATATTGTATATATACATGTGTATTTAAAAAAAAAATGTTTTGATTTAAATATTTAATGGTTTTTTTAAATTATTTCCTGCCAGTAGGGGCCTAGCAAATATGTAAATATTTATGTATGCATTTGAACGGTTTTTTTCTTCGTCTCTTATTACTCATAGTCGATAGTCTAATCGATATTTCTTGTGGTGCCTATCGTCTTTGCTAGTGATGTGTAGAAATGTATGTACGAACGTATATACTCTGCTTATTGATAAAATTTTACAAAATCTGTTTGCCTTTAAGTTTATGGGCCCCGATGAGTAAGTAGCGTTGTAAAGCTATTATCTCAGTTTGTTAAGCGACGAGTCGGCCCACATAACGTTGAGAAAAATCGCGGATGTTGTGAAATATATTTGCAATTTGACATTGAAAACACATGCAATGGTGTGGTGGGCGTAAGGCAAAGGGCAAGGATAAGCAGCAGCAGAGAAAACGGAAACGGTCGATCGAAAGGACACCAAACAGTCACCATGCCCTGTGAAAGCTGTGGCGTTGAATTCACGGTATTTCGCCGTAAGCGCAGCTGCTTTGATTGCAGGTAACACATATTCATGAAAATGTGCGCATTCATCCGAAATTGGGCATTGTTTTCAGGCGATATTATTGCAACAACTGTTTGACAGCGACGTCGGCGCGTCGCTGCCAGCGCTGTGCATTATTCGCACAACGGCCGCTGCAGCGCACGGATTTATTGAAACTGAAGCCAAAAGATTTGATATTCTATTTGCAATCCAAACACATTTCCACAGAGGGCTGCTTGGGTGAGTCAGTCATGGATGTTCAGATAAACAGTTCATAGCTCACACATTGCACATTTTGTATTGCAGAAAAAGACGAGCTGGTCGGTCTGGTGCTGACGCATGTTGCACAGTCGGATAGCGATGCGACGGGTCGACAGCCTAATAATAGTCCTGGACGTGGCCATGCCAATCCAATGGATAGTCTGAAGCAAACGTGCCAAAATTTTTTTACCAATCTGAGTGACAATATCAGTGATTCCCTGGCGTCCTTCGACAACAAGTCCAGCCCCGAAAATATTCGAGCGACCAGCCGCCATACATCCAATGACAATGGCGGCCCAACGCCGGCCTCGCACATATTTGAACAGCCGCGCGCATCCACGCGCGAGATGCCCACGTACGCCAGTGCTGTCAATGGAACGCCGGCCAGAGGCAACTCAACTGAAGCGACGCACGTACGTGTCAGTCCATCGACTTCATCAACGCGTACAACAACATCGCCCACAGCGACACAGGATCGCAGATCAGCTGTGGAAGCTGTTCGGTTATCGTCTAATGATGATGATCCTGATAATTCCGACTGCGAGTGCTCGGATGAGGAGATAATCAACACATTTAGTGAACGCACATCGCTCAAAAATACCGATAATAGTGCTGGTCAGTCAAGCCTCATCAGGCCAATCCTGGATACAAGCTCAGCGGGTCTGGGCTCGGCGGCGACGACAGCAACAACAACCAAAACAACAAATGCAGCAACTGCAAACAGCACCAGTCCAGGCTACTCGAAGCAGGGTTCGCTTAGCTCCAAAGTGGACGCTTGCGGTGCAGACGCCTCCTCACAATCCAGTTTCGAAGAGCTGGGCGCCATTGGCGGCATCTCTGATGAGAGCAAAGGGGCAACCGACACCAACAGCAGCAATTTAGATCAGTGGCACATGCTGGAACAAACAGCACCAAGTGGCAGTCAAAAACAGTTGCAAGCCACGCCAACGCAGTCGGGAAATACCGAAGAGGAAATCTTAGAGGTGACACTGCAAGCTGAGTCCGGTGAGATGCCAAACATTGAGCAGCGCACAGTCACCGTGCCGCCGCGAACCAAGAAGGTCACGCGGCGACGCTCCGACGGCTACCTGAATCGTCGTCATCATTCCAGCGATGATGAATCACCTGTGGCTGCCAGCGGCTTGGCCCTGAGCACTCTCCGTGAACAACCCGAGCTGGAAACTCTGCGCGCCAGCTGTCACCGCTGTGGCAAAAACAAAACAAATATACGGCGACATGTGGAGAAGATGCGACGCCACTTGGAGAATTCGCAAATGTCCGAGGAGGACATTAAGCGGGAACTGCAAGAGTTTCTCACCTACCTGGAGCAGCGCACCAAGTCCTTGGATTGCTCCGAGGCAGACAGTCATGCCGTTTCGCCGCTGAGCGGTGCCGAGACGGGCAGTTTGGCAGCCGTGGGTGCTGCTGGTCTGCCCATAACACCGACCATTGAGTTCTCGCCCACGCAGGATGACAATGAGATACATTGGGATGATGACGAGGGCATCCATGTATATGCGTCGCCATTAGGCTTTGAGCCGCCCAACTGCTTGGATTCACGCTTCTTAAACTTGGAACGCATTGAGGACCTGTAAGTGAAATACTAAATAATTGCAGAGGGTATTTCGATTTTGATATTGCTTTGAAAGAGTCTCCTTTGACACACACTCTGATGTTGCCTTCTGCTTGTCATATAACTGGCATATGAATTACGATTCTCAAATTATTTTTGGAAAATTTAAGGCCAGCTTAAAATTATTTTTAAAGTTGTAAGATATTTGAGAAAATTCTACATCTGCAATGGTATTCCACATTCGTCAGCCCGATGTAAATGTTCTTTCGTGTTTTATATATTCCTTTTTTATATTATGCACCCACAGAAAAGACTTGGAGAACTTAACGGTGAAACAGTTGAAGGAGGTTTTAATGTTGCATCGTGTTGACTACAAAGGCTGCTGTGAGAAACAGGAGCTGCTCGACCGCGTGATCAGATTATGGAAAACGTTGCGCACAGCGCCAGGTATGTCATTCAATCTAATGTAAATGTCTCACAATTCAAGGAATCATTATTTGTAATTGCAGCTGTTGAGAAACTTGCCAGAGGTGAGCTGTGTAAAATCTGCATGGATGCGCCAATTGAGTGCGTATTTCTGGAATGCGGCCACATGGCCACATGCACCAAATGTGGAAAGGTGCTAAACGAGTGCCCGATCTGTCGACAATATATTGTACGAGTTGTAAGATTCTTTAGGGCTTAATTATAAATGGCAGCCCATAGCTTTGCTTACATGTTTTAAGTATATACACTATAACGTTTAATGGATACTGGTAGGGTTGGCCAACAGCATTAACTGCAGGTCAAGTGATTGCTGCTCTGTACACGTACATAGTGAATGTATGTAAAATTACATACGCAGAATGTCCAATAATTAAAACGTCGTTAATGGGCCAACATCATGAATGCTCAATAATTGCAGATAAATCATAATTGTTTCCTTATAGCTCTTTGAAGGCCATTACAATTGTTTTAAATTTTCCCCAAGTATGTTGTAAATGAAAAAAATACAACTTCTAAAGTGTGTATTGTGTGCGGCTTATTTAATTTGTAAATTAGTTTGGTATATCTCTTTTTTATATCATTTCCTTGTTGCTTATGTGTGTATGTGGACCGAGTAGTAGTCTTAGCCAAGATAACATTCCTAAAAATTGTAAATTATGGAATCTAATATATAACACTGTTGTAAAAACTCGTATAGACACGCATTTACATCAATAAAGTCAAACATTTTAATTTGAGCAAATGTCAGTTTTTAATTTGAATTTGGCGCTATCGGTAAACAAATCGCTAATCGATTTCTTGTTGTCTTTACAACACTATTTTGTTTCGATACCTTTGCAGCACTGACTTTTCAAATTCAAATGTAAAATAGAAATACAAATCAGCAGTTTTTAATCTTTCACATATTTGTTGGCAAATCATGTAATGGCTTTTGTTGTGCTATATATATAAATAAATATATGCGTATTTTTTGATTTGAAATATAAGTATTTCAATTAGTCATCGGATTTACATAATTCGAAGTTGTAATTAGAGTTTTTTTTTATTTAAACGACAGTCTTTTATTGCAAACTAAAGAATAACTATTTAACATTAATGACAAGAGCTAGAGATTAGCCTGATGACTAGATTGGATTGCCAGGGCAGATGTGACAAGGCATTCAACTTCTGTGCACACGCAAATCCAGCGGCGTGGGCGAGTCCATTTCCATTTCCATGGAATAGTCCTCGCTGTGTAGCTGGTAGCGATAGCCATGCTCCTGCGTGTTCAGCCAGTAATCCGAGGACGAATAATCGCTATCGTGCTTGCATCTCAGCGAATAATCACTTGTCACATTATCGCTGTCGGTGTAGGTGTAGTAGGGTGTAACAGTAGGCGATGACTCGCCAATTGCTTGCAGTGGTGCAATGTCCGGCACCGGGTGCAGTGGCAGGGGGAGGCAGGTGTATGTTGCACCGCTCGCATCCAGTAGACAGTTGGAGGAGCTCTGGCTGGCAATCAGCTGAATGCTGTGCTTAAACGTTTTCACATGCTTGCGCAGCGACGAGGGATCTGTGTAGCGCTTCTGACAACCGGGCACCTTGCACATATACGGCTTTTCCATCGAATGGGTGCGTGTGTGCTTGAACCGATCCGACGAGTTAGAGTAGGCCTTTTGACAGCCCTCGTAGTGGCACTTGTAGGGTTTCTCGCCCGAATGCGACCGTATGTGTATCTTAAGATTTTCGGCACGGGAGAAGGACTTCTCGCAGAGGTGGCAACGATGCGGCTTCTCCTTGGTGTGGGTGCGCACATGCACCAGCATCTTGTAGCGTGCATTGAAGCCACGCTCGCTGCGCTGACAGCCGCCCCAGCGGCAGTAATACAGTCCATCCACCACCGAGGCAATCGCATGACGCAGGGTGACATGTTGGGCGAGTGCCTCCAAAGATTCGAAAACTCTGCAAGGCAAAAGAGAACAATTTAGTAAATTTGTAGCAAATAGATTCTGAGTGCTATTTTTCTCACCTTCCGCAATCTTGCCAATTGCAGATAAAATCACATTCACTGCTGCTGCTGTGCTCGCTGCCGGATTCTGTCGGCGAACCGGAAGCGGAAATTGTGCTCTTGTTGCACCTCATGATAACGGACTGTGTGCGTGTATTTAAGTTGGACTCCAGATGGAGGAAGGGAACAGCAGTGCGCGGTGGTGTTATGGGCGGTGTGGGAAATCTGAGGTACTGCATCTGCGGCAAATGCTGCTGCTGCTGATGATGATCGCCCAACCAGCTGCCCGATCCGGCCGGTGCTATATACGGCGGCGTATTGTACGGCGTATAGTAGTTACTCGCCGCCGAATCGTAGAACTCACTGCTGGGGCAGAAGATGGGTTTTTGTACTAATATATCCATTATGTAGGTATTCCTGAGTTAAAGTTGCTGCTTTGCTGTAGCGTTGTAGCGTTCGCCAGTGCGATTGACAAACGAATGAGCTATTCGCCTGCAGACATTCGTGTAATATTTGAAAGTTTATTCGCGATAAGGAGACGCTTATCAGCGCCCGAAGGCTGTGCACGCAGACAGGCAGCAGGGACGGGGCGCTGAGAGTGAGCGAACAGACACTCAGCAGAGAGTCGAGCAGAGCTCATCGGACATCCGCGCAAAAAAAAAAAAACAAAAAACCCAACAGCAATTGACCAAGTTAGTTGCGAGTTGCTTAACAATAATAATAAAGGGAGGAGTGGGTGCGGGAGGGCAAGTGCTCAGCAGGCACGTACGTGAGTGAAACATCGTCTGCCGGGCGAGCTACCTTATCAGCGAAACGCACAACTGGAAAATCGGTCTAGCCACCCCACATGTAGTCATGTGTGTGGGCAATGATCAGCAACAGCAGCAGCAACAGCAGCAGCAGCTCATCATTATGGGGGGCGATCGTGATACCCGGGTGTGCTATCGCACGGATTGCACTTCGTACTCTGGGCAGGCAGGCACAACACAGCATAGCACAGCAGAGCACAGAGGGGGGGCAAAGTGAAATCCCCTCCAGCTGTGACCGTGTTACGCGGCTACAGATAAAGCGACGCAGTTGCCTGACAATTATCGGGGAGATGCGCCAAGTCAACACAACGTTCGTAATAACATTTTTCTACTTTTTTTTTTCGTTTCTGTTACCCCTTGAAGAGTTTGTGCGACGATGACGTTGACATTTTTTGGGCAGCAACATTGCTACACGCTTATCATCAATGGGGCAACTCTGCAAAACGTATCCGTCAGTGTTTACGTGATACGCTTGACGCTGAAGGCCAAAGTGGGCGCAGGGGTTGGGGGCTTTTGTAAAGCAATGGTATCTCTACGCTGTGCTCTGCTCTGCTGGGTGGTTAACTTATCAGTTAGAGCTGCCATAGTCTGGCTGATAGGAAGTGATTCACATGCAATATGCTTCAACTGTCCCTGGTGTGCTACTCTTCGCCCTTACATAAATGTCGGAAATATGACGATTAGAGTAGCTCTGCGGGACGCCCCACGTCGCTCCCATGGGCAATCAATGTCACTCGATTGCAGCAGGTGCAGCACAGTTCCAGCTTGTATTTGAAGTGCGCAAAATCGAGGCAACAGCAAATCATGTTTTATTTATAGATTAGCACACTGATAGTGGGCCCAACCGTTGTCCCTTAGGGCAACTGTACTTTAGACCATTATTACCAAGCTCGAAGTACAGTTTGCTCATTCAATATAATCATGAACTATTGGCTTAATCGAATTTATGACAACAATAGATTTAAATAGCCTAGAATTAATAAATGTCATTCCATAATATTGCCAATCTATAATCTATATGGATACAGTTCGCACATAAATGGCATTCTACAAAAGTACTCAAATCTAGCAAGAATAGCTAAGTATACGAGTAAATCAAATATCTTTTATTCCTAAAATGTACATCCGTGACCCAAATATATATTGCTCAACATGCAAATAAATAGCTAAATCATTTAAATGAATATAACCAAATCCGGTTTTTCTGGGACTAGTGATCTTTGTAGGCTACGATCAGCTCTTGATAAGCGCCTAGTATTACATACATATACATATATACATACAGCCAGAAAGACAGACAGTTGTCCCCAAACAGAATCGGCCCATCCTCTAGAGTCAAATCGCCTGAGATAAGCAGCGACAGAAATCTCTTAGAGGTGAACGCGTGCGCTGCCAAAGGTTTTTTAAATTTTCCGTAGTAAATTCTAATTAAAGAACGAAAAAAAAAAACCAAAACAAAACAAAAACAATCCCCAGCAAGTGCGCCATAATAAATGCTTGAGACTGTCGACAACTAATACACAATAACCGGCACGAGCCGGTTATACTGTCATTTAGTGATGTATAATATTTCTATGGAATTATAATAACATACTTGAACTGATAAGCAGAACTAGGGGTCTGGCTGGCTGGCTGGACGGCTGGCAAAGGTGCGAACTGGGCGCGATAAGACGCAGACAACATTGGGGCGAGCACTCAAACTGGGTCTCGGATTCGGCTTCGGATTCCGATTCGGGTTAGGCTTGGGCTTTATCAGAGCGTAGTCAATGGGAGAGCGAGGCGGCTCAGATCAAGCAAAAACTTGTCAAGTCTTCTGTTCGGTTATCTGGCTGAGAACGAGGCGCATCGCATCCATTGCTGATATGCGACTGCTTTGTCCCCCGCCCAGCCCTGTCTGCAATGGCTAATTGCTGAATGGCTGGCGACAACAATGGCAACCTATCGCCTCTGCTCAACGCCTGAGCAGACGTTCGAAGTCCAAACGTACGCAAAACATAACAACGCATCACAAACAAACAACACACAACCATAATATAAACTATCACAAAAAAAATAATTCCCTGCATGCAGCTAACTCATGTGTCTGCCAATTTTGCTAGATCTCTGCTGTTATCGCCTCCACCCCACCCCCCACCCCCCATGAGTTGGCCTAAATTGAAATCAAATATCCAGAAGAGTCAGAAGTAGACCTACCTTCTGGCTAGCTGCTAGGGGCTACATTAATATAGTTAAAGGCTGATATTACAATATCTCGTCTAGACAGTGTATTTTTAGAAGCCAAACGTATGTTGATTTTATTTTATATAAATTGCTAACCAAAGGTTTCCATAAGATTGATGAGTTCTGCAAAAGCTTTGGAAAATTACCGACTGATTTTAAAGAGAGGTATGCAAATGGGCAAATGGGCAGCATTTATAATATATGGCTCTGGATAATAAAGACAGGGTAAGAAATGTATATATATATAAGAATACATTGTTGACTCTAATGATTTGCAATTTACAATATCCAAAATTGTATTCGTAAATCTGTCCAAAATATCGAATGAATTTCGAAAACAACCAATTTTTCTAAGCGCAATTAAAACATAAAATATTAATAAAATTTGGTTGTTATCGCATCCCACACATCAGCAGACAACATGAGTTGGCCGAAATTGAAATCAAATATCCAGGAGACTCGGCAGTAGAACTTCGGACAACGTGGTAAATTAATATAGCTAAAGGCTGATATTCCTGACAATATCTCGTCTAGACAGCGTATTTTTAGAAGCCATGCGTATGTGGATTTTATTGCTATGAATTGCTTACCAAAAGTTTCCATAAGATTGATGAGTTTTGGAAACAATGGGTAGTTACACACTAAATGAATTGCAAAATTTTACCTTAATTTTAAAGAGAGCAATTAAAATAGGAATTTTTCCAGATACGTTTTCGAAAATATGTGATTATAAGCGCTGGCTCTAGATCAATCACTTTCCAAATTTCTTACTAAGAAAGGTATACAACACAACGCAAGAACATAAAGACTACACTTTGCTGACTTTAAGGATTTAAGGATTGTATTCGTAGGCCTGTCCAAAGTATCGATTGGGTTTTGAAAACTACGAATTGTTCTAAATACAATTCAAAAATATAATAATGATAATTATTTTTTATATTTATTATTAATCATTTTTGCTGACGTGTGAATATAGAAAGCTAGATATTTTCTGGTAAAATTGTTTTAAATAAAATCAAGATTATCCACTGTACCAATTGCATTTTTGGAAAAAATTCCCAGCACTCGCACATAAAAAAAACTTATCACTTATCAGCACAACATTATTAACGATTTTCGGAAGGGAGGTGCGAAGGGCAGAGGAGGTCCAAATTGACATTGACTTTTCCAAGCGATAATCAGCGCATGCCGAACAAAACCACCAGCACAGGAGGCACAACACGTGCGCCCTTCTAAGAAAATGAGGGGGTGGAACACACCTATCTGAAGCGGCCTTAGGCACGGCCACATTTTGGAATATTGGTTAGCCGTTTTCATTGTCAATAGTAGAACTTACGCGTAGTGAAAGCCTTTGTTTCAAAAATAAATTTGTGGGCGCGTCTTAGGAGAAATTTGCGCACGTTTGAACTCGGATCGATGCACTTCGAACTGTCAACTGTGCTGCTGTCTGAGCTGGCGCTGGATGCACATCTCCAATTGTTGTCCGTGGGGTCCGTGCACCGAAATAAAACCAAAGCGTTGAACCACACGGCCTGCATGAGCATGAGCTGAACTCATTTCATATACGGTTGCCATAAATAAATATTGAATACAGAAAAGCAATGATCATAGGATTTACATTTGCATTGGAGTTGTTTTTAATCACAATTATAAATACATACAAATAGATGGAAACTATGCCGCCTCACACGAACAACTTCAGATTTTGTTGCATGTAATCGACGAGCGCCTTTTCGAATAGTGGACGCGTCATCGCATCCAATGCGAGATTGAAGCTAACGTAAAACTGTCGGGCGTAGCGTGTGCTCAATTTTGTGGCCAGCACAAGGGAATCACTCTGGCCACTCGCGCCCATAAATGTAGTGGCCACAATCTGTTTGCTGGGCGGACGGGCCGGCATCGCGACGGCGATCTCATCCAAACGCTCCGAGTCCTTGCCACTGAGGAAGAGCATTGTGCTGCCGTTCATCTTGAGGACGCGCAACGTGCACTGCAAAATGCCCGCATCCAGTTGGGCCATGTGCGAAGTAAAGGACTCCATCTGCACTAGTTGCTTTTCAGCCGCAACGCTAGCTTCTTTTTGTTGTGTCAGCGCACAGCTTTCCATTTGGTTTTTGTGTCTGGATTTAAAATACTTAATGCCTTAATAGCTATATGATTTTGGTTGATTGTCCTATAAATGAATAAGGAAAGCGCCACTGGCGTCTTTTTTTAATATTGTTAAAATGCTTCATTTTTGTTTGTCATCACAGTTCAATGTTACCTTGGTTGCAAGAAATCGACTATCGCTTTATGTGAGTCAGTTGGTTCATCTGCAAAATATCGATATGTATTGTTGTATTTTAGTATTTTTTAGGAACAGTTTGAAATTTTCAATTTGAAATATTAATTGGTGTGCTTGAACAATGGCAGTATAAGTTTTTTATATCATAACATTTTCGCAAATATTCCTCAGATTTTTATGTCAGTCGGTATATGGAATATGGTCGATATAGAGATTGACATTTATTTGGGTGAAAGTCAGTTAAATGCGATTTCCATTGATTATTACAAGACTTTTGTATCCTGTTATCATTTCAAAAGGAGAATATAAAAAGCAGAGCAACGGTTCATCAATTAATCCAATCACAACTCTAATGATTCTATAAATTTCTCATTTGTATCCTTAACTGCAAATCTAGCTATGATGAACTTGTCTTGGCTCCAAAGCGCAGGGAGTACCAATAATTGAGATAGGATGAACTGCAAATTATCCAGGGCTGCAAAAGTCGCGGCAACTGCAGTTAACACCCAAAAAAGTAACTAAAGTTAATATTTACTTTTACGGCAATATTGAAACACGCTATTATTCGCCGTTCGCAGTGTTGTTTTCAGTTTATTAAGGCTCTATATAATATTGGCGAGTTTTTGTTTTTTGTTTATCGAGTTAAAATACATTCAGATTACGTTTTTGACGCTTACTCAGATTTGTGAGCTGTGCAATGAACATACTTGATTAAATATTATGGAGCAGGTTCTCATTTTTCTTTTTGATTTGAACTACTTAATTAATACGATATATTATTGCGGGCTGTGCAAGTAGCAAAAAAAATGTGAATATTTCGTTTAAAAGATCAGTACTGGTTAAATGATTCGAAATTGAATTTACTAATTTCCTCATAATTCCTATTTAATGTGTGTGCTTGCTTTTGCTAATTACATTTAGCGACTCGTCGGAATTTCGCATCCCACTGGGAGAGATTTCGCTAATCGATTTTATTTTAGTTGAGTTAAATATCAATGTATTTATTAAGTTTGAGTCTATTGCTGTTTTATTTATTGGTGATTAATTGTTAGTTAGCTTGAACTTGAATGAATATCAAATAATTTGGATTAACTGTTATCTTTTTTTCTACTATAATTTGACTAACATTTGCAACAGCGATTTCAACTTTCATCTTGTTATATATGTAATGCATCAATGTGCTTATGTATTTTTGTGTTTTTTTTTTTTTTGCTTTTTTGTTTTTTTAAAGGTTAAATATTTTTGTTTGTTTTGCTTTAGCTGGTTGCGAATAAATATATAGAATTGTTATACATATATTGTGTGTGGTTATTAATATTATGCAATTTTGGGAGCATTTAATCCTCATCGTCCTCAGATTCGGCCTCCTGCAGCCAAGTTAACCAGGCGTTCACTTGGAACAATGCCGAGCCCTTGCCGGGATATTTGTCAGAAATCTCCTCCTTCCACAAAACGAATGCTTCCTCCTCAATGATCTCGGAATCGTACAGATATTTGAACCAACGACAGAGCATGCCTACAAGAAATAGTAATGAAAAAAATAGTTAGCTTAAATTATGGCTTCATTTGAAGTGATCACTCACCCTTGGGGAAGTTCTCGGTGTAGCAGAGGAGCTGCAGGGCATAGAGTGCCATCAGTTGTAATTCGTTTTGGCCGAGGAAGGTCTGCAGCATTTGGCTGTAGGTCTCTAGCATGGCCTGTTCCCTTTGTGTGACAGACTTCTCGGGATGCTCCTTGGGATCCATGTTGTTGGCCAGAGTTGTCTCCTTCGTTATATATTTGACAACAACGGTCATGAGGGCCTGTATGAAGCCCGGATCCTTATAGTATTTGTTGTCCACATTGGCCTTGATCCATTTATAGAAACTGTTCGGATTGGGATCGGCCTGCAGCTGCTTCAGCATCTCAGCCTGCACCTTGAGCAGGGGATAAAGGAACGATAGCTGTCGATCCTCAAGTATTTCACCCAATCGCTCCTTGTTGCGATCCACCTCTTGCAGACTGTTCATCAAATCAATTTTGCTGGCACGGAACTTTTCCTCCAGCGCATCTTTGCCAATCATTTTGTGCAGCTGCTGCAGCACCAGCAAAAACAATGGATAATGCTGTCCATTGTCCGTAAAGTTGGCAATATCAGTTAGCTTAATCAATGCCGGCTCGCAGACCGTTTTGCACAACACCGTGGCAACCAGGGCGGTAATCCTGGGATTCAGTGCCTCGCGCTCATTCATTTTGTTGACCAATTGCTTGAAGATATCAACGATCACATTCGGCTTAACAATGGATTGCTTGCGCAATGTCTGCAGGAAGCGAACGATACGCTCCAGGTAAACATCGTTCACACGGTCCAGCACCTCCATCAGCAGATTGAGGCACACCTCCTTAAGCGATTTCTCCGGCAGTTTCAACTCAATGAAACCATCAACTAACTCGGTAAATTGATCGATTTTTGTTGTCTCCTCATCCAATGTTGTTGTCACTACGGTTTCGGTTTCGTTTTCAGCTTCCTCTTGGGCTGCTCCTTCAGTTATTATTGGGGGGGTGATGGTGGTGGTCTCATCATCTTTTTGTTCGTCATAGTAGAATTTTTCCTTAAAGTAGAGAATTGCCTTCTTGGTTAGCTCCTCCTTGCTGGGTCCCTTGTCCTTCTTCTGCTGCTTGCTAAAGGCACCAGTTGCGTTGGTTGAACCAGATGGCGTTGTGGGTCGCTCGGTGGCGCCATTCTTTGAGCTGCCACCAGTCGGTTGCTCCTTGGTCTCGCCAACTCCCGCTACGGCACCACCAGCAGTCTTCTTTTCCGCGTTATTCTCTACGGCAGCTGTAGCTGTGCCAAAATTGGGCGACGAAGATGTTGCCTTCAGGCTCTTCTCCGCCTGCGGCTGACCCGTCTGCAGCGTGCGATTCTCTGTGGCATATTCAGCCGATGGTGTGGACGATGGGCGCGTTGGATTGTTCATTAGATGTGATGTGGGCGTGCCGAGCAGTGGATAATGCGAATTGGACAGCTGCGAAGTGGACTGCTGCTGCTGAGAGGAATTGCCGCTGGGCGGCGTCGAGATCGGCAATGTGGCCGGGAATTTCTGATTTTGGGAGGCAGCGCGGAACAGCAACGAGTTGGCTGCCGGACGCATCTGCAAATTCTCAACCGAATCCTGATTCGCTGTGATCATATTGCGCTTGAAACGCGGCGCCAACTCTTTACCCAGGAGCATCTGATTACTGCCACCGTATTGGCCATCGTTGTTGCGATCATTATTGCGATCGCTGTTCCGATCGTTGTTCCGATGCGAGCCACCACTGCCGCCACGAGAATCGTCGCGATTGCCGCCGCCGCCGCCAGGGCCGCCTCCAGCGCCTCCGTTTTGACTGCTGTGCTTATTGTTGTAGCGATTATTGTAGTTGCCACCACCACCACCGCCGCCGCCATTGTTGCCACCGCTGTTGCCACCCTGGTCACGATTGTTACGATCGCGATTGTTGTACTGACGATTGTCACGATCCCGATCCCGATTGTTGCTGGTCACGAAGCTGTGAGTGCATAGAAAAAGAAAGGGACGGTTATTGATTAGACGTTGAAGAGATGTCAGATTACCGTTGTACTTACGGTGATACGATGGGTGAAGCTCCCGTAACGCTCAGGCCGCTAAACATGTCATTGTAGCCGCCTGGCTGTATGTTGAGATGGAATCGATTCATCCAGCTGTCGCCGTCGCGATCATTGTTGCGCATATCGCGATTGCGATTGGCGAATGGTGTGCGTATTATTGAGTCATCGTCCGAGCGTATTTGCTTTATGGGGACGGGTCCCTCGGCGCTGCCGCCAACTTTACGGGGTATCCAGTGATTCTGGCGCAGTTCGATGACATCCTTTAGCATGAAGCGTATCCTTGGCGGATATTCAGTTGACTGTGAACGACGTTCCAACGTCTTAAAGTACTGGTTCATCAGCTCTTTGACCTGTTCTGAATCCAAATTCTTGCCGCAAGTCTTGAGCAATTGAGCCAGGCATTCCATGTCCTCGCACATCTCCTGCGCACCGGCCGTACGCTTCTTCTTCTTATCCAATAGCTCCATAATGCACGCATGCAATACATTGTTCGATAGCATATCCAATTTATTGAGCTCACCAATGAACTTGACATTGCCGAGCATGCGCTGCTTGGCCAGATGGCGTCGCTCCTCCTCGTCAGCCTCATTCTCGGGCGGTGGACGATTATCGTTCGCCTCGTCGCGCTTCAGGCGATTGTTGAACTTATCGCGACAGACGGCGATGAGCAGACGCAGAAAGGTGCACGAATTGTTTGGTTCCTTTTCAAACGGCGCTTCCTCGGACAGACGCTTGCACAGCTGTGCATACATAGACGAGTATTTCGGCTCGTCCAAGGCTTTGTCGAAAATTAGCAGAATGACACCATTTAAAATGGCAATTGAATTCAGATCGAGTTTGAGTAGTTCATCGCTTAGCTCTTGGAATTTCTCCGGTGTTAGTTTGTTAAGAATGCCACGCACACGTCGAAAAACAGCATCATTCTTTTCGCTCTGGGTGAGGCCATGCTGTGGACGCAACGATGGCGGTATCCAGCGGCCAGTTATCTGTTGTTGTTGCTGCTGCTGTTGTTGTGCGCCTCCAGTTGCTCCTGCACTGCTAGGCGGTGGTGTTGCCGACTTGGCTGGCAACTGTTGCAATTGTTGTATTTGTTGTTGCTGCTGATGCTGTTGTTGCTGCTGATGCTGTTGATGTTGTTGCTGCTGGTGCTGTGCTCCACTGTTGCCGCTCCTAATGCTGCTTTGGCCAGCGCGCTCGTAACGCTCGTCGTTGTTGCCTCGATTATTGCTATAACGATTGGCAGGATGTCCGTTGCGTTCTAGACTGTTGCCACCGTAGCGATCCTCTGCGTAACTCTGCTCCCTGTTGTCCCTCTCCCTTTCCCTATAGTTGTCACGGCTGTTGCTGCTGGTATAGTCGTCGCGATAGCGTCCACCGCTCAGGCTGCTGTTGCCATCGTTGCGTGATGCGTAATTTGACTTGTTCGGATTACCGCCACCAACAGATGATGAGGTGTTGTTGCTGTTGCTGCCCGCGCTGCCGCTTCCGCTGTTGCCGTAGTGACGCTGCTGTTGTTGTTGTTGCTGCTGTCCACTGCTGCTGCTGGTGTTGCTGTTGTGGCTGCCAGTGTTGCCATTGCCATTTAGTGTCTCGTAACGTGAGCTGCTGTTGCTGCTCCTATAGTTGCTGCCCGAATTGGTGTTTAGATTACGATTATAGTTACCGCCGCCATCGGAGTTTGTGTGATAGTTGTTGCGACTACCACGATGGACTCCAAGACCACTGCTACCGCTGCCGTTATAGTTGCTGCTGGAGCTATCAGCGTTTACGCCTGGCTGCTGACTACCGCCACCGCCGTTGTTGTTGTTATTATTGCCGCTTGCACCCAAAATGTCGCTATTTTTGTTATAGTAACGCGACGACGACGACGAATCGTTTTGATATGATCGTCGAGGCCTTGGGCTTAGCTCCGAATCGTGTTGACGAATTTTGACGGAATTTTTATTATAGCCAGTGGAAAAGTGTCCGCTTGGGCCACCAATTTGTCCAGCACTTACTCCGCTTGTTGCTGATGATGCACCAACACCACCACCACCTGCTGATCCTACTCCACCAACACTTGTCCGATTACCGTTGCGAGTGGCCAACAGGGATTCGTTGCCAGATTTGTTCGCACGATAATTGCCCGTTGAATTGGTTGTACCCTTATCGATTTTAACCAGATTCTTCAAATTATTGAACGTATCAGTGGCAGTTGTAATGGGTAAAAGATTTGGACTGGTATTGAGCAGAGTTTTTTGTCCCAATGCCGACGCCGTTGTTGTTGCTGCTGCTCCTGGTGTTGTTGCTGATTGTGGTGTCGGTGGTGTTTGGCCGCCTCCGCTGCTGTTGGTGCTGCTGCTGCTGGTGACGCCTAAAACGGCGCCGCCGCCTCCGCCTCCACCGCCGCGATTGGTCAATTGATCGTAATTGCGCTCGATAATATCGTTTTGTTGGGCCGTTATTACCAAACGCAAATCGTTGACGCCGCCGCCGATGCTCGTCGTATCACCGGTACTGGTGCCTCCCTCAATGGTGATCGTTTTGGCGCACTGGCGAAACTGATCTATGATGACGCCTGCCTGATGCCCGTTGCTAGTACCGTTAGCCCAACGTTGCGGCGGACTATCGTCGTAAGTGTGCAAAAGGGGAGCGGCGTCGTACGTTGATAGTGGAATGGTGATAATTTTTCTTTATCGACTCGGGAGCGAAAAAATTTCAATACTTCTCTCTCCTCTCTCTTTCTTTCTGTTTGTCTCCTCCTTGTTTGTTGCAGGCCTCACACGGTTATAATTTGTAACTCGTGAAGGAAGCTCTCTGTCTCTTTTTCGCTTTGTTAATTATCGTTGCTTCTTATTTGATCCTGCAGATAACTCGCTCTTTCTATATCTCTTTCCCTCTTCTGTGTTGTTCGACAACACTCCACACACGTGAAACAAAACAGAAATTTTGTATAGTACACACAGGACACACGCACACAGAGACACACACACAAAATATATCTATATATCTATATATATATATATATAGGCTGAGTATATGCAAATGATGGGGATCCCTTAGGTTGCTTAGTCAAAAGGTTCTCGTTTGCTTCGGCTGCTTCTACTTCTGCTAGATTGATTCTGCGTGCTTTCTCTTCCGGATTTAGGTAAGGTAATTTGTATAGTAGATTCCTGTCTAATCGGATTTTGCCTGGTCCGTTGCTGCTTCTTGCCGCTTACGCTTATAGGAATCCTGTAAACATATATAAAAAAAAAGAGAAAAAGAAAGAAGTCGTACCAAAATATTAATAATGCAAAAAGTTTCTTTCACAGAAAATCTAAACGAGAAAAAATTGTGTGGTGTAAATATTATACATACAGGCGACACTACAAATGACAAATGTACAAATGGAAATAATAAGATATTCGAAAAAAAGCCGTAAGTAAATTCGAAGGCTTTCTCGAAACTGCTTTTCACACACAAACGCACACTCACATACATATTCTTTACTTTATATGAGCAATTAAGCAGTCGCCTCACAGCTGTTTAAAAAGTGCTCGGTTCAACATTTTGATTCGCTCGTGATTTTTCAGTGAAAAGAGTGCTTGGCTTAAAAAAAAAAACAAAAAAAAACAGCTTGTACTACACTAAATAAATACAACGGTTGTTTGCCACTATTGGATGGCGTCAGACGACGGCAATGGGAAGCTATCAGAGAAGTTTAAAAACTGGAATTTTAATGAAAATAACCTCGCAAAACACCTTCAAGTTTATTTCACATTTCCCCCACACACGACGCAACGCAATTGAGCGCCACAAACACACACACAAACGACTAAATGCTGTGTTCTCGCTTTAGCTTGGGGAAATGTGTTTGCTTGCAAGTGTGAGTGTAAGTTTATGTACAGCTGCGTGACGGCGTTGGCGTCTTAATGCGCAGCTAAAGTGCACTTTATTATGTACACATATTTATATTGTTGTATGTATGTAAATTAAATTAGTTAAACTGCTCAATGCACAATTGAAATGCACTTTAATTGATTTTAATATGTGTGTTGCACATTTATCTAGGGGCTACACCTCACGAACTGGTCCGATTGCTTTTGTTCTTTGTTGTTGGATTTTTTTCTTTGCTCAGATTGAGTTGCCATATGTGTAATACATATAGAAAATCAAACTGGGATGTGGATGCTCACGTATCTCTCTCACTCTTACACACAAACACATAATATATACACGTGTTTGTGTAACTGTGTACTCATTTTGCTAGACGCTGATGCTGCGCACAAGCAAACGAATTTCTCAGTGTCAGTGTCCTTTCGTTGTGTGCGTGTGTGCCTGTGTGTGTAGAGGTTTATGGCCTCTACTAGAGGAGGAGCTTTTGTTGGTCGTTCGCAGTTTTTGCGTTCTGCGCCATCGAATTAAAGTCTCTTGACCCCAATAAAATTTACTAGATGGGCGCTTTGCGTTGTTATTCTGTTGATTAGCAGCTCGCTGCTAAGCATAAACAAAATTATTTCGCAGCAGAAAGTGACTCACATTCACTGGCTACAATTTTGTTAGAAAATATTTCCACTCAAAGAGACAAAATATACACACATATAAGCGCATATTTATATATATATATATGCATCGGTGTGTGCAAGTTCAATTTGATATTGCAAATGAAAAGCTCGCCCCAAAGCAACCCTGAGCTGGTTTCATAGTTAGTTTACTTGAGTTTCTGTCTGTATTGCTGTATTGGTTGACACAACCCGCTTGCAATTTAATATCTTATAAGCACCCCCAAAAGTGCCCAAATGTAAAACCACCCCAAAACCAAAAAAAAAGAGGCAGTGTGCATATTTGCCGCCCTGTGAGCGTTGCAGCAGCGCAAAGACATCGACGTCGACGACCCCGACCCGAGTATAAAAAGCAACGACTACAACAAGAGACCCAGTTGTGGATGATTTTGACCTCAATTCGAATGAGTCGTCGTTAAGTAAACCCCACTAGAAAATACTTGATGCCATTTCCAATGACACACACACAATAAAAAAGTGAGCAGGAATTGAATTGCGCTCAGCAAATACCTAAATTAATTTTTATTCATCAATGCAATGACCCGCCCTCATTTTCTCTTGAGCCATAAATACCCGGCCTGTTTTCAGTATACCCTGCAACTAGTTATTAGTTATTTCTACTTTTTACAGTGCTTTCGTCATACAAAGTGCACACACACACACACAATACGAATACAGTGTATTCGTGTGCTTGCATGTGTGTGCGTACAAACGTGTGTGGCTGTTTCACAAAGATAAAAGCGTACACGGAAAATCAAAATGAAGCTGCATTGAAAGCGAATCGAAAAACTCAATCTCGACCGAGGAGAAAAGAGAAGGGGAAGAGAAGAGAGACAGACATAAGCGTGCAGCAGCAAAGGCAACGTCAACATCAGTTTTTCCGCTGTGTGCCGCCGCCATTTTGTTTGCTGGCACTTGACGTTGCTTTTGCTTTTGCTTATGCTGCTGCTCTTCTCTCGCTCTATCTACCTACATACATATTTATTTTATATGCATACACACATACATACACATATTTCTTTGTATTTTGAGTGAATCATTTTTGTATTTCTTTGTTAATTTCATGCAGCGCATTTTCATTTTTTTTTCTTTCACTCAATTTACACAAATTCCCCACTATTGGATATTTCACTTTTATTGATTCAGCGTGAAATTACTGTGTTAGCGAAGACGAAACGAGGACGTTCCAAATGTAAATTTGTATGTACATGCAATGCACGAGTACATCATGGAACAAATTTTGTAGGCTATAATTTTTTCATTATCTTTTTTTTTTCATAACGCTAGCACACTTTGCATTTCAAATTGAACAGAAAATGACACATTTTTGTATATGTAAAACACGAAAATAGTAATAAGCTCCGAACTTTCTCCATCTTTATTGTACTAACCTCTATAAATTACTGACCGAATGGCAACTTTTTTGCGAAAATTACTACCACCAGTCCGACGTGCTGCAGGAGAATCGACGGTATTATCGCTTTCTGCCAAAGATGGCGTGCTCTTCGATGTATGTGAAATTATCGATATGCATAAATTTTTCTATCGACAGCACAATCAAATTATTGGAATAAATATCTTTGTTGTTAACATATTAAATTGAGTAAATTAAATCTTGATTTTAAGTCGATATTAAGTTTCTAGTAATGTTAGCTACTGTTCATACAAAATGCATTTATTACACAGCATTTAGTTGTACTGCCAGTGTGACCACATTAGTTTAATATGATAGTTATCGAGTATATGCACATCGATTGTTCAAAACACAGCTGATTCTATTTCAATCTCACGCAGTTCCAAGCGTTCCCCTCAGTTTGTTTATATTCAGAATTGGGGGCGTGAGTACATCGGTCGATATATATATGAGAAAAATGAGCGACGCCAGCATTTTACAATTTGCGCCATTTGAATCGTTTGTGTCGCCCACGTTCTGGCACAAATTAGCTGAACTGAAATTGGACTACGATCGTCTATCGGATGCAGAACGGTCAATTTCTGGCCATTACACAAATCGCAAGGCGTCTGGTTGTCTGCTCGAGGTTGATTACACTGCGTACAATAGGTAAAAAAGATTGTTGTCCGATAAGGGAACATCATGTACATTTTAGTTGCATTACTATCGTTTAATTTGCATTGTTTCCCTTTGGCAGTGCGGCGCAAGCACCTAAATTCAGCCATGCAGCCGTCGGGCATATCTACAATAAAAACACCATTGAGGAGTTCAAGGCACTGGACAAGTCGGCGCTGCTGGCAGATGAGGGCAAACAACTGTTGGCTGATATGAAAAGCGGGCGAGCGCTGAACGATCCCAATTTATTGGCGCGTTTCTTTGTGCTGTCGTTTGCCGATCTCAAGTGTCACAGTTATTACTACTGGTTCGCCTTCCCCTGCCCACTGACGCCCACATTGAAACTGGAATGCTCCCCGATAAGGCTAAAAGAACTGCCCAATTGTGGAACTATTGCAGCTGCTATTCGTGCATTGCCTGCGGAATCGCAAAACTTTTTCATCTTGTATGCAAATGAGCGGGAAAATGTGTGCGAAACGCGCAGCTTAAGCACTGCCTTAACCCATTTTAATGAGAGAGAAGCGCAGCATTATTATTACTGCTTTGCGGATGCCAGCGAGTATGAGAATCCAGCATGGCTAATGCGTAATTATGTCGCCTTTCTGCTGCACCAATGGTAATTATCAAAGAACAATAATAATACACTCAAAATGCGCTCTTACGTATTCTTTGACCGGTAATTTGGGAGAGATATTTATTGTACTCAGCGAAATAAAAACAGAGCGCAGCTGAAAGGAGGGAAAGTGGAACAGTTGAATATTGAGTGATATATTGCAGAGAGCGAAGCACAAATACTCAAATACAAATAATCTTAATTTTCCTCATTTTAGCCCAACACTTGTTGGACAAACACTCAATTTTATTGGTCTGCGATACGATCAGCAAATGGAATTGGACAATAGCCCGATATGGCGAGTGTGCCAAGCAGAGCAATGCAATTACGACGAACTGCAATTTGTGGGCTGGGAACCGAATGCCAATGGCAAAATGGGTCCACGCTTGGCCAACATGCGCGACAGCATGGATCCAGCCAAGTTAGTCAACTGCTCAAAGCCAATTATATGAAAATAACAATACTTCTTTTAGACTGGCAGAAAACTCTATTAACTTAAATCTGAAGCTGATGAAGTGGCGACTGGTGCCAGATTTGAATTTGGAAATCTTGGCGCAAACTAAATGTCTGCTTTTTGGCGCAGGCACTTTAGGCTGTGCTGTGGCTCGCAATCTGCTGGTGCGTCTACTTCATGTACCCTTATGTGTCTAATTTATGCATATGATTTGGATTCTTTTCAGTCTTGGGGCTTCAAGCACATCACGCTGCTGGACAATGGCAAGGTGGGCTACTCGAATCCCGTTCGCCAGAGCCTCTACACGCATGCGGATGCAGTGGCTGGCAATCGGATGAAGGCCACTACGGCGGCTGCGCATTTGCTGGAGATTAATCCCAGTGCGGTGACCAAAGGATTTGTCCTAGAAATTCCAATGCCTGGCCACACCATAGGCGAATCCCTGCGCCCACAAACTGTACAGTATTTGCAGCTAATTGAGCAGCAGGTGCTGGAACATGATGTCATCTTTCTGCTCACTGATTCGCGTGAGAGTCGCTGGCTTCCCACGCTGCTGGGAGCGGCCCACTCTAAGGTGTGCTCTCAGTCGAAGATTGTGTTATAATGTTTATGATTTAATATTATTATTTGCTGCAGATTGTGATCAACGCAGCGTTGGGCTTTGACAGCTACCTGGTGATGCGTCATGGCAGCACGCGAGAGGAGTCGGGCGATGGCCAGCAAATCCAGCATATTGATGGACTCAAGTGCATTGCTGGCCAGCAATTGGGTTGCTATTTCTGCAATGATGTCACCGCGCCCGGCAATGTGAGTGCTCGAGCCAAGATTTAACAAACACTTTTATAAACTTTCAGACTTATATATAGATATAGATGGCTTAGTGGTGTATTGTACAGATATTCCAATTTATAATCCATACTTATGGCTAGGCACATTCGTAATCGTGTCGCGAATACTTCTCAAATCCAGCGCAAGTTGGATCACCCGTTTGCATATGATCGACTCCGGCTATTTGGATGACCAGGCCATTGATTGTGGTCACCTTGAAGCCGACCAGGTTCATCATGGCGTTCGGTGTGCGCCACGTGTAGCTAAAGAAATTGTAGCCATCCACAGCGGTCATCACTTCCCGTTCCGTAAACGCCAGTGCCAATTTAAATTGCTGATTGAATTTGAAGGGAAACTTGCCATGGCGCTCCTCAACCCCAAAACTGCAAAGGGCACAACAAATGTCAAGATTAGCTTCAAGCGAACTTTAAATAATGTTTGATTTGGGGGACTTACTCAAAGTTCTTGTTCATGGAGTTGCGCACAACGATCTGCTCTTGGAAACGCACACTGAAATGCAATTCCTCGCGCTTCGTATCCGAATCCATAAACTTCAGTATAAACTGGCCACGATCATTCCCAAAGCAACGCGCTGTCAGCACAATCACATGTCCGGGACTGAACAATATCGGCTGATCGTTGCTAAAGGCCTTAAAATAGTCTGCGGCTTGTATGGCTGGCCAGGGATTCGGAAAGACGAGGCGATGATCGACCTGTTTGATCACCTGTATCTGATCCCGGATCTCCACAGCTCGTATGCTGTTTACTGGCAAACGGTATCGGAATTTGCAAAACTCTCGGCCATTCACCGATATGTGAAAGCAATCCTCGGTGGCCAAAATGTACACCATGAAGAACTCGCCGCTCACAATTGGATTGGGCAGCGTTACATTGTTCATGACCTGTGTCTCCTCCTCACCCCAAATGCCGTGCAGTCGGGCATTGCGGACGATCATATCTTTTCGAAAGTAGCAGGAGAAACGCAAACCGATATCCGCATCTGGATCCACCGTTGATTTCGCCGTGCACAGATTGATGTGGAATCTACAATGGCCACAATTATACAATTTAATGTTGGCTTAGTCATTTTGTTAGGGGGCGATAAGAGCACTTAGTCATTAGTTGCCTGCAGATTGCGCCTGTGTACTTTACCTGGCGGCACCATCGATAGTCTTGGCCACAATTTCCAGCACATGGCCAAATTCAAGGGGATGCGATAGATTTCCCGTATATTCTGTTAACATATTTAATCAGCGGTAATTTAATAATATTGTTATTAGGTAAACGATTTAAGGCGATACTTTTATCGACGCTGCAAACAGCAAATCTGCATTGTTACTGCGAACGTTCAATGAAATCAGTATATTTTGTGGGCCTTAAAAATCGTCGCCCTCTCTCAGTGTGGGGTTTTTTTTCTGATTTTCCACGGTGAGCGCTATGCGCTCAATTGAATTTTTGCTTTTTATCTTATCAGCAATGACTCCAGATATTCCACAGTTTGTGATTGTACTCAAAAGGTTACGTACTTTGCTACTTGTTTAAGGTATTGTTTTAGCCACATTTTATGTTGTTTACTTGGCGCTCGCACGCTCAGCTGACTTACTCAATGGCATTGTTTTTTTTTTTATCGAAAGCTCACACCTGTAGCTTTTGCTGATACTGTAAGATGAAAGCTTGCATGCTGTTAGCATCCAAGCAGCGTTAAAGTCTTCCTTACAAATTGTGAGCTGCATTAGCAATTTGCTGCACTTATAACAGTTCTAACTGGCTTAGTAGCACTATATTTTAAGGTGTAATTAGGCACTGTGTTAACCATCACATGGAAAAATACAACAACTGTCACTAAAGCTTTTATGATATTGATCTTACAGTCGCTTAAAGATCGCACATTGGATCAACAGTGCACTGTTACACGACCCGGCGTCTCTAACATTGCAGCCAGCTATGCAGTGGAGCTTTTAGTGTCGCTGTTGCAGCATCCCCAGAGGGAAATGGCACCCGCCTATTATGCCAACAGTCGCGAACAGGACAAATCGGAGGTGCAACAACCGGAGGGACTGTTGGGCATCTTGCCGCACTCCATACGCGGCATGCTGTGCAACTATGAAAACATTTTGCCAGCCACCCAAAAGTTTGCGCAGTGTATTGCTTGCTCGGAGGTATGTAATTATTAATATTAATATAATTAATAATAATACAAAAATGTAATATATCTATTTGATATTCTAGCGTGTTTTGGCGGCCTATCGCAGCGAGGGACATGCATTTTTGTTTAAAACATTCGAAACGGCCAAGTATTTGGAGGATTTAACAGGCATTTCTGAGTTTAAGCGTCTCGATAGTGAAGTAGGCTAAATACATGAGATATGAGCTGTTATCAAGTTTGTTTACACATACTTAATCTTTATTTCAGATTATCGACTTCGATGAAGATCAATTTGATTTGTCCGAGGCTGAGGATGATTAGCTCAAGTCATAGCATTTAATATTTTACTTAAGCTTATTCAATACCAAAAATATGTGTCTTTGTGTTGTGCTTTGCAATGCACTTAAATAATGAAATATATTTATTATATATAACACGTGAATACCTCAACCACACGGTTAATGGGAGGAGTCGTTATAATGCCATTTGCATCCAGGAACCATTTTGCACTTAACATTTCAATATCAGCCTAAACGAAAAGGGTTGACAATTATATATATTTGATTGTGCAACGAATATTTTATGCGAAATTTGGAAGCATTTTGTTGTCATGTAATACAAATAAATAAATATAATCTAGCCATTTTTTATAAATTCATACATCTGCAACGATGCCAGATTACTTTCAAAATATAAATGGATTGTAATTATAATATGTACCTGTATTAACATATTTTGCAGCTTTTATCGAATATTATATGTTTAATAAAGATTGATTGTACAACTGTGTAAAACATTGTCTATAAAATTACTCTCTGGTAGCAAGTCTGAGAAAAACTGCAGCAGCATAATACAGACAAGTATTTTCACCATAATTACAAAATAATAAATCAATTGCTAATGCTGTTTATTCAGTTGTGTTTCATTTCTAAATTGGAAAACTGAGAAGAGAAATTTCAAATAGATGGAAAAAATTGATAGATTTGTTTTGAATACCAGATTAAGATTACAGTTTGCTTGCGACAAATAATATTATTCGAAATGAGATGCTTTCAGTCCGCAGGCCTAGACTCATACAAATTTTCGCCAAATCGTTGACAATTTCCTGTTTGTTATTGTTTTTTTATTTTAGAAGTGACGACAATCGATGTTGTTCTGGGGTTTTTTTAATGTGAAAATAATTACGATTTTAACAGCAACATGTTGATAATAAAAATATGTGCAAATAATACCCATCAAACGCATCACAATTAAAAAACAGGTGCTTTGATTGACCTGCAAAGAGATCAATTTTGCAATCAATTAAATCAACACGAAAGTTCATTACACCCAAATGGAACGGAATGTAGAAAGCTAAGGGTCAATAGTTTATGCTAATAGGAGCAGTGTTTTTATCGGGGTTAATTAATTCTGGTCAACAACAACAGAATCTGCCTGTTCTGGAAATAATCTATTGAAATTGGATTTGCTTTTTAAATCCGAAGAACCTTATTACCTACCGCATGTTGTTTATCTCTGCATAGATTTGTAAAACAAACAACAAAAAACTGGACATATATATGTACAGTTTGTCAAGAAAGTGCTTGGACACAGGACAAAATTAACCTTTGCTCAAACATTTTTTGCCTTTAATTTTGTCTTAGTTTTGCTACTGAAAATTGGAGTTCGTAAAACTAGATAAAGCAAAAATGAAAAAGATTCATTAACTTGAAATATTTTGAAATTTTAAATAACTATGCCATAAATAGGATTTTGGACTTTCTGAGAGATGAATATTTCGTGTGTCCAAACACTTTCTTGACAAACTGTGTGTTCATATCAGTGCTACTCATTCCCAAACAAATAAAGTCATTTGACCCTAGGGTCTAGGCCAAATCAACAAAAACCACTCTCTTCAGGTTTGGCTTCCCACTGAGCCGATATTATCTGCTTTCTTCTGCAAATATCGACAGGCAACAACAACAACAACAACAACGAGAAAACTGTCTTCATAATTAATAGTGGTTGATGGGTCTGCCAAAGGCAACTCCGCCAACAACATACATTTTTCAATGGCTCGCAGAAGCGCAAACAAAAACCAAAAACGAGCCAGGAACAACAACAACAACAACAGCAGCAGCAGCAGCAGGCGAAGAAACAACTCAGCGTGACAAAAACAAAAAAAATGAGCAGAAGAAAGAGAAGTAAAGACAAAACACAACAAGACGAAATATGCAAATAACAAACAGCAACAATGGCTGCCTGCGGCTGTGTTCGCTGCTGCCGTCGCGGCATGCGAAAGCGCTCAAAATGCCATTCGAGTCCGGTGAGTGTCACTCAAATTGCGTTTTGAGTGAAAATGACTGACGTTTTGCATGGGCCAACGGATTTCCATAAATTGGTGAAAGATACCTAAAATGGGCACACAAACCAAGTGAACGTGCTTCCAACTGGTAAAGTCTGTCATATCCAACAGTTGTCTACGAAATCCGACAACTATTTATATAATTTCAAAGTGTAATTTTTGTTTTCCAAAAAGGAGCAACAACAAAATGGTGAGTGCGACAATTAAAACAATGCCACATCCTGCTGCATTTGACTGGTAAGCAAAGTGCATTTTGCTATTTGCTAATTGTGTTCACATTTTCCGACAGTTGGAATTTCTTTTGTATTTTTGGAGTCAGTTTTCACTGCGCACTTAACCTGTTGCGAAAGTTGTGCGCCAAGTTGGCCGTTTTGAAATATTGCAAACCGTTTTCAAATCTTCAATCAGGCTTAACGCACTCAAATTCTCTCTCGGTCTCACTCTCCCTCTCTCTCCCTCTCTCTCTTTCTCTCTCGCTCTCACTTTGGAATAACAACAGTCGATTGCCAAATTATTAGCTTGCGGCCAAAATTTCTCATTGAAGTGCGGTTTTTGGCTTCTTTTTTGACGTTATGAAAGCACGTTTTCAACATAATTTGTAGGCTTTATTTGAGCTCATCAAAATTTGAGCTCAAAAAGAATTGAATATGTGCAAATGTTTTTTAATGATTCTCAATTAATCATTGCTTTTGAGTTATGTAAAGTCAAAACTAGTTTGCCCAAAAGTATGCAATATATATATATATATAATGTATAATATTCATAATTTTCAAACTCTTTGAATTTGAAATTGTCCTATAAATTCAGCTATTTCTAACAAATCATTTAAACACGTTTATATATATTGCATTGTGTATTGTGTTCCACAGAAAATATATTATAATATTATATATGCATATGAAACTCATTAACTGTGAAATCATCTTAAATTGTTGTCGTTTTTGATAGTTAGATTATTAAATCAAATCATCATCAATTGTTAGATAGGTTTATGGCAGATCAAAATTTATATTTTCTTTGTATATATGTACATAGCCGTTGGTCTGCAAGGAAATCTAATTTTCGTTGTTTGCAGAAAAAATCATTCAATTTCTAAGTTGCATTAAATGGGAATGTTTAACAAAATTGGATGTTTTTGAAATATTAAAATATGACACAAATGAAATAATCTGTCGATGGTGCGGTGATTTTTCATAGGTAAAAACCCATTGAAATAATTAATATTATATTGTACAAGCCATGAAATTGTTGAGGCCATGAACATGGGGCACACGTCAGCAGCAGATAGATTAATCTGAATTTGACTTATCAGTGACTACATATATCTATCTATTAATATACATATATATATGTATATACATATATTATGATATATATATTATTTAAGAAAATACCGACTAAATCCAGTTTTCTCCGTTGCAATGCGTGTGCCTCCGTTTTGATGGAACTATTTGATTTATTTAGATCGACCCGAGATCGGACGTAATTCATCATGTTATTATTGATAATGGTGGGGTGAGCATTGTTTTTGCTTTGACACTCAACGGGCATATATGCAGCATATATATATATATATATATATATGCGTATTTATATGAAATCTTCGGATTGTTGCCTGACAGTAGCATTCGCAATCAGTAGGTTGACTAAAGCAGTCTGAGCTCGGAACAATCCCAGTGCAGATTATAATTATAATAATATAAACTAATTCGTAGAGCGAATTATTCAATAAATACTGATACAGTTATCAGTCAGGGAGAGAGCATTACAAAATACGTAATTCATTTAAATCAATCAAGAAGTCAGTTTATAGCGATTATAAATCAATGCTGAGTAGTTTTCCATTCACTTGATCTGGCTAACGAATGCAGTAGTTTTACAAAATATTTTCTACTTTGCCTAATCTCGATGAATTCCCTCTTCCAGGTCAATCAGAGCAAGTGCAAAATGGCATTGTCCAAAATTGATACGATCGATGCGGAAATGGAGCACATCGATCAGGAGAAGTATTTGCGACAGGCCACACAATATTATTGCGCGTTGGAGAAACCGCTGAAATACGGACCGGCTGTGGATACACTGCCGGATCTGGTGCAGGCGCTACATCGCGAATTCGAGTCGAACTATGTGAACATCGAGATGGTCAATCACCTGATGTTGGCCTACAAATCGAACCCCAAAGATTGGCGCAAATATGCCAAGTTCGATCGTTACACGTACACCCGGAATCTGGTCGATGCCGGCAATGGCAAGTTCAATCTGCTCATACTGTGCTGGGGCGAAGGACACAGCTCCTCGGTGCACGATCATGCCGATTCGCATTGCTTCATGAAGATGCTGAAGGGTGAGCTGCGCGAGAAACGCTATCGTTATCCCAATCGGCCGGATAACGATCGAGTCCAGCAGCAGCAGCAGGAGCTGGAGCATCATGGAGAGATCGATGATCGTTCGTTGGTGGAGATGGGTGAAACGCCCATTCCACTCAATGATGTGGCCTATATAAATGGTAAGTTCATTGCTTAGTAAACTAACCAAATTGCAGCCATTTTATGCATGATTTCATGCCTTACTTTTTAGATAATTTGGGGCTGCATCGTGTGGAGAATCCAAGTCATGCGGATACATCCGTTTCCCTGCATCTCTATTGTCCGCCCTTCGACACGTGCAGCATCTTCCAGGACAATTGCACGAAGAGCACCGCCAAGGTGACATTCTGGAGTAAATACGGTGTTCGAACCAAACTCAATGAGCAATAGATAAATGTGCAATTCCAATTTATTTGTTATGTAATTAATCCATAGGTCTCGCTATTATAAGTTTATATATTTCTTGACACGTACACACATACATATATATATATAAGTTTAGCTATACCAACAAAAAAAGAGAGAAAGAAAAATAATCAGAAAAAAGAACTGCAATACATAAGCCAAATTTGACAAAAAAGCGAACGAAAGTGCCCCAAAACAACAAGCTTATCGATGCCGGCTTGAACCCGAAGTTGTTATCAGTTGTGCCAAAAATTAGAATTGCTGCTCAACAATCTTGGCTCTCTGCTATTCGCGCAATAGCGATCTCCTGGGCACCCCTCTGTCGAGAGTCTTCTTTATGTTCTTCAACAGACCCGGCAACAGATCGATATGCCTATCCACACAGCCACCGGTGCAGACCTCAAACAGATGCTTCGATCGCGACATTTCATGCTGGCTGGGATTTTTGCCTAAATGGGAGTGTGCATCGCTGTTGCATTCCTGGACAACAACAAGAGGAAGAGGGTGTCTTTGTGAGACTCGTTCTGTTTGCAGCAGTTTGTAAATATATAATGAATCACTCAATATATGAGTGTAAAATCTTCGGCATGCCAAAGATAGCAGTGCTTGCTCGATTTCCATTTGGGGAAATTGTTTTTGGCCCGCTCACCTTGACACAGGTTTGCAAGCGATTCTGAAACTGTCCCATCTCGTTCTGCAGATAATCTTGGGCGTCCATCAATGGTGAGGCACACTTCTCGATGCAACGTTGCACGCTATCCATAGTGCCGCGCTCATCATCACAACAGTTGGCGGCACAGCGATGCATTGAGGACTTTTGGAGTTGGTTGGCATTTTGTACTTGGTTAGGCTCTGTGTGTGTGTTGCATGCAACTCACCTGCATGCGACGCAAATGGGAGCGATACATGTCCTCAATCATTTCGGTGATGGCGCCTTCGAGGCGTTGCTTTTGTTCTTCCACCATCAGATTTTGTATAATTTCAACAATTTTGGCAAAAATGAAAACAATTTCAATGTGTCTATGGTAATATGTGTGCTTTATAACAGATTCCCTTCGATATGATTGCTTTTATAAAGCAAACTAGGTTTACAATTTGTTTGCCATGAAAATGAGACAATTATTAATTAAATTTTACGTTTTTCACAGGGTTCATTTGTATATACTTCATATACTTCAGATTAACAATTTAGGTAAATAATGTGTAAATGCAATTTGTTTTGACTATAGCTTAGACTTGTTGCATAGGTTCCGGTCCTTTAGCTAAAACCGATTTCATGGTTTTCATCAGACTGGGAATAAGACCAACGTGCTTATCAACACATTGAATGGCGCAGCGTTCAAATTGATCCGTGTATTTGGCGATTTGTTCCTCTTTGGGATTGGCCGGCATTTTTACTTTGACATCGTCATTGCACTGCTGTATAACCGAATTGGAGAAGAATAATTAATATATATATCATTACATACATAACAGATATATCACTCACCATGACGCAACGTTGAAGTCTGCCCTGAAATTCGCCCACTTCATGTTGAACGTAGTTGTGTGCATTTGTAATTGGTGTTGAGCAGCGATCGACGCAACGTTGCACGCTGTCTACGCTGGAGTTGCCGTCCTGGCAACACTTTGCCGCACACAAATGCATTTCTGTCTGAAGGAAAAAAACATTGCATTTAGTTCGATATTCTAATTGGATACTTTGGCACGCGGAACTCACCTGCATTTTACGTAGATGCGATTTGTCCATGTCCTCGATCAGCTCGGTAACGGCCGATTCAACGCGTTGACGCTGTTGTTGTATCATTTTAATAGGTTTAGTGTCTTCTAATTAGGTGCAACTACTGATTTCGTAATGAACCAAATAGAATTATAGCCGGCTACGCAGCGTGTTTTGTAATTCATAACGATAATTGGCTAATATCGATATCTAGTCCAATCGATAGCGAGCCAAGTCAGCTGTTGCAGTCATTAGCGATACTTTATTTACAAGGCAAACCGATTTGGTTGCAATTTGCACTTGTTCTGTTTCCTATTTAACATTTTGATTAATTAAAAACATGACGCTGCTGCACAAACTAAGCCGAGTTACACTGCGGGTCAATGTATATCGTCAGATATGCGGCAAACAGCGTGCCTTTAGCAATGAAACAACAACAAACAATACCAATCTGACCGAGGATGAGTTGGAAACCGGAAGCAAAGGCGGCTTTGCCCGGGCCTTTGAGAAATATACAGCGCCTGCAGCACCAGAGGCAGCTCCAGTGGACAACCAAAGCTTTGCCTCACTGCTGCGCAACTCCAAGTTCATTGATGTAAGTTGCTGGCATTGCCATGCATGTCACACGCTGCAATGTTTATGTAATCTCTCAATTTTTGGCAGCTGGGCGCTGCTGAGGGCAAAGTAGTCAGTGGCAAAATATTCAATGTTGTCGGCGATGATCTTTATATAGATTTTGGCTGGAAATTTCACTGTGTGTGCAGCCGACCAGCGCGCAATGCCAGGTAAGATTCTATGCCTACTGCTGTTTAACAAGAATTTATATGATTTAAATTCCTAATCCCCTCCAGCGAATATGTGCGTGGGGCACGTGTGCGTCTGCGTGTCAAGGATTTGGAGTTGTCCACGCGATTCTTGGGCTCCAGCAAGGATATTACCATACTGGAGGCAGACTGCCAATTGCTGGGCCTGATCTCGACGCCCACACGCCAAGCGGCCACAACACAGCCCCGAAGCACATTTACGGCACCAAGAATGGACGCATTGCTCTAAGAGATTACATCTATTGTCCAGTTGATAGTAACATATAAAATAATATATATACACATAATGTTTGTTAAACGGTTGTAAACTGAAAGACCTCGTAGTGGTGATTCAGCTCCTTGACCGTGTGCAGCTGGAAAGTGGACGCCAATGCGCCATTCACCGACAGCTCGAGAAAAAAGATGCGCCTGACGCGACTGTGTACCAGCGCCATGGCGCACATGAGGCACGGTTCGTGCAGCAAGTAGACATCGTAGCCGGTGCACAAATACGGACCATATTTGGCCAAATTACCAGTCTGTAGATCATCATCATTTGCTGAGCCCGCCTCACCGCATCTGGGCAACTCGGCGCCGCACACCAAATCCTGACTGGCTGCATGACCCCGCAAATAATCGTAATAAGTTTTCGGCAAGCCGCGTAGCGTTCGCGTTGCCTGCCCCACATCCTCGACAAATGCCAGTGGAGATGGCCAGGCGCCGCCGCGCTGACTGCGCGCCACATGATCCACCAGCCACATGACGCAATGCTGATGACTGCTGCTCCCGCTGCTGCTGCCAGCTGCTTGAAAGGAATTGTGATTAGTTGCGTCAGCTATCCTCTATTTTAATTATGCTTACCTGCAATGGCCACAATGCTCGGTTGCCGGGGATCAACACAAATGCCGACTGGCTGCCCGCCACACACATCCTTGGACAGGTTGCGTAGCAGGTGCGCCATGCGCTTGTGGTAGACACGTTGGCTGCCCGTAAAATTGCTGCCATTGTGCAGCGATTCGGCATACTTATCCGGATGGAATTTACATGGCCAGTAGCGAATCATCTGCTCGTATTGCATGCGCAACTTGGCCCAACTGGCGGGCACCTCGACAACGTTCACCTTGCGACAGAGCGCCGCCAGCACCTTGTCGGAGATCTTGTGCAGCTTCAGATGCTGCTCCAGCGTGTCCTCTATGTCTGCTGTGGGGCATATTAGCACGTTGCTGTCATTAACACGCTTCAAGTGCTGAAAATGTGGCAGTTTCTGGGTGAGCTCCTCGATGACGATCTGCAGTTGTTGTTTGCTCTCCAGCTGACTGCTGTGCACTTTGATCAGCCGTATTTCGGCTTTGTACTCCTCGGAGAGGATGGCTTTGAAGCCAAAGCTGTCATCATCCAATGCTGTCGGCTTGGATTTCTTTGCCGCTGGCGGTGATAAAATATCCATAATCCGTATTTGTTATTCTCTGTTTACCAACCACACCATGTTATCGACTAGTCGATGAGTATCATAAATCAATGCTTGACAATATCGCGATAGCATCGATTGTTTTTCGTGCTACTTAATATAATCAATCGATATTAATCTACGGTTGGCCAGCCGCCAAAAGTCATACAATTTAAAACAAAATTCAAAGTAATATATTCCGTCCAAATATGTATTTATCGCAAAACGGATTTCTGTGCTGCATTCACCTTTATTATGGCTGCGTTTTCATTGGCGTTTCGGGTCTGCTGATCTCCATAATTGGTTTCTTATTTGTCCTACTTGCCATGTTTCCAGAATTTTCGCTTCTTTGGCCAATTATAGCATTAATATTTATTCTGCTATATTTGATTGCAAAAGTTTGTCTGCTTCTGTCCATTGGATGTGTAAGTTTTGACACTGGCAACAAGTAATCAAAATTGTGTATGCCATTTAACAATTAATAAAATATCTTATACTTACATAGGAAATTTGCATTTTGGCACTAGTTTCTTTTGTATTTGGAGTGTCGTCGACTATTATTGCACTTGTTATATTGATATGGCAAATTGTAGTTGGAGCTAGTCTTCTTCCCATCGTTCTGGGCAGCTTCTTTATAATAGGTAAGTTGAGTTGCAAGGGATCGGAGATCATAAAATAACAAATTGTTTTCTTCTTTAGTGGAAATTTACTATGCCTATGTGGTAATATCGTATTTGAATCTTTGTGAAAATTGCAGTTTGGAGTAAGATGACTGCTAGTATGTATTATATGCATATAAAATATATATATATTGACAAAACATTTGAAAATTCATCAAATTCGTTGCACTTTTTATGACTAACAGTTCCATTTGGAGTATAACATACGCTGTTAAGTATTGCTGCAATAACATATCAGTTTAGATCACTTACTGCAATAACAGCACCCTTTGAGTACACATATAACATTTACGTTTCAATAACAACTTACTTGAATTATGATTTGAACTTCTACGTTTGTATAAAATAAAGTTTAAACAATAAATAATAAAAGGTATAAATGACGTCTAGCCAAATAAGCAGTTGAAGCTACCAAGAGATCTCTCTTCAAGGCGAATGCAATTTGATAACAGTCAAATGATTTGCGACGGCGGCAACGCATTTAGTTCGTTTCGAAACGTCGTGTGGGTGAGTCGTCGTCGCTGCCTGCCGTTCGTTCCAATCTTCGTCGTCGTCGTCGTCTTCGTCGTTTAACGCGCGTGCGTGCAACACTTTTTGGAAGTGTTGCTCACAATTGGAAGTAACGGTGCGAAGGTGAAACTGAAAAGTCAGCGAAGCGTACCAATAAATATGCAAAAGTGCATCTCCAACTGACAAGTCGGCAATTTTTGTGCTTTTTGTTATTAATTTATGTGTGCATCAACAAAATATTGCAAAAAAAAAAAATAATAATAAATACAAAATACAAAATAGGTAAAGTTCACAGCCGGTTTAGTCATCCACACAAAAATTCTGAGAAAAAGCACAGCGCGCAAGTGAATTAAGAATCGCCAAGTGTTAGATATTCATCCAAGTGTGCGTGTGAGTGTCGTGTATATATGTATGTACAATGCGTATGTGTGCATATGTCTGTAAGTTTAACAGCTGTTAGGCTGCACTTCCAGTCTAAATTGCGTACTTATTCGGTATTTGCTCTGCCGAACAGGCAGCGATAAGATACAGATACCCAAGACGTTTGCCTATAATTCGCACTGTGTGTGCGTCTGCATGTGTGTGTGTGCATGTATTTATCTTATCGGTTAAACATTGATTGGAGCAGCAGCAGCAGCAGTTGTTTGCCGGGTGAAGTCATTTGCGCAGAAACAAAGCTTTTGAGACTATGGACAAGGAGCGCCGTCAACTAAATAGATAGCACATATCTAACCGCTGTAAAGAATAAAAAAACGAACTTGTGGAAAAACCAGCCACGCAATCTTTGGCTAAATTTGGACTCAAACCAAATACCAAAGAAGGTATTGCCAACATAAATCAACTGACAACTGCAGCAGCAACTGCAGAAGCTGCCAACATGGACATAGAATCCGATTCAGACACCTGGGAGGACTTTTTTGGTAAGTGCTGCTGCAACAGCGCAACAGTTCGTTGAACCTGCCACCAATCAGTTGCACGAACGATCGATGACTCAGCTCAGCTCAGCTCAGCTCAGCAGGACTGCAACAGTGCTGTCAGCTTTAAAAGGCCAAATTGCATATTGCATTATTTGACGCAACTAACTAAAAAAAGCCAAATTTGCCAACACTAAACTGCACATAGAGCACACTTAGAGATGGCAACATTTTGACACGCGCTCATCTCTGCTGCATGCAAGGTTCTGTCCTGTAAGGGGGAGGGGGCGGTAGGCGTACGCATTTTCGCATCTTTTAACATTCTGTCCGTTTGTCTGTCTCTCGCTCTGCTGTCTGGCCAAAAATGGCAACACACACGCAGACCGACAGACGGACCGACACCGACAGAGGCCTGGCTTTGTTTTTGGTCTTCGCTTGCGGCGTCGTCGTCACTATAACTGTACACTTGAGTTGAAGTGCGTTTTGCTGTAACGGTTTCCAGTTCCATGATTTTTGCACGTTTGCGTTTTTCTTTTCGATTCGTGTGCTTCGCTTGTAATGAAATTTAATGATAATACATAATTTTTTTCGTTGTTGTTGCTGATTTTTGACCCAAATTACGATTGAGGCAACAGAGAGCCAAGAGCAATTGGCCCTTGTGGGTTGCAGCTTGCTTCCCCTTTTGAATGGCATTTGGCATTTTATGTTAATGGCCTGCCTGCGTCTTAATTATGACCCCGATTTTTCGGCTCGCGATGCTTTTGTTATTACAGGCAGCGTTTGTAATCAAGAGCAGTTGGTGGGCGGTGCGATGGGGGATAGCTGTCACTTGCCCCTCGCCCAACACTAATTCAATTGTACATTAGTCACAACACTTTATATAAATGCGAGAAACCTTTGTTGATTTGCTTAACGACGCCAATTCCGCGCTCTTAGATAACTGCTCCACTGTTATATCAAATGTCTGTATATATATGCTAGAATCGGTTCCGTTCATGAGTAATGTTTACGTTCGTTCCATTTAGTGGGTTTGCCAGGCTATTCAATGGTTAATTCTAACAGTCGTTAAGTGGCACAGACAGGATCACTGTTAGTTAACATGCATGTGTACGTTAATGTAAAATTTGCAGTTTTCCAGTGTGCCATAATTGCACGGTTAATGCGTAACATATGAGTGAAAAATGTGGTACAGAGCTAAAAATCAAAGGCTATTTCTATCAATCGCATGCATGTTATGCATACATGTGTATATAATATAGTTGCTCTGTTTACATATCAAACAAGTTTAGAGCAATAACCCACACACACATGCGCTTCAGACACTTGACTTGACTGCCTTCCATTTAAAAGATAGGCAAGTGCATATAACAGATACATATATGTACAATGACTTCCAGTGCAAGCAGATAAATGATATCGATGTTTAGACAACATTTGACCGCTTGTGCTATCAAATGTCACTGTTACTAAGAGCCCGCCTCTGTTGTTGTTTGTGCGTTTCTTCAAAAAAATAAATACGAAAAAAAAAAATGAAAAAATGAAAGTCAAATAGAAAATTTGTCTGTTGTTGTTCGTTCGAGTTATTGACACAAGTGTCCACTGCGCAGGTCAACTCGTAGACTCAACTCAGAATGCTGTCCCCGCCACTTTTCCTCACCTTTCACAAACAAACACAAACAAACACACACACACAAGGAGCACAATATGCCTTAACGGCTGCTGCTGTCAAACCGCAAACACCGCGGGAGAGTCACAAATCGACGTGAATCGGGTCTTAAGACTGGAGTCGCAAAGTTCATTTGATATTGTTGCTCTGCTTCTGATTGTGATCTGTGAAAGAAACCTTTTGGGGCACTCTGCCCCTGCCTCTCCCTCTTTTTTCATGTTATTGAAGCTGGAGTAGACCAACCAACGAAATTTAAATAAACAAAGTATACAATACATAAAAATAAATAAATATATTTTATTTAAAAAGGCTAATTTTAATTTTCTCTCATTTGAAACAGTCTTAAATTAAATTATTTAAAGTAAGAATCTTAGAATGATTAATTCTCTATTTATTATGGTTGATCTGCTCTCACCAGAAACAGTTTTAGATGAACTTATTTTAAGTAAGACTTATTTTCTCAATTTAAGAAATTAATTTTAATCTGCTCTCGTTCAAAACAGAGTATTTTTGCTTGATTTGTTCTTTGTGCTTTGAATTTTAACATTTAGCAGATACATATAGTAACTAATAGTTATTGCTAACACTATATGTATATATATGTATATATGTGTGTGTATGTGCTCGATAAGATTTGTCGTATTGTTTTGATAACGTCGACAGGCAAGGCCAGTCATGGCCGATAAGTCACGCAGTCGCAGTTTATAGATAACTAAATAAATGTTTATACATATATATGTTTATATATAGATGCCATGCCTTGATCCAAGAGGTCAGCTTTGCGCGTCGCCCATTTCCGTTGCCCAATTGTGGCGCATGAAGTTTAATTAAGTTAAATTGAAACAGTTCAAGAAAATTGACGCATAATCGGACCTACTGCAGTCGGTTCATTGGCCAAGTCATCATGTGCCATACTTATGTTAATTAATTCCCATCAATACACACACACACACACGCATACATATTTATACGTGTGTAGTTACATAAATTATTACCTAACCCAAAAGCTGTCTTCTAATTGCACAAAAGCTCTCTCAAATCTCAATGATCTGTCGCTGTGAGTGTGTGTGTGTTTGTGTGTGTACTGCCTACTTAAGGTACTCCCCGACTAGACGTGTTGTGGTTGCGTGTGTGTGTGTGTGTGTGTGTGGGTCGTGAGTCGACGTTTGTCTGGTTCTTTTCGGGTTTGTTGTGTTGCCGTTCTTCTCTAATTGCCAATGCTGGCATTTCTCTCAGTGTACGCAGACACGTGGGAGTTGCAGAAGGTCGTAAAACTTGCCAGGCGATCATTGTGCACGCACGTCCCGAAAGGTTTTACTCAATGAAGCCCACAACAGCTACTTAATACCGTGTAGATGGACGCAACGAGGAGTGCTCGAAGTGCACCTCCTTACAAACGAAATGCAGATCGAAATATAATAAGAAATACGATCGAAACTAGAGTTATTCAAAAGACGAAAGATATAGTTGCAGATCGACAATTATTAACAATACTATATCGAAGAATTAACAATGCTATATAAAATCCTTATATATTTCTATGCATATAGCTTTACAGGTCATGCCAAAGTCGATCAGTTTATTGGCTGCTGCACTCATGCCGCATGCTGTGTTTGTGTTGCAAGTTGTGGGACTTTGACTTTAATGAACGCTTTGTGGCATCGCCTCGCCAAATGCAACTGCAAATCGTTGTCATATTCCTTACCCCTCACCCCTTCTCCTCGTCGTCACTCACAATTCTATTTGGCAGCAAATTTATAACTTCCTTGGCGAATGCCATTTGCTTAGACAGTTTACGCCTACCCCCGGAAAGTGGTGCGGGGGCGTAGAACTCGCTTAAGGCCTGGCTTAGAACCAAATGAGTGACAGTTTGGTGGCAGGCAAGCAAAGAGGCATGCAACGTCAGCGAACACGGGGAATATACTCTCTAAAGAATTGTACTGTATTTTTATTTTTATTTGTTCCGTTGACTTACACGACATGAGTCACGAGCCAAGACTCGCAACAGTCAGCGTCTCACAGATACTGCAACTGTTTCCGAACACTGGTCGAAGTCTCTCTCTCTCTCTCTCTCCTCACTCTCTCTTTCGCGATCAGTGCAGGCTTGACGATAGCTGGTGACAAGCGCATTACTGCATTTTATTGTGCCCTTTTCAGTGAGCATCATGATTTTCTTATGGAATGTGTCACGACAAGAAAGTGTCATATATATATATATATTTTGGGAGAGAGCGAAAGAGTGAGTTAGAGACAGAGTCTATTTAGTTATATCCCTCTACATAACAAGATTATTTTTTTTAATTGCTTATTAGTCAAATTTGTAAGTTTTTACAATCTTACAAATCAATTGGCTTATTACACACTTAATAATTAAGAACACTACCGGAAGTAGATTACCATTTCAAATAGCTGCCAAAGAAAAAAAAAACGATTCATCGAAAATTAAGCTCTGGCCCGACAGCTTTATTAATTAAAACGATATCTTTTACAAATTTAGCAATTAATAGCTGTTTTATAAGCCCGATAGTTATGATAACACTCAACAACAATGTATTAGAGGCGATCAGAAATTAAGTGTTGTGTTCATTGTGTATCTTGCAATTTATAAACTTGGTCATATACTTTTAGAAATTTGATCACCGTTTTATTTAGTGAACTGTAAACTGTTATCGCTGTGCATGGAGGGTATTTCAAGTTCTTTCTTGCTTCTGATATCTTTGACTTGTTTTTTTTTTTGTTGGCTGCTGCTATCAGCTTTTTGTTGTTGTTTGGGATTTTGGATTTCGGTTTCTAGTGAAAGTTATTTTTCATGCGGATCGCCAGTTGTCAATTTCGGTGCGCGTCTCCAACTTGCCTTTCCATTTCACTTTGAGCCACTGGACTGGAAAGCTGTGCCCTGTCTCCCTTCCCTGCCCGCTTCCACTGTTGCTGTTGATACTGTTGCTGCTGCTGCTGCTGTTAAAAGTTAGCTTACGCACGCATGCACACTAAGTGCGACAATGCCTTTTGTATTTATCAACTGGAGAGTTGCCAGTTGTACAGAATCTTTCACGCTTTAGTTGGAAATGCATCCCCCGCCCCCACCCCTTATCACTTGCACTCTTCCACTCGCTCTTTCACGTGAGAGTTAACAGTGCTTTACAGAATCTTCACTTGACAGTGTCCAACTCGAAATCTCTATCTCTGTCTCTCTCGGACTTTCGCTTTCATTTCGCTGCACCCGCGCTCGTGACATAATGCACTATTGAGGCAGTTTAAATTAATGCTAAACGATTATTTATAAGCTCCGATGCCTGTTATTTTTTTTTAAATACAATGGGTGGTCGTTGTTCTGCCCCCGTCTTGGCTCTATCAACGAGTGAAACTTAAGCTCTAGTTTTTGATTAATTACGTTCACAGAGTTCAAATTTCGAAAGCGTTTCAACTTTTGTTTTTGTTTCTTTTTTGTTTGTGTGCTTTTTTTGTTGTTGTTTGGTTTCTCTCTGTTGGAAATGCCGACTGACCTCCATTGTGAACTCCTGAGCGGCACAGTGGGCTTTTTGTTGGCCTCATTTCCAAGTGTTTCACAGGGCGTTAAAAATGTGCAAATTTTGTAATACACCGCATCAAATCAATAATTATTAATAGCAGCAGCAGCAGCAGCAGCAGCAACAACAATAATAACACATACCATAAACGTACGGCTGAAGGTCAAGTTGAGAGTTGTTGTTACTGTTGTTGTTGTTGTTGTTGCTTTGCAGGTGTGTGTTTTCCAGCTTGTTTAACCGTTTAAAAACATAATTGAGTTTATCTGACGAGCAACATCTGATCATCTGTGTGTGTGTGTGTGTGTACGTGTGAGATTGAGTGCAGTAATGCTCACAGCTGGTTTTCTTTGGCGCGCACATTTAAAACAATTGTGATTCATTTTGAGGAATTCATGATATTTATAAGATTCCAACGGTCGCGATTGATAACTCAGTAATCAAATAAGTTCGTTGACAACTGAAATAAACGGGTATAACTGGAAATAGCTGTGATAACATTATATTAATATTATTAAATGCAGAAAGACTATGATTAATAATAATTTTTGGAGTTGCTTCAATACGCAGTTAGTTAAAGTGATTGTTGCTGTTTTTTAAAAAGGATTTTACATACAAAAAAGAAAGTAATAATCACACATTAATCACTCACATTGTACTAAAATAGTTTCTCAGGTCATGAATAACACTGAATAAATACGCAACTGATAGTCATTGCGATACGGCATTTTTGGCTAAGATTACTTGAATTGTACTTAACAACTGTTTTTGGGCTTGATTGCTTGTAGGCGTTGCTCATCGACACAAACAATTTATAAGAATAGAAAACTTATATAAATAATAATAAATTAAATGCGCATTAGATTCGCGCATGTAAAACAGTTAAACAAATGAATTCATTTCAATTGTGGTCCAAAGTGTGAAAGAAGCAAGGCTGGGTGTGTAAAACGGGCAGTCTATTGTTATGCTCTGTTATTGAAGGTATCAGAGTATATTAGTTTTCTGCAATGCTGTCTCTTCGTCTGTCGATTACGAGCGACTGCAACGTTCTCACTTGTTTTTAATTGGCTCGAGCTATATGGCGTCTATATTGCCTTATAAGTAGCCTATTATTGTGCTGAGAGTTTTCCGCATCGCACAATAAGGGAAATGATATGCAATTTGCATTTGTTAGCTAACGATTGCTCATTGTACTCTACATGCTCTTCAATAATGCTAAACTCCATTATTTATCTAGATAAATGCAGTCGTATATATATCTGTGCGTGTGTTTGTGTAATTACTTGGCTGAAGCATTCACATTGTTTAATGAAATGGCCCCGAATAACCTTCAAATGTCAGCGACTTTATTTTTCTTTCATTATTTTGTGCTTGGCTTACATTCCACACACACAGATATACAGTTCTGTGTGCATGTGTGTGTGTGTGTGTGTAAATGTAAGTGCATAAATTAAAAACAACAACAAAAGTGGAGTAGCTTGAAATTCCATTTAAATAAAACGTAAAAAAGTGCATTGACAACGGCTTCTTAAAATTGTTGTTGATTTTTCTTGTTGTGTGCTTGAAGTTTGACAGTTGGTCTGTCAAATAAATCTATTGTAATTATATAAACAACATACGTGTGTGTATATATATGTATGTATGTGTGTGTGTGTGTGCGTGGGCTTATACACACATTTAACAATAAAAACAAGCGAATTGTGCAAACACAGCTGTTTAGCTATTAACTCTACAAAATACGCAAAGAGTTCAAAAAATATAAACAAAACAAATACGGTAAAAACTTTTATACATATTCTGATGCTATGCATAAGCCATTAAAGCCCGAAACATAAATAAATAAACATATAATTATAAAATCAACAAGATACCACCGAGCGAAACAGTCAAACAGATCTTGTTCGACAGGTTTTTTTTTTGATTGGTCTCTGTTTTTTTTTTCTTTTTTTTTTTTTTTGCGCGCAAAAGTTCAACAAAATTGAGCACCAGAAATCACAGAAATCTGAAAAACGTGAGCGGCTACGTGCAACACCGTGAACAACGAGGCTTCTGAACACGAATCTAAATTCTGATAAATTTACAACTTACGTATTGCTTATATAACAGTTGACAATATCTGTTGCTGAAAAGATGACGTGATTGTGCCAAAAATAAACAAGAAGTGTAACAAATAACAAGTAAAATTTATAGCCTGAAAATCGATATATCGATTTATGGGCATAGGTCGAAGCTCCAAAATGCCATAACTTCGTCAAAACTCAACTTATTTTAAAAAGTGAGGGCTTTCTGATCATAGTTTTGCCCCTAAATCAATCGTGCATTTAAAGTTGAAAACGAAATTTGAGGTCGGAAGACAAGTAAAAATTACAGCCTAAAAATCGATATATCGGTGTATGGGCATAGGTCGAAACTTCAAAATGCCATAACTTCGTCAAAACTCAACTGATCTTCAAAAGCGAGGGCTTTTTGATCATAGTTTTGCCCCTAAATCAATCGTGCATTTAAAGTTGAAAACGAAATTTGAGGTCGGAAGACAAGTAAAAATTACAGCCTGAAAATCTGAATATGGGCATATGGGCATAGGTCCAAATTTCAAAATGCCATAACTTCGTCAAAACTCGACTGATCTTCAAAAGCGAGGGCTTTTTGATCATAGTTTTGCCCCTAAATCAATCGTGCATTTAAAGTTGAAAACGAAATTTGAGGTCGGAAGACAAGTAAAAATTACAGCCTGAAAATCTGAATATGGGCATATGGGCATAGGTCCAAACTTCAAAATGCCATAACTTCGTCAAAACTCAACTGATTTTAAAAAGTGAGGGCTTTTTGATCATAGTTTTGCCCCTAAATCAATCGTGCATTTAAAGTTGAAAACGAAATTTGAGGTCGGAAGACAAGTAAAAATTACAGCCTGAAAATCTGAATATGGGCATATGGGCATAGGTCCAAACTTCAAAATGCCATAACTCCGTCAAAACTCAACTGATTTTAAAAAGTGAGGGCTTTTTGATCATAGTTTTGCCCCTAAATCAATCGTGCATTTAAAGTTAAAAACGAAATTTGAGGTCGGAAGACAAGTAAAAATTATAGCCCGAAAATCGATATATCGGTGTATGGGCATAGGTCCAAACTTCAAAATGCCATAACTTCGTCAAAACTCAACTGATTTTAAAAAGTGAGGGCTTTTTGATCATAGTTTTGCCCCTAAATCAATCGTGCATTTAAAGTTGAAAACGAAATTTGAGGTCGGAAGACAAGTAAAAATTACAGCCTGAAAATCTGAATATGGGCATATGGGCATAGGTCCAAACTTCAAAATGCCATAACTTCGTCAAAACTCAACTGATTTTAAAAAGTGAGGGCTTTTTGATCATAGTTTTGCCCCTAAATCAATCGTGCATTTAAAGTTGAAAACGAAATTTGAGGTCGGAAGACAAGTAAAAATTCTAGCCTGAAAATCGGTACATGGGCATATGGGCATAGGTCGCAACTTCAAAATGCCATAACTCCGTCAAAACTCGACTGATCTTCAAAAGCGAGGGCTTTTTGATCATAGTTTTGCCCCTAAATCAATCGTGCATTTAAAGTTAAAATCGAAATTTGAGGTCGGAAGACAAGTAAAAATTATAGCCCGAAAATCGATATATCGGTGTATGGGCATAGGTCGAAACTTCAAAATGCCATAACTTCGTCAAAACGCATCTTATTTTAAAAAGCGAGGGCTCTTTAATCATAGTTTTAGCTGTAGATCAGTCGTACATTTAAAGTTGAAAACGTGATTTTAGGTCGGAAGACAAGTACAAATTATTGCCTTAAAATCGATATATGTAACAAATATGAGCTGAATATTTGATCGATAAAGCGATCATAATAGGTTGAAATTTATATATTTTACTTGCCACTAGAATTGTTTGAGTTGTTGTAAATTGAGAATGGCAAATGATCAACATCATCATTTGATATTTTGATTAAGCACAAGAATCTACAATTGCATTGCCCATTAGAAGTATCTTAAACTTAAACGATCTACTCTGACGATCAACAACTATTTTACCGAATAGCAGACTCAAAGTGAGATCTGCATGAACGTTTACCTGTTTCTGCAGCGTTTGGCGGCAACACTTGAAGCCCCCGCACATATTAAAGTGAGAGAGATGGAGAGAGAGTGAGAGAGAGCGATGCACTTCTGGATGCTGCATTGCAGGCAGACAGACGTCTGTAAATGTTTTCTATGGCTTTCACGCCCATCAGTTAAACGCCCACTCGAAGCAAACCACTTGTTGCCCACTTGTGTGTAAATTTGCATAATTTTTAAATTAAAATACTGTGTTTATGTAATGACATTTCTAACGGTTGAAGACGCAGACTCTGGTGATGACTTCATAGGAAGTGATGGCACTGCAGGAGCAGGCACTGGCCACAAAACTAGGCTCATATTTGCATAGCTGACCAACGCGACAAGATGCGGTAATCGCTATTGGCCAAGTGTCGCTATCGTCACTATCGTCGTCATCCTGGCCAAGGCGTTTCTTAGATTTATATGTGTGTATTTATATGTATATGTGCACTTGCGAACAACTTATTGAAACTGGTCAACAGCATGCATCAGTCAACCGTTTATGTGTGTGCATCCATGTTGCATGCTGCACGTTGTTATTTGTGTGTATTTGTATCTGTATTTGTATTTGTGTGGGCAATCTGCGTGATCAGCACACGACGCTAATGTACAGATCATGAGCACTGATTGCGTTTAGTCCAATGAAAATTGGAAAACTGGAAAACATGCCCGTCGCCCGACTTGTTCTCAGCCTCCACTTCTCCACGTCTCTCTCTCTTTCTCCAGCGTTCTCTCTGTCTGCAGCTAATGATTGTAATGATCATGATCATTATCGTTTGGTTGCCTGCTCTCTGCTTATTATTAGTTTGCAACACAATCTGTGCACTGTGCTGTGCGGCATATCAACGCCAAATTACAAAGAGTACTTCTTGTTCGTTGCAGCACATGAGTCAGTCAGCGATGCCCCAGCATCGATCAATGCATACCCAGGCACAGTGTGCTATATGTGGCATCCGTTGCTCTAATTAATTGGAACGACATTAACTTTAACAAAGCTGCTGACAATGATTTGAGTCAAGGGCCCTGACCTGACCCTTCTGTTTGGTTTGTTATGATACCCTGTACTTTTGTGTCAGGTATGACTCTGACTGTGGTATTGGTTGCTGCCAACACTTCAACTAATTTACAAATAGATGACAAAGATTCTCAAAGCTCATTAAAATACGGCAGATTGCAGAATCTTGAGACAGATGTATAATTTTAATAAACTTAAATTTGTAATAACATTAATATAGAGGAATACGAATTGATTACTATATATATAAGATTCGAAATAAAAACACATATTACTTGATTGCTACAGGGTATCTTGCAGTTGAGCGCTTTCGCCCAAAAGACTCTAACCGACTTACAATTGACACAAGTCATTGACAGGCCGCAGAGAACTCATTAAAAAATGTCAAGCACCGTGACACGGACAGATGATAAAATCAACAAATCAACTTTAAATATGAAGCCTGAAACTTTAGACCTTCACCTTCGGCTGTTAACGCTGTGTAATTTTAATACATTTATATGGCTATGTATATTTATTCAATTTAACAATTTTATTTCAACTGGTTCGCTTGGCAGCGGCCAACAAATTGCTTTAATGGCCCAAGTCATGGTCTAAGGTTACATGCCACACACCCATGGTGTGTGTGGGGAGGGGTGCAGGAGGGTCAATTGCTAACCAGCGCCAGACCATTGTTGTAATTTGAGTGGCATTCAAAGTTCAGAGATTCGTGCTCTCCACATTCAAAGTATCCGCAGGTATTTCAGCGTTTATTGAACGATCTGCAGTGCAAATTGTGTGCCCATGTGAGAAAAGTGAAAGAGCTGCAGGCTACACTCGCAGAAAATGTGAAAACTCGCATGTTGATCGATTAGTTATACTCTATTATGTCCACAGTGTAAATTGGAAGATTTTTTTTCCATCTGAGTTTGCAAACGCTTCTATTGTAACATTTTGTAAAATATTATTATATTATGTAAATATGTCAGAGAATAGAGCATCTAGCAGTCATTGTGGACCAACTGCAACTTTCTTACTGTGATCTTCTTAAGATCTGTGCTGGCTTTCAGCTTACGGTTTTTCAGTTTTTCAGTTTTTCATTTTGCGCGGTGCAGTTTTGAAGTGTTCGTGATAACACGTAGGCAAGAGCAAGACGCTCATGCGTGGTTGCCTCCACTTGGGGGCAAGTCGACAGCCAAAGCTGCAGCTACAACTTCAGCTCTTTATGGCCAGATAAGCGAAGTTGGCTAAGCAACACCCACTCGGTTCGGCTCTATTGCGGCCAAAAGGCTTTTGCCTGGTTGCACACACACACATACAGAGGTTTTTTCTTTTATTTTTGTGGTGGCACTGCCAGTTTTATGACCTCTCCAGCCGGAGCGCTATTTGGAACGCCTCTTAAGTCAGGTGGCTGTAAGAAAAAAGCTCAAATTTCGGTTGTGTCTCGCTTGTAGTTTTATACCCTGAACCCAACTGAAAGTGCCTAGAAAGGGTATAATTATTATAATGTAAAAAGCAGAAGCAAACATTACTAAATACATATATTCGTGATCATCATCCAAAGTCGTCGCGATCTAAACATGTTCGTCCATTTGCCTGCCAAAGACTATAGGAGCTAGAGTCTGCAAATTTTGCAGATGTAAGTTTTCGTATACCAAAGGCAGATCAAGTAAATTTAATTTGACCGATAACTGCCCCCGTTTTGTGGATATCGATACGAATCGATATCTGATTGCAAAAAGAGTTACAGTGTTAAATATATATCTTTAGATTTATATTTTTCATTTTCTTTTCAGCGTCTTGCTTCCAATATGGATAGGTAAAGACTTGTGCCCAGAGTATCTGCTAGTCGAGCTTTGTCGACTAGAGCATTCTTACTTGTTTTTCATAGTATTTTGCTTAACAGTCCGCTGTGGCATGTTGGCTTTTTAATGGCCAGCATCTAAAGCTGTGTGTGGCTGTTTGTGTGTGTGTGGCTTAACCTATTTGAAAAGTTGCATTTGTGTAGCTGGTCAAGTGTGTGGCAAACACTGTAATAGTATGAAGTAAACAGCTAATAGCGTATTAAAGATTACAGAATCTTAACTATGCTTATATATGTTTAGTTACTATGTCTAATTATTCCCGATTAAATAAGATCAAACAAATTTAGGCAAATCTAGTTTTTGACCAAAAGAAGTTTTCATTTCAGCAAGAATTTTAATCATTTAAACTCCCCCCATTTACAACTATAGAAATTTTGAAATCCAATACTTAAAATCTTGTAATATTATCTAAGATTGAGGGCATCTTCTAGTCGTTCTCCACCCGATTAATTTCCCAGAGATAGGCTTTTCGTGGGCCTTACGTTCTGCTGGTCAACTCTAATGAATTGTTACAACAACATGTCAAGATAAATCTATATTATACCATAGAGCTTAACACTTTCGGATGTCTTATGACCATAGCCCTTACAATAGGCGACTACCTTGATTTATGCCTTGGGTTGTGGCCCATACAAATGCTATAAAAACCAGTCAAGATGAAGCGGCATCTTGAAATGAAATGCATAAAAGCTCAAGTTGATTGTGGAACTGCTGCGTGTGGATATTATTATAGAGATTCTGTCAGAGGCCTTAAACAACACAATTGAGACATTCAATTCACTTCCTAGTCATGCACATTGTTCTTGATTTAGGGCCATGTTTAAGTACCTGAACGTACTTGAAATTCCATTGGCGCCTCGATCGGGCAATTAAATCAATTGAGCAATGGAAATAAATTACAAGAAAAAAACACACGAAATCAGGAAAAATATGCAAGTCGTGGAATCAAGCTAAACAACAATAATGATGGCTATAAACTAATGCTAAAGAAAACACAGCCAAATTATACACTACTTACATACATAGATGCAAGTTGTATATAAATACATTTTTGGTTTTTGCACAATATTCAAATTTGTCGACTTTCATTTGTACAAAAATAGGAGATGAAAAACATAATAAAAACGAGTTAAAGTTGTTAACAAACTAATTAAATCAAATTAAATCCACCAACAAAGGCCCAAAATTAACACTCAACTCACACACACGAAACATAAAATTAAGAAATTTGTGTTTTGGTCAACAAATTTGCAGCTTCCTCTTATCGCGCACATCTCTTAAAAGGTGATAGCTCACCTTAATGGGCATTGCTAACACCTCGCCCATGCCAAGTGAGTGACGTCGAACAACAGTGAAGTCAACAAGTATAGTCGAGAGAGCTCAACTGGCAGATACCCGGAACCCAAATATAAAATTACGATTTGCTAATGTATGTCTCACTTGATCTTGATGAACGGTTTATACATACTCGATTACAAAGATATATCTAAAACATTCTGTGTTTAACTATCAACGGTAATCGATTTTTATCGATTTAGGTAAAAGGTGGAAGTTATATAAACTTGATATTTACTTTCAAAATCAGACGCCTCTAGCTCTTATATAGTCAGAGATTGGCGCAGACGAATTATGCTGATGACGCTTATGGCCTGAGAGATGCTTTCTCCAGCCTGTTACATACTTCAGCATAGCTTCATTATACCCTTTTTACCCACTTACAATGTGTTAAGGGTATAAAAACACCTTTGAACGTTTTACAACTCCTAATTAGCGATGCTAATTGAAAAACTCACGAGTCATCGTGGTACTAACGACAGCAATCTAAGCCAAGCACTTCAAATGCCATTACACTGAAAACAATAAATTCCCATCTAGTTGTGTTAGAAGTATTTAAACTCAAGTGTATAATGATTAAATTGAACAATGGGCTTTTTTTTAACTGAACTCTGAATTGAATGAGTGTTTTTGATTTTGCTAGCCTCTTTTTTGGCGCAGTGTAGGTGGGCTTGAGTCTGCTAAATAGCATGTGTTGCAGCTAACAATAGCAATATGTCAAGACCTTAATTAAGTCAAAGCAAACAGTTTGGCTGACTAATCGAGGGCGTTGCATGCAACTGAATGTTGTCGCTTCCGTCTCAGACGCTGCCACCATCTCTGCTTACGTGACGTATGCGTAACGTGTGTGTGTGTTTTGTTAAATTTATTTTTTGCGTATGCATGTCGGCTGCTTTCAATGCTTCAATGTCGTGCAGTTGTCATTACGTGCAGCAGACATTGTTATTCTTCAAAGCGCCGTAGCGACAGAGCGAGAGAGAGAGCGATAGAGGGACAGAGACAGAGAGAGGGAGAGGCAGGCTTTTAAATCTTCAACAAAATATTTCTTACATAAACCAATTAGCCGGCGTGCGGCATTTGCATTCAAATCTATGTAATTTATGAATGCGTTTATTTGGTTCAAGTCAAAAAATATAAACACAACACTTAAACACTCACACAATGCCCCAAAGTGTGGCAAAACGCATAAGGCAAATAAAGAAAGAAAGAGAGAAAGAAATAGAGAAATAAAAAAAGAAGCAAAGCAACAGCTGAAAAATGCAGGCGCAAATGAAGCAATTTAATTCAGACACATAAAAAAACCCTAAAAATATGGAATTTACAAAAGCAATAAAGGCACATGAAATGCCTGTGTGTGTATAAGAAAATTATGTTAATTTCATGTTTTTGATACGGAAATGGATATTATTTTGTTATTGTAATTTGAATGGGTTATTAAAGTGTTTGTAAGTTATTCAACTATGGAAATGTTGATTACTATGCAGATGAATTGCGTATGTTTGTGGGGGAATTAAAAAATAAGAGGAAAAAGCAATTACGCTGGCAACCATCTATAAATTACATGCCAATCTGGGCTACAATAAGCGGTATTAGAACTGGTCGATTAAACGGAAAATATTTATTATTTAATGATCAGCTTGTGGCCACCACAGTTCCTACAAACATGTACTTATGTACGCATATGTATATGATTTTGTACATTGACAGATTACATGTTCCAAATAGATTCATCTTCATAATTGGGAGTCGGGTTATAGCCTTAACTACATGCTACCACAGGGTGTCCAACAACCGGGCCCAGAGTTGCCACCATATGGTCCGCAAGGTCCACAAGGCCCACATGGTCCGCAAGGTCCGCCGGGTCCACATGGTCCACAGGGTCCGCCGGGTCCACATGGTCCACAGGGTCCGCAACGTGTCTCACAAACAGGATACTGATTTGTCGAGAAACAGGGCAATGGACAACAGGCGCCACCCGGAGCACACGGTCCAATCGGGCAGGGTGGACAGGCGGCACTCGGCTTATAGTTGATGGGTCCGTTTGGGTAACAGCAGTACTCGCGCGGCGGTGGTATATCAATGGTCTGCGGCTTGGGCTGGCACAGTATCGATTGACAGACCTCGCGCGGCTCGCAGACACGCTTCGGATAGCAGACGACATAGGGATCGGGTATCATGGATGGATAGTAGATGACGCGCGGTTCGCGCACCATCTGCGACACCCAAATCAGTTTCGGCACCTTGATCACACGCGTCGCATCGACCACTTTGGGTATGGTGATTTGGCGGCAACGATTCACAACCATTGGCTCCGGCACAATCTTCTCGGTGAATACGACCCGCTTCTTGCAGATGAGACGCGGCGGCTGCTGTATCGTTACGCATTTCGGAAACGGAGGCGGTATCCGTGGTGCACATTGCGGCAGCGCCTCCAATTGTGCCGAATTGTAGCATTTGGGCGAACACTCGAATGGTCCACAGCACGGATCACAGGGGCTGCACGGTCCACATGGAGAACACATAGCTTTTTGTAAATATTTTCAGCAGTTCTAAAGAAAAATTTTGGTATTTAAATTTGTACAAGATTTCATAAAAAAAAAAATAAAAATTTATTTGTAATTTGGATGCTGGTCAAATTTAAAATGAAAATCGTCCACGTTACGGACTCCAAAGTTCTTGTCTGATTAAGTCAGGCCTACTCATTTTCTAGCTTTTATACTAAACAGAATAATGAAGTATAATGTCAAATTTGAATAAAACAAAAGTTGATTTTAAGCTCTCTCTCTCTCTCTCTCTCTTAATTTCTATGTCTTTTTCTTCAACTCTGTCGTTTTCCTTATTTTCTCGCTTTCTTTCTATTGTTGCTTATTTGGCCAAATGTGCATGTTCAGTTACGACGAATTTATGTAGCTCAAACTTTTTCGCTCACTTTATGGCAGCCGTTTAATTACTTTACACACTTGTTGTCTCTTTTACTCACTCTCTCTCCCTCTCTTTTTTTCCTCTTCTTTGCAGGTAAGTTACAGTGACCCACTTGGCCAATTATGTGCACTAAACAAAAAAAAGCTGCCGTTGGTCGGCACTTGGCTTTCATCAATGGACGGACAAGTGCTGTGGAATTAAGTGTTTGGTATGTCGTTGTTGTGGTTGTTGTTGTTGTTGTGGTTGTTGTTGTTGTTGTGGTTGTTGTTGTTGTTGTGGTTGTTGTTGCACGGCTTGACACTTATTTGTGTGGCGCCAGTTGGAGTTGGGCATGGAGATGCCCATGCCCTGCAGGCACAAATATGCACATAAAACAGCAAGAGCGACGCTGAATGAGAAGAAACAAAAAGCAGTTATGCGGGAATTCTTTATTGATATGTGGCACATTATCGATCCGAGTGGAGTTAGTGGAGTTGAGCTGAGCTGAGCTGAGGCAGTGGCTGGCTTTCGACTTTCCATGAATTATGGCACAAATTCAAATGCTGCCCACCATCCAACAGGCGATGCACTTAATTAAAGCACACGATCTGATAGCGAATGCGGATGGGTTTCTATTTTATGCGCTTTCCCAACCAACCATAACACAAAACTAACCCAAAAAAAAAAACGAAGCAAATTAATGACGCCCTGTATACACAATTGACAGCGACTGGCAGCGCTGATAAGATCGCCAAGATGGTGTCGAAACAGGCGCCGATACAAAAAACTCAAAAATAAAAATAACAACTTAACTGCTCCACAAAATTTGGCACACAAATTGAAATGTGAAATGTCGCTGTGTGTGTGTGTGTGTGTGTGTGTGTTTGTTTGAAGGTGCCAACCTGTTCTCTAATTGGGTTAAAATGCAGTTGACGCTGCCTCCAGGCGGAAATCTGTGGCAACTGTGGCAGCTGCCAGCAGCCAACAGGCGTTGCCCATTTTTTTTGAATTTTTATTTTTCTTTCTTTTTCATACACATAACATGATTTATAGGCAACGCTTATGAGAACTGACCTCGTTATGCCTGTGGACACCGTCGATGCTCAATGCATTTCCCATTGAAGACTGTCAGAAAATTGGTGTCTGCCACATTACTTCATGGTCACTTTATTTGCCATAGTTGCAAAGTGCCACACACTGTGTTGCAGTGTCATTTAATTATTGACTTTTGCTTGGCTCTGAAAGTACCAAGCTTACTTGATGGAAGCGTTCTTGCCTGTATATTTATAATCCTTCAAAAGTCAACATCGTCGTTGTTATAAATATAAATATAAATATTTTTTTTCCTAATTCTTTTATTCGGAATTTGAACAAGGAAAATGTGCTCAAAAATATTACATTATATACATAATTTATTATTATGAGTTTGCAAATGCTTTCTTCTGTTTATAAACTTGTCTAAAGCTAACCACTCATTCCATATTACCCCATTCAAATTGAATTCCCAGCTAAAACCAATTAATTGTAACTTTAAAAGCCAAACATTTAATGATTAAATTTAAAGTACGTTGCAAGCTGATTGATTATGATTTATTGTGAATGCTTTCGATTTCATTTCTAATCGCAAGTGTTGTTGTGTGTGTGTGTGTGTTTGTGTGTGTTTGTAGTTAAGTACGCTGCCTGTTTGTCAAATGAACCTGTCAAATTTTAACAAACACTCACTTTCTCTTTGGAGTGCAGCTGGCGCTAGTGTGAGTACTCGAACTTGCATTCAGATGATGTGCATCCTGTGCCAAACCAAATTACAATTTATTTATATGCAACACCCACACAGATACAGATACAGACATAGGCATAGACAGAGAGAGACTTGGACATGCAACATGTGGCGGCACATGTGGCACTGGCACTGGCACTGGCACTGGCACTGGCACTGCCTTGCTGCCTTGGAGCCAAACTGATTTGTCTGCAAATCAGTAGGCAATAAGTCAAACGCCGCCGCCAAAGTTCAAAATTATTTTCTATTTTTGCGCTTCCGTTGCAAGCAGCGAGAGAGTGAGACACGGAGAGGGAGTCTGAGAGAAGGGGAGAATTGCAGTGAGAGGGCTGTGTAGAAAGAGAGAGAGAGAGAAAGAGAGGGAGAGGGAGAGAGAGACCCACAGCAGAGCTAGTCGCCCAGTCAGCTCAGACAGTTGGCTGTCTATCATTTGCCTCACATTGTTGCCTTTCATTTTAGCCGCTGTGGCAGACGCTGACGCAGTTGCCGACGCAGACAATTGCAATCGTCGATCGTCGTTTTGTGGCAGCTTCCTGCCTTGCCTGCTTCGCCACAATCGCCCTCAAAGACGCCGCTCTCTCATTTGGCTACGGATTGGCAATGGTTTCTATTCGGTTTCATTGCATTTCATGTCTGGCATTTCTTTTAAGTTTTCATTCATAAACACATGGCTCATCCAATTTATATTTGGTTTCTGTTTTAAATCGATCGCAGTTGCTGTTGCAGTTGCAGTTGCAGTTGCAATTGCAATTTGTTGGCTTATGCAATGCGCGGCGCTTGCTCGATCTTTGTCGGGCAATGAGGAAGTTGCATGAGTTTCTGCCATTTGCTGCCTTTTTGTGGGTGACTGTGGCAAATTGTTGCCTGATTATAGGGCTGCTAACTGTTTATGCCCCAGGAATTGTAGCCGCCGCTTGCTCAAATGTGGCATAAGCGACGGTCAGCTCCAACCAGCTGTATATATTTAGCTATATGTTATGCAGCCAGTACCTGAAGCATTATTCATAACTGGGGATGTTACGGAAAAACACTGTTAAGATATACTTATCACGAAAGTTTTTAGCGCTTGTTGCTGTTGCCTTCTTGGCCCCTCAATTCGGGCAGCGTTGAAGCAAAAATGTTTAACATTGCGTAGGGAAATAATAATAGGACAGCTCGACTGGTAAATGCTTATGAATATTATATATATTCTTGATCACATCACTAGCCAAGTCGTCGTCAATTTAAGGAAACTAGTTGTCAGTATTTTTGAAGAAACTTGGCATATATCCGTTTTTTACTATTATGCTCTTAACTTTATCTTGTGGCTTTCATGGATTATTTATTTTTTTTAATAAAATTTAGCTGACTTCGGTTTACTAGGGTATACAATAGCCGTTCTTTCTGGTTTTTTCGTTAACGATTATTGAGTGTAGATAAGGTACAGTCAACATACAAATATTATTTAATTTTAGCAACTTAAGATTAAGGCTTTAAGTTTGCAATAAGGTGTACAAACATTTGCTTAATTTTATTAAGTTATTTGACTCATGAATTCGGTGTGCAAAATTTGAGAAACTATTCGCTTTCTGGATTGGATTTTCCCATTCTGCACTCGACCTTTCAGCAGCATATTTGCGATTTTCTTTAACAATAGCAATAAAAGCAACGCCTGCGCATCATTTGCTCACTTATTCAAATAGTCAGTCTGTCATGCAGTCAGTCACTCAGTGAAACACTTTGTTTAACAATGCGGCCCTGGCGCGTGCTTCTGGCTAGAGTCAGCAACACTAACAGCGTCTGGAGGAGCACCCGGTGGCTTGGGAAACTGCCATTAAACGGCAGCCCAGGTAGACCTGGCAGACCCAGCAGCGCAGACAACAATAGCTTGGCAGGCAGGCGTCGTGTCTCCGATCTGGGCTCGACTAGTAGACTATAGCAAATAAATGTGGCTGGCTGGCTGGCTGGCAGCACTAATGAGTTGGATCCAGTTTGCCTGGCCACATACATCAAGTGGCAAACCGCAGTGGAGTTCTTTTGTTTATTTGTCGAGTCTTAAACATGAGCATTACACACACCAAATTGTCTGGCATATTGTCTTGAGCTCTCTGAACCCGCTGCTTAGCTGTGGAAGCGGGTGTGGCGCAAACTCACATGAGAGCGAAAGTGTTTTTTAGCTGTATGAACAGCGGCTGCCGCCGGCTGTGCTGCGGCCGGCAAAATCCTGCAATGAATAATTTAGTCATTTCATGCCAACGCAAACTGAACGTTTTTTTTTTTTTTGTCGTAGCATTTAAGCCGCAGGAGTTGTGCCGGCGACCACCCAAAATGGCAACAACAACAGTAACGTCGCAAGTTGGCAACTTTGCCAATGATCTGGCGACGCTGTCTTGGCGGCAAATTCATCACATGAGATCCCGTGGCGACGGCGACGACGGTGGCGCTAAATCGTGTGTGAATGGCTTGACGAACTGCAGCAGCGCCCGGCCAGCCCAAAACTGTTGCACAGTGGTCAACATTAAACGGCTTTCCCGTCGACATTTGTTCTGCAGCTGTAACTTTTTCGATAACAAACAAGATTATAGTCTGCTTGGTTTACTCTTCTTCTTAACCCGACAGATTCTTAGTAAATAAAGTTTCTTTATGGAAATACCATTTTAGCTTTTTGAAATTTGAGTAAGACTAAATCTATGCAATTTAAATAATTATCCCATACTCTACAGTCACTTAAAATTTAAAGAAAATTACATCTAGTCATTTGTCCAAATGTCAAGTTATTATTTTTTAGATTTAAAATCTTGAAAATGCATATTTAATTACTTGCTGTATACAAAAGTTTTTCAATTGCTTGCTGAAACGATTTAAACCAGGGTGCAGCTGCCGCTGAGGCCAACTCGGACGTTGAGTACGGAGTTTTGAGTTTGTTGTTTGCGTTTGATATTGAGTCTGGGTCCGAATGTGACCATTATGGTGACCAATTAGTCATTCGACGCTGGTTTTGCTTGTCATCTATTGCAGGGTTTGGCCGAAAGGCAAACATGCAGCATGTAATTTGTTGGTCAATTAAAAGCACCGCTTACCAACAGCAACATGTCTTTGCCATTTATGTGACTTTCGCAACGTGTTGGCAATCAGGCAGGCAGGCAAGCAACCAGGCAGGCAGGCGGGCAGGCAGGCAGGCAACCAGGCTGGCAAAGAGTCAGCTGAATGAAAGCGAGTCGCGTTCGGGGTCGGGGTCGTCAAAGCGAATTCTGGAGGAGCTGCTGCTGCTGGTGCTGCTGCTGCTGCTACGGCTATATGACACTAAATGCGGAAATTGGCAACAGCTGGCGCTCACTTTCAAGTGGCGAGTGGTGACTTCTTTGTGGTTCTGCCTTGTCAACGCTAATGGCCATATGCAAAAAAGAAAGAGAAAAAATAAAAATAATGAGACGCGACTGCAGCAGCGGCTGTGATTTGTTGCTGGCGGCACTTTCTACGTACAACACGGTCCCAAAATAAGCGGCCCATGTTGCACTTACAAACATACACAAACATACATACGTACTTACATGCCATGTGTATGCATATGTATAAGTTTTTATTTATTTCTTTTGGTTTTTCGGCCACAAATCCTAAAATGGCATGCCGCGACATGTGCGACCGACTTAGCCAGCAAAACGACAAGGTGACATGGCCACGACGACGTCGACTACATTGCAGCTGCTGATCCAAGTCCAAGTTGGAGTTGGAGTTGGAGTTGACTGTGTAGCCAAGCATGGCAGATGCGTCTCTCTGTGACTCTGCTGTGCCGCCAAATAAATCTCAAAATATAAATAATAATAATAAACTCACGCGAGGTGCGCCTAACGAGTTTTCCGCTTTAACTTTTTAAACTAGGCAAATTAACGATTAGCTTGTTATATTTGGTATTTATATATCTAGTTGTGCTATACCCGATAGATTACCCAGTTATAACAGGGTAGACTGGGCTTGTATCCCATACTTATGCTGGGATGTAATATCCATTTCATTTTGGCGAAAGTGAAAATCATAATAATAATTGGCATATTTCCTGATTATAAGATAATTTAGTACACCCTCGTAAATGATGTTTGGAAAATTGGCAATAGCAGTTGATGTTTCTGTTGTTGTTGTTGTGTTGCTGTTGTTGCTGTTGCTTTTGTCGCTTTTTTGATGCCCAATTTGGCAATTTGGCGACGAGAGCTTAGCGCTATTTGTGGGTCATGCGGTCTTTGGAATTGAAACTGGCGCCCGATTGTCGTTTGAAATTCATATTTCAGCTCGACACATATTTCTCAAGTGAATGCAGTCCGGCAGAGGAGGTGTAGTAGAGGAGGTCTTCTGTGTGTGTGTGTGTGTGTGTGTTGTGTCGTCTGTGCAATCGACGAGCATCCGATTTTGATCATTCAATTAAAATATTTTATAGCCAAAGGGGCCACTGGCTCCAGCTTGGTCTGTCTATCTCTGCCTCTGCCTGTGACTCTGGCTGTGGCAGTAAATAAACCTTGAAACAGATAAACGACGCCAGTTGAATTGATTGATCAAAGCGCTGCATAAAAAACAAAACCAAACAAAAAAAAAATATTTATGTATAAATGTATAAAAACGATCAGCGTATAAAAATTAAAGTGCGATGCACACGTGCAACACTTTGCACTTCCTCATGGCTGCTATGACTGTGCCAGTGCGATGCCGATCGACGGGGGGAAGGGGCATAGAGAGGAGGGGTTGCCTCACAGATTGGCTCCATGGAATTTTGCGCCGTTGCGCATCGGAATGCGAAATTAATGAAATCACATGCAGACAACAGCACAAAAAATAAAAGCCCAAGCATGACGATGAGGTGGCCCAGGTCCAAACCCAGACACAGAACAGCAAAAGACCAGCCTGCTGACAGTGATTAATGTTGACGTTGTCAGGCTGAACAACAGCAACTCTACTTTGAACAACTGCAGCTTTGCAGAACACGCATGGAAACACTTAAAGCCCAATATTGTGGACAAAATAAAAAGGCCAAAAAGATGTTACCTCAAGAACGATTAAGATCTGTTTGGCCAACACTTTTCCTTAAGCCCAGTCGCTTGCCTCTTTAAAAGCGAAAGATGTTGTTCTTAAGAATAACGAAAGTAGCTTAAGTCAACAATCGAACCGAAACGAGACGAGACGAAACGAAAAGGAATGTTAAAAGGTTTTCAAGCGCATTAAAAACACAGCTCAAAATACGCTTAAAACAAAAGTAAAAGCCATGTGAGATCTTCGAGAAATGTGGTCACATTTTATGTGAGTGATTTGTTTTGAGTGTGTGTGTGTGTGTGTGTGTGGTATTATAAAAAACTGATAGGAATCTCATAAAGAATGTCTCAGAATTACACATTTTAAGAGTTGAATCAGCAGCACATCAGATAAGCACCATTGTTACGAAGATACCGTTGGGAATTAATATAGATCTGTAAGTTTTTAAGTATTTATTTTATTGTATTTCAATTAATGCTTATCGTTAATTTCATAGAGTTAAATTCACTTTTTAAAAGCTTTATTAACTTTGAAAAAAAACTGTATAATCAGAATTTGATAAGATACGCTAGATTCATCTGAAAAAATACTCAAAAAATGTATAAAATTTTACGAAACTACTTAAAATTCTACAAAAAATTACTCACATATCTTTTTGCAGAGTTGATGCGTAAACTTTTTCAAGCTTTCCACCAATTTCACAAAATTAATGTGGCACTTGAATGATTTTTGTCTGGCCATAAGATAATAAGAAACAACAACAAATATTACGCATGTGCAATAACAACAACAACAACAAAAACAACAACAATGACAAAAAGACAAGAAAAAGAAGAAGCTATAAAATTTGGTATGCTGAAGCGAGTGAGATTTAAATTACAGAGCTGTGAACATTCTTCATTTGGTTTTGTTGTTTTTCTTTTTTGGCATTATGTGTACCCTTTTGTTTTTAATAGCAGACTGAAATAAATTTGGTCATAAGCAGAAATTCGAATACACAATTTGAATTCAATGCGATCGTGAAGGTAGCTGCAAAAATATCCCATTACGCTGGATGGATGAAAACAAAAAAAAACGGATACGGTTTCATTATACAACAAGGCAGCAGGCAGCTTAAAGACGCAACGTTTACGAAATGCTAAAGCAGACCAAAAGACAAAACCGAGGGGGCATGCAAAAAAGAGACAGAGCAAAAGAGAGAGAGAGAGGGAGAGCAGCTGCTGGACACTCATACTGCTGATGTTTCCGCAGAAAGTCAAGTCTCAATGCAATGTTCACAGTGGCCACATCAAATTTGTTTCATTTTGCGGCGTGAAATGGCCTTTTGTTGCTCTCCCTCCCACTGTCTAAACCGCTGTCTGTTATTGGCCGCTTGGCCAGGAAGCCAAAAGTGCCGACTTGGCCAACAAATTTGCCGCATGGTGTGCATAATTTTTCATAATTTGCGTGGGCGCATTTGCATTAGCGACCGACTGACTTCCTTACAGCTGTCGTGCCACACACACACACACACACACACACATATACTTAGCTGAGCACCACTTGATGTACTGTTGGTTTTTTCTCTTGTACCACGCCCACACGCTATTGTCAGTCTGGTGGTTTTTCAATTAAAGTCATCACAGATTCCAAATCAAATCGATTGCTTCGCATTTAACGCCTGTCACATTACTTTCGGTACCGACTGTTACGCAAGCAGTCCGCGCATGCGTCAAGCTGCCAGTTGCAAGCCGTTTTCTAGCTGCCAGCTGCATGCTCCATGTTCCAAACAGTAGCCAACTTCAACTCCAAAATGCATGGGAAACATTTCTGCTAACAATCATATTCATAATTGCACTTTTACTTTATGTTTTTTTTTTTCTTTCTCGCCACATTTGGCACAATTTTTGCGCTTCAGTTCTTCAATTCTGCTGTCCGAGTGGGCCACTTAATTATGGTGCTCACTGTTGGCCATTGCATCTGTGCATCTGTGCATTTGTGCATTTGTGTGTGGGTGTATTTGGCGCACACCGGGCCAATAATCGTTTCGCTTTCGGCCTGACTGGCTAATGGGCACGCTGCTGAGCATGAAATGTCAGCACTTTGTCTTATTTAAATATGGCCAGCCACAATTTATACTACATACTTAGTGGCAGTAGACGGCAACCGGCCTCTTTTGTGTGGTCTTTCACTTCAAATTAGTTATGGACACGTTAGATATTGTCTGTTTGGAAAGTTGTGACTATGCATGGCAAGAGTAGCTAAAAAATGTACGTGTTCTTTACTAGAGTAAATATAAATATGAGTATCTGTCTGAGCCATTGTGATTTTTTAAGCTTAACGCCCATCTATCTATAAATTAATACCAGAGCTAGAATTAGCTTAGAATTAATTGGTAGCTCTAGCGAATTTCTTAAAAATAGCATTGAATCGGCAAGAGAGAGAAAGCAGGTGGAAGTGTTTTTTGTAGTGATGTATTGTAAACTTGTTCCGCATGAGAAAGAACTTGGGACAGAGTGCCAGAAAGAGCGGAACACGATGAGAGAAATGCAGACAGAGTGTTAGATATAGATAGATGCAGCATTGGCTGCTGTCTGCATCATAAGATTCTTCTATAGCCCTATCTTTGGCCAGCCTTCAGCTTCAGCTTGGTAAGTGAATATTCCGTCTGCTTATCATCTTCAATCGAAAAGAGCCTGCACACACTTGTCGCTTGCTTGGAGGATTGAGGGGCACTTAGACAGTCGCGTGTCTAATTTATGATTATGACCTTCTCTGGTTGATGTAGCTTTAATTATTCAGACGGGTAAACACCTCAATTAAACAGATTGCGTCCTATTGTGCGTGTCAAAGGGATATGCCGACGGGCGGGTAATTGAAATGTGCCAACCCCGAATAACTTTCGTCTGTCTTTGCTCTGTAATAATGTATGCATGGACACACCTTAAAGCAAGCTCCCAACCTCCCTCTAGACCCCAAAATCCGGCCAACCCCAAAGCAGAGTCTGGCCCAGTGCACGAGTGCGCCAATTTCGTGTTGGAGGTGCGCTCAAAAGCACGCAACAGTTTTTTTTATATTATTATTGACGTAAGTGTGTCTGTGAGTGTGAGTGTGTGTCTGCACAGCATCTACGGGACAATTCCCGCTCCTTCTGCCCGCCCCATGTGCAGCCGTCAGCCTTTGTGAATCGGAAACGTGCCACATACGGGAATTTGATGACGCTTTACTTTGTGCTTTCGAGTTGAATAAACCCAAGTGGACAGCTGTTCCAGTTGGAACAACAAAAATGTTTTGATGAACTTTAAGCATCCCCTTTTTGTTTCGTAGTCTGATGATGAACTTAAAGTCACCCCGATTGGAGTTGATTGCGCATATTAAAGCCGCTAGTGATTATCATGGGAAATCTATTACGCCACTTTCACCGCAACTCAGCAATTGTGTGTGGCGAGTGTGAAAAGCCGAGGCAGTAAATCAACAGCTCAGCCGAACTCGACTATTACCCTACATAATCGAGGGGAAACACAGCATAGGCGAGTGGTGCAACCCCTAAAGCCGACAATGCGGCGCCGGGCGAGGCATTCATAATGAGCACAATGCACAGATGCAATACCCTCTTTACATACATGCCCACATTTACATATATATATATTTATATACATATATATGTACATGGAATGTGCATCTGTCAGATACTCGCATCTGTGCTTCACAAGTGCATTGCATCTTGTGCAACGTCAAGTGTCAAACAAGACGATTTTACGGCTCTACATTTTATAATCCTTATGCGTACTCATTAAGCATGCATTTTGATTTACACTTCTCAGTCGCAATTAAAATGATTTGTAGCACAATTCTCTATGGATTATTTAATACGCATTCTGTGCCAAAAATCTTTCCAAGTGTAATCATCATAATGATTCCTTCTTTTTGCTAGTGTATATTTTTGAAATGTTCTTTACTATCTTATATTTTTATTATATTATGATAAGAACTCACTTGAGTTTTTCTTTTGCTGTTTTAAAGTTGTACACCTGACAGCTGCAAAAAAAAGTTCTTATCTATAAATCGCATGAATGCTGAAAATTATTATATATACATATATAGTACCACTATAGGTAGTACATTTCCGAGTTCAGAACAATACGATTGAATAAAGCTGTCTTTTATTTTTGAGCAATTAAAGAGGGTTTTTAATGGTAAATTTTTTTTTTTTTTTTTATTAATATTGGGCTAAGAATAAGGTTTAGTAGATATTTGAAGCTCCATGGGCAATAGATAATAAATGCAAACACATGGTATTTTTGTTTATATTCTTTCCTTTTAGTTTTTTTTTAGTCTCCAGCTCAAGTGTTTTTTTTTTCATTATATTCCGAATCCCATCGGGAGTCATATTCAAAAAACACTTGACCTGGAGACAGCCAAAATTATATTTAAATTATGAAAAGAAGACGAAAAACAATAAACGGTTAGTTTCTTTCCTAAAAGAGAATTTTGAATATATTTTGACAGGTCTTCACCAATTCCGGAAACTGTATGCTACTATTTGGGATACATTTGCATTCATATATTCAAAAACTACTTTTATATTATGTTCATTTGAATAGCACTGTAGACAACTCTCTTTCTCTCTCTCTGTCAAAGAAATGCTTTCGACTAGCACTCGGGTCGTGTCGGCTGCGTGCATTCGGCTGACATTCGACTGTCGGGTCGTGGTAGGCATTCGCTGTGTAACACTGAACCCTTGGCTGCAGTTAGCGTAACCCCTCCAGGGGGACTAACAGAAGTAAACAAAAACAAAACAAATTGAGTACCGTTTTGTTGTGCTCGACCCCACCTACTCCTCCCCTACATTGTATATACGGTATGCGCATGCACTCAACCAAATTGTCGCAAACAAACTCTCTCCCTTACTCCCCCACTTCCATTCTCGCTGCGTGACCGTCGCTCTCGCCCACACACCCACTCTCTTTCTCGCTCGTGTTACGATTTTTACTCTCTTCTCTCTCTGTCTCTGTCTCTCTGCAGATTGAGCGCCACGCTTAACGACTGTTTCATTTTTTGAATTCAGTTTCGGTTTTGGTTTTGGTTTCAGTTTCGGTTTTTGTTTTGTCAGTTTTCAGTTTTCAGTCACACGTTGACCGGTGCGAGTCGGCAGCAATTCACCATCCACAAATTTACATTCCATAAAGCAGAATACACAGCAATTGCTTTTGCCTTGTGCGTAAACAAACGAAAAGACGAAACGAAAACGCGGCGCGGTGGTTGTTGAATATTGTTGCAGTTGTTGCTTTTGTGTGCAGTGATGCATTTAAATGTATGTTTAGTGTGTGTTGCTTAAAGAAATCTACACACATTCACATAAATATGTATATAAATATCTAGCTTCCGTTGTGCACCAATTGCGGGCGCGCCCCCCTCACCGTTGTCGTTTTTTTTTTTTGTTTACGATGCCTTCGCATTGAATGTTTGGCAACATTTGTTGTCCCAGAAAGCCGAAGCCCAAAAAAAGACCGAAGCCGAAACCGAAACCGAAACGAGGTCAATGCATTTGTAATTGCTGATAACGAAAAAGTGCACAAAAACTAATGAATAAATAAAGAGAAGAGGCAAGAGAGGGAGAGGGGAGGGAGATGAACAACAATAAAAAAATGTTAAGTTCAAAGTTAAGTGGCCAGTGTACACACCCCCACAAGCCCCTTGCCCCATGCACTTCAAAAATCATAAATAAGTAAATAAGAAAAAATGTTCCACTTGAGTGAACAACTGAAATGCATTTATTAACCGCCTTGGCCACTGCATCTGTATCTGTATCTCTGTCAGTGCGCTGCAGTATCTGTATCTGAAGACCATAATTGCATGCCATAAAAACTTCAGAGTCGAGACTCGAGTGCGTCTCAGTCGCAGTCGCTCTTATCAGCCACTGTGGCAACTCTGGCAACTGTTGGCTGCTGCTGCTGCTGCATTTTTAATCAAACTTCCACTTGAACTATTTCTGTTTTCACTTATTGGATGGAGTTTATTGGATTAGCGAGCTTTAAACTTGCTATCTGGAATTGACTGGGATTGGCCCGCTGTAACGGCAGGTGAGTTCCACAGATGTTTGCAACAATGTTGCCCAGGCTATTGCACTTGGCCATGACAACATGTTGTTGCCTTTATGAATTTACAATGCACAAACAACACACATACATACACACACCCACAAGACACATGTTGCGAATGTGTTTTTGTAGTTTGTCGAGTGCATTGAACTTTAGGACAGCCTATAAATGTGTCACTGGAAGATCTGTACCCGCATATATATATATTTATGTAAATTGGAACAAGGGGTGACACCCTTTTTTCTCACAATCACAGCTTGGAAACAAATGCTGATTTGTGTGGGCTTAGAAATCATCCCAGTTGCAATTTAAAACCGAAATCTGTGACAGCTAAATACTAATTAAATACGCATTTGGATTTAATGGAATAAGCAAATAAACAAAAGTTGATTATTTCAAATCAAAGTAATTTGATAGCTTGCAGACTTTTTGTTATTTTTATGTGCGGAGAGTCATTTAACTACGAATGCTGATAAGTCCACCAAATGGTTCGCGTAACGACTTCTGAATCACTTGCACTGTATTTATATGATATGAATGATATAATATATATTATATCTGTATGTAAAGCATGAACTGGGATTGAACACAATGACAATTTAAAGTTTATTTGAACGTTGACTAAGCTCAACTTCTGCTGCTTTAACAACTCTGATTTTAGTTCCCATCTGAAACTTTCACCTGATTTGTTTAGCTTTGAACAGAATAACTTCAGATATGAATGGGCTTGATTTCGCTTGAAGGAAGGCGTTATTTGATATTAAGCACAAGTACGGGTCGCTATCAACCACAGGCCAGGTAAACAAACACGAAAAACACACACATACATGCATATATATGTATATGTATTTTTATGCATATGGATTTATTTATAAACCCACATGTTGATCCAGTGCGTAACCGCAAGGCAGAGTACAAAATTTCAATAAGAATCACATAAGCACTAAAAGAGATCCAAAGAAGCCAAAGATTTAGTAAACCATACAAATAAATATGAATTTTATAAAGAACAGCTCTGAAAGTTGTAGTAGATCAAAACTCATGTTCTGTAGCTTGTAAAAATAATAGTTTTAATAATAATTATGATCAGTATAAGAACTACGACTACTAACTATACTACTACTATGCTACAAACAAAAAATACTATACTATATAATATGCCTTAAGTGCATCAAAGAGAACCGCAGCGCATAATTGCTAGCCGATATCAGTTGCCATTGCTGTAATTGCAGATACGTAGATAGATATTACACATGCATCGATGTATAATTATTTATATGGAACGTGCAATATTTGCAATATCGCGATATAGTCGTTGTGTACTTGAGTTTGATTGCTTTGCGCCATGGCGGGCAATTAGTATTGATCTGTCAGTTGTATGAATATCTGTTAATTGACCTGGCGGCGGTGTCATAAATATGCAATATCATAGAATTGATCAACATTTGATCATTTAACCATAGCTGCATATTATGCGGGCGTTGACTGCTCTCTCTAAATTGGGTCAACAGTTGTTTTGTCGTCGTTCTCTTTTGGTTTGTTTTCATTCGACTATTTTTTGCAAATCAAACTGTGCTCAAAAGGGGGCAGACAGATAATGAATAGAGCTGAAGCTATTAAGCCACAGAGTTCAGTGTACATCTTCAGATTGTGGCTAACTGTAGAGAGTAGAGTTTTTGCTGTTGAGTCTTTTCATTATCTCAGCTCGAAACAATTTTGGCAACTGTCAATTCACTGCCATTGAAGATGCTTACATTTTTCTTGGGGTTGTCTTGCCGGCTGCCAGAGCCACTGACAGCTTCAATGGAACTGCACTGCCCACAAGCCGTGCATAATAATAACCCTGAAAGTTTACTGACTTCCGTTGGCTGCCCGGTACAACACCGGAGGGGTATCGCAATCGTGTCCCGAGACCTGTAGGCAGTGTCAGTGGCACTGGGAATACAAAGAATGCCAGGCAGATAAAAATCTCTGGAAACACACTCGCACACACACAGCACAATCAGCACCAGTCCACACCTACTCGAGTACTCATATGTGTGTGTGTGTGTGTGTGTGTGTGTGTGTGTGTGTGTGTGTGTGTGTGTGTGTGTAGGTGGCGCTAGTTGCAGTCACAAAAGTAGGAGCCGAAGGCGTTGTCTTCGTTAAGCCAACTTGTACAAAATGTTGTTGTTGTTGTTGCTCTGCTTCTTCCTCTTGTTGTTGTTGTGTCTTTTGTGTCGTCTGCAATTTGTTGTTGCTGGTAAGGTGCAACTGCCAACTGGCAACTTGCAACTGGCGTGTTAACAACCGTTGCTACGGTTTAGTCGACGTGCGAACGGTGTTAACTGAAATGTTGCCACTCGCACTCTGCGACAGCTTCAACTGCAATGACATGACAGCAAACTCCATGACAATGTAGCCCTCGACCTGACGCCCTTCCTGCCCTTCCCTCTGTCCATTCTCTCTCTGTTTGTGTGTGTATTTATCTTAATTAGACGGACCTGAAGCTGTCACTTCAAGACGGCGCTATAAATAGTATTTGTACAGGGTCAGTTTCTCTATAAATATCCGATATTTACCACTTATGTGTGTATTTGCCTTATCCCATGTTATTTGAGCTATCCACATCTGTTATCTGTGGCAGACAGACTATTTATAACTGTGAAAAACTATCCCTAAAGTGCCACAGGCTCTGCCAGTCAATCCACAGTTTCCTAGCTTATGATTTACATTCCAAAATTATTTCATTACAATCGAGTGTGGTTAAAGATTTATTCTCCATTCGTCACACATTATCTAAAACTTATCTGCCTACAATTTTGACATGGTAGATTTGGTAATTCGGCACAATCGACCAGATAAATGTCTAGGCCCGGTCTATTGCTCTTGGCTTGGAAGTGCTGGCAGCCAGCTCTAAATGCCTATTCGCCTGCATTCCAATACACAATTTACCGTCTCTTGGCGTGGTTTTTTTTTTCCACCTATTTTTGGTGTTTTGCTAGTCGCTTTTCATTTTGTCTGCAACGGCGAGTGATTTTTTTTCATGGCAGTCCTCGACATAATTTACGTGATCATTGCGCGTCGATAACAAGAAATTATCGGCGCGCTTGCGCACGAGTCCAACGACGTTGTCGTCGTCGGAGTCAGAGTCAGAGTCGGAGTCGGAGTCTGCATCGGTGCAGCCACCGACGCAATGGCAATCGATGGCGTCCAATCGTCGATAGCCGTAAAATGTTTGGCTTGTCGTTAGTTGCGTTTTTTGTATACCCTGTAGGCAACAAAATTGTAATAAAGGGTAGCATACTGCTTAAGAAATTTTTGTTACAATGGAAAGGAGTAGAATGATTGAGTGGAAGAAAGAAAGAATCGAAGAATGAAGAATGTATTTAATATTTTTATTAGAAAGTAGAAGAAAGGAGTAGAAGAAGGTTGCAGCAGAAGAATGTATAATGTTTATTAACAATTAATCCAGCTTAATGGGTTATAGCTTGACTTTTCTAGCCATCATCTGAAAGAATTTATGTTATACAAAACTGTTCTTTTCAATTAAATGTATTCAAATTGTTTTTAAATTAAACTTTTATCAGTGTTTCAACTTTCTTTACTTAGCAATATATAATGTAAAACTAATGTAATAGTTAATTAAATAAAACAAATAGTTATTAATGGGATTTTCTTCAAATACAGGGTATCAGACACTTCGTTCACTCTGCTGCGGCGCATTCTTAGTGGTGTTTTTTTTTTTTTGCTGCTTCGTTTCTAATTGTTGCGCGCGTTTGTGAAATTTATTGCGTTTCGCCTTAATTTTTTTTTTTTTTTTGGATACGTAACATCATGAACTGCAGTTGCAGCTTTAAGCTCGAGCCTCAGCGCCAACTTCAGCTCCGACTTGAACGTCCAACTGCAGCGCTTACAACTTCATTTGGCCTGGTTGGCTTGGCTTGGCTTGTTCGATTTGGTAGCTGCGATATGGCGACGCGAAAAGCGAAATTCAATTTTATGTTAATGGCTTTTGGCGCTGGCCAAGCGACACGCGCGATTCGTGAAAGGAAAAGCGCATGTGACGTGCCTGAATTGAATTTGGTTTTCTTCTCTTTTTTGGAAAAAGGTTTTCATTTACAGTTGCAACAGTTGCAACGCCCCCGCTGATAGTATTTCCTGTTGGCGCATTGCTGTTCCATGACATGTCCCAGAATAAGAACAACGAACAGCTGTCGTTTCTTTCGAGCTCCCTGAGAATTATGACACGCTTCCACAGACACAGCCCGAATAAAAAAATAAAACGTGTTTGCGCTGAACCTTTGGAATCAATGATTGGTCAGTCAGAGTCGTCTGTCGACCGTCCGTTCCGGGAGGCACTGAGTCATTTTGCATGGTCTCCACTGTAAGCATGCATCATATTTAATCTGTTGCCTGTCCTGCCTCAGGGTTCAAGCAGCGGCAGCGTGTGAAAATAAGCCACAAATATTGTGCAGTAAATTGATATCTTGTTAATCGTGTTGTTGATTTTTTTTTTGTTTGCTTGTTTGGTTTTTTGTTGCTTCTGCTCTGGTTTGTTGTTTCTGCCCGTCCAGCGAGATAAACATCCGCGCAATTTTTGGAATCGATGCTGATGAGAAATGGCCAACTGTGCGATTTCAACAGGAAGCCAATAAAAATATGTTTACACTCCACTTGAATAACGAAACAAATATTTATTATTGATTTAGCGATTGTCTTTTTGTGGACTAAGCCATTTCAGAGACACTAGTTTAATTGCAAGAGCAATGCGTATATAAAACATTTAAAAATTTATCTTATATCTTGACCTGAATAATTGTTTTTCAAACAAGCATATATTCCTTGCGAAATGGACATACTTTGGCGTATATCCAATTTTTGTGATAAACCAGAGAAAGCTGCAAAGTCATATCTTTAATTAACATAAGTCGAATAAGATTTGAGAGTAATTGCTAAATAATTAATGACCTGCATGCATAGATCGCAGAGATAGGAGATAAATATAAATTAAAAACTTCCCCAATTGAACCAGTTTCGATTCTGTGATATCCATTCAAGTATTTTCCCATTGCGATTGCATATTCAATGCCAAACCAAAAATTAAATACGCTTTGCGCAAACTTGACTTGCCACCTGCAAAAGCGGTAACCGTTAACAACAACACCAGCAACATCATCACGAATTGGTGGGCGTGGCTGGCAAGTGTGCGCTAATGGTTTGACTATAACAACAACTAATGACTAAATTTCACATGCCGCCAAAAAAAAAAGCACAAATATGGTTGTTGTGTATGCTGCTGTTGGCGGATAGGAAGCGAACGTTAATTTAATTTAATCACGTTTTCTTCAGCTGATGCTGCTGCTGCGACAAACAATGCAACACCGTACAGCAACAGCAACAGCAATAACAACAACACGTTGTCAGTTCAAAGGTTAAGTGAGTGAGCGCATTTGACTGGGGGCGACACACCCCAAAAATGGGCAACATTTGCCAACAACAACTGGCACGGGGCGTATCAGCGAACGCATCAGCAACAGTTGTTTTTGTTGCAGGTTGCAGGTTGCAGGTTGCAGTTTGCAGGTTTGCTCGTGGCATAAACGCCAATTATGTGCAACAAGCATGTGTGTGCCGCAGACCAGAGCGTGGCATGTTTTTGGCAATTTTTCATTTCCTGGCCAGCAACAAAAAATAAGAAAAACACTTTAAACTGGCGGAAAAACTCAGGTTGTTCAAGTTGCTCAGGTTGCCAGTGAAGCTGCAAACTGTGGAGTGGGTGAGCCGGGAACTGAAGTTGGCAGATGCGAGTGCGGCGATAAGGCGCCAAATGTGCAACAAGCGTGCGCCCGCTGCGAATGTCGATGAGGGGCCGGGGGTGAGTAGGAGGGTGTGTGAGCGGGTTACGCTTGCCAGTTGCCTGTTTGCCACAGCCTTGGCAGCCAGCCTTGGTCACATTAGAATGACAGCAGCCGCAGCCATTGTCATTTCTCATGCAACAAAAGCAGGTAACAGCAACTGGTGGTTGTTGTTGCTGTTGCTGCTGTTAACTGGTAAATGGCAACTGGCAACTGGCAACAGTTGCTGGACGGTGCATGCAAATTGCCGTAAATTGAATTTGTCTGATTACGTTTGCGCCACAGTCGGGGCACATAATCGATTGTCTTGCTGCCTAGCATCAATATTTGCTTTTGCCACAGGATGCGATCGAACTGAAATAAAAAATTGTGCCAACCGTGAGGCAGCCAGTCAAACCAAGCAGTCAAGACAGCCTGGACAGACATGCGAAAAGACAAATGGACGCACGGACGGAGGGACGGAGGGAGGGACAACCAACGTAGTCAGATAAATGACTGCATTCGAATTGCATTTCGATGATTGCAAAAATTGTGCCTGGGCTTTAGCCACGCAGCGAAAAATTATGAGCATCATGTGGCCCAAGTAATGTAAATGCTTAATGGAGATTATAGAGCACAGCAAGAGACGCACCAAAGGATGGATGGCATCAGAGGCAGCCTGTGCAGCTGAGGCTCGAAACTTAACTAGATTATTTCCATGGAAACAATTGCACTGTGATAGATTAAGTAGAAATGCCAGAAAATCAACCCAAATAACTGCCACTACTATATACCACTATATACTACTATATACTACTAAACTATAATGTAAAAGAAGCACAATAAAAAAGCTTAAAATCAGACAACGTTTAGTTCGAAGTCTGTAAGCTAGTCAATAACTTATGAAATCAGCTTCGATTTTATTCTGTTTTAAGTGTGTTGAAATTGAATACTGATTAAATTAAGTTTGACATCTGCCAGTTTGAGAAATACTTTTCAAGTGATTAAGTAAATTTTCCATCAAATGCTAAGCAAGTGCAGCTCACCAAAGACTTGTCGCCATGGGAAAAACGAATGCACGTTTTCTCAGTTTAGCTAACTAATTGCATAAAATTTGCATATGCCAAATGAAGTTTTTGGGCTGAATTCAATTAAATGCAACCCAAGGAATCTGATGCTAGCGTGTTGCATGACAGGCACGATCGACAAAAAAAATGTATTTAATTAGATTTGGCCTACGTGCTAAGGCAGGTCCAAACGAAATGATTTTGTATCGTACATAAATGTGGCATGTGTTAGGTTCTGTGGCACATGGCGATTATAGGTTGCCTCATTGGGGCCTGGCCTGGTATCCAAATAGAAATGGCTGCAAGAATGCAACCATTAAGCTGGAAATGCTTTGCGGCATGTCAACATAAGCATTTGCCATAAATCAAATGACGGCCAAAAGCATTAATACCAACAAAACAACAAAACTCTGGGCAATGCCAATACCAAGCAGTCAGACCCGACCAGGCCAAACAGACAGTCAGACAGATAGACAGAGAGACAGACAGCTAGCTATTCAGCCATTCAGGCAATGCCTCAATTTGTACAGCTTGCAGGCCGGGGCGAAAGAATGTCGCAATCAAAATTTCAACATCGTGTTTGCAGCAGCAGCAGCAGACATGAGAAGATCTGCAGAACCGTACAGAACATAGACCACGAGAGGCAGCCAGAGAACCTGGAACAAACGCCTATGGTACTATATTTAGATGTTGTCGATTGCCGCTCGATTGGGCCAAATGTTGCTGTATTGATGCTGCTGCTGCTGCTGCTGCTGCTGCTGCTGCTGCTGCTGCTGCTGCTGTTGCAATGAGCGACCCAAAAAAAAAAAATAATATGAAAAAAAAAGCACATTAACAACAACGTTGGGAACTCCATAAAAAACGACAGCATCTGTAGAGGTTGAGAGAACATTTTGAATATGTTTCTAATTGGCGCAAATTATTGTTGATCTTCAGATTGTGTGGATCTATTATGATGCGATTGCTTTCGAAATTGCTGCCAATTTGTTAAAGTCGATTGCATTCCACAGATTGAACGGGCAATCCATCTTGTCGATTGTTTAAATATAGTATTAAATTACCATAAATTAATATTGTCCACTGGCACTTAATTAGAAAGCCAGACAATGGGCATGACCTAAAAAAAAAAACACAGGGGTTTAATTCCAATAAAACATGTGGCACAATGGGCTGAAGTGGAACAGTGGCGCCAAGTCTAAGGGGAGAAGCATAGAGAAAAATGAGAAATATTCAAAATGACACTAATTCATGGCAGAGATTAAAAGTTTGTCAAATTAAATGCTTATAGTAAAATAAATTGCCATTTCTAAATCAAAACTTCTTCGTGTGATCTATTTACATGAATAATAAAATTATTTAGCATATATATAATAAGATATAAGATAAGATATATATATATAATAAGATAGAGTGTTCTGGTAGAAGAAGCTCTACTTTGAGATACCCTTAACTCCTTCATAGGCCTGCTGATAATAGTTTATTCAATATGAAAATACATCTTGGTTAGGAAATTTCACTGATCAAGAATGGGGTTTAATTGGTTCCTAGTATAGTAAATTATTTTGTTGCTCAATGGATTTGCGCTGTTTATTCCGGTTTATAAATATTATTTTTCTTATAATGAAATACTCTTTAACTATAAAGATCCGCTTAGTACTCATATCTTTTTAATGTGCACAAGTATCAATTGAAGAGCTCTTTGGGATTAAACTGCAGTTGCCTTTCCATATTCGTATTCGTATTCACATTCGCATTCACATTCGTATTCATATTCGTATTCGTATTCGCATTCGTAAACCCCTACTTGGATACAACTTGTTTCTACACTGTGCCGATTGCCACTTTTTCTCCACTTCAGATGGCATTGAAGTTGCAGTTCTTGTTGTTGCTGTTGTTGTTGTTGTTGCTGTTGTTCGCTTCTCCAATTCACAATTCTGATAATGGTGAGGCAGCGTCCAATTGAAAATGATGAATGTGTCGCGTGTTTTAATTTATATGCCCCACACATGGTCAACGCAAATACTTATGTGTGGCAATGTCAGACATGGTGTAAATTGAGACATACCCATTGTAATTCAATTCAGTGAACCATGGGAAAACGGCGTCTTATGTTTTCTCTCTTTCTTCGCTCACCTCTCTCGCTCTTGCACACGTGCACATATCAAATTGCCTCTTACCTGAGCAAAGGTCAGCAGTTTTGACATGTTTAAGCTTGAAAAATGTTGACAGCATTATTATCGTTTTGTTTTCTGCTCCAACGAAGGTTTGCTCGAAATGACCTGAGGATTGGTTAGAGCTGGAGAAATGGAATTTGTTGAAATCATGGTTATAATTAACTGCCTGAAATCAGGACTTAAATGCTTGCAATTTTGCTATACATGTGTATGGAAATAGTTGAATTCATTTCATAGGTATTTTGTTGCTTTTCGCTCAGTGCATAGCAATAATGTTGCCGGCAACAAAGTTGCGCCTTATGCTGCGGGGTGCAACATTCTGCGCATGTGCAACCAATTATTAATTGCATATGAGTTATGCGGCGCTGTTGCTATTGTTGATGTTGTTCTGTTGTTCAGTTGTTGCCGTTGTTGCTGTTCTTGCTGTTCTTGCTGTTGTTGCTGTTGTTGCAGTTGCATTCCTTCATCTCTGTCGCTGCTGAGTCAGCATTTTGTTGGCTTTGTTGCCTTTGTGCACGCTCGCTGCGACCGACTGGCGCCGACGTCGACAGAGGCGTCAACGGCGTGTGCCTGCCGCAGATCCATGCACCACACACACACACACACACACATATGCACGCCAAGGTATCTGCGAGCTGAACGCTCGTCTGCGCTTGTGTGGGTGGCTCCTCTTGGCTTGGATGTGGCCTGCATGCAGGCCATACTAGAAACATATTCAACTCATTTTTTGTAACACTGTCTCGCCCCTTTTTTTTCTCCTTTTTTTTGCGTTTGCTTATTAAATTACAAAACAAACGGCCCACACATAAATAAGCTGCGGCCCGGGCATTAGACGGAAATGCGCGCATCCTGCCCAGAACCGAGAACCCAGAGCTCAGAGAACAGGGAACCGAGTCGAAAAGAGTTGGCTTTATGAAAAATTCCTAGCGCTGCGGCGTCTATAATTAAGCGTGAAATGTTGCTGGCGTTACGCTGCATTCCAGCCAGCAGCCCTTTGGCTATATCCATACAACAACAACAACAACAACTTGCAAGAAGAACTTGCAACAGGCAACTTGCAAGTTGCAGCAGGCAACATTAGCAAGTCACTTTTATGGCTGCATTGCGCTTTCTGCCTTGCACCTTTTGCAGCAACCTTCATATTAATTGCAAGTGTCCGCACTTACTTTGCAACATGCTGCAATTAGAATGTTGAACGCAGTTGCTTCGGCCAGTTTTATTTTATTTTTTTTTTCCATGTTGACGGAAGTCAATTCAAATGATGCCCTTAAGGGTCCACAGCGCCAAAGTTGAATGCACTGCGTCAACAACAGCCAGCGACAACAATTGTGACTGGTCTAAAATTGATTTCTCATGTTTTTTTTTTGTTTTGGCCAACTGCTCGTATTATAAACAAACGCGAGGCGACTAATTAAAATAAGTTGCTAACAAATGCGCAGGCAACAAGCCTGCCTAACTGGCTAATTGACTTAACTGCCAAACTTAACTGGTTAGCTGCCTTGGTTGGCCAGTTGCCTGCTTGGTGTTGGCCATCTAATGCCCGATCCTTAGCTGTTGATAGAATTTGCGACCATTTCCTTGACATTGGCAATACACAGCAAAAAAAATATGATCATATAAGTTGCAAACAGCTTATCTTTACTTTTATGTACTTACTTATATATTTTAATGGATATATAGGTTAAACACTCCTAGATAATTTCTTTAAATCTTAACAAAAGTCAATACAAAAATTCAACAAAATTAAACTAGTAAGTTAAATTACTAAGTTAATTTATTAAGTGAAAGTTACTTGCTCATAATTCAGCCACTTAATTGTTGCTTCTAGCAAAACACAATCCATCTATAGCCTGAAAATCGATATATCGATATATGGGCGTAGGTCGAAACTTCAAAAAGCCATAACTTCGTCAAAACTGATCCTATTTTAAAAAGCGAGGGCTTTTTGATCATAGTTTTGCCCCTAAATTAATCGTGCATTTAAAGTTGAAAACGAAATTTGAGGTCGGAAGACAAGTAAAAATTATAGCCCGAAAATCGATATATCGGTGTATGGGCATAGGTCGAAACTTCAAAAAGCCATAACTTCGTCAAAACTGATCCTATTTTAAAAAGCGAGGGCTTTTTGATCATAGTTTTGCCCCTAAATCAATCGTGCATTTAAAGTTGAAAACGAAATTTGAGGTCGGAAGACAAGTAAAAATTATAGCCCGAAAATCGATATATCGGTGTATGGGCATAGGTCGAAACTTCAAAAAGCCATAACTTCGTCAAAACTGATCCTATTTTAAAAAGCGAGGGCTTTTTGATCATAGTTTTGCCCCTAAATCAATCGTGCATTTAAAGTTGAAAACGAAATTTGAGGTCGGAAGACAAGTAAAAATTATAGCCCGAAAATCGATATATCGGTGTATGGGCATAGGTCGAAACTTCAAAAAGCCATAACTTCGTCAAAACTGATCCTATTTTAAAAAGCGAGGGCTTTTTGATCATAGTTTTGCCCCTAAATCAATCGTGCATTTAAAGTTGAAAACGAAATTTGAGGTCGGAAGACAAGTAAAAATTATAGCCCGAAAATCGATATATCGGTGTATGGGCATAGGTCGAAACTTCAAAAAGCCATAACTTCGTCAAAACTGATCCTATTTTAAAAAGCGAGGGCTTTTTGATCATAGTTTTGCCCCTAAATCAATCGTGCATTTAAAGTTGAAAACGAAATTTGAGGTCGGAAGACAAGTAAAAATTATAGCCCGAAAATCGATATATCGGTGTATGGGCATAGGTCGAAACTTCAAAAAGCCATAACTTCGTTAAAACTGATCCTATTTTAAAAAGCGAGGGCTTTTTGATCATAGTTTTGCCCCTAAATCAATCGTGCATTTAAAGTTGAAAACGAAATTTGAGGTCGGAAGACAAGTAAAAATTATAGCCCGAAAATCGATATATCGGTGTATGGGCATAGGTCGAAACTTCAAAAAGCCATAACTTCGTCAAAACTGATCCTATTTAAAAAAGCGAGGGCTTTTTGATCATAGTTTTGCCCCTAAATCAATCGTGCATTTAAAGTTGAAAACGAAATTTGAGGTCGGAAGACAAGTAAAAATTATAGCCCGAAAATCGATATATCGGTGTATGGGCATAGGTCGAAACTTCAAAAAGCCATAACTTCGTCAAAACTGATCCTATTTAAAAAAGCGAGGGCTTTTTGATCATAGTTTTGCCCCTAAATCAATCGTGCATTTAAAGTTGAAAACGAAATTTGAGGTCGGAAGACAAGTAAAAATTATAGCCCGAAAATCGATATATCTTAACTGAAGATGTATTATTAGGAGAGTTTTTTTTTTAGCTATGATGCTTAAAGCTGGCATTAAGCATTCATGTTTGTTTGTTTGATTGCACAATATTTTCTCTCAATGTGGCTTTAGCGTGTTTTCAATTCATGCCTTGGCTGCTTTGGGCCGTGTTGTTGCCATCAAATTAAAGCGCTAAATGCTGTGCGCCTCTCTTTTGTTTACCACGTCTTTCATCACGCATTCGGCATTTTGAGCCGAGCCCAAGACACAGAACCCAAAAGCCAAGTCCATGTCCAATGTCGATCCGATGCGATACGCTACTCCTCTATCTACGTATTGATGTACGTATGGATGTATGTATGTATTTATGTGTGCTTCATTAACATATGAGCATTCGCTGAGCGCGATTCGGCGCTGTAAATTACTGATGGACAGCTGCCTAGTTGCCTGGTTGCCTATCTGCCTGGTGGTTTCTCAGCTGCCTTTGCTGACTGCCCAGTGGCAGTGAAATTTTATGATGCCACATTTCCTTTTTTGGGTGAGGTGCGGTGGGGTTCGGCTGCTACTGCTGCTGCTGCTGCTGTTACTGCTGCAGCTCTTGCTGTTACTGCTGCAGCTCTTGCTGTTGCTGCTGCACCTTTTATGTGCTGCGCCACAAATGCGCGAACATTGCGGCATGTACTGCTCTCCGTCCATCAATTAAAGATGCTGCCATACAAATGTGCCCATAATTTGATTGTTTTTCGAACAGAACCGAACCGAACTGCACAGCAGCATCAAGCAGCAAGCAGCAGCAACAAGCAGCAGCAGCATCAGGCAGCCAGTCGCTGACCTGCTTTTTATGGACCAAGTTTGAAGACTGCACAGCTTTTGCCACTTGCCAATTACAGCGAACCGGGTCGACTCTATGCCTGGCCTAGCCTAACCATACCATATAGTAGTGCCTGTGGCTGCAGCTGCAACGCCGGTGGTCCAACCAGACACTTGGACGAGGATGAGGATGAGGCTGAGGCCGAGGCTGATGGCCTCGGCAAACGCGTTCTCTGTTAGTGGGCCCCAAGTTGGCATTTAAGTGATCCGCACATCGCATCTCTGGCATATTTTCATTGGAAAATGTGCCCGCATGGCGGTTGGAGGGGGCAATTTGAACCACTTTTCAGTGCGGTGCATTGACCAACCAATTGAAGCCTCTCAAAAGCATTGACATTGGCCAAAGACAGCGAATCGCAGTGCCTCAGGTTAAGTCTCTGACGGCATCTCATCATCGTGATGCGGTGCTTATGGCATATGACTCCCGTTTTGGTCATCAAAAGCAGTTCCACATTCCACAAGCGGCCTTGCTTAATATGGTGCGGTTTATCTATTGAGTTCTTATTATGGCTGCCTCGCTGCCTTGCTGCCTGCGGGGATCAGTTCTCAATTCGAAGTAGTCACTAATTTAACTCATTCTCCCTTTCTCTTTGCAGGTATGTTGTTCCCACTGCCGTTGATTAACTGCAATTGCTTATTCCCCGCGTATGTAATTGAGTGTAACGTAAATGTGGCATGTGTGTAGTGGTATTATAATCCATAAATATTTATTCTAAAATTGCCATAGAAATAAAGCCGGATAATGAAGTTCATTAGCAAAGAACTTAACTTACGACAAAGCAATGGACTTGTATCATTAAGTCAATAATTAACATCAACCAAATCCAGCATGAAAAAGACGAAGATGAAGAAGAGGAACAAGTCAACTGTGCAGCTTGTTAACAAAGTTATCTGGTCTTGGACCGTGTCAACAGGCCAGACTGCCAATGCAAATTTAAGCAGCGGCTTATTTATGTAGCTCATTAGCAACTGCAGAGAGCAGCTCTTTGACATTGGCAGGGGTGTAGGTATGAGGGGTAGCTGTTGGTAAAGGGGTAGTTGCAATTGCCGTTAGCAAGAACTCAATGTCGGCATGTCCAACTCGTATCAAGAGTCAATATTGTCCCGCAGTCTGTCACTCTGTCTGTCTGTCAGTCTGTTGCATCGTGTAATGCACCTTTAGACTTTTGGCCTTCAAAAAGTGCAGCAACAGCAGCAGCATTTGACGAGGCCAGTCTTGGCAAGCTAACAGACTTGTCTGTCTATCTGTATGTTTGTCTGGCTGACTGACTGACTGGGTTAGCAGTACTTGAGAGTACTTGAGCTGTATTTGATAGCATCTCCAGTGTCAGTTCCTCAAGCAAGCGACACCCACACTGCGTGTCTTATGCAATCTCTGTTCCACTTATTGGCCCTGGCCCAATCAATCACAAACAAAAGTTCAACTCAAACGCCGAAGCTAAAGCTAAAGCTGGAGTTGTAGCTGTAGCTGTAGTTGTAGATATTTCTCCGATATTGACAGACGTTTCCTGCTCATTGTGGCTTTCGCTTTCCGCCAGATGCGTATTGCATATGTAAGAAAATTGATTTTGAAAGCGAATGCCTCAAATGAGACGGATACACTTACAGCCAGGTCGCCGGCAAGCAGCAGCGACTGCCAAAGACCGCAAAGACCGCATCTGTCCACATAGATTAACAATTGTAGCCAGCATTTGTGGCACTCTTCTCCCCCTTTTACTTCTGTGCTTCCGTCTCCATCTAATGCTTGTCTGGCTGTCCGCTCGCATTAGTGGCGCGTGGGCGGCCCTCGTCGAGGTCAAAATGAGGCCGCTTTCCACATAATAACGAGTAAAAGTGCATTTGTCGAGAGTGCCCAACTAGCAGATACCCAGCAATTAGCCTGAACTACCTTGATATCACATTTTTTACAGATATAGTTTAATCGATGTAATTCTCGATAATGTACATTTCTGCAATAAACATGCATTTGCGCAATTTCAGTATACCCTTTGGCAATTTTTGATTGGGTATAAGCCAACGAAAAAAGAAAAGAAATAAAAGTCAAACATTTTCTCGCGTTTTATCGGCTAATTAAATTTGAACCTGGTATTATATAATGCCATGGATTTTAAATGTCTTTATCAGCGCTGAAATATCGTTGACCAAATGCGGCACAATGCGGCATGTTGCATGTGTTGCATGCAGCAAATTTCACCCGAAAATGCACAGCCTTAAAGAGCCCTTGAACTGGCACTGGTCATGGCCATGTCTCCACAATCTGTTGTCCATACTTGGCACCGCCAAAACAGCAGCAGCAGCAGCAGCAACAATAACAACAGCAACATGCTGAAATGCTATTAGCATAAGGCCAATGGCCCGTGTTGCTGCAACATTGGTTCAAAAGGCCACTGAAATTAGGTGTATGCCAAATGTTGCAAGCAACTTCTCTTCTATATTTTGTTTGGCGGCTTTGCATTTTTGCGTGGCTATTTTGAGTTACATCTTTCACACTCTTGAGCATTTTTCGCAGCCCCTTTGCAATTCATCAGGCAACAAATTGTTGCTGTTGCTGTTGCTGCTTTGCTGTTTTAATATTGTTGTTATTTATGGCCCAGGGGCATGGTCTGCACGCCGCCGCTCTTCTGTTCCCGTTCAAATGCCAGAGTCACGCAGTTCAGTTCGTCATGTCAAAGTCAACGACGGACGTTGCATTGAAAATGCCAGCAAGTTCCTAGCTATAATGCACTGATCGGGTATGCTCAGCTGTAGCTGTAAATATCAGCTTAAAGATAGGTTCCATATGTTTGGTAGTAAAAAAAACAAAACCAATTTGAGTAGATTTTTTAACTGGCAATCGGGTGCAACATTTATATTAATTATGTTATTTTGATTTTATTGTTAATTGTAAATGTTTCTTCCAATTTCTTTCACAATTTTCGATGCCACAGAAATGTGGCAAATACGGCATTTCTCACTTTGGTTAACAAAAAACTTGAGCAGTTTAGGGTAATTGACAGTTGATCAACGGATGTTTGACTGAGTGACTAGGTGACTGGCTGACTGGTTGACTGGCTGACTGACTGCCTCTTTCGTATGCAGCTGACGACACACTCGAGACTGCTTCGGGCTGAAGTGCAAAGTGCAAGCCGCTGGCAACAATATTCAGCAGCTGCTGTTGCCGTTGCTGTTGCAAGTGTCGCCTGCGTCGAGTGGCCTCCTCAAAGCTGTTGCAGCGTTGGAGTTGGAGTTGAAGTTGGAGTAGGAGTTGGGTTAATTTAGAAGCAGCTGCCTGGGCAACTGCTTTATGAGATTTTAGCACTTTGGACCGTGCGGCATTTTGATGTTTGCTGCCTGTGTCAGCGTCTGTGTCTGTGTCTGCGTCTGCGTCTGGGCCTGGGCCTGGGCCTGGACTCGCTTAATGGATTTCTAGCCATGGAATTTAGCACGTAGCACTAGTGGAAAACTAATATGCCAGCTAGTCAGGACGGCAGACAGACAGACAGGCTGGGGGCCGCCACAGGCCTGGACACATCGGCTGCGTGACATTTATGGCTTCGTCTGGGCCAACTGGGCACGTTGTCCATTTGTCCAGTTTGTTCAGTTTGTTCAGTTTAGTTTGTCGGTTTGTTCACGTGCAAATATGAACAAGATTTATAACGTTTTTGGCTCCACGACATTTTCTTAGAGTTTATTTTTTATATTTTTGTGTTTGCATTCGCTTAAAAGGATTTCACTTTTCGCTGGAATTTGCACAAATTTTGCCCAACCATTGACTTTGCCTGCTCCAAAAGCAAGAGTTGCCACATTGCATTGGCCCACAGCGTTGTGGGGCAGCCGAGTGGTAGGGGGAGCGGTGTAGCCGCTTAAGTGCCTGTGATCCATGCGATCCGGCCGCATCTAAAAATAAACGTGCAGCGAGGAAGTTAACCAACGCCGAGGGAGATGATCTTAGGAATGTGTTTTTTATATGCCCATGCCCATGCCCATGCCCATGCCCATGCCTATGTCTATGTCTATGGCCATGGCTTGTGCAAGTTTTCGCCCCTCAATTCCGAATGGCTTTAGCTGGAGAATAAATCGTAAGGCAGACGCTAAATACTTATTAAACTATCATTCAACTGCCTTCTAAATGACCCCGTCATTCAGGCATTCAAAAAAATGTATATCTGCATAAGACCCCTTATCTTAGGCGAAGATCATTTACAACATAGATTAATAGTTTATGGCTACAAATTATCATTTACAATTTTTGCATTACGACTGAGAATATTCATTGCAACGGATGCTACAAAAAACAGATGCAAATGCAGTAAATTTGCAAAGACTAGTTCTGTTATATATTTGAATGTAAATATATAATCAGGATCAACTGTTGCAATAAGTCAAGTTCCTTCTTGATCTATTTAAATGCATTTGAATCAGGCTTAACTCGTATATTCTCTGGGTACACATTATGAATATAATGAAAGTATTATCGATAACTTTCCTTATTCGAATTTGTGATTCACTTCCGTGCTTTCGGTTGTTTCGGTGTGTTGGCTGCATCCGCAATAAAAATTGAGCAATACCAAAATGATTTCATATCATTTAACATATGTTCTGTCTGTGAAGTAAACGTTTCTTTTTGTTGTTTTTATGTATTTTTTTGTTCTTGTTTTTGTGTGCAATGGTGCATGAATATTGAACGTAGTTTTCAGATTGCGTAACGGTAGTTTTGATTAGGGAAATATAAGTACTTGTTCAGATTTGTATCTATAGATTTGATTAATCAGCTAACTTGCTATCACTGGCAGCGAGATAACTCGCAAAACGCATAAGGCAAAAAATTGATTTGGTAGCAAAATCAGCACACAATTTATTAACAACAATAAACAGTGTTGCAATTTGTTGTTGTTGTTGTTGTTGGCGAGTGGGTTTTAATCAGTGGAAATGTGTTTTTAAAGCGCATTTTGCCACACATTGAAATTACATTCTTAATGGCAATTGCAAAATGCAAGACAAGACGGCCAAGTTAAGAGCGCTGATTTTGTTAAACACACGTTTACACTGATACGCAACGTCGCATGGAAATGGCTTTTTAATGACACAACACACACTGGATAATAAAGTGGCGATGGTGGTGGTGCTGGTGGTGGTGGTGGTGGTGGTGGTAGTGTTGGTGCAGTGCTGCGGTTGTGCAGTGGTGCTGAGGTGCTTAACTCGCCATTGGTCATTTCCCTAATCGGTGCCCAAATGGCGCCATCGAGCCAGAAAATAAAATTCCGATTATAACATCAGCTGGCATGTGCGTGCGTATGTGTATGTGCGTGTGTGTGCGTCTACCAGTCTGTCTGTATTGGATACGAGACGACGCAAGCAAAGAAATCGCCTAAGCGCATTAATATAATGCTATCAACAGCTGGCCAAGACGCACGACGCTTGGGCAAAACGTGCGTGGCAATTTGCCGCTTGCCAATGGTGGCAAGTGGCGATGTAGGTAGGGGGAGGGGAAGGCAACAACAGCAGCAATCGATTTAGTTGTCGTCGCCACAATTGCAATCGAAATGATCAACAGCAACAACAACGAGCAGGGGAAGAGTGCAGACTTTCCCCAGTGTATTTTTTTTTTATTTTTTATTTTAGTCAATTCGCATAATTCAATGCCATAGTTGCAACTTATGCGACAACTCTTATAAATCAGCTGCACCGCGCTGTCAACACCTTCTGCTGACCTTTTGGCCAACTGCTGTAACTCTGGGGCAGCGCTTGCCAACGCTGGCTGGCTGGCTGGCTTTAAGTTTAAGCATCGGCTATTTTTAGCCAAATCGCGTAATCTGTTGCCAGACATCGGTGCGGCTGCAACTGCAACGGCTGCGTCTCAGACTTTGCGTCTCGGGCATTATGAAATTGTGTCAGCTCTGCCATAAATTGCGCACTTTAAACAGGCCAGTTCAGGCCGCGTTCACCGATAGCATCGACGCAGACGCTGACACCTGAAGCCGCCACACGACACGACAGAACTGACAAAGGGCCGCAGCGTGCTGCGAATATGTGGCAAGCGTCATAAGACTTTCCAGGCCTGTGCACAGCTGTAGCAGCATACAAGGGGCAAGGGGGCTAAATTTGTGTGACGTCCCGTCTGGCAAATGTAACCAAAATCTGGCAGCCAAGTCTCAATGTCTCAGCTTGGCTCGGTTCGGTCTTGAGACTTTGGGCTCTGACTACTCCGATTGCAATAGTTGCGAAATGCGTTTCAATTGTTTTCCACTGACAATGCGACAAAAGCGACATGTAAATTTGTTGCATGCTGGCCTTTCTTATATTATGCCCTTGCAGAGGGCATCATAACTGTGCTGAGTAGCTTCAACGCACTGAAGGAAACGCCTCCGATCCCAAAAGGTATACACATTCGTGATCAGCATCAGCTGAGTCAATTCAGCACATATCCGCCAATCAGTCGAAAGATGATGAAAACTTTTCTGTTTAACCTGGGAAGACTCGCCAGGTAAGCGAGTACTATATCATACAGCTTGGGAATAATCGGTCAGTTATTTAAATTAATTAATTATAGCAACATTTAAAGTATGGCAATTTGAGTGCTGTCTACAAGGGTATGTAATCTTCGGTGTGCCTAGGATAGCTGGCTCTTGCCTGCTTTTTACTAGTCTATTTTTTTTTGTGCTGTCAGATCTGCTGGCTGATTGCCAGAGCGACTAAGCCGCAAGCTTAGTCCCTCGAATCGGCCATAAAACTGTCACCTCAAATTATGCCATAAATTGATTAAGCAAATCACTGCGAGTCGCAGCTGCTGGTAGCTGGTAGCCATAACTACTGTATGATCGCAGCTTATTAAAAAACGTTCTACATGTATTTACCAAAGCACGCTGATCACGTTGAGCGCCATAAATTTTGTTTAGCTATTAACCGAAAATTCATGTTTAACTACATATTAATATGGAAAAGGAATTTGCCTAACGAGTGGTTGAGAGTAGAGCAGTGATTTTCCCACATTGGGCAATTTTTTGTTTGCTTGCAGAGTAGATTTAAGCTGAGTTTAGCTTCAGCTTGGCAATTCTTGTTAATTAAACGAGTGACAATGATAAAATTTGTGTTGTGTTGTGGCCATTTGCCAGAGACATAAGTATAACCTGTTATCTGTTTCTGGTTACCTGTCACTGCAGTTTTCCACGTCCCACGGCTGGCAATTAAGCAAAACTGCGAAACACTCTTGCCACTAAAGTGGGTCAGAGATGCAACAGCATGTGGCAGCATGCAGCAGCAACAGCAGGAAGATTAGAAGTGGCGTCATCTGGTTCGTCATTGGTTCTGCTACCCACGCAACAATCAAGCGGAATGATGGAAAATTAAATGTACAAATCATGTATACGACTTGTCGTCAGTCTGCAAGCCAGCCAGTCAGACAGCCAGCCAGTCAAGCAGCTCGGTGTTCCATCAGTCTTTCAGTTAAGTTAGCCAGTCTATTCGTTTGTCATTTTGTCAATCAGCTGGCAGTGGGCGTGGCACTCAACCAAACTAATTGTTGTTCGCTGAGTTGCAATAAACGCCCTGCGGAAAACTACAAAATAAAAAATAGTAGAATAAATTTGAGAAAAATGTTGCCAACAAAATGTAAATGTGAGCAACAAGATTTTCAGCCAGCTTCACATTGACACCGTTTGCAATTAGAAGAAAAAGTGGCCCGTCGGCTACTGTGCTGGGTTTTAAGTCTGAGGATGCCAATGAAGATGATGAAGATGATGCTGGGGTCTGCTGTCTATGCTAATATGTTGGATTCTAAATAGCTGAAAACCAGTTATAGCTGCCAATTGCAGGCCACAGTAGCCGTTGCCTCTCACTTGTTACCCAAGTGTTCTCTGTCTTAAAGTTAATTGCCTGATTTGCTAAGGCCTCCGGACGAAACGGCACAGTTTTTCATTTCTTTCCCAGTTTAGAACTGTGTGCAGATCTGCACAGCTGTTAGGCAAATGTGCTAAAAGATTGTGCATTTGGATTAGGCACGCATCCTGGATGAGTGGTCAGGTGAGCGAGTAGAATGTGCTCCCAAGGAACCGACTATTCAAAGAAATTTATGTGTAAGGAAGTTACATATATTTAAGTTATCCGAAAAATGAAAAGCGTGAAATTTCTTTATGGATAACGATAAGCGGATTAAGGGAAAATTAAATCAAGAATTTACACAATAACATAATTCATGATACATGATTAAGATGTCTATATTTAATTCCTGCTATGATACGACGGCTTCGCTTATCAGAAAGCGACTCATTAATCATCAGTAAATAACACACATAATCGATTGATAGGAAAGTACGATTAAAGCGTATCATAAGGTCCGGAAACAATCAATAATGACTGCTGTAGAATATCAAGAACATAGTGTATCAGAACACATATATGACTGACTGTTTGCACCCGCGAATTTAATAGTCTGATAATCGTGATGCGCTGATAGGCCACATCAGCTGCACATAGTTTTTTGTGATATTTGGTGTAATTTGCATGCGATAAATGAAATAAGTTACGACCGTGGCAAGCTGATGTATTAAGTTGTTTGGCTCCAGGACTCCAATAACGACAAGAACAAGGCATAAGGCAAGCCTTCAATTTCGACATCGACTTCAGACTGCGTCTTGGCTTCCACGGCGCAGCCTGGCGGCTGAATTAGCTGTATATATAAGTAGGTTGACTGTCAGTCTGTCCGTTTGTCCGTCTGTTCGTCTGTCTAGCTGCCTGCTGGCTGATCTGACATGGCAGCGTAGCTGCAAACGACGCCTTAGTCAGCACCACCAACATCAGTACAAATAGCACCACAGCACCACATTAACTGACAAACAGTCTTCAGCTTTGCTCGCCATTTCTCATAAACGGTTCAATTAATCAAAAGAAACCCTTCCACAATTGCGAATTTAATACCACCATTCGCCATATACACACATCTATATGTATATATACATGTATATATGTATGCGATATCTGACAGTTGAAAAATAAATTATAGTTCATGCCAGTCAATAGTCAATGGCTTTAATGATGCCCCTTGTAAGCTAAGAAAACAAAAGACGGCAAATTGCATAAATCAGCGGCGAGGAATGCAGATCAAGATCGACGTCTCATGAATATGGAATGAATGTGTCCTAAGATTCTTTCAGCCTGGCTAACTGACTGAATTTCTATTCTAGTGAATATCCACTTCACTGGGGACTAGCGTGTGTATTCAAAGTGAATTCAATAACACTTTTATAATTTGATTAGCGCTTTTTCGAAATTCTACTAAAGTTATTCGCATTATGAAAGCAGTTTTCAATGTTTTTTGGTTTTTTAAAGAGTTTAATACCGTTACGAAATCGAAATTTGAAAAGTCAATAGACATAGCTAAATATTTTATTTTTTTATATTTATATAAACTAATCACATAATTTTATTTGCTCCATGTTTATTTTACAGGCAGCACCACAGAGCTCGCACCATCGCTGCTGGGTTTCTATGACACACTGACAAACAGCTTGGCCGTAAGTGGTGCAACAACGACCACCACAACCAAGGCTGACGTGCACAGCACACAGGCCATAGGCGGCAGCAATCAGGGCAGCGGTGAATCAACGCCCAAACGCAGCAACAGCAACTGCAGCAGCAGCAGCAACTCAAGTAACACAAGCAACACAAGCAACACCAGCAACAACAGCAACCACAGCAGCGACAACCACTCGGGCAGTTATACACTGCAAGCAGCAGGAGCAGCACCACTTCAAACACCGCTGGTGGTTGCCGGTCTGCATGATGAAGCTGATGGCGTGCGGCTGAGTCGGTTCAGGCGTCAGGAGCTGGGCAGCAGTCACAGCATCGCCTCAAGTGCTAGTGGCAGTGGCAGTGGTGCCACCAATTCCAATCCCAGTCCAAACTCGCGACGTGGCAACAACATTCGCGTGCTATCGCCCAATGTGCAGCGGATTATTGCACACGCGGATGCGGTGCCCGTAAATGCTGTGGACATTGAGGCACTGCAGCAATCGCAACAGCAGCAGCACCAGCAGCAGCAGCCGCAGCACCAGCAACTGTTGCTGCCCGCAGAGCGCAGTACCACGCCCACACGTTATATAAAAGCAGCAACACCACCCAAATTAAAGCTGTCCCATCTGCCTCTGTCCAAGATCACTGGCAAACTATCAACGCAATCGGGCAGCGATCTGGTGTCCACATTGGATGCGAGCAGCGATTATAGCGGATCAGTTAGCAGAAAATCAACGCCAGTGGATGAGGATAAGACGCCCACAAATAAGACGGCACCAGGCACACCATTTCATTTCGAGGGCCAGCCATTTGGCCAGCACAAACTGCATCGCTACGAAACGCAGCAGAGCATTAAGCTAATTGAAATGGAGCAGCTGGCGACGACCAGCATGCAACTAAATGCAACAGTGCCACCAACAACGCCGCCACGTCACAAAGCGTTCGTTGTGGCCATGGAGCCAGTCAGCCCGGAGCCGTTTGTGGACACCATTAATTTCGATCTGGTTTCGCACCATATTGGTCAGCTGGCGCTAACCGATCGGGATTTGGGCGAGACAAATACGGCCCAGGAGCTGGTCGAAGCCATCAATAAACCGTTGATTGGCAAACCTTTGGTACGCAGCGTGTCTGCACCGCGTGCCTGCCAAACCTATGTGCGTACCAAACTCAAGAGTCAGAGTGGCAAGGCGAACACGCTGGGCGGTGGCATGCCCCTAAGGCTGCCCACTGCCGAGAAGCTTGCCGAACTGGAGGAGGCCAACAAGCTGTCCGCGGAGAGTCTGGACACGTTGACCGACATCAAACCCAAGTATCCGGCGCGTCTCAGCGAATTGACGCGTCTCAACAATCGTCCGCTGTCCTCCTCCTCCATTTGCTCAACATCGTCGAGCTCAAGTTCTGGCTCGGATCAGCTGCTCAATGGCAAACTGACAGCCACATCGTATTTGGCCAGCGTGGAGAGCTTGGCCGAGAGCGAGAACGAGCTGGGCGATCATCATCATCATCATCACCATCATCATCACCATCAATCCCACACAAATCCGATGAGCGTGCTGGAGCGCGCCTGTCTGGAAATCGTAGACTCAGAGCGCAGCTATGTCGAAGATCTCGGTCAGGTTATCAAGGGGTAAGCAGAATGGCCTAAATCAATTCAACTGGCTAACAATTCGAATCCATTCATAGTTATCTGCTGGACTGGAAGGAACGCGCCTGTCTCCGACTGGACGAATTGCAAATACTCTTTGCCAACATTGAAGAGATTTACGAATTCAACTCGATGCTGCTGCAGCAGCTCATCAACTCGAACATGGAACCGGGCAGAATAGCTAAATGTTTTATAAACTTACGCGAACGTTTTAATGTGTACACAACCTACTGGTAATAGAACTGAACAATTTGTAAATTTATTTGTAGTTGTATGTCAAGATATGTCTTCTCATATCGGATGTAAATACTCACCTTTCAGGCAGTCAAAAAACAACCTTTTCGCTGTCAATATCTGTCTGCTTCTTGCTCTCTCTTTCTCTGGCTTACTCTCGCTTTAGCATTCTGTCTGTTTCTCTTTCTACCCCAATATATAAGTCTCTCTCTCAGACTTTTCCTCTGCATTTTCCTCTTGTTTTCTTTTAAATTTTGTAGTTTTAAGAGTTCTCTGATTGTTGCTATCTTTCTCTCTCTTTCTCTCTGTCTCTCTTTCTGTCTGTCTCTATCAGATTTGTACTGTATAGAAAAGTCTTATTTCCCCATGGAGCTTGAGCTTGGCGTGTCTGCCAAATCTGCGATATTCTTGGCCAAGAACGGTTAACGGACTGACCAAAAAATGATCTCGATTGCAGTTAGAGCTGGTAGTTAGCCAGCAGCGGGACACGAACATTGGCTTTAGTTTTGGCTTTGGCTTTGACTTATCAGCTCAGATTTAGCTTTGGCAGTCCAGGCACGCCAAGCTCCCAAGCTGTTCGCTGTTCGCTGTTCCATTTAAGCGCCTCGCTCTGGTTTGCCAATCGCTGTGCCTGTCGCTGTCAATTTGAAGCCAAGCTGAGCGCCGCTGATGGCCGCCGTTTGATTTGTCGCCCCGGCTGACAGCCGAGCATATATCATGTGGCCAGCTTTGGGTTTGGGAGTAGCTCCTACAGCTGATTTTAAATTCAAATTTCATGTTTCTGCCTGATGAAGAGCTCAATAATTTTGTTTTTTGTTTTTATTTTGTCTGTGCCCATAAATCAGCTGGTTTATTACAGAGTGTGTGTGCTTATGTTTGTTTTGCTATCTTTTGTTTTTGTGCAGCACAAGCTACCCGGAAGCCATCTCGCTGCTGACCAAACTGCTGCAGGCGAAGCACACGAACTCGATGCTTGCCTCCACGCAGAAGCTGCTGCAGCATCGCCTGCCCCTTGGCTCCTATTTGCTGAAACCGGTGCAACGCATACTCAAGTACCATCTGCTGCTGGACGTAAGTATTGTCGACTACCTTCCTGCTGCTGCTGCTGCCCACCTTGATAAACCCTTCACTCACCAAAACTTCATTACTCCTCCCTCTTCTTTTCCACAGAGCCTGCGCAAGCATTGTGATGTCAAGGAGGCGGCCGAAGCGTATGCCATAATGCGTCAAGTAGCGCACAACATTGACCAGGTGAAGCGTCAGCAGGAGCAGCAGAGTCGTGTCAAGGAGCTGTCCGGCATTCTAGACGGCTGGATGGGACCAGGTGAGCTTGCCACTCTCTCTCTCTCTCTTGCTCTCTCCTTCTCTGCCTGTCTGTGAAACTTTTTTTTTGGAAAAACTGTTAATCGTTTCAAATGACTTTGCAGATCTGAGCGTGCTGCGCGAACTGCGACACGAGGGTTTGCTCATGGAACAGCATAACAAGCCGCGTCAGGTGTTGCTCTTCGATACGATGCTCATCATTACCAAGCAAAAGGAGGACGGCCGACTGCAATACAAGAGCCTCATAACCGTAAGCCAGTCATTCCCTCAACCGCATTGCAATTCTCTAACTCTCTCTAACTCTCTCTCTCTCTCTCTCTCTGGTACAACAGCAAAAGAATTTGATGCTGAGCGAACATTTGCCGGGTGAGCCGACCAGCTTCTATGTCATCCCATTCGATGAGCCGCGCAATCAAATCAAGTTGACGGCCAGAAATCGTGACCAGAAGCGTATCTGGACGCAGCACATTAAAGGTGTTATGCTCGAGGAGTTCGATATACCCACGCGCGCCAGGGAACTCGTCTACCAGCTGGGCAACGAGGAAGGTGAGCGTCCATTGGATTCTGCAATCGCACGACAACTCTTTCCATAGAGCTACCTACCTATGTGTATTTTTGATTTTCTTTGTGTGTGTTCGCGCGCCTGTATGTGTGGGTATGTGTGTGTGTGTGTGTGTGTGTATGTGTGGATGCTTACTGTTATTATTTGTTGTTGTCGTTGTTTGTTTGTTTGTTTCCGTGCTTATTTTGTTGACGGCGTCCAAAGCAAATACACAATTTTTGGAAAGGAACAATGATGGAGTAGTTATAGTTATGCGGGCACAGCCTGCACACGTGCAAATACACTGCACAAAAATATGACAGCATTAATTAAGAATAGCGAAAGCCAAAGTAAAGTAGAAGAAAGCCGCTTTTATAGTTCAGTACATTTCAAATATATGAATTTTTTAGTAGTGTTAGAGAGTGCTTTCCAAGCTTAACTTTACGCTAATCAAAGCAGACTATTATAAATCATAAAACCGTTATGCATATAGCTCTTTTTGGTTTTCAATGCTAACGGGTTTTGGTCAAAAGGAATAGAGCAAATTAAATATTAAAAATGTGCCTTTATTCTCAAAGGAACATTCATAAACCATGTGAATTAGCTCAGTTTTTCAATGAGTTTGACATTTTCTAGCAGTGCATTTGCACATTACAGTTATCCCCAGCGGTTTTGGCCAAGTCTCACCTCAAGTGACATAATCACGTTTTGTAGTACTTTCAGTTATATTTTTCTTATAGTTCCTTTAAGCAGAAAGCTTTCTGGCTAAAATCGTGCCAAGTGTGACGCTTAAGTTGATTTATTTGCGTCGCTCTAATGTTAACACAATTTAATTGCACATGTTTTGTGCGCAACCTTAGTGGGCCTTAAATTGATGTGTTTTGCTCGTCTGCGTAAGGTTATTTAATTGGTATGCGGCACTAATGACTAACTAATAAAATATATGTTTTACTTTTTTATTATAATTGGCATTTCGGTGTAACTACTTCTTTTCTTGATCTAACTTTAGTATTTGTATTTATCAATTTACATTTTTGCTATATGTTTACCTTTGTAGTACTACCAGTGATGCATTCTAAAACTAAACCACCCAAACCAAACAAGAAACGAAAACTTTAATTAGTTTTTAAGGCGTTCCTAAGGCTAAACACCAGAGACTGAATTAAGCGCTACTACTTTGCAGCTCCCCACCCCAAAAAAAAAAATAAAAATAAAAACGCTACTGAAAAAAAAAACCATTACAAATTTGTAACTATAAATTGCAAATATTTGAAATAGTACAATTTAACTGTTAACTGCTAATCAGTATCGCTAACGCTATCGTTATCGTTATCGTTATCGTTGTAATGTAATCGTAATCGTAATCGTAATCTTACGCTTAAGTAATTTTCTGGTATTTGCGGCGCTGACGTAGTCTATTAAACTGATATTTCCGGTCGCTGCCTAGTAAGTATTTTGAGTTATCAATTTGCAACCGTTTCACGTTTTTTGGCTTGTGTTTCTTTAATTGGCTGCTTGCCGCTCCACTGGTATCGTGTCCAGCATGCCTGCATTCTAAACTACATCTTATCTATGCCAGCATGTTCGCCGACTAACCCAAACCAATTCCACCGAAAGCATATCCCAGGGACACTTCATCTTAAATGGCACATATCTTAAAAGCTATCGATGCACATTAACGTTAGCTCAGCTTAATAGAAAAAAATCACTCAATTACTTTTTGAAGTCTGTATTAACTTTTAAGAACTGCAATTTTTGCATATGTGATTGACTTATAACATATATAACTATATGTTATATATCCTCTCGCTATTTAAGAATTTCCCTTTCAATAAAGTAAAACATAACTGAGAAAATGTTGCTCAAAAGCTGTACGATTTAAAATGAGCTTTTGAATATTTTCGCTCAGAGCTCAATTATTAATTAATCTAGTAAAATATGTAACTAATATTTAAATGCCATTTGAAGCTAGTGTCGCTGAGAATAAACTAACCCAGCTGCTGAACTACCAAATTAAACAACTCCATTGTATCAGCCTGCATGTAAATAAGATCGTTTGTGGCATCTGTTGATGCAGTTGCTCTGGTTGCTAGTGCTTAGATAATGTTGCTGGTGTTTGTCGACAGTAACGTCAGCCTTCCCGTTCATCTGCCCAGCATTTTGTCGCCTTACGCTTGTTCCGAACCAATGTCACTGCCAGAGAGTAATCTTGAGTTTTGTCTTATTCTTGTCTCAATCCTTTTGTATTGTGCTGTGCAGATCGCACTCCCGATCGCAGCACTTGGAAGTGGAGCCTCAACTCGAGCAGCAACTCGACGCCGACGTATTTGGAGCGACGCAACGCTTGCCGACGCAGCGAGATTCGTCAGCGCAATTCCAAGTTCAAGCGTAAGACGCTCACCAATTCGAGCTCCTTTGACAGCTTCAACGAATCCCTGGAGCAGCCGCCCGGCCAGGAGCAGTCCGTTAAGCCCGCCAAGCAGTTGGCGCGCAACAACAGTTTAGATGATACGGCTCTACAGAAATTGGCAGCTGCTGTGCGTTATCGCAGCGGTGGCAAGCGTGAATCGAAATTGACTCCCAGCAAGGATCAATGCAAGTGTGCGGAACAGCGGATCGATCAGCAACCGGATCAGGATCAGCAGCAGTGTCTGTGCATTATGCGTGAGCAGCGCAGTCGAACCAAGTCCCAGAGTCCCGTCTTCAGCTACAAGGCGCTCAAGGAGCGCAGTAAATCGGTGCCGCGCATCGGTGGCTTCAGCCTTGACGAGCAGCCGGAGGCGCTAGATGACGACAGTCCCGCCTCGCTGCGCGGCAGCAAGCCTGATCTCAGTGAGCGCAAGGTCAAGGGCAAAGGATTCTTTGAGGTGAAGCAATACAATCACAAGACGATGCCCAAGCGCATCGCCACTCTGAAAAAGCAACGTGGCAGCAGCAGCAACGGTGGCAGCGGCAGAAAAGAGAGCTGCTCCAAGTTCTACATGGATCTAAGTGAGTTTGACAGCACAGTGCTGAAGATCACCGAATCCACTGAAGATCTGGAGATGGCTGAGGAGGCCCAAGAGTCGCTAGAGCCGACGCAAACGCAACAGTATTATGAGACAGCGACTCGCTCGCCGGCGGAAAAGTCCAAACGTGATGCTGAGATTGTCCTGGATCTGCTGAAGAACAACAAGGAGTTTGAACGCATCTACAACAAGAACAAGCAGCAGAAGCAGCGACGCGAGAACAGCCAGGCCACATCGTCTCTGAGTCCCACACAAGAGACGGCACCGCCTCCTCTGCCGCCGCGCCCACCATCGCGCTCACCGCCGCCGCTGGAGGCCGAGCAGGAGCTGGCCTTGACCTCATCGCCGGATGAGCAGCTCGAGGAGCCCATCTATGAGACGCTGCTGCGCAACGTTCATGTCCCATATAAATTCTCACCCGTGCTCGGACGGGCCAAATCCGTGCAGTATTTCAAGCAGCGCGAGAAGCGTCCGGCTGCGCCACGCCCAGAATCGGATTATGTGACCTTAGTATATTCGCCGGAGGGTGTGCTGCAGCGAGTCGGTGAGGACGCAGTGCAGCAGCAGCAGCGCGACAGCACCGGCTCCGAGTCTAGTTCCAGCTCCACTGTGAAACGTGACAGCCAGACTACGGTCATCAATCTATGCCTGGATTCGAATGCTGAATCGGATCCGATTGACGCGCTGTATGCACGCCCAATACCAAAGAACCTAATAAAGCGTCTGCTCAGCCACAGTGGCGGCCACAATGGCAGCAAAGCCACACTGGAGAACGTTAGCCACTCGGAGATCTCACTGCTGCCACGTGCCCTCAAATCCATTGACAATCTGAGCATGGCCTTCGTACGCAGCAATCGGCCCCCGGAACGTCGCGTCTCGGATGTGAGCGAAATGTGCCGGCAGAGCATACTGCATCGACAGGGCAGCGAGGCGGTGGGTGAGCGCATGGCGCATGTTGATTATGCGGATCCTAAGACGCTGTTCAGCATCATTGCCAGCTCAGAGGCCTCTCTGCAACGTGACTCTGTCTTCTCGCTCACCTCATCCTCGTGTACGTCCAGCGACAGCATGTGTGAGCAGCAGCGCAACAAGCTGCCGGGTTCCCACTTTGAGTACGAGCAGCATGTGGAGGACAGTCTGGAGAATGATTTTCGTGACTCGGCCATTTACAGTGATGATAACAATGAGAAACGCAGCGTTCTTGACTACGATCTAAAACGACCACGCAGTCCGCCACCGCCGCCGCCGTCGTTATCATCGGAGCCGGGATCGGGATCCGGATCCGGATTGGGACGGGAGCATTACGCGGCACCACCGCAAGTAGCGCCCAAGCCGACGAAGGCAGCGCTGCATGAGCTGCTCAGACAGCATCCAAGTGTCGTACTTTGTCCACCGCATCTTAGCCAGGCGGCATCGCGCAGCTGGGTGCTCCAACAGATTGAGAACTTTAATAAGTAGCAGCAGCAATCATTTTGTCCATTGCCATAAAATTTTACCTTTTGTAGTTTTTGTAAATATACATTCTATACACTATACTTATATACACATGCCTACATAAACATATATACACATGTGTAACGTTTTACGATCTAACTAATTAGTCTTTAATATAATACTATATACATATATATATATATATAATATATAAACTTACATTTGTAATCGACTGTTTTATATTGTTTAGTTTGTAGTCGCTTAACTTCAAAGTCATTTAATCAAAATCCCAATAAAAACCAAAAGTATAAAATCAATTATTATTATTATTATTATTATTATTATTATTATATTTAAAGTTTAGCATATTTGACTGGAGCTGTGTTGGGCAGAACTGCTTTCAGCAATTCCATTGTGCCTTAAATTCATTCATATGGATTCATATCCACGTATATTGACCCACCAGTGTGTCCAATTGGGTTGCTGTCTTGACTAAATTGCCCTCAAGCAGAATAAATATTGAGGCATACTTTTAAGATGCTAAACAACATTTGCTAGCGCCATCTAGGGACCAGCGTCAATCGAAATTCACGCTGGTGCGCTTTAAATCGCTCGAGCGACTACGGCATACAAACATTAGTAAGCCACCTATTGGGTGGTGTCTCAACTATGCATTCAATCTAGTCAGCAACCTTGCAAAAAATGATTTTGTTATACATACATACATATATTTAATATTTGTTATATTGTTCTTTTCTCTTATGTTCAGTTAACGCTGGACACATACAATATACAGACAGCTAATTATATTATATTTTAAGAGAGCTTTCATACACACACAAACTTTTTAATCACACTCAGTCTAAGCGTATCTCTTACAATAATAACTTTGACATATTTACGTTTTGCTCGAAAATATACAATAAATAAAAAATAATCAAATTGGTACAAAGGCTATCGCCTCGGGCCTGTTATCTTGAACAGCTTGTCAGCCGAAGTAACGAAGCTATGATTTTGAAAGAATTGATGCCTTTCATGCAATATTATTATTTTTCTTGATATAAATCTGGCTTTTCTCAGGCTGATGCTTTCATATTTTTGGGAATGCGTCATGCGCCCCGATCAGAAACTCCATTTGATTATTTCATAGCTATGAAACTCCTGCTCCAAAGTAGGCACTCAGCCAGGAAGGCTGAAGGTGTTGAGAAACTCTCGAAAGTAGCAAATACTAGGACAATAAGAAATCGTACTTCAAAATTAAGGGCTCATGTTAGTATAAATATATAGGAGTTATCCCAACGATCAACTTCAAACGCGGACCGGGCTCATAGTTGATCGATATGAGTGAAACGACAGCTCTTTACAGATGAATAATCAGACTTATTGGAAGTGAGGGGGGTTGGGGGCTTGGCGTACCAATGAAACAGCTTACATTGCATTTGATCACGTGTTCGTTAATGCAAAAACTCGTTTTCACACTATATTATACACATATATGGGCGAAATCGAACACGACTGCGTTATTGGGATAATACCAGTCTCGAATTATGGCAATTCCAAAGTTAACTGGCGACCGTTGTGGAAAAGCGAGTTGTGTTGTTAGTAAACAAATAATTTTTATTATATGCTTGATTCATGCATATATGTATATGCACAATAACCCATGAATACAACTGGTTTTATTTATACAATTTCCAGTTAGCATAACCACAGTTTTCCTCGTATATATTAGCATTGTTTTTTATTAAAGTAAAGTGTATTGTTAATTAGGTACATAATACTTAAAGAAATCACTTAAGTCTATTTAATTTATTGGCTTTACTGCATGCCGTGTCTGGGATGTATATAGTTGGAGCCAGGATCATCATCCTGCCTATAGATGGCGCTCATAACGATAAACAGACTGGCGAAGGCAATGGCGCGTACAACATAATTGAAGGCGCGATAACGATAACTGTGCTTACAATCGGACATTGTATTTAAATGAGAATTGTACTTTATTGTATCAAATGTCTATATGCGATCAATTGACTATTGTGTGCACTTATGAAGCGTAGAAATCCAACTAACTGTCGAATTCGAGACTCAAGACTTTTATTGCAAGCGCAGACTTTCAGTGTTTCGCTTTGTGTGCGTTGGGTTTTATTCTCGTGTGTTTTACCCACAAACCGAGATTCCAGAGAATTGTGGAGAATACCCAGCGTTCTGAATTGATCTCTGCTGTCAGTTGCCTCCCTGCAGATCTCAATATTAAATTGAGCACTAAACAGTCATGACCATTTTTCGTAAGCCTCACATACATGTAGCATGCACAAATGTACACACATATATATATATTTTTGTATGTACATATATATTTTTGACATGCGAGAGACGACGTGAGTCGACTTCCAAGATGCCAGATAAGTCAGAATTGCTGCGCAAAATTTGTTCTTTTTCAAATTCCCGCCCCGCATTTGCTAACTGTTGTCAATCGTCTAATTATGCTATTTGGCTTGGCCCCTGCAACGGGGCATAGCCGTTTGGCATCATTTGGCTTTCTTCGCATATATCCAGTTAAGATACACTAGCCAGCTGGAAAACAAAAGTGAGGAATCTTACTCATTATTCATTAGTTAATAAAGCTTTTCAATCTAGGGCTATAAAAGGCAACACAACCCATCGATGTTCAACAGTCGTTTCATACGAGTTTATTCAACATGAAGTCGATTAAATCGATTCAACTACTTCTCGGCCTGTTTGCAATTTGTACGGCTACAGGTAATTGCATATATATACATATATAACCCGATTGGTGTCAAGAAATATATACCCTTGTTAAATAGAGCTTAATCCGGATGGGGTGCGTCGATTGGAGCAACACAATTGTGGCATCGTTAAGGAACTTCTTTTTAAAGGAGATAAAGCTCTCCAGGATGAACCATGGATGGCAATCATTAAGTTAAATAGGTCTGAATGTGTAGGAACCCTTATTACGGATCGTGAGTTACTGTCGTAATCAAAACGTACCGGTTTAATCTTTATAATTGACATTTCATAACCAGAATTCGTTCTAACTGTTGCGCATTGTGTTAAAGGCGCTGAAATGTAAGTATAGCCATCAGGAAGTTTGAATTGAGTATCCCATTTATATATTCAAATTATATGCTATGATGATAATGTATGATTAAATCGGCTTATAATTGATTGTTGCAGAAAATCAATCCTAGTAAATCTATTAACGGATGTAGACAATTCCACACGGAACCCAAATATTGAGAGCTTTGACGTCGAGAGCGTCATAATTCATGAAAACTATCAAAACCCGTTATTAGATGCGCATGATATCGCTCTGATAAAACTCAAAAGGAAGGTTAACTTCAAAGGTATGGTAGTTATTCTAATGCAATCAATTATGCAATTAATATCAATTGATTTCTTTTGCCAGAACACAACAGACCCATCTGTTTGCCAGTGAATGCAACATTAGGAAAAGAAGCGACAACTCGGGAAACACTGATCCAAACTGGCTGGAGTACAGACAATGGGCGTTTCAGTGATAAGCTGTATGAGGTAATTGTCAACAATAATGTGGTAAATCAAATATGTGAAAGCGAGAAGCACATTTGTTTCTCTGCCAATAAGAGCACTCTTTGCAAGGGTTCATCTGGCAATCCATTAAGTAGCCAAGTTGATTATTCCGGAATGAATCGCGTCGTACAATTTGGTATTGTTGCTTATGGTTATCGAGACTGTAGTCTCGGTGTAGGCATTAATGTTGCCCGGCTTATGCCATGGATAACCAATGTGCTGGCTAAGGAATCCTAACTTTAATGAAAAATCTTTTCGAAATATATCCAACAAATTGTTTTGATTTAAATTATTAAGGCATGGTAAAGTTAAATACATATATATGCATATAAAATACTCATTGTCGCCAATTCAGTTTACAAAATATATTTGTGTATATGATGAAAATATGAACGTGCTTGTAAGATTACAAAAGGGGGTGCAATGACCTTAACAGACGTAAGTAAGAAGAGCTAAAAATATCATCATCATTGTTGAACGCACGGCTCTGCTGAACTGGGAGTTTAGTTCCGCTGCAACTCCGAATCCGCCACTTCCTATCCAGCTATAAATAACGACAGATGCGCCCCATTCCGGGACGACCAGACACGCGACGCATCAGCTGTCTGCCGTAAGTGCAGATGTATATTTAGAAAAGTGGTGCAAGCTATCCGAAGTAAGCCAGAGACTACTTTCAGTGCTAGCAGTGCAGAGAGCAGCGTCATGGAATGCAGAAGTGTTCCCATTCTGCCAACCTATGCAGAATCCTGGTGCGTAGCTGATTCGGCCCGAACGTTTCGTTTATTTTATGCATCGATTTATCTCGCAGTGTCCACAGCAGTGACTCGAAGAAGGCATCGCTCTGCCAAACGCTCTTGCCATATAAGACGCTCAGAGAGACTGATCCGGCCATCATCCTAATAACATTAGCTGTTGTCATTGGCTCCTTCTGCCTGCTCAGCGGATTTATCTTGCTCTGCGCGGTATCCAAATCCTGGCAGGACGAAACATCTGAGGCCGTACTTCTAATGGGTAATTACATCCTCACAGTGTTGCTCCTCTTGATACAGACACAGACTTACTTCTGGCACTTCTCATTCGAGGCATTGGCTTCTTCATCACATCTCTAGCCTGTGTCACATGGAAGTTGACGAATGCGCAGCGCTTGGCTCAGTTACAGGAAACCATTTCGATTTACTAAAAAATATACATGTGTTATCTCTTAAGCACTCGATATATTCATTCATATATATTAAAAGTGAAAAATACAACACAAACTTATAGCTAATTTGCGATTAATTTGTCTGCGATCCAGTGTATAAAATTGGCAGGATTTGTGTGGACACCCGGTGGTCCATCCCCGCTAGATACCGAACCATTCCAAACTGAACCAGACGTTTCACTTCATTATATACAGTCGGACAAAATAGTGGACCACCAGAGTCAGCATGGCATGCATCATTTTGGAAAGCTTATATAATTATATTTGTATATAGATACACTTATATATATTTGCTTATCAGCACATATGCTTGAAATTACTATATAAGCAAATCAAGGAATTTTTGCTGAATCAAGTTTCTTCTTAATGAAGAATCGCATTGTTTGAGCCACACATTTCAATGAGTAATGCTACTGCCATGTTTAAATAAGACAAATATATGTATGTAATGAAATAAATGTGATAATATATGTGGAATTATAATGAAATAAATGTGATAATATATATGGAATTATAATGAAATAAATGTGATAATATATATGGAATTATAAGTTGGATGTTTTCCATCAATATAATAAGTTGTATTTGGACAGAGGTGATTAGAATTTCAGACTGCCCGTTATCTTGTAGAAGTCATCCACTTCCTTGGACGATTTGAGCACACACATGTGCACTTCGTTGCACTGAGCCGTGCCAAAGTCATAGTCGCCAAAGCGTTTAAGAATCTCACGTGCATCGAAGCTGTTGCGTCCATTCTTATTGACTGCCTCTTTGATAAATTTACTGTTTAGCACTGTCATGTGAAGTTTGATGCCATCGGGTTTGCTATCACCATACAGGCCGGTGGTTAGGAAATGCTTTTTGCATTTGTCTGCGAACTGCTGAAGCTCCGGCGATTCGATACGGGCGTAAAGCACTCTGGTCGAGCTGGGATCATCGTTCATGATTTCCAGGCCTTTAATGTTTAGCTCGAATGGTGTGCGCAGGTCGACCAGCCATTGCCGACACAATTCCAGCTCGCTAAGGCCCTGTTTACGCTCAGCGTCATCCAAGAGCACATAGACACCAAGTGTAACATGAATACAAGTCTCTTCCATGAAAAGCGTCTGGTCGATGCCCGGTAGTTGTGCATCCAAAATGTTTTGCTGTGGGATATGCCGAGTTGAAGTCATGCCAACAAACTGGATGGGCACTTACCTTTAGCTCCAGGAATCGCTGTTGCACACCACCCGAGTTTAGCGCAACTGCCAGGAAATGTGTTGGCCGCATTCGCTTGCGCAGAGATTCGATACGCAATCGAATTTGGCGCAAGGCAGCACAAACATTTCTACGCTCCTTGGACTGGATAATCAAGACAGTCGAAATATCGTTGGGACCTGGCACATTGATCTCTGTTTGCGTCTCCGATTCAATGCGACGCTTTGTGGCGCCCTTGAACCCAATCAGACCACCATAGAAGGATCTGTAGATGTACACATATGATGTAATTATGTATTCTGTTTAGATAAGCCGCTTAAGGCAAACTCACTTGGGCACATGCAGCGCCAGCTTGTAGCTGCCATTGGATAGCTGCTCAATATTGCAATCGGCACCGTCCTCCTCGAAATCATCATCAGCGTAAAGATCTACAAGCAGGAATTTGTAATTATATGCCAAAAAATCCAATTTATTTGTTATTACCTGGTTCCTCGTATCCTCTTGCATTTGTCTGATTGGCAGAATTCCACTTGCTTCCTCCGAAATCGTCGTGAACTACGTTAACGCGATAATTGCGTTTGTGGCTCATGCGCTGAGTAGGTGGTGCCAAAACGTTGCGACTCATTTTGCGGCAAAGACGTTCAGTATGTCCACTTGTTGAGGGAAAACACCAAAATTGAATATTTTTTGATGTTTATGTGAGGGATGTGATCTTTATCGATAAGCACCTGAATTGTATCGTTGAGTTGCCTTCTCTTAGCGATATTTGAGGTACTAAAATTCGGATGAGTTGGTTAACACTTACAATACGTTATTTTGTGCTTATACTTTAAACTAATAATGATATAAGTAGGAAATAATAAATATGACATGAAACAAATTGCAATAATAAAAATACCGGTGCGGAATTGGAGCTCTGCACTTCCACGCATCTCTATTCGTTACTAGTTCCAGCCATCAGCTGCTCAGTCATCGTTGAGTTGCATGAACTAGTTCACTTATCGCAACGAATTTAAGTTGACACGTGCTGGAATTGTTTCTAATATTATTGCCCGTTAACTGATCAAATTTTTAATAGTAGAGTTGAAACCGAGCAAAATGTTCGAGGTAATAGACAGCGGTCGAAATACCAAACCCACTGAACCGCACAAATCGTGGAAAAAGATCAACGAGGAACGCAAAGCACTCAAACGTCAACGGAAACAGGACAAGGCGATTAAAGATTTGCAGAGATCGCAGGATGCTGAAGCAGCTGCCACAAAGGAGGCCACAGATGCCACAAAAGCCAAGCCAAATCCATCCACAGTGAGCATAGCGGTGCCAGGCTCAATACTAGAGAATGCACAGTCTGCCGAGCTGCGCGCATATGTTGCCGGCCAGATAGCGAGAGCCGCTTGCATCTTTCGTGTCCACGAGGTGATCGTCTTTGACGATGTGGGTGTGGCAACGGCACGTGAGACGAAGCGCAGCTATGAACAGGATGCCGATGGCAGCGGAACAACGGGCACAGTGCGCAGTAGCTCGTTGCAACTGGCTCGCATCCTTCAGTATCTGGAGTGTCCGCAATATCTACGCAAATATTTCTTTCCGTTGCACAAAGATCTAAAATACTCCGGCCTGCTGAATCCATTGGACACTCCACATCATCTGCGGCAACAGAGCAAGTTTCGCTATCGCGAAGGCGTCGTTTGCGATAAACAGGCCAAGGATGGGCACAGCTATGCAAATGTGGGTCTGCTAAACGATGTGCTGATCGATAAGGCTCTGGAGCCAGGCGTGAGAGTCACCGTAAAGATGGAGCCAACAAGCGGTACTCTTTGCTTTAATAAACTTATATGGTTAATCGTTATAGTTTGTGTTTTTTATCTCGTTTAGAGGCGAGCAGGAAACAACGCGGCACGTTGGTCAGTCCGGAGGAGCCGCGTCGCGAGACGGGCGTCTATTGGGGCTATCAGGTGCGCATTGCTCACTCGCTGTCGGAAATCTTTACTAGATCACCCTACGAGGGCGGCTACGATGTCACAGTCGGCACTTCGGATCGTGGCACAAGTGTACACGATGTGCCCAGCCAATCCATTCAATACAATCACATGCTCATTGTATTTGGTGGCCTGCAGGGTTTGGAAGAGGCGCTGGCCAATGACTCCAAGCTGACGGTGGACGAGCCTGAGCTACTGTTCGATCACTATGTGAATGTGCTGCCCAAGCAGGGCTCTCGCACCATACGCACCGAGGAGGCATTGCTCATAGCCCTGGCTGCTCTGCAGGGGAAACTGCTGCCACAACACACGGATGTGGAGTGCGATCTGAGCGATTTGCTGCCTCGCAGCGGTGACACTGGCATTGCAATGGCACGCGATATTCTGGTTAGCAAAAAACAGAAAAAGAGAAAACTTGAGGAGAATTCAACGCTAGGGGAATCTGTAACACAAGCAGCACCATCAGCCTCAGCCACAGACCCCGCCACACCTCCAGCTCCAGCTCCAGCTCCTCAGCATTCAAATCCGTTTAGCGAGCGTGACACTGAAGCTGCCAGGATCGATGATTTGGAGAACGATTTCGAGGTGGTTTCAGCAACTAACCCAGCTGTTGCGCCACTTGTTGCAGCTCAGCTAAGCGCAGGCAGCGATGAGGATGATCTGAGTCGTTTCGATTGAATGTGTGTGTATTTTTTGAACTATATTGTACTGTTTCACTCTTAATATACATAGATGACATTGCAATGATTTGTGTGTAATGCATAAAAACTAGTTGTAACTGTATCTTTATCTACCACATGCAACACATGTGTCCATTTTTAGCCACTAAAGACACTGATTTTGTTCGTAACGCTCTTATAACATTTGGACTTATGAAACTATACACAAATATCTGGAATGTTCAAATAACATTAATTTATACATTGATCGATTTCGATTTCCTTTTTTTTTTATCTTTTTGAATGTCCTTTCTTACGTTTTGTGGCAGCATTTGAATCATGCTGAGAAGCAATTATATAGGCATTTAATCGCTATTATTATTCAGTCACTCGCACTGTCAACATAAGACACAAAGAATTTGGTAACAATGGTGCGCTTAACATACAGCTTAACCCTTATCTATTTGTATACTTTTAACTTAATATACAAACTAGTACAAAATATATATATATATACATATATATATATATATGTATGCATCCTACAGACTGTCCTATTTACATAAGGAAAATGCTGAATTTGTATTCGTCGCACAAGACTAAAGTTCTATATGTAATACGTGGCCACATTATCGCTGGTCATGATTAGCTATGGAATGATCGAGTCCTGAAACCGCGCCTGTGGCAGGAAGTCCTCCTCCAGCTCGATGCGCGTGTCGCTGTGATAGCCCAACAGCGACTCGGTATCCTCCTCAAGGTGTCGTATGGGATAGCTAATGCCATCGCCAAAGCTAAGAGATCCATAATTATATTGAACAACAATTCAGACAACGATAGAAGACAAAAAAGTAGAAACAAATGAATTTTAAATATCTCTTTGATCAAATTATTATTTCTGCATGATTATCAAACAAGGCTTCGGTGAATTTGTGTGTGTTTTGCTTGTGCCTAAATAATTTATGGGTGTTCGATGGGTGTGGGTGTGTGTGTTTGTGTATGTGTGTGCGTGCGTGGGTGTTTGTCTACAAGTAAATTGGTGCGGTGCAGAGAAGTAGCAAACATATATATATATATTTACAGTTCAGACTTCAAGTTGGCTTGTGGGCGGGCGGGCAAATGAAAAACAAATCAATCAAACAAACCTCAGCGTGATTTTCTTGTTCTTTTTTCATTTTCGATTTTCACATTCTCACGCACTTTATATATTTGTCATCCTTTGCGCGTACAATAAAGAAAACGAATTTCAATTTCAAGAATACAAAAATTGTCATATCAAAAATTAAAAACTAGAAAACTAGGCCAAAAACAAAGTTGCTTAATTGGTTACCATACTATAAGCTACTTAATTAATGTTAATGTTAATAAAAGCATCAAAATGCCCCCAGGTAGAAATTCATTGAGTTGTGTAAATGTTTTATGGGCAATGTTCAAGGATAACGTTCAGGTTGAGTCTTACGATCCTTTGTAATTTTGGGTTTTGTTTAGATTTTGGTATTACCAGGATGTCAAGTCTTCTGTTGTCCATTACAATAATTGGATAACACAATTACGATTTCATGAGGTGTTTGTAATCTGATAATTGACGAAAACATATTCAATATGCGCTTGCCCCAATTACAAAATTAATGTGTATGCTAATGCTTAGTATTGCCAAAAATGGTTAAATTCAATATTACAATATTCCTACAATGCCTGGCATTTGAGTAAGCAACAACAATTAGCTTACGTCTTTTACAATTAGAATCTGCTTTCTCTGCTTACATACATTTATATGTATATATATAAATTTGTAGGCATTGCTTCGCCTTCCTGGATACGTATCGGGGCAAGCAGAGCTACAGGTAAACATTTGTTATGCATTTTATAGATACAACATTATCGCTTAGGGCCTTCATACAACTTACAAGTATATTAAATAAACATTAACAAAGCTCTGGCAGCAACCACAACACATCTTGGGAACTTGCTGGCTACTCTGGCTATAAATTGAATGCATTGTTTTACACGATGTGGTTGGCAGGACTTGTGGGTGGTGCGCCGTTTGCTTCCTTGGTGCCTGTGGCATGCGCCAACCGATCGCCGATCATATTGATGACAGTGCCGGAATGGTGATTGGGATCCGATTTCGCTGCTGTCTGCTCAACGTTGACAATGATTTGACTAGACGGGATTAGTGGATGATTGTTGCTAGATGATTGACCGTTCTCTAGCTCCACGTGAGGATGATGATTATTGAGTGGAATAGCTTCAATCAACTTATCTGTTGGTTCGACCTCTAACCTGTTGCTGCCAACGATTGCTGATGATGTTGTTGTTGTTGTTTGGCCCATGGCCTCATAGCGCTGACCGTTGACGTTGACGCTCCCCGTCTGCTCGTTGGCCGTCGGGTAGCTCAATCCATCACCCTTACTAATCACAGTTTGTGAGTGTCGTTTTTTGAATTGTGAGTGAATAAGCAAAAGTTTTGTATTCGGTTAACAGAAATTGAAAAAGAATGCTTTTTTTTATTTTTAATTTTTGTTTTTTTGATTTGTGGTTAGTTGCATTTTGTTATTGTTGTTGTTTGTTGATGTTATTTGAATTTGCGCTTTATACAGTTTAGTTTATAAATCTTGAAGAGTCTTGTGGTTGTGGCTTGTGTGATTTTAGGAAGCATTTAGTTAGCAGCAGCTTTCGAAATAATTAGTCACAGGTCTCTCTGGCAATAATGCCTGCTATGCTCTAAGGACTATTTTGAGACCCAACCGCAAGCTCTTAATCGATAAAAAAAAGTGTTATCTTCGGTTTGCCGAACATTAAATAGCCCTGCAGACACGCTGAAATAATATGAGACATAACAATACTAAACTGAATAGTTTTATTTACATTTCTTTCAATTATAAGAGAACGTTTTTATTTTTTAATTAAGAAAACAACTTGCTTCACTGGGAGCAGAGAAGAATGCCTCAATTTTCAGGTGTCTGCAAGGATAATCCAAATTATAGCTACGATAATCGCTTATGGTTGATTATCCATGTTGCTCTGTGTACACTAATTGCTAATTGACCCAATTTAGTAGCGATCTTGGTTATTGCTTACATACTAAATAAGATTTACATAAATCAAAGATGACATTTACAATTGTTTTTGTTTTCCGAAAGATTTACACAAGTTTAACGCGACTTATCTTAAGAGTTTTGTATTACGAAATTGAAAAACAATGTTTATTTAAAGGGATAATGGGTGTAGTTGGTTAGGTGCACAACACATTCGAAAGCTCCGAGATTAAATTGCAACAAGCCTCAAATTAGCCAAATGGTGGTAAATATTAAGAAAACAGTTGTGAGAAAAAGCGATAAATAGCAGAATGGGAGTTAAAACAAAAAACACACAAAAACAACAACTAAAGAGCAGGTTGAGCTGATTTGATTCTTTAGAGAGTGCAGCACCAGCTGATCAAGGATTAAACGATTTGCATACCTGGTGAATACGGGCAGAAACCAAAGCTCCCATTTGTCGCCAAAGACCTCGCAGAAATTGGCATAGCGACCCAGATTATAGCCATTCTTATCCGGTCCCCCAACACGAAAGATGGGCGCACGAAAAGCCTCTGTTTAAGGATTAAATATAAATGAAATTTCCAAATAAACATATAAATTGTGTGCCAGGAGATTGACTTACCCAATGTGGTGCGATTGACGAGCACCAGATAGATGTGATAGCCAAACAGGCTCACCAAACTAATGGCAAACATGATCGATATGAAGAACAGGAAGAGTATGTGAAAGCGACCCATGCCGGTGCCGGTAAGTTGGCCCTGTTTCGAGACATCAATAGCATTCAAACCGGTTTTCTTACACAGATATATATATATTGGGATTTAGGTTAAATACAGCATATTAATATACACAAAACACGCTCAGAACTATATAATAATATACAAGCTTCTGTGCATGGATTGACAGGGCAACTTACCTTCCAGAACTGTACGAAATCATGCAGCGTAGTTAGGGCAACATACAGGCAGTAGATCAGAGCATAGCCCAAGAATAATACGAAAAACTTGTAGTTGTTAAAGTTAACGCAATTGTTCACCCAGGGACAATGATGATCCATTTTGAGCACACAGCAACTGCAGACGCTGCAGTGATGCGATCGATCCGGTTTGATGATCTTGCACTTCTCGCAGAACCGCACAGAACCACTCATTGTGCTGTGGATGTAATATGTAATTATAATGTTAGTTAGAATTATTCCACCTTCTGTAAATGGGAAGCATCTCAAGTGCATAAGCACTTCGGCAAGCCGAGCACAACTCTTATCTCTCTGCGAGCAAAAACTCACCGATTTGTGACCGGCAAATTGCGTGCAAAGTTGTTTAAAATGCGCTTTTGTGTCTCCGTGTTGTCAGCTCGAAATAGATGATTCACCTCCTCGTCTGGTATGCGCCACTGAAATGTAAGATTTTCCTGATATTTCTCATCGCATTTTCAAATATCGTACAAATGATTTGTGAGCAGTGAGACCAGAAGTTTGCTGCTGTTATCGCCACACGGGCCCTTATCAGCCAAAAGGCAATAGCCGCGAGTGAATCACTAAGGTGTGTGGCATGCTGGCGCGTGGTGGATGGCGGGGGGTGGCGCTGCACTTACCTGATCCGGCACGCGGCCGACCGATGTGTTAATGGTTTGCCAGTACGACCAGAGAAATAAAACGAGGGCGACATGATAAAACAACAGCATGAATACCATCGCAATGAGGTTGTCCGTGTTCACTGCGAAGAGTGGAAGAGGGGAATGAATGCTTGCAGTTTGGGAGAAGAATGGGAGAGTTGCTGGTACTCACGAACACATAGCTCCACCACATAGGCGTAGTAGGACCAGCCGATGACGGCGAATATGAAGAGTACGGGTATCCACTTGAACACGGACATGCAGCAGCCGCAAGGAGTCTGCCGGCGTCGATGATTGTCCTCGTTGCCCATGCTATTCTCACTGCTCTTTTCTCACTGTGTATTTATGCGTGTTGTTGTTGTTTTTCTCGTTGTTTCTGTTGTCCTTGTTGCTGTTGCTCACTCGCCCCTTACCCAAGTGAATCACAGCGAGTTAATTGCTCACAAACAGAAGACGAACACTCATTGGAGCCGATTTGGGTATTTTTTTTTCGTATTTTTATCTTCACTTTTGCTTTTTTTTTCTCTTTTTTTCTTGTCTTTCTCCCGCGATGATTTCTCAGCTGTGGCAAGAGTGAAAGTGATTGAATCTAACTGGAAGTCATGTTATGCATCTCCTTTGTTATTGCACATCCATCGCCTGATTGTTGGGATCAATTTAACATTTATTATTGCAGTTAGATTTAGTTTTGATTTCGGCGCAGAATAAATAAATATTTTTATCCGACTCGATGGCTCGCTCCAAGAATGGATTGTGGTGTTGATAGTGATGGGCAAATATGGTTGTGATATTGAAAACTTATCGATATGTAGGCACTGACACTATATTAAGTGAATTCTGACTATTTTGTAGACGAAAATGCTGAACCGAAAGTTGCCATGGTTTTTGCCTATTCCAATTGCACACGATTGTTTATAAGGAGAAAAAACGAACAACAATAATTAATTTGCTAAAAACTTTGAATAGCCGCGTTGCCAACTAGTTGAAAATATGTTCATGTTGTGTGACGTCACAGATTATTGCACGCCTTTTTCAACGGACTGGCAGCGCTGGCTGGCGAAACGATACCGCCGATACCGGCTGACAAAATGTATCGAGTCAGCCCAATCAGAATCCGAGTTTCAGTATTATAGTAACGTGTGCCGTCGTCGCCAGTGGTAGATATATTCTCTCGGATATCGGGCAATGCGTGCGTTCAAAACTTGAAAACTAATTACTCACACCAAAATTCATTAAACAGTGCTAACTATCTTACCAAAAAAAAAAAGAAAAATTAATAAAAAATCGCAAAACGAAAATTCACCTTACAAATTTTATCGTCTCGATTGTGAAGCAAGAGCAAGAAGCAAAAAGCAAGAAGTGTATGTAGAAAATGTGCGCGTAATAAAAAACGAGGGCGCGATATGCACGAGGAATGGGGCGAGGAGGCGAACGGGGGCGGGTGGGCTTTCAGGCAGGTGGTGGGCAGCAGTCGACAGTCAGCAGTCGGCAGTCAACAGTCGACTGTCGGCAGGCTCCCACAAAAAAAAAAATATACATACAAAAATTTACCTATCACTTTTGCCAGCCTTGCTGTTGTTGTTGTTGCTTTCGTTGGCAAGGTTTTTGGGGACGCCTGTTGGGGCAAAACATTCGTTGGCTCGTTCTACGGATTGAGGGGGGGTGGTTGGGGAGGGAGACAATCAATAAACGCAAAGCGCTTAGACTCACCTTAGACGAGCAAAAGCATTGGTCACAAATGATGATGCAGGTGTGATTGAGGGAGCGAAGGGGAGGATTAGTTGGTGGGTGTTCAGCTTATGTGCCGGTTGGAAAAGTTTATTTAACAGCACAGTGACCAACCTCGTTTACAATTTTCAAGAAGACGTTAGAAAAACAAATAAAATAAAATAAAAAGTATATCAAATTTCAAGACTTCTGAAAAATGTAATTGCTTAAAAGCTTACATACAGAGGGACCACTGCACTTAAATTAATATTTACAGAATGACCACTGTACTTAAAATAATAATTACACAGTGACCACTGTGTTTATAATTATACATACCGAGTGACCACTGTACTTGGAAATGAGACTTAACGAGTGTACTTAGAGAGTGACTACTGTACTAAATACGCCGCTAATCAGTTGATCAAATTGCGATTGCGATAAGTAGACAATTGTATGTGTGTGGGTGTGTGGGTGGCCCTATTAATTAATGAATGCAATCGTTCATTAATTAGTTGTGCAAATCAATTGAAATAGAAAAGGATTGTAAACACATGGAATTTACTCACGCTGATTGGCAATAGCGGCTCATCGAATTGGAGTCGCGGTTGGAGAGCAAGGTATCGAAATGCAATTGCCCCAATAGGGTCACGGTCATCGATGCCTTTAAATAAAACAAATGCCAATCAGAGCAGCAGGTGAACTCAGGAGTGGGAAGTTGGGGGAGTTGTGCAAGCAGGGAAGCGAAAAGAGAGGAGAAAGAAAGAAGAGAGCAATTGCCGTACTCGTAGGCAGGCCCAAAAAAGAAGCACAAAGCACAAGTGCAAATAAACAATACAAGCAAATGAGCGATATGTGGACACAACCACACACACACGCACGCACACACACACACATATATCTACCTAAATGTGTACTCACATTAATACCATATGAATGTGTGTGTGCAGAAAATACAGACTCAACAAATTGCTGAAAGTATTCAATGTTTATTTAAGCGCAAATAATACACACACACACACGCACGCACATGATTAATTAAACAATTACATTGCCAAAATTCAAATTATACAACCACCTTTTGTTGTTGTTGCTTTTTTACCAGTTTAACAACTTCACATTTCGAATCAGAATAAATGAACAGCAATCTTATTGGACTCATTGCACTTATTGGTAGAAAGCGAAATTAAATAACCGTAGATTAGTTGTACTCGTTTTGAAAATTTGTATGTGCGAGACAGTGTGTGTAGGTGTGTGGGTGTGTGTATACCGTAGCAAACTCTCATTTTCAATCAAATCTAATAAAATATTTGTTTGAAACATCAAAGCCACACAGAAAAAAAAATAAACGACAGCAGCAGTAGAAGCAGCGCAGCAACAGCTCAGTAGCAGAATTTAAAGCTTTGATTTCGCCGTACGAGCCTTCAACTTCGACAGCAACTTCGTCGTCGCCTTTGCCGTCGCCTTCGCGTTCGCCTTCGCTTGTGCGCCCTCCGATAAACCCAAATAAGAGTAACAAATTAAATTTGGGTTTAGCCAACAACAGCAGCAGCAGCAGCAACAACAACAACAGCAGCAACAATCGTAAGAAGTAAAAAGCCAGAGTGTGTGGCGACCAGCAACTGAGAGACACTCTGTGTTTGTGTGTGCGAGCGGGCGAGCGAGCGAGCGAGAGAGACAGAGTGAGACAATTATCTTTTCGTTTTGTGGTTTAGCAGCAGCAGCAGAAGCGCAGCGTCAAAGTCAGGTGAGTGGAATGCTTTTTATTTTTGTTGCCTTTACGTTCTGTTTTCTTTCTTTCTGCTATTCTGCGATTAAACATTTCATACTTACGCTTATCAATAGTATCTGCCAAGGGTGCCCCGCTTTATTTGATAAGCAAATAAAACGCATTTGTATTTGTATTTTTACCTTAGGTGAATATTGGCAGCACACTTGATATATAAGGGCTTTTTTAAATTCATACACACACACACACACCACACATGCACACATCCGTCAAACTTGCATCATCTATCAACATCAGCTAGGAAGGGTCAGCGTGTCACGTTAATCACGCGCACACAATTCTAAGCAGCGACCAGCTGGTGACGTACTTGCTCCCCTCCCCAGGAACGTGAATGTAGGAAATGGAAACGCACTCAGCATGGTAGTGAGGGAGAGAGGGTGAGTGTGCAAATGATAGGTAGAAATGGGACATGGCAAATACTTGCGTAGCTTTTATATACAATTCAATAGCCTACGGCTACCAGCTACATCTTCCTCTCTCTCTATCTAAACCTCACTCTCCTCTTTTGGTCTGTCGCTCTTTTCCGTAGTTGTGGGCATCATGTAAGCCAGATTCCTTGCATGTTCGCACGTTTCATTTCGCGCTTCTTCTTTTTTTTTTGTTTTGTTTCATTTGCCGTCGTGCTGCGACGACGGGTGCTGATGCTTTATTGATTGCGTTAGAGGACTTTGTGGGTGAACGTAATACATTATTGAAGCTTAACGGCAGCCCGGTGCCCGGTACGCAGCTTCCCTTTTGTGGCTGGCGACCGGTAATTAAGAGCGTACAGCATGCGTTAAGCTTATAAAGAGCTTGGTTTTCCGCTTGGTTCCTCTTTTTTTTCGCTTTCCTTTTTCGCCTGCATAATAAAGCAGTTGAAGATCATGCAGAGAGAGAGAGAGAGAGAGCATATATGTTATACCAAAATTTTCTACTACTGTGCTTTAATTATGTGGGGGGGTGAGGGGTGAATATGAATCGTGTGTTCTCTTAATAAGTCATGAAAAGTTTTTATCTTGCTGTGGCTCAAAGGCATTTTTATTGACAGGCAAAAGGAGCTTCTGTTGCTCTATGCATTTGTGTGTGTGTGTGTAGGTGTATTGCGGGCTTTGCCATTGACAAGGGTTTTGTTGTTGGCCTTCCTCTTGTTCATCTTCTACGTTTTTTTCATGTCGCACGTGAAAATCCCATGATGGAGACAAGAGCAAGACCTTTTTTTCCGTAGGTTGCTTTTGTTGTTATTGCCTTTATTACTTTTTCATTTCTTTCAGCGTTCAATTTACTCGCGCTCTCCTTTCCTCGTCCTGTATTATTTTTTTCTCTGTTTTGCGAATTCCTCTTGTCTCAATTTATGTATTATTTCATTTCGTCGGCTCATGCGAATCTAACAAAGAAAATAATAAAATTTTAAATCGCTTTTCAGGCAGGTGGAAATACTGTCCGAGTTCCGATGAAAATGTTTTGTTTCGTGTTGGGTTTTTTTTTTTTTTTTTTGTTTCTCTTTCGTTTTGATGATTTATCTGCAACGCTTCCCTAACAAAATCAACATCAAAATCAAGTTTTGGTTGAACTCCCGGCGCATATGCAAATTAATTTCGGCATAAAGTTTACCATAGCTACGGGGCCAAAAATAGAAGCAACGCCCGAACTGAAAAGAAAATTTTAGCATTGCGCTAAATAAACAAAAGCTCCAAGACAAGCACAATTTTGGCCAGAGGCAAAATCGCTGCTAAACGAGAGCTAAGTACATGGCGTATGCGCAATCATTTTTGACCCGACTCTCTATGTGTGCGTGTGTGTGTGTCTGCGTTTGTTGTTACCTGGCTAAAAAGCTACTGCGTCGTGGGGCTTAATAGAATTTTGCGCAGACCAATGGCAAAGTTTGTTCAACGAATTTAACGAACTTAACGCAACTTAAATAAACTTAGTGTTATTAATTAGTCTGGCAAACTGTACGAGCAACGAAACTTTTACTGTGAATAATTTGACTAGCTTCCAAGTAAGACATATTAAATGGCTTTAAGACGCGTGACGTCAAACTCACATTTCTAACCATGATTAATTATTTGTAAATATCCACACGAACCGCGAAACGCTTCCAAATGATTCACAAATAATGTGCTTAGCTTGCAATTTGTTATTCAAGACTTTGTCATCATATTGTTGGTTTTTATTGCGTAGGAAATAAATAAATAATAAATAAACAAGTATCATAAAAAAAATGCTGCTACAATCAAACATATATTGAATATATTTTCTTTTTCTCAAGCAATAATCATAAAAAACATTCTCAACCAAAATAAAACATTTCGCAAGAAAATGAAAATCTGTTTAATTGCCCCGATACCGAAAACAAAAAAGCCAAAAGCAAACATCAAGTTGGTCAATAAAAGCAACGACCTTCTGCGGACGTCAACAGAAAGACAGCAGCAGGCACACAATTTACCAAGCTCATCAAAATTTCCAACAAATTTTGGTGGCATTTTCCCTTTTATATTGGCGCAAATTCGTTGCAAGCACTTAACAATTAGCTGCTTTGTGACTGGGCTAATAGATAAAAGCGCAAAAGAAAAGAACGTGCAACAATTGATTGCCGTTGCAAGTATAAAAACTGAAAATGGCTAACTCCCCTTAATTTTAATTAGCTTTTTATAGCAAGGCAAAGCAAGCCAAAAAATATTCCTTTTTGATACATTTTCTCGATTTTCTGAGAACGCCAAAACATATTACATGTTTATAACATATTAAGGGGCATCTTTATAAATTTTCATTATTAAATACATGTGCTTAAAGCAATCGCTAATGAAATTTACTTTATTGCTCCCATTCAGGCGGCATCTCTAATAAATAATCCTCTTTGACTGCTCCATTGAGTAGACAACTGAAGACCGCACACGGTCCCTTCACCTTTGCGCTTTTGTTGGGTCAAACAAAAGAAAATGAGGCTTGAAGCTCTATTACATATTAATAGAGTACACGCCAGAGGTATTTGGTCTTTCATGGAGTGCAGTCTCGAATTCTAGAACAATTTGTATGATTGGAAACAGCGCTGCTGCTCGGCTGTCATCCACTTGTCCTTGAAAAATAGTCACTAAGTACAGATAAATCCTCAGGTTTTTATTTAAACCATATATATAGATATATGAAGGTATACATAAATGTATTTACTAGACTTCAAGGCAACCTCATTGTTTAAATATTAAATAACAATTCACTCACACACAGAACGCAGCAACTAGTGATAAGAGTATAAAGTAGATAAATTTCCTAAGACACTATTTTGTGTTATTTATATATTGGCTGATAAGCAAGCAAGCCGAGCACGTGAGTTGGCCAATCCCCAAAGCAATTTGCTGACACATTTAAGCAAGCCAAAGCCCAAGCAAAGAGCCCAAACAGATTGCGCATACGTCGTGTTGTACGCGCTGGGAGACGACAACAGCTAACAGCAAACACTAAATGACTTTTAAAAGCCAATTAACTCTCGATATCTACTTGGCCGACATGCCAATATGACAATGTATGGACTGTCAATACGCTCAGCTTGTCAATCGATATGTTGCACACCCGCTCACCCGCACACCCCCAAACACCCGCCAGCCCCTCCTCCCCGTCCTTGACACCCGTTTTGGCAGTTTAGCCGTGTTCGGCGTTGACGGCGACCAAAAGAAAAAAAAATTGAATTGAAATTGTGTTTGCCACTTTTTTTTATTATTATTTCTCCCGATGCTGCTGCTGCTGCTGTTGCTGTTGCTGCTGCTACTTGTGAGTAACGTTGGCAGCATTTATTCCGTCGCGTTTTTTTTTTATTAGCAGTAAATTAGACTTTGTGTCATCGTTCCACTTACAATATGTTTCTAAATTTACGAGTATTTGCACGAGGGTCTTTCCATAGAACTTTCAGAGACCTTTTTCATTAAAATATGCCATTGTTGGCCTAACAAATGTTCGCATTTTAAACTCAATAGGGTTCAAGGTCTCTCAACTTTGTACATTGTTGCTCTTCTCCCTCGTTCAACTAACCCTCTAATACGAAACCATATTTGCCACAATTTCTCACAATAAATCTCACAAAAAGTCGTTTGAAACTTGATCTGGTAAAAGGAATCGGTGGGATAGCAATTTGTAGCCCTATTCTCGGAATTTAGCCACTTTCTTACTTAATTACTTTGAAATCAATACGATATTCTTCCAATGGTGATTAGCAAAACATTTTCAAACAGTATCAAATGAATTTCTAATTAAATTTATGCTGCAGTCTATGAACTTTTTTAGCTGTTGTAAAAATGTAATTATATACATTATATATATATATTAATTATAAATATATATATAGATATGGGCATACTTATAAGTCAACCCTCGCTTGCACAATAACACGCATATTATATGCGTATTTTGTTTGTCTTTTGTTCTTTTGTGGAACGCATAAATTTCAAAAAATATATATACTCATATATTATATTCATACATATTTATTTCATAAAAAAGTGATGCACCATAGAAAAAGTCATGCCACAAATGAAGAGGCAGAAAAGACGCCTACGCACAACACAGCTAAAAATGCGGCAATAAACACAATTTCTATGAGTTTCTGACCCAGTCGCCGACTCAATTTTAATCTCATTTGCAAACAGTGGTTCTAGGCTGTCTGGCTTTTATGAATGCTAGCTACTAGCCAGTTTGCTTCTGGCCTGAAAAAGTTATCAACATTTGACTACTTGACGCATTTTGCTCTCCCCCCCTCCGCTCCTCTGCCAGTTTAGCTGTTGTGACGCTCATTTTATTATTTGCCTAACTTTATACTTAGTTAATTTAATGCTTATCAACAGCTATATGCAAAGTATACCATAGAAAGGGAGCACTTGTGACGAGTTTTGGTCAATCATTGTGCAGCTGGTGCTTTTGATGACACCTCGACAAAGCACTCACTCTGCCAAATGTTGGCTAATTAGAAAAACTTTCATAGTAACGGCCACAAACTTTTGACTTCGACTGATTGCAAAACTTTGCACTTCGCATCGAACCACAAAGACTATATATGTATATAGAATGGATGTATGTGCAGTGTTTTATAGCTAGTGATTGACTGTCTGACATTATCAGGCTGCTGTGGTTTTCTTTCTTTCCATGGCTAAAAACTTTGCCTTTAATCGATTTAACAATTTTTCTTACCGTTCTCGCCACAAGGTCAGTTTACATTGTTAGTTGGTGTTGGCGCGGGAGGCAAGCATAAAAGTCAAAGGTATGATTACAGCTTACAACAACTGTGTGACGTCAATTGGCGCTGCTATTGTTCTTTTTGTCGCTGCCGTGGCCAACACACTGGTCTTGGCCAAAGACAGAGCCAAGCTCACTTCAGCTCCACTCAGCTTCCATTTGTCAGCAAAAAAAACAAAACACTTTAAATGTGTAGGTGTAGCTGTACTTATAGGTAGTCAGTCATATATTGTGTGTGTGTTGAGTGTAGGCCCCTGGGCTACTCACTTCACTTACTTATATGCGTTGTTTTTAACAGCCAACGCACTAAGCTTTAACTGTGTTTTCACTTTGTATTAACAACAATATCGTTTGCCGCTAAAAAGCTACTTAATTGATCAACTTGATTTTATCAGCGACCCAAATCTTGATTTGAAATTGAAAGCAGTTTTCATTGAAAACTTGAACTTATCAATGGCAAGCAATTAAAAATGTGGATAATATTATTGATTATCATGCTCAAGCCGAGCTGACTTTAAGATTATTAAATAAAACAGCTCAAATTCCACAATAATTTAAACGGTTTGTCAAAACTGTCTGATTTAAAGCCTGCATGTCTCCCGGGTGTTGTGTGCAGATAGTTCGTTGACTGTCCAAATGATATTAAGCGAGTGATTTGATTGACTTTCTAGGGAAATGCAAGGCTTAATTGATGTTCGAAGCGGCTTCTGATGCTGCTGTTGCTGTCTGTTTGTCTGTCTGTTTGTCTGTCCGTCTGTCTGTTTGTTGCCATTTACTGTGGCCACCCCATCAAAAGTTGTCTAACCAAATTATGGCCAGGCCGTCAGTGACTTTGAGTGTTACTTCCTGTTCAGCAAACATCGTCACCTAACTGCTTGTCTAATCAAAGTGGTTGCCTAATACAATTTTTATTGCATCTCAAACATCTGACGTTGGGCATCAACGGCACTTCTCTCCAACTTGTTACTTATTTAACAATTAATTGCTTGGACTTTGCAGTTAATTATGATAATATAAAAATTGTAAAAAAAACTGTTAAACAATGCTAACTGCTATATGAGGGTAAAACAAACCAAAGCCAGTTATAATACTCTAATCGAGGGATCTGGCGCAAACAATGCCACGTGCCCCGTTCTTAGACTTTCCAATATTAGTTATGGTATTCAAGTTTGGGATATCGTCCAATACAGATTGATTTTCTTAATTTCAGAATGATTTTTTTTCTAAGTATAGAATTTAAACATGTCGAGTTGGATTTTGTTTGTTTGAGCTAAATATTTAAGTACCGATTTCGACTGACTATCAAACATTAACCGTCTGTTAACTAGGATGAACTTGGCGCAAGTTTCGGGCATCTTTGTTGTCAACTTGATGAGCGTGAAAGCGAAACTGATATGCAAAATGGGTGCAAGTTCTGCGTGCTGTTTTCTTTTGTATGGAAAAGCCTCAACAAAAAGCATGTTGATTAGTTTTTTCCTTTTTTTTTGCTTCTCTTTTCTTTGACAGACTTTTTTTTTAAAAAATTGACTTTCATTGTTTGTTTAAAATTGTTTGCTTATGCTTTTGATGCTGTTGTAGCTGTTGTTGTTGTTGCTGATGCTGCTATTTCGTTGGCAGCTTGTTTAAAATTGTCACAACTTTTGAGTGGCGCCTTGTTTGCATAAGTTTGCCTTTCTCTCTCTCTCTCTCTCACTCTCTCTCTCTCGCTCTCTCTCTCTCTCTCTCTCTCTTTCTCATCAATTTGTGTGTGTGTGGTTCAAATTGTTGTTGCTGCTGCTTTCTGTTGCTATCTTGAGCGGCTTGAAAATGTTGCTGCCTCTTCAGATGCTTAAAGTCCGGTCAATTTGTCAAAAGCTGTGCGGACCCAAACCGAACCCTGACCAGAGTTCAGGGATAACGTTTGGCTCGTTCCCATACATTCGTGCAGTCTGCTTGACTGCCAATCTGTCCGTTGGTCTTCGTCTTCTATTATTCACTCTTTAGCCGTTGCACACTAAATGAAGCCCTCAAACTGAAATTTAGTTGTGCATAGCAAAGCAGTTGGATCAACATTTGCTGGCCCCTTTGCATATATCCTGATACATGGCTTAAGCGCTGCCAAGAGATTGCTTATCTACACATCGATAGATATAATATAGATTATACTCAAACAGCAGCATTTGCTTGCATTGGAGCTAAGCTTTGAGGGTACTTAAGTTATATTTGTAATGCTGCATAAGGTTGGATAATGCTCCACAATCCAAGTTAAAAACTCTCAGCTACAAGTTATACTTAAGAAGCCATTACTCAAAATTCAACTGTGAGTTTCAAAAGAGTTGTGCAATCTTGAACACATTTGATGTATCCGAATATGCTTTTCATGTACATATGTAGGCCAAGTAATTTAAATATTTATGATGCCAATGATATATAATGACTGCGCAACTTTGTATGTGATTCTTATTAGAAGTTCACTTTGAAAATGGAAACGCGCAACAGCGAAACAAAAAACTTGTGGGTGGAAGAGCACTTGAAAGTTTACGCATTTAAATCAGCAACAGCAACACACAATGGACGTATTGTGTGTGCCACACAGCCACGCCCATATGGCTTTGACCAAGGGTTACATTGTTCCTTGTTCCTTGGCAAGCTCGCAAAAAAGTAAAAAACTGTTGCATATAAAAAATATATACATGTATAGGAAATGGGAGCGAATGCGGCAACTTATGTTTATTCATGGGCGCATATGCTGAGTGTCTGTGTTAAAGGATGTGCATATGTGGATGTGTGTATAGGTGTGTGTGTGTGTGTGCGGACTCATGCGTGTGCACATGACATTTACACACAGAATCGCCAACGCACAGCAAAACAGCAGATGCACTTTGACCTGCACTACAAAAAGCGCAACATGTTTATAATGGATATTTGGGCACCTAACACAAAAGCTGACCAGAATAAATTAATAATATTGATAAACATAACATAACCTAGACAAATACATATATATTTGTAATCCTAATGCAATTTGCAACTGGTATGGTCATGGTATATTTTAAATTCAATTAAAGGTATAACCAAGTGTGACACAATAAAGTGGAGAAAACCTTTAAATTGTATAAATAATTTATTTAAAAATGTTTTCATAAATAGTAAACTTTAAAGAAATTTTGATTTTGATAATTTTTAATATAATATAATAAAAGACAAGGCATTGTACGCCTAAAAATGTATTTTGCGAATGGAGAGCATTTGTATATAATAAATAAATCTAATTTGTATAGGAACTGTTTTTAAATATATAAATAAATATACCTCATTTTAACTCTCGTCAAATAAAATAAAATCGTTAATTAATTTCAAAAACAATTCTGCGGCTTAAGAGCACTTAATACAAATTGATTTAATTATTTCATACAATTTATTGTTGTTTGACAGTTTAAAGATTTAATCTTTCAATAAAACATAATTCGAATTTGAATAATAAATGGCAAATTATGTGAAACTAGCAACAACAACACAATAATAAAGTATTTACCAACTATTAATTGGCTGGGCAGAGCGTTCGAAAAATCTATTTTAAATAATGCAATTAACATGCGGCGCTGAACAAACAAATTGTTAGCAATTTGTTTGGCAATTGCCACAGCTATTCTGGCTGTTTGGTCTTTCACACAGTGGGTTAAGTGGCCCAAAAAAAAAAAAACACATTTGTCTAACATTAAGCTACTTATGAATATGTGTGCACATATGTATGTGTGTATACATATGTTGAGTATATCATCCATTGTTGTACATTTGAATATTTAAATATGCATACAAATGTTTTGTACATATGTCAAGTGTGTGGCATGTAAAATGGCCTTTGCTTTTATTTATCGCTCGGGCAAATGTCACTCGAGCGTTTTCAACATTTGCCGTTGTCATTGTTGTTGCCAAAGAGTGACAGCAGAATATTCCGTTTGACCGGCACAGTAGTATAATATCTTAACGACTTGGCACAGTTTTGAAAGTGGGTGAATTGATTGCATTTTGTGGCGCTTGCCGCACACAAACCAGACAGTGTTGCATATTCAAATCGAAACAATTAAACAGTACACATGCAAATGTGCCTCTACACTCAGGTATAAAATATCGCCGAAATTTAGAAAATTTACCTAAAATGGAAAATTAGAACCATTTTCGGTTTTTTGTATACAATTTCCCATTATATACGAAAAGTAAATTGTTAAAATTAAAGAAGTTAAGTTTAAGTTTAGTAATTAAATAATTAACAAACAAAACTATATTATTACATACATCTTAAGAGCGTTATTCCAATCTTGTATACGATAACTAATTTCGGAAAGTTTAACTGCTGGGTTTATGGCATTTCCTAGTCGAGGTCTTTCGACTTGAGCCTTCGAACTTGTTTTTGTTTGTTTAGTCCACATTTACCTTGTCTGCACAGGTATACATTTATTATTTATTCAGCTGAGTTGGCCGAAAGCAGCAAATGTGAAGTGCAAATTCAAATGCAGTTGCTACCAAAAACTTGACCAATGACAGCCGCAGGAAACACACAAACACACACATATAAGCACACACTTGACGTCAGCACTTCCTCTCGCTCCACATACACACAAATAGAGGCAGTGGCATTTGTGTCATCATGTACATGACATTAAGGGGGGGAGGGCCTGCCTTGTCCAAAAAGGTAGTACGAGGGGGTTGGGTGGATCAGCATGTTAAGTGATTTCCAATGCAGTTGCGTTTGTCGTTCGAGTCATTTGCATAAGTGTTACTCAAAATGCCAAAGTGTCAGCAACAAGAACAATAATAACAGCAAAAACAACAACAACTGCAACAAAAAAAAATTAAGTAAAAACAACTGCAATTTAGGTTTATTTTCACATTTTACGGCTTGTTTAGCACATTTTCCACATTAACCCACATGCAAAGCGGAAGTGGAAGGGGCGCTGGCTAACGGTTTATGCCTGTGTGTCTATTGTTTCGCGCACGGCGGCCATTTTGCATTTGAATGGCCCCCAAGACGAAGGCAGTTGGCTGACTGGCTTTTTGCATAATTATCCATGGGGTGGTGCGAATTTTCAGCAATGCCGCGACCCAGTTTTTAAGCTGATTGCATGATGAGTTTCTACCAAACGGAGAAATTACATTTTCATGCACAATTTAATGCGACTGCATATGTGTGTCTGTTTACCGCCAAGGCTTGGCGCTTCTAGGTATTTTCCAGCTAAACAATTAACAGGTCTTTGAATTTTTGTAACTTACCAAGTCTGTAGTAGACGATTAAAATATAGCCTTTAATAAGAATTGTTGTTAAAGCCAAAGTCAAGTTGTAAACTGGATTAAATCTGCAAGTTTTTTGTTTTCTAAATGTACACAATTCAAATCGTTCAATATCTAATTACAAAATCTTTACGATTCCCTTGCACAATCCTTCAAAGGACGCTGAATGGAACTGTTTATAGTTGCTGCCGCATTTGCAATCGCTAATTGCAAATTCCAATGAATTCCAATTTCTATTCTAATTTGGTGTAATTAGCTAATGCAGTGCCTGAATGCACACCAGAAATCCACTCACTAAACCAGCTGCACGCACATGTGTGTGTGTGTGTAGCTTGTGTAAATGGATTTGTAGCTTTATGCAATTTGTGGCTGGCAGCGGTTAATTGGCGCACAAATGTATGCTACACTAAATTGTTGAATGCCTTGAGTTTGTAACTGTATTTTGACGTCTTCCTGTTGCCGTCCCCTCTCTCTCACTCCCTCCCTTTCTTTCTTACTTACTTGCTATCAATCTCTTCGCTCTTCCTGCCCTTGTTATACTTTGTTGATATTTATGACTGTTGATTTTATTACTGCCTTGGTTTTTTAGTCTTGTTAATGGCGGAACAAAACACTTTTAATTATCTCCACACAAAGTAACAAATGGGCGTATTTGCTTGCCAGTTCCTGGCTGGGTTTGTTGTTTCGCTTATCGGCTGTGCCTTTTGCAATCTCAAAAAAAAGAAAAGAACAAAAAAAACGCAACGAACGCCAATCTGAATGAATAACCAACTCCAACTTCTGCCACGCTATTATCTGAACCTTTGTTAATTGCCAAAACCAAATAAATACAAATAAAAATGAAAAAAACAGAATACGAAAAAAACCGTTAGCACGGCTCATGCGCAAGCTGAGCTGCTATTTTATTTCTTGTTATTTCACTTACTTTCTACTCCTGCCTTCTCCTATCTCCTCCCACCGCCTGTTTGCCCGTTTGCCCTCAGCACGCGCCGTTTAACAGCCACGCGCAACAAATTTACCAAAAAGTGTGTTTTAAAATTAAACGTAGGCAACAATAACAACGAAAACGCGACAACTACAACATTTTAGAGGGGCGGTGGAGGGACGAACGCAAGTGCGTCATGTAGATAAACGTTTTGTTACAGCACATAATCGTCGTAGATACTTGTATTTAGTTACACTGCAAAAAAAAACAAACAAACAAAATACATTCTATAACAATCTTCAATTAATTATATTGTCGTCGACTTGCGTGTTTGAGTTTTATTAGATATTTTTCAAATATAACAATAGAAAAAGTAAATCGAATATTTGAAGCTACACCTGAAAAAATAAGAAACACTCTGAAATAAATATATATTGTAATTATTTTAATAAAAGTAATATTCAATTTTCGCAATGGATTAAATTAATGAATGTTTATTAGGTGAAGACCTCTTTTTCCACTTAAGCAATAACAAAATTAAAGTAAATGTATTTTGTTTTCAGTGTAGATTTTCCTTGATACACACGCACAGTAGTAGCATTGCTGTTGTTGGAGGGTGTTTGCTTGGCTTAAAAGCAGCTGTTTGCCTTGAAATTGCTCTCTAATTTAACGCTAATGAGCGCCAAATCATTTCGCCCAGGCAGTTTGTCATTCCATCATCATCATCATCAGTATTATCATCAGCATTCTCATCGTCATCATCATCATCCTGTGTAAAATTGTGCGTGGGCACTTTTGCATATTTAACGCGTCCATTTATTTATAGCTTGTCTTTGAATAGGCAAATGGGTCGAATGGGTTTACTTTAGCCAAGTTGAAGTCCAGCACAGCTGCTGCCTTCATGGTCATGGTCTGGCTTTTGTTTCAAGGATTAGTTTTAAAAGCATTAACTTTGCGTCCAACTTTGTGCTAAGGTCAGGCACATTAAGTATGCGATTTAACTGCCGACCCCAGACTCCGTCTCAGCCCCAGCTCTGGTCTCAAAAACTGTCACACATAGTTACGCTTGAGGACATTTATATTCGGAAACCACAATAATAAAAAAAAAACGTACTCTCTCTGTGTTTTAAGTGATGTCTATAAAAGTAGCTCAGAGTACTTTTTCAAGCACCATTTTCATAGTTGTTTGGATACGTTTATAGATTAGATAGCTTATTGAGTTTTATGATTATCAACTTAAATAAATTCAACTCCAGCTCAGCATAAATTTAACATTTGCCAACATAAAGTCTAGCTATCGATTTAATTCAAGTAAATGTTGCTTGCCTCACACGATGGGATTTTCCATTAGATATGCTCAAAACAAAATGTACACAAATCTGTAATGCCTTGAAATATTTCAAAGCGATTTTAAATCATATGCATGCAAGAACAAATTCAATAGATTAAAATACAATTGGATCAGCGGCAAAGACAAAAGCCGCAGTCAAAGCCAAACTTGTGGGCGAAAAAAAGACAGATATCCAGAGAGTTAACGTCAAAGGTTAACTGGCAACCCATCGTCGTCGCAGTCGTCGTTGTCGTTGTCGTCGTGGTACGCAATCTAAAACCAAAAACGAACAAATTGCGTTGAATTGACAATGAAATGTGATATACATATACATATATATATATATATATATATAAGTCATTGGACTCCACATCGCCCCTCCAAAATTCTGACAGCAACTTTTATTGCCTGCTGTGAAATTCCATTTGACAGCAACAGCTTTAAAGCCTCTTTCCAAATGCCAATTGTGCGCCCCTTTTTGCTTGGGTGGTCCCTACGAATATTTCTCTCGCTATTGTGCTAGGCATGAGTCAGCGGATGTGACTAAAATATTAATACCGTTGAAATTGCAATAACCATACCCATTTAAGTATTATGAGTTCGACAAGTGTGACCCCATCCATTTACTACTCGCTTTTCGCTGGTCGTTACTCGTTATGCGCTACACACATCACTCGCTCCATCTTACTGGCAATTTTCTCATTCTTACTCACTTATTACCATGCTATTCCTTATTTCCTAATTATTGCTTGCTACTCGCAAAAAGTTCCCTTCTCTATTCTCCCTTATGCATACCTTTCCAATCGCTACTCTTTACACTTAATTCGCTACTTTCTTACGCGTTACTCTATTTTCTCGACTGCTACAAGTCCTTATCCCTACTTATTACGATGTATATATGCCCGATAAGCTACTCCCTTTATCCTAATCTCCACACGTCCCTCTTCATTTGTCACTCGTTACTCTGCGCGTATCCACATCGAGCGCGTTAATAAATCAATACCCATGCGTCGTATTTTAACAAACATTTCAAGCTGATAACCTTTTACTTTAACACCGCTGAAGCTGATGAACGATCCAAAAGGGGCACCTAACACACACACACCTTGAATATGAACACACACACACACGCATTCCTTTATGCACACACAATGCAAAAACAAATAAGCATTTTGCCATTAAAGTTGCGTGACGAACTGAAATTTGCTCCAAAGACTCGCGGGACTCGTTCTTTTTTTTGCTTCTTTCTTTTATTTTTGTGTATATTTCTTATTAAGCCCCCGTACATCATATATGCTTGTATGCAAGTGTGTGTGTGTGTGTGTGTGTGTGTGTGCATATGTGTGTCTGTGCTGCTTCTGACATTTACGGTTGTTGCGCCGTTGCCGTGTGCTTTGCTGGCTGGCTGGTTTGTAGCCAGTTCTGGTTTTTTTTTTGGGTTTTGGGTCTCAGTGTCTCCATCTTGTTGCTTTCACCTCGGCGCTCCGAAGTATGCCTTGAAATCGCTTTGATGCCTCGCGTGTCTGTACACACATGTACTGTGTGTGCGGGTGTGTGTGTGTGTGTGTGTGTGTGTGTGTGACTGTGTGGTTGTCACAATGAGCGAGACGCGTGTTTTAGCGTAGCGACTTTATGGTTGCCTGCGATGTAAGTCGTCTGCGCCAGCCACCCAACCACCCCACCACTCAGGCCAGCTTTTGCTTGACTTGCGGAAAATTAAGTGCTTGTCGCTTGGCTAAAATTCTTTTTTATTCGCCTTTTTTTTTGGATTTTCTTTGTTTTTTTTTTTGCTTTGACCAACTAAATGCAAAATTGTACAACAGTTTCGAATCACAAGTGGAAATTATTAAATGTCACTGAATCCATTCAATTATACTTTCTGCATACATTTTGCATATTTTATTTTGCATATTTTATTTTATATATTTGTTTTATATATATATATATATATATATATATATATATTGAAAAGCTACTCGTTTATGTATACTTAAAACAGTTCGCATCATTTAAAATAAATATTTTAAATTTAACTTATGATTGAAATTAAATTACATAAAATTAAAAGCATTTATTTGAATATTTAAATTTAAAATTAAAATAAAATAGAGAATTTAATATAATTTTATGCATTGTAACGAAATTTCTTAACTTACGCTTCAAATTTGACAGTTCTCGACAATTCATTTGTTTATTCATTTATTGTATTGTGTTTTGTGGACTTTGTGAAGATTAATATCTTTTCAACTTTTATCAAACAAATTTAAGCCAACTTAGAACACAAGAAAATACTTTTAGTTCAACAAAAAGACAATCACATAAATTTGCCATTTCAAGCATAATTTCAAAAGTTTTTTAATTATCCAAAAATCAATTTGTCATCAGTTATTCAATCCAATTAAAATGTTTGCCAGCATTTAGCGCAACTCATTCGAAAGGCGCATAAATTGCCTTTTTTAATGGTAATATTAATATTAAATTTATATTTGCTCGGCACTCAAAGCATTGCAGTAAAATTAAAATTTTAGTTATGATGCATTTCTGACCATTTTGGCAATTTTTAAAGTGCCACAAAAATACAACAACAACATGCGACGGCAATTCATATTGCCAGTGGGAATTTCATATTTATATAAGACTTAATTTTGGTTGCGTTTGCCTGGCAATTAAAAGCCAGGTCGATTTTGTTATTGGCCACATGGCGATTGGCAATTGAAATGTTAAATTTTCATATTTGCAGTTGATTTTTGCATTGCTCGCTGCCCATTAAAAATGCGGTGTAAAATAAATTTGCTTATTAAATAACATATTAAATGGCATACGAAAGCAAACACTTGAAAATATTGGAATTTTAAAATACACATTTAAATCAATCAGATTAAATTGAGCTTTTTCATGACAAACAACAGCACTAGTTCAGAGCTGTTGTGCATATCATGTTTATATATATATCATGTTTATATTTATCATGTTTATATATACATTGCAAAGTATATATCCATTCTTGAATTTGAAGTCCAATTAAAACACATTCAGTTGGCTCGCTTCGATTTACCATAAAGTCTATGTTTGGGTCGGACATATTTATGGCTGGCCATCGGAAAATGCTTGTATCGTTGCACTTGAGTTAGTGTCCTGGCCTTCGGCCCTTTGTGACTATGGATGTCAGTGCATTTTATTTATGCGGAATTGAATTTTTGCCCCATCTACATCAACACTTGACCCAATTCAAGACAAGCCAACACACTTGAGCTCTGCCTCTGTGTCCGCCCTCTCCCATTGGAGGTCAAGTAAATTGTGGGTTGAGTGTAGTCTGTCAATGACAGTGGCATATGCGCTGGTCATAATAATTAGTCAGGCAAGCGGACAAGCAGGCAGAATCTGGTCAAAACACATACGGCACACACACACACACACACACACACACACACACATACACTTTGTCCACTTTGCTTAATTATGCGCAACGAATTCCTGGGCCCTGGAAAGTAAAGCTCATAAAGTAATGAAGTCATTTAAAACCCACGCACAGGTGTTCCCAATTCTTGTTGACGTAATTTGATAGCTGCTGCTGTCATTTACTGTTATACATTTTACCTGCTACCTCTTGCCAATTAGCTGGCGCTGACTTGATTCTTTGGCATCTGTTGCCGCTTTTGTTGTTGTTGCCGCCTGTGGCACATCTTCAAGGTCAGCGCATAGATCTCTGTTGTGTGTTATGCGAGACATCAATAATACTTTGGCCAAGTTCAGAGGCACAAAAACAGTCAACACACGGCACATGGCAACCTTATGTGTGTGTTTCATATATATTAAGCGTCAAATGCATAGTTTGCAAAATACTTCAAAGAAAGTACTTTTCATTATCAAAATCAAATAATAAATACAGTTTGCAATTATTTCGAAGGCGAGCTGTTGCAAAAGCGATAAAGAAATAATACGCTTTATTTAATCTTCTATAATCCATATAAAAGTTGGCAAATATTTTGGCAAGTGCTGTGCATGTGAATTGCATTTGCGACAAGCTTTAAATTCAATTACAGCTGAGCTGAGCTGAAACTGAATTTGCTCTAATGCAATGCAGCAGCAGAGGAGAAGGAAAGAGGGATGCAGAGTGGGCTGCTGTTAGAGGCAACTGATGTTTAATGTGAACACATCCGACAGCTGAGTGCCAAGAGCTGCCGGTGACAATCCTACCTCTTACCCAACACCTGCCACCGCCATTACCATCTTCTGCTGTTGAGGATTAGTTTAGATGGAGCAACTATGTATATTCATCGATGTAGTTTGCAGCTGCAGCTAAATGCTTAAGCGACTGCAGAACTCGTACTGACTGCAATGGCTTTAAAAATGCTTAAATTAAGTTGGCTACAACATGATTATTAGCACTGTGTTAAATGATGTTGTGCGCAACTGAAGCAAACTCAACCATAAGCCAACTTGTGGTTACAACACGTGTGCAGCAAAACTAATTTACGAGGGTCTTCCTTGTGTGTGTTTGTGTGTGTGTGTGTTGCTTGGGTTGGGCAAACGACGACAAGCACAGTGAGACGCAAAACACACCTTAGCGAAATTGCTAAACGGATTTGAGAACTACTAAAAAGTTACTTCATTAAAATTGAAAGAAAAACCTTTGGTTTGATGATTTTACGCATGTCTATCTTAGTTGTAGGGTGTTTGAGAAGTTGAAGTTGTTAATGTGCTTATTTCAACTCCTGGCTGAAGCCACTCATTTATAATTGCTTGTTTTAAGCAACGTAATTAATTTAAGTCCAACCATGTCATTAGATAATTAGAATTAAGTTACATTCTCATCGGAATGTATCCATTAATTACTTTTTTATAGGCTTGCAGAGTTTGTTATAATTTAGTCGTGTAACGCACTTAAGTAGACCTTATAGACTACATATATATATGTTTGTATATAGTAAAAAACAATCGGTTGGTTTATTCAATTTAGAACTGAGCAGGTTGACTACGGTCTGAAAGGGTGTGCCATCTTCGGCGTGCCTAAGACAGCTTTTATTTTTGATTATTCGATTCGATTTGATTATTCCATTTCGAACGTAATCAAATGTGGTACGCAACAAAACTGATAATTGATGTTATTATCTGTGATATTTAATTGCCTGAAACCTCTTTTGATGTATTTAAATAAATCAAATACTTATTGATTAAACCAGAGACTTGAGGAGCATCACAATTGGGGACTGAGTTGCATTATTTTTTAAAGAGTGCTTCAGCATTTTGCACAATATTTTTAGACTTTCACTTTATTGGCAAGCAACAAACCGAATCGACAAGTTGTCATGAATGATTCTCAATTTGTCTGCCAGCTGTAAACTGTTGCCAATGCATGCTGCTCACTGCTATTTGCGGTGGCATTGCGACATTGCGTATACGCACGGTACACAAATGCAGTTTACACACCGCACAATCCATGCAACATGCTTTCTCACGGAACGTGCAACGGCGCTTGCGACGGAAATGGTGAGGAAATGAAAACGGCTTAGGTTTCTCTCTGTTTGGTGTTCTCAGTGTTCTGTGTTTTTTTTTTTTGCTGCTATATTTGTGTTTGCCTACCATGGAACCACCCACGCGGCTGCCTGCTGACTCTTAACTCGATTGCGAGTCAAGTTGAAAGTGGAACTCGGTTTCGATCGAACAGCTCACGCAGTTACAATCTGTCGACAGACAGACAGAGGGACAGAGGGACATAGTGACAGACTGACTGTGACACAATCTGCCTGCCAGTCGCCATCCATCGCTAGAAGTGAGCTATTTTAAGTTAAGTTGATTTCAAAGCATGTAATTTATTTATGCAGTGCATTGCGTATTACGTGTGGACGCCGAGTAAACCACCTTGACCCACTAATTGGACGCCTCGTCGATAAAACGACAACAGCATTAGCAATAGCAATAGCAACAGTAACAACAACAACAATAACAACAACAACAACAGCAGCAACAACGTCGCCCATTCGCAAATAGTTGTTTTGCTCTCTCGATTGTTGCCATTTTTCTTGAATTTTTTTTTAAATATATTTTTACTCTCATTTTCTTGCCGCGCCTATCGATAAAATCACTTTTGGCTGAATCATGTGTTCGACAGGTGTGTGCAGCAGCTACTAAATAAACATAATTACACTTTAGAAATCGTGTGTTTTGCCAACGTTTCAAGTGCTTAAATATAATTGTGCATTAAAGCAGATTTTACTCAGTCTTTATAAATATTTGCCAAAATGAAATAGTTTGCATAACTTATTCTGAATATATGCAAATCTTCTTAACTGATTGCATAAGAGCTCAATTAATATGCCACAAAATATCTACTAGAATAATAGAATGCCTAAATGCCTGCAGGGCCATTTAATCTTCATGCTTAAATGCTTCCCAAAATGTATTTGCAATTTGCTTTAGTTTCTCGCTTGTTACTTGTGCCTAATCCCATTATTTATTATTGTTGCACGAGCGCTGCGCAACATGATATACTTAAAGGTTGTTCTTAAAATCACTTTCAGCTTGCGCATGGACTGCTGTGTGGGTGGGCATGTGATTGTTGCAGCACTTAGTGCAGAACATGGCTAGAGGCATATACCTGTCAAGTGGCAAGCGACAATTGGCAATTGACAAACTGGCAATTTGCGATTGCCAAAACAAACACGGCCAACACTCGCAATCGGCCAACGGCTGTGGCAGCCTTTATTAGTTTGTAATTTATGTTTTAATATTTATTTATTCGTCGCTTTCTGGCCGCAGGCTAAGTTAAATATTAATGAACTTAATTGAAAAAGTTTGTCTCGAAAGCAAAATGTAGGTGTGTGTGAGAGTGTGTGTGTGAGAGTGTGTGTGTGTGTGTGTGTGTGTGTGTATGGGTGTGTGTTGATCCACTGTAAACATGCAACAACAACTACAACAATTCCTTAACTGCTCCTCTGCCAGCCGGGGCAAAAATTAATTTTCAAAATTACGACAAATAAAATGTTGCGGGCAACTTTTCAGCAGTGAAACCAAAATCAAGGCAGAGATGGGGGGCAGCTGCCCCTGCCCCTGCCCCTCGAGAAAAGAGAAAATTGTGCTTAGGGTGTCCGTGGAGCGAAACAACAATAACTGTAACTCGATGCGCAATTTCCATAATTACGCATATTTGGCGCAGACTTATAAATATTTATGCGGCTGCCTTTTCAATGAAGTTGTCTCACAGATTTCTTAAGCGACTGCCTCGCAAACTATGTGCAAAAGTAAGGATAGCTATGTGGAGCCCCAGATATTCATTTCTCAGCTCGTGTGCAGATAAGTACTTTGTTGAAAGGAGCAACTTTTGGCTGCAGGTTAAGTCAAGTAGCTCTTGTCGGTCTGCTGCCTTTAATTGACCCAAAATATGTATATTGTTGATGTGTTCATGCTAAAATGCAGCAAACATGCTAAAACCTGCAATAGCAAAACTTATTTGCAGAAATCAGACAAGCTTTGAAAGTTTCATTAAAATGCAATGTTTGGCAATATCTTGCGGAAGATCTGTAATACATTTACTTGGGAGAAATTACAGAAATGTATTTTGTGTCAAAATTATATTATATTGACAAGCGTGTACAAAGTGCATTATGCATTACAAATATTATTTCGGCGTTGCAGTCACAAAATTAGCTTGCAGCTCACGTTCTACGTTTTCTACGAACACAACAATCCGACGACAAATCTCAAAAAAGACATAAATTACAAATTCAAAAAAAAAATATATAAGAAAATTGTGCAACGTTGAATCACGCGCCAATAAGCGCTGACGCGGATGACACCCGAATGAGCTACAGTATTATGATAATACTTGCACTTGTTGCCTATGCTGTTTACATGTTTGTTGATGAGTTGCTGTTGTTGCTGTTGTTGCTGCTATTTGCTGCTGGACATGTGCATACATAGTAGACACACATATAACACTTATGTGTTACATGCACAACTTCTGTGGGTCGCCTAAAACATGAGCAAAGCGCTGGTCGCACAAGGGGGCCACTCAACTGACTCGAGGGCAGACAAATTACACAAATGGGCATAAAGCGGGCGCAACTGGGACTCCTGATCAGTCTACATACATATGTGTATAATAATTTATATATATATATTTTGTGATTATCTCTAATGTCAGCGCTTGACTTTTCTCGCTGCTGCTTTGCTGCAATTAGTCGTAAATTGATTTGGCAATCGCTGGCACTCTGATATATGTTTGTATTTTTATGCCCTGCACTTGACACTTGACAAGAGAGAGCTGTTTGCTCCCGATTTCCACCAAATATCTGCCAGTTCACTTTGCCAGTTCCCGTTACGTTTTTCTGGGAAATGCCAAAAAAAACCTAATTTTAGTTGGAAAAGGCCACATAATTATGTTTAGCTGAAAATTCAGTTGTGTACTTTTAAAACTATTTACACAAATAAATATCGGCTGATAAACTCTATATAAGTCCGGCAGTCGACACAATTAAACAAAGTTCCATAAAATATACGATTTTTTTTTATGTTTATTAAATTTTAATTCCCATTTTAGTAATATTTCTTTCATACTCATTTCACATGTATTTCGTTCTACTCCTAACAGCACAAATATGTCCACGGATTCCAGTCGGCGTATTCAGGTGCCTGATGAGCTCAAAGAGGTGCTTTTGCAGTTCTCCATCTCGTATCTGGTCGAACAGCCACCGGATCTGCTTGACTTTGCCGCCGAATACTTTAACAAACTGCAGGCAACTCGGCCAATAGCAAGCACTGATAACGGGGCCGATGATCAGATAAGCCTCAACTCACAAGATGGCGACGGTAAGTCTTAAACTAAAATTGAAAGAAAACAAGAACAAATATTTAGCATTTAATTTGAGAGTTTTTTAAATTGATGAAAGCAAGATTTGAGTTGTATTTGTGCTCTTCTCTGAATTATTTAGAAATTAAATTTATTTTTTATTGAGCGTTTTTAGGTTGAATACGGTCATGACTTGGCAAGTCCTTATTTCCCCTCTCCTCTGCTAGATGATTTTCATTGCTTAAAAAGGTCGAAAGTTATGGTAACAAAATCAATTAAATATTTAAGCAAGTCATAAATGCAAGATTCGAGTTGAAGTCAAGTTTATTATTGGGCTTGTTACAAATGTTAAAAGACATTTAATTATTTTAAAATATTCATGACTCTCGATATAGCCCATTAATTAATTCTTAAATGGAGCATGTTTTACTTATAGGATGGCTAATTACATTTAATATAATATTAACACTGACATTCACATTCATTCATTGACAATTGACATTCTGACTGACTATATAGACTATATATAATATAGAATGTGATAAATAACTAACTTTTGAGCTATCAAGTCTAATTTTGGACACCTCTTATAAAATAAGCATCCCTTTTTGTATATTAATAATGTTATTTATGCTTGATGGTGACAACTATCGACCACTTTGCATAACATTTGAACATTTCCATATTGCCTGCCCAACTAAGTCATCTTTGTACAGTAAAATCAATAGTGCCTCTTGCTTGATTACGCCTTCAAATATGCCTACCTACAAATGAGCAATGCGAGCATTGCGTGTCCTGACAACAACAACAACAACAACAATAGCAACAAGAACAACAATTCCGTTGAGGGTCAACTATTTTCATGTCTCGACATATTTGTGCGTCAATTGTTGCCACATTGCGAGGCATGGCATTAACAGTTTTAACTGCAGCTGCTTTTAGCCCCCGAGATATTATTTTTAGTTGCCCAACTTTTGTCAAGGCGAAGACGATGGGAGGGGGATGGGTGTGCCACCACCGTCATGCAATTTGACGTCAGACGTGGCAGCGCGCAAAATAAATGCTGGCCCTTGATTTTGGGCAAAAGCCCTGCACTAACTTCTAATAATAAAAAAGAATCATAAAAAAAATGGTAGCCGAGTTTGTTGTTGTTGGCTTTGTTGCTGTTGTTGCAAATTGAAAAGTTTTTTTTTTTGTTTGCGGCGCTAAAAGTTTTGCTTGTTGGCCAACTTGAAGCTGTGTAACATTTTGGTATCTGTATCTGTATCTCATTATTTGCCATAATGCGACGCACGTGTGCAGACAATTAGCGCCAGCTGGACACGCATCCGTGCCACATTTATCTTTGACCAGCACCCAAAGCAAATTAAATAATAATGTTGATAAAGCTGTCAGGAGCAACAACAACAACAACAGCAGCAACAGCAGAGCACAGCACTGGGCACAGGACACAAGACACGGAACCTGGGCGAGCAGCTGCTGCTCGCTCCGTGCATTCTTCAGATGCTGCTGCGCTGCGTGTTTATCTTCCGGTTAATCAAACACGCCGCACGGCTCAAGGAACACCGTGTCAAGAGTGCGAATGTGACTTGCTCTTCAACTTGCTCTTGCTCTTGCTCTAGCACTTAAAAAAAAAACGCACTACTTCCTTTTTGCCAAGTGTAACTCAGCTTATTAAAGGTGTATATTTTCCGAAAGAAAAGTTATGTTTTGCTGACCAGAGTTTTTGTTTTAAGTGTTTAAAAAATGTAGGAAAAATATGTTTATTTTCGAGGTTGTTCTTTACGCTGACTCGAACCCAAGAGCCTAAAGTAGACAACAGCTAAACTTCAACTCGAGAGAGCAAGTTTCCTTACCATATTCTTCATTTCAGAAATGAATTTTACTAAAAAAAAGTCATTTCTACTCTTTAGAGATATTTTCACTTATGAAAAACAGAAAAAATCCTTTCCTTTTTTGAGGCATTATTTTCTTGCTTATTTAAAATATCTGAAAACAAGATAGACATTTCAGAGCTATTTTTTCTGAGTGTGGTATTTGTCTTGCTCTCCTTTAAGTGTTTAGTAGGGCATCCTGCATTTAGAGTCCTGCTGTCATTAAAAATCTATTAATTGCGCACACAGCTCAAGTGCTGGGCAAACAGCCACAACTCGCCTCATTTTCCATGGATATACACACAGACATATCAAAAATTACGAACTGAAATTAAGCGAATTTTGTCAGTCTTTCAAATTTGACTCTTCTTTACGCATTTCGGCATTTTTGGGCAGCGCTTTGATTTTTATTTTTTATTAAATAAAGTTTTGGCAAGCAAGGCTGTGGCTTTAAATTTGCAATCTGTTTTCGGTTAGATTAGATTAAAGCACTAAAATTTTACAGCCTAACTTTCATGCATGTCGTACTTAAAATGAGCTGCAATGAAGTTAAAAGTAAGTGAAGTGAATGCGTTGATTTGCAAAAGACAAGCACTTTTATATATATTTGTAGATATAGTTAAGAAACCAAAAATGTAAAATAAGTTTTCATTAGACTCGTCTCACTATCGTTTTCGCCTTGTTTTTTGTTGATGCTGTTGCTTCCGCTGCTGTAAATTTGTCTTTGGCTTTGCTCAGTGAAGCCCTCAAAAGTTCAGCTGAGCGTAAGCGCAAAACGCAAATAGCTCTCTAACGTCTCTGTGTGTATGCCACGCCCCTTTGCAGTGCTTTGATGTCTATTTATGGTCAGGCGAAGCTGTTTTGATTTAAATACGCTTTAAGCGCCACACGCACACCTAAATAGCGCAGTCGAGAAAATACTTGCATGAAATATTAAGTATACGCTCAGCAATTTTTACCGGGTGCCAAATTGTGGCCTAATAAGGTGTGTGAGAGAGTGTGTGTGCATGTGATGAGCTTGTCGTACATTTTATTAACGCTCACGTTGGCCACAAAAAATGCCAAGCAGCGCAAGCGAGACGGCAAGGTTGAGCGAATGAGACAGAGTGCGGAGTTAAAGCAATGGGCGCCCATTGAAGCATGCGAATGAGCAGCCGTAGCAGCAGCAGCAGCAGCAGCAGCAGCGGTGGCAGCTTCGCAGTTTTGCGCTTCAGCTGGCACGCGGGGGAGGTGTTAGCTGCCACGCCCATGCGCTGTCCTGGCTTTAGCTTTGCGAGCAACATTTTGAACATTATTGACATGCCAGCGGCGTTTGCAGCAGCACGGAAATGACTGGTCATGTTCTCTCTATACGTGTGTGTGTGTGTGTATGTGTTTGTGTATGTTTGTGCCTCCTGTTGCGCTTAATGATAAATATAAAACAAGAAGAGCAGCAACAAATGCTCATGTTAATCGAGACAAAGCGACGCTCTCTCCCTTATTCATATACAGCAGACAGAAGCTGACAACCGTTTTTTCATGTGTGTGCTTGTATTTATCTGTATGTATACACACACAGTCACACACACACACACACACACACACACATTTGCACTTCTATCTCTTGTGCTGTTGCCTACTTACAGGCACTATTTCCGCCTTTCATTTTGACGACTTGTGGCGAGCATTTGTGGCCTGGCTGAAAGGCTGCTGCGGCAACGAGAGTGGCTTTAGTCGTTAACTAAACGTCACTCCGCGCACAAGACAGAGTCAGTCAACCAGTCAAGCAGTCAACCAGTCAAGCAGTCAGTCAGCGTGTCATCATCAACATCAGCATCATCATCGTCGTCATCATCATCATCATCATCGTCGCTATCATCATCATCCCATTAGCATTCACATTGCAAATCTCATTCGCGTCATCGTCGCCATCTCTCATTCCGTTAACGAACTTAATGCAGTCAACTTTTTATTTGCCATTTTTTAATTAAATTTGCCCGCGCGTGTTGCCAAGTTTTTATTACAGTGTGTTTGTGTTTGATCTTAAAACATATTTAAGCTAAAATAATTACATAACAATTTACTGGCTCATTGCTAAAGCCAATATTAAATATCGTTTACAAAGTGCACAATTTGCAGTTGCAGAAAAATGTGACATGAATACATAATTTGCCTCCAATTGTTTGCTTATTGAATAGTTCATAATTTATTTGCTTAAATATGTCAACAATAATTTGGCATTTCAATATTAAATATTGTATTGCAAAATAAACAATGGGATGCTTAATTGACTTCGCTGTGCTAACGATATCAAACATGACTACAGCAACAAATGCCTGAAAAGTGTCTGGAAAAATATGTAGAAATCGCACAAGTTCTATGTCCGACTTGAAAACTAATGCGCCGATCAATTGATTTATACTTTGATATGCCTAAGGACCACAACAAATGGTTGCCATTTTGAAATGTCCTTTGAAATGAAAGCAGCAAATCTAATTAAATAAAAACAAAGCTAAGACACAAGACGTTGACGGACAGACATACATGTATATTCTATATATATAGTATGTTGATACTCCCTCCTATCCACACATATCTATATGTTCTATATATAGTAGGACGATACTTCCTCCCTGCCATCAAAAGTTCCCTGTAAGTTACAAATGTAATAAGGACACCTTATTAAACATTTACTGTGAGATGTTATTATATTTGTTCGCAACTATATATGTTCTATATATAGTATGTCCATGCTCCCGCCCATCCATACATAATTGTGTTATTTATAGTAAGTCCATACTTCCGCCCATCCCCCGACGTAATCGTGTCTTTAACATCCGTGCGCTGTCCACATCCTGTTACAAAGCATGCTGCAATAAATACTTTACTACAATTGAGTTTGCTGCTCCGCCCGTTAACAGCTTCAGCTCAAGGATAACGCCAAGACAATATGTATATGTATATAAATGTGCGCTTGATAGTGTGTGAAACCATTCAAATGCCAAGTATCCCACTTGACACGACTTTTAACCATCGCATTGCAAACACATTTTTTTTTTGTATTTTTATTTTGCTATTTGCTGTTGAAGATAAGTTTTTTGAAGTGTTTAAATCGTGAAGTGCGCGCTGCGATTTCGGAGTGCTGAGTTTTGCTGGGAAACGCAAGCGAAAACAAAAACTTGCCAGCTCGAACGTAAAACAAGACAGTCGACAATCCCCGCAGTGTAGGCCAGATGCATAAATATTTATTACGCATACGCCGCGTGTGACAGCCAATACTTTTGCGTTGATAGTTATTATGTGCGTTTTACGTTTTCACCTTGAGTTTTCAGTTTGCCGTTTTTCCAAAACGTGTTCGCGCACAACTGGTTTTTGATTTTCGCGAGGCTATTGCAAAGATAAAAAAAAAAACCTGCAACTGCAGCTATTCATTATATTGCAGCCACAACAGCAAATCAAGCGAGTGTAGCCATAAAAAAAAAAGTGTATTGAGTGCAGAGCATAATGTCTACGCAAGTGTCTAGCAATTTATTGGCCGGTAAGCAACAAACGAAAAAACAAAACCAATATCAACATACCAAATACGAAAATTCACAAAAATATCTACTTTGGTCAGACATGTCGCACGCACAAATATAGCTATATAGATAATTGTATCTGTTGATCTACAAATTTGGCTGATGCAAGCCGTCAACAAGAAAAACACAAAATAAATACTCATAACAGCCATAAGTACTCGACAAATATTTTAAATATAATGTGCCAGATAGTGTAATCTTAACTTGGACAAAATCTAGTCAGTGTCGTTGAATTAGTGGAATCTATTATATTTTATGCGACTCCTAAGAAAATACGTACTTAATTCAGATAGCTAGAAATATAAAGCAGACTTTGTACTATCTACTTCTAATAAAAAAATAATAAAAAAAAAATATATAAAATTTAGTAGCTAATTTCCTTGAGTTCAATGTAGAAAATATAAATGTAAAGTTTTTATTGGGATTGGAAACTTGTTGTCAACAGTGCACAATTAAAGATATGGTCGTAAAATCGAATATATATAGACGTATGTGGTTGCACATATGTGTATATATTTTGTGAGTGTGCTGCAAAAATGAATAATTGCTGCAATTGTTTTAGTTGTTTTCACTTATCCCCCATCGCATCTGTCTCGTCTCAGTCTCAGCTTTGCACGCTGATGAATTGCAAACATTTTACTGTCTGTGCATGCGGCAAAGCGAGTTTCTGTTATTGTTGTGGCTGGTGTTAATAAATATATCATCAAAGCATTTGGAGTGCAAGTAGTAAAACTGCCAACTAGGCGTAATTATTGCAAGTGCAGAAACAGATACACATACAGATACAGATACAGATACACATACAGATACAGATACAGATGCAGATGCACACAAAAAACACATTCATCTTAAATATCTGCTGTTGTATGTGAAGGGGTCTAGTCTGTGTTTATCTTCTTTTTATGTTTGTTTGCACACACTCACACACACGCACACACACGTAGCAGAGTCATCTATTTATCTCTCACGGCTGATGTGTGGGCAGCTGGACAGCCTTGGCTCAGTCACTGCCCCCTCGCTGCCCCCCTTGCTGCACGCTCTGCTTGTGTCTGTTTTGCGTTGCATTTTCATTCAGAGCGAGTGCATTTTATGTCGCTTATGCATTCGATTTGATGAGACAGTTTCCAGCCAACTTGACGCAGCTGGTTAGCAAAAAAAAAACACTAAAACTAAATACTGACGCAATGCAGTAGTGTGTGTACTTGTGTGCGTGTGTGTGTGTGTGTGTCTGTGTGTCTGTTATGAGTAGACCCAAGCACATTCCCCAGATAATACAATGATGGCCTCAAGATGACAATGTCGGTGATGAGGATGATGGGTTTGGGTCGATGTTGAGTGGAAGCGCATCCGGCAGCAGTCAACTCAACTCAACTCAACTCATCATAGTCTCTAATCATCAGTGAAATCCTGTCCATCAGTCCTCTAGACCACTATTCGCTCTTACCCCCCGCCTATTTAATGAAATTAATGTGTGACATAAAGCCAGAAAGTGGACCTGCTCTTGTGTGTCTGTATACTTTAGTTAATGAGCACAAACATGAAAGTCAAACTGGTGCGCAGGACATTGTCCTCAATGGAGACATCTACTTAATGCACAGCCAACACAGACAACGTTTAGGCCAGCCAACAACCAAATGAACTGGCCATTTTCATTAATTAGGCACATCCCACAAAACATTTTTGTGCCAGAAAACAGAAAAGGTTTACTCTTAAATCGATTTGGTATTTGGGCCTACTGCAAGTTAAAGGAAACTATTCAAACTATTTTATTTATTATATATTTTATTGCTTATTGACTTTTATTAATTTAAGTTTTAGAATTCATACAAATATATTGAGATTTTGTATTGTCGTTGAGAGTTTTACTGAAGCAATAATTGGAAAAATGCAGAAAAAAATCATATTTACTATAAATTAGTTTTTAGAAAATTGCAAACATTTCAGCTTCTCGTGTGACAAAGATAAAGATTTTTCAATATTTTGGTTTGAATCTATTTTATTTACAGCCGAACCACCAATAGTACAAAGCACACGTCGCAAATCCGTGTTCGCCGAGGCATACGATCCGGAGGCGGACGACGATGATGAGGGCGCCACTGCCATATTCCCCAAGACAGATGACCAGCGGGCGCGTCTCGTCGAGTCGGTGAAGAATGTGCTGCTCTTCCGTTCGCTGGAGAAGGAACAGGTGCGTATCTAGCTCATAAATCTCTGGCATATTTCCCTTGCCACGCCACACAAAAGCCAAGCGAGCTCTTTCCGCACACACAGCCGCAAAAGCCGAATCACGTTGCTTGCGGTTGGAGGTGCTTGTGTGGATGCCACTCCCTCTTCGCCTTGCCACTGTGTTTCTAAATGCCTTCTGGCTGATTTCTGTCTATGTTGTTTTCTCCTTTTTTGTTGCACAGATGAATCAAGTGCTGGATGCGATGTTCGAGCGGAAGGTGGAACCAGGCGATTTCATCATACGCCAGGGCGATGATGGTGATAACTTTTATGTTATTGAATCGTAAGTGCGCCAAAATGCTAGAATAATGCCCTTAAATTGCGTATACGTCATGTGCGACGCGCTATCTTCGTCAAAAGTAGGCAGCAATATTTTTGACATACACACAGCGTATGCGCAATTAATTTGCATTTATTTCAATTTATTTCTATGCTTTATTTGCATTGATTAACTCTCGCGTCTGCTCCACAGTGGCATCTACAAAGTCTATATAAATGATAAACACATTAGCACCTACAACCACACCGGACTATTTGGTGAATTAGCGCTGCTCTACAATATGCCCAGGTAAGCAAAAAAAACTCCCATCACATCGACCAGTCAAATATCGAAATCTTGAATTATTTACACCCGCTGGCTGGGCATGAAATGTGCTAATTTCTCAATTCCATCTCGACACATTTGGCTATTTCCACCAATTTTGTTCGAGCGTGCTATTATGTGTGGGGGTAGGTGTGAGATGATTTATATCTCGCACCTTAAATCGATTAAAAAATATATGTATGTATTCACTTACTACATTTTGAGTGTATAATTTTATGACTAAAACTAAAGCCACAAAAGTGTTTTCAATCTTAAATGCAATATTATGCAATGATTAACATGGCATTGCTTCTGAAGCATAAAATTGGGAAAATCAATGTTAATAAAGATTTTGTTTGGTTTTTATTTAAAATGTTCAGAGCGGCCACCGTGCAGGCGGAAACCGTTGGCCTACTCTGGGCCATGGATCGCCAGACATTCCGACGCATTTTGCTCAAGTCGGCGTTCAAGAAGCGAAAAATGTACGAGGAGCTGTTGAACAATGTGCCCATGCTGAAGGCCCTGCAGGTGAGCAGAAATAGTTGGAATATGCCAAGCCCGAATATTGGTTATATATATATATATATATATGATTTCGATGTTTACAGAACTACGAGCGCATGAATCTGGCCGATGCCCTGGTCTCCAAGGCATACGAGGATGGTCAGCGCATCATCAAGCAGGGTAAGCACAAGTGCACCCAAAACTAACTGCTAATGGTTAAGAGTTTTTGGATTTGTTTTTGTTGTATTTGCGCAGGTGACGCTGCTGATGGCATGTACTTCATTGAGGAGGGCACCGTGTCTGTGCGCATGGATCAGGACGAATCGGAAATCGAGATATCCAAACTGGGCAAGGGCCAATACTTTGGCGAACTGGCCCTGGTCACACATCGACCACGTGCCGCATCTGTATACGCCACAGGTGGCGTCGTTAAGCTCGCATGTAAGTCATCTGCGAGCCATGTTCGTGACATTGAAAGCCACTTAAAGGACTCGCTTTTGGCCAGCACTATTAATGCTTATTCTCGTTTATTTTCTGTTCTTCTTTTCTGTTTATCGCATATTTTGTTTACGCACTTACCCCCCGATGCCCATTTTGCACTGTTGTTGTTATTGTCGTTGTTGTTGTTTCGTGTTGTGTTTGTGCCTGTCGCTTTCTGTGTTGTGTGTGTCTGTGTTGTGTAGTTTTGGATGTGGTTTGCTTCGAGCGACTCCTGGGTAGCTGCAGCCGCCTCCTGCAGTGCGGCATTCGCGACTATCGCTACCTGGAACTCGATCTGCGCGCCTATTTCGATAGCCTGCTAACCTTGTAGTTAACTTTTTGATTAATCTATTGCTTTAAAGAGGGGGGCGGGGCGGGGTGTCATCTTTGAGTTGTCAACAACTTGTTAGAATTATCTCATTTTACTCTCTTATAAAGGAAGCAATTTTTAATATATAACTTTGGAACTTTGAGGGAGAATCAGATAGCAATCAGGCCAGAAACTGAATTAGAGATAAGATTAGAGAGAGATTTTAAGAAGAGAAAGATTGGAAAAGCTATTGGTAGAAAACAATAGAAAAATATAGAGGGAGAACGTTAGAGAGAGGAAGATAAGATAAGAGATAGAGGTACAATGCGAATAAAAAGGTAGAGAGAGGTTGCCAAAGTTATCATCTGAGAAGAGAACGTAATCGGGAAACGTGAAGAAGTGAAGCGACTGAAAAACATATCAAGAGAAAGAGTAACAGAAAGAAACTTAGAGAGTATGTATGGGTCAGTGTCAGCTATGATGTCTACGAGAATAATCATTTAAAAAAAAAAAACTGGAAATCTACTTGAACTCTAGAGAAACGCTTAAAAGTGCATTCGTATTTGAGCTTAAATTGAGAGGCCAAATTTTTGTCAATGTTTTTGTACTAAGTATAAGCACCTCCGCCCCCCTGATTGTTATTGCTACTGTAGTGTTGTAAGGTTATAGCTCTAATTGAAATACCATCCTAGTCCTAGACATGGATGCCTTCGAGCGCATCCTGGGCTTCCTCACCGACGTGCTCAAGCGCAACATTCTGATGTACGAGCAAATGTTCACCGAAATGGCCCGTCACAATTCCAATCTGTGAAATTGGTCAAGCGTTATTATTATCATCATTTTTTTGTTATTTTTGTGGCTAAAATTTATTGTACAGCAAGTGAGAGCGAGTAACGGAGTCATTAAAAATTGTACAGTTGCGAAGTAAACATCAATTTATATGCAGTTTTAATTTACTTGAAAAAAAAAAAACATACACTCACGCTTACACTCGCACACACACACATTCAGATTGGCACACAAATATCACGTATACGCAACGTTCCCCAAGCCACATCAAAATGTCTGCTGCTGACACAGACATAAAACAACAAAAAAAAAACAAAAACTGGGGAAAAATACACAAAAAGTCAAAAAAAAAAACCGACAAACAAACACGTTTCCATTGTGTGATTGGTAAGCGCAGCTCTATACAATATTTATGAGTTGAGGCGCCTGTGGTTAATGGCAACGGGTTCAAACATATGCATATGTACATTCCACATAAATATATAAATATATAAGGACAGTGTGAATTCCTGTGGGTCAACGGATGTGATATATGTTCCTTAATCGTAACTTTACTGTCATGTTTACTAACATTATTATTATTTTTATCATTTTTATTATTAGCCATTATTTATGAAGGTTAAGGCATGTGCACAAAAACATTCTCATGTCCTTGTATATCCATAAACAATTGTTATATTGATTGATTGATTTCTGATTAACAGTTCTTGATGTGAGAGCATTTGAGCGTCTGCTCGGACCCTGCATGGATATTATGAAGCGCAACATTGATGACTATGAATCGCAGCTGGTTAAAATATTTGGCAGCAAAAATAATATCACCGATACACGATAAAAAGTCTGCAACAACAACAACAACAAACAACAATAACAAAAAGCAGCTACAACAACCACAACCAGGCTAATCGGTTTAAAAGGACTCTGCACAAACTAAACGAAACCATACATAAAACAACCAACAACCAACAAACAACAGCAACAACAACAAGCATGCAATGCTCCACCAACACAAGCGCAAACCAAACACACACACAAACACACACACACACACAAACACAAGCACACAACACTTACAGATGGACCCTATATATATATACATACATAAAAGTAAAGAACTTGATTTAATTATGTTTTAAGCTGAGGCTGGTTAATGAAATACAAAAACAATGATTACGATAATACGCTAATGATAATGATAATCATAATGTTATTTGCGTTATATGCGATGTTTTACATACACACTCACGCACACTTAAACAAATATTGTATGTCTGTATTAGCAATTGTAATTTAATGTATTTAATTGAAATGAAAGAGAAAAAAATAACTTATAACAAAACCATTTTTTTGTGTGTCATTAGCTCGAAGAAAAATGTTAAGTGCATAGTTCATAGTCTTGTTTTTTCTTATTTTTATCTATTATTATTATTATTATTATTATTATTATTATAATTATTATGATTATTATATTACTAATTTGTTATCGCTTGATTTACGTATAATTTAGCACAATATATAGCAAAACAAAACAAAAAAAATTAAAAGAAAAAAAACAACACACAAAGTTCGTTTTTCGCATAAGTTTAACAATCGAAACAAAAACAACAAATCAAGCAAGTTGATGGATTCAAATCAAATGATGAAACTTGCAACTTGCATATATATATATATATATATATGTGTGTATATATATATGTATGTAGGTATGTGTATATCAAATAAGCGCAAATGGAAACACATCAAGCAAAGAGTTTATATCTACAAAACACAAATTTAAATACTTATATAAAGTAAAACCTACACATATGCATACAACAAATCTTATTTATTTCTAAAGTAAAGTAAAACAAAATCAATCATTGTACTAGTCTATATATGTAAAATTTGCTGCTTGCAGTCTTTACAAATAACAAGAAAAACAACAACAAAAAAAAAAAACGAAAAACAAAAAAAAACTAAATCAAAAAGCAGCTGGCAAATGTTGCGCAATAAAACACCATTGAAATTGTTTATATATTTGAGACACGCATAAGGATAATGTTATGGCCCCTAACACCCCTTCGAAACTGAAACAACCCTCGTTTTTTGGGTTTCCAGCCAGTCAGAAACTAGATCTTCCACAAACAAATTTGTTGACAGTTCAGTTAAAGATTTCCATAACAAAAGAAACACGAAACGATCTCAATATAAGCGAAATTTAATTATCATACCATCTATTACGAATTTCATTTCAATTTCAATTGGCTCTACAAAGCAAATGGCTAAAGGCACAATCAATTATATATGTTGCATGGGAACAAACTTAGAAATCAAAACTTTCAATACACGACACGTTATGATATGATACGAAATATATGTATATCTAACGGAGCAAGTATATACACATATGGTGCAGATCTGCTCAGTTCTTAACAAATGGTATTGGCATTATGGTCACGACGAGTACCATATAGTATTGTAGTTAGAGCGAAGCGTAGCGCAAAAGCAAAGCAATATCAATGGCCTAGATGTGTACTTAGTAGAGTTCCTTATCCTTATCCCCCTTATCCTTATCCCGCTTATATCCCCCCTCCCAATACTAAGCTCCAAGCTATACTCTATCCACACAAACATGTGCAAATAAACATATATATCATGTACATGTATCTGTATTTAGATATACCACTTATAAACTGAATGAGCTTAAAATATGGTAAACCCAAAAACTCCAGTACTTTATAAACGTTACTTTATTGTTTGTAAAATGCGTAACTAAAACCAATCTTAGACCGTTAATCGATAACAAATTACTTAAATGTACTTTGTAGTTATGTAAAAGCAAATAAACAATTTAACTGGCATACCAACAGTCGAAAGGTGTTCACAAAAACTATATAAAAAACTAATTAAAGAAAATATAACAAACATAACAAATGCAAATATCATTAAACTAAAAACTTGTTACACGTGACATAAATAAAAGAAAAACAATCAAAAAACAAAAAACCAAAAAAAACATGCGAAAAATTTAAAGTAAATATGTTTAATCCTATATAATTGGTGTCTAGTCTATGTTCAAGACTTTAAAAGCAACAAATTCTTGAGAAAAAAAAAATCAAATGCAAAAAACCTTCATAGCAACAAGAAAGCATGCATAAATATATCAAAATAAAATGAAAAACAAATGAAAATATGATAGCGAACATAATTATATAAGAAAGCTGAAAGTGCTGGCCATTTTCTTCTAAAAAAAAAACAAAAATCAAAAAAACAACACAACACAACACGCAAACACACACACGCACAATCCACAGGCACATACATACATAATATATATTCACACACACACACACACACAAACAACAAACAAACAAACAAACAACAAGCAAAGCTCAAAGAAAATTAAAAACAAAAACGTGAAAATGATTAATAAACAAACATGAATTTTGAAATGAAAACGCGCTAAAAATTAAAACATATTTCAATTTTAACTGTTGTGTTGTAATTATGCATAAAGCGTATTTAATTATGTATGTGTAACAAAAAACCAAAAAAAAAAAAAATACAAAAATCAAAATAAATATGTATGTATGTATTTAATGAGCATATTTAAAAAGTAGACACGGCAAAACAAAACAAACAAAAAAACACAAAAAAGAAAAGAACATTTCATTGGAACTTTGCAATAGGCGTTTATAAATTAAGGAAAATTAAATCAATCAATTGGGAAACGCCACACAGAAGCTGCTTGAAAAAAAGAAATGGAGAATTCTTCAAATTATTTGCTTTTCATTTAACCAATGCCAAAAATGATTGATTTGAATTTGTGCCATTTGAGCGCAGCAACAATTGGCATGGATAAATCTTATATGTAGCATACTAAGTTATAGTATTGTGAAAATATTCTTCAGATACCGCGTTATGTGTTGCAAGAAGCAAAAAGCCGAGGCAAACATGACGAAATGAATACAAGTTTAATAAAAGCGATAAAAACACTAAATCGTTTGCAGTTTTTTATTATTATTTTTATTTCAGAAGTCAGCTGCAAATCGTATCAAATTCATGTTTCGGATAAGCATATACATATTCGTCTACTGGGTATCTCTAAGCCATAGCACTCCTACACCATTAAATCGAGCATTACTGCATGTTTACAGAGTATCTTCGAATCGAGCACTCTTTACTAATTTCCAAATGCAAATGATCCGACTTTATAATTTTTATTCACTTAAAAACGTAGCTCCAAATACACTTATAATTTTAAGATGTTTAATATATGTATGTATTTATCTTTATATGTATGTGGTTTATGTGTATTGTTTATTATCATTATATAATGTATAAAGAACTCCAATATCGGTCGCTCATCTACCGTCCGATAATGCACGAATGATAAGTGCGGCGAATGTTCTTCCGTTTTTTGAGAGGCGCCAAATACAAATAACAATCTGATCCACGATTTGGTATCAAATTTATGTTATCGAATATATTATTTTTTGTTGTTCTTGCTGTTGTTGTTGTTGTTGAGCTGTGTTTTGTGTTGTTTTCTACTGTTTGCTGCCGCTGCTGCTGATGGCGCTGCTGCTGCTGCTGCTACACTTGGTTGGCCGCTTCTATCTTCACGCTGAATGTGTTTTAAATTGCTGCTGTTGTTGTGGTTGTCGCTCGGTTCTGTTTTGTTTTAGTTGTTTTGTTGTTTTAGGAGGAAAAATTCATTTAAAAATTGTGGTTTTTGTCTTTTGTAAAACTAGAAATCTAACTGTAAAGATCATCATCGCCATTGTCGCCTGGCGAGTTAACTGGCATATTGGTGCCAGACCCTGAGTTGTTGCCGGCATTACCGGGGAATCTGCAATGAATTGCGAGAGACAAGTTAATAAAAATCTGCCTTTATGATAAAAGACATCAATTTCAATTCGATCAATTCACCTAAAGTTTTGTCCAAATCCACGGGACTGTTGCAAAGTCTGGGCGAACATCTCGTATTTACGTATATCGTTGTCCGACACAGAGCGACGAGCAAACTTCATTGCCTCCTCAAAGTGGGCACGCGTTATCTCCGGCACTGGGTCATCCTCGTCCATCTTCAAAGTAATAATTACACAAACATAAATATTCCTCACACGAGCAAAATGAGATCACACTTACGTCCATGGCGGAGTTCTGGTTCTCGGCCCGATCCTTTTCGCGGCGTATCTCGGCCTCAATCGCCTGGCGGATGGCCAGCTTGCAGGCGCGCTGACAGATCTCGGTTAAATCGGCACCCGAGAAGCCCTGTGTCACCTTGGCAATGTATGTCAGATCGACCTCCTTGGCCAGCGGCGATTTGCGCAAATTTGCCTTGAGTATAGCCTCACGTGACTTATCATCGGGCAATGGAATATAGATCAGCTGATCTAAGCGACCCGGACGCAAAATGGCCGGATCAATGATATCAGGCCGATTGGTTGCGCCAATGATAAACACATTCTTCTTGGCACCCATGCCATCCATTTCGGTCAGAATCTGATTGATAACACGATCGGCAGCACCGCCAGCATCGCCGACATTGCCGCCACGAGCCTTGGCAATCGAGTCCAACTCGTCGAAGAAGAGCACACAAGGAGCCGCCGAACGGGCCTTGTCGAAGATGTCGCGCACATTGGCCTCGGACTCGCCGAACCACATGGTCAGTAGCTCGGGTCCCTTCACCGAAATAAAGTTCGCCTGGCACTCGTTGGCTATGGCCTTGGCCAACAGCGTCTTACCGCAACCGGGTGGGCCGTAGAAGAGAACGCCACGGCTTGGCTGCATGCCAAACTTCAGGAACTTGTCGGGATGCTCGACGGGGTATTGGACCAGCTCTTGCAGCTCTTTCTTCACGTTCTCGAGGCCGCCAATGTCTGTCCAGGTGGTGTTGGGCACCTCCACAACCGTTTCGCGCAGCGCCGATGGACTGGACTTGGTCATCGCATACCGGAAGTTCTCCATGGTGACAGCCAGCGAGGCCAACACTTCGGCATCAATCTTATCATCCTCCAGATCGATCAGATCCATCTTCTCACGGATTTGCTGCAGCGCTGCCTCCGAGCACAACGAAGCCAAATCGGCACCGACATGACCGTGGGTCTCCGCAGCAATCTGCTCCAGATCAACATCCTCATGCAGTTTCATATTCTTGGTGTGTATGCGTAGCACCTCCAAGCGGCCGGTAGCATCCGGAATCCCAATATCAATTTCACGATCGAAACGGCCGAAGCGACGCAGCGCCGGATCAATAGAATTCGGACGATTGGTGGCCGCCATGACAATCAAGTGCGAGCTCTTCTTCATGCCGTCCATCAGCGTCAGCAGCTGCGACACAATGCGACGCTCCACCTCGCCGTGAGTCTTGTCACGCTTGGGTGCAATCGCATCAATTTCATCGATGAAAATAATGGCCGGAGAGTTCTTCTCGGCCTCCTCGAATGCCTTGCGCAGATTCGACTCGGATTCGCCGGCCAGCTTAGACATGATTTCGGGTCCGTTGATCAAAAAGAAGAATGCGCCCGTCTCGTTGGCAACGGCGCGTGCAATCAGAGTTTTACCAGTGCCTGGTGGGCCATACATGAGAATGCCACGCGGTGGCTTCACACCGATCGCCTTGAACAGCGACGGATGACGCAACGGGAGCTCAACCATCTCCTTGATCTGTGCCAACTGCTTGCGGCAACCGCCAATATCGTCATAGCCCACCGCATTCAAAGACTCCTCCTCCTCCTACAGCGAAGCGTGAAATTTTCATTGAGCATTAAACAAAAAAAAATCAATTCGAACGCAGCACAGATGAAAATGGCCAAAATTATGCTTTCTTTGGTGAATGCTACGAAATATGTTCAATTAAATATTGGACTACAGAAAACAGACGGATCCTTAAACCAAGTTTGAGATAGTTTAGTTAACACAGATGCAGACAGACTTCAAAACCACGGCCGATGCTGACCAGGAATATATATATATATGTATATTAAGCTTAGTCGTGAACATAGCCCAATCAACCAATTTACCAGTTACACCCAGAAAAGCCAAGCCATGTCATGCACTGCGCTGCGTTTACTTAACAACTTTAACAGTCAGCTTACCTCGCGCTTGATGGGATCACCATCGCAGAAGATGACCGTTTCGGGCGCTACAATGCAGTAGGGCTCGGGATCGGTGAGCACCACTTTGAACTCAATGGGTCGCATAGCCGCGCGCACAATGAAATTGTCGCCCATGTGAATGGGACGATAGGCCTCGAGGAAATAGGGTTTCAGATAGATCTCGAAGAGATTGCCCGTAACGCCCTCGGTGGTGTCATCGATGGGCAAAATGCGTACACGCTTGCCGTACTTGACATCCGGGCAGGATTGCACGGAGACAACATCCGACAGATGGACGCAAAGATTGTTACGCACAACGCGATTCATGCGGATCTTCTCGTCTGGACAGGTCTCATCCGATAGCACAATGCAGACCGTCTCCTTGCGTCGCTTGCCCTTCAGAATGACGGTGTCGCCACGGAAGAGCTGCAGCTCATCCATTTTCGCCTAAACATTCAGATAAGTTTAGATGTCAATTGATGACGTGGCCTTTCAGCAAATTTCGATTTCGACATACCTGCGAAAGCGACACGACGGAATTATCATCATTCTGCGCTTCCTCGACAATCAGACGATTGGGACGATCCTTGCGCTTCAAAATTGCCGTTGCCAGGTCATCGCTGCTGAAACAAGCAATACATTCGAGAGAGTTAATAAATAAAACCCTGTCAACCGCACCGTTTCTGAATGGAATGATGTGACCTAAATTGCCCCAAAGCATCGCTAGTTTTCAACTCTTCCTCGAGCTCGTTGAGATAGTTGCGTACTAGGTTGGGCAATTCGTTATCCACACGCTGCTCAAGTGAATGTTGTGATCTGTTGCTGGCAGGATTTTCACCATTGCCGTTGGACATTATAACCCTTTGTTTTTTTTTTTTTTTTTTCAATTTCGACTTAAGACTGACTAACTAAATAAAACAAAGCTAACAACGCGTCACGTTTTCATATATATATTTAACGACAAACTGACTGGGAATCCATAGGCTCACTTATGGATGACCAGACCCCAATTAAAGGCAAACTATTTGCAGCTCAACCCTCGACAAAGAAAGGGCTGCAACAACAGCAACAACAGCAAGAATGGAAATGGCGACTTTCTTTGGGATTGGGATTGTCCCAGTTTCGCAATATGCATAAATTAGGAAGCGTATTGTGAGTACTAACATAATGCATAGATTTAATGCGAAAATCTCTCTCAATTTAGCAACATAACATGGCGCGCATTGGTCTTCAGTTTTCACACAATTTTCCTATGTGGCCTTTTGGTTTTTTTTTCTCTCATTCGGCCAATGACTGCGCGAAATTGTGGCTGTCTCAGCGCCGAGTGTCGGCATTCATTTAATGGTGTTTATTGTAACATCTACACTTACCCCTTGGAATCAGCCATTGTATATGATTTGTGATGAAACTTTCAAACTTAATTATACAAATTGGCGCGTTTATATCTTGAAAAAACCTTTTAAAGTCAAGCACAACTTTTGTACAAAAACCACAAATGATTTCGCTTTATGTCCGCAGGAGCTGCCAACTCAAGTGATGCAAACGCGTTGGCAGCTTGACATACGAAAAGTGCTGAGTTGCGTGATAATTAGTGCTGAGACTTCGTTGCACGACAAACTATCGATAAATTGAAAATGCAGCCAAACGATTGAAATATAAACTGTAGCGAATGTTTGCCGCATTTATTTGAGATTTAAATAAGTTTTGTGTAGATCGCTTGTAAAAAGTCATATATAAATACATATACATTTATAATTCTTACATTAATATTGAATACAAAATATGTTTTAGCTATTTAATTTTGTTGTAACGAGTAAATGCGATTTGTCTCAATTATTTTGCAGAATTGTTTGTTTCGTTTTGTTTCGAAATATATTGTGGAGTGGTATTTTATTTTGGAGAGTATTTTTGGATTCAGACATTTAGCCAGCATGCACAGACTGAAACGAAGAAAAAAATCAAATTAAAGGCCAAATAATATATCTGTAGTGTGGAAAAAACCCAAAATCAGAGAGCTAAAAAAAAACAATATATATAGTATATACATATAAATATTGCCACATTGCAGAAGAAACATATGTAATCATAGAACTTCATATAATGTTGCTACATTTCTCTATCAAGTCTTTTGATTGCCATTTGTTTTAGTTTTGTATTGTTGTTTTCGCTGTTCGCCGTTGGTTTGTTGTCGCCTTAAATAAATTCTGAATTGGAACGTACCCTGGCAATGTCGACGCCAGTGATGCTCTTGACCAGCTCCGGCACTTTGTGGACAATCGACAATACCTCGCCAGTCAACTTGGCGGCACCGATCTCGCCCTGGCCACTGGACACCATGGTTATCTTTCTGGCCTGTGACAAGGGTGCAGCCACCTCGGCGGCAACCTAGAAACAAAAGAAAACAAATTAGAGGCAATGCTTGTTGCAATAATTGGGACACCTTGGCGCACCTTGGGCAGCGTATCTAACAGCATCTCCACCATGGCAGCCTCGCGATATTCACGATAGGCATCGGCCTTCTGTGCCATTTGCGCAGCCTCAGCCTTTGCCTTGGCCGCAATGGCAAACGCCTCAGCTTCGCCACGGATTTTAATCTGCAATAAGTGCAATTAGTTTTGGAATAATTCATTTAACAAAATCAATTTGTAAACTAACCGATTCAGCCTCGGCTTCGGCTTCCATCACGACACGCAGCTTGTTGGCCTCGGCTATCTTTTCGAGACGATACTTTTCAGCCTCAGCTGGGCAGCGCACGGTGGCATCCAGCTCCTTCTCGCGACGCATTATTTCCTGTTCTTGCACAGCTATTTCCTGGGTGCGCTCGATGACCTTCACCTGCATCTGTTCCTCCTTGATGCGCTGCTTGGTCTTGGCCGCCTGCAGCTCGTAGGCCATATCAGCCTCGGCCTTCTTGGTCTGCACCTCCAAATCATAAGCAGCACGCTTCAGCTCAAAGTCGCGCTGGGCCTTGGCAATGTCGGTGTCGTTGAGGAAACGGGACGCCATACGCTGCTCCTCGGCAATGGCCTCCTTGATGTGCGCCTCAGCACGTGCCTCTGCCTCACCGATGCGAGCGTCGCGCTTCACCTCAGCCGTACGAGCCATGCCCAACGATTTCAGGTATCCCTGTCAATTGAGAAGAGGATACATGTAGGGGTTTTTAGTACTATACAAGTCGCAATGTCTTCAATTAGGTGGACTCCCAAACACCGGTCACAATATACGCACCTTCGAGTCGGTCTGAGTCGATATGTACATACATGCAAAAATACATAATATTTTGGTTACTCAAAATGAAACAACGTGCCAATAAAACAAAAATTTATTGAGAGCCAGTGTTGCCAATTCCGCTTCTTTCCCTTTAAGTCGGGCTGCTCTTTGGCATTTCTCCTCTTTATTTAAATTTAACAAAAAACACAAATATATGCAAATCTCATGTATATCAACTCTGTAACATCGTAAATTGTTGATTTGAGATAAGAATAGTAAAGAATACATTAATGTGTATGTCTGTATGATGATGAAAAGAAGATGCAGGTCAAACAGAAAGTGTATCTACAATTAAAAGTGCAATTTTATGTTATATTAAAACGACGTGAATAATGAAATTCTCGATGCATTCGAAAAAATTAAATAAATGTCAAAATTTCATACATTGATTTTTTTAAATAAATTGTAGAAAGAACCACATGGTTTCTCCCAAACAGATGGCAACACTGGCCAGTGAATATGGAATTTGCATAGTGTTTGGAATATGGGGAATTAATTTGATTGGCTCACCTCCTCGTCACGCAGATCCTTAATGGTGTAGGACACAACAGTGATGCCCATGTTGGCCAGATCGCTGGAGGCAACCTCGAACACCTGCTTGCTGAACTTCTTGCGATCCTTGTAGATCTCCTCCACGGTCATGGAGCCCATAATGGCGCGCTGGTGCCCCTCTAGTGTAACCAGAGCGATGTGATTAATTTCTGCCTCCGTTTTGCCCAGGAATTGTTCACAGGCAGTCAGGAGCATATCTTCGTTCTGGCCCTGCACCTTGACCTGGGCAATGCCGGTCACAGAGATTGGCACACCCTGACTAGTGTACACGCAGGGGCTTTCAACTTGTAGCGTCATCGTATTCAATGAAATGCTGAAGCAAAGACAGTTACAGTTATATGATGATGTCAGAACCCAAGGTCGATTGAATTAATTACCGTTGTACTTGCTGAATCGACGGCCAGACAAAGGCTCTGCCGCCGGGCACCAACAAGGGTTTCATGTAGAAGCATCCTAGCAGGATAAAATAAACAACAAACAACTTTCAGATATGTTCACAAACAATGAAAACAAAAAACCAAATCAAACATCGCTGACATTTCAAATTGTTTTTTTTTTTGCCGCAACGGCGTTCGTTGGGTGCGCACGCACGGCTTCGGACTCTTACAATTTGCTTGTACATAAAAATCGATAAGCAGTGACGTCATTTTAGGGTGCTGCCCCAAGAACACTTTATTGACAAACTTTTGAGATCCATTTGTTATATTTTGTTACTAAATACGCTCACCTGATACGACAAGTGCCTCATTTGGGCCACAGGTCACAAATCCCCAAGTCATTATTGGTCAACTACAACTGCAACAATATTCTCGATTTCGATCACGGGTTTGTTTTTCAATGCAATTCGTTCAAAAGTATGTTTTGGGCGATATTTTATTTTTATCACACTCGTATAAAAAGTACCGTTTTTTATTAAATTATTGAGTTGCGTTAACGAAGCAGTAAATATTTATAGAAACGAAGGCCTCCTTTTTCGTTTTTTAGATATAAGAGCGCGAGAGACGACCGGTCTGTCGAGAACACGAAAAGTAACTAAACAACTGAAGAATTCACCCGAATGTGCGCAGTGCGCATCGTCTTTAACCCTTAACAGAGGCTGTGTGGTTATTTTCGGTGGTGATAAGAACAGTTTTGTTTACATATTTAGGTATGTATATATTTATGAAGATTTATTCTATAAATATTGAGTGAACTAGGTACAGTTGCAAATTTGGTTCTTAAATTTAATTAATAATGTGTAATTCAAATATTACAACTGATGGCATTTTTTTCTCATGGTATAATTTTTGGTAAAAACTGTGCTAATAGAAATTGCAATGAATTGAGGATAAAAACAATGTGTATAAATAAAAATTACATTCTTAAAATATACATAAAGTTAATATTATATCATAATATTGAAACAGTCGTTAGAACTAGAGCCACTTAAACTGATTGCCACATTAATGACCCGATGAAGAGCTGTCTGTGAAATATGGATGCTGCATGGCAGCTTCCGCACTAATTCGCTGATTCGGACGGCAAACGAGCAGTTTTTGCAATAAATCACGGCCCTTTGTATTCAGTCTTGGTACAAGTTGGCTCCACGATGTAATTGGTGGAAACGCTAAGCGAAACAGAAAATGAAGTGATGTCAACATTTTGCCAACGTTTTGTTAGTTAGATATTTACATGGAAGCGCCACGTAATCAGAGAGATGCGAGACACCGGGCCAAGACTCCTCAGTTGGTGTGCCAAGCACACGGAATATCTTCAGCAGTTGGTCGAGGACATCCGAGCCGGGGAATAGCGGACGTCCAGCATCAGCTAACTCGGCCAGTATGCAGCCCGCTGACCACATATCGATGCTGGTCGTGTACAGTTTGGCGCCGAAGAGTACATCGGGTGGACGATACCACAGCGTAACCACTTCAGCGGAATAGCATTTGACGGGAATGCCAAAAGCACGGGCGAGACCAAAGTCGGCCAATTTCAACTCGCCGTTCTTGTTGATGAGCAAGTTTTGCGGTTTCAGATCCCGATGCAGCACGTTGTGACTACAGCAAATAAATAAAACATTTAAAAATTCAAATCGAAATGCAGATGCAGCTGCAATTGCAACTGCTTGAGGCACCCACCTGTGACAGAAGGCCAAGCCGCGCAACAGTTGCAACATGAAACTTCGGCACACAGCCATATCGATTTCTCCATTCAAACTGTCAAAATACTTTTTTAGGTCCTGATCGCAGTGCTCGAATACCAGAGTTAATTTCTTATCGGAGTGCAACACATCGCAGAGTCGAACTATGTTTTTGTGTTTGAGTTCCTAGAGGTAAATGTGACGTAAACATTTGGCTAAGTCATTGAGTAAACCTTCCGGTTGTGGAAACAGAAAAACAAACCTTCAGTAAGCATATTTCTCTCAGCGCGGAACTGGGCACACCCTCGTCGTCTTCATCTAGACGAACTCTTTTCAGTGCCACTATTTCCATAGTATCTCGATTGCGGCCCTTGAACACCGTCCCGTAAGTGCCCTCACCAATTTTCTCCATTTTATCATACTTTTGCATGTTTATAAAATAATTTTGACACGATTATCTGAAAAACCGTGCGCGCTACCAGATCGTCATTAATCAGCTGATTGTCTAAGCCGCGTTAAGTTGGCTGCGAACGCAAATTCGAGCCGCCTGTCAATTGTTGGTCAGCAGTCAAATAATTAAATGTAGTTTTGAAATAAATTAGACTTCATACTCATTTCATTTTATCTCTTTCTTTTTCTTTTAGTTAAATATGGAGGCTTTAAACGACTATGTTGTCATTCGCATACTCAGTTTCTTGGATTTAAAATCACAGCAAATAATAATAGGTTTGCATCCACGATTCTATACTTTAATGGAAATGGTATGGCGATCTCAGTATAAAACTGCGAGCATGTCATTGTACGAGGCTAATTTTTCTAACGAGGCTTTGCGTTATTTCTTTCGATGCATTTGCAAGACTGTGCAAGTGCTACACCTTAAAATGGTATCGTTGCAACAGTTTGAACAGCTCACCAGCAACGTTTTCCCAAATGTGTATGATTTTCGTATCGGAACAGCCCCATGTCAATTGCTGACCGATTCAGATATACCTTTGATTATTAAGAGTTTTCCAAGCTTAAGAACATTTAGTCCTCAGGGCGTTTTATCGGGCAAATATTTTTCGGATATCCCATTATTGGAACGCCTAACCCTGACATACTGCAAGCGGTTTCGCGCACAAAATCTAGAAATCATTATGAAGACACATAAGCTCAAAGAAATTAAGCTGTGTCTGTTTGACGAAAGAACAATCAGATCGAGCAATATAAATCTACCCCCGGAATGTATGGAAAAACTCGAATCAATCAAAATTGAATTGGAGGAGTTGGCCTGGTTTTCTGTTCATTTGAGTGAACTCAAGTGCTTGAAAGAGTTCATCCTGCGTGGGACAAGAGGTATGGAACCTTATCCATTAATATTCCAAGAATTGCGTGGTTTAATTCTTCACCAGCATTTGAACATTTTGGAGACTTGCAACACCACAGACATATTGGGCACTGTCATAAGGGCTAATCTTCAAGTGGATGCTCTTAAGATCGTTACGGATTACCGTTTATTCGAAAATGCTGCCACGTTTCTGACGGAAAACTTTGCAAACATAAAGCAATTGTATTTAAAATGCAGCTTTATTGGAAAAAGCGCGTGTCTAAATAGTCTAATGAACAATATTCGAAACGTGGAGCTCCTAAGCTTCGAACAGTGCATTTTTGGATTTGATAATTATGAGTTTGTGGCATCAACAATTGCAGCGAGGCGCAGCAAACCACTTCAAGTGAATATTTATCAAAATTCATTCCTAGAGACGGTACGTTCCTTAGAACATTATTAGAAGGATGCATTTTTTAAATTATTTTCCTTACAGGGCCAACCGTGGGTTTGGACCAAAATCGGTGAGCACTCTTTAATCCAATTCATCGAAGGCAGAAATTATGAATATACCTTCGAGTATCTATACATTAGTTTTAAAAAATAAGTGACGAAAGAACAGAACACATTGTGAACAAAATCAAAATCAATATTTTTGAAATCATATATCTGATTTAATCTTCTGATTAAAATTGTCGAAAATTGACATTCCTAATCTTTTCATTGTTTGTGCTTGTGATATTTTCAAAACCTAACGGAGCATAACATTGCGCCAACAGTCTGTTAACACTTGGCCCGATTGCAGTTCTTGGACAGGTTCTTTTTCACGCTTTTTAGTTCGATTAGCTGGTTCACGCAAGTTCACGCAACTGCTCACTGCGAACCAAACGCATTCGCCATAAATTAATTCGGTATAAAATAAGTAAAATAAAATATAAATTAATAGAATTGTGCATTTAGCTTAGTTCGCACGTTAAGCTCTTAACAATTTACAGGCTTGGTAAAGTTCCATGCAGGGGCGCAAAGTGAATAGAAGGTGAAATTTTATGCGCATTTCGACACCTTTGTCAAACGCTTATTTGCGCAAAATAAAAGTTCGAGTGTTGTTGTTGTTGTTGGTTGGACACAGCACAAATACACAGAACTTGGCTCGCTTGTCGCGGAGGCAGTGGAAAACGCAAACACCAACAGCAACAACAACAATAATAACAACAACAACTACAGCAGCAGCAGCAGCAATAACAGCAACAACAACATTTGCGACAGCGATCACAAGAAATGGCTAATACTAATATGATTAGCAGAAATCATAACAGTAACAGCAACAGCACTGCCGCCTACACTTACAACAATTACAGCAGTGCTAGTGCAGATAGCGGAAACAGCAGCGGCAGCAACGGTGGCGGTGTCAGTGGCAGCATTGGACTCGGTGTCGGTGTTGTTGGTAGTGAGGTGCAAACGCTGCGCGAAGTCTGTAATATGCTCAATACAAGCGCCACATCAAGTTATATGATACCAACAGGTGGTTGTGCTTACGATCACATTATTGCCATGATGCGCGGCCTTAACCTGCAGGACGACGGCATTTTACTGAACAACAAAATCAAAGCCATTGAGACCGATTTCTGCAACATTGTGCGCGACGAATCGATGTTATGGTATGTATAATTATTTCTCTGTATATACGTATGTGATTCTCTCCGTGTGTGTGTGTGTGTGTGTCTGTCTGTCTGTCTGTGTGTTGTATGGCACCGTCCATTGATGATTAATACAAGTCGGACATACGTATATACGTATACGTATATTTATCGTCATACACATATGTATTATATGTTCGCTACGTCAGAACTACTATTAAAACTTACAACGTTTTTTTATGTAAACGATGTCGCAATTCGATTTAAACTCGGCAATGAGATACTGCCGCAGATACCTGTAGAATGGGAGCGAGAAAGAGAGCAAGAGAAAAAGAAGCAAGTTTCCCGCCACCAGTTGATTAAAAACAGCATCAAGTGTCGGGGGGCCGAAAATTAAATACCCTTTTCCAGTTAGCCACACAATATTTGAATCTAAGGTCAATATATATATATAGATTGATGTCCGGTAGAGGTTGAACTCTCTCAAACTGTTTGTTAACATAAATATATTGGAATGGCAAATGGAAAAATTAGCGGTAGAAAGTTTCCTTTCTTTTAAGAGACAAGGGTGTACAAAATCTGTATTAGATCAGCATAGAAATACCTACAAATAAATAAATTATTATTCTAATTACTTTATTTTAGCAGCGCAAAAAAGTTTATTTCCAATTTGCACCTAAAGTTAGTAATTAGTTCGATTAAGTGCAATTTTCACTTGGTAACAATAAAAACTAAAATACAAAATACGCTTAATAATGGTTATTCATACTACAACACTTCTTCAACATTCCTATAAACAGTTTACATAAGCGAAAAACAATAACTTTTCATTACACACAAAAATGTACGTTTTAAAATGCATTTTAGCGAATCCATGGACTACATGAACAACAAAGCTTTGATGGATGCGGAAACGGCATTGAAATTCGCATTGCTCTTTTCGTCGCGTAACTTTGATGCGCTGGCCATGAAGGAGACGAAAGTGCGCAGCGCGATGCTGAAGATCCTGGAGACGAACTTCATGAATGCGGCTGCGTATCGGTTGCACGACAAGAATCGTTTGTATAATTCGATAACGCTGCTGGGCGAGTACTATCATCGTGTCCGGCTGGCGGATAATGCACCGATTACAATTCTGGGAGATTCGCTGCTCAATCTGCTGCTGCACGAAATTAAAGATATTTCGGTGGTGATGAGTACGCGTCTGGCGCGCCTCGTCCTCTCACAGATAACGCTCAATGGTGAAATAATGCGGACGCGCCACAAGACGGACATTGATCAGCTGCTCTACCATGTCCGGCGGCATCTGATCATGCAGCCAGCGCTGACGGCTAAGGTGAAGGCGATGCTGCTAATGGTGCTCGATCTGTTCTACAGCCATTTTAAGCATGTGGGTGAGGAACTGGAGGCCATGTACACCAACTATTTGATCGTGGATGACGACGAGGACGATGGCGTCAACAACAACAACAACAATAATAGCAACAGTGGTGCAGATACACAGACACAGACGGATGCTTACAGCGACAGCGAGGAGCAGGGCAGCAGTGCCAATAACTCGGCACAGGAGGTACCCAAGAAATGGAGCGAACAGGTCTGCGAGGATTCGCTCTGTGATATTGTTTACGGCGAGACAGGAGGCAACATTGGGGAAGAACAGCAGCTGCAGCAGCAACAGCAGCATAATCAGTATAGCGAAAATGCCGGCAATGCCTATCAGGGCCACGACTCCATCACGCCGGGACGACAGGCTCGACGTGGTTATCAGCCACGCCATGTGCCGCGTCCCCTGAAACAGGCTCACACACAGACTTCACCCGCTGAGTAAGTAATCCTAGCCTCTAGAATACATTGAACATTATTCTAGATTCGTATCATTTAAAACACGCAGCAATATCAGCTCTGATCATTATACATCCATGGGCAGCAGTGAGGATCGTGACGAGACAAAGCCGCTGCCCAGTTGGCGCAAGACGCGCTTCAATCGCGCCAACGATGGGGATAATTCGAACGGTCGCTCGCGTCAGGATCAGCAACGGCGCTACAGCATCAGCTGCGACGATGATCATCAGAGTGTGCGCAGCGAGGGTCGTGGTAATTTGCGCTTGTACAGCATCGACGATCGCCGGAAGCACTCGCAGGAGCGATATGAACGCAATCTGGGCGGTGGCAGCAGCAACTACAACAATATTGTGAACTCCAATTGGGATCAGCGCGATGATCGCAGCGAACGCTCCTACATTAGCAACTATGAGCGTGGCAACAGCTACAAGCGCGGCGGACGCTATAACAATCACAATCGCAACACTTACGACAAACCGCCGCGCTTTCAAAAGCAGCATCAGCAGATGCAGCAACAACATCATGAGCAGCACCAGCAGCAGCATCAACAGCAGCACAATGATCATCAGAAGATACACAGCGAAACTTGGCGTCGCTCGAATACGGCCATCAATAATGCATATCAGGATGAGAACTGTGCCTACAACTCTAACGGTCCCGAGTCCAACAGTCGCAGTTCGTCGCGTGCACGCACTCTGCCACGTCCAGCCAAATCTCAAATGGATGACGGCACAAGGAAGAGCAACTCCAATGCGTATCGCTATAGTCAGAGCCCAACCCGTCCTGGTGGTAGTGGCAACGGCGGCGTAGGCATTGTCGGTGGTCCGCGCAACTTTCAGCGTTACAGCAGTCAGAGCAGCTTGGCTAGCGAAGCGTCCAGCACTTTTGATCGCCGCCAGCGAGCGCCAGATCAGCGTGCCCATTCGCATCAGCATCAGCCGCAACGTCACCGCAACTTTACGCGTCGCTCACAGCCAAACATCCATCAGCCGCAGGAGCAACAACAAGGGCCTAGTCCACAGCAGCAACAGCAGCAGCATCCGCATCCGAATGCCGATAACACCTGGCACGAGGCAGTTGACAAAGATGAGAGCGAGCTGGTGCGCAATGCTCAGCAGACAACAAAATACATGAACTACCTGTCCGCGCAGAAATGAGATAGACGCGTCCGCTACAAGAGAGCTAAGCGGAAGTCGTGAATTGAAATGCATAGAGTAATTTATATAAATGTCATAAATTTGAAAGTCTGCAACGGGATTGTTTGTTCTCAAGCTGCAACCGCCCACCCCTCACAAACCGACCATGGAATCAATTTGCTCTTCACTTTTGTTTTTCAAATATTGTATTTATAAATATTTTGATTTGTTGTAACCAGTTTTGAATTGTTAGTTTATAATTGTGGCGTTCATAAATGCTTGTATAATTTAGTAGAGACTTTCTAATATACAATTAGAGCTCAAATGTTGAACTTAACTCAACTCGTGGCCATTTGCATCTAATCTCCAATTCCCGCCTCAAATAAACAAGAAATCGAACCAATCACAAATCAAGATAGGCTCAAGTAACACTTATACAAACCGCATAGTAAAATCGGAAACAATTTATGCAATCCATAAACAAAGAAATTGTAAATATACATCTATTGTAGTCACGACGGAGCGATCAGCTTATAAATACACCCAAACACACCAACACACACACACACACACACACATAAACATATATAAATATATATACATAGGTACATAATTATACATGAGCATGTTTTATACAATTTTTGTTAGAAACGTAAGTACAAAAGTCATAAACATGAAACAAAAATCCTATTTCTATTATAATTGTATGAATAAAAATGATGTTGTTTAAATGTTACATGCACGATTGCGCACGTTGTATTTTAGCTAAATATATCTAAATGTCATGTTATAATTCAGATCAAGAAGATTTATTAAGCAAATACAGATAAATACAGAAACATACATATACATGCATACCTTAAAAGAAAAGTTATTATAAATAATATGTGGAACAAAATAGAAATGAAAGAAAAGCTCGCATTGTTATTGTGTCGAATTTGTTGAAACAACAAAAACACAAAATGAGAATTGACAGATACTATTGAATGCAAGATATATACATAGTTAAAGTCAGATACATATACGTATTTTTTAAGCATAACAAGCGTTTAAATCATAGTTATATATATATATATGTAAATGTAGCTACGTATATATATATATATATATATATATATATATAAATACATAGTGTAACAATAACAATTTTAATAAAAGTATTTCCAAGACTTTGATTTTGAGATTTGACAAACATATATATTGAAAACTGATAAATATAACACAGATGACGGCTGGATAACAATGCAAAATTGGAATCAACAAGTTAAATTCGATTCGACATTATTTTAGCGCTCGGCCTGCTCTTTTGGTGTGACCACGAGCACCTCATAGTTGCTCGAGCTGACCTCCTGGCGTTGGTAGGGCATATATAAGACGCGATGAGATGGATGCACTTTGCCCAGCAGCGTTAGACCCTCATGCACAGAACGACCCGTCCACAAGGCCTCGCCGGTTTCAGAGTAGCCAGCCTTGAGGGCGCCCGGCGGCACATATCCATTTGATGCCGCGACCCATTTGAGTTCACAGTCCGTTAGCACCAGTAGATCGACCTCGGTGTTGAGTCTGTGTGCACTACAATTCCAAGGAGCGTAGACGACTTTCAGTTGTGGTACGTAATTGGCGGGCAACAGATCCTCGTGCAAATAGACGCGAGCCACATATGTATCGTGGCCGTCATGATCGGTGCCACATTGAACGGCACCCTCGATTGTGGTGGGCGCAGTCGGATCCTCCAAATCGATGGGCACCCACTGGATTTGTGGGCGTTCCACATCTTCAATTTCGGTGCATTCGGCAAAATTCAAGTAAATGCGATGCACTCGTTGCCGGTGACAAATGGCCCGACATTGGGGACAACTCAGCGAACGGGATAGCCAACGAGTCAGGCAAACCTTATGGAAAACATGACCGCAGCTGGCGGTTGAAAGTATGATGTCATTCGGACCATAGAACTCATTGCAAATACCGCACAAAACGTTGAGTGACTCAGCCTGCGACTTCGTTGTCGTTGGTGCTTCTGCTTCCATGTTGCCTAAGCTATGCTAAAGCTGAAGCACGACTCGTCTTTATCGGTGTGCCTTGAACCGAATTTCACCAGAAGAGCACAAGCAAATAAAAAAAAAACAACTACAAATAACGCCGATAGTTGGTATTTGTTTTAATTAGAGATTTGTGACTTGTGACTGAGCTAATCGATATATCGATTTTTATTATAATAGATATCGTACAGCTAAGAGGCGTTAATTTGTCAGCCCTGGTCTTGTGCACGTTGTGTTTATTTTGGTTGCTTCGTTCGCCAAAAAAATGCAGCGCAAAGAAACAAATCCTTTCCTACAACTTGGCTTGCGTCCATGGCTGGCCAAGCAACTCACCAAGTTAGGTTAGCTGAAAATAAATATGTTAATTAGCAGTTATTAAATTTAACATTTTCCCAGGTCTCAAAGGAGCGACGCCTATACAAGAGAATTGCATACCAGCGATTTTGTCTGGAAAGGATTGCATTGGTGCGGCTAAAACAGGTTCGGGTAAAACGTTTGCTTTCGCCTTGCCCATACTGGAGAGGCTAAGCGAAGAGCCTGTCAGTCACTTTGCCCTTGTGCTAACGCCCACACACGAGCTGGCCTACCAAATCTCCGAACAGTTCCTCGTGGCCGGCCAGGCAATGGGCGTCCGCGTTTGTGTTGTATCCGGCGGCACAGATCAGATGATTGAAAGCCAGAAGTTAATGAAGCGACCACACATTGTAGTTGCCATGCCGGGACGTCTTGCAGATCATCTGACGGGCTGTGACACGTTCTCATTCGATAATCTTAAGTATCTGGTCGTGGATGAGGCGGATCGCATGCTGAATGGCGACTTTGATGAAAGTCTGGCCATAATCGAAAGATGTCTGCCCAAGAGTCGACAGAATCTATTCTTCTCGGCCACCATGAAGGACTTTATGAAAGAGTCCAGCATATTTCCCATATCAAAGGATGTAAGTGTGTAAATCTCTATATATTTTTATGATTCTTGTATTTCAATTATTTACCTTGTATATAGTGTCTAGAATGGTCGCAGGTCTCCGATGTGGCTACTGTGGATACACTTGATCAACGCTATTTGCTCTGTGCCGATTATGATCGTGATATGGTGCTTGTAGAAGCTCTGCGCAAATATCGCGAGGAGAATGAAAACTCCAATGTGATGATATTTACCAATACGAAAAAGTGAGTGACCAGGACATAAAAATCCTGCAAAAATTATAATATCATAAGAATTTCAGATACTGTCAGCTACTTTCCATGACGCTGGTCAAAATGGAAATCGAGAATGTTTGCCTCCATGGCTTCATGCGGCAAAAGGAGCGTGTGGCGGCGCTGAGTCGCTTCAAATCTAATCAAATACGCACGCTTATTGCCACAGATGTGGCTGCACGTGGCCTGGACATACCCAGTGTACAGCTGGTGATTAATCACATGCTGCCGCGTACACCCAAGGAGTATATACATCGTGTAGGTCGCACGGCGAGGGCGGGACGCAAGGGCGTGGCCATCTCAATATTTCGGTTTCCACGCGACTTGGAATTGCTTGGCGCCATTGAAGTAGAGATCAACACTAAACTAACGGAGCATCCCGTCGATGGTATGTGTCACACAGATCTAATCCAAATGCATTTCTATAATTTGTGAATATTTTTAGATCGTATGGTTGCGCGCATATTCATGCAGGTGAATGTGTCACGACGCGAGTCGGAGATGCACCTGGACAACAATGACTTTGACGAGCGAGCCCAGAACTACAGACGCAAAACGTGGATTATGGAGGGCAAGGACCCAGACCAAATGGAGGCACTGTAAGTGCCGAATCTACAATCTGCAAATATATATCTATATCATTAATTTGTATCCACTTTCTATGCAGCTATCGCAAGAAGCAAAAGGACAAGTTGCGCGAGATACGCCGCAATCGGAAGCAGCAGCAGGCGGAGCAGGCAGCCAGTGAGGAGGGCAAGGCGCTGCTGCAGGAAGAACGCTTCAAGACCGTGGATAGTACGCGACTTGACAAGAAATTCAGGAAACGCCCAGCGACAGATGGGAAAGCAAATACGCCACTCAAACAAAGTAGAAGCAGCACATCCAAATCTAAAAGCACATTAAAAAAGAAAGCAGAGGTGAAGTGCAAGGCAACTGCAACTTGATGATTTTTAAATTATATATATATATATATATAAATGTACGATTGATCTAGGGTCAAAACTATGATTAAAAAGCCCTCACTTTTTAAAATCAGTTGACTTTTGACGAAGTTATGGCATTTTGAAGTTTCGACCTATGCCCATATGCCCATTTACCGATTTTCAGGCTTGAATTTTTACTTATGCTCCGACCTCAAATTTCGTTTTCAACTTTAAATGTACGATTGATCTAGGGTCAAAACTATGATTAAAAAGCCCTCACTTTTTAAAATCAGTTGAGTTTTGACGAAGTTATGGCATTTTGAAGTTTCGACCTATGCCCATATGCCCATATTCAGATTTTCAGGCTGTAATTTTTACTTGTCTTCCGATCTAAAATTTCGTTTTCAACTTTAAATGCACGATTGATTTAGGGGCAAAACTATGATTAAAAAGCCCTCACTTTTTAAAATCAGTTGAGTTTTGACGAAGTTATGGCATTTTGAAGTTTCGACCTATGCCCATATGCCCATTTACCGATTTTCAGGCTTGAATTTTTACTTATGCTCCGACCTCAAATTTCGTTTTCAACTTTAAATGTACGATTGATCTAGGGGCAAAACTATGATTAAAAAGCCCTCACTTTTTAAAATCAGTTGAGTTTTGACGAAGTTATGGCATTTTGAAGTTTCAACCTATGCCCATATGCCCATTTACCGATTTTCAGGCTTGAATTTTTACTTGTCTTCCGCCCTAAAATCTCGTTCTCAACTTTAAATGTACGATTGATCTAGGGTCAAAACTATGATTAAAGAGCCCTCACTTTTTAAAATCAGTTGAGTTTTGACGAAGTTATGGCATTTTGAAGTTTCGACCTATGCCCATATGCCCATATTCAGATTTTCAGGCTGTAATTTTTACTTGTCTTCCGATCTAAAATTTCGTTTTCAACTTTAAATGCACGATTGATTTAGGGGCAAAACTATGATTAAAAAGCCCTCACTTTTTAAAATCAGTTGAGTTTTGACAAAGTTATGGCATTTTGAAGTTTCGACCTATGCCCATATAGCGATATATCGATTTTCGGGCTATAATTTTTACTTGTCTTCCGACCTCAAATTTCGTTTTCAACTTTAAATGCACGATTGATTTAGGGGCAAAACTATGATTAAAAAGCCCTCACTTTTTAAAATCAGTTGAGTTTTGACGAAGTTATGGCATTTTGAAGTTTCGACCTATGCCCATATGCCCATTTACCGATTTTCAGGCTATAATTTTTACTTATGCTCCGACCTAAAATCTCGTTTTCAACTTTAAATGTACGATTGATCTAGGGGCAAAATTATGATTAAAAAGCCCTCACTTTTTAAAATCAGTTGAGTTTTGACGAAGTTATGGCATTTTGAAGTTTCGACCTATGCCCATATGCCCATATTCAGATTTTCAGGCTGTAATTTTTACTTGTCTTCCGATCTAAAATTTCGTTTTCAACTTTAAATGCACGATTGATTTAGGGGCAAAACTATGATTAAAAAGCCCTCACTTTTTAAAATCAGTTGAGTTTTGACGAAGTTATGGCATTTTGAAGTTTCGACCTATGCCCATATGCCCATTTACCGATTTTCAGGCTATAATTTTTACTTATGCTCCGACCTAAAATCTCGTTTTCAACTTTAAATGTACGATTGATCTAGGGGCAAAATTATGATTAAAAAGCCCTCACTTTTTAAAATCAGTTGAGTTTTGACGAAGTTATGGCATTTTGAAGTTTCGACCTATGCCCATATGCCCATATTCAGATTTTCAGGCTGTAATTTTTACTTGTCTTCCGATCTAAAATTTCGTTTTCAACTTTAAATGCACGATTGATTTAGGGGCAAAACTATGATTAAAAAGCCCTCACTTTTTAAAATCAGTTGAGTTTTGACGAAGTTATGGCATTTTGAAGTTTCGACCTATGCCCATATGCCCATTTACCGATTTTCAGGCTATAATTTTTACTTATGCTCCGACCTAAAATCTCGTTTTCAACTTTAAATGTACGATTGATCTAGGGGCAAAATTATGATTAAAAAGCCCTCACTTTTTAAAATCAGTTGAGTTTTGACGAAGTTATGGCATTTTGAAGTTTCGACCTATGCCCATATGCCCATATTCAGATTTTCAGGCTGTAATTTTTACTTGTCTTCCGATCTAAAATTTCGTTTTCAACTTTAAATGCACGATTGATTTAGGGGCAAAACTATGATTAAAAAGCCCTCACTTTTTAAAATCAGTTGAGTTTTGACGAAGTTATGGCATTTTGAAGTTTCGACCTATGCCCATATGCCCATTTACCGATTTTCAGGCTTGAATTTTTATATATATATATATATATATATACAGTTATATATTATAACGAATAACTTTCGAGCTTACACTACTACGCAGTTGCGAAACGCATCATTAAATATATTAAATGTAATTTCAATATGTCGGACATGCTTCATCGAATGCAGCTGTAGCAGAAGCCTTCAGTATTTTTAGAGCAGGCACTTTTCCAATGTCAGTTTTCAAGTTTTGAACTTTCAGTCTAGGGCGATTGCCAGGAGTGCATCCTCAGGATGGACCTCCAGCAGTACTTTAGCGCCATCGTTAAACGGATAGGAAATGCTGCCATCAATGACCAGATCTGGCAAATGCATTACAAAAATATATATGTATAAATTACAACTGATTAATCAATCACACTGCTACTCACTGGCATCAATGCAGTGCGACTTGATAAACACGCTCTGCACAAAGTCGCGCGCCTTAAATGTCTTTGGCGATGGCCATACGCCGACGCAGATTTGCTCACGGATGGAGTAGCAGAGGCGCGGATCATCTGGCGCAAAGAGCAGTCCCTGATTGTAGCGCTGGGCGATTTCCTCGACATTTTCGCGCAACTGCAGCACAACCGGCGAATCGCTGCTGGGCAGCGATTGCAGCAGATCGTCCACATTGCTGCTGGTGATGCGATTGATGCTTGTGTGCCAGGATGTGGATCCTGTGCCGGTGCTGACGCACAGGCCCGAACATTTCGTCTTGTTCACCACATCCTGATGGTCCAGCACCAGCTGTAAGTGAGACACGCGTGCCGACAGATGCTCACCAATGAAGACCTGCAGAGGATTCGATAATTAGCTCGGACAGACAACTGACTGGCTTTAATCACAGACCTCGTTCAGAGCCAGATAAGGTAAAACGCGCTTCATTTTGGCCTTGTACTTGCCAGCCATATGCTTATCCAGCATTTCCGGCGAAGTATCCACCTGCTCCATTTTGACAGTCGTGTGGCGGAACAGGTCCGTCGACTCTGGAATCGTCCCATTGCTGCCCAGCAAAGTGGTGCGAATGCGCGTTCGATGTATCCACTTAAAGTCGCCCTGCGAGTGAAGGATTAATATTATACATTATAGAGTATAAAGAGATTTCAGGATTAGTTACTTACGCTCTTGATGCGTTCGACTGCATCGGCGGGATTCTCGGAGTAATGCTTGGGCAGCATCAGACGTCCCTCGGAGTGCTGTGGATCCGAATTAAAGCCGACAATCGGTGTTTTCTGCTGGCTGAGCGCAAACAGAGGACTTGCACGATTGGCGGACAGCAGAAAGGTGCCATCGCCACCAACGGGCACAATAACATCCGCCCAGCTCATCACATCCTTGCTCAGAGAGCTTCTAAATTCAAGTCTGCTTGTTTAATAAAGTCAACAGCGACAGGGACACATTATGTGGATGGCGGGAATCAGTACAGTTAATTTTGTAGACGACGACAACGAGAACGATGATGACACACCAGACATAGCCACACACAAGCAATCAAACGTTAGAAATAAATATATGTACATACATAAACATATATATATGTACTAGTATCACATTCGATATATATATAGGTAGGGGCCACGCACCTGCTGGACCACTTCACCTCGCAGCCGACATTCTGGAAGCTTTGCACAATTCGCTGCTCAAAGTCCTTGTGCAGATTGTGCAGATAGAGAACCATTTCGACATCGGTGCCCCGATCGCGTAGCTTCTGCTCCAGCTGTTCGCGTGAAAGATCTGGATGACGCAGTTGCTCCACTTCATAGCGTGACAGTTTTGAAACGACCAATGCGCGCTTTAGCTTAAAATTTGCGGGCGCAAAGTTTGAATATTCTTGAATAAAGCAATTGTCAGACATAAGTAAAATATTATTTTATTTATTTAAGAACTCAGACAATGTTTTCATTTTTCATCGTTCATTTGAAAATGAAAACTACATTATTACCAGTATATTTGTCATACAGCCGCCATAGGAACTGAATCGGACAAAAGATGTGTGGTTGTTTAGAAAATAGAGTAGTCTGTGCAACATAACATAAATTTCAAGATTATCCTGACAATGTCATCATCACACAGCCACATGCCTTAGCCTAAGCTGATTATAACAAGAAAACAAAACGGAAACGTGCTGGAAGCGTAACAAAGAAATCGGACGAAGTAAACAAGGAAAGCAAGCAAGGCGAGCACTTAATGAAAAAATAAAGATTGCTCAGCTAAATTGCGCCCCATAAATTGAAAGTACAAGGTTTTTTGGGGCTGCTTACCTTTGGTTAAATATTTTAGCAATTGCTTGGCCTTCAACATGCTGAGCGGCGATAATGAAGGAGCATTTATTGCTTGGTATATATTTATATATATTTTATGCACTCAAGTTTTTGAAAATTCTTTATTTATCGGTTGTATACATTAAATGTTGAATATAAATCGTGTGTAATTTAATAATAGTTTAATAGGCAAAAGTGAAGAATCGTTCCACGCTTTTCGCTCGCGTCGCTGCTAATTTTAATATTCATGTGTTATATTACTAAATGTAATTGTAGGTTATTTATTGAAAGTGGATCAATTAACACACACTGAAACATTATCCTTATCCATTTGCAAAATTTGTACGTCCACGTTGTAAGGCATTAGTAGATTTACTAATTGATTGTTTTTGCTCTCAGTTTGCTTTTTCTTAATCGTCATCAAATCTTTGCGTTTATAAAAATATTCGCTTTGCAAGTCACTTATCGCGTTTTTCTTATATTTTTGTTCGCTTTCGCTTCACATCTCTCTCTCTCCCTCTCTCTCGCACTCCCTTTCTCTAGCTGCCTTGTTGTGCATTGCTGATAAGCGGCACGGCCTTTTCTTATCAGCCGAAAAATAATAATACAATAAATATACTTTCAGTTGTACCAGTTTGTTAGTTGCCATTCACGGCACAGCCGTTCTCTTCTTCTTCCACAACGCCGAGTTCCATTTTTCTTTTACAATTCGCCTAGAACGACTACTTCAGCGCCAAAAGTTTAAACTTAAATATTTTTCCTTTTTTTCTTATGAATTTATGCTACCATGAGAAAATGGCACAAAAATTCTCTAAATTCTACTTTTGAAGATCTATTGGAATCGACGATTCATCTTCATATCGGTCACTTGAGGTTTTATATCCATGTTTAGACCAGTTGGTTCTCTAGGCAGACCATTGTGTTGCTGCAAATATAAATATGTATACTCATATTGTGGTAATTTTGATTGTTTATGTACCTGCACATAGGCGAGCTCTTGCTGCACATCATTCAGAATGGGCTTACGAGGGACTTGGCTCAATATCAGTATGGAATGCTTGGCCAACGTGATTATATCCTGCCCGTCGTTCTGCAGATCGATCAGACGCCGTGAGTCCGAGGCAACCAAAGCACCTTCTCCAAAATTTTCCGCAAAGCGTTGCAATTGACTGCCTTGGTTAATCAGACTCGGTTGCAGTTGCCCATAGTTGGTGCTGACCAGAGCCGACTCATTAGTAGAAGTGGCGCATGCAACATGACCCAAACTACTTTGAACTTGATTATTATTATTGATGTTATATTTACAAGTTAAAGCCCGGCTATTACTTTGAACGGTATTAGCCGCGATTGTTAGCGACGTCATTGAGTTCCCAGAGTTGGCCCAGATTTCTATCGGATTGGCATTGTTTAACCTTATGAAGACCTGTTGCTGTGGATTATTATTATTTTTGTTCTTGTTGTTCATGCTTCCGATTATTTTTTTGTTCTTATTGATGGAGTTAAGAAATGTGTGGTTGCGTTGCTGACCACGTTGACAATTGTTGCCCAAACGGTCATACACAGAGATTCGTGAGTTATTATAATTAGTATTGTTTTTATAATTTGTCCGTTTCTTATTGTGTCCATGTCCATGATTGAAGCGTGATCCTTGTTGGTGCATTTTTGCATTACCGTGAGCATTATTGGGTTCCAAAGTAGCAGCGCCCGGTGGCCTTTTGACATTGTTGGGATATGTTCGGCAAGGCGTCGAATTAAAAGGTGATTCAGCTTTATCTTGACCCATTGGGTCATCGTTGTCTTTGTAAAACTTGTTAAACTCATTAGTTTCAAATTCAATCTGTTTCTGGTTGGAATCCTCCACGGAAGAATCAAACTCATCAACTTGCTGCTGCTGCTGCTCTTCTTCGTCATCGTCGTCATCCTTTTCATTGTCGTCGGCGTCATCCCTGTAGGATTTTAGATGAGCTGCTTGTCGTTGCTTCCTACCACTGTATCCGGGATACGGTTTTGGTATTTTGGGCTTTGGGTGAACACAATGCTTGTAGAAAGCGTCTGCAAGAAACAAAAGAAAAACAAGAATTAAACTTTTTTAAAATTTGTATTTACGAAATTAATTCTTACCAAGCTCCATCATTACAGCTGGTGCATTAAATGAAGTCATTTTGAGTTGTGGCCTAAACTTGAAGTAAAAGAAATTCACTTCAGCACTGAAATAAAAATTAAGCGCTTCGTTTTCTTAAGGCACCAAAGAACAGTTAGATCGTGTGTGTGTGAGAGAATCGGTGGCATTTATCGAAATATCGAACTTATTTCTATTCTAGCTATCGATTCAAACCTGCGTGCAGCACTGTGCTGACGACTAGCGCAGCCAACCTTGCTGGTTTCCGTCACTTTAATTCAGGTTGCAGAAGATGTCGGTATATTGAACTCCCAGAATGTAAGTTATTTATTATAATTGAAATCTATAAATTGAGATTGCAGCAAATATAACTGTGTTAAGTGTACAACAAGCCTTTTTACAGAACTCAATGCTGCAAGATCAAACTTAAGTGCAGGACAGCAGCGTCCCTATGCCGGCTATAATTTATGGTCACGTGGTTAAGGTTCCGCTTCCTGCACTTGCACATTTTATTGTCATTCCAGTAAAGATAGTTGTATAAACATTATTTTCCTCTTTTTAACAGGTAAATCGCAAGCAATAAGGCCAGCTGAAGCAGGCGTATTTGAATTTGGTAAGTGTACATTTATTTTTAGTGCGTTTTTCTTGTTTGCGAACACGAGTCGCTGGTGTAAAGATATATTTTCCACTTTAGCTAGTGCTTTTTATCTGTTCGCAGATTAATTTTGCTTCACACAAGCATAACCCAAATTTACTTCAGAAATTTGCGGTGCATATTTTTTTGTGAAGCTTACATTTGAAATAAATACCTTTATATGGTGATTGTCAAAGTCTGCTTTCTGTTTAACTAATTTAGTACTATTTTTATTCTTGCAGGCAATATGTGATCGTCATGCGCTATATTTATAGCATATTCTAAAAGAAAAGTAAGTTTATAACTGTTTTAAATTTCAATTTAGCTTCTTTCTCTGATGAAATTTTACGACTGACACCTCATATGAACCACTGTGATTTATTCTATTTGTAATTAAATACTGAAGATGCTATTTAAGCATACTTTTTATTTATCATCTTTAGGAAGATTGTTTAATCAAGTACCCTTTTTAATTTTTAGGTTATAGGCGCACATGGGGAAAATTTGAGCCCCAAGCGGAGTTGTTCACTCAAATGCATCCAGAGTTGACCTAACTTGGTTAGTATTCTGATACAAAGTGCTGTTGTCGTATTGCCCTTGCAATGATGATAATTTAAACCATTCACAGACACCATATAAAAGCTAAGCGGTGACAATCTGCTTCAATATTCTTTTGGAGTTTGGGAGTCTTGCTTAGCCGGCTATGGACCCTGGTTAATAAATTGGCACTGAGACTTCTTATACCCAGTGCTCTAGTGATGTTTGTGGCCAAACATATATACTAATGCTTTATCATTCTCTTTTGCAGGTGCTCCATCCGACCGAACAGATTTCAGCTGATGCCGCGAATCATCACATAAAAGAAAGCAGTCAAAAAATAAATATACATTAATATTAAAAATCGTTTTTTACTAAATTTGCACGCTCCCGCAGGGCGAGTTCTTGATTCTGCTGGGCAATCATTCGATCACCCTTCGATTTCTTGCCAATACCCAGTTTGGGCAAACCCCTATTAAGTCCCTCCAGCAGCACGCACGCCTTGCACGGCTGCTGGGAGGAAACGAAGCCGCAGCGTTCGCAAATGCCACGCACGGGTTTCTTTGCGGTGTCCTTGAAGCACAGTTGCTCGCCCGAATAGATGATGTCCATGATGACCGAGGGTCGCACTTTTTCCAGGTCCTTGAGGAAGGCGCGTGCATGTCCCCGATAAGCATTCGGTGCAAACACACATTCCGTAGAAAAGTATACCAATTTCTTGTAATGAGCATACATAACGATCTCCTTCTCGTAGCTGTATTTAAGTGGCTTGACCCGGGGAATGGAATCTTCGCCGCCGCCAGTGCGGATGTTGGTGCAGCGACGCAAGCGTGCTGTATCTCCGCGTAGTATATTCATCAGCACCGTTTCTGCAATGTCGTCCGCATTGTGACCGGTTGCAATGTTGTCGACGCCCAACAGTTTTGCACCCCGATCCAATGCCTGACGGCGAAAGACGCCACAAAATGTGCAATTGTTGGAACGGCCAATTTGCGCCACAATGCGATCCATAGTCCAGCCGTACAGTTCCTTGTAGGAGAGGATTTTCAGTGGCATTTGATAATCGTCGCGATTTTTCTTTACCGTCTCCAGACTGTCGTCCCGGTAGCCAGTGATACCTTCGTCAATCGAGAGCAGCACCAGATGCAGGCCATAATCATGTCGTTCGTTGAGCAGCTTTAAGCTACAATTACAGAGATTAGGATAGATGTGGAACGTGTTATTGTTGAACTTACACATGCGCCAAAACTGTGGAGTCCTTCCCACCACTGGCAGCGACGGCAACCTTTTCGCCACGTTGAAAGAGACGACTCGATACAATGGTGTGATGGATTTCAGCCTCAAAGGCAGCAAAAAAGCAATCCTTGCACAAAGCGTCGCCGGTTTTGGGACGCTATCAGAATGATTTAATTAGATTGTGCTAACATCAATGAAAATCTGCTCTTACCTTTAAGGCGGCTCTGTTGCCACATTTAGCTTTACAATCAATGGGCATTTTTAACAGAATAAATATTGCAACAGATTGTTTATAAATAATGAACGTGCAGTGATAAGCGCATTGTTGCTATCGATAAATTTGTTCCAGTGTTGAATATTGTTCGAAATGTGTAAAACGGGCATTCCATTGAAACTTAATTTTCAAGGAAAATTCTTAAAATAATATAATTTTGCAACAGCTGATTTTGGATTCAAATCATAATGTTTATTTAAATTAAGTACTATTTGTAATTATTTATACTAATGTTTCATTTATATTTAACAATATTATTTTCAATGCCAACAAGGGAATATCCACAATGTAATTAAACTGCTTGGAATGCAAATAGAACGTGAAGTTGAAATGTCTGTCGATGATGAAACTGATAAATGCATATTTCAGAAATTGCACCGGAGCAGGGGAAAGTGTGGTAAGTAGTGCGAATATTTACTTAAATCTATGAGCTTTAATTTATCACCTGTAAAAACATAGCAATATATGCACGTCAATCGGATTTTTACGTTGAGCTGAAGACGAAATCCGCGGCAACACCAACTGCCGCCATAAGTGAGACTGTTGCCAGCAATAACAATAACGGGATATATATTGGACATGATATTTGGTTTCATATCGCAATGCATCTACGTCCGGAGGACGTGCAAGCCTTTGCTTTGGTATGCAAACAGACCGCCCGGCTTGTGAATTCGCGAGCCTTCTGGCGGAACATGTATAAGCGCTACTGCCTGGCTGGATCCATCAACGTGTGGAATTTGGAGCTGCCGGCCGAGCTGCAGTTGGAAGCATTATGCAACTGCGATACGAAAGCGCTGCGAACACAAGTGATCCAGTCACTTTTCCATTGTTATCGGCCGTTTAGTGTGCGAATTGAGCTGGGCTACAAGCTGGACTGGCTGCTGCAGCGAACATTTGTGTGCTGCTCGCAGAGAAAGTCTCGTTGCTGGTGGTTCGTCTACTATACACTTTCGAATCGAGCTTGGACATCTGGACATCTGGAGGAGATGGCCGCGGATACGGATGTGGTCAACGATTGGGAAACACTCGCCGAGGGTGATGCTACACCAGCACAAAGCTACGCCAATCCTCATGATGGAGTTGCCCTGCTGATTGTTGTATGTCGACAATTTATGCCGCTGCCATTGCAGTTGCTCTACAACCACCAGCAGTCGCGTTTTCGCCTCAATTCGATCCGTGAGATGCTCTGCACGGATATGCGGGCCACGAACCTGGAGCTGGACTTTATCGAGGATAACAGCAGCAACAATGGTCAGATTAGCATTACTGTGAAATATTCCCAAATGGAAAAGTATAAAGTGCTTCCCTGGTGGCATCCAGACTTTAAGACTTATTTTGCATGTCGTTCACGTTGAACAATCTCTCTCAAGATCAGGACAAAGATCAACTATCAGCTGTCGCAAAGCCGTTCCTGTAAACAGCTTTGCCTACAAGTATTATTATCAGAATCATAAAATGGGCCACCAAGCAGCCAATTCTTATCTCAACCGTTGTCGCATTGTTGACGTATGCGTGTAAAAGTCAAAAGACACAACTCGGAACATATGTTATAAGTTGCTAGGAACAGACAAGAGCTACCTATTTGATTTGGCCGATAAACAATTGTACGTAGATAGAATTTATTATTCTATTTGGACTGCTGCTGTGTAGAAAATGAAGGTACATTTTAATACATAATTTTACAAAAAGCGATTGTTGTCATTATGATAAAGGATTACAACTGGAAGATTATTGATATATACACTTTCATCTTAAATACTTTGTGTCACATACATAATTACATACAAAAAAACAATCAATAAAAGGTGGTCGTTCGATATTACGATCACTGTCGGTGTTCGTGTCTTTCTTTTCTTTTTTTTTAAGTGTAGTTCCTCGATTGGTTTGAATTACACTTTGCCCAGCAGATCGTGGCCATAGGGCTTCTTCCGATAGCCACCCTTAAAGGCGAACAGTTTGAAGGCCAACACCATCATGACAATGCAGAAGGCATAGAGGAACATGCCCATGCGCATATCCATGTCGGAGAAGACGCTGGATATCTGACGCTTCTGGCGTTCCTTGACGAGCGCCTCGTTCATCAGCTGCTCGCGCACACCATAGCGGCTGATAAATTGCGGATTGTGTATGTTCTTGAGGAAACTCAGCACCGCATCCTTGTTCCAGTTCAACTCCAAGCTGTCCTTCGAGGCATATGTGGTCGCTCGACGACACTGAGCACAGCTGTTGGCACTGGGAAATTGTATTTTTGGGAATTGAGGATCCTCTGTCGCATCGCCGGCCAGTCGCTGATTGACCTCATTGTGTGCCGCCCAGAGCCAAAGTACGGCTTCGTCTTTCGTGGCTACGCTCCAGATTTTACGCCGTGATGCCATTTCCTAAACAGAAAACGCAATATAGGTTAATAAAGGTGTCTCGTATAGCAGACGGCCTTGTATAATTTATTTTGCCAATTTTTAGCTATTTGAACAGCTGCTGCAAAGAGGGTAAAAAAAACAAGAGCTTAGGTCGATGTCTGACATAAATAAAGAAAAACTGTTATTTTAGGCTGGTTTTTGCAGGTTGCGCAACAAACAAAATCAGCTATAAACTTCAGTGCAAAGAATTTCAAAACAATTTCTCAATCCATGATGATCTGGTATACGTGACCGCTCAATTAAACTTATTTATCAGCAGAATGCTGCTTATTCTTCCCATATAAATAATGAGGGCTTTGACCCCGCATAATATCTGAAAAACATACAATATGCTTAATCAGCATGAAACGACCTGCAAAAACTAGACTTCTGTACATCTGCAAAAAAGTAAGTTAACTAGACTACATATGTAAACAGATGGAACATTTGTTTAAATATTAGATGACGATTACTGAGTCACTCTAAGCTTTGTGCCACTTTCATTCTTAACTAGGGAAGTTTCCATACCAAATATTTACAAATAGATGTACATTTAGTGTTCAAGAAACGCTCTTTCAATTAGCCAAACAATGCACAAACAAGGAAATTAAATTAAGATTACCACAATCGGTTAATTAAACTATATATATATATATATATAAGATTTAACCGGTTATTTAATTCAATTTTACTATCTATATAATTAAATTAACCGGTATATATATATATAATTTAATTAACCGGCTGTGGCAACAATAATTTAATTTTCTTATTTGCGCATTTTACGGGCAACAGACGTGGTAATTGAAAGAGCGTGATTTCAACACTACAAAATAGGTTAAAATTCTATTAGACAACATATATACGAGAACAACATATTCTTTACTAAATGTTAAGAGTAGTTAAATTCATACTAGTATGGACTGTTTTATGGCTGATCTTAAGTACCAGACTGAGATTATATTAATTACGCAAAGCAGGGCATTGGAAGTCAGATGTCCATATACATGATAAGCCCCAAATTGCTACAAATTGTCTTTACGAACGCATCTAAATTCATTCATCAATGCGAGTTTATATAGATAACTTCATCCATTCCTACCTAATCCTCACTTTGTGAGCGTAATCGATTTTACTACTTATTAGTCGACGTTAGTCAAAATTGAATCTAATTTATTTATTATGTATATTATTGTCTCAGCAATTAAGGCTGTAACCCCTAAGTCACAGTTGATAAGTGGCATTGTTGTTGTTGTTGTTGTGTGCTTTAACTACTTATAGCAAAAACAAGTATTGTTTTTTGTTGAACAATGATTATGCTATAACTGAGTACAGTTTTTCCCCGCGTGCGTCAAAATAGCCTGAGGGCCAAATGCTGATCTCATAGTGAAAGCCCCTATTATATATATATTTATATATATAGAATACGAATAACAACAAGGTATTATTGACACGTAGGCAACAATTCAATTGATTGTGTGTGTGGGAGAGAAAGAGGTAGAGAAAGAGATTAGAAGCTAAGCGACTCACCTGGAAATGATCGCTGCAGTCGGTGCAGCCAAAGAAATTCCGGACGTAACCATGCATTGCCTGTAGCACTTCGAGTGGATCCTTCGTCTCATCATTGCCGGCTGCCTGCACGCTCAGGTAATGGAAGAGTGTCCACAACGAGCAGGTATAGCCGCGCAGATGCGGACTGGAGCCAGTACAGCCCACATAATTGGTGGTGGTATATATTTTACCCAGATTCGAACCCAAGCGTTGCAGCTCCTCCTCGAACTGTTGACCCGACAGCTTTTGATTGAACTGCACCACAAATTCTCGCAGCTTGCTGACCAGCTGCCGTCCATTACTGCCCAACGGATTGTAACGTTCTAGCACAATTAGTAACCGCTGGAGTGCAAGCAGCCCCTCACCGTCAATCTCTTTCTGCTTGGACAGCTCGTTGTGGAGAATGGTGTGTATTGCCTGCTCCAGATCCGCTTGGTATATCAAATGCTTATTCCGATGCACCTCCTTAATAATCTCGCTGACTTCTTGCTTCTGAGCGATTGAGGCAGGTGGCAGCTGCTGCTGTTGCTGCAACTGCTTTTGCGGTCGTGGCGTCAAGTTCAAAGCACGAAGCGCAGTTTCTATGGATTGGACGTAGGCTTCGCTGGTTTGATTGGCGGGCGTGTGTATTTGGATGGCACCCTGTCGATTCAGCAGCGCCAGCTGCTGTTGCTTGCTATCAATTTTGAATTTAGCAGCAATGGCAACATCGTTAATGCGACGCACCTCCACCGCTGGCCAGTTCAGCAGAAACAGCGCAGTTTCAATTGCTAGCGTGGAGTTCTCCGGCTCAAAGATAAGCGCTATCTGTTCCCGCACGCTGTGCAGATCCTCAAACAGATTAGCAGCCGCATCAGTCTCCGTTACAGGCGCAAAATTTGGCCAGTGTATATTATTCGCAGTCTGATTCTCGGCTGCCACCAGTCCAGCGACCAGCGAGCGAATCATGCCAGGAATTTGTGTCTCCAGTTTAACGCCATATTGCATGGCGCTTGGCTGGAAACCAGGTGCCATGTAGCGCAGCGAGGGATAGCTCATCACCTCGTATGTGCGACAAATGCCATTGTTCTCCTCTGCGGCACAATCGATGGCACTCACAATCATCACATCATGCCAAGGGTACAGCTGCTCCGCCAACTGTTTGTAGAAGGGCGCAAAACGCCTGCAATGCCCACAATAAGTATTGTAAAATTCAACCAGCGAGCTGCGATTCTGTTCCAGCACCGTCTCATTGAAATTGGCAACAGTTAGCTTGACAACCTTGTCTTTGTCATCGTACAGGCCCAGCTCCTCCTCGACAGGTTCGGATTGCTGTTTCAACAACGTCTCGTATCTATTGAGGGGGACGCCAGCCGAGATCGATTCCAGCAGGTAAATTACGACTATACAAAGTGCCAGCTGCGCACCTCGTCGATTCATTGTATTTGGTGTGTGTTGAATTATGTTATGTGTGGTGTGTTGTCGTTGTAGGTGTTCGGTGCGCAATGCAATAAGTACGACTGATACGATATTTATTTTACCGTAGCATTTGGAATGTTTTATGGTTTCAGTAATTTTTGATTACCAGCAGCGTTTTTGCTTTCCGCTCGCTCTCTCTCTCTCTCTCTCTCTCTCTACTGCTACTACTTGTATTTCTTCTTTGCATTAGTAGCTCTTTATAGAGATGAGCAGCATCAGCTTACCAGTGACTGCGTCACAGTGACTCACGCACATGCATATACAAAGCCGTGTAGAGTTATTGGGGTAGGGTAAATGTTTGTGCAGCTGTGACTGAAATCACGAAAATGATCCCAGACTTTTTGAGGTAGGTTTTGTATTGCAATTAGTGCAGCTCAATTATAACAACTCAATAGTCAATCAATATGGAAAAAGTAAAAGTTATAATTATATGGTCAAAAATTGTATCAATTAAAGTAATTTAATAAAATATTAACATTGTATTATATTAAAATGTTAATGTTAATGTTTAATGTTGTGATTTTCATTTTCTGTTCATTTCACTCACGCACGCAAGCAAAATCGATATACAAAATTACCAAAAAATATAAATAAAAATACCAAACAAATACTATCGTTAAAGCGAAATACTTGTTTATTTACTAATACTTCTGCCCAACTGGACTGTCAAACGAATTTAAAAATTGTAATTTATTGAAAATTAATTTAGTGAACTTTACAATTATGATACTACGACCATTGGGTCGGGCATTCCGCCCGCGTTCCATTGCCGATGGAGCGTGTTTCATGCTTATTGCTGTTTTCGTGCCAATCACGTACATCTTTCAAGTCACCGTCATTATGCCGGAACTGCATAATGTGGGCAGTTTCTGGTACACGATTATCTGGCTGGCCGGACTCTTTTTGGTGTTTAATCTGACGTCCAACATGCTGGCCTGCATGCTGGTGGACACGTCTATTAAAAGCAAGTACTAGTCCACTTTCAGTGTTTTAATTTTTATCGTAATAAACATGCTTTGCAGTGGTTATATTAAAGCCGCCACTGGAGGCTCATCTGCTCAGTCGTTGGCACATGTGCGACATGTGCCAGGCGCTGGTGCCACCCCGTGCCAGGCACTGTGAGGTGTGCAATGTGTGCGTGCTGAAGCGGGATCATCACTGCCGCTTCACCTGCTGCTGCATTGGTCATCACAACTATCGCTATTTCTTCTACTATCTGGTCTACATGTGCATCGGCGCCTGCTATGTGAGCATCAATGCCAGCATTTATCTCTGGTATCTACACGCCGACTACTACTGGCGACCATATACCCTCATTACCATCTTTGTGCCGGCACTGAGCCTCACCGTGCACGCGAGCTGGGAGAACTTCTATGTGGTGATCTACGAACTGAATCTGTTGGCCTTTGGCATGTCCACGTTACTGCTCATTTATCATCTGCCCATGTTTAAGCGTGGCGCTGTGATGAAGGAGCGCCAGAGCACCAAATATGATCTTGGCCTGCGCGCGAATTGCGAAATGGTGCTGGGCAAACGGATGCATTGGACCTGGCTGTCACCCTTCGTGCGCAGCGATCTGCCGCACGACGGCGTCAACTGGCTGCCGGCGCCGAAAAAGGATTGAATCACAAATATCAAGATCCAGACTAGTCAAACTTACTTAAGCAATCTCAGCACAAATCGAATGATTTTTAGTATTGATCTATGCATTCCCTGCATTTATATACATATTTAAATAAGTATAAACTAATTTGTATTTATTGCAATTACAAAACGAATTTAATCAGATTAAAGATTAATTAACGTACACGATTTTTATTTCTGTAGGAAGCCTTCGCCGACGAGCGACTTCAGCTTGGCCAAATGCACTTCGCTTAGTGTGTAGCCGTCGTGGATACACTTGGCCAGCGTACTCGTCTCCATGTTGTTCTCCACGGCATATTGGAGGGCGACAAACGCCTGACTGGGCGCCTTATGCACCACGGCCGCCTCCACGTACTCGAGCAGGGCGGAGTCGGCTGGTGTGCCGGGAATGCGATGCTGCTGCTTGTCAATGTAGGCGAACACCTCGCTGGCCTTCTCGAAGTTGTTGCTGCTGCCGGCGTCCCGCACGAGCAGCGTGAGAATGTTGCCCAGCATTTGCCCAGTGAAAGAGACCTTACGGATGCGTTTCGCCGACTCTTCGATTTTGTTGTACATGTCCAGGGCGACCTTGGCGCACTGCTCGGGGAGCTGCTGTTGGGCGGGCAGCTCAGCATTTGGACGATTATCGACCATTATGCGAAGCACATAAAGCAACAGACTCTCGCGATGCGTATGATCAAAGATGACCATGTCCGACCATATGCGGGGCACCTGCTCAACGGCGCCACTAATCTCCACAGCTCTGAGTATCTCCTCCATGATGCCCGGCTCCGGGATGTAGATATTGGGCACTAGACGATCGTAGGTCTGCATAAAGTCCTCAATTGATTCGGTCTGGCAGAGCAGGGCCAGATAATTGCGATAGTAGATGGACTCTTTGAAAGAGTCGCCAATCAAATCATAATTGCTGCCCGTGTGCAGCAGCTCATCCACCTTCTTGGCCAGCGCCTTGTCATGCAAATGATTGCGGCAGACATCCATAGCCGTTGCAAAGAAATACGTGTCCTTGGGATGCTGAATGCTAAACTCCTTGCCACCAATCTCGTTCAGAATGTCCACAATGACATGGGAGACTGGAGCACGTTCGCGACAGAATATGATCAGCAGGTAATAATAGGTGCCCAAACTGGGCACCACGCCCAGCTGTTTGAATTCGGCCAGCAACTTGAGCGCTGAGCTGCGAGCCAGTTTGAAATTGCCAAAGGAACTGATGCACTCGAGCAGCGCATTCAGCGTGCCCAGATTGGGATGCAGCTGCTGATCGGCCATTTGCTGCAGCAGCTCCGAGCACAGCTGCCAACGCAGATCGGCCGAGTCCTTAAGATAGCTGACAATTTGTATGATGGCATTGTAGGTGTTGGTGTCCAGTTGCATCTGCCGCTCATTCGCCTCTTGGAGCAGGGCATAGGCACGTTCACACTGCAAATACTTGGCCATGCCACGGATGAGGGCTGCATAGGATTGGGGCGTTTTTGGCTCAATGGCTGCATACAGTTTCTCGGCCAAATCACCATCTTTCCATGTCTTGCCGTGTCGCTCACGCCGACGACTGTTTTGCAGGAACCAGCGCTCCTCAATATACTCCTCGGAAAGCGGCTCCTGATTGTTGTAAAAGCAGACAAGCTCCAAAAGACTTTGCTTGAGCGCATCACTGACCGCGTCGCCCTTTTGTTCCAGCAAGTTGAACACCAGCGTCGCATCCGTCAGCTCACCTTGGTCAATAAGCTGCTGGAGGGAGTCTACATCCACCTCGGATTGCTCCGTGTAGACCATGGATGGTGCAAACTTTTCAATGGCCGGTTGCGCCTCTTGGTGCTAAATTGGTTAACGAAGCAAACGTTAACGTTTAAGCATAGATTCCTCCAGTCCTTCTCTTACCATGAACAGTTCGCGATGCTCCTCCTTAATCCAGTTGGCGGCCTTGCGTCCCGCCTCCTTGGACAGCGCATAAGTTCGCTTGGCCACATTTGACATTGGTATCAGGTAGGGATCATCGTGGTATTTGTAGTGCGCCGCCGTCGAGTCACGTCCCACGGTGCTGGCCAACGCCTGCAGCAGATCTGTCGGCGAGCGCTGAATCCGTTTGGGAATTTCAATGTGCTCTTCTTCCTCTTTGGCGGCGGAGGCCGGCGATGCGGCGATTGTGTAATGTGTGCTATTGCCACTGGCAATGTGACGCGCAAGGCCGCATCTGGGCAGCAGTCTCAATTGGCGCGTTAGGTACATGCTGAGTGATTCGGCAGTTAAAAATCACTTCACCTTAAGTTAAAGTTATTTAATAATACTTAACAATATTAAATTGCTTTTCAGATGGTAGCAGCAGTGTGACCGAAGCAAGGAAATTGAAGAATGTGCAACAGCTGGTGGCAGTCGACGAAAGCATGTGCGGTTAATGCGGAGGTTTGCCGATATTGATGGACTGGTGTGGAGCCAACTTAACGAAGCTCAACATAAAGCCCGGCATTTTAATTTAGAATTTTTATTTTTTTCTTATGGAATTAATAGAATGTAACATGAAATATAAATTTGATTTGGGCGCAAATATGGCTACTAATTAACTGGAGTGTGTCTATTGTATATTTTCCTTCTTGTGGTCGCAACTAGCTTGAGCTTAATAACGAGAATTCTTACTCGCCCTTTCTCTCACTCGGGATTTACTTTATCCCCGTTTTTATATAGCTCAGAGAACAGTTGTTTGGGTTTCAGTTGCTCTCTGGCAGTGAGTGCGATCGCATTGCTTGCTCAGCTGTTTGCCTGTCTTGGATTTCATTATCGAATCATGTCCAAGCCGATCTTATATTATGATGATCGCAGTCCGCCTGTGCGCAGTTGCCTGATGCTAATCAAAATGCTGAATATTGATGTGGAACTGCGCTACGTTGACCTATTCAAAGGTGCCCAGTTTGAGAAGCAGTTCTTGGCGGTAAGCCATGCAAATCTTATGCTGACTTGGCTAAGTTTATTCCTATTTTTCTTTTGTCTCTGTTCTCCAGTTGAATCCGCAGCATAGCGTGCCCACGTTGGTGCATGGAGATCTTGTGCTGACCGATAGTCATGTGATACTCATCCATCTCGTGGAGCAGTTCGATGCGACGGGTGACCTGTGGCCCATGGATAATAATAAGAGACTGAAGGTGCTAAATCGCCTGTTCTTCGAGTGCTCTTTTCTGTTTCGCCGTGATAGTGATTTAATGGTGAGTTCACACTTAAGGCCAGGTTCTGACAGATGCACTTACTCAGCTTACCACAGTCGGAAATCGTACGCAAGCAGTTCGCCAATGTCGATGTGGATTACCACGAGCGCAAGCTGTGCGAGGCATACAAAATCATGGAACATTATTTAACCGACCAGCAGTTTATGGCCGGCGAGCAGGTATACCCAAGAAGGAGAACTAAAGCAAAACCACAAAATTGCAATTGGTTTTAGTTTTCTTTTTTTTTTTTAGCTTACGCTCGCCGACATATCTATTGTGACCACATTGAGCACCGTGAATCTCATGTTTCCAGTGACGGCGCAACGTTGGCCGCAACTGCATCGCTGGTTTGCAATTATGCAGCAATTGGATGCCTATGAGCTGAATCGTCTGGGCTTGGAGAAACTGCGCGAAATTCTAGAGCAACTGGGCAAGTTTCACTTTCCCAAACACCAACAGCAACAGCAGCAATTGCAGTCGGATGATGCGACTAAATAATGCTGATTTATTGATGGGGTATCTATAATATCTATATATCTATATCTATAAAAGTACAATTGTATACAAAATGTAAATAGAACGTTAATATTATCATTTATTCGCTGAAATATAACTTATTGTTTAGGATCTGTCATTATTTTTTTTTTTATGGAACGCATGTATACAAATAACAAATAAAAAACAATTTGTAATTTTTATAAGTTGCATTTTTCAATCGTAGCCAGGACTACTCTCAATAGCCAGGCTGAAGGCTATTTAACATTTGTATTAATTCTGGGAATAAATTTTGTAATTATAGCTGCTGTCCGTAAACTGGACTTGATAATTGCATTTATTATTTGCTCAAGGCATATGATGTGTGTGTGTACATAACAGTCGCTAATGACATTGCAGACCCATTCCTCCCAGCTGGACTTCACTGGCATACGCACACAGCCCGGCTGAAGTCCTGCTCAATTGTGGAGGGTTACGCGTGCTGTTTGCACTCGAAATGTTGGCCAATATTTGCGTACGGACCGACGACAGCATGTCATGCCTAATGGCCATATTGAGTGCGTAAAATTGAGTTGGGTAATACTTCAAATGCCATAAAGTACTGGGCGTTAATTGCACGCACCTGCTGTAATTTATGACATGCTGTTCTTATTCCCTGGTCACCCAACTCAAATCAACTTTAACCCACTCGGTGCGGACGTAGAGCACCCCCCCTCATTCCTGGACATGCCAGTCAGCATGAGTCGCCCCTTTCTAATGTCAGTCAGTGGCAATCTCTGCCACGTCACCTGTCAACTTTACTTTCAGACGGGGCAAGTGCACAAAATGCAACAGCTGCAATCCGCTCTGTTTTGGACAAAAATCGTCTTTCAAACTTTCCAGGCAGCAAGTTTTTCAATTTTCCAAGCTGTGTACAAACAATATTCTGTATACAAAGCTTATTTTAATAACAACAAATACTTTTCAGCTGTCACTCTGCACAATCTGCGAAGCTTACTTGATTTTGGACAATATACAGATTTCCTTTTAAGTTTAGAACACTCTATGAAATTCCTAAGGAAAAGACGATAAAGTCCTTATATAATAATATATATCTATAAAACATTTATACTCTAAATACTCAGAAAAACAATCGGCATGAATTTTAGAAATTATTCTATACTTTTGGTACTAAGTGTTACTCACGTTACTATTCGCAAAGTATTTTTGAAAGTGTTATGTTATTTTCTAAAATTCGGAAGAAATATGTCTAATTTATTATTATTCTTAGTTATTATTCTTAATTACCTACCTTTTTGAAATAGTTTATTGTTTAGGGAGCTTTTTTTATAATTGAAATATATTTGCTTGCGCTCGCTCCAGGTCAAGTGTTTTTCTTGATGACGCTGACCTTCACATAACTCTTTTTACCCATTTTTTATGGATTTATGGCATAAAAATGTGAAAATTTGCATTTTTATTATTGACTCAATAAATGATTACATTTTTTAAACCCTTAATACCGGGTTTTGTTTAACCCGTTGCTATTTGCTTTTTGCGTTGAATTCGATTTAAAATTTAACTGCTGCCAACTGATTTTATTTATGTTTGTTTAAATAACAGCAGCAGCAGGGGCGGAAATCCGGGATTGGACCGGTCGAAGAAGTGGTGACCATGATTTGAAATTACGCTTGCTAGAATTTAAGGACAGTTATGACCACATCAATTTTTGCATTTCCCTGATTTATTGTCGCGAATAATTGTGCAAAATAAATATTAAAATATTGGAGAGAGGGGGAGAGGGTGAGTCGTGAGTTGTGATTGCATAAATTGAGAACAGCGCCAAAGTCTGACCGAAAAGGGGTAGAAGAAGCAAGACAACAAGCCAAACAACCTAAAAGCAGGCAACGCCTTTTGTCAAGAGCCGCCATAATTAAGCGCATAATGAGTGTAAATTAGCATAGCTGTTAAAAATTTCAAGTAGGGGCTGCAGCAGAGGGTGTTGTGCCTCAAATCGAGTTATAATGACAAGCGACTCCAACAGCAACAACAACAACATATTTTGTTTTTCTTTTTTGTTGTCTCTTCGAACTTTTTTTAGGCGGCAGCAGGTGCTGGTGGGGTGGGCAGGGTAGGCAGGTGTTAAGGTCGTCTGCAACTTGAGCTTAATGCTGAAAAATAAATTTTGCAAATTGATTTATGGGAATATTGTCGCTTTGATGTCACATTCACTTTAGCTTCAGCTTCAGCTTCTGTCTTTGCTTCTTTTTTCTAGCCTTACTCAATTTACTGTAGGCCTTTCTCTTAAGTCGAAAATCTCATTAAGTGCTGCTGTCTATTAACCAGACCCAGATGCTGGCTTTAAAGTGTTAGCTAGCCCAACTTGAGATTACTTGAACAATCCACATGCGCAGCACCACCGCAACACCGCACCACCGGACCTCTGGACCACTTAACCACAGCCAGCACCAGGCCGAGCCAACGGTGCGTGTGCTGCGGAAATATTGACAAAGTTTTATGGACCACGCATTCCATCAGCACTTTAAGCCACATTTGTTGATTCTATTTGGGTCAGACGACTTTCGACAAGAAAGATTTTCCTCTTTTTCATTTTCTTTGCCCCTTTGCCCTTGCCAAAACTCTGAAGTTGGCCAAATGTCAGTTTTTGCTGAAAGCAAATTGAAATTCAGTCGTAGCTGAATTATTGATTAAAGGGGCAGCAGAAATGAAAAAAATCAAGTTTTCTATAGTTAAGGGTGTTAAGCTCATTAATACCTTGCAAGTTAAGCCATCAATTATTGTCTATAAAGAAATGAGATACTAATTTACTGCTTTAATTAATTTTTGTGTTAATTAGTTATTCATAATTGATTTTATTGAGCTGCCTCAAAAACTTGTTGTTAGTTTTTGGTTTTTATCTGGTTTGTTTTGAAACCATGATTGATATTCATCTAAATAATGTATTTTTCGTCACATATCCGAATAAGCATTAAACTGAAATAATAATTATATAAAAATGAATTAATGTTGAAGTTGAGTTTAGATCTTATCATACCTTCTTTAGCCATTTTCTAATAGCAGGGTATACAACCGTATTTCAGCTTTCCACTTCTCAAACAATTATTACCTGTATTTGGCTTTTCTAATTTTATCTTCTTTAGGCTTGAATGAGCAGCAATTTGATTGAATTGGGACTGCATGCCAACCTTTTTTTTCGTTGGTTTCTGTTGAAGTTCATGTTGCTTGGAATGCCTAATTAGGGTTCTAATTTTTATTTTTTATTTTAAGCCATAACGGTTAAATTGGCCATCTGAATCGAAATATGCGTTAGCAAAGTTGAAGGGATGTACATTATTTGCGGGCGGGCAAAAACCAAAGTAAATAATACAAAGTTCAAAAGGAGCCTCACAGATTCGCAAAATAGAAGCCGCAATAAGAAGTGGAAAGATAAAACATAGAACAAAAGCATAAGTAATTAAAATGTGTGTAAATAAATGCAAACCACATTGCGCACACAGCTAATGTATATTCTTTTTTTCAAAAAAAAGGGTATAAATTATGTTTACTCAATATGCAAACAAAGTTTCTGCAAAATTTGCACGAACATTTTTAATTGCCTTTGCAGGCGAAAAGATAAACGAAGTACTGACGTCAAGAGAATTATGTGAAACCTATAAATATCAATTGCCAGCAATGGCCCAGCTCTATTCCCGAGATGCGATGGTGATTTTACTATGTATATTAATATTTTTATAGCCCAATGACGACATTGAGTCGCGTGTTTTTTCAATAAAATATTAAGCACCAAGTCAACTTTTTAAACAAATAATGCGACTATTTTTAACCAACTGTCCACAACGGGAGATGGAACTAGGCATTTAGGCGGCAAACAACAGCTGCTTTGTTTATGCAGGAATTATTTGTGAAAAATGTTCGTTACAGGACGAAAGCGCAAAAGTCAAGTGTGAAATATTTGGACAGTGTATTGCTTGACTTCATTTCCGTTTCTATGTTGTAGAAACACCGCAAATACGTTGAGCGTCCACTCCAGACAATATCAAACAAGTAGATTTAATCCACAGAAGCTGCGAAAATAGGAAAGTATTTCCCCCCAAGGACAACACAGTAAAACCCCGCCCAAACGCATTGAACCCATTTTCGCTTGACTTCCTTTTTGCTTGTTTATTTTTTGTCTTTTTGTTTTGTGTTTATGCGATGCCATTTGCTTTACACTAGCAGCAAAGGGCATTAGTATTTTGTTGTGGTATATGTTACACACACAGTACGAAAACTCTTTGGTTTCCCCAATTACATTTAATGACTGTCTGGGGTCGACTCTGTTTGTTTTTCTTAACAAATGATATTCAATACATGCATAAGACAAAAAAACAGATTGCTATTAAAATGGTAACAGGATATAATTGATGACTTCCGCACGAAGTAGCTAGTTTTATATTATATATAATATATTTTGATAAGGGTAAACAATATTCGTCTTGCACTCGTTAGCGACTGCTTGTTGCTTTATGTGGCAACAATTTTTGGTCACTGCCATTGCCATTGCCAATGCCATTTTGTGGAATTTGGCCTTTTGTTACGTTTTTATGTTGATTTATGTGAAAATAATCCGGGCGCATTTAGCATGGAGTGCCAGGCGCTAACCAAGTCTAAGCCTGCTCTTGAATTGTTTGCCTGGCCGACTCCAAATCAAATTTACTAAGCAAACATCAAAAAGTGGCAAGTGTTGAAGCGGACAACTTGCCAACAAAGCTGCTGAAGAACTATGTTTAAATGCTCTATTCATGGGAAATTGGGGTATACCCAAATATCAGAACCAACTTTATAAAACAAATACGAATGTTGTGCTTATAAACATTATTCTCATTATTTATATTATTATTTTGCTATTTATGTTACTATTACCTAATTGACATTAGGATTTTAATTTACATTCCACACACACAATTGTAACTTCATTTGATTTTCAAACTTTCGTGTTTCTTTTCTCTTCAGAATTTCAAGCTTTGGCAACGCGAATTGTAATCACAAAATTGTCTTGGCAACCTCGGAGTATTCATTTAATTTGTAGCCAAAAGGCAAATTTAAATTCACTGAAACGAAATGACAGTAGGCAATGAGATGTTATTTTGGCCATTTCCAAAAAACCAAATTTTGTTAATTAAAAAATTGCTGCCCTGGGGGACAGTTCGGAGACTCGGCCAAAGATGTTGGTGACCCAAGAACTGGACTGCTTTGGTCCACAACGGCTGTAAAAATAAACCAACACGCCATGCGGCGAGAATGTGTGAAAAAATAAGAACAATAACAGCACATGAAGCGCATCGCAGCAAGCCAAAAGCACGAATGCCAGAAAGCCCCTCCGCATCGCTCCCCAACCCCAGCAGTCGCCTGGAATATCTCAAATGCTGACGCAGCGCAACTATTTCGGATTACTTTTCCACCTGTTCAACGTGCCGAAGCACCAACCACGAAAATAGACTCAACCCAGAGCACAATTTCTTGGACGCTTTATGCCAGCTGCCTGCCTCCTTATACGTATGCAGACGATTGTTATCGAAACCGTATCCGCTCTAGCAGCAAAAGTTATCGCTGCCGCTGAGTGATGTCAGCGTCTGTGTTAAACAAGGTCACACAGTCCCATCGCATTTACTTTGCTTTTATGTTTTTATACTTGTTCTGCTTCTTGTTTGGCTCTTTCTGGTCCCAGTCAAATATTCTGTATCTTGTTAATGTGAATAAAATATCAACTTTTATTAAGCGTCTGCAGTTTTGCGACTGGCTCGGCTCGCTCGTCGAAATCTGCCTGCCAGACATGACTTGAAATTGAGCTTCCATTTAATACACTTTTTTGAGGATTCTTTCGCAATTTGTGATTAATTATGTGGCATTTACTTCATAAGGCAAATAATCACATACACATTCGTATCCAACTTTTAACACTTGTTCTCCTTACTGCTGGAATATATTTTCAAGAAATTCATCTTTCCGGCTAACAAATAAATAGTCAAAAGGGTATTCAATCTTTGGCAAGTCACACAAGGCACAAAATTCCTTCGTGTTTATTAGAAATTTGGACATAATTTAAATATTTACTGGCCACCCTCGAGCGCTTTTTTAATAACGCACAGCGTATAAATTAAATTAATTGCCTGCACATTAAAATGGCTTCGACCTTGGTAATTTGGAAAGTTGTTTTCCGTTTTCAGATTAATGCCAACACTAATGGCATGTGTCAACCATTACAAGTATTTAAATTTGGTTGTAATCAGTAAATTTGTATAGGTTTTATGTGCCGTAATTAACGAACAGCAATTCTTAAAGATTGCTGCCAAAGAGCAGAATTAGAGAAACTTTCAAAATTGCACAAGAAAAATTTTACAAAAAAATATGATGTGCTGAACGTCACTTTTCCTCCGTATCTTCAGTATCTTCAGATGTATCTGATAATGAGGGTATTTCGAAATATTTTAAGAAATCCATTTTAGCCTTGACTGTATCCACACCCGTTGGCGTCTTTAGCACATCTTCCTCCTCTTCAAAGTCATCTTCTTCATTGAAAAACAATTCAATATCCCCAGTTTTTTCATATTCTAATTCTAATTGTTGACTTTTAGTGGTAGAGGACGTGGCTATATCTGTGACCTCTATGTCAACCTTATGCTGTTGCTCTTCTGTTGCTTTCTGTGTTTCGTTCGATTGCAAAGATGCCGCGGAATTTCCAGTTCTAAAACGAATATATCGAGCTCTCTTCAAGCGAGCCCTTCTCTCCGCTCGCTTTGAGTCTTCCGATAGGGATTCCCTCTCCCTTAAGACTTGACTACCTTTACTTTCTTCCATAGTTTCTGACACGTTTCCCAGTTGCTGATGATCCATTATTGTCTCAGTATTTTCATTAGCTAGTCCTAAAAGTAAACTTTTCGAGTCCGATTCAGATTCTGTGCACAATAAACTTGTATTTTTGGTTTTTCTGTTTGTTTATTTCTAATATAATTTTTTTTATAGGAATAACATTTAATCGTCAACAAATTGATTATATTTCCAAGGCTGACAATTAAATGAACATTATTTGAATTCCGTCAGTTGGATTTTTATTATTTTTTTTTGGCGTTCTCCCAGCCGCCAAATCTTTCAGGAAATTGGAGCACACAGAATATTCACTTTTAAAGTAAACAACTTAAAAGATTAATTTAATTTCATAAATATCTATAACGATAATTAAATTTCACTCAAATCACTCAACTGACTGCAATAAATATCTTCGAATTTTCCAATCTGAAATGCTGCAAGTTTTCGGCACATTTGCACACCAAATTTATTTAACACTCATTAGAAATTATTCGGAATGTTAATTATAAGCATGATCCAATGCATTTCGATTGCAAATGGAAATTACGAGCAGCAAATAAAGGCCAACAAAATATGCAGCCAAACAGCTGCCCAAGAGTCCGAAAAGTGGAAATTTTTGTGATGAGCAGCAATTGTGTATACGTTAATTCCGTTGTTAGAACAACAAATAACATGAAGTGGAAGAAGAAGAAGAAGCAAAAGCTTATACAAAAGATTTACTTAGGGGCGCACGTCTATTTTCACAATACGTGTGAAAAATTATTGAAATTGATTATGCTAAGTTTTTTTTGGATGGTCTGGTCTAAAATTAAAACGCACGACTCATGCGAGATGGCGAAGCTCAAAGTCGGAACAGTGAGAAATAAATTGCTGCTCACATACACACACACTCACACACACACACACACACATACATATATTTACCTGACAGACTCATGCAGCCGACGCCCACGTCTTGGCCACAAATCTCCCAGCACAGCGTTCACACATAGACGACTCCGAATTCGGATATATTTTTGGAAAATTCTTGAAAATTCGGTCTATGTGCGTGTGTGTGTGTGGTTTTGGCAGCGGTGTGCGTGTGTGCGATCATCTCTTGCTCTCGCGCTTTAAAAGCCGCATACGCCCTGTGGCCAGGCATCAGTGAAGGCTTGCATTAGCTGTGGTGAAGATCCTATAAACCGACTACTCTCCCCCTCAGAACAAATCACAAACATGTCTCTAGAACGTGCTGTTCGTGCCAAGGTGAATAAAAGTGATACAAAAAAATAAAAATAAATAAATTGATAAAATAATAAAATGAAAAAAATTCAAAATCGATTGAAAAGTGCAAAAATTATGTGAAAAGATAATTATAAAGTTTTTTTTTGGCTATAGATTGCCGGCAAACGCAATCCCGAGATGGACAAGGAGGCCCAGGAATGGATTGAGGCCATTATTGGTGAGAAATTCCCCGCTGGTCAAGTCTATGAGGATGTGCTCAAGGACGGTCAGGTGCTGTGCAATTTGATAAACAAACTGTCGCCCGACGCTGTGCCCAAGATCAACTCGTCCGGTGGACAGTTCAAGTTCATGGAGAACCTCAACAACTTCCAGAAGGCGTTGAAGGCATACGGTGTGCCCGATATTGATGTCTTCCAGACTGTTGATCTGTATGAGAAGAAGGATATTGCCAATGTGACCAACACCATCTTTGCTCTGGGTCGCGCTGTAAGTGTGATTGATGTCAATGACTGACTAACTGACTAACTGACTAATTGATTAATTGATTGATTGATGGACTGTTTTTTTTTGCAGACCTACAAGCACGATGACTTCAAAGGCCCCTTCTTGGGCCCCAAGCCCGCCGATGAGTGCAAGCGTGACTTCACCGATGAGCAGCTGAAGGCTGGCCAGACCATCGTCGGTCTGCAAGCCGGTTCCAACAAGGGTGCCACCCAGGCTGGCCAGAATATTGGCGCTGGCCGCAAGATCTTGCTTGGCAAGTAAATATTGTGGAGCAATTGCATCTTCTGCTATATTCTGTCTGTCTTTCTAATATGTTTTTAAATTATATCTATCGTTTAATTGTTAAGTTTACAAACCAACATTAAACCACAAAAATATTCCTCATACAAACACTCACAAAAAAAAGAAAAAAAATGAAAAAAAAAACACACACTCACACAAATGCAAATGCACAACACATAAAAGGCACGTCGATGTGCCTTACATTAAGTATACGCCTAAGTTTATTTATACAAATAAAGAGATGATGATAATGTTGAGAAACTGAGAGTAAGAACGAGCACTGATTGAAAGCGAAACGCGTTTCGCCCGTTAAACTTTATTACCAAATGGAAATCGAACTCATTTCCAGCTGCGCATTTCTAATCACATCTACTTATAACCTTCAGATGCGAAAAGTTGCCTTGTTGCCTTTGTGTGGGTGTATCTTTTTATTTATTCATTTGTCTATCTATTTGCGTGCTTGATTTATAAAACTATATCTACACTATATGTATGATCTAATTATGGCCACATCTATAAGTAATACATATATATATATATATATATATATATATATATATACGCGAACATCGTTGAAAACATAAACAGGCTGCTGTTACAAGTGTGTGCGAAAAATTCCATTGAAGCGTGCTGAGGTCATTGCAGATAGCTACTTTCAATCTACAGATACACATGCATATGTACATATATCTATCATATATATACGTATAAATCTGTTTGCTATTATATAGAATTAAGGAAAACAACGCACATATTTTTTTATATATATTTTTTTTCAATATTATTCTTTTGGCAAAGCATACCGTTAATTTGCCTATATTAGAATAATTATTCAGGTGGGATACGACATTGAAAACATGCCGCTAAAGGCCCAAGACGATGTCGAGAATTTCACTCCCCCATTTAATTTGATCGCAGCTGGCATTTAATTTTCTTGATACTTTGTGTTTTATATGAATTTGCATCGCATTCTTCTGCAACAGCACAAATGAAAAATGAACTTCATTGGTATTTGCTAATTGCTGGCATGACTTAATTCTAAATATAAATATCGCAATTTCCACAAAATCCAAAAACTGTAAGAAAAATGAACACAAAAATGATATTTGCATTTTAAATGAAAGTGCATTTGGTAATTTTTCTCCAGCTTCAAAAGAAAATGATGTGAAAACTTTTTTCAATAGTGTTCATAATTTTGTTTTGCCTGAAAATTAAGTACTATAATTTTGCCCTTTGTACCAATAATTTGCTGAGTAATATATTGCTCATATCTCTATATATAGAAAACCGATATTAAAGCGTGTGTCAGCATTTTGGATTTGTTTACAGTTGAAAACACTCTGCAATTGTTAATAAAATTCGATGGCAGATATACATATTTACGAATGTGTATGTATTTGTTTTATTTATATATTTGAACAATGTATTTTTGTTTAATAATTAATTTTAAATTTAAACATTAACAAAAACAAACATAAACTATCAAACTTGACACTGAAAATGGGCTGATATATATTATGTTTGCTCATTAAAAGATTTTCTGTCATTTTCATGGCGACTATTCATAACGAATATATGTATATAGGTCGCTTCTTGATGTGTAGGAAATCATAATATTATTTTCTATTATGATTTTTTTTCTTCTATCTTGCCATTTAAACAGATTAATTTATGTCAGTGAATGTTCAACTTGGGCAAGCAAGGCCAAAATATAATTAGTTTTAGATGAGATCTTTTAAAAAGTATAAATATAAATGAGAAATAATTGTAAGCAGGTTTTAACAAGTACTTGAATAATTAGTTTATTTGGTAAGTATTTTTATGTAAAGCGTGATTCAAGTTCCATAATGCGTTGTGTGGTATACTTAAAGGTTTCCTTAAGCTCCTTTACACGGGCCTGCTTTGCTCTAACCTTCTCCACAGTCTCATCGTAGTCGAACATCAGAGCTGGCATCGACAAGAGACCACCCTGGAAGCTGAGATCAGAGTGCACCTTCCGCATATTGCTGCGCTCCAATTTAGCTTTATAGAGGCACTCGCGCAGCTGATGCTGCTTCTTCTGCATTATCTCCAAATTCAATTTGGCCACTTCCAGTTTGCTTTCAAGTGCCAGCGCCTTCTCTCGATTGTGCTGCGTTAAATGGAGCTCCGTGTGGTAAGTTACGCGTAGCTTTTTCAAATCATTGTTACGCTCTGAGCGAAAAAATGGTAGAATATAATTGGGACTTGAGCCCTGCAATGATATTTACCCTCGATCTTTTTTTCCAATGCAACTACTTGATTTTGTATGTTAATAAAGTCATCCATGCAAAGGTCCTCGTTGATTTGTTCCAGATTTGTGATTTTCTGCAAAGACAAAAATTAAAAATTAATTGATATATTTTGTGTGTACATATTTTAATCGTATAAGTCTGCTCTAATATAAGATCTTCCCAACTGTATGCATAAGTGAATCCTTCGGTATGGTGGATTTGAATTTATATTTGATACTTACATCCGTGATGCGACCCAGTGTGTGTTTTCTAGAGATCAAAAAGAGTCGATCATCACTGATTTCATTACGTTTTTGGCTCATTTGTCGCAGTTCGCGTTCAATGATACGTTTGAGGGAATCCGATTTGTTTGTGCACAGAGTTCTCACCAAAAGCTCTTCCAAATGTTCTTCGGTATACATGACGATGTTTTGTACATGTGTAAGGTCCATTAGCACACTGGACATGAGGATGGCGTTCTTCTTTTTTGTCTCCGCTGCGACAGATCTTCTATAATCCAATAGCACCAGAGCATTCAAATATCTCTGTTTTTCTTTGACATAAACATCTGCGGGCAAAGTTGCGAGCACTCGAAGGTTTTTCATGCGCTTATAGTAATCGCACAATTTTATATTTAGATATGTGCTCATCTCTTTCTCATACACCAACTTATCCCTTAGTTCTGCCAATTTGTCGAGAAGCTTCTGCTTATGAAATTTATTTCGCAATACATCTTCTTTGTTCAGATTCTCCACTTTGTTGACGACATTGTTGAAGAGCTCGTTAAGAAACTCGACTGCTATCTGAAGTGCTTCTTGTTTCCATTTCTTGGCCACAAACACATCAACATCCTCTTCAATGGGGCCCAATTCTAAGTTACTAGCTTGGAATTTCACAAACACATCCATTACATCTTCCTCATCTGTGACTGGTGCCTTAATGTCGAATATACTATCACTAAAGTCTAAACTGTCATCGGTTTCACTTTCACTTTCCTCATCGCTGTCCGAATCATGATAATCAGCAACAGCCACAGAAAAAGGAACAGTTTCAGCCGGTTTCGATTCAAGCGAAGAACTTGAACTGCCTTGCTTCGCTAGAGGATCAACAAATGCGCCTTCTGACTCACTGGGTTGGGAAATTAAAGCATCTGTCGTTTGTTCCTCTTCGACAATTTCTTGCTCTTCGGAAATGTCAGATAGTGATGGCACTTCGAAATTCATAAGAAAATTCGTTTTTGCCGCGATTGTATCATTCTTTGGCGGTCCTCTATTGTCGACGTCTTCATCCTCAAACTCTTCTTCATCGGTAAATTGAATCTGAGCGACTTCCACTTCCTCGGCCACCATGCTTTGCATTGATGTTTCAAGTGCCGATTCTTCCAGTTTTGTTGATCTACCGGTGGAGGAACCACTTTCATCTGCATTAAGTTCGGACTGCTCTTCATCCTCAAGCTTCTGTTCCTCAATCTGTATGATCTCATCTTTTGCTGGCTCAATAAATTCATCAATTGTGAATTGCTGATATCGTTTTTGCTTCAAACGCAACCTTCGAGCCGCCTTCTTCTCTTCCTCCGTGTGTAGTTCGGTCTCCCGAGCACTGAGGCGATCATGTTGGTCAACAGCTGTTACAGCTGATGCCTCTCGCAGATCAACAGGTGCTTCTGAATGGTCCAGTTCCTGCAATTCATCTGCAGCTTCATCAGGCACATTCTCAGGATTGACAGCGCTTAGATTGGAGCTGGTGCGACCTACATTTGTATTTTGTTCTGACTCGGTGTCCATTAAAGTGTGTGGTTTTAGGTTTAGCTAGGTGTGGTTTAAGTGTAAATATAGGTGTTAATGTTTAGTTTTTTTCTGTAATGTGCTGTGTGTGTTGTTTTGTTTATTGTTACGTCGGAATTTGGTTTTGACAAACATTCAAATCTGAAGTAAATTGATAACAATTAATTTCATGTTAATAAAATAATATATTTTAATGTTCGCTTAATGGCTGCTTTTGTTCAAATCAATCAACTATTTTCCAAAACCTCAACAGCATCTTTCTGATTGTGGAAAATAGTTAGCAAAGTTTATTTTAAAGTGCGTTTTATGTGCAAACTGAGCAAACACTAAGTGAAAATTTCACAAATATTTTGCACACATACATGGCAAAAAAAAAGAAAAATTGTGAAGAATCGTTGCATATTTTCAGGCTGAATATGAATTCAGAACGGGGGAAAACAATTTTCTATCAAAGCAACTGTGGCATGTTTCCTTTTATTGGAAACTTCAATATTTGACATCTAAGCAAATCTTTGCTGGTTTAAAGTTGATTGATGGCTTGCCAAACTTATGACATTGATAAATTTTTAATAAATATGACAAAATAAACCGACTCAAGAGAAAATCATAAAAAAAAATAAAACCAAATTTCAGGAGGCAAATATTTTGTGAGGACACCAGGTGCCAGTTGATTTACATAAAATGCTGCAGTCCGCACTTGAACAAATCGCAATTTGCATAACAAATATAAACTGCAATATGAATTTGAGCAGTTTCCAGACCGTTGCTTTATTCTCGATGTTAGAGTTTAAATTAAAACAAAATATATAAGGAAAATGTTATTTGGGCTTTAAGAATTGATTTTTTTTTAAAGATATTCTCTGTCAAAAGCAGCCTCAATAGGTAGAAATTATATTTGAAATTTACTGTAAACAATTTCTTATTTTACGACCCCTTTGCAGTAAATAAATATGAAACTGTAAACTGGAATCTGTGTATTTAATATATATTTTTATTGTGCCACTATTAAATAGGGAGTACTAAATATTTTAAGAGTATCTGAATCATATATGATATCAAGATATAATAAAACGTACTGCTTACACATCAATTCGTTGGTGCATGTATACCCGTAAGCTCTATATTTTGTAGATTCCTAGGGTATGGGCGTGGCTGCAAATTGTAAATTCCCTTAAATTATGCAGTAAGTCATCACTTCAACTCGCTTGGATTTCGTATCATATCATTTCATTTCACAGCGTTTCGCTTCGTTTCGACACTTGGCTTTTTGATGTTTTTAACTTATGCAGTAGAATATGTAAGCGCAGTGAGCTGTAAAGCCAGGACATTCATAAGGGAATCAAATTCAATCAGGCTGGCTATGAATCCATTCATTTTTGAATAAGCTGCAAGACTCAAAGGCTTTTCGCCTTTAAAGCTGCTGCGGCCGTTAAGTATTCGCATTTAAATTCGGCCAGCAAACACCTTTTGCCTTTACAGTTATGGCTTGTATCCGTTCTTTATGAAATTGTCCATTTTTATGCATCCCGTAAAGGCGTAAGCTCACAAGTGTCAGCTAAATGCCAATGGGATAATCAAGATGCGCATAACAAGCGGCACGAAATTTCGATAAAATGCCGCTAAGATACTTGAAATCTGAGAGATACTTTCGCAGTTGTCTTAGTTGGTTTAGGTTCTTTGTTAAACATGCAACTCACGTCGCTACTCAATATTAAGCATATCCTTTTTTGTATTTTCTTCTTTTGGGATATTTGGCTATCGGCATCTGGATTAACCGGCATTTGTGTCTTGGCCTGACGAAAAGCCTTGACTGGCCTTTAAAGCTATCACTTAATTTGATTCAGACGCACTCTGGAATGCATTTATGTTTGTATGTCTCTATACATTATATAATTCAATTATAGCACGTACTTTCAGTTGCCTATGAATATGTATTCATGTCTCGTCAATAGTCGCAAATTGCGCGTTCAGTTAAGCTCATTTGATCTCCGCTGATCTGCCTTATCAACTCCATAGAAAAGCAGACTGCGGCCAAAAGTTGACAGTAAATTGCGCATTCCAAAAAATGAATAGTAATAAACAACTAGCTTGCCACTGGCGAAGCATAAATACCCTTTGAGGCATGAATGAACAATGTTATCTCATTAAAAATATTCAAATTTCAATATATGTTTGCCAAAATATGTAAAACACTTTTAAATGGATACGCGAATTAATTGTTATTAGAATATATATATTTGAAAGTTAAATATTATTATAAAAATTCAATTAACATTATTAACTAATAATAATGAAACTATAGAAACTAAATGACAAAATAGTTTTATTTTGTTTCAATTTTCATAAGTGTTAAAAACGTTTCCTAATTTGTAGTTCAAAGCGTATACTTTTTATATCTGTAACAAATCGTTCATGTAAACAATATTGAAAATGCGTCACAGTTCATAATAAGAAAATACAATACCCTATGGTAGGGCATCCACTTAATGCTAATGAAGAGACGCGTTGCGCAAGCCGTAGTCAAGATGATGAAAGTGACGCCAGGCAGGAAATTCTTATTATGCATTATCTTTTATTATACTCTGATAACGTAGGCAGAAGAAGTGTATTCGGTTTGTGCAATGTCTGTTATACTGTTGCCAGTCTATTGATTAAGCCTCAGTAGTGAGCTATAACATTGATAATTGTAAATTGATAAAACCATAAATCTGCCATAATTTGTAATTTAAAGTCAGTAAATTTGGATGGTAGACTTCAAGCGATCAAGCTACACTAACCAAACTTAAAGAGTATTCCCATCAATTGCCTGGTGTCAGAGTATTCTACAGTCGGTTATGGCAAGGTGCAATGTTCTCACTTGTTGTTTATTTTCATCGATCGCAGCTCGACTGTGAATCTGAGATGCCTCAATTGAACTGAAAGCCAGTGGCAGCTGTCTATTATCAAATGGCGAATCAAAAGTCGACAAAGTGCGGTAAGGTTCATAAGAAACAGTAGAGAGCAAAGCCAGTCAGTTGAGAAATACAAGTCGCAGCGTGAGCTACAAACAAGCAAGTGGGCAGCATAGAAAACAATTAAGGATCGAGGATTGAGATTTGAGCAACCTGCAGGAGCTACTTATCAAAATGCATTCATCCGTATTCATAATGACTTTGGCGGCGCTAATGCTGAATGCAGCATTGGCTCTGCCCATCAATCTGGATGATGTTCCAGACTCTGCTGAGATCGAAGAGCAACTCGAGGAGCTGCTCTGTGGCAACAGCATGGAGGACGAGGTGGTCAGCTCGGAGCATGGACGTGTCCGTCGCACACCCATTGAAGATCCTGATCCAGATATCCGCAGACCCTGCGAGTCGCACGCTTCTCATGCTGCCGACGAGCTGGCTCACATGCATTTGGGACACAAGCACACGGAGCGCGAGAGGCGAGCGGTTGGTGCCGATTCGAGTGGCAACTCCTCAGAGGAGAAGCAAGAAACAACAAGCGAGCAGCCCCAGGTTAGCCAAGGAGAGCAGCACAAAGAGGAGCCAAAGCCGCAAGATAAGGATAGTAGTTCATCAGAGGAGAAGCAAGGAGAGCAGCGCCAGGTCATCCAAGTACAGCAGCCCAAGGAGAAGCCAAAGCAAGACGATAAAGATAGTAGTTCATCAGAGGAGAAGCAAGGAGAGCAGGTTAAGGAGGAGCCAACGCAGTAAGAGCAGGAGACGGGTCAGTAGAGTGCACGTCGCAGGCGTAAGACCAATGAAGATAATGGTCCTGATAAGGATGATTTAGAATAGTTAAATACTAAATATAAGAAACACTCGTATTCATAAAGAAACCAAATAAAATTCTAAACTCTCAATTTTTTAAATATGACAAATGTTTCTTATCAGTCAGTGCTGCTAATGACGTCATCAGTTTTGTGGTTTGCTTCTGCTTTAAATAGATGGGGCGCTATGTGTTGCTGATAAGTAGTCCATGTCTGCCTTTCATGGAATGCGAACCTTTGGGGGAACCTCTGTCTAAGCGCCGTCACATTTAATCTTTATTATTATTATCATGAGAAAATCATTTACAAGTGAGTCGCACACTCAGCAAAAAATATAATCAGAAATTTTAATATGGCTGGGATTGGTTTGACCTTGTAGAATATTTTAAAATTCTGTCGTGAAATATGTGACGCATTGAAGGAGATTTTTTCGTATGAAGTATACATATTCTTGATCAACATCACTATCCGATCACTATCTGCTCTCACCATCGGACTCCGGGCAATGCAAGAACAAGACACCATCATCTGACTTGATCGAAGCGTCCCCCTTTCGTTTTCGTCATTAGTATTCGGTACCGCTGTTTGCACTTGGCAGGCAGCCAACTTTTAATTATTATTTATAATACAATAACGTTAGGTAAACAACCTATTTTTGACATTGCTACAGCATATGCGCTATTTAACATTTCTAAATGGTCTCGAACAGTTTTTAGATTTTGTCAATTATAAGCCATTCAAACTAATGATGCTTTTTAGTTATCTTTCACAACATTTTAAAACACTTTCTATTCTATTTATTGTAAGAGTGCAAGCAAATAAAAAACAAATATTGACGTGGGCAATAGTCACTTGTAATTGCAATTGTGACTCGTTGTCATTAGCTATTCGATCACCTTTTAGTAATTGCTTTTCCTGGACAAACAGTAGATTAATTGGCTGAGCAAATGATCCGTAGCCACAAACTGCAAAATAATTTGATTTAAATATTGTATGCTTTATTTTAAACAGAGAGAAAAAAATTGTATATTCTATTGATTCTGGCAATTAAATGTTTAAAAACACCTTGTTTACATTTGACATTTTGTCAGTGAGTGCTTAGTTGATCGGTAATGTGAATCGGTAGTTGACATACAATGTGGGTTCTATTAACATTTTTTATCCTGGTTAATGGAGGGCTGTCAGTAATGCAGAATCGCTTTGTAAATGTAGAGTGCGAAATGTTGGATCCCTCCTATGCTACCTATAAGCAATGCAATTTGAAAATACTAGGTCGTGGCATTGTGGGCTTAAATGTGCATGCGGTATTAAAGCAAGGACCTTTTAACAATGCCAAGGTATTTAAAGTAAATCGTAAACAATATTGATATGTTACAAATAAAATTTGAATTATAGGTAAATTTAAGTTTGTTTCGCAAATTGAATGGATTCCATCCTTTTATGTTCAACCACACTTTTGATTATTGCAAGTTTATGGCCAAGCCTACTACCAAATTATCATTTCCAAAGATCATGGTTGATCTTTTAGCCAATACTTCGAACTTAAATCACTCGTGTCCTTATGAGGTGAGTAGACATTAAAAATTAACATAATTATATTTATATCTGTATACTTATATGGCATGATATATTTCAGCATGATATAATTGTGGATAAATTGGTATTTAATCAAGAATATTTCAAATATTTACCGCTGCCTTCCGGCGTTTATAAAATTCAAATTATGGCGGCAACCAACAATGAATGGAAAACAATTATAAAACTGTATTTACAGTGGGTCTTCGACTAAGAACATGTTGGAAATAATTGAATTTGCCTATGTACACCGCAGCTCGTCTTGCATTCCCGTTTCGTAGTCTTAATCTGTTCGAAGCAATCGCTTTTGGTCGCCAGTTCATTTTGTAATGCAAATCTCTGAATAAATAAACTAAAAGTTTTAATAGAATATAATTAGTTGCAAAAGTGCAAAAGTTTTATTCCCATATAACTCGGTACAATATTTTAAAAATAATTTTTATTAAAAGGTATATGACATTCACTTCTCGAATCTCCATAAAAGGCTTACAAATGATTTTCTAAATCCCATATTGTTAGGTTCATGGTTTAGTAAACAGATCTGTGCGTTTAGAAAAACCTTTAAGTTTCGTTGAATTAATTGCCGCATTTTATTTATATTTAATTTTTTTTATTGCTAAAAATTATTCTGTTTTTATTTTATTATTGTATTTACCTGTCTAATGTTAAGTAAAATAAATTACATTTGATTTTCAACTTGACAATGGAAAAAACAAAATGGTTGTGCAAAGGGAAAGCATTTAATTAGCCACTAAGCAGACAATAATGTATATAATTATAAGCAACATACTTAATATGAAGAAAAACATAGAAAACATCGAACTCTGTTATTCAAAATGACACGTCTAAAATCATGATCGATTGGATGCATTTATCGCTTGGTAAATGGGTGTAATGGATGGGAATATCACGATTAGAACAGATCAGTCTAATTGCTGTTATCCTCTCTGAAAGCTATAACAGACGAGTGAATTTCAAATTGTTGCATTTAAATCTAATTGCTTTTGTTTTTAGAATGTTTACGCTTTATTCTAAACAGAGAGTACAAATTTTTATATTCAACATTTGACATTTTGTCAGTGAGTGCTTAGTTGATCGGTAATGTGAATCGGTAGTTGACATACAATGTGGGTTCTATTAACACTTTTTATCCTGGTTAATGGAGGGCTGTCAGTAATGCAGAATCGCTTTGTAAATGTAGAGTGCGAAATGTTGGATCCCTCCTATGCTACCTATAAGCAATGCAATTTGAAAATACTAGGTCGTGGCATTGTGGGCTTAAATGTGCATGCGGTATTAAAGCAAGGACCTATTAACAATGCCAAGGTATTTAAAGTAAATCGTAAACAATATTGATATGTTACAAATAAAATTTGAATTATAGGTAAATTTAAGTTTGTTTCGCAAATTGAATGGATTCCATCCTTTTATGTTCAACCACACTGTTGATTACTGCAAGTTTATGGCCAAGCCTACTACCAAATTATCATTTCCAAAGATCATGGTTGATCTTTTAGCCAATACTTCGAACTTAAATCACTCGTGTCCTTATGAGGTGAGTAGACATTAAAAATTAACATAATTATATTTATATCTGTATACTTATATGGCATGATATATTTCAGCATGATATAATTGTGGATAAATTGGTATTTAATCAAGAATATTTCAAATATTTACCGCTGCCTTCCGGCGTTTATAAAATTCAAATTATGGCGGCAACCAACAATGAATGGAAAACAATTATAAAACTGTATTTACAGTGGGTCTTCGACTAAGAACATGTTGGAAATAATTGAATTTGCCTATGTACACCGCAGCTCGTCTTGCATTCCCGTTTCGTAGTCTTAATCTGTTCGAAGCAATCGCTTTTGGTCGCCAGTTCATTTTGTAATGCAAATCTCTGAATAAATAAACTAAAAGTTTTAATAGAATATAATTAGTTGCAAAAGTGCAAAAGTTTTATTCCCATATAACTCGGTACAATATTTTAAAAATAATTTTTATTAAAAGGTATATGACATTCACTTCTCGAATCTCAATAAAAGGCTTACAAATGATTTTGTAAATCCCATATTGTTAGGTTCATGGTTTAGTAAACAGATCTGTGCGTTTAGAAAAACCTTTAAGTTTCGTTGAATTAATTGCCGCATTTTATTTATATTTAATTTTTTTTATTGCTAAAAATTATTCTGTTTTTATTTTATTATTGTATTTACCTGTCTAATGTTAAGTAAAATAAATTACATTTGATTTTCAACTTGACAATGGAAAAAACAAAATGGTTGTGCAAAGGGAAAGCATTTAATTAGCCACTAAGCAGACAATAATGTATATAATTATAAGCAACATACTTAATATGAAGAAAAACATAGAAAACATCGAACTCTGTTATTCAAAATGACACGTCTAAAATCATGATCGATTGGATGCATTTATCGCTTGGTAAATGGGTGTAATGGATGGGAATATCACGATTAGAACAGATCAGTCTAATTGCTGTTATCCTCTCTGAAAGCTATAACAGACGAGTGAATTTCAAATTGTTGCATTTAAATCTAATTGCTTTTGTTTTTAGAATGTTTACGCTTTATTCTAAACAGAGAGTACAAATTTTTATATTCAACATTTGACATTTTGTCAGTGAGTGCTTAGTTGATCGGTAATGTGAATCGGTAGTTGACATACAATGTGGGTTCTATTAACACTTTTTATCCTGGTTAATGGAGGGCTGTCAGTAATGCAGAATCGCTTTGTAAATGTAGAGTGCGAAATGTTGGATCCCTCCTATGCTACCTATAAGCAATGCAATTTGAAAATACTAGGTCGTGGCATTGTGGGCTTAAATGTGCATGCGGTATTAAAGCAAGGACCTTTTAACAATGCCAAGGTATTTAAAGTAAATCGTAAACAATATTGATATGTTACAAATCAAATTTGAAATATAGGTAAATTTAAGTTTGTTTCGCAAATTGAATGGATTCCATCCTTTTATGTTCAACCATACTGTTGATTATTGCAAGTTTATGGCCAAGCCTACGACCAAATTGTCATTTCCAAAGATCATCCTTGATATTTTAGCCAGTACTTCGAACTTAAATCACTCGTGTCCTTATGGGGTGAGTAAACATTAACAATTAACATAATTATATTTATATCTGTATACTTATATGGCATGCTATATTTCAGCATGATTTAATTGTGGATAATATGGTATTTAATCAAGAATTTTTCAAATATTTACCGCTGCCGACCGGCGATTATAAAATTCAAATTATGGCGGCAACCGACAATGAATGGAAAGCAATTGTAAAAATATATTTACAGTGGGTCCTCAACTAAAGAACATGTTGGAAATAATTGAATTTGCTTATGTACACCGCAGCTGTTAGAAAAACCTTTAAGTTTCGTTGAATTAATTGCCGCATTTTATTTATATTTAATTTTTTTTATTGCTAAAAATTATTCTGTATTTATTTTATTATTGTATTTACCTGTCTAATGTTAAGTAAAATAAATTAAATTTGATTTTCAACTTGACAATGGAAAAAACAAAATGGTTGTGCAAAGGGAAAGCATTTAATTAGGCCACTAAGCAGACAATAATGTATATAATTATAAGCAACATACTTAATATGAAGAAAAACATAGAAAACATCGAACTCTGTTATTCAAAATTCCTCGACTAAAATCATGATCGATTGGATGCATTTATCGCTTGGTAAATGGTTGTAATGGATGGGAATATCACGATTAGAACAGTTCAGTCTAATTGCTGTTATCCTCTCTGAAAGCTGTAACAGACGAGTGAATTTCAAATTGTTGCATTTAAATCTAATTGCTTTTGTTTTTAGAATGTTTATTCCACTGGTTGCTCAACTTTTGTGACAATTTAGTATTCGTACAGAGCTCGGCATTTGAAATACATTTGACGTACCTGGTGTAGAAGTCACGGGTTCGATTTGACGACGCTCATGGTTGAAGACGGTCTCCATTGGGTCAATATAATAGATGGAGACAACCCTGAATCGATCTCGCGGTCGAAGGGATAACTTTTATAAAAACTTCTTTAAATTTCAATTGCTGAAATGGTTTCTATTAGCAAAGTACATCAGGTTTTTACCAGAGCCTGGGCCCAGGCGAGGTTATGAATGTGTGCGAATAAAACAGCTATATTACTACCGGATCGCGCAGATCGTGCGAAGATAGCACTAACACTCTACTCTTAGTCACTTGTAATTGCAATTGTGGCTCGTTGTCATTAGCTATTCGATCACCTTTTAGTAATTGCTTTTCCTGGACAAACAGTAGATTAATTGGCTGAGCAAATGATCCGTTGCCACTAACTGCAAAATAATTTGATTTAAATATTGTATGCTTTATTTTAAACTGAGAGAAAAAAATTGTATATTCTATTAATTCTGGCAATTAAATGTTTAAAAACACCTTGTTTACATTTGACATTTTGTCAGTGAGTGCTTAGTTGATCGGTAATGTGAATCGGTAGTTGACATACAATGTGGGTTCTATTAACATTTTTTATCCTGGTTAATGGAGGGCTGTCAGTAATGCAGAATCGCTTTGTAAATGTAGAGTGCGAAATGTTGGATCCCTCCTATGCTACCTATAAGCAATGCAATTTGAAAATACTAGGTCGTGGCATTGTGGGCTTAAATGTGCATGCGGTATTAAAGCAAGGACCTTTTAACAATGCCAAGGTATTTAAAGTAAATCGTAAACAATATTGATATGTTACAAATAAAATTTGAATTATAGGTAAATTTCAGTTTGTTTCGTAAATTGAATGGATTCCATCCTTTTATGTTCAACCACACTGTTGATTACTGCAAGTTTATGGCCAAGCCTACTACCAAATTGTCATTTCCAAAGATCATCATGGATCTTTTAGCCAAAACTTCGAACTTAAATCACTCGTGTCCTTATGAGGTGAGTAGACATTAACAATTAACATTATTATATTTATATCTGTATATTTCAGCATGATATAATTGTGGATAATATGGTATTTAATCAAGAATTTTTCAAATATTTACCGCTGCCGACCGGCGATTATAAAATTCAAGTTATGGCGGCAACCAACAATGAATGGAAAACAATTGTAAAAATATATTTACATTGGGTCTTCGACTAAGGAACATAATTTGTTTATTATTTGTTGAGTATAACCGTTATCCCATATAATTCTGTACAACATTTTACAAATATTTTTTATTAAAAGACATATGACGTTCACTTCTCGAATCTCCATAAAAGGCTTACAAATGATTTTCTAAATCCCATCTTTTTAGGTTCATGGTTATTAGTTAATAAACAGAACTGAGCGTTAAGAAAACATTTAAGTTTAATTTCCATAGAAACATAGAAAACATCGAACTCTGTTATTCATAATGCTTTACAAATTTAATGTCCAATATTTGTACATAAACCTAATTAACATATTTGCCATTAAATAAAATGTAACCATAAAATAATTCTATTGAACTTTCAACTATGCCAACTAGCAGAGCGAACAAAGGAAAGCTGCGAATTTAACAACACTTAATTTTTGACAGATTGACGCATTCAAATCTAAAATAAGAAGAAGTCTGCTTAGTGGTGGCAGTCAACATTTAATTTTCTTTCTTTCTAAAATACGTATGTTCATTTTACTTTTTTCCCAACGACTCCTCTGTTCTTCTTCTTCTTCAAGTTGGTGATCACACAATAGATATCGATAAGCATCGATATCAATGTTAAGTACATAGTTGCATGTTAGGTTACATATGATGTTACAGTCTTACTACTGCATCACTAGTGGCCTGTTACCCACATTACAAGAGGCCTGCTACAAGTGGTAAGATGCTTATATGGGCTATTTGCTTTCTAAATTTCAAGCAGAATACGTAAATTGGTTTTTCCACTGTAATTTGTATGCTTTAGTTTGAATTGGTATGCTTTAGTTTAATAAACTTGCAGTGTGTGCTGAGCATTTGTTTAAGTAGTTGTAGTTGCTGTCGTAAAAGTAGTTGGAGGACTTTCAGTTTGAATTACACTCATGTTGGTCCACAAGGTGTCCAGTCCAGGCTGCCTTCAGTGCTCGCTCGAGTGCTGAATCCTTTGTGAGTCCTGCTTTTGAGGTTTGCACAAAAAACAAATTGTGGTAGCTGCAAATGCGTTTTTTATAGCTGCAGGTGCTTAAGACTTCTCAAGCATTTAACTTATACACTCGCACACACAAGTACATATTTGGGTTCAATTCGAATAATACTTTATCAAAGTATGAAGTACTCAGAAGCGTAAAGTCCTCCAGTTTGTGTGTAATTCGTGTTGAAGGGAGCTAATGCTTAAAATTCCGTGCTTAAATTACTAACTTCTTACACAACTAAGTACAAAGGGATGTGCAGATTTCATGTCTTTTTCCCCATTGCACACGCGGTTTGAGTGACACTAAAATGGCCCTTAACGCAATGTTTACATACATAAAACATGGCAAGCCACGTTTTGTGAGAGTGGCAGCAGCTCTTGCTGCACTTAGCTGCAAAAATGCGGCAAGCCACGGCAACCTGCCACTACATTGGCAACATCATTACGGATACATCAACCACAGAAAGTGCGGCTGCAAAATGCCAACAGCAACATGACAAAACAAAAGTCAATAATTCAATTGTGCCACTTCAACCGATGCTGTCCTACTGGTTTATATGGCGGTGTCGACTAAATTAGTGGGCCAATAACCAAAGGCCCAGCCATTAGTTATTATCAGCCTGGTGCAAGTACAACAGTTCATAGCTCACCGGCCTGTTGAGCGCTTCATTAGTTACACTTCATTTATAAACTGTGCGATGAACTTTAACGGAAAGGGTATGAGAACGGCTGGAGTGGAGCGTCCATTTCCGACCATTGACCTCTCTGAAAGCTATAACAGACGAGTTAATTTCAAATTGTTGTATTTAAATCTAATTGCTGTAGTTTTTAGAATGTTTATTCCACTAGTTGCTCAACTTTAGTGACAATTTAGAAGTATTCGTACAGAGCTCGGTATTTGAAATACATTTGACGTACCTGGTGTAGAAGTCACGGGTTCGATTTGACGACGGGAAACTTTCTAATCTCCTATAATCCGATATGCAAATATTCACAAAATTAGAATTGTTATGCCTTAATGAATTCAGTTTGGACATCATGATCATTGCCTTCGATTTCTTTTTATAACATGAAAATAATATTGCTGAAATCAGACATGATATATATACAAAGAACATCCAGAATCGCGGCATGCGTTGTCAGCTAAAAAACAACGGAATGAAAATGAAAGCGGCCACATTTTACAGTACGAATACTTTTCATGGCCCTAAAAAAAAACTGTCAAGAATGCCATGAAAGGCCGCATCGACTGCTATATACCCGATATCCAAATAGTTTGTCTGTCTGCATTATTAAAAAATACACTAAGTAAAGTGTACAGCAGATGCCGATTTATCCAGTTCCAAATCTCTTAAGATTTGCTTAATTTTTTTTTTATTTTGAGATTCAAATTAAATATCACTGCAGTTTCAAGAGCAGTATAAACCTGTTTCCAATATCTTAGAAATCTGCTAAATGTGTGTAATTATTTACAGGCAGTTATTAAATTTTTCCCTTGAAACATTGATTTCAGTTCTAAATCAAGTTGGTAACAATGTAGCTCTTAGCTTTATTTAAACTACACAAAACTAATATTCCCCATTTGGGTTGAGGTATATTAAAAAAAGCATCCGCTGCCGCGTGGCAACTATTAACAAGCGAATGCACCACAAAGGCAAACTTCTCGAAACTATTTCATCGCTTTGCCTTTTATATTTAGTTGCCCGAGTCGTGTGCAATCGCGTGGAAGCCAAAGAAAATTGTGGAAAAGCGTAAAGCTAAAAAGAAGATTTAAAAAAATATATATATAAAGCATATTCCAACTTAACTTGCGCTTTATAAAACGCTATCATAATTAAATAAATTTTGTTTAAGCTCAAATCTTTTAATAAGAAGAGAAAAATTAAAAGAAAATTTAAATTTCTAATTTGTCGAGTGCATTGTGCAATGCGTGAAAGCTGATTATATAAGAGACGCAGTTAGGCAGTTGCATTAACGGCAAACGCGTTCCAAAGCATTTTGCGCAAAGCAAAACAAAAAAGCCGGCAAAACAAATAGGAAATTATATTTGATATTTTTGGCACGGGTTATCTTTTTGGCAGCTGAATTTTGACAGGCGCAGTAAAAATAAAAGCCAAAAGCAAATCCGAAGAAAAGCTATTGCAACCAAAGTGTATAAAAATACAAAGAGAGAAAGAGAGAGAGAGAGAGAGAGAGAGAAAACAGAGCGATTGCAAAGAATTATAAATAAAACGAGCAGCTACGCAAAAAGAGCAGCGGCAAAAGCAACATAAACAAACAAAGAGACCAACAACAGGCGACAACAACAACAACCATAACAGCAACACCAAGAAGAACAAGAATATAGCGATGCCTGAGCCATTGGGATTGATGTATTCCATGCCAGAGACAAAGAAGAAGGCACCCATTATTAAGGTGTCCTGCGGCATTGGCGATACGGACGGTTTTCCAGCCTTCGATGTGGAGTCGGATATCTACGACTCCAAGGATGATACGAAATGGGGTTTTCTGATAACCGGCGGCGCTGAATTTCACATGCCCTTAACCGTGTTTCAGGTGAGTCGAAGGAGCGGGTGAGGTTGTAGTTCATACGCCCATTTAACTATGCACAGGGCGTAGTTTCCCTTGAGAACTCAAGCATATTGTTATTCATATTCATCTCGACGTTGAACAACTTCTCCATTTCCAATCGACAGCTGCAATTTTCCATTTCGTCATTGTGCTATTTTCTCGCTTCTCTGGCTCCAAAAGCAACACAAAACGGCAGCAATTTTATATTTGTACGAGCTATTCGACTATGACGAAATCATCGCAGACTGCAAAATAAATATTTCACTTTGCTGACGCTCGTTCGATGCGGCGTATGCGCAACAATTATTCTGCGGCACACTCAGATTCGGGCGGGGCAACACTGCGTTCTCGTTTCAATTGCTTTTACTCTTCAGCTGCGGGAATGCACAATATTTGGGTTAACATTGTTTCTGCCTGTTGCTTTTGGTTTTCACGTCTGTCTATTTGGTTTGGCAACCAACGAAAATATAAATTGTTATTTTGCCTTTGAGCAGACAAATCGAAACATAAGCAAAGTCCCTTATAATTTGAAACAGTTTGTCGATTGCTTTTGAGAGATGTTACCAAAAATGAGGCAGCTTTTTCTTTTGTTTTACTATGCCGTATTATATAGAATTTTATACTTTAAAGTAATGTTAACATTTGAGATTTGTGTTTCTTATTTTATTATTAAAAGAAAAACATAAATATAATAATTATATATGCAATGTAAATAACCATTCACATTCTGAAGAATTTCTGTCTAAGTTATTATAGAGCATGCTAAATGTGGACATATAATTTCTACAGTTTTGATATAGGGTACAGAGCAGAGTATGACCAGACAAGCAACAAGTATCTCATTGTGTTTTCGGAGCAAACTTACAATTGAACACATATATATGCATGTGTCTTTGGTCGATTTCCCATCCATTTGCATCTGTCTGTCATATATCTTATAGACATACATAAGTAGGAAAAGTATTTGCTCGACCTAAACTCGAACTACGCAACATTTTCATTCAATTGTGCGCTGACTGTTGCCTCGTTCGGAGCGTGAAAGCAAAAGTGTGGAGAGTACCTTCCTTATAGGGTTATAGGGTATACTTACCTAGAATATATATTAATGAATGAAATGTGGCAAAGTAATAATTGTCTCATGTGCAGGTAACACCCGATGGTCTAGCTGACAAATCCGGCATACGTCTGGGCGATATAATACTTGAAATCAACGAAGAGGACGCCACGCAGCTGACACTGGCCCAGGCACACGAGCGCATCAGCACCACGCCCAAGAAGGTGCACTTTCTCTTGCGCAAGTAGGTTGCCCCAGTTACTAAAATATACATACCATACCGTACACACACATATATTATAATTATGTAACGCTTGCAGCATGGAGGAGGATGATCCCATGGGCATGTACGAGGCCGGTGAGGAGAAGTCGATTGTGATGCGTGTGCCGAAACCTATGGCGCCACCAAAGGGTGAGTTTTGATATGTTATTATTACCCGAGCATGCCGAAATTGTTGCAAGCCCCTAATTAAAGACAATGGCATGAACTGTCTGTTGTTGCATCTTGTGGTAACTCACACAAAAAAAAAGCAAAAAAGAAAGGAAAAGAAAAACCAATATTTTTTTGGTTGTATCTATTTTGTAGACTTCACCCCAACCCCATTGCTTGGCTCGCGTTGTTGGCATCCCATCATGTGGCACGAGCCGCCCGAGCCGCCCAAGCCCAAGAAAAAGAAAACCAAAACCCAACTCGATGAGGAGGGCAACGAGGTGATCATTGAATTGAGCGAGGACGAGTCCTCCGACGATGAGGAGCAGGTGAATGCCAACCAGCCACATTACCAAACATGCAAATCACACTCCAAAAATTGATTTTTACCTCTGTTCTCTCTCTCCCGACAATCCGTCCGCAAAAACCAAATACATATGTATATATATATATATATATATATATGCAGGAGCTGCCTCATCATCGCATTATACGGAATATTAAGCGTTTCTTTGCGGAGGTCGGAGACAATAAGGAGCTGCGCAGCAGCACCATTGAGAACATGCTGCTGGCCCTGCCCACTGCATCGAGATCGTCGAAATGATGGCGGTCCTCCCAACTCTCCACTACTCCTCAACCACCACTCAACCAATTGCAACCTTAACCCATTAATACTTGCATCTTTTGTGCCTATAATTCATGTACATAAATCTTAAGCAATTGTTTGCCATTTTAATTTATGTGTGTCGTTTCTTTCTGTGCCTTTGCAATTGCAATAAACTTTAAACCATTAACTATAAAAATCATAAATCAGACCATCTTCGTTCAGACCGCGTGCTGCCCAGCTCGATTGAGATGCGGCTGATGGAAATGCAGCGTAAACTGTCTGCCATTGCTGAAATACCAAAAATATTATCCTCAACACTGGCCACCGTCTCGCAATCCTTTGGATCCCAGGAGCTGTTGTACATGCAGCGCAAGTGCTCCTACGATGAGGATGCACTTGACTATGAGCTAATGGAACAGTTGGATAGCGCAGATGAGATTGATTCAGAGCAGGAGGATGACCTCGTGCAGGTGCAGGATGATGATGAAGAGAAGTCGCTACTAGAATGTGAATCAAAGCAACTGAAGGATTCGACGCCGGAATCCGATTATGCATCCGAAGTCAATTACGCGACAATTAAGCTGAGTGACGAGTCAGACAATGACAATGGCAAGGACGAAGCTGCTGATGATGAGGAAGAAGAGGTCGAGGACGACTTGTCTGCTCACCAGTCAGTTTACTATATAAAACTGCCTGCGATGGCAACCGAGCAAATTGGGGCGTTAAATATCAGTTTCAGCGATGATGAAAACGAAAATGATGAACACGAGAATGGGATCCAGAATGGGAATGAGAATGACAGCGATTTCTTGAGCACCACTTACACGTGGAATCTGCGAAATGTGCCCAAGCTGCGCATAAGTGATGCCGAGGGCGTGTGTGATTTGACGCTTAGCCCCCAGTTGGCGGCGCCATCAGACAATGGCGATGACACTTCAAAGGTGCGCTTAGCAACGCTCGAGGCAGCAACAACAGCCGCTTCTGCCACGGAGTCTCAAAAGGTAAAAGCAATCAATGCGGCGACGTCTCATTAGGGGCATAACATAATATGACATTGTCACATTTTTCAGCTGCTCTTCAAACTGGATAATCTGGAGCGCAGCTGGCCCTGGGCGGATCGTGAGAAAATCATTTACAAGTGAGTCGCACACTGAAAAAAGAATATGACCAAGTATTTTAATCTAGCTTGTCTTGTTATATTCTTGTGGAGGATTTTAAAATTTTGTTTTGAAGAGCATATTTATTCTTCATCAGTATTCTAGCCGATTCGATATAGCAATGAAAAACTTAAATTTAGATATGGGCAAGTCAATTAACTGGAAATCTAGAACATTTTTATTTCTGAGTGTAGCCAGTCTGTAGTCATTTGGCTAATGTTTTTTATTTTTATTTGTTGCTCCTCCAACAGGCAATCAACTTGTCATCTGGTTCAGCGCAAGCCGCTGGGAATAGTCGGACAGCGCATTCAGCTGCTGGCCAAACAGGAGCTGCTGCGCCAGGACAAGACGCCCTAGGCCCTCCATCTCATTCGATCGAAGCGTTCTCTTTTCTCTTTCGGCATTAGTTTTAGGTATCGTCGTAGCCTGCACTTGGCAGGCAGCCAACTTTTAATTGAGTTCATTATGCAAATACGTCAGTTGCACAAACTATTCCTGACATCCACAACGCACACGGGGCATATGAGAAATTAACATATATTCATGTGAATGCTATGTAGTCTTGAATACTCTTTTGAAGTTTTTTAATTAAAAGTCATTACTGATAATCATGGACATAATATTCTTATTCGCTTTGCAGTGTCTGTCATGCTGTCTGTCCGTCTGTCTCTTGCAGCTATCGGCTTTAAACTTGAAACATATATTCATCAACGTCCTACTCAGATAAAGTGTTATTGAATTGAATCAGGAAATCGACAATGGCTCTATCGCATACCTCGCACAATTTTATATTTTAATTTAACGAATGGAGAATAACTCAAAACTTGCCACCTATTTTCAGTTAGCTTAATCCTGATATCAGAGTATTCCGCAGCCGGTTACGCCAAACTGCAATGTTCTCACTTTTTAGTTTTAGTTTTAGTTCTTTTTCAATAACATTTTTGCTTAACTATTTTTCATGTTTCGATTTTGCGTATTGAATTTATAAAAACACTATTTAATAAATAAATAACTAAACAAACTCTAAAAAAACCTCGATAATTCATTTTACTATTCTAAGAATAATTATTTATTTATCATTTTTCTGTTTTACTGCAGTCTTGATAAATTCGGATTATCAAACAGAAAATGTGAATTTGAGTATAAAATAGTAAAAATACAAAAATTTGATGTTTGAATTTGTATGCTTTAGTTTAATTTAAGCTTGGAGTGTGTGTTGAGCACTGTTTAAGCAGTTGTAGTTGCAGTTGTATAAGTATTTGGAAACTGTCCTTTTGAATTACAAAAGGTGTCCAGTCCAGGTTGCCTTAAGTGCTGAATCCTTTGTGAGTCCTGCTTTTGAGTTTTGCACAAAAAGCAAATTGTGCTAGCTGCAAATGCATTTTTTATAGCTGCAGACTATGGTACTTATAGTGCTTAAGACTTGTCAAGCACTTAACTTACACCCTCGCACACACAAATCGAGACTCGCATACACACACAAGTACACACACCCACACAGGCACACACCTGCAATTAAACAGCTCATTTCGCTGTTCGCTGCGTCGGGATATTACATGTCTAACTTCATGAGGTGTGCGTGTAATTTGCAAAATATGAGAATTTTACACACACTGCGAAAAGCAACGATAAATTCCAATAATGTTTAGTCTAAGAATTAAGTATAATAGCTTAATTAAAACTGTGCTTTTAATAGTAGAATAGAAAATCGATGCATTTAGCTGTGCGCATCTCCTTTTTTATAGTCATTGATTGGATTAGCTAAAAAAGTGCTAAAATCATTAACTTTTTACACAACTAACCACGAAGTGAGGTAAAGTTTTTAACAGTGCACACGCGGTTTATGTGGCAATAAATTGGCACTTACTGATTTGGTTTACATGAATAAAACATGTGGTTTGTGAGAGCGACAGCAGCTCTTGTTGCACTTAGCTGCAACATGCGGCAAGCCATGGCAACCTGCCACTCAATTGGCAACATCATTAGGGGCACATCACCACAAAGTGCGGCTTCAAAATGCCAACAGCAACGTGACAAAACAAAAGTCAACTTTTGTACAAATAAGTTTGAACAAATGTAAAACAAAATGTTGACAGCCCCGCTCTAAACTGCCCCTCTTCAACTGATGTTGTAATTGTGGCATATATTGTGTTTATACAATGTTGTCGGCCAAATTAGCGGACCAGCGAACAAAGGCAATAGGAATTTATCACCCTGGTACCAAGTACAATTCAACTTAGTTCAGCGGCCTGTTGAGTGCTTCAAGGGTTTCAGTTCATTCACAAACTGTGGGTCGAAATGGGGCCGAGTGGGATGAGAAGTTACGGAACGTCCTTATTGGTCCTGAGTTTGTTTTTCTAATGGCCACTCAAGCGAAAAAGTTGGCTAATTAGCAGACTTTTGGTATCTGCTTTGTGCCCAATAATGCATAACAACAGCGTTGCAGAATGTTCAATTTAAAGTTCTGATATTATAAATTAAATAAAACAAGTATTCACATTGATAATAGATCTGAAAAGTTCCAAGAAAAAATAAAATAGACTGTTTCCTTTGTTTACAATTCAAATACATATATTTATATAGTTCATATACACAGATTAGGAAGCATTCATCTAAAATGGCGAAAATATAAAGCGCTTGAGTTGAAATGTTAGAAAGCTCAGCTTACAACATAAATATGTATATAGCCACATATGCGTTTTTATATGTATATATATGTATATAGTCAGAGACACATTACACTTACAGACAACAATGATATTTGATATCCACATAAATTCTTAATAACCATATAATAGTTAAATATATATATTTGTATGCTTAAACTAAATGCGTGTTGCATTTCGTTTTTACAACAATGTCGCCAGCTTTTGTGCAGCATAAGTTTGGTAGGATTATTTTTGATCTGTTCTGTATTCCAAGTCAGAATGAATTTACAATAATACTTTGATTTATTGCACAGTTTTGTTGAATATAAATAAGATGCGCCAGTTGTGCTTTGAACTTAATCATATTAAATTACAAAATGCGGTAAGTAAATAAATAAATGTATCTTGTTGTTAGTTATGTAATTAATTTAAAAATTCACTAACGGAATACAGACAACATTATATTTTGATCTTATGGCTTAGATAATGCTGCAGTAAATGCAGATTTAGCTTAGGAGTTTTTGTGAAATGCAACTTTTGCTATGATATTTAGCTATTTGTGGACCAACATTCCTCGGCCTGGGGAACTCTTGTGGTGGGTGGGGTGCTTTTCACTTGTTTGGTATACAGTTGTAGAGTTATCTATTTTGGGCGGGTAGCTACTTAAAATTGCCTTAGACTATGAGATTTTCTTACAAGTTTTGTGACTCGGTTGTATGCAGTAGATGTGTATTAATGTGTGTGTTTAGAGCGCCTCATCGGCTATATTATTTTGATCAGCATTCGCAGTTGTATTCATGCTGACAATGACAACACCTGTACCTATGGATGTGCCTGTTCCTGTTCCATTTGTTGCCGATGCTGCTGCTGCAGCTGCTGCTACTTCTGCAGCATCCTCTGTTATTGTCGACATCAGCGTTGGTTTGACTACCTCCGCTTGCGCATTGACTGGCAATTGCAGCTGCAAGCTGCCAGCTCCAGTCTCCCCCATGAGCGGCTGACGCTGGTGTGCATTCTCCAAATTGGGGCGCCGCAGGAAATGCAGCTTCTGCCGCCAACCATCGAGCAGTCGGTTCGAGCTAGTTGGGGTGGTGTGAGCTGTCGAGGACATGCTCTGGCTGCGTGTCCGCTGCTGCTCCAGTTGCAGCTGATGCTGTTGCCGCTGTTGTTGCTGTTGCTGTTGATGATGGGGCGCTGAGGAGGCGCGTCGTTTGGCTGATGAGGACAAGTCCTTTAGTCATACCTTCTCCTCGCCAGGCACTGGCGGACCGCAGCGCACGAACTACAATCAAAAGAACTGAGAATTTGCTATCATGGTGATTGGCAGGTTGGAAAACGGTGCGCTGCATTATCATCGCTTTTTGCTTTGCTATTTTTGCAAATTGTTTTGTGTACAACGTGGCGTATGCTTAACATGCAGCAAATCAACAAGCTGGTTAGAGTTTGGATGTATCTGTGTCTAGGCCAATTATGTATGTGTGTGTGTGTGTGAGTAGTAGTTTCATATATTGCATATATTAGCTCATACGCGCCGTAACCCGAACTTTATTAATAAATATAGAAGGCAGAAGAAGCATGTGAAGCTCATATGGAATCTTACCGAGACCTGAGTGGCTGTATAGGAATTGGTGCGTGGTCTATTGCTGAAGCAGAGGGTCCGCCACTTGCGCTTCACTTGGGCAATCACCTCGCCGTTGAAGAAGCAGAACAATGTTGCCACACACAGACCCTGCAAAATACACAAAATAAAAGGAAAAGACAAGTAGTGTGGCAGAATTATTATGAGTTGCTGTCGCCGTCTCAATTGTGCTTATTAGATTTTTGCGTAGGCTTTTTGCGTTGACTGCGAAATGTGCCTTAAGTCTAATGCAATTCTGCTTATTCGCCATTTCGGCACGGCTCAACAGTTGCCAATTCATTTTGGGGTCGCAAGCATTTGCTATCTCTATCTATCCAAATATACACATCTCTATCTTTGTTCGCATCAGTCAGTTGTTGTCTGTTCGTTATTTGAGTGGTTTGTCAGTTCGCCATTGTGTTTGTTTGTGTTTGTGAGCGTATTTAATGCATAGTTGCGTACGTGCATGTGGCTGCCTTCTGGATTGCTTGATTATACATCGCCTGCATATAAATGAAATTGGCAAAAGGCTTCACTTCATTGCCAATGCACACGTTCTGGCCACAGCTTCCTAACTCAATCAATCGCAATCACGCACTCAGTTTAGCAGTTGAGCTACGAACTTTATAGATTCTGTAAGGGGTTTACCAAATTCATTCTGTCTCTCATTAAATCATCCCAAATAGAATTTATCTGTAACTAATTAATTGATTGATATCTCATTTTATATAAATAAATGGAAATTGTTCCGCTGGCTGATTGTAATGAATTGTTTTCCGCTTATTATCGACTATTTATTATCCAATATTGATGAAATTTAAGTTGACCTAAACTATGTCGTTGTATATAGCTGGAACGCTTTGCCATTTAAATTGCGACTTTTATTGCTATTGGAAATCCATGTGAATAGATATTTGCGAAAAAAAAAATACCAGAATACATATCTGTTATTCATTAGACAATGCGAGTACCTCTCACTGAAATTTATTGCGAAATAATGTCTCTTTAATTTTTCTTTTGAAATGGAACAGAAAGCAATTTCTGGAATAAGCTTATGATGATTATTATTTGTTTAACATTCCACAACAAAATGGATGGCCAAAGTGTAATTCCGAGTCGACTCTGGGAATTATTTCATTTTATTCATTGTTTTTGTTGCCTTGGTTGTGCATTTATAAAGATTTCCTCTCGGTTTTCTCTTCTTCCTTTTATGCGACGGCTTTGGCTCCTATAATTCCGGCAGCTTAGCTGACTTTATGTAGGTTGTATAATATTTAGCTAGTTATTATTCAGTCTGCTGTTTGCCATTATCCAACAGACAACGGTAAGGGAAAAGTTGCTTTATATCATCATTTCTCAGCATTCCGCACTGATTTGCATGTCATGCAGCTCTTGCCTGATGCAAACAGGATGATATGCTAATTGCTCGCACTTTACTTGTCTGAGACAGAGATGCAAATTGCTTTGCAAAACTAATTAGTAAAGTAGACAGCCAAAAGACAACAACTGTTCTTTCGATTAGCACATCTGTTTTCAATTCGATTTAAATGTGTGGAAATGCAAACAACAACAGCAGCTGCTGCTGAGGTTGTGTGGGTGAGCGGATTAGGAGCAGATGTTCACCTAAGCTCATAAGTGGAGTCCCCAGGACATGTTTTTAAGCTTTATTGAAATGCCATTCCATTAGGCATTTGTTGGCTAAAGAGAGGCAAGTAAAAGTGCCAGTCAGATAATTTAAATTAGATTCTGCTCATAGGTTTGCCCCTAAATCAATCGTACATTTAAAGTTGAAAACGTGGTTTTAGCTCGGAAGACAAGTAAAAATTATAGCCTGAAAATCGATATATCGCTATATGGGCATAGGTCGAAACTTCAACTGATCTTCAAAAGCGAAGGCTTTTTAATCATAGTTTTGCCCCTAAATCAATCGTGCATTTAAAGTTGAAAACGAAATCTGAGGTCGGAAGACAAGTAAAAATTATAGCCTGAAAATCGATATATCGGTGTATGGGCATAGGTCGATACTTCAAAATGCCATAACTTCGTCAAAACTCAACTGATTTTAAAAACAGAGGGCTTTTTAATCATAATTTTGCCCCTAAATCAATCGTGCATTTAAAGTTGAAAACGAAATTTGAGGTCGGAAGACAAGTAAAAATTATAGCCTGAAAATCGATATATCGGTGTATGGGCATAGGTCAATACTTCAAAATGCCATAACTTCGTCAAAACTCAACTGATTTTAAAAAGTGAGGGCTTTTTAATCATAGTTTTGCCCCTAAATCAATCGTGCATTTAAAGTTGAAAACGAAATTTTAGATCGGAAGACAAGTAAAAATTACAGCCTGAAAATCTGAATATGGGCATATGGGCATAGGTCGAAACTTCAAAATGCCATAACTTCGTCAAAACTCAACTGATTTTAAAAACAGAGGGCTTTTTAATCATAATTTTGCCCCTAAATCAATCGTGCATTTAAAGTTGAAAACGAAATTTGAGGTCGGAAGACAAGTAAAAATTATAGCCTGAAAATCGATATATCGGTGTATGGGCATAGGTCGATACTTCAAAATGCCATAACTTCGTCAAAACTCAACTGATTTTAAAAAGTGAGGGCTTTTTAATCATAGTTTTGCCCCTAAATCAATCGTGCATTTAAAGTTGAAAACGAAATTTTAGATCGGAAGACAAGTAAAAATTACAGCCTGAAAATCTGAATATGGGCATATGGGCATAGGTCGAAACTTCAAAATGCCATAACTTCGTCAAAACTCAACTGATTTTAAAAAGTGAGGGCTTTTTAATCATAGTTTTGCCCCTAAATCAATCGTGCATTTAAAGTTGAAAACGAAATTTGAGGTCGGAAGACAAGTAAAATTATAGCCTGAAAATCGATATATCGGTGTATGGGCATAGGTCGATACTTCAAAATGCCATAACTTCGTCAAAACTCAACTGATTTTAAAAAGTGAGGGCTTTTTAATCATAATTTTGCCCCTAAATCAATCGTGCATTTAAAGTTGAAAACGAAATTTGAGGTCGGAAGACAAGTAAAAATTATAGCCTGAAAATCGATATATCGCTATATGGGCATAGGTCGAAACTTCAAAATGCCATAACTTCGTCAAAACTCAACTGATTTTAAAAACAGAGGGCTTTTTAATCATAATTTTGCCCCTAAATCAATCGTGCATTTAAAGTTGAAAACGAAATCTGAGGTCGGAAGACAAGTAAAAATTATAGCCTGAAAATCGATATATCGCTATATGGGCATAGGTCGAAACTTCAAAATGCCATAACTTCGTCAAAACTCAACTGATTTTAAAAAGTGAGGGCTTTTTAATCATAGTTTTGCCCCTAAATCAATCGTGCATTTAAAGTTGAAAACGAAATCTGAGGTCGGAAGACAAGTAAAAATTATAGCCTGAAAATCGATATATCGGTGTATGGGCATAGGTCGAAACTTCAAAATGCCATAACTTCGTCAAAACTCAACTGATTTTAAAAAGTGAGGGCTTTTTAATCATAATTTTGCCCCTAGATCAATCGTACATTTAAAGTTGAAAACGAGATTTGAGGTCGGAGCATAAGTAAAAATTCTAGCCTGAAAATCGGCAAATGGGCATATGGGCATAGGTCGATACTTCAAAATGCCATAACTTCGTCAAAACTCTACTGATTTTAAAAAGCGAGGGCTTTTTAATCATAATTTTGCCTCTAAATCAATCGTACATTTAAAGTTGAAAACGTGATTTTAGGTCGGAAGACAAGTAAAAATTATGGCCTGAAAATCGGTGAATAAGCATAGCTCGAAACTTCAACTTGCAAGAAGTTTCGGCTCTAATTGCAGTACTGTCCACAGATATTAAATGCCAATTCCGTTGGTTGCTTCTTCATAAAATATTAAGAGAATTTCTATTCGTTTTTTCTGTATTTTCTCTTCGCTGCTGACATACGCCAAATGCTGCATTTTAGAGAAAATACGCATTTAAGTCTTTAAGCTATATGTCATTAATGATATACTTAATAATTAAAAACTAAACAACAAGAAGACATAAAAATGTTATGCTTATTTCTTACTTTTAAGGACAAGTTTCCCATGGCTTACGCAAAAAACTTTATGCGAAAATATCTCATGACTATTGTGTCCTATTGTTGTTTATAATACACACAAAAAAAAAAAAAAACTTATTTTCTTCTGGTTTTAATGCGGACTACGGGATGATATAAAATTAAATTTATTTTATTAACTTTATGGCGCTTAAAAGTTGTACCCAATTTTTTTATATGTCACAGAACGCATTTGGCATAATAATATCAGATTATATACGCGTCGAGGAACCACTGGCTCTTGTCAGTTGAGAAAAACTTTGCAATTTGCCCAGCAACAACGAATAAACAATAAAAGTTGCCTTTTGCCGGCTTTGAAAACAATCGGCTAAAGAATTTTTTTTGCATTTGTCACTCGATTTTTCTTTATTTTTTTCCAATAAAAAAATCTTGCAAATTAAACGCTCATTGTGTTGCGATACTCCTGCGTCGAATAGTTCAAGAATGTAGAATTAAGGAGTCACAATAAACTTTAAATTAGTTAAGGATCGATTGGTGCCTATACGTGAAACTTATTTATAGGAAGCATATACCTCATATAAAATAAAAAATAAAAAAAAAAACATTCTGAATATAATATGCAAGTATATTAAAATACTTTATTTTAGCTAAATTTCTTTAAATGAGGGAAACGCCAAAGTTGGGAATTTAATAGAAGTTTCTGCAAATTCCCCAGTTGATAACTTAAATTTTTGCAGCTTTCTTACACGTATTTCTGGAATCGCTGTTACAGTCACAATTTATTTCAAATGCAGCACAGAATGCCACGCCCCTAAGCGCCCCACAAGTCATGTCAATTTAGAATTTATCTGCAGCAACAACCGCAGACATTTGAATTTAGCCTTTCTGCTGACAGCAATTTGTTGTACAGCTTTTTATAGTTTTGCGTATTTGGGTTAAGCCAAAAAAGCAGATGAAACTGATTTGTAACTCGATTTGGTTTATTCTTGTATTCAAACACTCAACATTTTACTTTTCTTTAACTGTAATTTTATTTTTATTTTTTACTCGATTTTCTGACAGCATTTCTTATATAGTTTTTTGTTGTCTCTCATTGGAATCTTTGCGTTCCTTGGTTTCCAATTTAATATGCGCATTGTTGAAAATATCTGACAAAATACCAAAGTAAATTTTTGCATATCCTGTTTGTATATTGATTACGCCCCCAAAATCAGGTTTAACTCGGTCACGGTTAAATGAGTTGCCTGCTCTTGGGAATTGTGGCCATGTGCCTGGCATTTTTAAAACTTAGCCCTTAGCGTCACACCAATGACAAGATGGGGGCATGTAATAAACAAGCTCCAACATGATTTTAGCTTATTTACATAAATTACGGCAAATATCCTTTGTCAAAATCCAGCAACATTTTTGCCAATTATATGTGCATATTTCTCGACCCCTTAGTGTGTAGATTTAAGTTATACTAAAAGCAGCTGAGAACATTTACATACAGCATACATAAAGTGTTCCATCTGTGCAAAGTCGTAAAACAATATTAAAAGCTAAAAACAGAAGATTACGAAAAAAAACAAGAATATAAAAAAAAAAAACACTTTGAAAGAGCAGGAAATACCTTAGGGTGATGTTTGATGTGAAAGAAATTCTTGAAATTTACCATATATTAAAAAAGAAGAATGTAGAGTTGTGATTATTTTGATAAATATTACATATAATAACTCATTTCAGATGAGTGAATACGAGATTTTTAAAATTAATTTAAAAAATAAAAGTAAATTGGAGGATAAACTGCTGAGCATTCATTTCAAAATGTGAAGCTGCTTTTTATGGCCGCACATCTTATTTATTATTTTTGCCTTTACAATCTTGCACTCAGTAACATTTTCTTTAATTTGAAAAAATCCAATTGGCAGAGCAGCGAACCGTAAATAACCAGAGTTCAAACAGGAGTCAATGCTTTCTCAGCGTGGGCTAACTTAAAATATATCCAACCTTATGCGGGGTACGCAACCTTATGCGGGGTATGCAAAAAAAAATTACTTACTTGAAATGATGCTGTAAACGCCGAGATGACTTGGTATGTGTACTCCCAGGGATGCCCCTGGGCAGGTCGAAATGGCGTTAACATATACTGGAGGCCAAGCAGTGGCACCAGCAGCAGCGTTGCCCTGCAAAACACAACGGGGATTCACAGAGAGAATGAGCAAAAGAAAAAGACATGTATAGAGCGAGAGAGAGAGAGAGAGAGAGAGAGAGCGACAGAAAGAAAGAGACGGTTGAGAGTATAATAATACTTATACTTGTGTATAATTCGTTGTCGACGAGCGTATTAAAATGCAAGTCAACGCGGCGTATGCGTAATTTTAAATTTAAAATGAAGCAAAACGAAACTTACGAGACGAATAAAACATTAAATAAAAGCGGAGGAAAAACAAGTTTATTACGCATACGCCCCGCGGGCCAGCGTCCTTTTGTGTGGATGCGTTTGTGTGTGCCTACCCAAATTACATATTATTATTGAATTGAAGTCTTTTAAGTTAAGACGTTTGCTTTGTACTCGCTTAACATGGGTCAACTTACCGAAACGCCTGAAGGACGGTGCGAGAAGGTCCGCAGCTGCCCTGAATACTGGCCGGTGCTTTTAGCTTAAGCAGAACGACCCGAACTATGTTGCAGAGGAATAACAAATTGAGGAATATTGAAATGCAGACGGGCACTATCAAAATGTAGTTGAAGTCGGTATCATTCATCCAGCAGCTGAAAGAGACGGAGACGGAGACGGAGACAGAGAGTGAGAGAGCGATATAGGGGTTTTATCATCTAATGAAATGCAAACGAGCTGATTTCACAATTGATTCGATTTTAGTTTGTCAATGCGTTTATATGCGTGTGCACAATCAGTTTAGTACACACACACTCATATATATACACCTGATGACATCATGTTCATGCACTTACTGTAGATTCTCGTCCCGGCTACCAGAGAGTCCGCGAGCCAATCCATATATGCATATAACAATGGCTGGGGAGCACCAGCCGAAGGCAATCAGCCATTTGACCAGCTTGTTCTCCGATATGAAAGCGGACACCAGCACCGTGTGCAGGTAAAAGCCCTCGCACAGCATCCACGAGTAGTTGGTCAGCAGAAAATAGTGTAGGATAATATGCAATGCCACGCAATAGCCCTGAAAAATATCAATTTGTGAGTTGAGTTGCGGATGATGTGTGTGTGTGTGTGTGTGTGTTGCTTTGTGTTTGCTTACCGGACTGAGCTGCACGAGCTCAGAGTTTGGCACCACCACCGTATACCAAATTAGCCACAGCGAACTGTTTGCCGCAAATGAACTAAATAGATTCATGTGCAACGTGATGCGGGCGCACTTGAGGGATCTGTGAAAGAACGACAAACATACTCATTTGCTACTGGCCGGGTTAATAAATTTGTATAAAAGCCACAATTTTAAAAGCTCTGGCTTCTGATTTATATATATACATATTATTGATGAACTCGACAAATTCATCGAGGTCGAATAGGAAACACCCAAGTCCAAAACCAATTCTCATACTGATCCCTGTATGCATATAAATAAATATATTACTGCTGAGTTCGGAGTAGAGCTCACTTGACAATAGCTTTCTTACTTGATCTTATAGTGTTACGCAGTTAAGATAATTTCTCTGATGTTTTGCTTATATATCTAAACATTCTTTGCACAGTTACACATTTACTTAGTCTTGCTTCTGCACAACCCTCTGAATATTTTTGTGCATCCTTTAGTATATTTCTGACTACCCTTACTTTATATAGTATTTGATATATTTTTTGTGTTTTTATTTATTTCTGTAAACAGCTCTTTATATTTTTGTGCATGCTTATCTCTTTTAGTCCCTTTTTTTTATTTATCTACCTTGCGGTTTCTCCAAATAAAAACTCATTTATTTGATTTCACCAATATTGACATACATTTGGTAAAAGCATGTATATGAATTTCCCACGGCACACTGACTGAATGGAGCACAGGGGTTGCCTATGCAAGCACCGTGGTGGGGGTGGGGACTGGGTCGTGGCAGTGTGAAAAGTCAATTTCAATGTCAACAATGACCGCACGTGCTCTCAGTTCCACTATTGAGTGGACGCAGCGCATACAGCGCATATCTGCACCTGTCTGGTGCATTTGTGAAATTTTGACAGAACAAGCTGCATAATGATGAAGTCATGACGGATCGCATCAAATGAATGCATGTCATGCAAATTGGGCACAACTCTTGTTTGTATGCATTGCTCGGAAAGAGCTTTGCACTGATTGCAATGGTCATATTTTCTATTTCATTGGGTTTACATTTAAAAGCAGACAAATATTGAAATTCTAGCAGTTTATGCAAGCTTTACTTAAGCAGTAAGCTGACAGACCAATGAACTGCTTATAATCTTCTTATAATGCGTTGATCTCTTCACTTTATTTATGTTATGTTTTCTTATTTATAGCAAAATGACATAACCCAATTTGGAATGAATTATAATCGTAACATTTCATTTATAATCGTTTGTTGAAATGCAATCAGATGAAGAGCGTATTTAATCATCACACAAATAAAAACAGTTGGTAGACAAAGTGTTATGTCAAATCGTAAATTCTCATCACATTTCTCAATATTATTTGCCGTTTGCACACAATTAAAAATGTTCAGCAGATCCACAGACTCCTCTTTCTGCCTTTCTCTCTGAGCTGATAATAAACCAGCCAAGAGCACTAATTGTGCTGCAGACAAGTGGAAATTAATCGATATCCTGCTTGAAGAAGACACACAATCTAATACTCAGTTGACGTGCGACACAGCCCACGGGAGAGGGGGGCAGTTAGAGGTTGACGGCAAAATAAGAAAGCAAATATTTTCTCATTTCCGACGTGGAGTGTGGCGGATTAAATGGGCGCAATGGTTGGAGTAAGTGGGTGTGCAATGAACAGAAACAAACACACACCCACACATATACTGAGGCAGACACACCCACACATATACACACAGGTTGGCAGTTGATTAGAGCATTTGGCATCTTTGTTTAACAATAAAGTTTGGCGCCGAGCGCACATCATCATAACGCCAAATGGCAAATGTGTCTCATTAGCCACGAGTGGTCTTCATTTACCAATTTGTGTAGTAGATGAGGACAAAGAAGAAGATGGATCATACGTCAAAAGCACAATATTGAATAACTACTCTTAATGAAGACTGCTGCTAATTAATGCAGTGGGTGGGTAACCACAACTCACTTGAAGTAGCCCAAGATGGACAGCGACAGAAGTATGGCCAGTAGCGAGATGGTGTAGCCCACCTCATAAATCAGGTTCACATTGTGATTGCGCTGCAAGATACAAAATACGATCAGAAACCGATGTAGTATAATGTAATTAAATTTAGTATGTTGCTCACTTACCGCCAAATCATCTAAATTCACGCAGGTGGTGTAATTCGACCAGGTTTTGTTGTTAAATGGATGCTTGAACCATTCGCCATCTTCGCCGCACTCCTTGTGCGCATATCCTGCAAATTGCAATTTTGTATTTTAGAGCATGCAATTTGCTGATGTTCATAATTGCTTAAATTTACTCAATTTCCATATTCATAAATCTATTATACATATCAGATTAGTTCTGACGACAAATTGCATTCACTGCTAACTGAAGTGTTAATTGCTAATACGCCATGTAATCAATTTGACCACATCTAATTGCCAGGATGTGGCAAATTGCATTTTGACCATGTGAAATAAATATTATACATATATACCTACGGCCTTACATATTTTATAATTGACTTGTGGCCGGAATGAACCATATTTTAGATTAGGATTAACTTCAATTAACTTTTACACATATCAGTGTTAGTTGAGCAGTGCTTTTCTACAGTGCGCTGAAAGGATGTATTTTTAACTCTCTAAAATGTCATAAGCATAATAATAATACCCAAAAGCTGTTAACCCAACTTTAAATTGATATTGGCCATAAGAACCTGACATTCCCACAAAGTTTACAAGTTGCTGCTGCATGTGAAATGCTTGAGCTGAGTTGAGTTATGCAATTTTCGTGTTACTGTAAAGCTGTTATCCAACTTGTTAAAAGCACCGATTGTGAGACACTTGCAGCGGCAACAAACTATTTTTGGGGCCATTGAAATGGGTTTTTGGTCAATGGGGCAGGAAACGAGTTCAGATGCCAGTGTCGGTCGGAATTTATCAGGTGCCCTCTCGGTCTGTCTGTCTGTCTTTTCCTTTTATTGCCATCAGGCACGCAGTGCCAAGAAATCACGTATACGCTATGTGTGGCCAATAAGTCGCCAGAAAGACAAGGCTACTTCTACACTGGGCCAACATTATTTTAACAACTGCTAAACTAATGCTAAACAACTGCGTGTAACTAAACAAAAAGAGGCTTTAACTCAGCAGTTGGGCAAATTATTTATTAATTTAATAATAGTCAGAGTATTAACAGCATTTAAGTATAGCGTAAGTTTAGTTTATTAATTATTCTCTTGAAAAACGATAGTGCTGGGAACCCAACCACCTGGAAACTGGAAAACCCTTTTCTGCTAACCACGCACTTTTCTGCTTGGCTTTCTAGCCACAAAATCAACTTGAATTGTATTGAATTACTAGATTGGTAGGTTCATGCTTATACATTTCAATCTTAAACTTAAATTAAGGAGAGAAGAAACTTGTTATATTTTTGTTCAGTGTACGGCTGCTGGTGCTGCCAGCGTTAACCACATCCGCCAAGCGGAAGTGCCATAAAAGTTAATGGCGGCACAGTGCAAAGCACATAATCTTGTACAAGTTACAAGCTGGCGACCCCGAGGCGCGGCAGCAGTCTCTGTTTAACCCACAGACTATCGCTGTGAGCCAAAAAAAAAAAGAAAATAAAATACACTCATAAGCCAAATGTAGTGAAAGCAACATTTGCTTATTGTTATTCACAAGCCGACCCCGACCACAAACTGCACCGCCTCCTTGTGGCAGGCGCCTTGTCACATTCCCTATGTTTATTTTTTTCTGTTTTTGGCGCAAGCAATACTCAGAAAATGTCATTCAACTTGTAGGCGTGCCATGTTTTGTTTTATGCAAAATTGACATGCCACAAGACTTATGCCACAAATTGCCTCACAACATAATTATGATTATTTTATGGCTGGCTCTTTGTTCTTCTATCAAATTTGTTGCTGTTTTTTGGTTGTTTTTCTTCTATTTTTTTTTTTTTTTGCATATTCCATTATTGATGTTTTTCTTGCATAAGCAGTTGGCTTCATTTTGCATAATTCATCATTCTTATTGTTTCCAAATTCTGCAAACAAAACCGACAAACAAAAAGTTCGCCAGCTAAAAACAGCAAATACGCTTCGTTAATTTATTTCTCTTAAAGTGCTCGAAACACCAATCCAATTATGTGGAGCGGCGGCCCTCATGAAAGTTTTGCGGTATTTGTTTTTGATAGCGTCAAATGTTTATTATTTTTATCAAAACTGTTTTCAAATTTTGCGAGAGTTCATTATGAATAGATAAATAAATGATAGCCACACTCATAATTTATTTATCTATCGATATTATGCCCAGAGTATAAAATACCAGAGATGCTTAATTAACAAAGTTGAAAATAATTGAAAAATATTTTGCATGGATGCTTTTAGAGGGGCTTACTTTCCCGTCTACGGTGTGTATAAACGTGTCTATGGTTTAGTGACCTCATTTTATAAATTATGTATGTATATTATAGAACAATATATTTTTCAAACTTGTAAAGCGAATTTGTAGATACTTTGAAAACTTCAACAATGCTCAGCGGTGCGATGTTGTTTTTTAATAAAACTTCAGAACGAAACTTTAGTTATTGATTTCCAGCCAACAGAACAAATAAACAGCATTAGCTTCTAAAGCTCAAAGGTATGTGAGTTCAAGAAGAAGAAGAAGAAAAAACCAAATAAGCAGCTGCTGCCAAGGTGCGGAAAAGCCGCTGCTTTATGCCTGAGCACACATCATTATAGACACGCACACACACACGCGCAGAATATGTTCGCGTGTACTTAAAATCAAAGCTGAGCAAATACCGATAAAAAAGAAAATTGATTTGTCAGCGATTTTTAATAACAGCTTAAAAAAAAGAAAAATAATAAAAAAAACACGATTTAAATTTGCATAACTCACAAAGGGGCAGCGGAAACGGAACTGTGGCCTTAGAGTGGCTTACACCAGGGAACGCGGCCAATTAGCAAACCCCACCTGGTTTGCGGTTTATTTTTACATGTGTAAATGTGTGTGCCTGTGTTGCCTGCGGTGCTGTGGGTCTGTGCGTCTTAATGAACGCTCCTATGCAGCATTTCCGTTTCCGTTGTAATCTTGAGCCTGACATTTAACTGCGTTGCTTATTTATAAATTGACTATGTTTTGCGTGTTTGATATTCGGCTTTTGGTTCTCGATTTGGTCTGTTTGTCAAAAGCAGAGTTGGCATGTCTAGCACTCCGGAAAAACAACAACAGTAAATGGCCAAAAAACGGATGTTGCCCTAATGGAGTTCACTTACGCGCCGGATCAAAGCCGGTGATGAAGTCCGGGCACAGTTCATAGGCGGATGTGCCGGCGGCCGTGTCGGGCCAACAGAGCCAGCCGTCAAAAGTACCGGCGCAGTAGGAACCTAAGCGATTAGCAAATCAATTGAATAGTATTTGATATTCAAAGCAAGCAAGTAACAAGTTGGCTTACCTGCCACATGGTGGCTGCTATTCAAACGCGAATCGCATGCGATTCGCAAAGCATCAAAGTCTGGTCCACTTTCTGCTGCGATGTTGCTGCCACTGCTGCCACCGCTGCTGTTGCTACTCTCAGCCATTGCTTGGCTGTGGCATTCAAACCAAATTCCTGCAAAATGAGACGAGAGTGATGCAATTAGTGTTGGCTACCTTTCAATTTGAGAGCAAATGAATTGGCCATTAGTCAGCGCTTAAGGCATAGCTTTTATAATTACCCCCCTCCCCCCTACACACAAACACACAGTCACACCTCAACACACGAATGCATACGTAAATGTTAATAAATGAGTGTGTTTGCTCCTTCGGCTTCACGGCATGTGCGCATCTTTTTCTGTTTTATAGTCCGTTTGAGAATTGAATTTAATTGGTTTTGCGGCCAACGAGTCGAGCACAGTAGTTGCTGTATGTGTTTGTGTGTTTGAGCTTAATGCATGAAAAATTTATTCATTTTCTTATTTTAATGCGATTTTCCGTGCACAGCTGCAGTCAATCGCAATTTTTTTGACGCACCCAAAAGTATGCAATACAATTTAATTTCGAAATGATAATGGAAAAAAGAACGAATTGAATGTATTTAAGTTTTATTTGGAATTTACTTTCACTGGCAGTGTTTTCGAATCACTCATTCATTTAATGTTGCGACAATTTGTATAATTTATTTTTAGTGGCAATTCTGTAGACACAAAGTATAATAAGCTTTTGCAGAGAGGATTCATATATTTATGTTTATTTAATATAGATCATAATGTCTCAACCGCAGAAAGTTGAGATGGTTTCATTTTTAGTTCAACATTTGCCAAATCTGCATTTTCTGCTTCTCAAACTTCTAACACCAAGAAGAGTTGAATTGAAGAATTAAAAATATAAATATTCATATAAAGAGAATTCCAAAAATTGTATGTCGACTGTTGACAACTTTCATAAAATTCCATTCACATAATACAATTGTCGACTGTGGAATTTAATTTCACTTGCATATTGTTCAAAAACATGCAACTAGCCAACATGTAAAAAGTTTGTCCCACTGACAACTCTCTGCAGACCATTCTCTGTGTCGTGCTGGGTAAATATGCGCAGCACGAAACCTGCTCTGTACTGGTATTGGAGTGCTCTACAAAGCTCCTGGTGCGTTTAGACAGATAAGAGTAACAACAGCAGTAAAATCAGCAGCTGGTAACGGATCAAATAGCCCGAAACAAAGAAAATCCATGTTTTCAACGGTTAGCAGCAAGAAGCACAGATTTTTAAGCGTGTGCGTGGCTGGGAACATGGAGCTGAGATAGAATAAATGCCAGATATACCTGGTGATATTTATATTTTATACAATTCCATGCATGAGTGCATACACACACACATAGTTGCTGGTTCTTTTATTGTTCAGTTAAATTGCAGAGTTACAACAAAAGCTCGAATGTGTGAAAGGAAGTGAATTGCTGAACGTAGAAACTAGGTGTGGTGGAATATTTGTTAAAGGGCAGGGGGTTGCTTAATGGCAAACGCTGTTGCATTTGTATGCTTAGCACTCGATATACCTAAAACTGAAAGCGTTTTACAACTGTTGCTTTTGCTGCGATAAGGATAGCATTGCATGTTTATGTATTTATTATTGGTGGTACGCACCGTCGCAGCTAAAGCTGAGCCGACAAATTTGGTTATTAACTGGCATTAGCCATAAAAGTGTTGGCAATTTGCTGAAGGCTGGATACGGAGTGGTCTGCATTGCAGGCTGGCAACACTTAAATTTTACGAGTCCAAGGCGACAAACTGAAGACACTTTGCGACGCAGTGAAATAGGCTAAAGCTGCTTTGGGTTGGGCTAAGCAGTTGGCCAAAAGAGTGGGAACTAAAGAGGTGTGCTTTAAGACACCATTAGGCGGGCTCCTTGCCAATCTTAATCTAAAAGTTGAGCTATTGATGGAAACATACGTTAGATGCCTCCACAATATATCGTAGCATACTTTTTGGGGCTGTCACTTTTCGAAGTGTTTACGAGTCTAGTTGAGATAAGAGAGGAGTGGCAGGCTGGCGGGTGGGCGTGCCAAAGCGTTCTGTGCTAATAAAAATATTTTTACGAGAGTACACAGGCCACACGCAAGGCAATAACAGAAATTAGCAATAAAAAATGCCAAGGCTGGAGTGTGTGGCAAAGAAGCTCATCAGCTCAAGGCACATAGCTAAAATTGCGTGTATGTGTTGCAGAAGGCGCGGCACGGGGAATGCGTCAAGTCGACACATAAAACAGCAAATGTACTTGTATTTGGGTTTGAGTTACATTTGTCGGAATTCTATTTATATTTTGCGCAACAACCCCACCTCCTCGCCACAATTTTTACAGTTCACGTCGCATAGTTGAAAACAGTGTTGAAAATCTTTCTATGTGCCACAAAAGGCAAATTGCAGCACATATTAAAAAGTGAGGGAGGCATATAAAATTCGTTGGCCTTTGACCTGCATTCGCATGCCAGCCATTTTTGATATGCTTTCTTTTTTGCACCCAACTTTTATGACAACATCGCGCACTTCCACTATATGCCCACGTAACGTATGAGTAATGAAAATTCTCGCATATATCTTTGGTTTCTTTGATGGGCGTGCGAGTGTGTAATCTCTGTGTGTGTTATTTTCAATTCGTTGGCTGTCAAAACTTTCAATATCAATGTATAGTTTATGGCAAGTTCTTCAACAGCTCGAGTATTTTTTCATTTAGAAATAAATCAAATTCACTTCCAATTTATTGGCTACATAAATAATAAATGTTCGGCCCTGAATTTCCTTTGCTTTTCACAAAGCATTGCCATTATTTTTTATATGTACAAAAAATGCGTAAGCTTCCATAAATAAACAATTCAGCACTTTTTACGCCTCCATTAAATGCAATTAAAAAAAAACATTAATTTCAGATCTTGTGTGTTTTTCAACAAGCTTAAAATCCGAGTGTCTGCAGAGTCTTGTACAGACGTATGGAAATACTTGGCTAATTTTTTCTTTCTGTTCTGCCTACGAAAGACAAAATACATTTTTTATCTACTCTACACTTCGCTTTATATTTATTTATTTAACATAGCTTATGCATTCCACAATGGTCAAATAAGAATCATTTTAAAAATGTAATCAACCATTGTTAATTTATTTATTATATCTATATTTATTATATATTACGAGAGTTAGGCGATTAAGTATTTTGTCTATTAAATATGTATTTATATATTATTTTTGCCAAGTGGTAAGTTATTTCTCTGGCTTAAAGTTTAAGTTAATGTAAGGGTATTTAATGTACGACGTTCACAAGAATTGCAATTTTTCTTGTTTATTTGCGCACATTTGTTTTAATGCAAGCTTTTATTCCTTTTAAATGGATTGAAACAACTGTCATACAGTGTCGAACCTGGGATTTGTCCAGTGAAAATATTACAGCGGCAACAATTTCTATATTTTGCTTCGTATTGTTTGTTTTTGTAGCTCAGCATTGGACACACTATTTGTAGCTGGAATTGAACAGCTGATGGCATATTTAATACGTGGATTTCGAATAACCAAACTAAGTAACTAAACTAAGTTTTCAGTTTATGTTCTTCTGCAAAAGATTAAACCAACAACTGCTGGAATTGCATTTAAATTACAATTCAGTCAAAGTTGTATTGAAAAATAACAGAAAACTTTTTAATTTTGACAAGTAATTTGAAATGCAAAATTATTTTATTTTCAACAGAGTTAGATGAATTAGTTCAACTTTGTTGTTTATTGATAACAAAGTTAAATCAATTCATATATTTATCAAGTCAACTTTATGAATATCGTAGTAACTATTTGAATTTAAATTTTCTGCTCAAATTAAATTCATTTTGTACTCATAAATCACTGAGCGTCATTTGCAAAAAATCTATCATTATTACTCATACGCATCAAAAGGGAAATTCCGTTTGTCAGTCTGGCAGCGGCATATTTATCAAGCCGTATGTCATAAAACATACGCACGCTTAAGTTCACAAGCCCAAAGTCGTTTAAATGTGATTCTCAGCTGTCAGTTGCCATGGCACAGTATTTGTATCATTTTGAAAGCGTGCTGCTGATTTATATGGTGGTGTTTTTTGAGGGCACACAAAGTAGCTAATATATCACTTTAAATGCGAGCAGTAAATATGAATCAGCTTATATACTAGCCACAGGACATGTCTCTCTGTGCAACAGTCGTTTTACACCCGGTCAATTCATTGCTACAGCAGCAATAGCTACAGCCACAATACGCTGCTTATACATATGTCCGGAGCTCAGTCGAGGATTACGCCTAACGAGACTCCAGCTATTTGCCCGGAGCAAATAGCTCGACCAGCTGCTCTGCCAATATTGTTAAAAATCTGTTATTCTTTGCTTCACATTACTTAGCACATGTGTCTTGTTGTCTTTTATTTTTATATTTATATTTATATTTATATTTATATTTATATTTAGCTTGCTTCCGCCACTGTTAAGAACTACGTTAAGAACACAAGCAGCATAATTTATAAAGATAATAACGAGCAGCTCAAGCAACTTAACGTCGAAGTTTTACTACGTTAAAGGTCAAAGATGCAGCCTTTAAGCTAAACTATTCAGCATCGCTCAAAGGCAGCCGGGTTGCACGTTGCATCGTGCATGATGCAGGGTGCAGATTGAAGGGTAAATGCTGTAGGCGTATGCGGGACAAGCTTGTGGTTTGCTTTGTGCCACATTCATGCTTTGTGGATGCCACAATTTACTGTGCCGCCGCCTACTCTTTCAGTTTTACACTCTGATCCCGATAAGCAAAGAGTATATTGGCATTGTGCAATATTTGCCATTCTCTCCATTTCAATTTGAGGTTAGAGAAACTTGGAATGCACCTTAATCAAAGTGATAAGCCAGACTTAGATATTTACCACTAAATGAATCCTATTTTTTGCCCAGAGTTTTACAGGCTACGTTACTAAATGCTTGAAAAGTTTCGCTGGTTTCTTACATGTTTGTCTTGTTTAATTAGAGTCCCATGAGTCTTGTGGCTCTGAAGCAATTTTAGTATTGCTCGTTTCACACTGAGAGTGGCATTGGTGTATTCCTGAGTCGGATACTTTTAACTGCAACGCTTTTACATATTAACTGACAGCCTTTGGTCCGAGCAAAGTAAAAGCTCATATTCTACGTGCCTTAGGTCTGGTTTTTTACGTTGCTGCGGTTCGTTTGAGGACATTCATTGTCGCGCATACGCCTTGTGGTGTGAGTGGTTAGAAACAAGGTTCATCGCTTCCCGCTTAACTAGCTGGTAAGTTTTTGGTTTACGTTTTTTCTGTTTGCTTTTCAAAATGAAATACGTGCCACACGTGTTAAATGTGGCTTTTACATACATTTCGCTCTATAGCGGGCAACAATTGCACAATTTGACAAAACGCTGGCAGATAGCGAGAGTGAGAGAAATTTGCATATGTTGCCTCACACAAGATGTGGCACTTTGTGCGTGTGCATGTGTGTGTGTGTGTGTGTGTGTATTGTTTGAGCTGTTCTCATTTTTGCTTTGCCTTGCCAAAGCTTTTTGTTCCTTTTAATTGCCGCGCTGTTGTTAAGTCGACAGTCTTAAAGATACAGATACAGCTACTGATTCAAACACAGATACTGTTATGCATACATAGCAGCTGCTCAACCTGTTTGTCCTGCCAGAGATATAATTTACAATGCGACTTTGCCAAGAACCAATCCTCTTCCACTTCGAGTTCCCTTTGCCATCTTTGCTTTTTGTTGGCAAGTTTTCAAGCTGAAAAATAAGTTAGCGATTGCACATACTTATTTGTACTTAAACGTACTCTGATTTTTGGCAACTTTTGTCGAGTGTCGAGTGGGGATCTTCCCTTGGGAATTGTTTGTTTTTACGGGGCCTAGATAAAGTTAAGGCCTGACAAAGCTGTGGCAGCTTAACTTAAGTACAGACAACTTGACTACGGGCTTTTAGCGAAAACCATTCGCATTTAATTCGATTGTTCTCTTGACAAGGGTTGTTTCTGAAGTACACCAAATAAAATATATTCGACGTTTGGAAAACGTAACTTAAATTATCAATTAAATTGTCTCTTGAATGGATTTGAAGCACCAATATTTTCAGAATATTTGCTTTAGTCTTAATCGTTATATTTATTTAATTACTTATAGACTTGACTTATAGACAGAACAAATACTTTTGTTACTCATCTCGTCATATGCAATTTATCATATATTTGGCTGGCTTTCATTTCCATTCCTGCGTCCTTTATTCCTAATTCGATTTTGGACTTAAGAATTTCCCAAATTAATGCAAAATCCATCCAAATTACTTGAACTTTCGTCTGTTGATTAAATATTTTTCACTCACTCGCCTTGCCACATCCGATCGTTGGCTGGATTTTGGAGTCAATTCATAATAACAATATTTGACAGCTGTTGGCTAACGGAACGAATAAGCCACAACCACACACGCACACACAGACACACGTTTACACCTCACACCACAAACACCCATGCTGAATGAGCAATTCAAGGAGGTCTCAAACAGCACACGCACTTTTCCGCATATCAGCAATTTTCAGCACGTTTCGTTGGGTTTTGTTTAAAATACTTTTACAATTGACTTCTTGCCACTTGTGGGGGGAGGTTCAGGTTTCAGCCATATCGGCAGTTGTTCTCAACAACACACAGAAAAATACATACAAACACATTTGAGGCGTTGACTGAAATTGCTGTCTACCCCACCCATCGATGACTTTGACCCTGACCCTGGGCAACCGGGTCCCGTCTGGCAATCAGCATGCTTAATGGGAATGAAAGTCAGTTTGAATTTCGTAAGCATTACTTTTCAATTCATTTCTCCTCCGTAACTGGGTGCAATTTCCTTTTGCCTCTTTAGACAATTGCCGCTCAATTCATATGGAAATATACTTTGCTGTTTATTGTCTCGCCCGATAAGGGGTCGTGGTGGATGCTAATGCCGCTATTTGTGTATCATCATAATGAAGTGTTATGGCCTCAATATCTGTACAATAGTCGCATGTCCGCCATCTGTCGTTTTCCATAATTCTCAACAATATTTGTACAACAAGTAAAAGTTTACTTGCAAAAGTCGAAAAGCTGCGGCTTTTGTCCAGTGTTTTGTTTACTTGTTGCTGCTTGAACTTTTTATTGGCTTTTGTTAAATTTCAATTTATTTGTTATTTATGGCGATTTGATTTCCTTTAAATTGCCGACATCTCTCTCAAGGCACTCACTTTGCCCGTTCCCAGGCATTTAAAGTTATAAAGTTATGTATATGATGTAAGAATTCATAAATAAGTATATTGTGTGGCAAGTAAATAGCCAATTGAGAATTTTTGAGTGCTTTTATCAATTGTTCAGCTTTAATTCAGTATAAATAATTTGGGTGCGGCATGTTGAACGTTTTTAAGCCGGTTGAATATACTTCAGAATATATCTTTTAATATTTTCAAAAGCAAAAAATATAAAAAACATTGAATAAAAGGGTTAACTATAATGATATCACAACTGTCATTAACTGTTCGACTTTTTGTATGACTTTATTTTTGAACATGATTTATATTTTTTCTTCTATTACTTTACTCTTGTAGAGAGTATTATAATTTTGTAATACAATTTTGTGCTCAAATGTTAAAATAAATTTATTTGGAATAAAATTTTTTGAAACGGAAAGAATAAATATAAAATAAACATAACAATATTTCTAACTCGGGATTAAAATTTGGATGTCAGCATATAAACTCCGCTCTACAAGGGTATGTTATATTCGGCGTGCTAAAAAACCAGCTGTTTTTTCTTTTGAACTAACATTTTATTTATCTTCTCGCGTTAAACAATTTAACTATCGAACTCGAAGTTTTCGCACCCCTTTGATTGGACATAAATTGCTTGTGTAATTGCTTTTGTAAACTTTTAATTAAAATCAAAAGATTTACGCGAAAAGTTGAAAAAAAAAATAATTGCATTAATTGACAGCAGTCAACAAAAGCCAGGACAAGTGCTCAATTGCATCGCGTCGAATAGGGATTTAAATTTTAATTAAGCCCAGCAAAGCTTGCGACAGCAGATACAAAAGTATTTTCTTAGATTCAGTGTTACAGATACGCAGAGCTTGAGCTTGGCACGTGCCCCAGATTAAAGTTCAGTGCACTGCATATTTATGGTGTAAAACTTTCTATCAGTTGTGCTCGAGAGGTGGCCAGCTTTGGCAAACAACTTTGGTAAGTGTATTAGCCAAGCTGAAGCTATTGAAGTAGCCAACGTTGACTTAATTAATTTAGTTGTGTATGAAATCTAATTTTTGTGGTCCCATACACCATGTGCATAGGCGTTGATCAAATGACTCTCTTTTCGTTGTGATAAGATGTGTTACAGTTATATAAGTAAAAGTATTTTCTGTGATTCCTTTTAACTACACACACAAAAGCACTTGACTAACATTTTGAGATTAGAAATATTTACAAGTTATGAAATATTTTCAATTGAAATTAGTTCTTATTGTAAAACTTGATATGCCACTTAAACTTGGCACATCTAACGAAACAGCAAATATAAATTTAAGCATTGTAAATGTCCAGATTTAGAATCAAAATAATTAATAAAAATAACTAATGTTACAAATATTTTTCAGTATGAGAAGCGAAAGAAAATAGATTTGTTTTAGCTGTTTAAAATATATAAAAATTTAGGTACGCAGAAAAGTTAATAGATTTTTTTATGCCTGTGTTGAACACATTTATGTTGGATAGTAATTATTTAAATAAAATTTACTTTCTTTATATTATGTAAATGCCCATTAAGGGCTTTCAGTATATGATTAAAGGGTATCTGACAGTCGTGCTTTCTCATTTAGTATTCAGTTATTTATGCAAGCTCTTTTCTTAGTGCTTTGTGTGGACATTTAATTAGTAGCTGCGCTTGACAACACAACCGGAAAAGAAACAAAAATAACATGAGCATAAATCGCAGCACAACAACAAACAAATGAGTGTGTGGTTGTGTGTGTGTGTGTTGAACACAAATGTATCTGTCGGATATAATCACAAGCTCATTACAAGGCATGTATTCGTTATAGTACCTTTGTTCTGTTCTGTGGGCTGTGCCCTAAACCAGTTGCCCGCGTGTCCAGCGAGTGGAACGCATTATGTTGTGCCTGGCATTTTGGCTTATCTGATTTGCCTTTTGCCTTTTTGCCTGTTTGGCCGCTGGCCAATTGAATTTCAGTTTCATTTATGCTTTGAACCTTTGTTGTTGTGCGCTGCTATCTCTGAGATACATTCTGATAATTCTGATTGCTCGCCGGGCTGCCAATTAAAATGACGTTCACGATTTGGTTGTAAAGATATCCCGTTGCCGCTGCTACTGCTGCTGTGCCGGCTAATTCAATAAGCTTGGAAAATGTATGGACCATTAAATGCCAACTGTTTCGCAGCATTAAGAATAACAATCGTTGTAATTGATAGACTAGGAAATGCCCTGTAAAAAGGTGTGCAGTTCTTTGAGCAGCAACTTGCTTTTAGTTGCATTTTCGATTTTAATTTTAAAGATTGTAAGGCAAATATGAGCTCTATTTGAGTGGGTGAAGAAAGCAACTTTCCTTTTAGGATTTTCTTATTTATTTATAATGTCATTAATTGTAATTAAGATACATTTCAGCCAGTAGCTGTATAATATGGTAAGGCACATAGTATAATTTGAATATAGCCTCTCTACACATTCAAAAGCGAGCTTCAAAATGCACTCGTATAAATCAGCTAATTTTATCTGGTGTGCAGTTTTTTGATGAATATAACCATTAGGCAAAAGCCAAAAGCACTCTGTGGCAGGCCGCAACAATATGCGAATTTCTCCATTTCACTCATGAATTAAGCAGCACAGAAAGGAGCCCGTGCCACTACTGACGATAAGCCGAAGCATTTTGAGCTGCAACAGCAGCAGCTGTAGTTGCATTGTGTGCTGCATTATTTTACATGATTCATGTTGCATGCGCACCGAATTGGGTTAACTAAATGCAACATTTGAACCCACTTGCAAATGCATAACAATTTTTCGATTGGTTGCTTCTTAAGCAAAGACGGCAACTTCTGTCTGAATAATCGCTTCATCTACAGTTGAAATTTAAATTTGCTTGTGGGATTTTATGTTTATTAGTTATTAGCATTTTAATTCTAAAATATAAATGAAGCTGAAACTATAAAGCTCTGGTCTAAATTAGTTCAACCGAAGACTAAAAAAATAATATTTTTATTACGGAAAACCTATCAATCCCATAATTTGCTTGCAACTTTTGAAATAAAAATAATAATATCAGAACTATTTATGGCTTTAATTTTATCCCTCGACGTTCGATTGCACAGATTTTTAAGTTAAGGCTCGTATTTTTTTTAAAGAACACATACATTGAATGTGAATTTTACTTATGACTACACTTTATGAGCTGTAAAGCTGTGCGCCATTCAATGATCGATTTAGATAATAGCTTGATAGAAGCTCAGATTTTCCAGTCAGTTTCCATAGGTTGTTAATATTTATGAGTTATTTCGACAGCGCACACGAGCCATAAATATTCATGAAAAATCAATATAATATACATTATCTATAAAGGGTTTTTTTTTCGCAACTTTTTCATTGCTGTATTGTAACCATTAGCGAATTAAAGAAATGCTCTCGAGATGAAGACGTGATGCTCGCAGCTCACTTCAAACATCTCACTCTGAAACGTCTTATCTGCGGCAAGGGTCCTCATAAAATTAACAAAAAAAAAAAGGACAACGCCAAATGGCCGCCGTATTTGGAGGGCGAAGGGTGTGGAGGATACTACAAGGACGCCCACTTAATGCGCGCAGAGGCGTTAAAAGAAAGTGTGCAGCAATGAAATTCAGCCGTTGAATTACGTAGATGCTTGTATTCGCTCTATAAATATTCATCTGGGTGTGTGCGTGTGTGCGTGTTGGGGCTACGGGTATCTTAATTACCTGCAATATTGCAGCCACAAAAGATGCCCAGCACAATGGGTAGGCAACAAAAGGCAAAAAAAAAGGCAAAAAAAGGGGGCTACAAAAGCCTTTGGGAAAATGGCAGCCTCAACAACTTCAATTAAGCGTTTTAATTTTCAGTAGCTGGTAACCGTTGCCGCTACAAAGCGAATCTACAGAATGCTAGGATTTTGTGGCTTTTAAATTTTTTGATGTTGCCTGCTCATCTTGGCCAAGTGTGAGTGGGCTGACCGCAATACTAATAGATATAATAGGCAGTAATTTAGCATAAATTGGGTTGACGCCTTTCGGATTTAAAAGCAGGACACTCCACATAATTGCTTCTTATGCATATTTAAACAAAAGCCGGACGAATTTAATTAAAAGTCTCCAAAAAAGATGAGGGCTTTTGGCTTCCCTCAAGCGAACAAATTTTATGCGCCAGCACGAATCCAAACCTACAACTTATAATATTGGTTGTGTGTACTCGCATTTAGAGCTAAAGATCCTTAGTTGTGTGGCAAGAAGAACAAAAGCCAATTGTTGTGCCACGTCCCAGCCCCCACCTACTCAGCTAAACAAAGTAGCGCCTAACAAAGTTGATGGCTACTATAAATAACATAAGTAAACAGCGTACTGATTTGATTGCTATTGCGTGCACTGTGCGTCCAAATGGATATCAACTGAATATCAATATACAAAGGCACAAAAACAATCCACAAAACACAACCTGAACCACAATGCAGCCACCGCTTGGTCCTCATTAAATGTGTCTGAGTGACAGGGCACAGCCAGCACGTGTGGATGGAGATTTGTAAAGGCATTTACAAATGGTCTGGGTCATTTAGATAGACAGACGACAGCAGACATAGGTCAACATGGCGTATGAGGATTGTGAGCTTCCATCTGCCATCTGCTCAGTTGCTCAATTTGTTCTTGTCCGTCCGCTTGTCCCCATGCCCGTCGCCCCTTAAGTGTGGTTATGAAACACTTTGCATTATATATGAGACCTCCGTCTCGGCCTCAAAGTCATTAACTGACATTTCGTACTGTGTGAAGAAATCCTGAAAGAGATATGGCTACTTAATTTGATTGACTGCCAGTTACCCTGCAATTACTTTTATAATGTGAACTTTTACCAAAAGATAAACTATCTAACAACATTTATTTATTATATCGGCCGTTTCTGAATGTTTACTAAACGGCTTTGTGCTGCACGGACTAGATTAAGGGATTATTCATTTTTATATATGTACTACAATAAATTTCGAGTCCCGTCGGGAAGCGTGTTCAGGGAGAGGTGCACAGCGTCCATCTAGACAGCTGTGGAGTTTAAAACTAATTTCAATGTTTGTATTTATTATAAAATATATTTCTTACTATTTATGACTACTCTCAGAAAATATGTAAGAATTTCTGATGTCTCTAACCATAAATACAAATAAAGTCATCAGGTCTTTTAGGATATTTTAGTGAGGTACTAATATACCCCATATGCTCACTTTTTACAGTGTGTATTTAAAGGCTTTAGCACATTAACAGCAGCTGTCGTCGACAGTTCTGCGGCTTTAAGTTTGCTGCTCCCTTTGTGGTAAACACATTTTTACCGTACGCAATAACCAGGTCAAAATCAAAATTAATTCTAAACTCTGTCGGGAAACAGGAAATGATGCGTTAAAATCCCAACTCTGCCTGGAATTTGCACACATGGCCAAATGTGTTTGGCTAATTGAAAGAAATTTGTGTGGCAAAGGTTTGTGTTGGTTTTAACTAATGTTGCAGCACATTTGATTAACGCATTTTTTCTTTGCTCGACAACTTACTAGCGGCTGTTGGCCTGGCTAAACGTCAATTAACAAACAACAGCTAACAAAGTTCGAAGGGTAGCGAATAAAGAAATTAAATTTCTCAACATTGTCGTTGTTATTTCGAGTTAAAAACTCAAATTAAAATTTGTGTCAAACATTTCACTTTCGCCACTGACAGTTTTAATTAAGCCTCATGCACTTTTTAATTGCACCCAACAGCTAAAGGGGAGCATCGAGGGAAGCGGAGGAGGTAAGCTGACTAGATGTGTGGGTGCATTTTGTTGTGGGCCCATCTCTAATGCAATTTTCATGTTGTCTGCCTTTGACTTGCATGTTGAATGCACACGCACACACAAGCTGCCGCTGCTGTTGTTGCTGCCACAAATGCGTTTATTTATGCCACGCGCCGGTGTCTCAGTTGGAACGCTGCCACATGTGCCGCAACAATTCAACACAGCTAGCATGCAAGAACGCATAAATATTACGCATACGCCACATAGTGTCGCCAGATTGGCAAAAACACTAACCTGATTTACACATTCAAATGGAAAAGAGCCAAGGAACCCAAACATACTGAAATGTCTTCATTTGCATTCGGCTTACGATTGGCTTTTGCCTTAGATTTTACTCAGTGGCATTGAGGCAAATGACTTTTGCAGCATTCAAGACAAAAGGCCAATCAGCACACATAAGGCAAACATGGAGCACTTCCCCTTGGCTATAGCTCGTGTTTAGCATTCATGGGAATATAATGCTGTCATTCTCAAAAAGGCCAATCATTTAGGATCTATGACTATGCATATTGAAATGGAATATATTAAAATGTCGCCGTATATTGATTATCGTATTATTCTGCTTGGCTCTTAGCCGTTGGCTATTCTGTATTTGCATAGAACAGCATTTTGACATTGTATAATCGAAAAGCAATCAAATTATTTATCTAAAATAATATTTGCGCTGTCTCACATTTGTGATTGAAGTTTAATATTAATGTACACTTTATACAAACTATACTACTTAATTTATGATTTACATTTTCGAAATTCTACGCTTTTAATATCAACGAAATAAATGTTATATATAATTAAAAATTAACATTATAAAATGAAAAATTAAATAAAAGGCATATGCCTAATAAGCTGTCTCTCACTGTATATATATATATATATATGTATATACTAAACATATATCTACTATATATAACATATGTATATCTAAAATTCAACACTTTTTGATTAAGTTCGAAGATAGTTTCCATATTGACGCATTTCTTTGCACACCCCTTCTCAAACACACAGAGACACGTCCCACACACAAGACACGCATCATTTAATTGCAATTCTGCAAGCCAAAATTTGCAGTTAGTGTTGTTGTTGCTGCTGTTGTTGTTGTTGTCATTGTAGTTTTTGGAGCCGTGCCCAGAAGAGAGACTGCGTGGGGATTTCTGTAAAATTCAAATGACATTTTGCTTTTGCTTTTGGCGCTATTTTGATTAGCAGCTGTCAACGACTGCAGCTAAAATGTCGAATAATGTTTGACGCGGCACTTCCGGTAAACGGCAAGCATTTAGAGACTTGATAAGGCCATCAATTTATGTGTGTGTGTGTGTGCATTTATGTGTGAATGTGTCACACATTCATCGCTTGATGTGTCAATCAACGACTTTGGGGCGGCAACATATTTAGTAAATGTCGCGCTGGAGCTTAACGCATTTGTGGCGGCTTCCTCTGCTGCTGCTAATGGCAACAAGTGGTTGACTTGGTGTGGAACGAGCATTGTGTATTTAAGTGCGAGGGGTGCGTGGGGTGCGAGGGTGGGGTGCAAAGCGCGCTGCTTGGCAATTTGCGTGTGATTTATGGGCTTGCCATCCGTGACATGTAAAACATGGTTGCTTGAGAAAGTGGCAAATTCAAGTGCCACCCTTTCGTCCCTGTCGTTCTAAGAGCCGCGTGACTTTATCTAAAGAGCATATCTGTGTTTGTTGATAAAAGATGTTGCAAATCATCTTTTCGCATCTGATGCAGAGCAGAAGGTTAAGCAAGAGCAAGAGTGCTCTAATCAACTGTGCTCAACTCCAAGATACCCTTCTTAATAAGTAGTCATCAAAATATATATGAAAAAGTTAATAGTTTTAAAAATAAATAACAAATAATTTCAAATTCCTTATTCTATTTTTTAAATTACTTCTTTTGAAATTATAAAAAAATATATAAATAATATCTGCTTAAAATTTGGAGACAGCAAAATTAATTTATCTTATCTTATCGTACTTATATTTTTCATTTAGCGTTTTAAATTGTCGTACTTATAAAATCTTTATAGTATTTGTATTCAGTGCAAAATATATATATATATATATATATATATATATTAATATTATATTTATATTAATAATATGCTCTGCTTGCCAAATGTGATATTTGCAAAACTGTGGGATACCTATGCAGGATATTACAAAACGGATGTGGCCACCAGGGCGGCGACAAAGCGCAAACAACGTGGCAACAGGTGTTTGGTGACCAGCTAACATGTGCTGCTATCGTGCCACAGTCGGGCGCAGCGAACACTGTTATTTATGGCCAACACCGGTCTAGGCCAGGTTGGCGACAGGCAGCGCAATTCCGTGCGGATCCTACTGAGCGCGAGCGCACATGGCAATTGATTAATGCCTATGCCACGGCCTGAGGAACGCCAAACAAAAGCATGGCAGCAGCAAGAGACTGGGAAGGGGGGTGCGGATGGCTTGGTTGTTGTTAGGCAGGCTGCTTCTATGGTTTGCTTTGGCAAAAACCAGTTGACGGGCTTTGGTTTATCAAAAGATGCGGCACGTGTGACATGTGCAGTTTTTGGCGTTGCGCTTTTCTGCAGTTTGTTGCTTGTTGGTTGTTGGTTGTTTGTTGTGTGCTCGGTTGTTTCGTTAGCGCTGACAGGCTGCTCAAAAGGTGAGCTGTCAGCGGGATCACGCTGCCGCTATTGCCACGAGGCAGCATCACAAGGTCTGTGGCCCCTCAAAGCAATGCCCGCATAGCCAGTGGCCTGTCAAAGGCAGATGCAAAATACAGCAAACAAAATAATGGAAAAAAAGTTTGTCGAAAATTACTTTCCAAGCTATGGAAAAGTCATGCATAAGATTCGCCAGTTTCCCTGACATATTCCGCACGACTTTCATGTTAGAAATAAAAGCTATCATTTGCAATATGATATATGGTAAGGTTATTTTTTCTTTTAGAGTGCCTGACTGGGGGACACCCTGTATTTAATGTACGTTTGATTTGTCATACAGAAAAATAATGAGATTGTACTTCTTAAAATATATTTAAAAGATAATAAAGCAAATAATAGGTAAGTTGCTAGAGTTTCTTGACGCAATTATACATTAAACTATTCTGATTATATTACTTAAGATTTAATTATATCAATTGCCATAGAATTAGTTGTCAATTAGCTCTGAAGTTGCTATTGGGTGCCGATGGAGTAGCCTGACTATAAATGCAAGAGATTCCTATTGAAGAGTAGTTGTCTTGGGCAGCGGAATGTTGGCGATTGCTGGAAATGGTCAAGGCATGGCATTTTTCTCTGTCTGTGACTGGAAATGGCACTCGAACCGGGACTGCGACTCGGACTGGGACTGGGACTGGCTCTGTCGCTGTCTCTGGCCTCTTCCATCAGCTTTAAGTTTTGCGGCACAGCAGCTGGTTTGTCTTTGAAATGTTTAGCGGAGCAGACAAATAAGTTGATTGTCTTGTGCTGAAGCTGGCACGTAAATGATACTGACAGCAGCGCAGACAGGAGGCAAAAACAGAGACAGGGCCAGATTGCGATTGCTGTCCATCCCAGCGTCAGCATCGACTCCAAACTTAATTTCTACATTTGCTGACACGATAATATCAACAGCAACAGAAGGCGCTGTCAAACTGAATTTGCTTCGGTTGTTGAGTGGGTAAAACTGGTAACAGTAGCCAGTATCCAGTAGCCACTCGGAATACAGCTCATCTTCGCTCAAGGAAGGGGCGTGGCAGCGGTTGAAGCTAAGGCCTATTCCTGGACATCGATTCCATTAGACGCTTTTAGTGCTTGTTAAATTCCAATTAACAACTTTTTCTGCCAGTTCGGCTGATTGGCGACTTGCAGCGCTGCCTTTTAAAGGCGTGACAGGGTCTACTCTGCAGTCTCCCCGCTCCCCCTCCTCTGCCCCACTCTTCCCCTCGCTGTCATGTTGTGCGTTAATTGAACCCGCACACAGTTGGCCATGTAAGAGCTCACATTAGTTGTGTGGTTTGTTTACCTGGCTGTCAGTTAGCCAGTCCACCTGTTTGTTTGTCTGTCTGTCACGCAACTGTTGCACGTAGCACGTTGTCCATTTTAACAGAAACCTGCCCCATCTTTGGGTGACTCAGCGAGACGCGCGCGCATTTTGTTAGCGTTAACGTTTTTTTTTGTTTGCTTTAGCAAAGAAAATGGAAAACATTGTAATTTTTAATGACTGCAAATAACAATTAATATTAAATTTAATTTGCGGTTTTAGCTTTAGCTGTAGACAGCCAACGCATCTGCGATGACGTTGACGAATAATATTAATACGCTCCACTCCTCCCGCCCCTTACCCTTACACTTTTCCCATTTAGGCCCGTCCATCAACATGAAAATTGATTGAACTTGTGTTTAGTTCGGCGCACAATTCAATTTCAATCAACAGAAGCAAAAGCAATTTTTTCGCGCCTTTTTTATTGGTTGTTTATTTTTATTTTATTTTTTTTTGCTTACTGCCGGAGAGGGGGTGTACAACATTTTCAATCCAACAATCGAAAATGCGGTTTTGATGTCTAAGGCCTAAAATAGATTGGGCTATTGCAATTAATTGGAAATGGTACGTCCAATAAACATTTGTGTATCGGCGATGAAAAACCTGTAATTATTGTAATACGTCCAGTGAGAAAATTAATTACAGAAATCACTTTTGGCTTTTGGCCAGAAACAAGATCAAGATTTAGACACTCATCAAGTTCAATGTGCAAGGCAGCGATTAAGGAAGAATCAGTTATCGGAGGCCTTTTAGCATATCTGTTATTTGATTTTCAACTGAAATACAATCTAGCAAAATATTTATTTACTTTTTATTTTTTATTACCATTAAATTTATATCTATAAACACTGATGATTGTTTTGTTTTAAATAAAACTTAAGATTTTAATTTGGCTTTATACAATTTTGTATAATATCCGATAAGTGCAGGTCTTTTTGGCCAATAGATTTAATTACAGATGTCTGGCACTTGCATAACCGTAGATAAGGACTGGTTTTCAAGCAAATGGATTTAATTACAGATAGTTGGCCATTCAGCGAGATATTGTATATTTCAAATTTTTCAAACATTTGTTTGGCATTTTAAACAGAAATCAATTTGTTTATAAAAGAAAATCGGCAAAATCTACTTCACAAAAATGTTCTGCTGCTATTTGAATTGATTTTTATTACTCAATATAAATACATTTAGTGCTAGAGCGGGATTTTACTTGTCTACTTATTGCTTAGTACATTTTATAATCTATTCCGACTACCCATTGACACATTGATTGACAATTATAGTTTTATTTGAGTTACTTTCAATTATTTTCGATTGCTTATAATGTGTAAGCTGACAATTAAATCACAATCACTGCAGACACTGAAATGAGTTCGAGCAGCGCTTTTGTAATCGCACAGATAACGACGCTATATACATATGTATGTATATATACAAATATAAAAGCCCTTATTTGTGTGCTCTCAGGGCATCTAATTTAATGCAATTCAGTTTGCCTGTAATATGCATTGTTAGTCACCATCTTCAACTGCAATTGAGATCAGCTGACTCAGTTATTGCATTTTCCGAATTAATTTCCTATATACGAAATATGTTTCTATATATGTGTATGTGAATCGTCTTATATCTCAAGTCTTGGCGTCGCCAATTCGCTGTTTGCGTAAATAAATCTAGTGTCTGCCATTATTTACTTATTGCGCTTGCATTAGTGAACACGTGAACAACCACAAAACCACAACAACAACCACAACAACAACCACAACCACAATCCACCCACCCAACCATCCACAGAACCCCAATGAAATGCAGTCAACGATGCGTTGTTGTCGTCGCTGCATTTGGTTAAGACTTGTGTTGGTGCCAAGATTATTGTTTAAACTAAACTGATAAATGCGTAGAAAGCTAACTGATACTAAGTAATAAGTACATAAGACAATCTGGTTGAAGGGGGGCGGGGCATTTGAGGGGTGGGTTGGTGGGTTTGGTTGCGCCAGTTAAGCGCCTAATGTCAAATAGACAATAAACGGCAAGTTGCCTAGCAAATTGTGTTTACTTTTGACACTGGCTCCGGCTCGTTAGGCTCAACTTGTTTTTGGCCAACGCTGACAAATGGTTGCAGATACATCATGATCGTGCCACAATGATAAATAATCACTTACAGGCGAGTCGCGGCGCGTCGCGTCGCGTCGCCTTGCGTGAAATCATCGTCGGTTTTTTCGATCACTTATTGTCGCTGTTTTTAATCTTTTTTTATTTCGATTTGTTTGAATTTGAATTTTAAACAATTAAAGGCATTTGCCTTTGTCGAGCAAAAGATTTATGGCTTTGCAACGTGCAACGTTACAGCGAAGTCTCCCAAGAGGTGGGCGTGTCAACTGTCTAAAGGTCGCAAAGTCAAAAAGTTGGCTTTGATTTATGCAGCCGAGATTTGCGGACCATTAAGAAAAGGAAGCCTAGGCATAAATTTGCATACGATTCGAAGGAGCCTTTTAGCAGAGAGCCCAAAAAGCACGACTCGAAGTTAAGCTGTGTAAGATGGCTTTTATCAAATAAAAAGTTTAATAAACAAATACAGCAGAACCGGTTTTGTCGACAAGTCAAAGATTACATCGAGCAAAGTCCTTCTGGTCAAATACAAAAATATTTATTAAACATTTTAGTTAAGCTGTACGGAACATTATAAAACGTGCTTCTGTTGAGATTGGTCGGTTTATCTTTCACTCATCTTATCACTATGATAAGATATATAATAATGACGGAACTAAGATCTAGTGCTTGCAAAATAAGTATAAAATAAGTAGCAATATAATAAAATATCTATGTGTTTAATATATATATACATATTTTTATTATATAGTTTTTATTGTGAATAAGTTTAAATTGGCCTCACAAATAAATTCAAATATATTTTTGATAATCGCTGGAATGTGCATTATTTAATTCTGAAGACTGGATATTAGCTAGATTGTCAGGAGAGAAAACCAGCAACAAAAAATAAATAATTTAAATTTTAATAATAGTTGTGGGTGTTTTTATAACTGCGCATCCACACACACACACACACACCCACACACACAGTCTATCAGCGGCCATGTGTGAAGAAGCTGTGTGACAGGGGTCATCTCATCGTTGTTAAACTTACCAGAATGCGAAAAGGCGAACCCAGCTCGTTATGTGCAGAAGAATGCAACTGAGGGGGGAGAGGGTGTGGAGGTGGTGAGATGTCCTTTGCCGTTGAAGCCTGTTCCTGCTACTTGCGATGTGTCTCCTGACTGCAGCCTCGTTCACGTTGTCAGCAGTTAATTGAATTAGTTGTTAATTTATGGCTATGTTTTCACTGGGAATTTTAGCGGGGAGGCAGCAGCTTCTTAACAATGGTTGCTCGCGCGGAGGAGGGGGGCCGGGGGATGTGGGCACACGCACGAAGGCATGCCAAGGACGCCGGTGCGTCGTCGTCTCTCTTTTGTGACAATGCTGCGCCGTCGCCTCAACTCGAGACTTGGCTCTTGATTAAATGCTTGCCACTTAAATTGGCTTTTAAGCGGCACGCACTGCACCCAGGCGATAACAAATCAGCAGCAGCAGTAGTTAATATTAATCTTTACACTTTTTACTGGCTGACATTGAGTAGTCCACTATTCTCACTCTTTATTCATTATTCGCATTTAAATTAAAGAATTGAGTTTTCATTCATTCAGCTAACAACGTTTAGTAACTGAACTTGTCGCATTCATATTTCGAGTTGCGCGCCACAGCAAAAGTCGTTTCTTCTGTGGACATCCGCGTGGGACGTTTGGAATTCGCGGCAGTTGAACGGCAACTGAAATCCGCACATGCCACAAAAACATGCAATGGCCACGCAACAATTGCGCCGGCCGGCAGCGGTTCGGGTTGCTAGCTATGTGCGGCTTGCTATTTACCACTGGGTTGTGTGTTTTCTTAACAGCGCAATTCTGAGCTTAACATGCCCATTTTGAGTTTAACACAAACGTTTACGCGCGCTGTTAACATTTTTGAAAGACAAAATATATGTAAACGAATAAATGTCTGCTTTTGATTCTCTCTATTCAATATTTGATGTTGTATATATATTAATTATAGTTCGATCTGTAAATTGTATATTGCTTAATGGGCAAGTGGCTTGACAGCCTTCGTTCTCTATGAATTTCGGACTTATTACTGATAAGACCCAACTATGAGTGATTCTTTAAGTATTGTCTATATCAGTTTTGGAATTTTTTTTTGTAGTTATTTTTAGACTGACGTAGCTTGCAAAACACGAGCAGTAATTCAATCACAATCTATATGTTCTAATTGTAGCATAATTAAAATAAGAGCACGCCCCGTGCTGCGACATAATTTAAAAGCATTATCAATGCGCCATTATTAATTGAACATTGTACCATTGTACAAAAAGAAGGCGCGTAATACGTAAATGGACCTGAGAAACTTGTTGCCTCTCAGGCATATTTATTGTGTACTAAATTCAAATGATTTTTTGATGAATTCTTTTCAAGTGGTTTTCTTGTTTCTACACAAGTTGACATACTATTTGTAATACTGCTTGAGATATCTGTATCTGTAGTTGTTTACCTCTCGTGTGTAATTACCAGCGATAAGTTCTGTCAACCCAACTCAAGCTTTGATAGGTGCGCAAATATGTATCTATTATTGATAGTAGCGATAACGTAAGAGCCACAGCAAAGAATTCAACTCTTGTAGACATCGCAGAAGTGATTGCATCAGATTTAATAGAGTAGCCGAATTTTGAATACCCTTGCATGCCGTTATGTAAGAATAGGCTGATTTTTCCTATGAGAGTTAACTAATGAACAAATAGTTTTTCTATACGGATCTGAGTTTCATCTAAGAAGTTGAGGGCTCTCCTGCAATGCGTTAGACATTCTGGAACACCTGCAAGGATCTAAAATGTTCAAGAACTTATTTCGTGTTTACACTTTATTTATTTTTCACTTTAGCAATGCTCGAAAAGCTTTTTACTCCACACTGTAGGTAAAAGCGAAGCCAGCCTCGTCGGACTGGTAGATTTCATCGCTGTTGAAAACCACCAGCAAAGGACCCGGGTTGCTGCCTAGAACGAAAGCTTTTGTGTTAGAAAAAGCTATCGAGAGCTTTAGCTGCAAACTTACTGCTTATGACAACATCCCCATTGGTTTCGCCACAGAAATACGTGGCTCGTTGGCTGTTATCCACGAGTAGGGCCTGAGGCACCATTAGAAAATCGGCGTTTTCAACGCTCGAGCTGCCGCTGCGATAACAGGAGTTATCAGTCATCAAATTGGAGGCCCCAGTCTCAGAGCCCACATGGAAGAAGTACGAACGAATGCTGGAAAAGAATGGGCAACAGTTCAGGATTGGGAGCGAATAGAAAGAAAATGCAGCGTAACTCACTTGAGAGCTGTAGTTGTTGCAGTGCGTCTAAAGCAGATGGCATAGTTCAGGTGAGAGGGATAGATGCCGTTGCCATCGTTGTAGTTGAAGGACTTGACCGTGCCTTTGCGATCGGGGAAGTATTGCAGGCAGCCGGCTGGTGCCACCAGGAAACCATCATTGAATGAACTGGAACGTGCCTGCGGCTCTGACGCCTCCACTGGAGCAGAACGCACAGACGCTCCTTCGGGACACTCCAGCTGTGTGAGGGTCATTTGCCAATTGGGCGAGGGCAGGTTGACGCCGCCGGCACGATTCGCCAACACGATCGACAGATCGACGCGGGAGACGCCGGCGGTGGCATTGAACGGCACATAGATGTGCTGCCAGGTCTCAACGCCGCACAGGCGCAGTCCGTTCACCTCGAAGTAGTCCTGGGTGCACTCGGACGTCCTCAGACCGGACGACTGATCCTGCAGCGTGGGCTGGGCGAGCGTCATGGCGAAATCGACGCGCAACTGGCAAACGTATTTGCTGTACGCATTGATGCGGTAGGCGCATTCGCGTGGCGGATTCGACGGATTCACCAGCTTGATGTCCTTCGAGGAGGTGCTGCCGCCACAGTTGGGCGTGGCCACAGAAGCCGCCTGCACGCCGATCACAGCAGCACACAGAAAAACGATTGCAATGTAACTCTTCATGTTGACACTATTTGGAGTCTCCGGCGAAACGCGTCTGCTTTTATAGGTGCCAACTGCTGCTTTTGGCCGGCTCGTCTGTTGGCTAATTGGCACTGTCAGCGCGCCTCGATAACAAATCGATCAGTTTAATCATATTGGCAGGGGGGTCTGTTGAAATTGGAATCTGTGCAATTTCACCAAGAATTTCCAATTAGAATTCTTGTAGTTCCATCTGATAAGCTGATATGCGCTAAAAATAAACAATCAAAGGCTAATAGATAAAGAAAAAGAGCAGTTTCTATTCAGTATGATAGTTATGGTTATTGTATATTGTTTTAATCATATGTGTCCAAGATAAGACACAATAAATATAGGAAAATAAACATATAAAAAAGACAACAAATATATTCATGCACATGAATGAAATAAAAATAATATAATATAATATACAACAAAGATGCCATTAAACAATTCGCAAGTAAACATTAACCGACATTAAAAGATAAAATAAATGAAATACTACAAATAAAACTAGAAACATTTTTATATCTGTCAAAATATCTTCTTGTCCAACTGAAATTGACATTTCAATTTAGTCAATTTGATCAATTTCACTTTGTTACATTTCACGTTTCATTTTCTATTTTAATTTGTCGCAGGCATTTCCCAATTGTGATTGGGCAATTTTATTGCTGATAAGCGATTGATTGATTGATTGATTGATAATTTCTTCTGTCAAATTCACAAAAACATTTATCGAATTTTGAAGATGGAGAGAAAGGAATGTATAACAGCTTTTTACACTTTGACATCATCGCAACTAATTCGTCGATGATATGTGGGAATGATGAAGACACTTGTATTATGGAGCAAACATAACCCAGTTACGAATATTTTTGGTTCGTCGAGCAGAGCACGGATGATTGTTTAGCGCATTGTTTGAGTTGAGCGGTTCAATGACTCGCCAGCACTTTGAATATTTTGATTGGTATTCTAGCTAGTTGAGCATACGCAATGACCGGTCTTCGACATCTTGCTTAACAAATATTGATTCAAAGTGCTTCTAACACGAAAATCACATCAATGCTGCCGTCGTCGCAGTTACTGTCGGTTACAGTCAGTTGCGGTCATATAAAAGCCGCAGCGCTCATCACTTGTCCGCTCATTACAAATGTGAAAGTGTAGTCGGAGGCAGCAACAAATTGACGAACAGTTAAAGCCAACAGTTAGCCGTAGCAACAACAACAACAGCAATAAGGATTATGCGATCACCGATCTGGTTCTATTTGCTGGGCATCTGCGCCTGCGCCTATGCACAAGAGGAGGCAACTGATGTGGCAGCTGAACTTGTGCCACTTAATCAAACTAAAATCGAGCAGCTGAGCATCGAGCCAATCGTTTGGCGGCAGGCGCGTCGACGCAACGCTATTTCAGACAGCTGCACCACCAATGGCGGTGCGACGGGCACCTGCCTCAACCGCTTCAAGTGCATGCGGCAGGGCGGCACAGTCAACGGATACTGCGGCACCTACGGCGTCTGCTGTGAGAGTAAGTAATAATACTGAGGCAGTGTGTGCTCTTGCATAAACACCTCTTTTGCTTAGCCAGCTTTATTGTTTTCCAAACAGTTGAGCAAAGTTCTCACTAAATTGAGTAATGAAACCAATGACTATAGATATACATAGATATATTTCTTGCTATAGTTAGTTTGTTACACAGCTGGCTGTATTTGTCAATCACGATCTCCTTTATATTTGAGCAACAACTAATCGACATTTGCACTGCAGCTAATATGGTTTGTGGCACGACCACTCGCTTGAAGCGCACTATCGTCCGGAATCCGCCATCGTTTACCAACACCATCTGCCAGTACACAATCGAGGCATACAGCGCGAATGTGCAACAGCTGCGCATCGACTTCGAGCAGTTCGAGCTGCAACAGCCGACGGCGAGTGCAGCAGATGATCAAATAGTCGAATGCCAGGATTACTTTGAGGCGGGCAGGTTTAAGCTGTGTGGCAGCAATGCCGGCCAGCATTTGTATCTGCCATTCAATGTGGCAGCTGGCATCGATCAGATTACGCTGTCCTTTTTCATTACGGCTGGGCGCCAAGCCAATTGGCGGCTGATTGTCACTCAGGTGGAGGGGCCACAGACGACCAGCAAACGCAAGTCAAGCATACTGGGTGGCCTCGCGGGCAGCACTAACAGCTTGCAAGATCTGCGCGGCATATTCGCATCGCATCACGCGGACTACGAGCTGCTGGCACCTGCCGGCTGTGATCAATATTACACAGAGCTGACCGGCAACATACGCAGCTTCAACTATCAGCCGGCAATGGGCACCGTCTACATACCCGAAACTAGCTACACCATTTGCATCAAGTCCACGCCCAGTGCCAGCATGATTGAGTGAGTCCCACTGTGTGTGTGTGTGAGTGTACGCCTGACGTTGTGCTCTTCTATTGCAGATACACCTTCAGTAAGTTTGCCTTGGCACAGCAGGCTGGCGATGGCGAGGGCTACGATGAGGCATGCCATGCGACGGTGCATACACCGGGCAGGCAGGAGGATTATCTGCTGATACCGCAGTCCTTGCTGGCAAGGAATACGGCCTATCAGCCGACATACTACTGTGGCACCAACGACAATTTGATAGTATATGGTAACTATTTGCAACCAGCAGGCAGCAGCCAGCATCCAACATGCTGCATCCAGCATCCTTGACCTGCTGTTAATATCGGCTTACTTTTATCCCACTCAGCATCGCCGCCCTACATGATGCACTTCTCCAGTGACGAGATGACCCTGGACCCCACCCAGGAGACGGGCTTCAGCCTGACTTATCGCCTTCGCTCATCAATTCTGTAAAGTGGCAGTCAAGCTGACCAGTTAAGTGGCCATTAGATTAAGCAGCATTTTAGCCATGTGCATAGAATTTAATAAAGTAAAGTGAAAACGATTCTCGAACCCAAGCGTCTCATTTCATCTCTCCTCTACTCAATTTGCCACATCACTTGCAAGCCACATCAAAACTCAAGCTGTTGCTGCAACAAATTAAGCTCAAACTCTATAAATTTTTCTGCACCAAACAGCCAGCTTATGTGGGTGAAAATCGAAACAAAAATGACAACTTATCCTATGCTCAAGATATTTGTTGACCTAGGTGAATTGTTTGCGCAATATTACTTTAGAACTGGAAGATTTATAAACAGTTTCGCTCTGATTATATATGAATATTTTGGCAAACTTTCGACTTTTTTTTAATAATCAAGTCTGTTTTTCAAAAATGTCTATTTATTATGCTAAAATATGGTGATTTTAGCCATGGAATTGAGGAGTACGTGCTCTAGCAAAAGTTCCGGCAATAGTTAATGATTTAATGAAATATTCTGAAATGCATATTTTGGGATAATATTATGAACTTTAAAGTTTCAAAATCATGTGAAATGTTATCCAATTTTTTGTTTTAGCGTCAGCGGAACTTGGTCAATTAAGGCAGCATTCGTGGCTTAGTTAACGGACATTTGTTATGATAATTAGTATTCTAACATATGGCCAAATGTTGCACAAATAATTGAGAGGTTGAACATTGGGAATGTGAAGCAAAAAGTGTAACTTGTTGCGGTCAGCGACACGATTATCCTTTTAGTTGTGTAATTAGTGTGATTAAAGTTAAGCAGCTTTTTTCCTGGCTTAAGGGGTGAGTATAAGGTGGTGTGGGCGCAAGGGGTCGTCCTTTTACAAATACAAAAGCAACTGCCAAACACTAATACACATGAATATACAAATACTGTGCACGTGTACGTGTAAGTGTACACATGAGCCATAAGCCAGAACGATAACAAATAGCCGAGTTCAGAGAGCTGTTTATTTAGTTACGCACTCACCCATTCTTTTCATTCGTGTAGTCATTTATTTTGTTTGCTTAGAGACGGCACTGTGGATGCATAAAACGAGCAATTGGCAGCATTAAGATGTTGCCCCAGCCACAATAGAAGCAATAGAAGCAATTGGGTGTGCCTTTCACTTTGACAAGCTGTTTGATTTTAGAGTCGCCGCTAATTGCCAGCGCTGCGCTGAGCCAAGCATCGTTTCTTTCTTTCATTTTTCACACCTAACGACGGCTACTCAGAGAGCTACTAATAATGAGGCGCAAAGCTGAAGCGAAACTTGGCATCTAATCTAATAGTCAATATTGATGATTGGTAGTGGAGTGTTTCAGTGGCATCTTCACACCATAGTCACAAACTCACAAGAAAAGAAAAATATTAAAAGAACAACAACAACAACTACTACTGGGAATGCCATTAGAGACAGCCCCTCTTTGCTAAGAACAAAAAAAATGCATACCATAGACATAAATTTTCATGATGGCCGCACAAAATTTGCTGTTGCAATAATTGTAGAATTTAAGCGTCGAGTTGGCTACGCAAATGCAGCTCATAAATAAAGCGGCAAAACTAAACTGCAGCAAAGCGCCGAAACGAGGTGCAACAACAAAATGGAGAAAGGATTGTGGCGTGTGCGACGCAGCTGCACGGCAAATAACGAAAATGCATTTTAAAACTGAACAAAAAGCAAACGAGGCAAAAAGGCAAACGGGGCGAACAGGCAACAACAGGCAACAAGAGGTAACAACTTGGCAGTTAGTTCACTGGCCACTCGCCACTGTCTTTCACTTGCTCTCTCTGTTGCGCACTCTGCTTCTCCCTCTCTCTCTCTCTGTGTGTATTTAAGTAATGATTTTGCAAAATATGCTCAAAAGTGCCAACAGCAACACCGCAATATGGTGCCCCTAAATGGACTGTAAACCGGAAGTGCGAATAGCGTGCAGCTGCGTCAAGGAACCGTAGCCCAAGGAGGCAATGAGCTGGACCCTGTTGCAACTGGGTGGCTGTCAAATAAAGCGTGACCAAACTGTCAGGCTCACGTTGAGCTTAAAGACAGCTTTTAAAGCCATCTGCATTTTAGCTAATAAACACACGCGCAGTTTGGCACACACACATATGTACATACACACACACACACACGCCTGACTCGGGACTCAAATAGAATGTATGCTAAATTGGAGCTGAGCGAACTGTGGCCTGTATTTTTGGGTGCTCACCGGAAACGGATATTATAACGAGCATGTAAGCCGACATGCTTGACTACCCCTCAGCACCTCACTCCACCCATCCCCGATTCGTCCTTCTGGTCCTGTTGTCTTATCAACATTGCGCTGAAAATGAAACGAAAATATTGCAACTGTCCGCTTGTCATAGGTTACTGCCTGTACTTGTTGTTCTTGCCACACTTTCCGCCCCTCCCCCGGCCGCCTCGCACACCACCACCCCCCCCCTCCTCTTCTAAAAGACAAAAGCAATAAAATCGAAATACAATTGCATTCATATACAAACCCATATACACATTTTTTCTTATTTTTATTTTGCTTTTGTCATATGGCGTGCGTGAGAATTTTACGATGGCTGCGAAAACTGCAAACTGAGGCTCATATTCACTTTGCTCCGTGTGTGTGTGTTTGTGTATGCTGTGTGTGCATTTTTGTTGATTTTCATGGCATATTTTACAGTGCATATAAATACACACTCAAACACACACACACACACACACACACACACACATATCCATATAGATGGCAAGAAATAAAATTGAAATGAAATATGCAAACATGAAAAATATGCAGCAGCTCGAAATATGCTACGAAAAAATTGGCAACACACTTGCACACACACACACACACACTCATATACAGGTATACACAGTTGCAAGCGGCCTTTGCAAACACATAATACATACACACAGATACTGATGCAGCCGCATACAAACGCCCACTGTCTGCGATTTATTGCATTATCAATAAAGTGAATAAATTTTGAGGTTATTGTGGCGTGATAGCGCCCATTTTTCGTTTTTGTTGTGCCTGCATATGTGTGTGTGTTGGCGCTTTCCTGTGTTGTGTGCGTGTCGTAATGCTGTGTAAATGGCGCTGTTAATTAAAAAATCGCACCCATGTCCACATTGCCATCTTGCCGGCAGCACGCCTCCTGCCAACAACAATTAACTGATTAAGTATTTAAGCCAACTGGCTTTAAAGCCATTGCCCACTTGACTCCGGCCTGAATGGGGATATCAAAGTGTTTAAGTTGTGGCATTAAGCGTATAAGTTATAAGCCATAAATACGGACTAGCTGAGAGATTGTCGAGCAAACCAATTTGTCGGTTTTTCTTTATAAAGTGAAAATTTGAGCTATATTTATTTAGCAGTTTTTAATACCAATAAAAAAAGAATGCAATATCTGTGTGAAAAAATATATGAATATCAGAAATACTCGTAATTTGAGTATGTTCTAAATTTCAATATAAATATTTCAATTTTTTAATACATTTTGCTTATGTTGTTTTGTGCCAATCTTTTCATTTAAATTGTGTTATAAATATATACAATTATATTGATAGACACTTTTCATTAACATTTTTTTGTGGAATTTAACAATAAAGCTAAATATATGTATGTAGTACTAATCCATATATTTGCTTTCACATTCCTTTATTGGCTTCGTCAAAGTTGACACACATCAGCAAATAGCTGCCGCTATAGAAATTGCCAATAGAATGTTAAGAATCAAATTAAGTGCAGTATTTGTGTGTGTCTTTTGATTGATTTGGCCGCTAAATTGTAATTAACGCTTTGGTTAATTAGTCGATTCAACGTTTGTTTTTGATGGTTGTTATGGTTGTTGATTATTGTTTACCAGGCGGCCGAAATCAATTGGTTTTATCTACAATTATCCTGACATGGGCAATGTTCTGAGTTGATGTTGACCCGCCCAAACCCCTCACACACACACACACACACACATACCCCCCATCCTGTTCAATCAATATGGCGACACTCGATGATTGTTCGAACTATGAAATGCTCATCAATAGATATTTTGGGAAAATTATGCAAAATACAACTCGCACACAATTAAACAAATAAACCCACGCACACGCACGCACACACACGCATTACACACACGCACACACATACACACACTTATTTTGACACCTACTGTTGTTGATTGTGTGTGTGCATTGTGTGCGTGTTTGTGGCTGTTGGCTTCTCTGTTTGTGTTGTCTGGGTTATAATATGTTAATCGCTACCGTTTGCATGTTTGCGCATTGAATAATTACCGTTATGTATAGGCATGCGTCATTGCATTGTTGCAACATGTTTGCACTATGACAGCCCAACCAACACTTGAAATTATTTCGTTTGAAGACTTCAATTTATCTAATTAAATGAGCTGCTAGAATTTGTATTAAACGATAATAAAATACGCTTGAACAAATATACATAAACATATACATACATAGGTAAAAATGATGAATAGTTTGGGAAGAGAAGTAAATAAGAAAATTAACTAAATCAGAGATGATTTGCCTATTCAACTGCGTAATTTACATGACATTAAATACATTTGCATTTCTTTTAACTCACAAGGCTTTAATTTAAAGCGTAACTAACGGAAATTATTGGCGATAGGCGACATAGGCGGCAATTGAGCTGGACAGACGCGCTGGTTGTGGGGCAAGCCAAATGCCTGTTAGACGGCAATAATAGTGGCGAAGAGCGAAATGCAGATTATGAAGTCACCTAACTAAACTAGGTACAGTCAATAGAATGGCAGTCAAAACTAAATTATCTGCCTTTCTGTTCACTTTACTTTATTCACAACAACTCCCTTCTATTTCTTCTTCAAATTGGTGATCACACAAATACATAGTGGCATGTTAGGGTACATATGTTATGTAACAGACTTAGTATTGCATCACTAGTATCCTATTACCTACATTTTGAGAAGCCTGCTACATCATAGCAGATTGTGTTGCCTTAGCCATAAAAGAAGTGGTATCAGAGGAAACATGATTTACGCTCGTATGACATGGAAACTCTTAAGCCGACAAAGAATTAGGAATTACGATTTATGAAAGAGCCACAGGTTCAGAAGGGGCACAAAAGATCTAACAAGTCGCAGTGCATAAGGCCCCCAATAATAATTAAAATAACTCCGAATACCAGCCGCACGCAAGATAGCGAAGCGATAGAGAGACTATAAAAATTGCAATCAAATCTTTCTTATCGCATTACAAACTACCAACAAAATCACAAAATCTACATGATTTACAATGACACTGATTCCACACACCGCTCATATTTTATTTTTGCACTTGTAAAGGGTTAAGTGTATGACATCAGCTGAAGATACCTTTTCGCATGATGCTGATGCTGATGCCAGGCATTAAAAAGCCACCCCTCTGGCTGAGTTAGTTACCCTGCCCCCATTTTGGCATCCTCCACCCTGCCCCATCCCAACCAATTTAAGCACACAGCAGGCAGTCAAATGAGCGAACTGTGCGAAGGTTTTAATAAATTTGTAAACAGATTTGTTAATTTCAGCATTAAATTTTGATGAGAATTTGGCCATATTGTGTGTGCCACGAAGCATTCCAAGCTATCTAAGTGTGTATGTATGTGTGTGTGTGTGTGCGTGCGAGTGTGTTGGTGTTGGTGTTAAGTATGCGTGTTCAACACAAATAACGATAAAAACACAAAGTTAACTGCAAACTGGGGAAGCTCTGCGCCTGTCTGTCTGTTCTCTGTGTGTTTGCAAGTGGGTTTGTGTGTGTATTTGTGTGTGTGTTGGTGTTGTGCGTGTATGCTTAATGCCTTGAAGCAAGCCAACAGCAGTGTGGACAAAAGGCGTAAGAATTTAATGAAAATCATTAACAAAGTGTTGCCCACAACTGACAGCAGCTTTAAGCTAGAGGGGTAGATAGGCATTTGCCACGGGGTTGGGGAGGGGGGGGGGACAGTTCAATGGGTGTGGGAGGATGATGTAACCAAGTTTATGATGAGCCACGAAAATTAAGACTACAAATGTTTGTTTGGCTTAAATGAGTTTCAGTCAGGTCGCTCGGGCAAAAACTGAAGAAAAGTTTTCAACTTTAAAGGCTGTTACAATGGGCCAAATGGGCGGAGGGATGCGAGGGGCGGGGCTTGCATAATGAATGAACTGAGCATGGCCCCGTGTGCTTTTTATAGCCATGTTAATTATCGAAATGAGCCTTTTGACTCTTGCTATCTTGGTTATCTTGGTCATCAAAGCCTTCAAATTGAAATGGTCAGCAAATGTCGTTAATGGTCACAAAAATGGGGCCAACTTTCGGGCCACAAACTAGTAGGGATAATGCGTGGATTGTTTGGCCGTGTCCTCGCGCAAATAGCCAGCCAAATCTTGGCAACAAAAAAACGCACTCGCAATTAGCACGAATCTGTACAAAAGTACACAAGCTGAAGCATGCCGCTGCTAATGCTCATTTGATGGCATCAACTTTGACTTTGGTTAAAAAAGAACAAAGCGGCTCAAATGCGACATTTGATGGCATTAAATTGGGAGAAACGCGACAATACAAAATTTATAAAATTATTGTTGATGTATTCACAGAAAATTGTCTTTAAAACGTAAGTTATATTTTGGTATTATTGTTCAGAGAGGAGAGGGGACTCGATTTTATTATATTGTATTTAATGGTTGCAAAAGTGTGATACAAAAGTGGATTTATGAAAATATAAAAATTATTATTCATAAAATGTTCAATATTATGTGTTTAATAATGACACTTCACTTGATTCTTAACAATTTTATCTGATTTATAGAGACCATCAAAATTTGATTACCTTTAAAAATTCGCTATGACAAACAGCTGAGTGGATCTTCTTATGCAACGACTGTCCAATTTTATCAGTCCAATTAAGCTGAAATCGATCTATAATAATGTGCATTAAATATTTGATTATCTGCGGACCTCCCTAATACAAAATCTGACCCAATTTTTAAAACATTTTCTTCTTTTTTCTTAAATAAATTTCATGCCTGTTTTCACTTCCACTCTGCCCGAAAACTCTGCTTTTTGTATCTTTTTAAAGCGGCCACATAAATGCGGCATTTTGCCGCCACATTTTGTTGCTCGTTTCACTTAAAATTTGCTGGCAGTGCTCTAACGCTCAAAAGTAGGCTACCCAATTTAAATAAATTTCTGGCTAATTTATAAAATTAGTCAGTCAAAAGTTTGTTTGCTGAGATTTAAATATGCTGAGAGCTATTACATATTTTTTTCGGGGAGTGGCTTCAGGGCGGCGGACAGTGGCTGGAAGTTTTTTTTTTTTTGTTTGCCTGCTCGTCAACTCATTTTCAATTTGTGTTGGCTTGTTAGCCACCTCCTGGGCAGGACTAGTCCCATGGAGAACCACTCCTGCCAGGACCCTACATTGCCTACTGCTATACATCAATGCTGACTGTCGTCTACTGTCAACAATGTTTTTCGCTATTGTTGTTATTGTTGTTGGTGTTGTTGTTGTGGCTATTGTTGTTGTTGTTGCGTGTTTCCGCTTTTCGACAGAGATTAAAAAATTTTCAATTTTCCGTGGCATAAGCTTGCTTAGCAGCTGCGGCGGTGTGACGGGCTTGTTGGTTGGGGTTTAACATCAATGCTTGTGCAACCAGGAAGTGCCCTCACGCACACAGTGTATATGTGTGTGTGTGGGAGTGTGTATATATGTCCGTGTTTGTGTGTGTGTGTACATTAGCTAGCATTGTAGCATTTTTGCGGTTATTTTTGTTTTCCTTGGCCAATGGCAAACGGAGATTAATGTTTTCGTTCATTGCCCCATAAGGCAAACAAATGCACAATAAACACACACCCAAAAACACGGAAGCACGCACACACACACACACATATTTAAGATTTTAGCCCAGTTTCTTTTTTGCTGTGTTGTTAACAAGCTCAATCAAAAGCCAAGCAAATGAGCCTCATGTACGTTTGCGCGTTTTTCAATTAACTTAATGTGCATAAAAGCACACACATACACGCGTATGAGCACACACACACACACACACACACACTCACACCCATATAAGCAAGCTTAAAATGTAAAAATGCGTTGAAAATTTATGACATCTTGTTTTTTTCTTCTTTTCTTCATTTTTTTTTGCTTTCTTGTTTTTATGGCCAGCAGCGTCAGAGTCGATATGCGATATGCGCTCGATTGGCCCACAGGTGTTGGGTTGTGGGGGGGATTGCAAGCATTTATATAGACTTTGTGTGTGCGCGGGTGTGTGTGCCGTCAATTCAATCAAATGCTTCATACATCAATGGACAGCGACATGCTATGCATGTTGTGCATACACGTATTGCGAATACACACACAGATGTAGTTGCGTTTGTGTCCCCATTGGGACTCTAACTCTTTACAAAAAGAACAAGGTAAATCAGCATGAAATGATAGACTGGTTGATACCCAGTAAAGTACTTTTTCAAATTAAATACGGGGAAAGCAGCCTTTAGGTATGGACATAAGAAAAGATGGCAAAAGTTATTTCTTCAATAGTATTGGTAAACAGAAATCAAAAGTGTAAACAGAATAAAGATGTAGATGTGCAACCAAGGGAGTTGCGCTCAGAATTCTTGGTTTTCGTAGAAAATATTGTTATTTTAAAACACGACAGGTAAAGTAAGCAGACGTGTTTGTGAAATAAATCTAATTTACTTTTGAATGCTACAAAATTGTTTTGTAAATAATTTCATAAAGTGGATGAGCCATCGTAAGTCCTTTAAGTAGACAGACAGCAAAAGGATCGATATAGCTTGGACTCACTTGATTTGGATTGAAAAGGAACAACTTTAGGATTATACGCCTGCTTGCGATCATTTGCCGTTTACAGCGAATAACGGGATATAGCAACAACATATGTAAAACACTAACAAAAACACGAACGATGCCACTAAGCGACAGTAAAGTGTAGAATTCTTTGCATGAAATGCCGATGAAATTCATAAAAACTGCTCACGTTTTATTGAAATAAAATATTTATGTAATGGACAGTGAACTGTTTGTTGTTGCTGCCGTTGATGTTGTTGTTGTTGTTGTTTTGTTGGTTTGCGGGGCTAAAGGTTAACATGCGCTTAAAACTGCGCATACAGCGACATGCTGATGGAGTAGCTACATATGTGACTCTAACTGTAACTGTAACTGTAGCCTGTAAATGTAACTGTATCTGTGTATCTGTATCTACAAATTTGTATAAACTCGCTCAAACCCTCTCCCCCCCACCACCCGCTCCACCTCTTATGGTCTCACCCTTTTGCTGTTGCTGTTGTTGCTGCTGTTGCGGTCACATTTCAAGTCGTAAATTTGTCGCACGTAAAGGTTTAAGCAGCCATGTTACCCCCCTCCCCTCTAGCCAGACCCACCCCCCCACCTCATCGACCTACGTGTGCTGCACACCCCTTGCCACACGCTCGGCTTGCGTGACTAAAAGGTTCATCAGATAGCCCAGAAAATTATGTTTCTTCTCTCGTTGCCTGCTGCCTCCTCCATATCCATCTCCCTTCCCCTCTCCCTTGTCCAGCTTTTCTGTTAAGCTTGTCGTGGCGTAGAGTCAAAAATTCATTGAATTGCGGCCACTGCATTATTAATAAGCCCCCAAAAAATTGTTGTTGCCTGCTACTTGGGAACACTTTGTGGATGATGGTGCTTTTGTGGCACGGGAGGTGGCATGAGCTGGGGGCAGTTGCAGAACGCAATTGAAACGTGCGATGGCAAGTTTAACAGTCGTCTTGCATTTATTTCAATTTACCGTCTACGCTCCACAGGGCCACACCAATTGTTTCTGTTGGACTTTTGTCCGCTTTGTAGCCAGTCGCAATTCTTTTGTCTTTTAACTGCCTTTTGGGGCTGTCGCACGTATCTTCGCAACGCTTTTATTTTGGTTTTTGCGCCGCAATTTGACTGTGTCACGGAACGCTGCATAGTTCAAGGGCTATGTCATAAAAGTTGGGTGAATCTCGATGTTTGGGGCTGGGCGAAATTGAGCTTGAGATTTGGCATTATTTTTGGTTGACTTGAAGTGCCACCCAGCAATGGGCACTGAGACGCTCTTCAGCCATATGATCAATACATTTGATCATTGTAAGGGAGATAATCAATATTGAGATTAAAAAAAAAATAAGCTAAAAAACTGTACATCAATTTAAGATAATTAAATTATTTTTACTCAGATTACATTTAAATATAAGAAAATAATGACTATTAATATTATATTTAAAGTTCGAGCAGTCAATGACATTATGCTGAGTTTAACTAAAACTCGTATTTTTACTTTTACTTACTTTTAACGGACAGATCTTTAATCTAGCTTAAAGCCTTTTTACCCACTTACACACTAAAAGTCTGACTCGGTCCTAGCCTTCTTACCCCAACGATTAGGTCTGTTTTAATTATTTCGACAATGGTAGGTTTTGACTCGATCTCAAAATTCACAAACCAATTTCCTTAACTACTCTAATTGAAATACGGCTGTAACACTTTATTTACATCAAAGTTAAATTAGCAATTTAGATCACGAGTTCATCTTTACTTACTTACAATCCAGGTAAATTTGCTTGAAGCTGGTCCTGAATCAGGTAACTGGTCACACGGACGTATGTGCAAATGATTTTTACATTGATTGATTTTTCATTACATATGAGCGACATCCGTTGGGGCCAGTGCCAGTGCCAGTGTCGGTGCCAAAGGCAGAGTCAGAGCCAGGCCAGGCCAGGACATGGCCGTAGCATGACCAGGACATTAAACGCAGGCTGTGCCTTTGGCCCAATGTTTACCACTTCCGGCTTCCGCAGCAACAGAGCCGAGCAATGGCAAATGGCAAATGGCAACAATGCCAAACACACATTCAGAAACAGCAGCCACGGAAAGTGCAACAACTGCAGTTGCAACACTGACCAAGACTGAGGTGCAGGGAGGCAGTCAGCAGCTACCACTGTGACAATGAAACAACTGCATTTTTGGCCCAAACACACACACACAAACACACACACATATAAACAGGCATTCAGTTGTTTGTTTCACATTTCCGTCGCACACGGAACCCAGAGTCGCCCACATGTGTCAATGTGGACAAGTGCACTTTAAGCGAGAGCTGCCATAGAAACTGCAAGAGCAGCATCAGCAGCAGCACCAGCACCAACATCAGCAGCAGCAGTGGCAGCCACAGCAGTAACAGTAACAGCAGCACAAAGGACTGGACATTTAGCTGCCATGTCAAAGAGGATGGGGTGTGGGCTGAGCTTGGTTATATCTTGATGCCTATGCCCTTTGACACGCGCTCGATTGCAATTTCGTTTTGCATGTGTGGCAACTGGGTGCGCAATGCAACCAAAATGTATGAAATGACTGGCAGCAGGCAGTGGGCAACAGGGAGCGGGAGCACAGCCCGCACAGGCTGCAGCAGCAGCTGCACACTGACCCCATCAACCACACCCCAGCAAATGCTGTCCATGTGCCAATTGAGGACTCCAATTCGCTTTAAAGTAACATTTTTCATTTGCGACTCCTGTGTGCGTCTGCGATTGTATTTGTGTGTGTGCATGTATGTGTGTGTGTGTGTGTGTGTGTTCTTGTGTGCAAATATGCAATATCCTGTGTGGCGACGACTTAAAGGCTTTTTTGGTTGTGTCACATGCATTTCACTCTCTCTCTCGCTCTCTTTCTATCTCTATCTCAATTGAGAATTCGAGTGGCAATGTTTGTCATTTTGGAGGCCTGTTAATGTTGAATGAAAATCGATTTTACACACCTGCCCCCCTTTAACTTTTTTGGCTGCCGGTTACGCCTCTGGGCGTTGATCATTTTGGCTCTCAGACTGTGACTGGAAAATTGCCGGAAAATATTGAATGCAGAGGCAGTGCATGTGTGGCATTTCCCAAGTGTGCGGCATGTTTAACCTCGTTTGCCAGCCAGCAGCAACAGCAAGAAACTACATAGGAATAGAAACGGCAGCAGCAAGGACCCTGAGAGAGCGAGACAGACATCATGTCTAATGTTTTATTGCTGCTTGGCCTCGACTCAAATGGAGACTCGGACTCAGACTCGGTCGCTGGCTGGGGTGACTGCAAGTTGCTAGTTGCAAGCAGCAATTGCAATTGTATAAGACTTAAATTAATTAATTTGCCACACACACAAACAACCATACTGAGAGACACAATGCTCACCAGCTGGGCTGACTGGGTAAATCCTTTGGCAAGTGTCTGGCCTAATGAGTTGCGAGAAGAGTTTTCGGCCACGTTTATTTGCTGCTTATGCAACTGGCCACAGTGGCTGCCAAAAAGTAATCTACCAAGTGCCGCCACACAGATAACAAGCAAGTGACTTTCAATTGCTGTAAACGACTTAAATATACCACGTTCGTATAATAATAAACGATAGAGTGAGAGTAAAGAAATTCTTTAAAATTTTAACTCTTTTAAGTTTATTAAAATCAAAATTTATTTAATTTGAACTTTTAACAAGGCATTTACTATAATTAAAATAATAAGAATGCATTTATTTTAAATTTATTTTACAAACTATAAAATGTAAGATAAATAATTTCTGATTCTGTATAATTTATATCGATAGCAAAACGGACAGTTACATTGGCAACTTTAGTCATGCAATTAAAATACAATTAAATAGATTTTTTAAATAAATATTAGATTTTAAATGTTGTCTTTTTTTTTAGAAATACACAAATCATTTTTAATATCGATAGCAGCAACGCTAGCTTTTTTGGTCAGCTCTGGTCATCTTTTACAGTGCACTGCAACCGAGGAGTATTTCTTTTAGTTAAAAATTGGTGGAGCCATTAGGCAACCCGTTGCAAATGAGATGCGACGGGAAGACACTGATAGGCCCTGAGGCGATGGCTGAGGGGTGCCGGGGTGAAGGGTGGACAGTCGCCCGATGTGTCGCACAATTATACGGCTCTTTGGTGTATGCTCTTTGCCGCTGTCTTGATGCCACAGCACACCTCTACCCTTCAGTTCCCCGCGGGCAAACGCCAAATAGTGTCCCTTTAGGACAATTTGTGGCAATCAGCAAATGGGGCAAGCAGCAAGCGACGCGTCGCTGCATTAGCTACAGAATGTGGCATCGGGCGACACTTTGCGTTTTTCGTAATTAAATTAGTGCCACTGTCCGAGCATTAGTTACACTCACCAGTCACCACCCACAAAACACACACAAACACATACACACACACATACACAACTCACATGGCATGTTGGCAGTTTAAAGTTGGCCACAAACCTCAGACAGGGTCTGTGAAAGGACCACGACTGGACATTGTCAGCCACTGATTTTGTGAGCATTTTAAACGTTTTATTTGTTCGTTACGAAATCCAACAGTTTTATTTTGCAGTCAGCTTAGTTTTGCGGTTAGGGCGGGGTAAAGGTTGCAAAGTTTAAGCCACGCCCACATTCTGTTTGCCTGCTGCCTCTTTTTGTGCCTCTTTCGGTGCGGGCGCTTTACAACAGCTTTGCCAGCTACTTAAGATTTGGATTCTCATTTTTGGAGCTAGGATCAGTGTCCGTTTTTTTTTTTCTTGCATTTTTTATTTTATTCTATTTTTGGTTAAAGTGAGGCTGCATGCCACTGATTGCTGCGCAGTGTGACCATTGCAGCTGTGCTGCACAGTTTTTTGTGCATACTTCTGTAAGCTCAATTTCATGACGTGTGTTGCAACCGCCCAAAACACAGAATTCTCTTTTAACTTGGTTTTGCTGCCATCGCTCTTCTCTCTACTCCTCTGTTTTTACTGTTGCTTATGCATGAGGGAATCTTAAGGCTGTTACGAATTGTGCTATACTTTGAGAATGACATTTTGGATACGGCAATGATGTATACATATAAATATTTGTATATGTGAAGATATCCTAGAGTTGTTAAACTGTTTAATAAAGCAACATTTGTAGAATTAATAATCCCACAGCAAAATTACTAAGACTGGTCAGAGAACTTAATTTTTCCTTTTATTTCTATGTCATAAACGCAGCCGACCTTGCTGGAAAATAGAGTACTATTTAAAACACATTGTTGCTTTCAAATGTACATTTGTAGTACACTTTAAAATTGTCGTCTAAGTGTAAGCGTATTTAAACTCCAGCACTCTTACCATACCTCAATGCCTCTGTTGTGATTGTTGTTTTATATTTGTTCTTTTTTTGTAGTTGTTGTTCTTGTCGGCCTGTTTCTGCCTGCCTGCGCTTGTGCAAAACTATTTTCGAAGATTTACGACGAAATTGTTTCAAACTTTTTGATTTCGTCGCACGTTGCTGGAGACTCCATACCATTCCACACCACTCGACCCTTGGCCAGAACTCTAGCCTTTTCCACTCGTTTTCGCCAGTCGATTTGTTTGTTTGGCCGTTGAGGCCCGCATGTGCAGCAGGCGACGCGAATCGTCGACTCGTCGCTGATCCGACGAAAAAAAAAGAAAGAAAAGGATTAGGAAGTACGTGCATGTCCCTTGAAACACAGCCACCCCCTATGCCACTCTGGCCCTTCGCCTCAGCTTCCTAACCCTCTTACAGCTGGACATGTTGCGGTACAGGGCCATTTGTTTCTCTCTGGGCGAGCGCAATTTAAAGTGCCCTGAAGCGTGCCACACACACAAATACACACTCTCGGTACACATACACACACTCGCCCACACACACACACACACATAGGTCCTTGCACGTCCTTGATGCCAACTTAATTACACGTAGTCGAGTCCGAAGCACTCATTTTCACTTTTTTCATTTTATTTTTGGGTGCATTCGTTCACTTTAAGCTGATGTCGATTATTATCTGACATTTGCATTCGGCTTGAAATCTATGCGAAAGTGTATTTTATTTTTTGGAGTGCTTTCGCGAAGGCACTTTTAATACGCTTAAGTGCGCTGGGCCCCCAAAACTATGCTATGAAAAATAGTTCAACAACTTTATTATGAAATTTTTCACAAGCTCGCTACATTGCAAGCAGCAAAGACGAAAATAAGTAAAAATACCATTTATAGTTGTGCAAATGCATATGTGTTTGTATGTTTGTGTATGTGTGTGTCTGTGTGGAAGTCGACTCAAGCGCTTGGTAAATAGAAAACAACAGCACAACAAGAAGCAGAACATGAACAGAATCAGAATAAGAACAGAAAAAAAAACACAACAACATCATAGAAGTCCCAATCAACAACACAAAACTAGATAGCAGCAGCCAGGAGAGAGAGAGAGTGAGAAAAAAGAGAGGAGAGAGAAATAGTCATAGAGACAGTTACAAGACAAACTGACAAGTGTGCTTAGTGGGCCGTGCAAAGGTTTTTGTGAGTCTGAGCTGTGTGTAATTGTTGGAAATACTGCCGAGAGCAGTTGATATTCATACGAATACACTCATATGCACCTATTTCTCTGTCTCACTGCCTATCTTTCCGTTTGAGTGTGAGTGCCTGCCCTAATACTGAGGTACCCATTTCGACACACTCGTGCATAAGTCGAGGCACATTGCTGAAAAATACAACACACAACAGCATATGATTTATATGGCATTGATTCTTGTATCCTTTATAATTGCAGAATCTTTTAATTTTTCAACTTGCCGAATAGAAAATTGACCAAAAAGCCCTCGCTCCTTAAAATAAGTTGAGTTTTGACAAAGTTATGGCATTTTGAAGTTTCGACCTATGCCCATACACCGATATATCGATTTTCGGGCTATAATTTTTACTTGTCTTCCGACTTCAAATTTCGTTTTCAACTTTAAATGCACGATTGATTAAGGGGTAAAACTATGATCAAAAAGCCCTCGCTTTTTAAAATAAGATGCGTTTTGATGAAGTTATGGCATTTTGAAGTTTCGACCTATGCCCATACACCGATATAACGATTTTCGGGATATAATTTTTACTTGTCTTCCGACCTCAAATTTCGTTTTCAACTTTAAATGCACGATTGATTTAGGGGCAAAACTATGATCAAAAAGCCCACGCTTTTTAAAATAGGATCAGTTTTGACGAAGTTATGGCATTTTGAAGTTTTGACCTATGCCCATACACCGATATATCGATTTTCGGGCTATAATTTTAACTTGTCTTCCGACCTCAAATTTCGTTTTCAACTTTAAATGCACGATTGATTTAGGGGTAAAACTATGATCAAAAAGCCGTCGCTTTTTAAAATAAGTTGAGTTTTGACGAAGTTATGGCATTTGGAAGATTCGACCTATGCCCATACACCGATATATCGATTTTCGGGCTATAATTTTTACTTGTCTTCCGACTTCAAATTCCGTTTTCAACTTTAAATGCACGATTGATTTAGGGGTAAAACTATGATCAAAAAGCCCTCGCTTTTTAAAATAAGTTGAGTTTTGACGAAGTTATGGCATTTGGAAGATTCGACCTATGCCCATACACCGATATATCGATTTTCGGGCTATAATTTTTACTTGTCTTCCGACCTCAAATTTCGTTTTCAACTTTAAATGCACGATTGATTTAGGGGTAAAACTATGATCAAAAAGCCCTCGCTTTTTAAAATAAGTTGAGTTTTGACGAAGTTATGGCATTTGGAAGATTCGACCTATGCCCATACACCGGTATATCGATTTTCGGGCTATAATTTTTACTTGTCTTCCGACCTCAAATTTCGTTTTCAACTTTAAATGCACGATTGATTTAGGGGCAAAACTATGATTAAAAAGCCCTCGCTTTTTAAAATAGGATCAGTTTTGACGAAGTTATGGCATTTTGAAGTTTCGACCTATGCCCATACACCGATATATCGATTTTCGGGGTATAATTTTTACTTGTCTTCCGACCTCAAATTTCGTTTTCAACTTTAAATGCACGATTGATTTAGGGGCAAAACTATGATTAAAAAGCCCTCGCTTTTTAAAATAGGATCAGTTTTGACGAAGTTATGGCATTTTGAAGTTTCGACCTATGCCCATACACCGGTATATCGATTTTCGGGCTATAATTTTTACTTGTCTTCTGACCTCAAATTTCGTTTTCAACTTTAAATGCACTATTGATTTAGGGGCAAAACTATGATCAAAAAGCCATCGCTTTTGAAGATAAGTTGAGTTTTGACGAAGTTATGGCATTTTGAAGTTTCGACCTATTCCCATAGCACCGATATATCGATTTTCGGGCTATAATTTTTACTTGTCTTCCGACCTCAAATTTCGTTTTCAACTTTAAATGCACGATTGAGTTAGGGGTAAAACTATGATCAAAAAGCCCTCGCTTTTGAAGATACGTTGAGTTTTGACGAAGTTATGGCATTTTGAAGTTTCGACCCAAGCCCATACACCGATATATCGATTTTCGGGCTATAATTTTTACTTGTCTTCCGACCTCAAATTTCGATTTCAACTTTAAATGTACGATTGATTTAGGGGCAAAACTATGATTAAAAAGCCCTCGCTTTTTAAAATCAGTTGAGTTTTGACGAAGTTATGGCATTTTGAAGTTTCGACCTATGCCCATATGCCCATATATCGATTTTCGGGATATAATTTTTACTTGTCTTCCGACCTCAAATTTCGATTTCAACTTTAAATGTACGATTGATTTAGGGGCAAAACTATGATTAAAAAGCCCTCGCTTTTTAAAATCAGTTGAGTTTTGACGAAGTTATGGCATTTTGAAGTTTGGACCTATGCCCATATGCCCATATTCAGATTTTCAGGCTGTAATTTTTACTTGTCTTCCGACCTCAAATTTCGATTTCAACTTTAAATGTACGATTGATTTAGGGGCAAAACTATGATTAAAAAGCCCTCGCTTTTTAAAATCAGTTGAGTTTTGACGAAGTTATGGCATTTTGAAGTTTGGACCTATGCCCATATGCCCATATATCGATTTTCGGGATATAATTTTTACTTGTCTTCCGACCTCAAATTTCGATTTCAACTTTAAATGTACGATTGATTTAGGGGCAAAACTATGATTAAAAAGCCCTCGCTTTTTAAAATCAGTTGAGTTTTGACGAAGTTATGGCATTTTGAAGTTTCGACCCAAGCCCATACACCGATATATCGATTTTCGGGCTATAATTTTTACTTGTCTTCCGACCTCAAATTTCGATTTCAACTTTAAATGTACGATTGATTTAGGGGCAAAACTATGATTAAAAAGCCCTCGCTTTTTAAAATCAGTTGAGTTTTGACGAAGTTATGGCATTTTGAAGTTTCGACCTATGCCCATATGCCCATATATCGATTTTCGGGATATAATTTTTACTTGTCTTCCGACCTCAAATTTCGATTTCAACTTTAAATGTACGATTGATTTAGGGGCAAAATTATGATTAAAAAGCCCTCGCTTTTGAAGATACGTTGAGTTTTGACGAAGTTATGGCATTTTGAAGTTTCGACCTATGCCCATATGCCCATATATCGATTTTCGGGATATAATTTTTACTTGTCTTCCGTCCTCAAATTTCGATTTCAACTTTAAATGTACGATTGATTTAGGGGCAAAATTATGATTAAAAAGCCCTCGCTTTTTAAAATCAGTTGAGTTTTGACGAAGTTATGGCATTTTGAAGTTTGGACCTATGCCCATATGCCCATATTCAGATTTTCGAGCTGTAATTTTTACTTGTCTTCCGACCTCAAATTTCGATTTCAACTTTAAATGTACGATTGATTTAGGGGCAAAACTATGATCAAAAAGCCCTCGCTTTTTAAAATCAGTTGAGTTATGACGAAGTTATGGCATTTTGAAGTTTCGACCTATGCCCATATGCCCATATATCGATTTTCGGGATATAATTTTTACTTGTCTTCCGTCCTCAAATTTCGATTTCAACTTTAAATGTACGATTGATTTAGGGGCAAAATTATGATTAAAAAGCCCTCGCTTTTTAAAATCAGTTGAGTTTTGACGAAGTTATGGCATTTTGAAGTTTGGACCTATGCCCATATGCCCATATTCAGATTTTCGAGCTGTAATTTTTACTTGTCTTCCGACCTCAAATTTCGATTTCAACTTTAAATGTACGATTGATTTAGGGGCAAAATTATGATTAAAAAGCCCTCGCTTTTGAAGATACGTTGAGTTTTGACGAAGTTATGGCATTTTGAAGTTTCGACCTATGCCCATATGCCCATATATCGATTTTCGGGATATAATTTTTACTTGTCTTCCGTCCTCAAATTTCGATTTCAACTTTAAATGTACGATTGATTTAGGGGCAAAACTATGATTAAAAAGCCCTCGCTTTTTAAAATCAGTTGAGTTATGACGAAGTTATGGCATTTTGAAGTTTGGACCTATGCCCATATGTCCATATTCAGATTTTCAGGCTGTAATTTTTACTTGTCTTCCGACCTCAAATTTCGTTTTCAACTTTAAATGTACGATTGATTTAGGGGCAAAACTATGATCAAAAAGCCCTCGCTTTTGAAGATACGTTGAGTTTTGACGAAGTTATGGCATTTTGAAGTTTCGACCCAAGCCCATACACCGATATATCGATTTTCGGGCTATAATTTTTACTTGTCTTCCGACCTCAAATTTCGATTTCAACTTTAAATGTACGATTGATTTAGGGGCAAAACTATGATTAAAAAGCCCTCGCTTTTTAAAATCAGTTGAGTTATGACGAAGTTATGGCATTTTGAAGTTTGGACCTATGCCCATATGTCCATATTCAGATTTTCAGGCTGTAATTTTTACTTGTCTTCCGACCTCAAATTTCGTTTTCAACTTTAAATGTACGATTGATTTAGGGGCAAAACTATGATCAAAAAGCCCTCGCTTTTGAAGATACGTTGAGTTTTGACAAAGTTATGGCATTTTGAAGTTTCGACCTATGCCCATACACCGATATATCGATTTTCGGGCTATAATTTTTACTTGTCTTCCGACCTCAAATTTCGTTTTCAACTTTAAATGCTCGATTGATTTAGGGGCAAAACTATGATCAAAAAGCCTTCGCTTTTGAAGATAAGTTGAAAAAAGAAAATTGAGTAAAACATGTTAAGCAATTTCCAATTTGTTTCTAATTAGGGTAGATATTACGTTACATATCGTATTTGTTGTATTATAATGGATGGCTTAGCGATATTGAATGGTATGTTTGCGCTTATTGATAATACAGTTGTACTTATGCTTAATTGCGCTTCATGCGTCTTTCTTTCACAGTTGGCTGCAACCGAATTGAATTGATGTCGATCAGATATCGAAACTTAATTGATATCGTTACTGACTCGATTGCTTGCTCTCAATAGTATCTTGGCAATGGCAACAAGGTTGCCAGATTGCTTTGACTGCTTCTTGTTGGCTTAACTTCTGTAAGAAATACCACATTTATACTACAGTACTTGCCAGATTGCAACAGAGGTTAATATTAATTAGTTAATTTAAAAAAAAATAAAAAAAATTTTAGTTTGAGAAATTCTCACGATATCTCGTATCTTGTCTGCAATTGAAATTTAAGAGTTGTGAGAGCTTCTTAAATAGTTTATACACCTTTAAGGCTTTCTATGTTTCAAATAGTACTAGCTTCTTTGGCGTTTAACTAAGTGATTAATGAAGTCGTATAACTGCCATGAAATTTTATACATGTATTACCATTTTATGTTTTAGAGGACTCCATCTCTGTCAGCATATCTAGCTTCATCTCATACACCCCTTCTCTCTCTGTGCCTTTATTTAACACTGTTCCTCTCTATTAACCTTTTGGTCTCTCTCTTTTTATTTATACCCTTCGTTCCGACAACTCTCTTTCTCTTTTACTCGCTATCTCTTTCTCTCTCAGTCACTGTATTCCTCTTTTAATATTCTCTCCATCATTCATTCTACTTTTTTTTTTGCTCGATTTCTTACGCGTTGTCTTCGTTCCTCAAAAATCGCACTCTAAGCGAATTCCATCATTTTAACTAACACTCAAAGTTTCTTTTTAGTACAGTATTTTCACAAATAAAAACGATATTTTGAAAGAGTGCACGCATTTTATCTCAGTCACTCTTTCTCTCCCTATCTTACTGTTTTCGGTGCCACGAGATGTAAATGTTCAAGTGAGACCTAGTAACATTGTTATTCAATTTAGATGCAGTTGCTCCTCATAATACTTTGACAAATACGTAGTGAGCTATATACGAATATGTAGTAGTTGGTATCTGTCGCAATTTGCTCGCTTTGACGAACAGCCATTAAAGCGTAAGCCGTCTGTCAGCAGCCGCCCTAAAGCAGTATCAGAAACAGCAGCAGTAACATCAGCTAACAGCCCAACATGTCGTTAATATGCTTCCGAGACAGGAGGGAAAGCGAGTGCGCCTTTGGTTTGAGTTGGGTTGGGTTGGGCTTGAAATGGAAGGCTCTACACTCCCTGCGGGTGGGGGGAGGGCAGAGAGTGGCGAGTTGGTTGCATTCGCTTAATGCAAATCCTTGAAACCACTTGCGGCCCACTCGAAATTTTTAATTTTTCCCACAAAAGCCGCACTCGACAGAACTCGAGGCGCATCAACCAACCAGCCAACAACTCGACATACAAACACACACACTTATGTGTGTGTGTGGAATTGCCGTTGCAAGTTGCAACTGTTGCAATGGGCATGAAACAGAAACACTTTGGGCTGTCATGCACCTAGACGGAATTACAAGTGTGTGCATGTTCGCATCTGTATGCATATATACATGTGTGTGTGTGTGTGTGTGTCTGTGTATGTGTGTGGCGCTGTATGGTTGCATTTGCCACAGTAACAGATAACACAGAGTTGGCCAGAGCGGAATGAAGGCGCCCAGCTGGCCTAGCATAATTTACAAATAGTAAAACAAAAAGAATCCCCAAGCCGCAACTTAAATGCCCTTCATCATTAAAGATCATCAACTATGTACTTAACATTAATATCGATGTCGATCGATGTCGATTGTGCGATCACCAACTTGAAGAAGGAGATGAAAGGGGAGTCGTTGTGAATAAAGTAAGGAAAGATAATTTAGTTTTGACTGATACAATATGTAAATAGATAAACATAAGGGGTTAAATAATTTTTTTCTTACATTTCTAAATCAATCTTAACAGCATCGCAAGAATAAAGTTAATTTGGAACAGCCAAGAAACATATGGTACTACTGTGTTAAATCCCATTATTAGTATTGTATTATTTAACTATCTTTTAGAAGTACACAAATAATAAAAATATATGGTACCTGTAGTAACTGTGTAAAAATAGCGTTCCAAAGTGAATTTCATCTCTTAGCAACTGCAACTGCAGCTGACTAACTCTGCAGAGCGCAGGCAACACTGCATGTGTGTGTGTGCTCGCGTGTGTGTGTGCGTGTGTGTGAATGTGTGTTGGCAAACTCACTCATAATGCGCTCAGCTCGACGCTCATTGCATTCGTGAACTTTATTAATAATGGCGCCAACAACATGAGATCCTGCTTCATCCTCCGTGCTCGCCATGAGCGTCTCAGCCTCGTTGCTGGCCATGTCCACGAACAAGTGTCTGTCTGTCCAGCCGTCTAACCGTCTCTGTGTCTATCTGCGCGTATATGTGCGAAAATCAGCGAGAAAAATTGCAGCAGTAGCAGCGGGGTAAAAAAAGGTACGCGAAGTTGAAATATATACAACATAAAAGCCGACAACAGCAAAGCGGCTAAATAAAAAAGTGGCACACAAAAAAAGAGCAGATAAAAAAGCGCTTGCAACTTGCACTGCAAATTATTATTTTTTGCCAGCGCCTGAGCTGTAAGAGGCATGTTGCACGGGGGCAGCAAAGAAGCAGTGGGAAGTTTGCCACTTTTTCTCTATATAAACAAATTAAAGCTGCTTTAAGACGCCAGCAGTGGCAGCAGCCAGCCGCATACCACATTATCGTTAGCAAAAATGTCATTCATAATTATGCTGGCACGCCCACTCACATGTGGCAGCGGCAAAGACATTCATCTTTTGGCAGCTGCCCCCATTTCTCCCCTTTCTACCCTTAGACCCAGTTCTGTGGCCTCTGCTGCTACTGCTTCCAAAGCTGCCAACGCATCACTCAGTCAAAAAATTTCACTGCGTCAAGTTGTGTTAACAGCAACAACGACAAGAACAACACCAAAACCAACTACCAAACAACATGGCTAACACTCCAGCGCTGTGCTTGGCTTTCGCTCAGCTGTGCTAATTACAGCTGACAGTTTTCTTTTGCTCCTCTTGCGCACAACGTGACGTATGAGCAATGTACGTGCGGCAATTAATAAACGATGCGAGGCGTGGCTACCAGCAGAGGCAGCGATGATGTTGATGGTATGGACTGGGGGCATGCCAGTTAGGGGAGGGGCCGTAAAACTCTGCTATTGATTTTTGTTTGCCAGCGTAATTGAATTTATATGCATGTATTTGTGTTCAATTGCAAACGCTTTGCCCTCCCCCACTCCTTCCGTTTACCACCTCTCCTATGCCTGGTTGCCATTAATTAAGTACGCTTTGACCTGAAGAATCAAAAAGTTGACATTATAAATTACAAAACAGCAGCAGCAGCAGCAGCAACAGTATCGGCAGCGGCAGCAGCTAGCGGGACACCGTCCAAGTGCCACAACTCGAATTGCCAACAATCAGTGGCAACAAGAACCCAAAAAAAAAGGACATCAAATGGAGGCAGCGCTAGCGCAGCAGCAGCAAAACTGTCAAGAGTCTCATTAATTGAACAAAGCATTCAAGTGGAGAACTGGCATAGGCTGTGGCGCTGCCGGGGAGGTGGGGCCGTGGAGGCGGACCAGCAAATGAGCAACCAATTTTTTGTGCCATCGGCAACAACAACAACAACAAAGCGATGTAAACTGTGGCAACTCTTGTAACTTTTGCGCCCCGTTTTGCTTGCACTGTGTAGCGAGAGACTTTTAGTTACCCCGCAGCTTCCCACTGCTGTGGCAGGCAGCGAAGCGACAATGATGATGCCACTGCTGCTGCTTGCCACCACTTGGACTCGGACTCCCACTCGGACTCTTGCGCTTTGTGCGCTTCCGTTTCCGATTCTGTTAGTTTTCCATGTCCTTGCAGAGTGTATTATAATTTTGTTATGCAATGTGTTACGCATCTAAAGAGACATTCTCGAAATCCAAACATCATCTTAACTCTTGATCAGCAACAACAGCCGAGCAGTCAACGACATGTCTGTGTTGGTTACCTTTTTATTTTGAAGTAATTAATCTCTCTATATTATTAAAACTCCAAACATATCTGGAGTTTGCTAGCCGGAAACACGTCTATTAGAGTTGGCTGAATCATATAACAATATCAATATAGATACCATTAGCATCGGGCTGTGAAATTAGTTGACAGATAAGAAATAGTTCGTGCAAGTTTGGTCACATTTTTTTCGCAGAACTTTACATGCAAGTGTTACTCCATTTTCTCAGATACTTTTGCTATAATCTTAGGATTAATTAGATCACCATTGATTTTTGCTGGTCACAGAAAGCGAGTCCTTTATAAAAACGGATAAATATGTTCGAGTTGCTCTCATTTTTTTTTATTTATTTTTTTTTTTGTTGGTTGCAGACATCTAGGTGAGAGTGAGTAAATTCTAATCTGCAAGTGCATATATCCGTCGGTGTGCCCAACATAGTAATTTTCGTCTTGCGCAATTTTTTTTTGCGACAACTGCTGCGTCCGTATTTCATAGCGCTTCCTGTTGCCCCCGTTGTTGCAACGAAATGTTTCGCCAAGCGGCACTTACGCGCACTTCTACATTTTTTCTTCTTCTTTTGCAATAGCAAATATATTGCTCCTCCTCCGCGCACCACCCCCTTCGTAACTGGCCATTTCATTTGGGTCTTTTGGCTGCTTTATGGCTACTGAGGCAACGACATCAGCGTAATTGCAGTTATTTCACCTGTCGCAAATAAAACAAAATGCAGCCGGGCACAAACAAGTTGCAATTTGTACTCGCTGTTGCAAACAGTTCAATTTCTACTTTGCCACACACACACACACAGTACAGTTGCTGCCGGAGCGGTCGAATTGCTTCGATGACAAGTTTTGTGGCATGTGCAACGCCCACACGACGCCTTGGCCCGCCATGCCACGCCTGTCTTCGATTTGCAGGCGCTTTAATTCCGCACAGAAAAAGTCAATTTTCTGGTAAATTTGCTGGACTTGTTATACCTCTCAATCACTTAGTTTTCCTATTTCCTACAGTTGCTCTAATATCAGTAACTGTGTGTGTGTGTGTGTGTGTGTGTTTTTTGTATTGGTGTTTGCTTTCTTGTCAGCTATTCGGCTTGTGGGCCATTTCATAAATGCAGCCATAAATCAGCTTTCAGTTGGCCACGAATTGATTTTTAACTTTGTCGTGCACCGTCTTCCTTTTTCATTTCCTCTCGCCACCCCCTATTTACCTCTTGCCCTTTCCCTCTCCCTCTCGCTCTCCCACTCTCTTCTCTTTTCTTGCATTCTTATCGCGTTTTTCTTTTGGCTGTTGCTTGTTAACAGTTTACTTACAAAAAGAAAAAAAAAAAGAAGATAGAATGAATGTTATTTAATATTTTATGCCTCGTTTTTCTTTTCACTTTTTTCCTGATTTTTCTTTACATTTCTTTGCGTGTTTTTTCTGCTGGCTTTTAATCAATTTCTGGTGTCATTTTATGCCAATTATTTGCTTGTCAGTTGCCTCATTCTTTGTTGTCCTCGTTATTGTTGTTCTTGTTCTTGTTCTTGCTGATATCATTGTCGTTGTTGGTATGCTTGCTGCTGTTGCTGTTGTAATATTCCAATGGCATTCATATCTGCTGCTAAAGTGATTCAACTTTTGCTTAAACTCATGGCACACAGGACCTTTTGGTATTTTTCGAGAGCTTTGCATTTTTGAAGTAAATTGCAAATTGCAATGCAATGGAATTTTGTTTTTCAAAATGTCCGGCTGTAAATTCTTGAGTCTGCCGTAAAAATTATTATGCATGCAACTATTTTATTTTTACAAAACAATTTTTTTTTACATTTTGCAAGCTAAATTATTTAAAATTCTTTGTTATAACCAATGGAATTTTTGTAAATCGTACAAGCGTAAATTTAATATCAATATCTGTTGGAGCGAATGTCAAACAGCAATAATTAATATTCTAACAGTATTGTTCCTTCAGCCGGCTTGATGGACGTAAGCATTGAGTCTTCGCATTCAGTGCGCAAAACTCTTTCATGGCATGGTTGTTTCTCGGCTTTCCGAGCTTAAAACATATTTCCCTAGGATACATATTTTTATGGCCATCATTACATACCTCTCATTACCTCTTTGTCAAAAGTATCCCGACAGTATTCTAAGTTCCATCTGCACTCATTTTATAACCGCCGTTTCAATAGTATAAAAATTAGACTTTTGTACGAATTGTTTTATGGAAGTGGTTTAAATGGCTTTATATCATTGCTCAATGGATGATCTGATTGTCCAGTTGTAAATATATATATAATAGTGTTACTTCTTTACAGCTGTTGGCCTTAAGTAAACCATAAAAATACAGCAGAAGATTCTTGGGCCACATAAACCCACTTAACTGAGACTTTCGCTTTTTCCCTGAGCTCAGTTGAGTTCGCTTCGGTTCGAAAAGCATTCTGTTGTTATTGCTCAATGAAAAATGACAAAGACTCCGTTTCTATCTATGGACGTATGTAGGTATATCTTTCAGTCTCTCTCTCTCACTCTCTCTCTCACTCTGTCTCTTTCACGTTTTTAATACGCTGCTGTCTCTGACGTAGCTGTGTCTTTGTCTCGTCCTTTCTGGTGTTGGGATTGTCTTGGGCTCTGTGTGTGTCCATCGCGTGCTTGAAAACACTTGGCAGCATTGCAAGTGCAAGTGCAGCAGGAAATAGCTGAACAGCTTGCGGGTGTGTGCAGGAGGGGAGTGGTGGAGTAGTGGGGAGTTCAGCGTGCAACTACTGCTCTCTACGACCTATCCAACTTTAAAGTAGATTTCCGTTGGATTTGTTGCGGTTGCGTGTCTCTTGCATTGCTCCACTATCCACTATTGACTGGTAGCTCTGGCTCCAGTTGCGTGGACGACAGCGGGGAGTGGGATGGCGAACGCTTTGCTTTTATGTCTTCCGGCCAACATAAACACTTGAGTTGTTGTTGCTGTTGAATGTCAAAAGAAGAGCAAAGCAAAGTTTCGCTGACAGTCATAGCCGCAAAATAGAAAAAACGGGAAAGCAAAGCACTGTGACAAATGTCCTCGGGTTTGTGACTATGTGCGTGTGTGTGCTTGAGTGTGAGTGTGTGTGTAGGAAAAAGTTGGTGTGTGGCATTTCACAACTTTAGCAAGTTTTACAGCTAAACGCCTTGCAATTGCCAAGCGACTGCCGATGCAGCTTGACTCTGACATTGCCGCTATTTCTCTGCCTCTCTCTTGTGCTATCTATCTCTCACCTGTTTCACTTGCACTAATGTTTAGTTGTGTATGAGTCTGTGTGTGTGTTGCCATTACTGCGTTTATTGGCTTAAAGTGTTTGACAATTCATTAAGTGGGTGAGCTTTAGCCATTTGCTTGCTTGTCTTTAGCTGCTTACAGGCGCGTAAATTGCATTGTCGCCATTTGCCGGGGATCAAACGATTGAGTAGCAAAGGACGCAGGACTCAAGACAGAGGACACGTTAATTTGGCTGGCTTAAGTAGGCTTCGATTTGAGGATTCCGTTTGCAGGAGTGTCAACAAATCGGTAGGCATTAAATTGCCTTTGCATAAGCACTTTTGCACAAGACTTGCAGTCTGATATTAATTAGCTTTTGTCTGTCTACCGAGTTGCTTAGTTATTTATCGGCAAGCGTAAAAGTATGCTACACTAAACTGCATTAAATTAAGCTATGGCTTAGAATTTAATGGAGCTAATATAATAATAATTTAACTTTAGAATTAAGGGCTTCAATAAAATAATATTTTAAGCTGAAAGTATATTCAACCAATTTTATTGCATGCATCAGTTAAATCGAGGTATTTTGTTTACGCTGTAGAGGTTGTGCTGAAAATTGAAATATTTTCATATTGCAGAATTTATAGATATTTAATAAGCTGAACTTTGAATACCCTTTCTGAGGATGTTCGAATTTTCAACACATACCTAAACTAAGCAAATTCCCCATTTAACAGAGCTGAATATTATGCAAAGCAATATTTAATTATATTGTTAGTCCAAGTATATTTAAATTTCGGCACGATAAATTTAAAAGTTTTTTTTGCGTTACTACACATCAAAATTGCTGAGCGAAGCTGCACCAAAAATGCTTTAGCCCTCACACACACACATTTACACAAGCACACGTGCCAAACTATAAAATAATAAACCAAATTTGTTGAGCAAGTTTAAGTGAAAATGTTAAGAGTAAAGTTTTTGCTGCTGAAATAAAGACAAACATTGTTATCACCTACAAAACAGAGAAACAGGCTGCTGAAAAGAGCGATATGGAGAGAGCGAGAGAGAGAGGGAGTGAGGGAGAAAGAGTAATAGCAACAAGCAGGCCATCAAGGAGGCCATCATCATAAGAGAGGGGAAGCGGCAAGAAGGGGTGAGGTGTTGCGGGGTGCACGTTGTCGTTGCCTTTGCCGCTGGCGTTTGGAGACGTGCAAATAAGTTGAGCAACAGAGCGAAGCAAAAAGCAAAATATTTATACAAATAGGTTATGCAAACAAACTTAGACAAAGTCACACACACACGCACACACCTACACACAGGGACAGATAAAGTATAAGAAGAAGGCACGCACATGATGGAAGGAGAGTGGCTGTGAGCACGGGGTAGGGGCAAGGGGGGGAAGGGTGCACATCAAGGCACGACATGAGCTTCCTTTGCTGGCGCCAGACGCTGCAGGACATAATGAAGTTTGAGTTTGAGACTCAATGAAATGTCAACAACGCTGAGCTGTCTGCCAGGGGAATGGGGATGGAATCGATGGGGCAGGGGCACTGACAGGAGTATGGCTTCAATTGCCGTGCTGTGTTGTTATATGTATATTTATTGACGATAAAAAAAAAAACGCTGAGACGACAACTGGCAAGATCGCATTACAAAGTGCAACTACTGCTGCGGCTGCTGCTGCGGTTGCTGTTGCTGTTGCTGCTGATGGGAATATCGAGAGGCAGGGTGTTGTTAAACAAAATTTGCTTTTATCATTTAATTACAATAAATTAATTATGACTAGTTGGCAGAGCTAGCGAACCCAAGAACGCAAGCCGAACGCCCTCAAACCCAAAAGGGGACACATCAAAGCCCACAAACCAATTCACTGTGCGGGCGTTGAGTGTCGATTACATGGAAAATTCAAAACTCTAAGGATATGTCTATGCTATGAATACTTTATATATATATATATATACATATATATATATGCATATAGTTGGTGTTGTTATATGACTATTTGTCTGTGTGTGTGTGTTCACATATAAAACACGCAGCCGCAAAACATATTAAATTTATTATCAATAAATTTTCATTAGCTCCGTGTTGCTGTTAGACACTAGACCTAAATGTGTGTGTGTGTGTGTGTGTGGGCGTGTGTGTGGGGATATCGCACTCCAACTATAACGAGCTCTGTGGGTCGTGGCCAGTTGACATAATTTACAATTTTAGTCATAAAAACACACACTAACACACAAACACACAAGCACACACACATATGCTGGCAAAACTGATGCGCCATCAGCATAGCTCACACACACAAATACACATGCAGTTCACCCCCACTCACACACACACAGTCGTGCTCTAAACTTGGCCTTTAGCTACGCCAAAGTTATCTAGAACCGCATCAACGGTTAAGCCCCAGCTTGGGTGAAGTGGTAAGGGCGCTTCAGGCATATTGGAGGGGAGTAGTTTGCAGCATAACGGGTTGCTCCAGCGTGTGCCATTTTAAAAGCAACCCCTACGTCCACCTAACCCCACATTCCTGTTTGCTGTTAGTATTTGTGATTGTGTTGCTCCACCAAAGTGAATCGGTTATGTAGTTTAGCGCAGCAGCATCGGAACTTGTATCTAAAGTAAAGTATCTAAAGAAGGTGTCTGAGAAATGTTTATTTATTTATCAAGAATAGAGAGCTACTTTATTTTATGTACTCGCTGCCACACAATATGATATCTATGTAAATAAGCTCAAAGAATAAATAAGACTTATATTTACATACATACACTATAAAATAAAAATAAAAATAAGCTGATGGAACAGGTAAATCATAACTCAAGAGTTGGATGTGCATGCATAATGCATTTGTGCCTGAGACATCTCCACTTTTTACGGAATTTATTGTGGTGTACAAATTTGATTGAACTCACGTCAAGATGTTTAGATAAGTCAAAATGCAATTAATTTCCTTCATATTTTTATCATCAATGTTTAAGTTTAAGATTGATTTTCACAATGACCTCAAATGAGATTTAAACATTTGTATTTAAGCAATTTAAGCTGTTTTGCTAGCGTTTAATAAGCCAGGTTTTTATTTTAAATTGCCTTTAATTATAGATTGAAAGATTAGAACATTTTGAATTTTTGCACTTATTAATTTATAAATAATTAAACTCTTATTAATTAAAACTTAGAATCAACAATTAAAGACTTATATTAAAAGAATCATTTTGTGTAAAACTGTAATGTGAAGCGCTTTGATATTGTTTTATTTAAAATTTGTGTTTTTTGTTTTATTAACTTTGGCTGTTTGGGGATCAGCGTCAACAGCGGCATCAGCGTCATTGGCATTTCTATCGTCAGATGCTGCAGAGGCAGCCAGCAAACCAACAACAATAACCACAACAACAACAGAAAACGTCAACAACAGCAGCGAGGACGCCATTTTATTTTCTCTTTGTGTTATACGCTGTCATTGAGCATTGTTGTTGTTGTTGTTGTTCTTGTCATTGTTGTAGTTGTTGTTGTAGTTATTTCTGTTCGTTGTTGTATTATAATGCCAACTCATATTGCGCTCGTTATCCTTTTGTGTGTCGTGCAACGGAATTGACCCTTTTTGCTGCGTGACAAGAGTGAAGCAGCAGCGGGGTTAAGAGTGTGAAACCCCCAACACCCCAACCTCTATCCCACCCACCTTTAGCCATAAGGCCCACCCATCAGTATTGGCCACGAAGGTGGAACGCGTGGCTGCTAAAGTATCAAAAGTGATGGATGACAGGTTAATATGCGGCGACATTTTCATGCTGATGCTGATAAAATTTTCGTTTGCATGCAGCGCGGGGTGCTGCCAACAGTTGGGACTGCCAACTTGCTGGCAACACTGGCTCGGCTAAGGATCACACAATGGGCTGGGTAGCTGAGGGGGATGAGGGGTGGTCGTCGTGTTTGGTGACATTTTAAATGCACAGCATGACAAGTTTAATTTTACAACGTGTACAGCAAATTAAGCGTAGCAAGTGAACAAGAGAGAGATATAGAGAGAGAGAGAGAGATAAATAGATTGAGTGAGAGAGAGTGAGATTGAATAAGTGTGAGAGTGAGACAATTGCATTAAAGTTAAGCTGCTGTTTAATTGCTGGCAACAGCAGGCTTCATTAGCAGCGCTGCTAAATAACATTCAGCCAGACAGTCAACAATAACAGTTGCAGCAACGAGAGGGACACAGATAGTGAGAGAGAGAGAGAGAGAGAGAGAGAGAGAGAGACAGAGATAGAACGAGAACTCATCTGAATGCTGTTTGAATGCGCTTCGCTTCAAAATGTTCAACTGCCATGGTTGACTGGCTGCCAGGATATATCTAGTTGAAGCTTTCTATGTAGCTCGACAGCTGGCAAGGGTTGAGGTGTAACTGGTTAAGAGGCGGTAGAGGTGGGGGCGGGGTCGGTGGCGGGGTCGAATGGGGCAATGTGTGTTGCAGTCATTTGAATGCTTTGGAAAAACTTCCGCTCCATTAGTCTGCCAGTTTCCGGCAACGTTTTCCTAGCACAATTTACGCAAATTGATGTCATCAACAGGGGCCAGCCCACAACTTGAATTCACATTTACATTTCCAGTCACAGTCACAGTCTCATCGTGTGCGTAACTCGGTAAATGAAGTGAATGAATGAATGAATGAGTGAATGACTGAATGAGTACATGGTCTACTCGCATGTTGCTGCTACTGCTGCAGGTCGCGCTCGCCCGCCGGATGGCTAGACATTCTTTTGGGGTCAATGCGGGGCCACAACCAAGATCTGTTGACACACACACACACACACACTCACACACACTAGTTGTGCAGCTAGAGAGGGGGTAGTGGCAGTGATGGGGTTAAGGGGATCTGCGTGTGGAACTGCCTTCCGCTTGAAATGCATTTTGCTCATTTCAACGCTTGCCACGGGCAGCTCAGCTCTCTTTCAAATGGCGACCTAGTTAAAAGAAAAATAATGAGCAGTTCAGTTGGGGATCATCCAACTGTGGCATACTCTGATGCTTTTAACAAGAATGCAAATCTGCGGCTGTATCTCGAAAGTCAATTTCTTACTTTGCACATTCAAAAAGTGCATCAGAAACAGACGAAAACCTACCCAATTTCCAAAAACCATGGCTTTTTGAACAGGGTTTGACCTCTAGATAAATACTGCATTTAAAGTTGCAAATGCTTTTCCGGCTCGAAATTCATGTTGCAATTATATACCCAAAAGGCGGTGCTTAGGGTCATAGCCTGCCAAAGCCATAACTTTTCAAAAGGGTATGTTTTTATCAATGATTCCAAAACTAACACATTTTCGTAAATTGAACAAAACTAGTAAGCTCTTCTAGATGCGGTATTAGAGTATAAGCACCGTTAAGCATTGCAGAAATCTAATGAAAACGACTTCATAGTCAATGTGACGGCAACCAAATGTGCAACATCATGCGAGACTCAAGACTTGGGATTGTGGCAGGCAGCAAAACTTTTGCAAGCATAAGCAAACAAACAAGCTAACAAACAGAGAAACAGACAGTTAAACAGACAGAGAGACAAAAAGTGTGTGAGATAGAGAGAGAGTGAGAGAGATAGAGAGAGTATGATAGACATAGACAGGCAGCGAAAAACTCAACTCAACTCAACTCTTAACTCTCAACAGGACTTCAAGTGAATTTCGAAAGTCAAGTGCGTGTCGCTGTTGGCAGCTCCTGAAGACTCCTTTGTCTGTTGCCCATTGTGTGTGTGTGTGCGTCTATGTGTTGGTTTATAAATATTTGCCTTACAAATGCCGTATGGAACACACACACACACACACCCACCCACCCACGCACTCGCACACATATGTGCATAGCTAATGCCCCCAGCTGTAAATTCGGTTTACAGTTTCGTCAAGCCAAGCGTTGTGTGCACACTTGTGGCACAAAAACCAATAACAACCGATTGACTTGCTCTTTTCCTGCTTAATGGATACATTTACCACAACGATACAGAAATCGAGGATAAGTCCAGCATTATTTTATCATAATTATATTTGAAACATTGGGAGAGCACAAACATAAAAAAAAGATTGTTTTTCCCCCTGATTTTCCCCTGATTCAGATACTGAGCCGGTGCTTTAATTCGTAACGTAGTTAAAATATAAATATTTCAAAACGGTTGCTGCGAATCTGCGCCATGAAACTAATCCCGCTGAGTTTCAAAATATAAGTATTAAAAAAACACTTTAGCCAGCGAAAAACATATTTAAATTATAAAAAGTGGTCACCAAACAATAAATAACAATGTGAAATAAACTTTTTAGCTTAACAGTTGACACAACTTATATTGCACTATTTTGCATTACAATACCCCCAAATGTATTGTTTATTTACTTGCATTTAATTTTATATATTTTAATTTGTAATTCGAAATTGTTATTTAATTTTTAAAAGTTGTGTACTGTTAATAGTCTGTATTAAATGAATAAAATACATAAATAACTTATTAAATAAAATATTCACGTGCATAGCGATAACTAAAGATACTTTGGGGTGTGCAAATTAACTATTACAGATTTGAATTGTAAACAGTTTCGACTTATGTGGACAGACATTATTCAATCACATCAAGTCGATTAAGCAATTGGCTCACAATTGTAAGCTATATATAATAAATTCTAATGAATGCATCAGCATTTTAAAATAATGAAAAACTAATGCTAATAAGTAATCTGCTCGTTTGTTATGAGCAAAGTGCCAATAAAATTGTCAATTTTTTTTTTATTTTATTGTTTGTTATTTATGCCTTTTAAATTATGTGGCTGCCTGCAGCTTGTGTGGTCAGCCGCAGCTGTAATTAAATGAAATTAAATGTATTTAAAACATATTTAATTATATAAACTGAAACACTAATGAAGTGCAATTACAGGTGTTTTCAATAAACATGTCGTACATTTTTAAATTAATAAAGAAACCAGTTTTTTAATCAATTAATCAAAAAAGCTTGTTTTTATAGTTGCTTTTCGCTCGAGTTTCTATTAAATTGATTGCCATAGGAAAAATTTAAATATTTGCCAGGTTGGCTTGAGCTTAACTTAAGTGAAATGCACGGGAAAAGCCAACGCGAAACTTTATGCAAAAGTAATTTCCATGGGTGTCTGCCTCATATTTTATGGATTTTCTTTTAGCTACTTCAGATGCGCAACTTAATTCGCGATTTCACTTGAAAACTTTATGTGTTTGTTTGCAAAATGCGGAGTAAGTCGCAAATATTTTTGGGGCAGCCAAAATAGTAGTCGCAAAGTCGTGACAGCTTTTTCGCCACTTGCGCAACGGCAGACTGCGAAAGCTGCAAGACTTAATAGAAAATTAGCTGCTGAAAGTGTTGTTTGAACTTGTTACCTGCTACCTGCAACATGCAGCGCCCAACGTGGCAACGGAGTTACATGCCCCTTTGCCCTCTTGTGCAACTGCCAAGTTCATTTGGCCGTTTGCAATTCTCTTACGCTGTCGCTGTCGCGGTCTTAGCTCATGTTCCGACCTTTTTGGGCCACTCAGTTCATAAACCAAATTTCATTTCATTCGGCATCGAAACGAAGTCAGCTAAAACGTGGCAAGTTGCTTAAGTTTTAGCCGCATAATCTGCGCTGGCAGTGCCATAAATATTCAATGGCTTTTGTCTGTTTGCAGCAGTGTGTGGCAGCCAGCTGCCAGCAACCAGCAAACCTGCAACTAGCAGCCAGCAACTGCGACAGCGAATCAGAAAAGTCAATGCCTTAAAGCGACTGAAGAAGAAGCAGTCGAAGAAGAAGAGCTTATTCAACTGCCTGAACTGGCTCGTTGCCAACTTCATTATGGCCAAGTTAGTCCAATAAACTAAATTCAACCAGCCGCTGTTCACTAGCCTCTGTGTGTGTGTGCATGCCATCGATTAAGAGTGCGCCTGCAACACCTGTCGTATGAGCAATGCAATTCACTTCCTCTCTCTCTCACTCTTTCTCTCTCAACCGCTCTATCTCGCTCTGCCTCTCTGCCCAGAGGCTCTATTGTTTTTCTTTCGGCAATTGTAGTGTAATTTTTTTAGTGTTAAGACAGCACTTTCTGTTGCAGTACAAAGCAACAACAAGTTTAGCCCAACACTTTTGTGTGACAGCACGCGGCAGCAACCTGGGCATCGTATCTTGGCCACCTCTGACAGAAGCCTTGGCTCTCAGCACCATTTCTCCATTTGTGTTTTTTTCCGGATCCTTCACAATTTGTTGTTTATACCCTTGCCAGCAGTGGATATGTTACTTTTTTCAAGTAAATGGGGTATATATTCATTTTAGCTTGATTTCCAAATTAAATATATTTATAATTAAATTCAATTATTGCTAATATAATATGTTTGATTTAAAACATTTCATATTTAAAGCTTTTCTGAAAGTGGCTAAATATTTTGTACAAAGGACAACTTGAGCAAACTTATCAACTATATTAAAGTAAGATTGTGCTCATTTGATTCCAAGTATAGTTTTTGTAAAGTCTCCACTGCCTGGATTTATTTATTATTACAACATTATGACAAAGTCTGGCTAATATCATAGTTATAAATGTAACATAAAGGGTATTTTATATTCGACAGCTGCTATAAATAAATGTTTTTATTTTTCTTGTTTTCTGTATTTTTCTAGTTCAATTGCTGGCGCATCGATGGCTGGATGGTTCGCTGGCTCCATGGCTCGATTGCACATATGTTGCATGTAGCTCCCAGCAGACACAGGTTGTTGCGCCGAGCAGCAATAAACAATAGCAAATAGTGCAACAGCGGTGATGGAAATGTAGATGAAGATGGAAAGGAGAGGCTGCAGCAGACAATACTCTGGCGATTACAACTTTGGACAAAGTGTTGGCACTGGCTTAGTTGAATATCTTGGGGCAACAACAGTCGATGGTTGTGCGATGATGCCACAAGTGCAAGTTTCGGTAACTGTGGCTTTGTTTTTAATTTATCTAAATTGAAAAGTGTAACAAATCGCACACAACTAAAGCGCTTGCCAGCGATAACAGCAAGCAGCTAACGGCACACGACTGCCACTCCCCCCCTTAAGTGTGGATGAAAAGGCAAAAGTGGCAGACAGACCAACAAGCAAATAGCCAGCAGCAGCAGTCGTGCACATGGGTGAGGACGGGGGAAGAGTCGGTGTTGGCGAAGTCAGGGGGGTTGGCGTAAAGAGCAAGACATTTGCTGAAATAAAATTTCAATTTGCTTGAATTTCATTTGTGTGTTTCTGTGTGTGTGTGTGTGTGTTTGTGAGTGCCTCTGCTTTATCGCCTTGCCAGTTAACGTCAGCTTGGTTTACCGTTATGCTTGGCTGCGTGCGCCGCCAGCAGAACTCGAAGTAGCTCGAAGTAACCGGAACGATGAAAAAAGCGAGAACATCAGAACAAAGCAACTTCAGCTCGCAGGACAACGCCAAATATTTACTGTGCGTGTTTCGCAGGCTGTGCTCTTATATGTATGAATGTGTGTATGTGTGTGTGTGTGTGTGATTCTCACGGGTTTCCTGTCTGTCAGTTCGGCTGCGTGTCCTGCATCCTGGACGGTACTGGACCGAACAGAACTGTGTGTATTCCCGCTGGTGACGTTTGTTGATGGTTTCCAGGTGAATGCACGAATTGCGTTTTCGTATTAAATAATAAATGAATGTTGGATTGTTTTTTGTCGCCCTCCTCGTCTTCTTGGCCTCAAGTTCCCCACGACGCAAGTCTACAATCTACCAACTCCCATCTGCGAGGCGGCCCCCATCTGGCGTCCCTCATCATCTTTGGCTCCTTGTTCTGTGCCATAATTCCAGCTGCCCGCTGATTGCTTGGCCGTTTGGACATTAAATGTGTATTGCTTATTTCTTAAGTGCCAATGGTTTGTTTATGAAAGCCCCTACAGCCGCCCAGCCACCCCCGCTGCTGCGAGACACCCACTATGCAACCCAATGTCGCCACAGGGTATTGTGCCTTTGCCCGTTTTTGCCGCACGGCCAAGTAATTAAAGCGAACGATATGTGGAGGCAGCTGGAGCTGTGACTGAAGCTGAAGGAGTCGCTGCCACTGCCACAGCCACAGCCAGAGGCACTGAAATGGGCGGGGCAGTGTGTTGATAGATTAACTCAATGAAATTGCTGGCAGCAGCGGCGCCTGCTGAGCTTTGGTGACTTAATTACCCGCCTCATCATCAGCTGATGTGCCCCCAAATAGTAGCTGGCAGCTGCAGCTGCTTCTTGATGAGTCAACAACAAAATTCTGATAGCTTTTGTGGTAGCTGATTGCGCAACACGGCCAGTAATTATTATGTGTACTCAGTAACTCTTTGAGCTACTCAAGCAGCTTTATACACTTTTCGTAATTATTCCAACTTCTATATAAATTTATTAAGCATTTAATAGTGCAAAAGCAGCTTTGGCATTCAATTTAGTTTTAAATAATATTATCAAAATACATTTTTTCTATAGATACTTATTAAGCAGATTGACTAATATTTAATGCCGGATAGAAAAGTAATCCAAAGCAGCTTTCGAAATCAATATTTGTTGTTTAATCAATCATGATTCTGTTATTTAAAACTCCTTCCTAAAAATCCTGCAAAGTTATTTAAATTAATTTAAACTTTAAATTAGATATTTCAATTGCAAAAAATGTTCACATTTTTATTATTATTATTATTAGTAAGTTACAGTTTCACAGCATTGGAAATTTTCATGTAAATTTGAAAAGTTAGAATGATTTATAATAATATATTTGGAATTGCGGGAATAGAGGTTTTTCAGCACTGTTGCAGTTACCTGTGGTATTTTTTAATTATAAATTGCATAAAACTTGCGAATACTTCTGTGCGTAGTGCGAAGCATTTAATTAATTTATTCATCGCATGCGGGGAATGCAATGTTTCAACTGCTCAGTGCGTTAAATCCTAGATTTATTTTATTTTCAATACACACACACACACACACACACACACACACAGACTAGTTATTCATATGTATTCAATTTGCAATTCACACGCGGCTAAACTGCAGCACAAATATTGAAGTTTTGCATTCGCCACTTTTGCCATTTTTCATGTGTGCACAATTTGCTAATTTGCAAATGATTTTTAGTCGTTGTTTGTTTTTGATCCCAGCTGAGCTGTGAACATTGTTTTTTTTTTTTCTTTTTTTTCATTTACATTTTCATTTTTTCATTAAGTTTTTGCAATGTCAGTTTTATTCACGCCTGTCTGCATTGCATGCCACACGCACATTAATAATAAATGGGAAATGTCAGGATGCCACATCCATTAAAATGAACATGATCATTTTTAGTTGAAACCGTCTACAAATGCACCTGCCGGCAAGTCAAGGCAGAAGTCCCTGAAGAAGTATTTAATTAATATTATGTATAAGACTCGCATAACTAAAAAAATCCAACTTGATTTATTCCATATATACATTTTTGTTATTATTAAAATTATACACGAAAATAGTGTAAATATAATTTTAAATTTATATGTTATTAAACACAAACTAAAATTTAATAATACATCAAATACAAAATGTATAAAACCAAAATAATAAAAAGCTTTATTTTCAGATGAATTTCTGATTTATTTATTTAATTGTGTCAATATTATTTTGAGCTGATTTTGCATTGTTTTTGGTACTCAGGTCTCACGCAATGACTTGCCGATTCTCTTCGACTAGTTGGTAGACACTATTTTATTTATGTGAATTTGTTTCTGGATTTAACACTTTGTTGAGTTGGTGATACGAGCCCTTATCAGTTCTCCGTCCAGTTGTATAGTTATCCACACGGGGCGAGAGAATGATAAGGGTACGAATGCACCGGCCAAACCATATGCAGGCTGGCCATTTATAATCCATCACACACACACGCACACTAACAGTTGTTGCAGTTGTTATTGATACTCACCATTATTTGGCTTTCAGCTGTCAATCAATCATTTGGGTCAGCAGGCGCCATTGAAGTATAACTGCAAAAACAAAAAGTGAAAATTAAATGAATTGCCGAGTCAACTGGAACGAATTTTTTGGCTGCTAGGTGTTTATTTATCTTTTTTTGTGTTAAATATGACAAAACGCCAGCTGGACAATGCAAATACCAAACAGAGACAACAAAAAAATACAAAAAATAAAATAATAGTCTAAAAGAAGCAGACGAAAAAGAGTCATAAAAAATACAGCAGGCAAACAGTAATTTGCAAATGAAAGCCGCACAACAATACAAAAACGAATTAAAATCAAGAGCTTCCAACGATGCTCATGGCTCATATGCATATGTCATTTGCATACATACATATACATACTACATATACATACATACATATTAAATAAAACTCAACAAACGCACACACATAAATAATTCAGCAATCAAACAAGAGATGCCAACAGAACGCGACTCCCTCAAACTTATTTAATAAAAAAACTGTTGCCTACTTTTGCGCGCAAGCAATAAAATGCATTTTTAAATGCTCCACCGAAATTCAGAAATAAACGGCGAAGTGAATAGCAAACGTCAAAAAAATAAAAAAAAAAATTCGCAAAATGTAAAGTATTTTTCAATCGGTTCTAGTTGAAGAGCCGTCGCAGCGCGCACTAATTGATTTTAGTCAAATGCAGTTTATCAACGGGCCATTCAAGCTATCGGCTATTTTAGTTGGTTCCGCATGGGCCACAGAACCGAGAGTTGAAGTGGCTTTGGCTCAGTTTCCAATTGAATGAGAAAACAGTTTTGATTGCAATATTACAGATTGATTAGAGACGAGCACGTGCCGAAGTGTGCCAACGCGACACGAGCACGAAACGCATCTCCCAAGCAGACTCAATTTGTACATCAAAATTATACAGCTCATAAGATTTTGAATATAGTTGAATATTAAATAAGTAATCAAATATTATTAAGTGTGTGGTATATTAAGTATAATAAATAAATCAATATTTAACTATTTCGAACTCCGAATATATTGAATATATTTGTAATTCTCTACACTAAATTTTGTTGTTGAACCAAAAACAGTTCGTGCCACGAAAGAAAATCAAAGCCAAAGCTGCTATTTTGGGCTGAAAACGACTCAAATTTTGGCCAGTTAGTGCCAGTTATTGAAAAAATCATTTGAAATTGCTAGCTGAAAAACTGAAAAACTCTTGTGTGCATTTGAGCACATTATTATGAGTTGGCATTCTGCAAGTTGATGCATGTTTTCGGTTTATTGAGGCGAAATGTAATCTGGGAATGCGCAAATCTGGCTGGCAAACGGAACTGAATGCAATTCATGAATTTTAACTGCTGCTGCTTGCTGCGTTTGTGTGTGGCATTCAGAAACATGCTTAGACTGGAGTAGGATGTGGTCATGTCTACTCTAGCAAACCTTGAAATTAGCTGGCAATATTGTGCATATAAACTATGAGTAAAGAGTTTGCCAGGAGGCACCTTTATGTGCTTGCCGTTATGAATTTTGAAATGGAATTCGCTGTTGTTGTTGATGGTGCTGCTGCTGTTGCTGCTGCTGCTGTGTAATAAATCAAAACTATGCAACAAAACGCGCCACAAGGCATGCCAAAGGACTTATCTGTGTGCCGTATAAAACGTTAAAACGTTGCCCAGTTGGCCAGCAGCAGCAGCTGGTTCACCTCGCCGCAAAAACCAACAAAACCAGCCAGCGAGCCAGCAGAGTTGCCAATGTTGCTGTCAGCCGCTGCCCTTTTTGGCCCGACTCTGCTCCTTCTGCTCTTTTTTCACAGTTGCACTTTTACGGTTATAAATTTTAACACACAAACACACACACAAGCTGAGAGGGGCGGACTGAACATAAAACCGGACACATGCTTTTAATCTTCGGCACAAACATGCTCACTGCTCGCTGATGCATTGCAACTCTGGCAACTCAGAAAACACTGGCCAGCCAGCCAGCCAGTCAGGCAGCCAAGCAGCTAGTCCCTGAGCGCAGCCAGTGTCTCCAGCGTTCCAGTGGACCAGCGCTCCATGTTGATGTTGATGGCTTATGGGGCTTGGCCGGTGCTTGTGTCTGTGTCTGTGCTGTTGCCATGCATAAAATCTTCCGCCGGAAGTTAAAGAGTTTACACAAATCTGCGCTACTGGGCCATCAAAAAACAGCAGCAGCAACAGCAACAACAACAGCACCACTCGCAGCAGCTTTAAATGCTAAGCCCTAAAAGTATGCAATGGAATTTGTTGTCAACTTTTATTACGCCTCTGCTGAGGTTTTTATTCGATTGTTTTACGATACGCAAGAAGTATATAGCTATGCATAGTCTCGATCCGTAACAGTGGCCAAACTGATATACCCGTGACTGTCAGCTTAAGTATTTTTATGCAAACTGGTCTCACAGTATTTCAGCTATATTGCTGAATCATGTGGCATATAAACTATAGCATGTTCAAAACATTTTAGATTTCCACAGAAAATTTACTAGTTACGAGTATTATAATCGGAGAACTATATTTGGAAGCCAGAATGAAATTGAGATATGCGCTGTAAGAGAATGCATAATTCGGCGTGCCAATGGCAGCTTTTCTTTCTCGCTTTTCAATTAGAATTTCAACTTTTTTGCCATTCAATGATGGCCAAGTGTTTGGGCATTTGCAGCGATTTTGTGAGCATGAATGTTCGCTTATCGGCTTTTATGCGCGTTTTATGTGGCGACATTTAGCGCACAGTCGCAGCGACAACAACTGACAACAACAGCAACACGAGTCGCAGCTGCTGGACGTGGCCATTGTTTGCATTTGGGCCATGCGGCGTTTTGGGCTAACCAATAATGGCAATGGCAATTGGCCATGGTCACAGGCCGTAGGCTCTTTCGTGTCGTTCTGTCGTCCTGTCGTCGTGTTCTCGACTCGCTATCGCCAAGGGCCACACGCACACGAGTTTTTTGTTGGCCAGCCAGGGCAGGGCTGTAGGGCTGTTGGGCTGGATGGGGGCGTGGCCTGTGGACAGTCTGGGCGGCATCAGGGCTGCGTTATCAGCGCGCTGCCGGCGCAGGTGCTTTAAATTTTCCAACATGTTGACCCAACAGAAGAACACACACAAACACAAATAGAGGCTTGTATGTGCGGTGTAGGGGGAGGGGGCTGGAGGGGCAGCAGTGGGTTTGCTTAGTTTGCATATTAGTTGAGAGAGCAGGGCATCGATTGCCCAGTTGCCATTTTGCTTTTTGCCTTTTGTGAAAAACGAGCCATTTAGCGCCACAGCGTTATGAATATTGAAACAATTTTACGCTTGCCATTTTGAATTTTGAATAGATTTTTGTGGTATGCCCCGGGCGGCAACAGCAGTAGCTGTAGCAGCAACAAGAGCAACATGCTCATCATCATCATCAACATCGCTGTTGTCGCATTTTGTCATTTGCTTCAGTTGCCGTAAAAGTTACTCAAAAACCTTGGCCACAACTTGCAGCCGCATTTGCGAGTTGCCGCAAGGCTGTGGCAAACCAAGACTCCAACTGTGGCAACTTGACAAAACTCCGTCCCATTCACTCTCCCTCCCGAGCTCTGGCTTTAATGGCATGCTGTGCAGCACTTGTATGAAATACGCTTCAACTTGATGAAATGAGCGCGTTATAAATAAGTGGAATATCAGCGAAAAGTTAATTGTTATTTTTAAAATTACAATATGTATTCCAAAGTAAACAAGTAATTAAAATTAGCGAGTATATTAATAAAGTTCGTCACTTCCTTATACAAACTCAATGCAAAACAACTTTAAGAAATTTGAAAGAATTTGAAATGATTGAAAACAGAAATAAATCGTTGGACAACAAAAATTCAGACAGCTTGTGAGAAATGAACCAGAACAATAACAAGAAATTATATTATATATTTCCTTTCAAAATTTAAGAGAGTTTAAATCAAATGCAAAAATGTTGTTAGCAATGAAAAATTTTGTGTTGGCTTTGCGCTCAGCAAAAATGTTTTGTTGGCAACGCTTCAAAATTCTGCGTCAGTCGAAAATCTATTAATGAATAGACACAAACAACTGGGCGGAATTAATAAAATATGCGTTTAAACGGCAACAGCAAACAGCAAGAGGAAAACTGTGAAACAGCTGATCTGATTTCATTGTCTTGGGCACCATTGCAGCCAATATTTATTCGCCTTTCTCAACTGGCTGGAATAATGTAGCAATAACAGATTAGTCGCATAAGGACCGAATTTGAATATGACAAAATCAATTTGCAAACTTTGCTTTATTTGTTGTTGACAATGTGCTGCCAAGTGCTGAGGCCAAGCGGACACGGCCTGTTGACATCTGTCTAGCTATGTAGTAGGTCCAAAAGGCCAACAACACACACACACACACACACACAAACATATATATACATAAATATGTTTGTGTGTGTGTGTGCTAAAAAGCAAAATGCAAATGGGGCTGCAATGCAAATGAATATCGCATGTAAAATGTGCCAAAGAGTGAAAATCAAAACAATCAAGTGAAGCGTTTAGCTGGCCAAGGCAAGGGGTCGGCTGAAGGGGGACAGGGCATTAGGGGAACGGGGACAAAAGAATAAAAAAAAAGAGAAATAAATAGAAATGGGCACAAAAAGCAGAAACCCAAACGTAACAAAATGTCATAAATATAAAATCAAATGCAAATTGAAAGCAGATCGATCGCTAGATATAAGGGATGGCAACAGGATAGTAAGTGTGTGTGTGTGTGAGTATGTGTGTGTATTTACAACATATACAAACACACACGCATACCTGCATGTATGTAAATCATGCGTATTTGTGGTATTTGCATTTAATTAGCAAAAAACTATGCATAGATTGCCATTGTTGATTTGGCCAAAAACAAATACATGTAGTCAATACAAACACACACGCACACACACGCCCATACACAGGCACACACACACGCACAAAATTGCTTAGCTATAAATGTTGAAATTTGCAATTACACAAAACGTTTATAAATTATGCAATTGCATCTGATGACCAAAGCAGCCTTTTGGTACATTTCGCAATTGTTTAATGAAGCTCAACCAAACCACAAAATCAAATCAACGGAAGTTGTTTTTGTTACACTTGTTGTTCTCGTTGTGTATTGTTGTTTGTTGGCATTTCACAAATTTTGCAATATTCATGTAATTAACATTAAAATCATAACTCATAAGTGCGCTCAGCGGAAATGTGCAATTGTTTGATGCAAATGATGCGATAAGCATCCAAAACGCACACAAATTATGCATAAATATCGAAATGCAACACTGTCTCCCATTGAAGTATTCACGTACATGGGTGTAGCGTGGCTGGGGTTGGGGTCGGGGTCGGGGTCTGCACTGAATTGCTGAGCTTGTCAAATGCTTGCAGCAAGTGTCATTCAATGCCAGTGAACCACTTTGTTGCAGTTTCTCTCTTTCTTTTTTATTTTTTTGTTTATTTGAAGAACTTTGTGTTTGTTAATTTCGCTACACTGGCGATTTCGCGATACTTGAATCCAACAGTTATGCAGCAATTGGAGATTGCAATTGAAGAGCAGAAGAAGAAGAGGACCAAGAGGCGAGAAGAAGAAGAGGTGGAATTACAAGCGAAGTGATTGAGAATAAAAGCCACGCAACGTTGTTTCTTCAAACTACAAAAAAAAATAATTATAAATATTGCCTACGATTACCTTTTTTGAATTCTATGAAATACTATTTCGAAATTTATAAATATAAATATATATAATAATCATCATTACTGTAACAGCTGTGAAATGTATGATAATTCAGCCTAGCTGAAGGAATTAGTAGCCATTGCTCAATAATTTTTATATATTTATATGATTTATATAACTTTAATTTAATTCCATTTATATAACTGAAATTGTAAAATGTACAAGTATTTTTAAAACTCATCAATTACTAATTAACTGCTCATATTTATGTATTTAACTAGCACATGTAGAAAACTTAACTAAAGCACCTTTCCTTTCATCTAAGACCTTCTAAAATGATCTTTAGATCATGAATGTGTTGCATATTTTGTGATAAATTCAATATACCCTATGCCAGCGCATATTGACTAAAAATAACAGGTCTGTGGTATTTCCCTTGAAAGCCGATAAGCGAAATGCCATTAAAATATTTCAGCAGAAGAAAAAAAACAACAATTCTCCAAATCCCAAGAGCGATACAGTTTGACAAGCACTGCTTGCAGCTTATCTCTACGGCGAGCAATTACAAATGTATTTGTTTAGAGATAAGAAATATTGGCTGTGTGTGCGCTTAACTATTTATCATCGAGAAAACCTCAAACGCACACATCCACATACACACACAGAGTGCATATGCAAATAGCCGTTGGTAAGTTAAACATAAATAGTAAAACTGAACCCGAGGAATGTGTATATATATTTATATATGTACATATATTGAAGGGAAGTCGCTTGTCTGGATTAAGAATAGGGCGACGGTTGACGGTTGACGGATAAGTTCTTGCTGATAAGTGGCCAGTGAGTGCGCCTTCAAATTGTATCCAGACAATTCACATGCATAATTGATATCCAAAGGCAGAGCAATGCCAGGCTCGAGACTCATTTGAAAGGCAAAATGACAACCAGAGCAAGGCGGCCAATCAATTGGAAATGTTTTAATGGCCACAATCGAGATGTATATGTCGACTTGGTGTTGCAGTTGGAGTTGGGAAAAATGTCAGACTAAGACGCTAATTAATCATAGAGGCTGTGACATAGACACAACAGCAGCAACAACAACTATTCCCAAGCAAAGTCAATTTAATTGATGGGCAATCATGGCAAAAGAAACCACCACTAACCAGCAGCAGCAGCAGCAGCTAGCCTGGCCAGGATAAAAGCAACCACAGGCTCAATTACATATGTGTGTTGCCACCACAACAACAGCAACAACAACAACAACAACTAACTAGATATAAGCAGGGTTGCTTCAGAAAATTTGCCATCCGATTTGCATGAATAATTTGACAGATTACTTCTCATTGCCACACAGATTGAGGCATACTCTTATTCCACGTGAGTGGCAAGCACAGCACAGTTACTTTCTTACAACCCTCTACAAATATACACACACACGCGCACACACATATATATATCCCCTGTATTTAAGCTTGAATGCAATCGACGCTTGATTAATTACACTGGAAAGAGTGCTTCAATTAAAGTAAGTTTTATAGTGCATATAATCTAAGCGATATAGAAATGTTTAATTAAATATTCTAAATAAATCCTGACGAAATTTAGATTATTATGCTATTTATTTTGTATTATTGATTATTAAATATTAGTTAAGTAATATTTTATTTATTTAATGTAGACTAAAAGCAGAACACAAATTTTGTTTTATAAATTTAAATGGGAGTAATTAAATTAAAAATCGGAAAATCCATATGTGAACTAAACTCTTTTCTCTTCTTCAGATATCTCTTTCTAATACCTCCTCAACAATTCAATAAAATTAACTGAAAGAAATTTGATATACTCTGATGCGGAAAAGATGTTGAAGAAATTGAAAAAATGTTCATTCAAATAAAATTGCGTATTTTTTGTACAGTTTTATTGTGCTTATTAGGCAAAAGCAATATAAATCGAAGAAAACATCACACATTCCACCCACATATATGTTTATTTGCATACATACATATATATTGAAATCGAGCTTTTGGCTTTATGGGTGATTTATGCGTCCATTAAAAATAAATAATCAAATATTTGCACATTATTTGTTACGATAATACTATTTTTTATAATCCATCTCGTTTGAGTTTTTTCTCTTGCTTAAACATACATAATTACGTATTTATATAAATGTTGGCATTCAGCTTATATTGGCTTAATCTGATTTATGTTTCCCTTATAAATAAATAATCAAATGCTTGATATGAAAATCGTATTTATTCGATATACAATTGCACATTTTTCACAGTCTTCAATATGCCAATTTGGCTTTAATGCTAGTTGCTTTATGTATTTTTTGGCTAATGCCAAAGTCGTTTTGGGCGTGAGCCAGTCAAAACAAATACACAAATAAACGATAAATGATAACTGTGAACTGTGTTGAGGCGCCTCAAACTGGAAGTTGTTGCCCCCTTCCCTCCCCCTCGTCTTTATAGACTCCATATAGAAAACAAACCATATATGTTGATGTTGTATGTTGATAGGGGCGGGGAGGGAGGGACTACTGCGCTTAACTGTCCACTTCCTGGGCCCGCATGACGGAAGCCGTTCAAGTGGGGCAGCGGTGCATGGGGCATGGGGCATGGGGCATGTAGTGTGGCAGAATGTGATGACAGCGACGCGAAGCGACGCGTCACCAACATTGGCGGGCACTTGAACGATAAGCGACAACAGCAACAACAACAAGAACAACAACAAACAGCGACGCACATTTGAATTTCAATTAGAATTTTAATAATCGACGCTGAGTGTGTGTGAATGTGTAGTTGTTGCCGGTGTGTGTGTGTGTGTGTGTGTGTATAAATATCGCATCCGTTTAATTTTTATTTATTTGAAACGCTTTTCAAAGGCATTTATCAAAATGTTTGTCTTTGCCGCTGATGGATATGCCGCATGTGGCAGCTGGAGCCCCAAATGAAAACATAAATATAATTAGCGAGCTGCAAGGGGGAAGAGGGAGCGCTGCTGAGAGGGGTGAGTTGACATCAAAATTAGCACAAGGACAAAAGTTGGTTGCACGTTTCGCCAAATCCCGCAAGGATTAAGCAAGCAGGCGCAACAAAAGCAAAAAAAAAAGGATATTTATATGTCAGGAGGGTGCGGGGGGGCAGAGGGTAGGGTGCAGGACATGTTGCTAATTTTTTTCCATTGTAATGAAAAAAATGTGTGACTGTATGTGTGTGTGAATTTAGCGACAAGGCTGCTGACAACAACAACAACAACGGCAACAAACACAGACAACCAAACCCAAAAGGCAAACAATTCAACAAGCAGAGGCAGTGAGTGATAGAAGGGGGCCAAGTGGTGTGTGGCGTGGGAGAAAGGGGTGTGGGGGTTGTGCTACACGGTAGGCGGCAGCCAGCTGGACAATTTCATTTTGCAAGGTAGATAGCAAAAAATTTGTTTTTGGTGCTGGGGAGCGAATTTGGCTTGTAACTGTCAAGGGGTCAGCTGATAAAGGGGAGCAGGGAGAAGGGTTTGGGGGCTGCACAGCGAACATAGCGAAAGAGTCGCATATTCAACAGGAAAATCCCTTAATTGGAATAAATTAACTGTTATTGCTCCGGCATGCCACACACACACACACACACACACTCAAACACACAGAGAGCACTGAACACACACGCAGACAGAGAAAAGCCCGCAACGAGCATTATATAGACATATAAATATAAATGTATCTGTATCTATACGTATGCATGCAGCTGCAGATACAGATACGGATTGTACACATGAACACATTTGCTAGCTGTATGTACAGCAAGGCATACATATTTACACAACTATACATATATGTATATACACTTGCATATATACATATATACATGTGTGTGTGTGTGTGTGCCAGTCGCTATCATTTCCCACTGGAGCTCTGTTTATTCACAATGTATGCATGTGTGTATGTGTGTGTGTGTGTGTGTGTATCTATGTATGCATGTTTGTATCTATGTATTTGTGTTCCGTTACTTTTTGCGTGCCGCGCAACACGAAATTAAATAATATGATAAAAGCGAAATTTATGACACATGCGAGCAGCACAAAACTCAAATATCAAATGCGAAAAAAGAGAAGAAAATAATACAAAAAAATGCCAACAAAAACATTTAAAAATAATTCAGCTCTTAAGCGATGACGTATTGATGTTACAAAGCCAAATACCCTGTAATTAAATGAATATTATAAAAACGTAAGCGCTCTTAAAAAAATTAATGCTTTTCAATTTTTGTATATTTTCATAGTTAAAAAAACTTTTAAAATGAGCATTTCTTTGATTCGAATATCTCATTTCACTATAATGCCAGTTTAGATATTAAATAAATTAAAAAAATAATAATAATAATAATTCAATGATAAACAATTAAAAAAGAAAACCAATTTCTATTAACCTTCATTTCGAATGTCTAATTTCACTATGCAGCCAATATTTTTTATATATTCTTAAGCTTGTATATAAAAATGCAGGGTATCCGAAAGCAGAGCATCACTGCAGCCCATATCAACGCATTGTTGCCTGTGGCATCTGTGGTGAGGGGCAGTTCAAAGTTTATGCAACGCAATTTGCAGATCGCTTGGCCTAATGAACAACTCGAATATCCTGTTTGGTTGGCTGGCAAAACAGGAGCAAATCGGAGAAGGTCCTTCGGCTAAGTTTCTGTGAGGCGTTTCGTTGCCTGCCAGCCGAAGGACAATCGCCTAAAGGTGTATGAGAAAGAGGAAGCAGCCGCCTTATGCAACCTAATTGTACAGCTCAATATATTCTCATTAATTAGGGCAAAGTTAGAAAAATTGGTAGCAATAGAGAAAACAGCGCAAATTCGAAGATTATTGTGAAACATATTTGTATGTTCTTGGGAAAGCCATTTGACTAATTTTAAGGACAATCGAGTTGACTGGAATATACTATAAAAATTATGGATTTGGTTGATTCGGAATGAATTGACTAAATATTAGTTGTAAATTGAGTTTAGAACAACGGCTTTCATTGATTAAGCTCTGCAGACGCTTCGCTTGACAAGAAGTCGATTGAACTTTGTTGCATGCCTCAGAAACTCTAATGTGGTTTAAAGATTAGGGAAATCTCCAAATGAAACACTCATGAATGCTCGCCAAGTGCTCATTTACAAAGCGAAAAGAGTTCTTAAAACATTTTATTATCAGCATTTTGAGAGCTAAATAATTATGGGTGTGTGTGTGTGTGTGTGTGTATAAATGTTGTGTGCAGCATTTGTTGTTATCAGCAATGCCGAGCTGAGCATTTTGTGTTGCGATAAGCGTATGTATTTTTGGTATTACTCGACCATATAAGTGGGTACATATATGTATGTATGTATGCATAGTGAGTTGTAGTGCCTCCATATGGCACATACAATACGTGTACTTTTATGACGGCCATGTGGCAAATGCCTAATGCCAAAAAAGCATAGACAAATCGACAAACACACAAATGGAGGCACGCGGAATGCGATTTAGCGATTGATTGAATATGTTGAAAGTACTTAAGCAAAACTCACCCAGTTGAGGAGCAATGAATTTCCAATTTGCGTGCCACAATTTGTTGATGTTGCCCCGTTCGTTGATTTGTTTGTCCTAAAACATTTCAATTAAGAGTCGCGGGGCGCTTAATTGCTATGTGTGCGAGTACTTATAGACGTTATAGTTGTGGTTTTTGTTTTTTTTTTATTTCTTTTTATGGGGCGGCAACGTCCACAAGTTGTTGTCATTTAACCCGATTGGGGCCAATTATGAGCCCAATGATAACGCGCGAGGGTAGCAATACCATGTACTGCTGATATACATAAATTTATTTATATGTATTTCAATAGAGCACTGACTTTTCGGCTCATAAACACTTGATAGAGCAAATGAATTCATGTAAATAGAATGTATATTTGTCAGGCACACATCCATAAACACATCCTTGAGCAGCCGCTTGTCGCCCTGCACGCCAACGCTGACGCACAACAACTGAGCACTGAGCACTGAAAGGAAAAAAGAAATGAAAAAAAAAACAACTCAGCGTTGAAAAACTCAATTGAAATTAAATTCATTTTTGAAACGCTCGAAACGCAGAACGAAACGAAATGAAGTGAAACGCATGACACAATTGTCTTTGACACGCCGCACTTTGCATGCTCTACTCACAGCTGAGCAGCTAAATTGTATATGAGTAGTTTTTTTAGAGTGCAGAATTACTCACACTGTGACATTTTGTTAGAGTATCGGGAGAGAGCGCAATTTAGGAGCGGGCACACGTTTCATTCTCATTTTGTGCCCACATGCTCACATGCTTATCAGTGAGCGACGTTCAGCTCAGTCGATGTCAACGGCGACGTCGCCGATCTCTTGTTGTGCGCCCGTCGCAGAGCGAGATGGCACTACTAGGTAACCATCGCATTTATTCATATTTGTATTTTATCACGCATTAGAAAATCGTATGTTGTTGTTCTTCTTCTTTTTATTTGAGTTGAGCATAAAAAACGTTTGCATTAAAAGGAAAGCAAAATATTATAGAAGAGGCCACATTTGCAAAACACATGTCAACGGCATGTTCCCGATGACGGTAACCCTGGGCTTTGCCGAGCAACAAGAGAGAGATAGTGAGATAGGGAGAGTGAGTGTGTGTAAGAATGGGATAGAGAAGGTATGTCCTTTGCGTCACAGCGGGTCATTGCGATTGGCAGCAACGTGTTTTTTTGGCTGCATACAAATTAGAGACAAATTTTTGCTGAAGCCACAGAATAAAAAAAAATAATAAAATAATAAAATAGATAACTCCTTCAGCTCAAAGCTTCAAAGGCAATTCAAAATTCAAAACGAAACGAAAATCAAGAAAAAATACCAAAAAAAAGCCGAGTAACATATTGTATTAAATAAGCATATGCAAATCTTGGCAGTGTGTGTGACGTATGAATTTTGATGTCAAGCACTCTCACATGTGTGTGTCTGTGTGTAAATGTGTATATCTTAAAATGGCACAGACACTCAGACAAAATTGCCCATTGCCATATGCAAACTCTTTGAATATTTTTGCTCTTTGAGCTGCTGTAGTCGTCGACGTCGCTTCTGTTGTTGTTGTTGCCTTAAACGCGGCAGCGTCGTCAAGTTTTATGAGCATTTACAACATCTGTTGAATATCGCATAAGAGAGAGAGAGAGAGACTCACACACGCAGACAACACGCATACCCTCCCTCAAAAAAAAATGAAGAAAAGAGGAACGCGTACGACACAAAAATGAGAGCATCTCCATTGAAATCGCACATTTCTGTCTTTCGCATTTTGTCTTCTCATTTCTTTTTTTTGTTCGCAACACAAAGCGCCAAACAGATAAAACATAAGAGGGGAATGGTGGGGGTTGTAAGGGGGGACAGTTGAGCTACAATGGGAAATGCTCAAGTCGAAGGGCAGTCGAGCAGCAGCAGTAGAAAAAGCAGCAACAAGAAGAACACAGGAACAACAACAATAACAATAGGCACTTGGCATTGAACTTAGGCGCAGTTCTTTTGTCTGCTTCCTTTTCCCCCTTTCTCTTTGTGTGTCCTCGCGCTCTCTGCGGGACTATCCCTGATTCCTGATTGAGCTATTGAATTAACATTTGCAATGATTTACCAAACAACATTTGATAATGATGCCCAAAAGAAGCAAAAAGCAGCAACAGCAGCAGCAGAAGAAGACACAAGAATGTGGGTCTGACACAGAAATTGGAATGATGAGGGTGGCAAGCAAACATCAGCAGCAGCGTATCGAATTTAAACGAATGGAAAAAGTATGCATTACAATGAAATATAAATTTCCCAATAAATCTCATCATTTGACTTGGCTTTCAATTCGTTTAGTTTAGTCTTTAAAGTTATAATTCTTTAATGAATTGAAAGAATATTATTGAACCTTCAGAAATGGCTATCTATAATCTTTAATGTGGAATAACATAGAAAAAATCGCAAATTTTACTAGTTTGAAACACATTTCGAATATGTATATTTAACAAAATCAATTCAAATAAATAAGATACAAATTTAAGTCACAATTTCTTTTATAAATATTTGCATAATTTTTTCTTGTAATAAATCCCTCTTGACTAAGTTGCAAAATTATTAAGCTATGATGGAGAATGTATCTGGATTACTAATTCATTTATAAGCCTTATATATGCACATAGCTAATATGTACTTTGGCTGGTGTTGTGCTGAAGATTGCTCTGTGCACAGATTTAACTCTGTCTGAGGGCCAGCAGCAACAACAAAAATTTCATTTGACATACCTATCCCAGAATGTCCTGTCATCTCCTAGCCGCATAGCATTTTACTAAAGCTTTCAAATATTTCACTGGCCCTTTTTTTTACAAAAAAAAAAAACAACAAAAATAAAATATAAAAAAAAGAAATAGCAGCCACAGTTTGCAATCAATCAGAAATACAAATACAAAGACCGAATTCGAAATACGTGTACAATGAGGGCGAAAATCTGTCAAAAAGTGGTAAATGAAACTCTTCAGATGTCAGCGAGCCATAAAATTATGCGATAATTAATTTCTTGTACATAAAGAGAGCTGTGTGTGAGAGGGGCAAAGAGAGGGAGAGCGGGTAGCGAGGCGTAAGTTCTCGTTCGAGTGCATTGTTTGTGCGAGTCCTTTGCGAGTCCTCGCCCTGCCCCGCTAGCGCTGCTGCTGCTTCCGCAATTATGATTGTCCTTCGTCACTCGCCTGGCGATTTCTTTTCTTCTTTTTTTTTATTATTATTTTGGGCTCATTGGGCAGGGCATTTGAGCATTTTTGTCGAGCATCGGTCTTGTCTTTGCTGGTCTTAATTAAAAGCTGTACAAATTTGTGGCGATCGAGAGTGTTGGAAAGGGAGCTGCGTACTAAGCGTAGCGTACACTCAGAAAAAAATATAAGATGCTACGCTTAAGAAATTAAAAAATTCAAAGAAAATAAATATAAATGAAGCTGGGCTTGAGAAAATTACCAAAATATTGGCTTAATAGATAGCTAAATTAGAAAAAAGTAAAATACTTTTGGTATAATGGCTAAAGGACAAACTAAAATTGCTGCTGGGGCATAATTTTTGGTGCAGTGTAGCTGGTACAACCCCTAGCTAAAAGCCAAAGAATTTTGCATTCTTTTTTTGGTGGCCATACGCATAAAACAAAGCGCACACAGATTTCAATTGTTTGTCGCCCATTGTTGAGTGTTTTGGAGTATCTGGAAGCATGCTTTGAGTTCCATTGTTGTGCTCAAAAGCGCATTGAATGCAAAGGCTGAGGCTGAAGCCAAAGCCGAAAGCCAAAAGCCGAAAGCAAAGCTAAATCTAACCAAAGTGCTGAACGCAAAATGCAAAGCACATGTGTGCTCAGCCTGGAAAGAAACGGGAAGTGAGAGAGACAGAGAGGAAGAGAGACAGAGAGGGAGAGAGTGCCTAACGCTTTACTAATTTGCAGCTCAAGGCGAGATTGGAGCCACAGTGGAGCCAACTTCAACTGACAGCAGCTACTTTAACTGCTCTAAGCTGCAAGACGAGGGGAGAACGAAGAGCGGGAGTTGAGGAAGAGCAAGAGGGAGACAGAGAGAGGGAGTAGGGAAGTGAGTTGGTGCTTCAGGTGGCGCACCTGGGCCACTTTGTCGCGCACTTTACCGCAAAAACTTCCGTTAATTAACGTTAATTTACTTGAAACTCAACATCCGTTTCGCCTTGCCTCGACTCGACTCGACTCGCCTCAGCCGGAAATGTTTCCGCTTGAAGCTGCAGCAGCAGCAGCAGCAGCAAAAGAGAGAGTAACAAACTTCAGGCTATTCGCACAAAGCTCGACAAAAATTGAAGGAAACGCACATAAAGAGCGCGTCCAAAAAAGAGATCCTGGACAAATGCCGCACAATTCCGTAACTAGTTCGCCAGAGTTGCCATCGTCATCGTCATCGCCAACGCTATGGCTGCATTGTTCCACAGCTGCAGCACCACTATGCCGCACACAATGGCTGCTGCATGCTACGTGCAACGTTTGTCATTCATATGAGGCGCCGCCATTTTGATTTTCCTCCGTTTTCATAGCTTTATACATATATATAATGAATTTTAAAGAACTTTTAGCGTTGACTTTTTCACCCAGTCTCTCCCCCAAATAATGTGGAAGTGACAGCGTTATGGCAAACACCGAATCTGAGATACTCTTACAAGGACGCTATTACAGAGTTTATTCCTATTTTTCTTGTTTAAATAAAAGCCAAAATAAGCAAGAATCAAGCTGAGAACTGGCTCCAAGTATAATAAAAAGTAAATTAAATATTTTCAAAATGTATTTTTAAGCTAAGACTAAATATTCTCAAGCTAAATAGTCTTAAAACAGCTGACTTAAAGAAAGCATAATCAGCTTTTGTTTTTGTGAAAAGGCTTTCAAGTCATCTGCAGCTTGTGCCCTTTAAGCTGCATTCAATGGCAAAAGCGTAGATTAAAAAATTACCCAGTACCGACAAAAGTCAATGGGAAACATGCAACGTGTGTGTGTTTGCGGTGTGTGTGGTGTGTGTGTGTGTGTGTAAGTGTTTTATGTTTGTTTTGCTGTTGCTGCTTCGATTGCTTCCTTGGCTGTGCTGTGTGCTGCTGATCAATATGCGTCGCGTGTTTCTGATGGCAATATGATTAAAGTCAAGGCGCAAACAAGCAGCGACGAGAACAACAACACTGGCCAGGATTCAGGACGAAGGAAAGCACCACGGCAAGGACGTGCCGCTGTCGCTGACCAAAAGGAGATGGCAGCACGGATTATGCACAGGCACGAGAAAACTTGTTTGATGTTTGTGCAGAGAGCGAGAAATCAGCTGACAACAGCCAACAACAACAAAAAAAAACACAAAACGCATTAAAATGCAAGCGGAATCCAGTCGAAAGCAGGCAGACAGAGTCATAGTTAAATATTTCGATGTAGTTTTTTGTTGGCTAAAGCTATGCAAAAGTGTAATATGCCAATGCGTGGCAGAAATAACTAACAAGACACTTAAGCTCGCTATGCCTCTCTCTCTTCCTGCCTCTCTGCCTCCCTATCTCTCTCGCACACACACATGAGTTGAGTGGCGCGCAACTTTGCGGTCTTTTAAAAGATTGTTTGCATTATTTGTGGCTGCTGTTCTTTGGTGTACTACAGCAGCCGCGCCGTAACGCGAACCCGCTCGCTCCTTTGGGGCATCCGCAGACCAAGCTGAAACATTTTCTGAGCTGTTAACAAAGTGAAACCGCACAGTTTGTTTCGCTAAAGTTTGGCGAAAAAAAAAACGATAACAGTATTTAGTTTGCATGAGCATCGGTTTTTAGGGTTTTTCGGTTTCTGGGTTTTTGCGGGAGCTTTTACGGCGGCTGCTGCTGCTGCTGCTGCTCCCATTGTTGTTGCTGCTCGAGAGGATTAGTATCAACAACAGCCGCAGCAGCATCAATAGCAGCAGCAGCATCAACAGCAGAAGCAGCAGCAGCCCGGACTCAGTGATTATGCGTATGTCTGTTAAGCCTGCAGCTTAGAAAAGTTTGAAATATTTTGATGGGTTTATACAAAAATAAAACAAAAAAAATGTATAAAAAACAGAGTAAAAAAGGCACTGCAAAAGATGAACAAACAACACATACATGCAGCTTAAATGTGTGGAAGCCCCAAAGTAATATCTATAAATTTAATAATATTTTAAATCAATTCCTGCCACGATCTAAGCGAGCCGCAGCTGAGCGCAGCTGTAAGTGGCATGTGTGAATCAAACTTAATAAAAGTTTAGTTTTTGAGATTATATTTTATTATTTTTTAGATGGAGCTTATTTCAGGTCAATAAATAATTAAATAAGGGGCTCAAAAAGAAGATTATAGTTTTTTAAGTGATGAAATTAAAATCAATTGAGGAATATTTGTATATAATTGTGAAGAAATCAAACACTGGAATAAAGATAGTTTCACTTAACTGTTATTAAGAAAGGTTTCAATTAAATTAGTTTTATTTCGCTCGTCATAAATCACATTTTTTATATATTTCTACTCATTGAATAAATGTGCTATTTCCACTCGTATTTATTTTATGGCGTTTCTATTACTTCCAAGCGAATTTAAGAGTGCTTAAGTCTTAAGAACTGCCCTCAATTTATGTGTGCACTGCAATTACAGTTAGTCACAGAGGCAAAAGGACTGAAAGAAAAGAAAAAAAAACACTCAGACCAAAAGCAGAAAGTCAATTTAGTTGATGCGTGAAGCGATTTATGTTTAGTTCACGCATTTGCAGTGTTTATTTGTTGTTGTTGTTGTTGCTGTTTGCAGTTGTTTTGCTCATTGTTTTTGGCGGCTGCTGTAACGAGCTGCTAAATCGATTGTGACTAATTTGCGGCAGTCACGAGGCAGGCACTGATTTAGAAAATACGAACGACGAAAAGGACTCGACTCGAAACTATGGCAGACTGGGGGAGGGCTCAGGGTGGGCAGCAATGAAACGCGACACATTCCATATTATTAAAATATTAAAGACAATTCAATTGGAAAATTGGCAGGCGGATAGACAGGAGAAAACAAGCAAACAGAGACAGAGAGATAGAGGGACAGAGAAAGAGAGAGAGAGAGAGGTAGCTAGCTGCTGTCAATGCAGATATAGAGTAATTGAAATAAACGAGAACAGTTATACATATAAATGTGAAGCATAGTGCATAGTTCCAAACCTAGACAGAGAGATAGAGAGATAGAGAGAGAGAGAGTGAGGCAGAGGGAGAGGGAGACAGAGGGAAAGAGAGAGTTGAGGGGCCTGTTTAATAAATGATTTCCGCTACGCTCGTAGCTACAAGCTACTACAATACACATGTGTGCGTGTGTGTGTGTGTGTGTGTGTGTGCATCACACTATTTGAAATGCAGCTCAGCGTGGACAATCCTATGCTGTGGCTATGTGGCAATGTGTCTAAGTATCTATGTAGCTGTATCTGCATGCGTCATGCGTTCAGATTAGAGTCATTCGTTGTTCGTGCCTGCCAACAATTGACACACACACACACACATACACACACACATCAGCGCTAACTAAATCAGTGCGTGTAGTATCTTTGTATCTGCAGCTGTGTGTGTATCTGTATCTGTAGTTGTAGCTGTATCTCGTTTTGGCGACAAGGAGCGCACATTGTTGCCAGCGAGCGCTTGTTGATTTTTGTGCGGGTGCATTTCTGTCATTTCATTATCGAAATATGCAAAGCGACAGCCTGCAAATTATAATGAGGGCTTATCAAGAGACACACAGAGTGTGGGACAGAGAGGGATAGAGAAAGAGAGGGAGAATTCCAGCAGCACCACCCACCCCAGCGGAAGTCACAAAAATGTGTGTGTTTTATCTATCAGATGTGTTGGCAAAAACAAAGGAGGAAAAATAAAAATCAATCAACAAGTGGCCAACAGGCAGCAGCTGCCAATTCAAGTGGCAAGTGGCACAAAACTTGGGGCAACACACAGCAGTAGCTGTTGTCTAAGTTATTACGCTGTTAAATAATTAATTTCATTAACATTAATGATAATCAGCCATATAATATCATGTCATATATACATATATGTATATGTATATATATTTAGATGATGCGCACATAAGCAGCCATAAGCAGTCGCATTCAACTGCAATTTGTGCCTCCAGGCACGCACACACATACACATACACACACACACACATTCCTGTAATAAAATAATCATAAATAAATAATGACAATGTGAAAAGGACTCGGGCAGGATTCAGACAGTCAGAGTTGAGTTGAGTTGTGTTGAGGCTTCTGCTGTTTGCCAAATGCAAATACATACGCCTTATAAGTGCACAGGCATTTCAGCCTGGCTAAGGAACGACAGCTAAATTGTAATGAAACCACCCCACACCACTCCTCACACACACACCCACACACACATGCGAAAGATAGCTGCGTTGAGCTGGGCAAATAAATTGCTATACAATTTTACCCAAAAGTCGCATACAAAAACCAAACAGCACGCCAGAGGGGTCGTCTCCATGTGTGTGTGTGTGTGTGTGTAGAGGGGGGGAATTGGGGGAAGTTTGTATGGCTATGCCTGCAGCACAGTTACCATATCTACCGGGAGACTGAGCCAGACGAAGAGAGAGGGAGAGAGAGAGAGAGCAGTCTGTCGTCATATCAAGCAATTCAATTCAATTTGGTTTCTCACGCGTTTGTTTGCCTGAAATACATCTCATTCCCCCAGGCACCCCCCTCCACCACCACTGCCATCCCCCCTTCCTTTGTGCATGTTTATTTTATTTTTATTTAATTCATGGCAAAGTTGTTGTTCGGCTGCGCATAAATTAGGCATTTTATGTTCTTCTGGCCGTAAATAACAATTTACAATTTACAATTTACAGTTTACAATTTACACAGTAGCTGAGCTAAGCTGGTCTGGCAAAAGTTTGCTCGGCTCGCATACATAACAATTTGCCGAGCATTAAAAAAGTTGCCAGATTAATATTTTAATGGCAAAGACTGGCAAAAACTTGCACACATATGGCACCACGCACACAAACACGCACACACACAGTGTCATATATTTTTTTATCACAGCTTAAAAGTATGCAACACAAAACTGCACTCACACACACTTGCACTCAATTTCTTTTGCTTTACTTTTTCACTCATTGCATTTTACTTACATGTAACACTGAAGATGAAGACGAAGACGTTTAGCAGCCTGTCAACATATTTGCAATTTCCGCTCTCTGCTTCCGCTGGTTGTCGCTGGCTAGCGCCTTTAAGTGGCGACATCTCCTGTCCATACGTCATCAACGTCAACGTTTTAAATAGCAGCGGGTTGCCAAATACAAAGAAATATGATGACTGTTGCTTTGCTCTCTGTCCTCTCCTATGCTCATATTGATTGTGCGTCTGTGGCACTCACGCATTCACATACTCGCACACACACACACACACACACATACATAAATGGCACTCATACAGCGTTCATTTTGTAAGCAACTGCTAACACAATTTGTAGTCTATGGGTTAACTGTATAACTGGATAACTGGGCAGCAGCAGACAACAACTGTTATACGGCTTTTGCCGCGCCAACAACTTGACACGAGCGAGTTCTGCAGCCAAATGAATCTGAGTAGCAAGCATGAGCTGAGTGAATTTCACACGAAAGATGCTGTGCACACGAACGTAAACACGAGCGCGCCCCTGTCACACGAAGCAGCCCAAAAAGCTTCGTCAAATGGGACAATGTGACGCGTGGCAGAACGTGAGCGATAGGGAGAGGGAGAGAGAGAACGAGAGCGTGTATCGAGAGTGTGTAGCGTGAAACAAGGAAAGAGAGCTAGTAAAAGAGTCCACTAAAAAAAAGCGTCGTCATTTTGAGGGGCAATGTAAACAAGTAAAAATGGGAGGCTGTGGAATTTAATTAGCCACCGCTTGCATATTTCAGCAGCTAAGAGAGACCGCCCCAAAGAAGAGAGCGTGCTAAGAGAGCACAGCAGCTGCTAAGAGCACACACACGATTGCGTGGGTGGACAACAACAATAAGAACAACGGCTGATAAGGCTACTGACCTCTGCGCCCGTGTGCAGTGGCGTCGCCTGCTCAAGGCAGCCGAGGGGTTTCATTTGGCTTAGCTTAGCCTGCAGCGGTGTCTGCCACACACACACACACAAACACACAAATCAGGTTGGCAGGCATCACTAAATGCCACTTAAATGCTTTCGAGTGTTTTCTAAATAAGTTGAAATTTACACAAATTTCATATCTACGGTTGTTTTTAATTTAATTAATGCATTGCCTATATTGCGGCCAACCACCCCCCGCCGACCAACCGCCTCACCAGCTGCTGCCCACTTAATTGTTGGCATTTTTCTTGTGCTGTCTGGACAAACAGCTGTGCCATCAAGCGCATAGATTACACAACAAACAAAAGCCGCTCAGAGACAAAAGGCAAAAGGGACTAGGCACTGGCCACTGGGCACTAAGGACTCGAGCAGCGGCAGACCCTTGTCCGGTATCCTTCCTTCCTTTATATCAGCGAAATCCAAGCAGCTTTAATTTGGCCACGTCAAACGCTGAGTGAAGGCAAATTTGTTCTCACAGCAGCAACAACAGCAGCAATAACAACAGCAACAATCACTTTGGTTTAGCCCAAAGATCTGAGCAGCGCGTGCTGCCTACTTTCAGGCGCACATATTAATCAAAAAAGCAAAAGGGAAGAAAACGCAAACGAAGTCGACTCCGAGTTGACTTTCGGACTTCGTTTGGCTTTCGAAAGCAACTACTAATTGCCGTATGGCTTCTATGGCCCCATTGTGTTTGCTAATATGCTCGGCCAAGAAGTGTGTATCGAAGGCTGTTTGGTACAAGCGAATTTTGCGAATTTGTGGCGAAAGAGATTTTCCTGATAGATTTCACAGATTTAAGTAAACAACTTGGAGCGACTTCAGTTATATTTATGTATAAGTTATTGATTTAAATTGATGCCAATGGTTATTCTATGAGAAATCCTAGAATACCATAATTGTCAGATTTAGCCGTAGGCATTTTTAAAAATTCTGCAACAGACGCACTTTCGTGAAAAACATTTGTTAGGCCATGCAAAATATTATTAAACTGCAAGCTACATTAAAGCGTAGTAAAGCATATGGAAATCATAAACGATGATAACTTATAAGAATTGCAAGAGCAATTCAAACGTATAATTTCATCAATTACTGTCTAAAAACGTGTATTATTTTTGTGGTATTTCTTTTGGGTTTCTTCCTTTCCAATGGAATCGGAAAAATAAGTAGCAAATTCAATCTCAGTTTGACAGTGTGGCAGCATCAAGTTTCTCAGTTTTGCAGTGCACGTAGTTTATGTTTTTCGCCAGCTTTTCCTTGGCTTTCATATGCGACACACACACACCCACGCACACACACACAAATATACATAGACAGTAGCAGAGCCCAAATGATTAATGACCGTTTTGCGTTAGGTTTGCCATTGTTTTTGTTGCTGTTGATTTTCGGAGAACTTGGGTTGTCAACGGAGCATCGCAGCCAGTTGTCGATGGCAGAGTCGAAAGAAGAACAAAGTAAAACTAAGTAAAAGCCAAAACTTTGCCTGCAAATGAAATTTGATTTCAACGCCAACGGGCTGAGCCAAGCAGCTAGTCGAGTTACTCGGAGTCCTGGTCCTGAGCAGGACAGCCGGATAGTTAGACAGGAGGACACGACTGGGGGACAGGAACAGCAGTTGGCAGGCGCAGCCAGTTGATTGAGTAACCTTGGGATTGGCAACTCATCAGCCAGCGAACTGCACAAAGAGCATGCGACAACAGGCAGCAGCACAATTTCCCTCACGGATTACCCAATGAACAAAAAAGATATATTCAAAAAACAAACGGAAAAGGTTTGGAGAGAAAATAAAAAGAGACCTCCGGACTGGAAAAGTGTCGATGATGGCTGATAGTGATTGCTTTAGCTGATATGTTTGTATGTGTTTCATAAAGAAGAGGCAACCACCATCAGCAGCAGCAGCAGCAGCAGCAGGATGAACTGATAAGCAACTCTGCAGGTGCGACACCGATGTTGTGCAACACTGCTCAAAAGTCACAGGTTTTGCAAAGCAATTTCAACCAGCCACTTTTTGATGTGGTTTTCAGTTCTGAATTTTTGGATTAGGTACATGTTACAGTCCCTGAGCGCTGCGTCCTGAGTCGTGAGTCCTGCGTCCAGACATCCCACTCAACCTCGACTCCACTCACAATTTACAGCTAACGAGCCGTCGCTGTGGCCGAGTGACAAATGAAAAATGCTTTTCTATTTTTTCCCATGTTGGGTGGGTAGATATTTAAAAGGATTTGCCGTACGCCAGATAAATGTGCCTTGGCAAACGCATTACTTAAATTAATTTCACACACAGCCAGTGCAAATACAAAAATATACAACAAAAAAAGGTCAACTGCTAGACGAAAGAGGAGGCATCAAATGAAATCGGCAACTTTGTAAATATTTAAATGAGGACAAAAGGACAACCGAAAAAAAGTGGACCGGGGTGCAAAACACAAAACAAATAAATAGCCAAACACGTCGAACGTCGCATTAAACATGTGCAAATATTTGCAGAGAGCCTGAAAACGAGCTGGTAAAAAGAGCTGTGTGTGTGTGTGTGTGTGTGTTTATAGAGCAGTACACCTGCAACATGGATGAGCAGGGTGCTCGCGGAAATTATGTCAAAAGTTGTGTAAATACGGCTAAAGAATAAAAAGTATAACAGCAGCCAAGTAAAACTTACCCATCTCACTCAGGCAATGCCTTTTTAATTATCCAACAACACGACAAAAGGAGCAGCAGTAGAAGTGGCAGACGCTAACACGTTGTGCATTCGACTGTAAAGTACATAAAGAGGATATCATATTTTGGATTAGCTCTTGAGAACGTTGCTGTGCCACTTTGTGTGTGTGTGTGCGTTAAAGTGGGTTAAACAATTTGCGACGAAGTGGCATTCAAAAAAATACTTGGATAATAAGCGAAGCGCTGTCGTTGACAAAAATCTTTTGTGGTTGCCTCTAATTAAAAACACGACTGGCAAGGAGGGCGAAGTGGGGCGGGATGGGGTAGGTTGCTCACATAGTCACAATAGTCTTTGGCATGGTCCAATGAAGCGAAAAACGTGAAGGAGTCGCGTAAAAAAACTATAGCATACCTTTGCGCGCCGCTCATATTTTGCCCAGGCATAATTAATTAAAAATATCTGACATGCAGTAATAAATTTTCGCCCATTCCATGTGTGTGTTTGTGTACCTCTCTCTCTCTCTCTCATTTGCATCTCTCTCTCACACAAGCTGGCCCCATGTTAAATGCCCCAAAGTGCCAAAGTTTTAAATAAATGAATTTTGTGTGCAAAGCCAAGGCAAAACATAACTGACATCATTAGCAAACTTTAATACACTTTGCGCCCAGCGGCAGGCACTCGAGCAAAATAAATAAACGAAACCAAACCCAACCAAACCAAACGAAATGAAATGATACAAAACCAAACGCAACGAATCGCAGTGGAAGGCAACATAATGAAATGAATTAAAATGAAATGAATTGTGAATTGTGAATTGTGAACTGTATACAACAAAAAACACGTAGCTCACTTAAAATGCAATCCACAGCGATAGCGAGGGCGGCGCATTAGGTAAACAGTCCAAAACAGTCCCTAAATATTATTGCTACATTTTTAACATCACTTTTTAACTTATAACTGCAATCAAGCTTTAAGCCGCCTTTAAAATGCAAACATTTTAGCAAACTTTTTATTAGTTTCTATATTTAAGAGCACGTTAAAAGAACAGATTACTTTTTCTGAGGCATCTCAAACTTTATAAGCACTTCAACTTTTTCAATGATCTGCCAGCTAAATGATTTAGCCACGAAAGTTTTTCTTAGTTCGTTATTTAAGAGCATTTTGCAACATGTACTAAAAGTATTTTTATTAAAGCAAATTAAAATGCTTAGGCTGCAATCATTTAATAAATATAGATAAAGTAAGTAGCAACTACGTATTGCAATTAAGAACAAGTCTCCATTATTTACATGGTAAAAAAGCAATCAACTTACTTAACGACCCTCGTAGCCGTTTTTCTGTTGTTTTTTTTCCATGTGCGATTGTGTGCAAAAATTTATTTTGAAAACAATTTAAACTTTGCACATTTGTCTCAAATATGCAGTCAGATGCTGGCTTATGCAAAGCGATAGAGAATTGGTCAAGTGGCTTAGATTTTGGATGGCACAAACACGAGAGAGAGAAAGAGAGAGCGAGAAAGAGAGAGAGAGAGAGCAAGTACTTGACAAAGTTTTACGCCAGCGAAGGTGGCAAAGAACTATATGGGATTAGACAATTTGTATGCCAAGCACTGTGGGTCCCGGTGTGTGGTTGCTGTGGTGCCTATGCCTCCAGGTGAGCCACCGTCCGCACCATCTACACAAGGAGCAGCATCAGCAGCCGCCGCCGCCGCCACCGCCGCAGCACTAAGCCACAACTGATGTTTACATTTTTAACTAAGACAAGGTAACAAAAAGTTTTCTCTCTACTGGCAGCGAACAGAACGAAACGGGGACTTTTCTCTCCTCCGTCTGTCTTTTTCACGTTTCGGCATAAAATTTAATGCATATAATATTGGCTAATGATGTTTACAATGCGGGCTTAGGCGGGCATTAAAATTGTCGAGCCAAAGCCAGTTGGGCCACCTGCTGTGCCGTGTCCTGCCTTTGCAAAGGATGCTCTAGAAACGGTCGGACTCTTTTATTTCTCTCGATTTCCCTGGCTGCTTATGTAACCAAGTTGGCAATTAAGACAACTGCGCACTTAATATGCCAGACAAGAAAGTTGGCCAGTTGTTGGTTAATTGAATGGCTGCCGACGCCAGTCACAAATTTCATCAGGCGGGCATCAGTGTTGTCCAACACTGTTGTGCAGTGCTGCGTAATTGTGTATTATGTGCCAAATCCAATTAACTGAAGGCCAATTCCCATATTTATACATACATGTATTATATAAATGAGAAACAGTCCCCAGTGCAAAGGTTTAACTAAATCGCACACTTTTAAACCTGTTGCAGTTGTTGGTCTTCGCAGAATGTTTGGTTCTGCAACTTTTTCAGCCACAGCCACAAGCCCCAAGAAAGTCAGCTCGAATTACCGCTTAACAAAAATGTAGCATACTTTTTGGCAGTTTTAGGGTTTTTGGCCAGCGCATTAATTAGATTTCACAGTTGTGCTGCATTGTTGCTGCTGCTTGTTGCGCAAACAAGCCAAACAATTTCAAACTCATTAAAAATTGATTGACACATACGCACACTTGGGCTGCAGTTGTTACACCTACGTGGCACTCAAATCTGTTGTGGCCGAAAATCTAATTGGATATTTTATGGCCAGCACTTTTGACGACTCGGCAACAAAACTGTGTGCCCAATGGGACCAATTCCGCTGCATGTTTGATGAGTTTGCACGTTGATTTTGCCAGCAACAATGACAACATCAACAATAACAACAACTGCAAGCAACAGCTCACATATATCAACATCAAAATGGTAACTCCCTCGAAAAGGACAGCGAAACATAATTAAACGACATCCGGCAAACTTTGCTGCAACCTTCAACCCTCATGCCCCTTAACCCACTCCCCAAACAGTTGATGAGTAGCGCCAGCTAATGAGCCCAAATGGATAAATGTGTATATGTGTGTCTGTGTGTGTATGTTGCGTGTGCTTGTATCTAGGTTAATGTGCAATACATAAGCATAATTTCATAAATACACAATGTCCTTGATATCCAGCTATTCTGTCAACATATTGTTAGCTGATCCAGACTGCTGTTACATATACGCACAAAAAATGCAATTAATAAGCCAATCGGCTGCTTTGAGGAGCTTGCCGCTGATGGGGCACCAAAATTTTGATTTCCCAGACAACATCTGGTTGACCCTAATGACAGGAAATTGTGCGGTCACAAAATTCAACCGGCTGCAATTGCAGCCGCAAAAACAAATCATGATAACCACAAAAGCCATCAAGCAATAACACACACACACACACACACACAGTAGTCATAGTAGTGGTATTCCTAACCGGATAAGGTTGCATATTATGCGTTTAATTTGGCCAAAAATCACAAGCTGCTGGCTACTAATTTGCATAATTGAAAACTTAAATAACTGACAAAATCAACAGTTGCAAACAATTTGTATCTAATTTAAACCAATCAAACAGCAATTGACCTAACTAATAATAAGAATATAAAAAAAATGATTGAAATTCATACTGCACTTTAAATAAATATTTTTGAAACCTTGTCTGAAGAGCTGTTAACCACAGTTTCTAGGTGTCAAACACAACATTTGAACGCAATCAATATGAATATGTGATTATATGAAATATGCATTAAATAGTATTTGTGCTTCTATTATGCTTTACATGATTAAAAACAAACAATACAAATAAATGCAAAAATCAAATGGGATGACTTAAAAAATATTCTAAAGATAAGTAAACATAAAATATTAAAAAATAACAAATATAAATCGATTCGATTGTTGAGTCATATAAAGGATACAAAGGAAAAACCATCCAAGCTAAATCATTACATAATGTATTAACAAGTAAGAATGATGTAGTTGAGTGAACTCGACTACGAAATACCCTGACCCCAGCAGTTAAATATGTAACTCATTTAATGATGAATTAAACTCAAATGTAAGCATGCCTGGTAGTGTTCTTATTCTTATTGCTATTGTAAATCGCAGTTAGCCCTAAAATAAAATAAACTTGATCTGCGAGTGTTATACTCGGCAGTTGATCCTGATAAGGATATATGTGTATATACTCGCTGCTGTCTGTTGCATGCTTTGCATAAAACAATCATTTTGAATTGTTTATGACAATAGCAATAAACAACAGTTTCGACACGTTGACAATAATAATTAAAATTTCATCTTAAACGCTTCCTTTGAGGCTTATTCCAATTCTTAATGTATCAGCTGCATTTTCGTAGCTTTGCAAGCCTTAAGCGAACTAATGCGCTTTGAGTAAATGAAAAGCCACTCAAATCTAAATGCACAACCAAAACACAAATAACTTAACGCTCTTCCACTCGGCTTAGCCATAAGTCGAGAAGATTAATCTGATGCTCGAGTGGCACTTGCAGCTAGTGTCATTTGGGGTGCTTTATCGAATGCGAAGCAATTAATGCATGCTTCAAGTGAAAGAGATTCATCTCAAAACTGAAGCCATGTTGAAGCCAGACAATTGCATCATTCATCTTCTGCAGGCATTTGTCTCTTTCACGCAAAGGACATGGACATGGACATGGCGCTGGCCCTGGCGATGGAGATGGACACAGATACGGACACAGACACAGACACAGACATAGACACGGACATGGTCAGGACATGGGGACATGCACATGGCGGTCGCCTTTTGTCACTGCGTGAGAGACAACAAACACATTTACTAAATTAAAATTGAATTTATGGCGCACTAAATGCAACGCCTGCATATTCTCCACTGCAAATTGCTCTGTGCGCCCTTTTCTCTCTGAGTGTGTGTGTGTGTGTGTGTGTGTGTGGCATTAGCCTGCCTGCCTGCCTGCCTGCGTGTTTGTTTGTTTGTTCGCCTAGGTTAGTTTGCTTAATCTTTGACAAGCAGCCAGAGGTCGTCGCCTCGCAACCAGAGCCCGGCCAATCAGTGCAAAACTTAGTGCAGCAGGGGCACACACGTGACACGTGACACTGCATATAAATAGTGCTGGCCACATAATTAAGTATGCTCCCCTACGCTTGACTAAATAGCACAGCAGAAACGATTCAAGCAACTAAAATCCGTGGGGAAGAACTGACTCAGAATACTCATCTGTCTCTTGATTCGATTAAAAATTCAGCTAGCTAAACTAAGTATCATCAGCAGCGCTTTCTGCGCATTTTGTGACCATGAGGAAGAATCCTCAAAACCCATAATATCCGGATGTGTCGCCTTGGCTTGAAGAAGTCGCAGTATCTTATTCCCTAAAAGCCATGCATTAATTAAAGATTTTCCAGCGTTTTAAACTTTAATTTATGGGTATCCAATACATACCTTACAGATAAAACTGCCAATAAATAATCCTATAAATAAGTTGAGCGCACTTTTTACCTTCAGTTATTGCAATTATTGAAACCGAATCATCAATGATTTTGAGTATATATAGAGAATATGTCTGACATTTTATCGAGTTAGTAATATATATGTCATTATATTTTAGAGTGGCTTAATTCAAAGCTGTAACTAAACATGTGTTCATGACTGTATGCAAATCCCTGTGTGTGTTTTGCAGCTGTGCCAGTGTTTGACTAATTAATTATATCATTCAAATGCGCAACGCAATTTTGCACCTTTTTGACTAGAGCAGGGGCGCATCGACAGAGTGGGTAAGCAACAAAAAACTGTACACGAATTTATCAGCTGCATGTTTCGTATCTTGGCCAACAAATGTTGCCAAAAAGCAGCGGCTGGCAAACAAGCCAAGAAAATAAATTGGTAATTTGATGCGGCAGAAGGCGATGGTTGAGGCTCATTTAATGAAAGTCCTCTTCCCCTTCCCTGTCTCTCACTCTCTTTCTCTCTCTTTCTCTCAGTAAAAGCCCTCTCTGGCAACAAATGTAAAATGGTAAATCTCTTGGTTGCTGGCAATGCGATACAACAGGGCACAAAAGTTGTTGCTGTTGTTGGTGACATAATGAATAGGATTTTGGCTCTTTTGCGGGCAGCATAGAGCAACAACAACGATAACAACAATAAGAAGAAAACGAGCCAGGGTGTTGCGGTGGAGCACTGCAATTTGGGGGTAAGGATATGCAAAGGATATGCAAGTCCTGAAACAGATGTTGCAGCTCTCGCTCTGTGTTGAAAACCAGCCAATTTGGTGCCGACGATAGATATGGCAAAGTGACAAAAATTTAATATGGAATACCCCACAAACCACCCCTCACACGTACACACACACACACACACACACACACACACACAAACACAAGAAGACTGGAACACGAGCAAAAGAAGTGCGCGCAAAATAAACGGCAAAATAATCGCGCACAATGCATTGGCAATGAGCCAAGGCAAAGGCTCCGTGTCCTTTATGTGTGTCTGTGTGTGTGCGTGTTGTGTGAACGAGTGTGTATGCATGTGTGTGAGTGTATTTGTGGCAAAAGTTTGCGTTTGCTATCGATGAAATTGTGGCCCTGACACAGGACGTTATAGGACATTGGACACCGTCGCTGCAGCAGCGATAAGACCATGAACGGTAAGCCAAGGGGCGTGGCTCAGGTGCTGGGCACAGCTGCTGGCCACGTAGCACTTGTAAAAATTAATCAGGCATGTGACCAAGGCAACCAAATGCACTTATAACCGTTTATTGTGCAGCAAACGCAGCACACTTTTCAAGTCAGATTAAATGCGCATCAAAACATAAAACGAGAAAAAAAACCATGCGAATACAGGGTGTCAAAGATCGACAGCAAACAAAAAAAAGTGCCACATACAAACAAAAGGGGGTGAGGCGCTGTACGACTCGTTGTTGCAAGCCGCGCAAACATTTCAATTTGCCTGGCACAAAAGCCAAACAACAAACCCTGAAAAGTGCACCAGCAAAAACCAAAAACAAACAAGACACAAAAAAGACAAAGCCAAAACGAAAATGGTCCACAAATCGGACAAATGGCGCACACAAAAACGCCGTTTCATATCCGGTTCGAGGCGGAAGTGGCTGTGACTGCGACTTTTGTGCAACTCAAAGCCTGGCTCTGGGATTATAAGTGCCTCCCACTGTCCCAACTGTCACAACTGCCGCAACTGTCTCCCAGTTTTCGCTCATCCTCTGCATATTGCATGCGCCTGCCAAATTGCTTTACTGACTAAACTTGACTAGCCCCAAAGTTAAATTACAACATTCTTTTGTTGCACTGTTGTTTTCAGTGTTTGATTTCAAATTGGCTTGCAATTATATAATTAAATTTAATTGATATTAAATAAGTATCAATTGATGCAACAATTGTTTACCAATTATAAATGAATATTAACATAAATAAACCACATATTTAAAATATTATAATTTAATGACAAATGTACACATATACATATGCAATTTAATGCATAATAATTTCAATATTTATTCACTGCTTTCATTTCTCTTACACATCCGTTTGTATATATTTTATTTTTTCAAAATGCTTGAAAATTGGAAATGCAGATTATTTATTGCAACAAAAGTGTGGAAACCATTTCGTTGGTGCAGTTTGGCGTGCTCATCTGCGATACTTGATTTGCTGCTGAGTTTTTGGCTGCCTGAGCAAATATTTTGTAACATGCTCAGGTGTTCATATCGAGCTATCAAAATCTATGCAACCGGCACAAATGCCGAGCACAAGCAACCAGCGGCAATGTCCATGGTCTTTTGCCAATAACAGCAACAGCCACACCAACAACAACAGCAACAGCAGCAACAATGCAGGCAGCCACAACCAGAGGCAAAGCTAGCTATCAAAATAACAAAATCGAAAAGCGTTCACCACACTTTTGGCATATTGTTTCGTTTTGGGGCATGTGGTTGTGGCAGCAACTCTCCAACTAACTACAGCTGCAACTATAACTGCTGCAACTCAGTGGGCGAGAGTGGCAAAAGTGGTAAGGTGGCGGGTGCTCACTGGGCCGATATTATGGCCACAGAGTCAACAAACACTGCACAAATATGACAACAGACCCACATTCACATTCACATTTACATTCAGATACACATTCACATTCACATTCAGATTCAAATTCACATTCATATCAAAAAACGCGCGGCTCAAAATCATTTTCAAATTCATTTTGTGGCCGCCTTTTTTTGCGCTCTTTCCAATTTTTTCCACACTCATTTAATTGCAAATGTTGCGCTTTAAAGTTGCCAGCTTGTTTTATGGTTGCTTCTCTTCTTTCATTTTTGTACGATTTTGATTTACTGCTGGAAATAAAAACCCGACCAACGCCAATGCGATACTTATCGAAATGGTCGGCAAGGGGCCTGATATGCTTGGTAACTGCAAAAGTATGAGTATTTTTTGTTTGTTGTCTTTGTCATATTTCATTGTGCAATCGAAAAGAGTCAATGTTTCTATCTATTTCCTTTGGTGCCCATAATAATATCTTAAGGCTCTGCATGTTGCATTTAAGTGAGCATAATTCGTTTTACAGGATATCATCAAGCATAAATATAAATATAACAAGCAAATGCTTCCCGCTGCTTCTCTTCCGATTATTGTTTAGATTTATTTGTTGGTATTTTGTAACAATATTTTATAAGAATTTGCTGCACCGCATCCGTAGTGCAATTTGATGGATTTATTCATGTAGAAAATTGCATTAAAGTGCATTTCGATGCGCGATAGTCGCTTGCGGCCAATGGGGCGTATGAAAAACAACAGACAGAAACCATGCCGCAAAGAGTGCTGCAATTAAAAAGGGCAACAAAGTGCAGCTGAGGCATCAATTCGATTGTGCAAATATATGCTGGCGGATAAGGCCAACATTTAAAGTCACCATCAAGAGCAACACACAAAGAAAACCTTGTTGCACAATGCGCCCGCTGGGCAGGCGACAAAAGCGACCATGTTCAAGAATATTTCATTTGGTTTGTCTTTTTAATTAGCTGCAGGAAAGTAGAAAAGTTGTAATTGAAATAAGATGCAGATGCAGATACTATTCTACGAATATATATGTATATACATAACAACGAAATACGGGTTTCTTTTTAATTTTGAAAACAATGGCTTCGAGATTTGACGAAAGTTGTAGGTACATATATAAATACATCTAATGGAAACAGCTGGGGTAGAGTTGAGTTTTTCTGCCAGATCGACGACTACCAGTAGATCAGCAGCAGAAAGAATGTCCCCAAACTTAACAGCAGTAATGCGAGCAACAGCAGTAATTTGAGGCGCCAGCTCTGCGGATAAGAGTCATGTAGCAGCAGCGTCAACTGTGGCACCAACTTACACCCTTGCAGTCAGCTGCGATCCGCACTTGGCTTGAAATCAGCTCAAAGCAGCGCCGGCAGAGCGGACAGCGTTTGGCCTGCCAAGTGCGCTCCTCGCGATACAGTGCCAGGCAGCTCCTGCAGAAGTGGTGCAGGCAGTGCAGCTGCACAGGATCTCGTATGCGATCCAGGCAAAAGGCGCACAGTTCCTCCAAGACTACCTCCGACTTAAGCCCGCTGCTGCTGCACGTGCTGCAGTCGCTGTTCTGTTTCATGGTCTTTTTTTTAGTTTTTTCTTCTTTTGTGTAACAATAAATAAACTTAAGTGTGTGTGTGTGTGTGTGTTGTGAATTGTTCAAATGAAACTAGTTTGAATGAAAAGTTGTTTGTTTTGTTTTTACCACAAAATAAAATAAGGCTTTCATTTTATTGAAATTTAATTAAATAATCGCTAGCTTTACAATGAAACGGTCCTCAGTCAATAATAAATAATAAAACAAAAGATTAAGTTTTGTGTTTTCTAGAAAATAAAGTCGGACTTTTATTTAATTGAAATTTAATTAAATTTCCGCTAGGTTTGCAATAAAACACTTTTCAGTTGCAGCACAACTTGGTCAACATTTTTACTACTATTTATTTTCTACAGATTGGTAATTGAACGAGTCAAAACTTAAACTTTTAACTGGCATTTTACTAAACCGTTTGATGTGTATAAAGTTTAGTGGTCACTGAGAAATCAGACATAAAGCTAAAACAAACAGTTTGCGTGAGTTAAATCACTGGCCTGATTTGGCAATAAAATTTTTAATTAAAATAGCAAAATCTTGGCCATAAATTGCTAAAGCCTGAAGTCTGCAGCTCGACACACACACCTTGTCGTCGCTAAACGATGTCGTTGTCCTCGACGTTGCAATAAAATTTAATTATATCAACGCCGCCCCAACTGAAGCGGCAAGCATCGAATGCAATTAGTAGTAGCCTTGTACAACTCAATTAGACGTTGAACGAGCGAACGTTCGAGGGATGGGCTGTGAGTTGTGAGTTTGTTGGCAACTAAGTGTTCGCAATACGCGGCTCATCCCTGACTGGAGGCGAGACAGTTGATGGGGCGGGCAGCTGGCGAAGCGACGAAAAAAAGACAGCGCTTTGCACTTTGGAGACAGCGAACCGCAGAGCAGACGCGTTATAAATCGAACTTAACAACTACTTTTTGGTACGTCAGGACAACGACGGCGCTTAATGCTACAAGCTTTTTAATTAAGCTCAAACTGCAAGTCTGGCAAGCCAGCCGAGCAAAGGCTGGCAAAGTTGGCAAAGCTGGCTGGCGCTAAAAGTCACATCATTTCTTAGACACGCCCCACTCCCATGCACAATACCCAGTTAACAAGCTGACAAATTGAATCTGTGACGTCAGCTGTCGGCTGCTTTGTAATTTCACAGGACACACACTCGCATACATATTATTAGCGCCTCAAACTGGCCAATTAGTTGGCCAGCGTAATGCACCACTTGCGCCACTCGATTTGCATTCGCAACTAGATTAAAAAGTTGCCAATTGCATGGCGTCCACTCGCAACGCCTCCCTCCCCCTTTCAACTACCTCCCTACCACCCTACCACCCTCCCCATCCCGCCTCAATTCAACTTGATTGTTTATTGTTTGGCTTGAGTAAACATTTCTTCATTTTCCAGTTTTTTTTTTTTATTTTCCGTAACTGTGGATTTGTATTCATGCTCAAAAGTTTTTGCATGATGTTTGGCTTTTTGTTGATGTTGCTGTTGCTGTTAAATTTCAAGTTAAATTAATTTTGCTCGAGTTTTCTTTAATTATGCTTATAAATGGGCAACGCAAATTGCCAAAAGCACACAAACGCACCCACAGTTTTGAAGTTCTTCTCAGTTGGCAGCTAGTCCAGATCTACCTGTAGCCGTGCAAACTTTGCAAACGCAGCTCGAAGATGAACAGCATCAATCTGTAAGTTTGCTGCCAAAAGTTAAGTGAATGCTGCATAGGAGGATTCCAAATAATCGGATTACTAAGTAAAGTTAGCAGTAACTATTCAAAAGTGTTTCGCCAATTATTTACTTTGTGAATTACAAAAGTCATCAGCAAGTGCTGTTGAGGCCATCTCTGTCAATAAATCATATCAGTTGATTAAAAGCGGATATTTATCTGACTATTGATTTTTATAATGATATTTGGGTTATACAGAAAAGTTGTGGAAGCCCAGAAAGTAGGTGCATATAAATTATATCCTTTCTCTTCTCGCTTTCTGCTTCTTACCAATAAAACGTAATAATACATTTTGAACTTATCAAGCTTATATGTATATAGAAACTTCCGCCGGTGTAGCTTAGTGTATTGCGATGTAGTGTAGTGTTCTGGTATTTCCGGTTGCGCTGCGGACACGCTAGATGCTGGTGGCTTGCTGCGCTAATGAGCTTTGCAACCGGACACGCTGGCAACGGCGTCGTTGTCCTCATTTATGCTAAGCTTTCTGTGCATTTAAACGAGCAACAACAATCAACAACAACAATCAACAACAAGAACAACATTGAGCAAAGACCGCAACTGTATCGTGTGCTTAATGGGTTAACGTGACGCTAAATGAATCAGGAGCAGCAACTCGCAGCATTAGTGGGTTAATATTTAAAAGGGGCCGGAAACGGAAACGGGTAGAGGAGCCCAAGGAAACTGGCAACGGAAAAACCTTGCCAGATTCGCAACGGCAGAGCCACACACAGTTTCCATGGCAAGACAATGTTATCATTTACATTTACAGGCCGTCTAATTAAATAAGGCGAGTAGCAGAAGCAGCAGCAACAGCAACAGCAGCAGAAGCAGCAACAGCAGCAGAAGCAGCAACAGCAGCAGAAGCAGTTGTATTTTCATTTCTATTTCAGTTTATTATGCAATTAGCTGAAGTTAGCTTATGCAGCTGATTTACCAACTAAAAGGTAAAACTAATTAGCAGCAAAAATTTGTGCAAATTATGAAAATGATGCAGCCAGCAGCTACACGCCTCTGGCCTAGAGTGGCCCACTGTAGCACACACAGTGGGCTGTTGCAGGCATGGGGCATGGTGCATGGCTTGGCATTGAGTGGCTCCCACACCATAATATGTACATCTTGGAGATGCTTTTGCTAAATACAGACAATGGCATAAAAGGCGCTCGAGCTTAGACATGTACACAGGAGGCCTTCACCCACATTGCCGCAGCTGCAGCTCACTTCACCCACTGCACTCAGGGGCAGGCTGAAGAGGTATGGCGGCTCAGGTGTGTGTGAGTGTGTGTGAAAAAGCATCTGTAATTCAGCTAAATGCACTCAGCCACTCGGGGCAAGGGGTCCATTGTCCTCAGATGCTGCATGTTGCGGTTGCACCTTGTACACTGAGCAAACCAAATATGTATCTCAATGGTAATCCAAACCACAAAGCAACACTATCCTTAACCATTAGGCTTTTTTGAGAAAATGCAATTTTTTAATACAAAATTAATAAAGAACAAATATTCAAGGGCCTTTGCTGAAAGTAAAATACTTACAAACTCTAAATCATAGAACAAAACAGTTTTCAAATTAAAATAAAACAATGTGCTTAAGCTTTCTAATGGATAAGAAATGTTGCATCCGTTTCTGTCTGTTTTAAGGAGTGTCATCTACTTCAAAAACTACAACTAGATTCATGTGTGATCCTTTCTTAATCCCGTGCTCGAAATTCATTTATTTTCTTTTTGAAAAACTACTTGTGTTTAAATCTAAGACGCACGTTCGACATAAGCTCAGGTAGTAATGCATCGCTTTTAAACAAACAATAAATGTTATCGATGCAAAATCTAGATTGAAACCTTTTGAAAACTGTCACGTTTCCACTTGTATTGAAAATATTGCTTTCTCAGTGTAATTGAAAACTAGGTTGGACATTTTGTTACATTGTCAGCCTGGCAAACAGGCAGGTAGCCTGCGACGACCCACATTTTGTTGTTGCTTTGTGTTTGGGCCATAAATCTAGTAAGTGTAACTCTTCTTAGCAACTAATTTGTCAGCCAAAACACACACACACACACACACACACCGTCAGAGATATCTTTGCATAACATTCAGGCGCATTAATAGCCTAAGCAATTTGTTTAGGCCATAATAAATTAAGCCAACAATTTTTGTGTGTTGTTTGCTGCCAAGTTTGCACAGCGCACTCAAGTGGAAAGCCTGTGATATCTTTATAGTTTGACAATTGAATTTCAACCTCTCAAATTGAGACTCGACAGCTCGAATACATTTTGCCAATAGGCACACAAAAGATTTGTTGACAACGGCAACAGCATCCGGCGAACAGCAACCCCCATCATGCCACTCCATCCTAACTCCCTTCGCCCCCTATCCCTTGATCCTGCAACCAATGGATGCGCTTGCAAAACTATGCAAATGACATGGCTGGCAAAACTTTGGGCTGTCCCCGCAAGGACATCACAGGATTCTGCTTTGCTAAAGTTTGTGCAAATTTGGAAAATAGCTGAATAATTTTTCCAATGCCATTATGCAAAGCGAAACGATTTGCGATTGCTTTAAGTGATAAGCAATATGTTGATTTTGGAGCGGAAAATATGTAGCATTTTTCCGGGGCACGGAAAATGCACTGAACCGTGCTCTAAACACGTATTAGTTGGACATTCCTCTGGCCACATTTCGGGCCATTTCCAATGGCTCAAAAGATTCTTGATATATTGCTTTGCATGTTGATGTAAGCGAACTTTAAATGCAAATCATTTCTTGCTCAAATTTCTAATGAATTTATTTTACCAATAATATTGTTACGAAATATTCCGATTGATTTGTTAGATATTTTGTAATTAGAAAACATGTGAAATATTTGTAATACATTATTATTTTTTTTTCATTGCACGGACTTTAATTTCGGAAATTAAATCTTATTAAAAATATTGTCAGTCAAAACTAAAAACCTGCATAACTAGTATCCTGTTATCTATATTACAAGAGGCCTGTTGCAGTATAAGTATATCTCTGATGCGTGTTTGTTAATTTTTTTGAGCAATTGCGTATTTTAAATTGATAAATTTTTTGTTAATTTGCGCTGCTTGATTTTGAGTTGACGTTTCACTTAAAACTCAAAACTTCAACCATAAAACAAAAAGTCCGAAAACTGGCTGTAGACTCTTTCCAGCAGCATTCAAGGCGCCACAATTTCGAAGATAGTCGCGCTGAAAGGACCAGTTCTGCTCGTCCCTCGTTGCTCCATCTGCCTGTCCTTAAGGAATGCCATTCAGCTAGCTGGAGCTATATGCATTAATTCCTACCTTCTATAATGCAAAAATGAAAGAAATAAGGTGCACTTATAAGTACACCCGAAAAAAAGCAAAGAGCCGACAAAAAAGCCAAAGAGATACGGACAGAGGGGGGACGGCGAGAGGATGAAGAAAGTAAAGCTGAAAGCAAAGCAAATTCCAAGCATGCTGCAGCGACTACGTTGAGTACTCGCACTCAACAAGCTCGACGACGATGGCGACGACGTCGTCAAGAGCCGTCAAAAAAAAGAAGAAAATGGTATATGTATATATTAAAAAAAAAAGTGTAGTATAGTGTAGTGCAGTGTAGTATATAGCGTTTTTGAGGCAGCATTCTTTAGCTGGACAAAAACAAAAGTTGCGCTGAATAAGTTAAACATTTTGGTGAAGTTGCGCAACAAAATTTTCGGTTGGTTTTTTTTTTTTGATTTTTTGTTTGCTGCGCTGTTTCTAATTGTGAAAATAAGGAACAGGAAGGAAGGGTGGTTGGGGTGGGCTGGGCGTGGTATTGTGCATTACTTAACGTTGCTTACAGTTGCTTATAAAATGGAGTGCTCGACTGGCAGCGCGAGTCAGCAATGCCGACTAACAGGCACTGTATTTATACCAAGTAGCAGTACGAATACAATTGCCATTGCACTTGAGCAGTAAGCCAAGTTTACTTTATTATGGCTTGTTGAACAGCGCTAGCGGCTGGAGCATTGGTGTGGGTGTGGCTGTGGATGGGGCTAAGCTTCAAAGTAACCCTGTTGTAATGGCTGGCTTTTTCGCGTTGGCCATGCCAAAAGTTGTCAGCTTTGTTAGCTGCTTACAGCGCACTTTTCTTCTGGCTTACACAAATTTCTTGTTGTTGTTGCAATTATTATTGCTGTTGTGCAGGTGGGGGAGGGGCGACAAAGTAGAGAAAGAAAATGATGGCAAAATATTTGCTAATGAGTTCGCTTTGCCACAAGGACACAAAGAATTATATAATAATAACTAAATAGCTGTTAGAGGGAGACAAGTGTCTAACTATTTGCAAGCACATTCAACTCAACCAAACCCATTCATCTGCATCCAAATACATCCACATCACACATCCACATGCATCCATTTGAAGTAGCATTGGCAGTCGTATATTATTACAAACACACCCAGGCAGTCAGGCAGCAGCATCACATAAGTGAGAGAGCTGCTGGAGAATGCAATTTACATATCTAACATGGCAATACACTCAAGACCGAGTGCCAGCATTCAATGAAACACAAACAGACTGAAGAGATGTGGAGAGACAGGGCTCAGTAAGATATGCCACATAAATACAAAATTAGCTGAATCCTATCAGCAATGCTGAATTTATGCTAGTACTTTGCGTTCTGATGCCATTTAAATTATTGAGTATTAATCTCATAAACTTACTAGGCTTTTGAAGGATACTCTATCATTTGGCCTGCAGCAATCAATGCTTTCGCAATGTTGAAATTTAAATAAAATTGTGTTTTGTGCTGATCAGAATTGCAGCAGCCATCTTGTAATGTAGATAACAGGCTGCTAGTGATGCAATTATAAGACTGTAACATAACATCTGTAACTTAACATGCCACTTAACATTTATATCGATGTCGATCGATAACAACTGTGTGATCAACAACATGAAGAAGAAGAAGAGTATTTTAGAAAGAAGAATAATTGATTTTGGCTGTCGCAGTACAAACTCTAATTTAGCTCAAATTTTCCATTTTGCTTAAATTAAAATGTACTAATTAAATAAGCTCACAGCAAGCTGAACAAATTAAGCTTCAATATTCATAAATGTATAAATATGTATTAAAATAAATACATATAACTTTCTAATTGAAAACATAAAAATGTTTCGGATGTTGTAAAACTTCAGATCAAAATCTATTGAATTAATTTTTGTATATCAGCTAGTTAGATGTCCTAATGAAATTTATTCAACATAATTTGAGAAAAGACGTTTGCGTGCCCCAGTTCCTTGGTAAATAATATATTAACCTCAATTTAGCGCGAATCTGTTTGGCTTCATTCCTGGCAATCTCATCTCGTCTCAGCGTTATCGCTCAAATCAACTAAACTCGACGCATCTCATTTCTGGTTCGCCTCGCAATTCTTATATATAAATTGCTAAACTTTGTGTGTTGGCCCAAGAAATGTCAAATGCAAAGCCAAAAGCCAAGCCAAAAACCACTTTGCAAAGTCGCTTATTTCGCTGTATATGTGTGTGCATTTGTGTGTGTCAGTGTGTGTGTTCGTGTGTGTGTGATTCTATTTTTATGTGTTCTGTGGTGTGTATGCCTGCAAGTACGTAATGCCAAGCTAGCGACTGACTAACGAAATAAATTGCTGTATCAGCTCGGAAAAGTAGTTGCTGTGTACACAGGCGCACCTACACACACACATACACACACGCACCTACACACACACACAAACACACATACACTCACGCACCTACACACGGAGGTTCCCTCTGGGAGTTGTAAAAAACAACTTGCCACAGCACACTGAACTATTTATGCACTATGCATTTACTTTATTCATATATGTTGGAAAACTATTCTTATTTTATATGATATGAAAGATAATACAATATCCTTTCCAAAAACTATGAAATTGTATGTTTAGTCGTCCTCTAGACATAATGTAAGCTGCAGAAAATTATCGATCTTGGGGTTGTAAATAACATTTACTGGACACAAATTGATCAAATAACTATTATTAATAAATCTATAATGCATATGGCAATTGGTTTTAAATGGTTGAATATCTCTTAGATATATTCTATATTCCTGATCTCCAGAACATCTATATTTCCCTCTCTCTCTCTATATATATCTCTTATTTGAATTACAATCATTATGAATCCCATCAAAGAGTTAAATACACAGAGTTAAAAATCAGTTAAGTAGTAGTTAACTTAAATATAATTTAGCATAATCTTTCTATTGAGTATTGTTTGCTGTTTGATAGAGTTCTACTAAAGCCATATTGGCCAGATGCAGAAGTTGCCTCCCCAGCTAGCCCATATAGCATATATTAATCAAATTGGGAAGCTCGGTTAAATCGATAACAGATTGTGCAAATATAATACTTGCTGATTAGCGAATGCCGACAGAGCGCATCACAATATTGAAGTGTCCTTTGGCAGGGCATAGTGGCAGAGACCAATGCTGACTGTAACCACAGAGCTTGCCACACGGTGTGTGGTTTGTTTGCCTGCCACCTGGTCAGGGACTCTAAGGAAGGGAGCATAAGCTGGGTGGTTTGGGAAGTAGTTACTGTTAGCTAGTTGCAGCTGGCTGCCACGTTGCAGTTAATATTTTCTGCTTCTCTGCGCTGCACTGCATAATTTATGCACAGCTTCGAAGTGTACTTGTGTATGCGTGTGATAGATATGTGTGTCAGTGTGTGTGTGTGTGTGTGGCATGCTCAGAGAGAACGGAACAGCAAATGAATTTACAAAGCGGAAATCTCAGCGGATAGCCATGTCAGCTCTGGTTGACAAGGACTCTAACTGCAAATTCTCCAAATGCCACACACACAAACGCTTACATCTACACACATACACACACACACACACACACATCAGCAAACAGGGCTTAGATCGTTCCATTTCCAGTTGTTGTAATGTGTAAAAAGTGCAAATTTGCGCTGACTTGGCATATTTGGTCAGCGGAAAGTGTTTGGTTAAATACTTATGATTCGCAATTGCATTAAGTCTAATTGCTGTGGCAAAACACACACTTGCACACTCGCACATACCTGTAATTTCAGCTGACAATTTGTGGCAATGGCAAGTCAGACAATTCGTTGTGCGGTTCGTTAAAATGCGTCCAAAGTGCGCTTCAAGTATGAATGTGCGCCCATTGATGGCAAACCGAAAAGGCCAAAAGGAATGGAAGACTGAGCCAGGCAGACATATCCTCGCAAAAATTGTGGCAATTATGCCAAAAAGTTTGCGCACTCGTTTCGAGTCGGAAGCGAACTGTGTGTGTGCGTGTGTGTGTGTTGCCGGAGAACTGAACGACGAACTGAAAGCAACACACGAATAATTAACAAAATTTGCACTTTATCGCTGCCAGTGCAGGAGCCAGCGCCCAGGACGAAGGCAAACTTTAACGAGCGCCAACAGCGGTCCAGGAATCCTCCTCTCTCTCGAGCTTACCTTCTATTTTTTTTTTTTTGCTTGCTCTATCTTCACATGTCCTAACGAAAAGTATTTCAGATTTGTAATCAAATCGAAGACAGCATTTCAAAACATTTCAAATGGAGCTTACTTTTGGAGTGCTCTCCAAAAAACAGTCCATTTATTTTGCTCTATTAACTGAAACAGGATTATGTACTAAGTCTGTTAACTGATTTTAAATTTAATTAAATTCCGACTTTTACAAATCTGAGCTATCATAAAATCGATTTTCTGGTTATAATATTAGTTTATTCTAAAATCTTTTTCGTTTTTTGCAGAAATCATAGGTGAACTAATCAGAAATTAAAGAAACCCCTTTTCTAAGCGACCTATCTCAGTTGACACTTCTAGGAGCAACTAAAATTGCTTTACGACTACCTTCTAATCTGGTCGCTTCCGAATATGGTAGTAGTTCTGACCTAAGTATATTGGCCTTATTGGCCGACAACAGTCTAACCTAATGAAATGCGTTCTCACATCTTACCCCCCATATCAAAGTCATTTCGCTTAGTTTCGGCAACTAAGTAAATTCAAATTTAGTCGTTTTAATGTATTGCTTACTTTCTTTATTGAGAAGAAAGAGTATTTGAAATTCGTTAAACGCAAGCGTTAACTACTCTTTTTTGTTATTTCACTTTGCAGTGCTTCGCTGTTTATTTTTGCCGCTTGGCATGTGACGGAAGCTGATTTGAGACCAAACACAGTAACATATTTAGCCAGAGGTGCGGGGTGGGGGTGAGGGGGCATGCCATATGCGGAAGCACTGCAACAGCATTTGGCATGGCTGGGAAATCGGAAAATAAACGAAAATGTCAGCGGAAAATGCAGCAGGCAGCAAACGAAGTCGTCTGTCTTCAGTCGGCAGTCGACAGTCGGCAAAAGGCGCCAAATCAACATCCAGAGAGCGCGCGTTGAGGCTTATGGCAGTCAAGTGCGATACGTGGATGCATGACTGCAGCTCTCTCTATGTGTGTGTGTGTGTGTGGAAGGGGTGTGCAGAAGTACTTAGAAGCTCTGCTCGTTTTTGTTGTTGTTCGCAGTGGTGATATGGTGCTGCTGTAGATGGTGGCTTGTGTGTGGCATTAGTTCGACCGCCGCGCAGCTTGGCAACTAAAATGTAATTAAGCCAAGCTGAAACAAGGCTTTTTGCTGCAGCTGCGTTAAAGCTTCGACTTTGAGCACTATAATGCACTCTCACACATGCTAAAAACTACGACAGAATGTGTATGTGTGTGCGTGTGTGTTTGTGAATAGTGTGTGTGTGTTAGAGAGAAAGAGACGGCTGCATTACTAAACGATTTTCGCAATTATTCACATTTTCCTTTTAATTGGAATTCAAAGTGCTGCACTGAAATTTTCCAAGGATTTTCTTCTATCTATGATATAGGTATGTTCGGGTTATCTTTATATACGTAATTTCTCTCTCTCTACCTCTCTCCATATATTCCTTTTCCGATCTATTACACTACCATTTGCGGTCAATCTGCAATCTGCACGTTAATTACAGATTTTGGCTCACATTGCAAATAAAATTAATTTTGCCCTTGCATTTTGATGGGCTGTTTTATATAATTAATCGACTGGCCATATAAATTACACAGAGACAGACACACACACCCACTCTGTGTCATTATTCATGAATATGAGTACAACTGAAAGTGTTGCACATACTAGCATTATTCATGGCACTCACTCTCTCCTCAATCCGCCTACAAATGACCCGTCACATTTTAAAATACAACATAGTTAATTTTTATTGTGTTGAACTGAAAATATCATCCCCTTTTTTTTTTGGCCTTTTCAATTGACGTTTTATTTAACGTGAGTTTTGCCAGTTGCATTGTTGTTTCCCTTTTTTTGTAAACTTTTTAATTTAATTGCGAGTTGAATCGAATGCGCTTTTAATTGATTGCGAGATTGAAAAGTTTTCGTCAGTTTCCAAGCGGATTACGTTTAGCTCGTTAAATAACAATTTAATGTGTAGTACGAACAATTTAATCATTTCATATAGAATTATATATTTCTCATTTTTTAAGCCAATTCGTAAGTTCGTAAACTTTTAAATAATAAGCCGCTTGTTTTGTGATCAACCGTATTTCTAATTGCGTTAGCGAAAAGCAATTAATTTGCGAATGGATTGCGACACGAGGCAAACACACACAAATTCTCCCATATAGTTAGTCGCTTTTACCGGCTGACTAAATAGAGCTGAAATTAATTTATGTTTAACCCCCGTTTGAGTGGTTGAATGAGAATATATTTGCCATTTGCATGGAAATGTATAATTAATGCCATGTTTTATGAGCTGATGATATTATGTAATGAGTTTCAATAAAATTTATTTGCTTACCTCTCAAATTGTGCTTTCAACTGCCCTCAGCTGTGTCGACTGCTTTGCCAACAGCAATTACAACAATTTATAAATTTTACATAATTTACATATTTTCATGGTTAAATGAATTTCAATTGAATTGCATTTTGTTTTGTATTAACATATACATAAATTGTTTGTATGCGGTTTTTTTAATATTTATTTTCTCGCGAATAATTAACAAAGCTGTTCAAATGCAGTCAAATGTCATTTTAATTATTTTTTTGTTTCTCTTTTATGATTGCATAAATATTTGTTTTATGCTCTTTTGTCTGCCATAATTACATGTACTACATTCAGTTCGGGTCCCTCTTTCTCAGTCGTTGTGTGCCCTTTAATTGCCTATGTTGAAGGTGTGCAAATAATTTAAATACGTGTTTGCGTAAAGCGGAAAAACAATTGTAAATTAATAATGGCCCACAAATTATGCAAATTACTTTTGTTCAATTAAGCCAAGCACAAAGGAAAATAATCATAACTAAAAAACTAAATACAAATTAAAATTGTAATTTCAAAATCTCTTCAAACATTTCTCGTTACTTTGTAGTCTTATTCATTTTATATATTTAATTGTTTATGGACTTTTAACAGTTTCTTTAAATGCATTTGCACTTTTCTCGTTTTAATAGTTTGTAGTCTTTTTTTTATTATTTATTTATATTTAATTTATTCGGAATAGTTTTTCACTTATGAGCAGCAACAAATTTAGTTAGTGGAGTGCGTGTGCGTCTGGTTGTGTGTGTTTCCCAACGAACATAGCGTCTGCGGTGGCTTCGCCAGAGACAGTGATGACAGTGGTGACAGGAGCAGGAACAGCACACAGGATACAGGACACACACTGGACGCAATGATTTCAACTTATGAGCAACGAAATGCGTTGCGGGCGTTTTTATACCGACGTCGTCGCAACGAGCACGATGAATTTTCCGGGTGGGGATATGCAAAAAGAAAAGCAACGCAAGACGCACGCAAAAAGGAAAACTCCGCAAATGAAAAGAGTGCGCGAAAACTGAAGAGCACAATGACAGCCACCCCCTCACCCACACACACACACACAAAAACATACACACACACACACACAGAGAGATGCAGAGATAAGCCCGGCAGCGCAGCAACGTCATGGGGAAATATTTTTAACAGTTTTGCAGCTGCAGCATCAGCATCACTGGCAGCAGCAGCAGAAGCAGCAGCAGCGCCGCCTGCGCACGCATCGCGGTCGCAGTCTGTAAGAGCAATCGAGCAGCGAGCTTTGCTCCTGTCCCAAAAAGCTCTATTTGCGGCTGCTGTGCCAACGCTTTGCACTCGTTTCCTTTAGCCGATTCGGCTGCGCTCGTCCACACTTCGTTTCTGTTCGTGCGTGCAGTGGCGTTCGTGTTGCGTTCATTTCGCCTGCTTCACCCAGCGTTCATTTTGCTTTGCCGGATGCGGCGACATTTCCCCTGTGCTGCTTTCAGAGATGCTGCCGCTGCTGCTGCTGTCGTTGCTGCTGCTTCTGCTGCTGCTGCTTTTAGGCGCCGCTTTGATTATGTTTGGCTGTTTTTTTTTTTCTTTTTTTCCTCTTCAGTTTCTTTTTGTACAGCTGCAGTTATTATTATGCGCTGGCATTGTCTGTCCAATGTCCCCTGTCGCTTGCCCCTTTGCCTCTTTCTCTGCCTCTGCCACTGCCACTGCGCCGCCCACTCTCTCTTTGTCTTAACATGTAGTGTCTAATTTACAGTTTCATTTAGCTAGGGTCAGACTATAAATAGTCGGCAGCAGACATTGGCTGCCATTTGGCTTTCCATTTCGCAGACACGTGCGTCGTCTCCCTCCTCCACCTCCACCTCTCCCTCTCCAGCTTACATATACACATATATTGGTGCCCTTTTTCACGCTCCAGCTGCAAATCAAACACGAAAATCAAATTTGTAAACATCGCCCAAAAGTGGCGCCATTTCACAAAAACATACAGCCAGAAAAAAGCTATGCAAATTTGTACCTGATGCTTGTGTGTGCCGCCACCGAGAAAATGCATAAACTGTTTCGTGTTGTTGTTGTTGTTGCTATTGCTGTTAGCATTAAAATAAACCGCTAAACGGGCACATTTTTCGGGCGCGCCCCAATGTTGGCGATTCAAAGCGGCATCAAGTGGCATCAGCTCAAGTGCGGTTGTTGCTGCGTCATCAGTTTCGCGCCCGCCTTTCGTCTCCGCCCCACTCAGCTGCTTTGCATATGAAAGGCAAATCGCTGAAATCAAAATCACTTAAAGTCTGCCACAGCCACACAATGTTGATAAGCGAGCCGAATAACGGCAATCCACCCCACGCCTCATCTCTCCAAAAAAGCCAATTGCCTGGCAACAAAAGCGGCTTGTTACAATTTTTGCACTTTTTCGACTTCGCCTAAAAGCATGCAGCAAATTATTTGCCAGCCATTCAATTAGCTATTAAAAAAGGCGCACAGCCACTACACACATACTCACACGCACACACACACACACTCACACACACACACACACACATGCTATAACAATTCTTTGTTGTTGTTGATTTCTAATTTTGATCTGTCAAACGCAAGGACAAAGATCGATGTCCCCGATAAAAAGCCACAATCGCTGGCCGAAAAAAGAAAAGAAAGAAAAATCGAGTAAAAAGCTAGAAGTAAATATAACTCGCTCGCTCTTTCCGTCTCTTTCTATCTGGCATTTGCCATTCATGTGGAAAATTTCATCTAGTGCATTGTGCACAAATTTTATGTTTCTATAAACTGGCCTCACCCGAATGGCCAGTCCGAAATTCACTTGCAGGTCATAACTTGGCTCTCTATTAACTTGCAACACGTGAAAACGGCAGAAGCAGCAGCAGCAGCAGCCACTGACCACCTACATACTTACACACACACACACACATAAATGTTTCTTGCTGCAGATGATGATGTTGAAAGTCTGAACAAATGAGGCGCGCATCGCATGTCGAATGATGCTCAGCGGTAAATACCAGAAAGGAATATTGTGTATAATATATATATAGAAAAAAGTGTGTGCATTTGTGAGTGTGTGTGTGTGTGACTTTTTGGTCAAGGCAACTGAGGTGTGTGGTCTTGTAAGTGGGAGGCAAGAGACTTAAGCTAGGTTTACCAGCACTGTTGTAACTGAATGTAGAAATCTGAAGGAATGAGAAGTTTTTTAATATATTTCAAAGTAAAGATGAAAAATTATAACAAGAAAGAACGCTTAGCTTGACAAACCGAAGATTAAATACGCTTGTAGGCCGGAGAAACTTCTAAGCATGGCTGATCAAGAATATTTATACGTTATGGGGTTGGAGACGTAAAATACCGCCTGCAACAGTATAAAAAAAGCAAAATGTCTTATCTAAGTAGAATCTTTGGCTGCCTCTTATACCAAAACCTATAATCCAAATTTTAACTTTGTATACTAAGACGTATACCCTGGTAATCAAACAAATGACTAAGACTTTTTATATCCTTCAGGCATAAATCAAAAATGCCTCTAACTATCCATAGATTATTTCCAAACTTTAATATTTCTACACGCCTGGACAATAAAATAAATGTATACTTTCTTTTTCCATAATTCATAGTTTTCCTATTTGCCTTTATTTTTATTAAAATAATGTATATCGATCGATATCGATATCAATGTTATGTACACATATCCACATTACAAGTGGCCTGCTATAATATTAATATATTTGAAAATTTAGAAGTAATCGTCTGCAGACCAATTCTACTGGCCAGATGTGTATGAAATTCTTGCTTTTTGAAATGCTATTTGTCCACAGCTCCGATTTGCTTTGGCTCAGACGGATTGCATCTCCAATGCCAATGATTGCCGTAAATGACAAACAGGAAACTTACCATTCGAACAATGAGCAAGAAAAAAACACTTTCTTCAATAGTTGCCAATGCAAATGCAGTTCTACTGCACCTCCCCTCCCCCGCAACTTTCCCATGCTTACAAGAAAAGTTTTTGGGAATAGCCGCCAACCGCTACGATTTGGGATTCATCGAAAAATAGGAAATTCAATTTGTTTGACACAATCTAAACTAATATTTTAGCAGGACGCAGGACAATGCAGGAGTGAAGCGTGACCATGGAATGAGTGGAATAAAAGTGCAGCTGCAGTGAAGCATTGAAGCTGGCAGCATCGGCAAATTATGACCACGAAAATAAACGAGTTACGCAAAAGGCAGCAACAGCTACAGCAGCAGCAACAGCAACAGAAGTGCCAAAAACCACAAATCGAGAAACTGAGCACTCTTCTGCACTTCTGCTGCTGCTGTTGCTGTTGCTGCTGCTGCTGCTGCTGGTGCAGTTGGCTCGTGGCAAAGAGCTCATGCCCGTTGCCAGTGGTTGACAGCTGAAACCAAAAATTTTGATTTATGGCCGGGGCATAAACTGCATTTGACGCGACTACTGCAGAGGCAGTCGAAACAGCCGCAGTTGCCTGAGCGGCAACGTGTCTGTGCGTGTGTTTGTGGCAAGGTGGCATCGTGGCACGTTGTATGATATGGCTACATATATATAATCAAATAGCAGTACGTGAATCTGGCCATCCATCCATGTGAACGGTGACATGGCAGCTCGACACACAAGCACACACACACTGACAGCAACACACACACACGCACCAAAAGGCACACCCACATGAAATTGCACGGCGAATGCCATTTTTCGCTTGCTATTTTTACTTTTGTACCTCACGGAAGTGCGAACACAATATTACACACACACACAAACGCACACACACGGGCATTTGTGCACTTTATAGCTGTACCATAAAAGGGTGTTAAGGGGGGAAGGGAAGGCAAGTAATGATGATTAAGCATTGTAATGAAATTGCCAATTGGCGACGCACAATGCCAAACTTGGACCGAATTAAATGTGGGTTCGCGCGAGTGTGTGTGGCTTTGATTTTAGCCGGATTTCATTACCAAAAGGCGTGTGAAGTTCAAGTGTATGCGTGCTTGTGCGTGCGTGTGTGTGTGTGTGTATGTGTAATGTTATTGTAGTTGAGTGCCAAAAGCGAAATAAACCTCTAATAAGCCAAATGATGTGCATTTGTCATTGTAAGCACGCTCTCTCGCTCTCTATCTATCTCTCTCTCTTTCTTACTTGGCCATCCCCTTTGTCTGTATGCGTGCGTGCTCTTTCCCGCATAACACAATCATTATTTTGCAGCGCCCGTTAATTAAATTGTACTTTCATCGATTTCTGCGACTAGCTAATTTTATCCAGTGGCGCTTAAAGTATAAATTTTTTCTTATGGCTTGGGATTAAAATTAAATTAAAGCCATATTGCAATAAGCAAAAGATTAAGTACAAATGCAAATTGGACGACATATTTCTGTTTATATTGATATTCAATATTAATGTGTGGTTGAAGCTTATTATTGATGGCTCTAATCACTAATGAGTAATTACATTCATATATGTAGGGATTAAATATGCGAATATGATTTAAATTAGTTTCAGTCGTCTTCCTATATTATACTTTAAGATATGTTAATGAGATATTTCTTCAGTTTGATGTAATTCAATTTGGATTTCTTATTTATATTTTTTTAGAAATTACTTTTTAGTTATTTTATTCAACTTAGTCGAAGTCTATTAAAAAGTGTCTCAAGCGAATATCTGTTCTCCTTTGTACACTTTCAGCTGGCATTTCCTTCTGCCTCACATTAAATGCTTATGTTACGCTAATGGAATGTTCTAAGATTTCGCTGCAAATATGGCCTTATTCATTTGTTAAGATGCTTAACAAGACAACTGAGCAGAATTGCCAAGATATTTGTAAAATTTCAACTTAACCTATTAGCACTTATAATGCAGCCCTCCAGATGCTGCTTTAAGTCTAATGCAAATGCAGGCGAGACGCAAATGCCAGATTTCAGCGGCACCCCTTCAATGTCATCGTGAAATTGCTGCCCCATTTCGGTGCAGTCAAACGCAAACAATGAGCCCTGCCCGCCTAATGGCAGTCATTTAATTTGGCTAAAAATTTTTACTAATTCTGCATTTCTGGCGACTGCTGACTGCTGATGCCTGTTGACGTTTTTCTGTCTTCTGTTCTGGCAGCTTTTTTGCGCAATGAATTTATACGACATTTGAGAGCTAGCATTTTTGTCGTTGTTTTTTTTTCATTTTTTAATATTTGAAAAGTAGATTTACAAAAGCCAACAACAAAAGCCAAACAATGACATGCAGAAATGAGAAACGGAGCGAGAAAGAGAGAGTAAAGTAGATATGTGGGAAGAGAGAGAGAGAGAGAAAGAGAGGGAGAGGGAGTCAGAAAATGATAATAAAAAAATATGATTTGGTAAGAGTGGTGGCGAAGCAGGGCGCAAACCGAAATGCAAACAAACTGTCGAAAAAAAGGCAGCACAAAAAGTTACATAATCAAAATAATGACTACTGCGGTGGGTTTGAAAGGGGCGGGGCGGGTTGGCGTCGAAATCAAGAAATAGACAATAACAATAAAAATAACAAAAATAAATAAAAGCAATGACAAAAGGTAAATTTGTGGCAAGGCGGGCGGCTTCGTAGGCTAATCTCTCAAGTGGCAAGTGCATTCAAATGCGAATGTCGCCACATTGAGGGGCATGGGTGAGGGTTGCATTTATTTTATTTGCTGATGCAGCAGTTTTGCTGCACAAGACAAGGACAAACAATTCAATGGCAAACAGGCAGGTCGAGTCAGTGCCACAAATAGTGGCAGCCACGGCAACAGCTTAACACATGCACTTGAAATTTAATATCGCCATGCAGGCCCAGCAACAACAACTGTCGACTGGCGGCGACTCTCGACTTAGCTGCATTTTATTATAGCATACTTTTCAGGCTGCTCGCCTTCTTTCCCCGTCCCCACCCCCCACCTCCTCTACCCATGCCCACCCGCTGCCACTGCCACTCAACCAGCCTGCACAATAATCCCTCATATTTATTTTTGCAAAATTATTTGCTTTGTCTGATTGCGGATTTGCAGCTGCAACGTTTGCACAGTTTCTTTGCTGCCATAGGGGCCGCTGCCCTGCCTCCCCCACTCTTTGCTGCAGCAATGAATGAAAGTTCTTCTTATGCATAGCAACTCTCTGCCACCCCCCTCCTCCAAGAGCAGAGCTCACCGATAGCTACTCATTTAATATGAAAGCAAATTGCATAAAATCACACCTGCAAGCCAACTTAGCAGCTATCTGTTTCTCTATCCCTCTCGTTCGCCCGCTCTCCCTCTCTCACTCACTCGCTCTCATATTCAGTTGGTTACCTGGCAGCCAATCCTTGGCGCTTAGCTTGGCCAAACAACTGCTGGCAACAGACCAAAGCTGGCAGTCAGACTCACAGGGAATTCGGGGACCGGAACAGAGTCGCGTGCAAATATCGACAACACAGCCAGGCGCAAACAACATGCTGCCCATCTGCAGTTCGCCTCATACCTCTCACCCCCTCCACTTCCCTCCTCCCATCACCTCTCTTTTCTCACTGTTGTAGACTGTTGTCATGGCGGCCATAAAAACACCTTTACGGCGCGGCCCCTGGTCTCTTGGCCGGCGCGTGTTAGGGACCACATCTTGACTGCATGCCAAAAAATCGACTGCAACTCCAAAATTGTGGAACTGTGCTGCAAATCTGACCCCGTCCACTGCACCACCGGAATTTGCTGGCTGGGATCAGCGCCACAAGTTTATGATGTCATCTTCAATTTTATGGTGCACACAAATAAAGTCGCTTAATGTGTCTCATACTAATTTTGTCAGCTAAATAAACTTGAGCTGTAAAACTACAAAACTTTATGTAAATTCGTTCGGGGTTAAACATATTAAAAACATATTTATATTAATGGACACAAATAAAAAGAAATCTAAAAAATAACATTTAAATTATAAATATAATAAATGTATGTATTTATAAATATTTGATGAACTTTTATGAATTTAATTTTGACTGCTACACTATTCATTTCTAGCTACTTTTCTAGCTTTAAGCTTTGAGTTTTGGGCATTCAACAGCCGGCGAGCGGCTACTCGTAAATTGCAGCCAGTTTTCAATTAAAAGGCTGTGCAACAACAGTAGCAGCCAAAGCAGAAAATTTAGATGGTAAACAACCGCAGAAGCCACATGAACCGCACCACCCGAAAGGTACAACCAGCGTGCACTTTAATATCAAGTGCGGCGTGTTGCATTCGTAAATGCAACACAGGCCGTTGCAGACAATGCAGTTCTGGGTCTGCCTCTCTTTCTTTCTCTCTCTCTCTCTGTCTGTCTCTCTTTGCGTGTGTTTTGTTTGTGTAGCTGTCAGAGCCACGCCTTGTCGCAGTTAGCACTTTGCACAACGCCCACGCAGCAGTTGCAGTTGCAGTTGCTGATGCTGTTGTTCGGATTGTTGTTGTCAACGCTTCGATTTTGCAGTTGTAGACTATAAATTTGTGCCCGCTTATTGTCAACTAAAATCAAAAACATAATTCAGAGACGCACAGAGACCACAATAAGTCTGTCCCTGTGTGCTCACTCGTGTGTATGTCTGTGTGTTTGTGCTGGGCACAACAACATCCTTGTTGCTTGGCATGAAATTAACACAAAATGCCAAAACAACAACAACACAAACACACAGAACAGCTATGAATGCTCCAGTAGAGAGTGCTCGACAAGAAGATGCCCTTTCATCAGCTCTGATTTGACCAGACATACATTCGTAAGCAAAATTTGTAATTGCTTGATTAATTTAAGCTTTTGTTTCATTTTCATTTTAATTTGATGTTTTTCTTTTAAACTTATTTGTAGTACAAATATTCTTTACTTAAAGATGAGAGTTAAAGTCAACTCTATCGGCTTCTCTCCTAGTTTCAGAGGATCAGAGGATATGAAACTTTAGAGGTTTGGAAACCAGACAGCCGATTTTACTAATGTTTTATATATACAGGGTATACACACACACTCGTAAATACACTATATGTGGGCGTGGCACACACCGCCTCTGTCTGACCAGGCTGGTTGGCTGTGCAGGATTATCAAGTTGCTGTGTTTACGCTAGCACTTAATGCATTTGCAGTCCAACCACAAATCGACAAATCCATCTAAACATGCACCATGCACAGATCTCAACTACAAACAAACACACAAACACACACACACACACACACGCTCTCACACACACTCTTTTACATACACATATAGTTACGCTGTGCATGCAAATGACTTCCGGCATTTGTCAGATGTTTGTTTAAAGCAAATAAGCGAGTGGGGGAATGGGTGTTAGAGTGGCATTGTTTGGGTTGATAATTTCAATCTTAAATTTAGCACAATTGCCAAAATCATTTGCGGACACGCCCACAAGCGCGCTGTCCCTTCTGCCCACTCCGACTGACCCTTTCTAAAATGAGCCACATGACAGCCACTAATCTGCACTTGTATTGACATTATATGGACATTTGTAATTTCCGGTCATGCCACTTTTATAAGCCCATAAAAGGCATATTTTTGCAACAATGTCCCAACAATGAGCCCAAGGCAGCCCTTGACCAGCTTTTGTCAAGGGTCCTGCGAATCCCTTTTCTTTTTTTCTTTTTTGCTGGTAGATTGCCAAAATATGCACCCAAAATATACAAAAGCAGCGCCAAAGTTTGCGTTTTTGTTAAGCTTGGGAGTTCGTGGAGCTCGTTAACTATTAAAAAGGCAAGCAAATGTAAGGCACACACACTCACACACTCACATCCACAATAGTTAGGCTCACACACACACAGAAGGGTGGCGGCAATTCAATTCTGTTTATGAGCGCGCATAAAAAAGCAAACTTGAATTTTATTCTAACGTCAATGCCAAAAATGTGTTGTTGTTATCGTCTAATGAGGCAAAAGCAACCCTAGCGCAAGCTGCCAACAATCCAAAAAGAAGGGTTGACAGCTTACACCAAACACCTTACACACACACACCAACACATCACTTGCCTAGGATTATTGACTATTAAGATCATAAAGTGCGCTCAAGTAATTTTCAGCCAGTTGCAAATGCTTTGACACATATGAATTTATAAAGGCGCACACCCAAATAAACACACACACACACACACACCTAGACACACCTGTGCAGGCCGTAAAGCAATTAACCAAATTGCTGTTTATTTGCTGCCAGCAACAGCTGGCAGGCAAGTTGCAAGTCGCTCCGTAATTCTAATTGCCAATTGCAACACAATTTGTTTCTGCTTAATCAAGTGCGGCCCTAATTAAAGCTCAGCAACCGATAGCTGCAACTTTAGGGCCTTATGCGAATAGATTTTGGCCACTATAAGGTGGTACTCAGCATAGGCGCACTGGAAAGGGAATAAATTCTTTAATGTTTTTTAATGTTCTAAAATAAATCCATTTTATTGTTTTTTAAATGGATCGTTAAAATAAATAATTAAAAATTCCAAACCTTTGATAACACAATAAGCGGAATATTTTTTTGACATACGATTTTATAAGTTTTCTGTTTCCCTGTGTTGAGTTAAATACCACCATAAGTAGACATTTGGAAAACGGATCTTAGTCAGTTCCTATTGAAGGAGCCACCCGCATTTAAATTGACAGAGCATTCTGCTTGCTCTCCTTTTGTCTGGCAAATGAAGCAACGATTTTTCAACCTGGCCCGTCCAGGTGAAAGTCAATATTGTGGTTGCCACTGTAAGGTATTAAATGTCTCTTCTAAAGCTCAATGCACCGCAACTATTTGCCTGCAATTTGCTACAAAATATAAAATTATCAAAGCAATGTGCACCTAACCATGCAACAGCAATCAGGAGGAGGAGGAGGAGGAGGAGGAAGATGAGTTGGGCCGGTGGTTGAACACTACTTGACTACTTAGCAAACATCAACACCTGCTAAAGGCTTTCATTTTGTAGAGAGAACAAAAGCTGCAAATTGGCTTGTGGCAAGTGCTACAAACCAGGCAACCAGCTAACCAGCTAACCAGCAAACCAGCAAACCAGCACGCCAGTTACAACATCTAATCAATTGCCAACAGTTGGTTTGTAGCAAATGGAGCACAAGCTGACCGCTAGCCAACATCCCAGGTCGCACCACCTCCCCTTCGATCTTCTTCTTCTGCCTTACCTTTGGCTATTCCGGTACTTAGTCCATTATGAGATTTGCGTAATTGTTAACCAATTTGCCGATACACATTTAACATGCCACAGCAAATAACAAGATGCTCTCGGCATTCAATCATACATACACCGAGATAGCATCGAATATATTTGCCGGACATGTTATTAATTCAAAATGAAGCTCAATCTGTGCGCTTATTATACCGTTTTATAACTGCACCTGTTATTCTTGTTGTTGTTGTTCCTGTTTATCTGCCTGCCTTTCGGCCTGCCTGCAGTTGCAACGTTTTCTGCTCTGTTTTGTAAATTTACATTTCCATCTGCTTGTTGTTTCCATTAACCTGAAATGTGCACCAATCTGCACTCAAAAGTATGCTACACCGCATCTATTGACGCAACAATACTCTGCCACGTTTTGGAAGTTTTAGAAAATTAAATTTGTATCTAAAAAATGGATGCAACTAAAGCAGTTAACAAGAAAAAAATCACAAAGTTCATTGAGTGATATAAAATTAGATGAATACAAAAAGAAACTGTTTATTTGTAATAAATAAAAATCCATTAGTTATCTCAAGCCATTTAGTCAGCATTCACAAATAGATTTATAATAAAATTAATAAGATTTTGAAATATTTGAAGACTTGCTCAACTTTTAAAGTGTAATAGAGATATTCTTTTAAAAATAAGCATTTTACCAAAACAGAAGCAAATTGTTTTTAATGATTAACTCAAATATTTGAATTATATTTATATAAATAAAAGCTTAACCATCAAAACCGTTAGTGAAATGCAAGAGCTGAACATTTGCATATAAATGACAGATATTATAGAGTACATAGAGATTAAAATATTCTCAGAATTCCCATTTGCTGTTGTAAATTTCACTTTTCGCTGGCGCAATCAGCATTTGGACAGCAATGTGGCAACAGCAACAGCATTTAGCCTAATTAAAATTCTGATACGAATCTGCGAGAAGCAGCAGCTCATATGCAGCACGTATTTGTGGCAGCCCATTAAATGCAGCTAATGCATAGCGGAAATTCATTCTGATGAGCCCCATTCAGAAATATGCATAATATTTGTGGCTGAAATTTCAACAGGCTTATAGTTTGTTTAGGTGGGACAGTTGTTTGAACGGTTGACCTTTAATTATTTGATGGCATCAGCGCACACACTCAGACACACACAAACTTGTGAACTTGCAACGGGGCAAGTTTGGAGCCAGGCACTTTCGCTTATTGAAAACATTGAAAACTGCAAGTCGAGACGGGCAAACATGAATGTTTATTGAGCGACCAAGACGATGCTTTTAAGACCATCATAAAAATAATAATGATGCCAAGGCATGCCGATGGTGGTGCCAGTGGTGGTGATGGTGGTGGTGCTGCTGCTTCTGCTGGTAGCTATATGTTGCCGATGCCGCCAAGTATAGGCAGCTGCACATGGAAATAAATATTTATATGCGCGCCATCTATAAATTGAAAGGCCAGGCCAAAAAAAAAAGGGTTGCGCACTAATGCCAATTCCAAGCGACAGGTGAAACGACAAGGAAACAAGCAGAGAAAGGAGCAGGGGAAAGGAGCGGCAGCAGTGCCAGGAACAAGCAGCGGAAGCAGCAGGACTTATGAGCTTTGGCGCGCAGCATTTGGACTTGGACATTTTTACGATGTGATTTCACATAACCACAGCAGACGTGCAGACAAAAACAACAGAGATACAGAGAGACAGATAGAGAGGTAGAGAGAGAAAGAAACACTCAGACACTGATAGAGAAAGAGAGAAGGAGATAAGTTGCAGACGCTTTGGTGATAAACTTTGAAATTGCTGGTGGGGCATTGTATGTGTGGCACGTGTGATTGTGTTTGTGTATGTGTAGGTGTTTGTTGCAACAGCTCGAAAATTTATTACACTCCAGCGGCACAAACGAATTCTAATAAGCGAAATGCGACGTTGAGCCTCGCTAATGTCCTGCAGTGAAATCAAACGGAATTACAGGGCGCATTACGCATACGACACGCCCATCTGACCCAACCCCTGCCCCAACAACCCACACACATAGCCACACACACACACACACATACTCAGCACATAGCACAAAAGGGTTGACTATCATTTGTATGATATGATTTGATGCTGGCACTCCATATACTTATTTTAGTTTGATTTCAATGTCTGCGCATGCATGACACAAACCATTCATCTGACACCAAACAAGAGCACAATCCGAATTTAAAACCAATTCTCAGACGAAGTGGCAATGCCCTTACAGAATAAGACAACATATTGATTACAGCTATTAAGCATTTAGCAACAGATTAACTTGAACTTAAAGCAATTATTTTCTTAAGTTGATAAATAACATTGTAATACGATGAGCAACATAACATTTCTGCAGAAAACATTGAGTTGTTTCCAGGAATAATAAACATATATAAATAATAATGATAAATAATATGGCAGTCAAAACTAAATTATCTTTCTTCTTAAAACACGTCTGCTCACTTTACTTTTATCACCACGACTCCTTCCCTCTGCTTCTTCAAATTGGTGATCACACAATTAATATCGATCGACATCGATATCAATGTTAAGTTGCATGTTTTGTTACAGATGTTAATGTTACAGTGTAATTGCATCACTAGCAACCTGTTATCTACACAACAAGAGGAGTGTTGCAATAAGGATATAAAATATCATAGATATGAAGAAAATTAAAATACCTTTTGACAGAGTATATAAAAAACAGAGCATAGCTGAAACGTTATCCATATGCTTGTAATGCTTTTGTGATGATGTCGGGTTGGGAGTGGGACAGAGGATGGATTGTCGCACTTGAGTTGATTTAATTCAATTCATGGACAGACAATGATTGCGTCAATTGCCGCATGTTTATCATTGTGACAGTTTTTTTGAACGCCAGGGCACACAAACAAAATAAAAAATTTGCTGGCAATGCTGGCCAAATCTTTGGCACGAATCTGGGCCACAGCCAAAAATCATCTCTATTTCTCTCTGTCCATATCTCCCTTGCTCTCTCTCTCTCTCTCTCTCTCTCTCTTTCCCTCTTTCTCTCTCTCCCTCTCTCTCCCTATGTGGATGCTGCTGTCTGCAGTAATGAGGGGGCGGTTAGCGGAAATTGTATGTAAGCATTTTAGTTTGGCAATTGTGTGCGAGTCGCTCTTCAAAGTGTCTACAAATTGAGCGCATTATTTGCAGCGCGACAGCTCTTTTTTTACTTTTTTTTCTTGGTTCATTTTTTGTTGGCAAGGGTTGCCTCTTTCGGTTTGGCTCTTGGCCTTGTTTACATAATGGCCAGCGGTGTCAGTGTCACACAGAGTGTGGCAAAAAAAAAAATCCTTTTCTTTTTTTGGCTGGCCAGCACAACTGTGCCAATTAGTTTAAGGGGGCCAGGCAGACACATCGAATGTGGACCCAGGGGTGCAATACTATATTGCGCAGGGTTTTCAATTACACATTATGGTCGTGGCAGCAGTAAAAGACTTGGCCCAAACCACAAACAGAAATTGGATTTGTGACTTTTTTTTTTTACTTTGCTTTTATGTGCAGCGAAACATCCCAGCTTCAAACCGCCTGACTCGTTCAGTTTTATGAACTTATAAACAAGAGAAAGGCTAAGCAGATGGGTGGTCATAAGGTGGTGTGATGTGGAGTGGTGTGGTGTGGTGTGGTGCGGTGTGGTGTGTGCAATAGTAGCCAGTGCAACCCTTTAGTCAGCTGTTGCTGTTGCTCCGACTCTCTAGCTGCTTATTATGTGGATTATTAGAGGGATTTACTTGGCTGGAGTTTTCATGTGCTACCAAAATCACATGCGCTGTGTGTGTGTATTTCATGTGCTTGGCATCAATGACATAAATAAAAAGATTTACCAAGGATTTGCCACTGGGTAACCGCACTAAAAACAAAAAAAAAACAAAATAACAAGTAGAAAACAAAACCAACAAACCAGCAACAGCTTCCGGCGCTGCGAAAAGGTGCCGTCAAATTGTGGCAATGCCGCACATATACAATCGCACCGCCCCTCTTTTTGCCTTTCTTGGCTTGTTGCTTGTTGGTATTTTTAAAGGGTTTCGCTGTCTGTGGCGCCCACACATTTGTGTGATTTACGCTGGCACTAAAAGCTCAGCCAGGTCAATGTTTGTTTCTTGATAACCACCTAGTCGCAACTGCCATTACAAAGTATTAAAACGCCAACCAAATGTAGTAATACAAAATCAAGAAGACTGCTCACTCATTGCTCACTGATAGCAAACAAATCATTTATTTACATATCAGTTTTAGTTTCGAAACTGCGAGTAAACAATGACGTGTTTCGGACTTTCACTTAATGTCATCCGATCGCTTTTAATATGTATGTGAGCAACTCAAAATCCAGCCCAGATGGACAGACAAGTTGATGCCCTGCAATTAAATGGTTCGTTCAGGAGTAAACAACACATTAATTAACATGAGTTTGTTGAGAAGATAATAATATATGTAGGCAATATATGTAATTACGAATATTATGTGCATTTTACGTGCACAGCAGGCAACAATTTAAAATCTGTTTATTGAACCTTTCGATACTATAATTATGTGGGTTATAGCTTTTTAATTGCTATTTGTCATTAATAAATTTATTTATTTTAAGTCAAGATTTCAATCAACCGAGACGACTTCCTTACCCTTTAAACAGCCATCGCTGCTTAGAGTTTAATGATTGGTTTCAAACAGATTAACTAATTTGCCATTTGCATATCTCAACTAATTGTCGGCAAATCTACCAACTAATTTACAAAATTAATACTTGCAATTCCTTGATTCAATGAGTAAAACTAAATTGAACTTTTCCTCCCATTACCCAATTATTAAACTTTCGCCATAAATCTGAAAGCAAAACATATTTTGAAATAAATTTATTTAATATTTATTTTGATTTAATATTAACTAAAATACATTTATTTATATTCTGTATATTTTCAAAGTCAGGTCGACTAATATTTCTGATTAAGCTACGCACACTTTCGCTCCAGGCAGTTTTGCTTTATTAGAACACAAGAATTTGTTATTCCACTGTTGTTGACTATTAGAGTGTTGTTTGAGAAGATACTATAGATAATTGAGGTGTCAGCAAAGTTGCGCACAACTATTTGTAATGACCGAGGGCATTCTTCAGGACACGCCAGCGCGAGTAGGCAATGTCCCAGTCGACGAAAGCGCCCAGAATATGCCGGACATTATGATCCGTGTCATCGTACCCAGTGCGTCCATGCACCATTCTCAAATTGTCGAATACGAGAACATCCCCCGGTGCGGTTTTAAAAGTGCATGCCTGCTCGTTGGCCAGCCGTATAAACACAGCCATCGCCTCGTACCACGGACGCACCTGGTCCGCGGGCACACTGAAGTGGCTGTCGCGTTGCGGAATGCTGTGGTTAATCCTCACGTAACGACCATTGGCATCCAGGCTACGTACAGAAAAGGAAAATTAAAAGGTTGCACACTAAGAAAATTCAATTTTTCTCTACTTCTCTCAAAATGTAAAAACAAGTTTTTATACTACAAGCATTTCTAGCTAAACAAAAATGTATTTTAGCCAAAGCAGCCATAAAATTATAGTCTTCATTTTTTTGATTTAATTCTGTTCTTACCCCTTAAGTTGTTAAATGTTCTAGCACCTTTGATGTCTAATTAACGAACATATTATCCGGGTTCTCTCAGTGTCCACTTACTTGATGACTGGCGCACGCCAGATGTTGTGAAAAGAGAGCTCCTTGTTGCTGCCAATGTCTGCCCAGTCGATTGGCGTCTGGCAGAGCACCTGAAACGAGCTGGGATATCGCTGACGCAGCAAATCCGCCACATGGAACGCATCAGTAAGCAGATTCCAGCCACCCGGTGAGTCCGATTGCTGCAGCGTGTGGAGCAGTGTTACGCCCGGTTTGTACTCAAAATAGGGCATATCCGTGTGCAGGGGTAGTGGCGCAGCTAAGTAGGCATAGTTGCTGGCACCGGGCTGAGCACGCACACTCCACTCATCGCCATAAGTGGTGCGTCGCATAAAGCCGACGCGATTGCAAAGCTTTCGCAGCACATTCTCCTCGAGTGGTGCTTGTTTGACCAGCGCCAGGCCGTAGACAGCGAGGTGGTGCAGCCACTGCAGCAGTGCCTCATCGCTCTCAAGCAGCTCTTGGTATTGGAATTCACGTCGGATTAATTCAAACTGCTGGCCAGACCAGTGTCGCTGCTCGGGGCGATAATAGTCGCGCAGATAACGCGCCCGATTTACTTGCGAGAAATCGCGCTTCTGGAGCCAACTAAACGCATAGCTGGACTGATGATCATCGGACCACTCAATCTGTAGCGTTTCCTGCTCCGCGGACCAGTTAATCTTCTGCAAGCGCACAGTGGGGTCTAAGTAGTTCCAGCCGTGGGGCAGGCGACTGCTTGTCTGTTGCATATAGCATTTGGGGCACTGGCAATTGTCACGCAACCAAATCTCTGGAAATTGCATGGCCGGCTGCCCCGCGTATACGTGCAAGAGCACCAGCTGTTGCTGCAGATCCCGGCTCACTTGAACAAACATTTGCGCGATCTCCAACACAACCGGCTCCAATGCTCAACGCTTGGCGAATGAGTCGAGGCGAGGCAGCTGCGTCAGCATCAGCCCATGGTTGTCGACAATAGGCACGTGGCCTTAACAGTATCATTGCTTAATAGATTATAGAGACTGGGCTGGTGCTCGCCTGATGCCAGCTCTTATCAATCTCTTGCGATAGGTCGTCGGCGTCTGTCAACTTCTTGCTACCTCAGCCTTTTTTTCTATTTGAATATTTAAAGACTTGTCTTTAAACTGCCACACACACAAAAATACAAACACACACCCGCTCGTTGGCTCGCGACTAGATGCCTGCATGCAAAATTAAAAATGCAAAATTAATTTTGCACAAAATTGCAAACGTTTGCAAATTCTGCATAATTGTTTGTCATCAACATGGCCCCACCCCTCTAGCACCCATCAACTCCCACAACGACTGGCACCCTTTCTTTGGCACTCAGTTCAGCCTTTCCATGCTATCTGTGTGCTCCGTTCTGCATTGAAATGCTGTCAATCATTGTTAAGCGGCATTGATCACTTCATTCGCAATGATGCACATTCCACATATCCACATTGCCACATCCACCTTTCCCCATGTTGCCATGATTGCAATATCCCACTTCTGACAACACAATAACCATTCAGCATATAGCCAAAAGCAACAAGAACAACAGCTTTTGCATGACTACAGCGCTATTTTTAATTATCACTTTCACATACATACACGTACAATATATATATACATATGTATATATGTATAAATATGTATGGCCATTCGTATCTGCCATCTATCGCTTGGGTATCACTGCATTTCCATTTTCATTCAGCTTGCTTTCACGCCTCAAACAAAGAAACACAAACCGTGAATGCTCAGCTTTTAGCATTTTGCCAAGAGTTTTTACACTCACCAATAATTTAATGCGGGTATGCTAAAAATGTGGACAAGTTTGACGATGGAGCAGATTTACTGAAATTGTACTTTAGATTAGTAGTAGTATCTCAATTAATATATAACAAACTTTTTGGAGCTTGCTTTATTTAGAAAGGCAAAGTATATTTAAGTGATTGTGAAACAGTCAGAAATATTTACATTTGGAAATTAAACTGAAATAACAATTTATATTTAATTGGAATCCTACATTTTATTTTAATTTTCGTATACTTCTATATATATTTAAATAAAACTCTTAACAACAAATTTAATTGGTAAACAATAAGTTGAGAATTACCTAAGAAAATATGCTCTTATTTATTTGTTGTGCATTTCAATTATATGTATATTGTACAGTATTTAAAAGTATTTTATAAGCGTATTTAAAAATCGTTGACTTTACAGTTAGACCCACATGCGCCGCTCATTTGTTGGGCATTTCACATTTCTATGGATTATTTTGTGCATTGTATCTGAGAGTGAAGGCAACGGGATTGATGCTGCTGTTGGTGCTGCCTGCTCGCGGCAGCTTGCAACACCCAAAGCCAGAAACTTTATTGTTTTCAATTAAAAACATTTTACATGCAAAACATTCGCATCTATGTAAACGAGTGACTCGATCCATTCACTCAGGCATCAATTCGTGTACAAAACAGAAAAGGAACAACAACGAAAAATCATCAGCACAACGCACAATTGCAATGAAGTGAAATGTAATGAGGTGTAATGAAAATGCATTCAAGTGTTGCGCCTGTCAGTTTTCCACCTGCACTTAACAATAATCATAATCAACTGAAACACCAACAACAATTGTTAGTTGCAGTTATGTAACTTTTTAACAGATGTTTCTTGAAAAATGGATTAAAACTAACAGCTTCGCCAGAAAGCCACTTGTTGTCATAGTTTTCAAAAATTTACTCAATTCAATAATAATTTCCAGTTATAAAATACTAATCAAATTTCACTAGGCAACCTAGTTTAAAAATGTTTTAAGCTTTAATACAGTTGGAGGCAGCGATTTTTAGGAAAGGGATGTAAGACTCATTAATGGAGCTTATCTGTAATCTACTCATGAGCAATGATAATAAATGTATCTATTAAATAATACAGCAAACAGCATTGACAATAAATTATTTTCCCTTGATATTCAAGATTATTGAATCGAATTCAAGTGGCAACTGACTCAAGAGAGTTTATTGCAAATTTAATCAAATGATTTGGGCCACTCAACTGTTGACATTTTGTAAGTGTGAATATATTCTTTTTTGGTCAATTCGCTGAATACTTAAATTATTAATGAACTCCACAGCCCAACTAAGCGGAAATGCGGTGACGGTGTTGCGGGGACGGGGTGTAGTGTGAGTGATGTTGTTTGGCACAACAATGTTGGCTAACAGGCGACATTGCAACGGTGTGCACAATGGGCGCGCTTTAGGCCTAATTAGCCTCGTGGGCAGCATCAAAAGAGCCAAGCCAAACAGGCAGCAAGCCACAGAGAAGGGTGGCCGAATCGGCCTCTACAAATAACAAAGGCACAACGCATAATTAGGCAACCATGTTGTCGTTGTCGTTGTTGTTGTTGTTGTTGTTGTTGGTGGCACACTTCAAATGGCGCAAATTGGCGCGTTTTGTGGCTTGAGGCCTGGCACGCCCACACTTGTTGGCCCCCGTTCGCTGTGACTGCACTTCCGCCGGAGCAGCGGCCAAAAGGAACCGAAATCCTTGAGTGGGCCCTGGCTCAAGATCTGTGCAGCTGACTGCCACAGTGGGACACATAAATAAATGCGCGACAAATCCGTAAATATGATTAAGTGCCAAATTTATTTACAGCTCCCCGGTTGCCTTAAAAAAAAAAAAAAAAGAAATAATAATAAGAAAAGTGCAGAAAAAGCGTGCCTCGTTTTTTGTTAAAAGGCCAACGGGCGTGGCATAAGCCGCGACCACCTGCCGGAAGCCGCGTGGCAGCATCTGCGGCTGCCACCTCCGCCTTGGGCTTAATATATGTATGTATGCATGTGGAGCTGTTGTTGTTGCTGTTTTTGTTGTTGTTGCTGGCGGCCAACTCGATTACAATTACGTGCGCTAATTGCACTTTAAACGCGTCCGAGCTTGTCAACTGCAACGCTTCACATCCGCCAGCGACACCAACCGCCAGCAACCTTCTCCCCTTTTTGCTACACATTTTTGCTGCCACTTATATTACACATATATATTTTTTTTGCGCTCTATTTTTTTTATGGCCTTCGCTGCTGCCAGGAACTTACAGCAACATAAATTTGCAAACATGATGTCCCATATACGTACGTAGAGAAATTGTTGACTTGCTGGCTGCCAGGTTGGCAGCACTACTTGTATTATAATAGTCTGTGTGCCACAGCCTTCTGCTCCACGTCGTCGTCATCGTCGTTGCTCGCCTCACAGCTACCGTAATTCAAAGTGACGCTAAATTTAGTTTAATACACATGAAAAACCACCGTGGAAAACAAATGTGTAAATTTGTTAAACCGAATAAAAAAAGCATTGTAATGCTAATATATGATCCCAGCATATTTTTAAGGATTACATTTGGCTTGGGCAGTGTCAACCAGAACATAAACCATCCTTAGTCTAACAAATAAATGGTAGTTTTCATATGGTTAGCTCTAATTTCAAATAATTAATCACGCAACTATTTAGTAGACAAACAGAGAAACTATATACTTCACAGTGACTGTTTTGACTGAAAGATCAAATTTGTATTCCTTTCTAAGTCTATATAGCTGAATAATATATATATATACATATCTTATACACGTATGTTCTTCTAATGCCACTTTATTATTCACAATTCTTAAGCAAAACTTTTATTTGTTAGAAAAATAAGCAATATTGTAGATCAATTTACTGCTAACAGTTCCCAACTCTATTGGGACTAACTTTTACCATTTCCACTGTAGGCCTCATAAATAACGTTGAGAAGCTACTCAGAAGAAAAGTTTGCACAACGAGGCACATTTCACAATTGCTTTCATACGTTGCGCATTCATCCACTGTGCCACGAATATAAATAGCCCACCTGGCTGCTCATGCGGGGGGCTGTGTGCAATTGTAACGCCGGCAAGTGGCCCCTATAATGGTCCAAGGCGTAAGTCCATATCCGTCCGTCTGACCGTCCGTCCGTCCGTGTGCCTATGCGCCTGACTGGCTACCCACCCGACGGCTTGCTGGCTCTTTTGCTCATTTACACCTTTTATTACGAATGCGTGCGTCGTTGGCTGCTGCAAAGTTTTCAGTTTAGTTTGCCATTAACGTGGCCATAAGCATTTGGCCACACGACTCCGAGTCGTGTCCTGTTCTTTCGAGAGCTTGCCTTGCTTGCTATTCATATGCAAAACAGCCACACCGAGGTCTGCCCAAAAAGTTGTTGCCCATATACAAAACTTGGCTGGTAAAGTTTATGGCAACCCTCGTTCAAATCAAACCCATATTTTAATGGCTCAATGCACCATAGGGCAAGTAACGAGTTTTTTGGAAAAACGAGGTAACGTTAAAGCACAGCTATCTTAGGCAAGCCAAAAAAATCGGCACATTGTTCCCATGTGAGGTATATATGTATATATAGTAATCCGATAATGATCATTTATGGGTTGACATAAAACACAATAAATCGCCAACTCTCTCTGACTAAATAAAATATACATAAAAAAAGTGAGCAACTGCCCCATTGTGCGTCATGAGTATGAGTTGGTAACTGTGGGAGTTGGAGTGTGTGTGTGTGCGTGTGTATGTGTGTGTGAGCGTGCTGTCAAATCCGAAGTTCAGTTGCCACTAGTTGGTTGCTGTTTCTTAGCCTGCTGCTTGCGGGCAAAACTTTTTAATGTGAAAAGTGCAAAGAAAGTGCACACACTCACACACACACACACAGACACTCACTCAAACTCGCACACACACACACACACACATGTCATTTGGCTGCCCTGTGTCTTACCCCTGCCACTGCCCACAAATGTCACTGCATTTTAATTTACTGCATACCTTGAGGCGACTCGCCTTCGCTTTTGCCTGCTCCTCGCATGCCAAGTGGCAAAGTCCAATGTACGCTGACTTGTTGCCTTCTACACACACACATACACACGCTTTGCATTTTACTGCAAATTAAAGGATTTCTTTTGCCTTTTGCCGAGCTGACAACTTAAGATACTTAGGCATAAAAAGCCTGTCATACCATGTCTACCCCGACATGTGTGTGCGAGTGTGGCTCTGTGTGTGTGTGTGTGTGCGTAAAGAGAATTAAGTGCGCTGCGCTTTGTTGAGAATCACTCGAAACAAAGCCAAGAGCTGCTGCGGGCAACCAACTCCCCTTACAAGCTGCGACACACACTCCAAGCCCAAACCCCTTAAAGCATTCCCCTCTGCCCACCTACATGGCCATTGCGGGGTCGTCAACGTCAGAGCCCTGTGCAGTGCGTTTTTATACCCCGCGTCCAGTCTAAATGTGCAGAAAGCATATAAAAATGGTGGAACAAAAAGTAAGCACCTTTAAACCCAAGGGGTATATATATTCTTCATCAGCATCAACCTCCAAGTAGAACTTTCCGTTTGCATCCATTTGCCAGATATTTCTTATTTACTTTCGATATTTATCGATTACCAAACAACACTTTTGTGATTATCTTGTATATATATGTTCCCGAATAGTTCACTTTTTTATATCTCTCTTGGACAAGCCTGTAAAAATATCAATCGGAATTTAGAGAATGTGCTACTAAAAACTCATATGAACATCTGATAACATACACGAAAAGTATTTTAATCAGTCAATATTAATATAATGGAGCTAAAGGAAACATATGGTTTAGATAAGTAATTACAAATGTATTTAAAGGATATCTCCTGGTCGGGCAGATCACTATGTGTGCCTGACTTGCTTTTCTTTTTGTTAGACAGTGCCAACACCTTTTTCGCCTGCGTCCATTTTATTATTTGTCTTGATTATTATTTTCCATTTGTGCAAAATTAAAATACAACAAAAATTGTGTTTTATATACAAACAAAAATAAACAACAAAAAAATCGCACACCCACAAACAGCAAATGCAAGCGCCATTCAACCGCAAAGCCGCCACAAATAACACCATGGAGAGGGGGGCGGTAACAGCAGGGATAGGGATAGGAGGTGGGACGGGGAGCGGGAGGGGGAGGGGAGAGTCATGACTGTGTGTTAGTGCGCCTGAATAATGTGAAACTGAAAACTTTTCATCAAAAATCAGCCAAGGGCTAAACTGGACGTGGAGCAGGAACAGTCGCCCAGCCAGTCGGACAGTCAGTTGGACTAGGCTCCCTCTTGTTATCCCCGGGTCCAACATCTTGGCAGATAGAAAAAAAAAAGGAACTCTGACAGGCTGCCATGAAAAGCGGCGCTTTGGTGTGACAAATCAAAGACTAAAACAGCCGCTTTGGTTAGAGCACAAAACGCACGCTTCGTTGAGTGGCGACTCATCTGGTGGCAACAAGGAACAGAATGAAACTGCAGCAGCTGGATAAGGGTACATGAGATATGGAGACATGTAAACATGGACCTGCCTGACAGCTGCAGCTGCTCAATGGTAATGGTTAGGCGCCATTATTTAAATATGACGATGATAAGTATACATATATCAGATTTCAGAAATGACAAAGGTATTCAAGATTGTGGCTCGAATTTGATATTCTTGCAAGTAACAGACTGACAAGATAACTAACTGAAGGCGAGAAAAATTTTCCTCCATTTTTGAATGCAAGTCAGAATATAATGTGATAATAAATGATAAATGCTAATAAGTAAACACATAAGGAAAATCTTTTAAGGGTTTATATTTCAAACATTATCTATGTGTTGCCAGACAATCCCATAAGTCACCTGTTATACTTTTGCTTAGTTGATAGGGTAAATATGTCAGGACCTCAAACAAAGATGTTTTGAATACTAATTAATATTTCCAATTTAAATAATTAATAGCCTCAATGAGAGAGCCTGTTTAAAACCCATTAAGCTTCCACTCTCTGCCTTCATAACGCTGAATATCATTTAAAAATTCAAATCTACTTTTAATTTATACAGATTTGCTGTTGTTTCACCCAGAGCTTATGAATAGTTATTTTGGTCTTTAAAAATATATTTCACTTTATGCATTTGCTGCTACGAGTAGCAAAAAAAAATATATATGTAAAGCAAACCTAAAAAACAACAAGAAGGCGCATACCTTTTTGAATGGGACTCGTCTCTAATCAGAACGCGCGCCTGCAAACAATGGGAACAGCAGCAGTAGCGGCAGCGGCAGCAACAGAAGCCAGCACCACCACCCCGCGCACCAGCAGCAGCACAACTCTTACCCTTAGCTGGGGTCCAGCAGTGCGCCGTTGCTTTTCAACGGTAGTGCGGGGTGTGCGGCTGTCGCATTGTAATGAAAAAAGGGGACAGCACTGGCTGCAGGGGCAGGGAGGGGATGTGGAGCAGAGAGGTGTGGTGGTGCAAGGAGGGAGGGGGCATGCTGCTGCTTGTTGCTTTTGGCATTGTTCCTGCCGTTGCACATGCGATGCTTTATATTTTTTGCCATATATTTTACTCAGCACAAATTTATTTGCGGCTGCAATTCCAATTCCCCCCACAAGTACACCCCGCACCACAGCGCACCACAAACCCCTTTTAGCTGCATTTGTTATTGTTGCGGCTGTAACTTTGGTTAATGCTTTGCGTTTTCTGGCCACAGCGCTAGGATTTGCAAAAAAAGGATGCGAATGTTTTGGCTGCCCTTTAAGTGAATCCTTGAGCAATTTGTCTTTTAGCTTTAAGCTCAAACTCCTCCTACCCCATTTACCCGCTAGCGCCGCGGCCGCTGCCTGTGACTATGTTAATTGTTTTTGTAAAGTTTTTAATAACTGCAGGCAGGAACGACAGGACGATAGGACAAGCTGCCAGTCAACAGTTTGGCCTGCCATCAGTCTCATTATTTATTTGTAATTTAATAAACCAAACGGCTCAGCTCTTGGAGTTTGGGGTGTTTGACTCCCAACCCTTCCTGTCAGCCCCTTTTTGTGCCTGGGGGCCCCCATTGACTCCCGTCCTCCCTCCCATTCCGTCCCTCTACTTGCCACTCCCACTGATTGCTCTTTTTGGCAGCAATTGATTTTATGTGAAAACTTTAGATTTTTATGACTTTTTTGGCTGCCGCAGGTCGCGTCACAAAAATAAGTATATATGTACATATATGTATATAAATGTATATATATATTTGAGGCCAGCGTCAGCTGGAATTTATTTGCCCTTGCGCATATTTTAATGAGGCATTAAAGCATGATGCTGACTCCAGGCACTCACACTCACACACACACACATACTTACGTAATTTATGAGCAACTAAATATTTGCAGAGGGGGGTCCTTTTGGGCCTGGGCAAATGTTTGCCTGCGTTTGCCGTTTTTAACACTCGATTACTTTAAATGCTTGCTGCTCGTTCCGCATTTGACTTTGGCTTGTCAATATTTGCCTTTTGGCTTAACTAGCACGCACACTCACTCTCTCATACACACACACACGCACACGCACACTTACACTCGCACACACTCAGCGTAGCTCTAGGAAAATTTGCTTGGCTAGCATCAGCATATTTTTCGCTGGCATTTGTTTGCCCAGCTACCCTAGTGGACTTATGTAATGAGTATTTGGTTACACAAATCTCTGGCATCAACCACCAGTTACCATTTGCAATTTACCAGCAAGCAGCTACCAGCTACCAGCTACCAGCTGCCAGCTGACCCCACACAGCTTATTGAAAGGCTGCTTAAATTACTGAGCAAATGACTCATTTATCAAGTGGCATTCGGCGCTGTTCAATCCATTGACAACTTGGCCAACAACCCAATTATGCGCACCCAACGCGAACTGTCACACGCTGACAACAGTAACAACAACAACAACCACAACAACAAAACCTAACCACACTCACTCACACACACACAATCACACACACTTACAGCCATATGCAGATTAGCCACGCTGTCCTGTTGATCCATCCAACTGACTGTTTCCGCCTCGGCCATTGGAAATTTCATTAAAAATGATTTAAGGCAATTTGCTGGACAAGTTATCTACCCCTTCCCTCATGACCCGCGCCGAACCGCATTGCCTTGCCTCTACTCGTCCTCAGTACTCAACATTTTGGCATGGACGCTTTCAGCGCCGATGGGCGCATAAATTAAAATGTACTTGCGCCATGGGGCATAGAGTGTTGATTGCATTGATGCCACATGAGCAACTGCATCAGCCAGATTCTCTCTATCTCCCTCTCTCCATGTTGTGAATTTGTCTTGGTTTTGTCTGACAGTTGATCATTGAATTTGGTTGATTTCAGAAAGTGATTTGTATACCAATCAGCTTTGAATATTCATTTGAAAGTTAGCTATCGCAATATTATTTAGAAGTATGCGATTTTTTGGATTTTCAATGATTTGGTGCTAGATACAGGAGAAATAATATGGAATTTGTGCTAATTGGCCTTTAGCCTTTAAGGGTATATATCGGTGTATGGGCATAGGTCGAAACTTCAAAATGCCATAACTTCGTCAAAACTCAACTGATTTTAAAAAGCAAGGCCTTTTTGATCATAGTTTTGACCCTAAATCAATCGTGCATTTAAAGTTGAAATCGAAATTTGAGGTCGGAAGACAAGTAAAAATTATAGCCCGAAAATCGATATATCGGTGTATGGGCATAGGGCGAAACTTCAAAATGCCATAACTTCGTCAAAACTCAACTGATTTTAAAAAGCAAGGCCTTTTTGATCATAGTTTTGACCCTAAATCAATCGTGCATTTAAAGTTGAAATCGAAATTTGAGGTCGGAAGACAAGTAAAAATTATAGCCCGAAAATCGATATATCTGTGCATGGGCATAGGTCGAAACTTCAAAATGCCATAACTTCGTCAAAACTCTACTGATTTTAAAAAGCGAAGGCTTTTTGATCATAGTTTTGACCCTAAATCAATCGTGCATTTAAAGTTGAAATCGAAATTTGAGGTCGGAAGACAAGTAAAAATTATAGCCCGAAAATCGATATATCTGTGCATGGGCATAGGTCGAAACTTCAAAATGCCATAACTTCGTCAAAACTCAACTGATTTTAAAAAGCAAGGCCTTTTTGATCATAGTTTTGACCCTAAATCAATCGTGCATTTAAAGTTGAAATCGAAATTTGAGGTCGGAAGACAAGTAAAAATTATAGCCCGAAAATCGATATATCGGTGTATGGGCATAGGTCGAAACTTCAAAATGCCATAACTTCGTCAAAACTCTACTGATTTTAAAAAGCGAAGGCTTTTTGATCATAGTTTTGACCCTAAATCAATCGTGCATTTAAAGTTGAAATCGAAATTTGAGGTCGGAAGACAAGTAAAAATTATAGCCCGAAAATCGATATATCGGTGTATGGGCATAGGTCGAAACTTCAAAATGCCATAACTTCGTCAAAACTCAACTGATTTTAAAAAGCGAAGGCTTTTTGATCATAGTTTTGACCCTAAATCAATCGTGCATTTAAAGTTGAAATCGAAATTTGAGGTCGGAAGACAAGTAAAAATTATAGCCCGAAAATCGATACATCGATGTATGGGCATAGGGCGAAACTTCAAAATGCCATAACTTCGTCAAAACTCAACTGATTTTAAAAAGCAAGGCCTTTTTGATCATAGTTTTGACCCTAAATCAATCGTGCATTTAAAGTTGAAATCGAAATTTGAGGTCGGAAGACAAGTAAAAATTATAGCCCGAAAATCGATATATCGGTGTATGGGCATAGGGCGAAACTTCAAAATGCCATAACTTCGTCAAAACTCAACTGATTTTAAAAAGCAAGGCCTTTTTGATCATAGTTTTGACCCTAAATCAATCGTGCATTTAAAGTTGAAATCGAAATTTGAGGTCGGAAGACAAGTAAAAATTATAGCCCGAAAATCGATACATCGATGTATGGGCATAGGGCGAAACTTCAAAATGCCATAACTTCGTCAAAACTCAACTGATTTTAAAAAGCAAGGCCTTTTTGATCATAGTTTTGACCCTAAATCAATCGTGCATTTAAAGTTGAAATCGAAATTTGAGGTCGGAAGACAAGTAAAAATTATAGCCCGAAAATCGATACATCGATGTATGGGCATAGGGCGAAACTTCAAAATGCCATAACTTCGTCAAAACTCAACTGATTTTAAAAAGCAAGGCCTTTTTGATCATAGTTTTGACCCTAAATCAATCGTGCATTTAAAGTTGAAATCGAAATTTGAGGTCGGAAGACAAGTAAAAATTATAGCCCGAAAATCGATATATCTGTGCATGGGCATAGGTCGAAACTTCAAAATGCCATAACTTCGTCAAAACTCAACTGATTTTAAAAAGCAAGGCCTTTTTGATCATAGTTTTGACCCTAAATCAATCGTGCATTTAAAGTTGAAATCGAAATTTGAGGTCGGAAGACAAGTAAAAATTATAGCCCAAAAATCGATACATCGATGTATGGGCATAGGGCGAAACTTCAAAATGCCATAACTTCGTCAAAACTCAACTGATTTTAAAAAGCGAAGGCTTTTTGATCATAGTTTTGACCCTAAATCAATCGTGCATTTAAAGTTGAAATCGAAATTTGAGGTCGGAAGACAAGTAAAAATTATAGCCCGAAAATCGATATATCGGTGCATGGGCATAGGTCGAAACTTCAAAATGCCATAACTTCGTCAAAACTCAACTGATTTTAAAAAGCGAAGGCTTTTTGATCATAGTTTTGACCCTAAATCAATCGTGCATTTAAAGTTGAAATCGAAATTTGAGGTCGGAAGACAAGTAAAAATTATAGCCCGAAAATCGATATATCGGTGCATGGGCATAGGTCGAAACTTCAAAATGCCATAACTTCGTCAAAACTCAACTGATTTTAAAAAGCGAAGGCTTTTTGATCATAGTTTTGACCCTAAATCAATCGTGCATTTAAAGTTGAAATCGAAATTTGAGGTCGGAAGACAAGTAAAAATTATAGCCCGAAAATCGATATATCTGTGCATGGGCATAGGTCGAAACTTCAAAATGCCATAACTTCGTCAAAACTCAACTGATTTTAAAAAGCGAAGGCTTTTTGATCATAGTTTTGACCCTAAATCAATCGTGCATTTAAAGTTGAAATCGAAATTTGAGGTCGGAAGACAAGTAAAAATTATAGCCCGAAAATCGATATATCTGTGCATGGGCATAGGTCGAAACTTCAAAATGCCATAACTTCGTCAAAACTCAACTGATTTTAAAAAGCGAAGGCTTTTTGATCATAGTTTTGACCCTAAATCAATCGTGCATTTAAAGTTGAAATCGAAATTTGAGGTCGGAAGACAAGTAAAAATTATAGCCCGAAAATCGATATATCTGTGCATGGGCATAGGTCGAAACTTCAAAATGCCATAACTTCGTCAAAACTCAACTGATTTTAAAAAGCGAAGGCTTTTTGATCATAGTTTTGACCCTAAATCAATCGTGCATTTAAAGTTGAAATCGAAATTTGAGGTCGGAAGACAAGTAAAAATTATAGCCCGAAAATCGATATATCGGTGTATGGGCATGGGTCGAAACTTCATAACGCCATAACTTCGTCAAAACTCAACTGATTTTAAAAAGCAAGGGCTTTTTGATCATAGTTTTGACCCTAAATCAATCGTGCATTTAAAGTTGAAATCGAAATTTGAGGTCGGAAGACAAGTAAAAATTATAGCCCGAAAATCGATATATCTGTGCATGGGCATAGGTCGAAACTTCAAAATGCCATAACTTCGTCAAAACTCAACTTATCTTCATAAGCGAAGGCTTATTGATCATAGTTTTGCCACTAAATCAATCGTACATTTAAAGTTGAAAACGAAATTTGAGGTCGGAAGACAAGTGAAAATTAAAGCCTTGCCTAACAATAGAAGGCAACAGAATACAAAAGGGGAAAACTTCTTTAAGCCAAAGTACTGCTAGCTAGTATCACATTTTGTTTGCATTTTCTCTTCGGAGCCATAACAAATCTGATTAAGCATTTGCATGCAACACACGCCTGTCCCAAGATGTCGAGAGTCTGCACCCAGCACCCATCGTCTGCTAAACTTAATGCGCAGCTGCAACGGCGACAAATATTAATTTTATGCTTTATACTTAAAACATGACACTGTGATAGTCTTGAGTGCGTCTCAGTCCCAAGTCTGCGTGCTAAAAATGAATCGCAGCGATTTCTCTCAACGTTGATCCTGTTTCGCTGGGTCCTAGCCGCTCCTGTCATATTTATTGTTGTATGCATTGTGCGTTTAATGTCGCTTGATTTACATTAGTTTGAGCGGCGAATATAAATATGCACACAAAAAGAGAAACAAAGGAAAGAAGAAAACAGCAAATTGAGTTTGCCGCACTTTCTGCTTAAATTATAAAAACAAAATGCAAAAAGAAAAACGGGGAAAAAAAATGTATAAAAACAAGTTAGAAAATGTGTGTAGACAACAAGATACTCTGTTCATTGGCTACAAAATAAATAACAATAACTAATTTAGTAAAGTCTGTATCTTATAATATATTTATGTATATATTATATATTAATCAAGCTGATTTGTAATGTTAAATAGTGAGTCTGGCGTGTTTCAAGCTTTTCAGTGATTTCTGCAGTAATCTACTATTTTTTTTTTATAAATAGAGATAATAAAGAGAGGTTAAATGTAGCCTACGACCTCCTTTAATTATAATCTGACGCGTGTATAGCTTTCATAATTAGTAGAGTTCAAAAGGACAGACGCAATTTCAATATACTCTTATACATTTTGATAATAGAGTAGAGCAAATGAAACCCTCGCAGTGCTCGACACAATATGCAAATAATCTAAAAATTTATAGGCTTTTGTTGGGCGGCTGCCACCTTGGTTTTCTTGCTGTTGTTGCTTTTTGTTGTTGTTGTTGTTGTTTGGATGTGGGCATCAGCTGTTCGGGCCTTAAGTTGTGAGTGGCATGCGGGTAAGCTTAAGGCTTATTATCTTTTATGAACTGAACTTCGTTTGAATTGCGGGATTGGCTTAAGGTTGTAGATTGTCGCTGTGCGGTGTCTTACGCATGATTGATGTGTTGCATGTGTAGATATCATAGCCCGTAGCCGAAGGCACAAACAGAACTTGACATTCCTTCAATTCGTATAGCTAAAGTTCATGGGTGTGACAGAGAGTGAGCGAGAGTGGCAACGAGGGTGGGTAGTAAATGAACAGCTTGTATGCATGTAGAAAATCCATTAAAACACTTGAATCCTTGGCAGACGCGACGCGACTGCTCTCCAACACAACAGCAGCCAAGCAGCCAAGCAGCCAGGCAGCCAACAACAACAAAAATGCATTTCCGTTTATAGTGAAGGCAGCTTTGAAGGCTGCAACACTTAGACACAATAGCACTTTCACCCCCATCCCAGTAAAAACAAAAAAAAACGAGCACGTAAAATGTTATTGATATTGCAATTTTAAGCATTTTGTAATTGAGGCAAGCAAAAAAGTCCGCATGTACATAAAAAAATGTAAGCGGTACAAGAAATACGCGCCGCACTTATCACACAGCCATCAATTGTCTGGCTAAAACCTTAAGGCTGATTCCTTTACCGTTAACGTTAACGTTGCCGCTGCTGCTGTTGCTGCTGCCAAGCGGATAACTGTCTAAATGACACTTAAGCATGTGTTTAAACATGCCAAGCACTTGGCTCACTCAAACTATGCAACAAGCAGCAGCAGCAGCAGCAACATCAGCAGCAGCAGCAGCAACCACAGCAGCAGCAAAAGTCGCAACAGGGTTGACAAAGTTCAGGCAGTATAGCTATTGCTGCTGTCGATGTGCTGATAAGTCTTTAGACCGCCCCCCAACACACCAGCTAAATATATAAATATATATATATGTACATACATATGTATGTAGTCATCTTGTGTCGTCTCGAGTTTAGTGAGAGAGGCAAGTGTAGCCAATGTTGCCAATGTTGTTGGGTAAACTCATAATTGGAATTAATTATGCATTCGCACTTTGCGGACAACTTTTCGAGTGGTTTGAGTGGTTTCAACGCTTTGTCTATGTGTGCGTGTGCGTGTGTGGGGTCTGCTTTAATTGTCCTAGGGCGAAGGCTTAGAGCCTCGATAGCAGCCACAAGCATATTGGCCAGCTAGGGTTAAGTGCAAATTGCAGTTATCGTAAGTATTTCTGAAACTATTGGCTTAAAGTTGCCTAATTCGTATAGATAAAACCCTAATGAGTGAAGTTTAAGTATGCAATATATTGTAGCCTATAAGTTTCTTTTTTTTAAGTTGACAAATTTTAATATTGTGCAAATAAAATATATATATTTAGGTAGTTAATCATCGCAATCAATCTTTCATTAAATGTTGAAATTGTACTTTTTTCATCCTTAACATTATTTATTTAAATTAACTGTACAAAAAATAAATAATATTTTAAGCGAACATTTATAATAAGCCTATTTTAGAAAGCTTTGTTAAACAGCTTAAAATAATTGGTTTATTTAGTAATAAACAACAGAAACTGTTGCTGTTTTTTTATATTACAAAGTTAAATGCGGAAATTCAATCACAGGTGATTCTGTAGACACTTAATTCAATTAGTTGGAACCATTGTAAGCCCAACGAGCACATTTATCTTTTTGTTTTTGCTTTCTTTTTATCTTTTCCTAAGCAGTCTAATTTTTAGCCACTTACTTCACTGAGCACTGCACACACCTGTGCCCAATTATAATGGAGAGATTCCCTCTTAAAGTCCATTGTTTTGTGTGTTTGCGCTAGCTGCTTTGTTATGCATTTTGAAAAATGTTTGCCTTGGCTATTACCATGCATCTACTTACATGTGTTACAACACAAGATGGAAGCGATTTAAATTGAGTGTTGTGAATGAAAGTTAATTAAATTTTCACTGCAAAATGACAATGCGAATGACAATGGGCCGTCAGCTTTAATAGATAAGCGCTAATAAAATGCAATTACCCGAATTGTGAATGCGCATAGAACATGCCAGGACAATGCCTGTTGATGTTGGTGTTGCCTCTTCTTCTCCGTCTGGTTGCTGTTGTTGTTGTTGTTGTTGCTTTGCTCAATGGGCATCGCTGGCTGTCAGTTATTTCAACGCTCCATTTCGTTTGTTTTGACAAGCCAAAAGACTTAAGTCACAAATGACTTATAGAAGAAAAAAATAAAAATAAAGCGCGCGAAGAAAAATGACAAAAGCCGCAACCGAGCTGCAAAATGCGAGAAATGAGTGAAATGCCAAAGCTGGACAATGCCAAGCAGCTGAAGCAGTCCTCCGTCCAAGTCCGGAACGAGGTCCTCCTCTTGGTCTGTCTTCTCGATTGCTTCCATGCGGATGCGGCGCGCGTGTCATGAGCAAACAAGATAATGTTACAGCCAGTCAACGCAAATTGAGCACCATGACGATGGCAATGGCCAAAACGCAAACGCCTTCTTAGATACCCTGCACCAAATTGCCAAAAGTTGGATGAGACTTAAACGATCAGTATTTCCATTCGATTTTTAATTTTTAATCAGAATTAATTCTTATATAAATCAATATTAACTGTAAGGTTTGTATACCGAACTCTTGACAAAGATTTAAATTAAATAATAATAAATAAATAAACTAGAGTAAGCCACAGGAAAAGCCTACTTTAGACACTTCGCTTTAAGGTATTTAAGAGTCCTAAGACTCAGTAACAGATGTATAAAAAGCATAAATGGAGTAGATCTAAATTCAACACACTTAAACTACTTTTTAGTTATTAATTACTATTTAAATTTAATATAAGACTCCACTTAAGTTTAATATAAGTATTTATAAAGATTTGATTAAACAAATTTGCACATACTTAAATTGTTAATACCTGAACTTAATCTAATATAATTAAATATACTGGCTTTATTTCCAGGGCATTTAGTAGTCAAATAACCACAGTGAAGCCCTTAATTTTTGTTCGTTTCGGCACCAAATGCAAATGAAAACGTCTCAACTTACGAGCTGACTTACTGACTGGCCAGCAATATGCGGAATTGTTCTGAGGTTGCGTTGGGCAGCTAAAATTGGCGGGGGGTGGGTATGGGAAATCTAGTTTGTCGGCTAGCTGCTGGCCAAAAAGAAAATGCTGCCGCATTCTGGTCAAACCAGATGGCTATATACAACTAAATGATTGATCGCAGGCATCAATTTTCAACCTTCTTATTGGGTTTCGCCTTCGACAGTATTTGTGGACACTTTAAGAAGCAATCTTAAAGAGCCTCAGAACTTAGGCAGTAGATTCAGTATCTTGTCGTTTCGTATCGTTTGGCTTAAGAACGTTTATGAAAATGTCTGGTACATGTTTCGGCTGCGCAAACAGAATGCGAGTGCTGCAATAAAATTCCATTACAGCCGCTTGACTTAAAAACTTGGCCCAAAATTGCAGCGCCAGCCTGCAGAGAGTGTATTAAAAGCCAGCTACCCATTTTCTGTTACGTGAGTGCATGCTTGTAGTATGTGGGTCTATGTGTGTGTGTGGGCAAGTGTGTGTGTTGGGCTTTTGCATATTTTATGAAACTTGGCAAGCATTTAACGCCCAAGCAGCCAGCAGCTCGCAGTCCGCTGCTGCGTATGTGTTTGTGCAACGAATGGCGGCCATAAGCGCTGCAAACTCATTACTTGAATTTATTTTGCACTTAAACAAAATGTTTCATTTGCCTCAGGCAGCACCACTAGCAGCATTGTACAATGGAACAAAATCTCAGGTTTTTTGTAAACTTAGCCAAGTCTTGTGCGCAAAAACAATGCAAAAAATCCTATAATAATAATTTACGATATTTTTTAAATTAATACTTTACAGACTGGTTCAAGGTTTCCTTACCAAAAGTTTAAACATTTTCAACTCACCGAAAATTGTATATGTGTTGGTTATGTAGATAGCTAAATATACATTCGTTTATCTTAAATGCTTTTAAGAATTAGGTTTCCCTAAATAAAGCCAAATTTTTCCATGGTACGGTTGCAGAAAAAGTAGCCAAGTTGTTGGCTGATTTGACAGCATCTTGTGGCAAGTGTTACTTCAAACCCAATCATGTAGTGTTGCAAGTAAAGCCACGCTAAATGTGTTTTTTTTTTGTTTTCAACGTTTCGCTGCACTTGCCACTCTACATGTTGGTTGATCAAACGTAAGTCTCGCTGGCTGCGCAACTGCTGACGTCCGCCGGACAAATTCGCCCCTCATTCTGCTTGTTGAGTTGAAACGGCTGCAGCAAGCAACTTGGAGCACAAAATATCCGAGTTGATATGTGGCATTTGCTTATTTTTCGCACTGTCTGATATCAAACAATTCGATGGAATGAGATCAGCGAGGCTGCAGGCGACGCAAGGCAGCAGCGCTGGCAACACAATGCCACAGCGCGTGCAGCGCTCCTGCGTATCATGTTCGGAGTCGTGCGGCTTGATCGCCTCGTCCACCTGACGCTGGCGACAGGTGCGTCGCGGGGCATAAAACAAGCGAGCAATGTTGACTTTCCGATTTGGCTTTTTTGGTTTTGCTTGGATCGCCTTAGTTTCATCGATTGCTCGCTTCTTTCGCTCCTCGAGCTCCAGCAACAGCTGTGATTTCTGCTGGCTCTGGAAATACTGCTCAATGGCAAGACGCATTTGGAGCAGATGCTTCGACGAGTAACGATCCTCGACGGGCATCAAATCTCTGGATGGCAGAGAAGTCTCTGAGTTTTTGCAGGTATTTTGACTTGCCTCAGTGGCTAACGAACTATACGTCCGCAGTGAAATCGGACGCGAACGTCTAGTTGGTTCTAGGAAGTTCTCGAGAGATTCTTCGCTCATCTGATCATGTGGGGAGATGACAGACGAATCTCCCAAGTCTCCACGGTGACGTGTTAATGCGCCATTTCGTATAGCTTCGTTAAATATATCTTCTGTATATTTTACGTAGAGGTCCCTGAGTTCCTTCAAAATGTCGTCTTTGGATATGCCGAAAGTTTGTAGATCCCGATAAACGCCATTTAAAATCTTCCACATATAATGCTTCTGCATTGTATCGACAATGGTCCTCTTGTCCTCCAGTTTATCCAATATGCTAGATTCCCGTATCACATACCTGAGCAAAAACTGTACAGGATAATATTCCTCATGCCGTTGATTTTCCAATATCTTCATTAGAGACGCACCCACCGGTTTGCCGTCACGTTCAATATCAATAGATGGATACGGTGTGTCTAGGTGCAAAGGATGTGCAATTTATTGAGTATTTATAAGCGCTTTTTCTGTTAAAGTTAGACTTTTCTCACCATGTCGTTTCTTGTCTTTGACATTCCCTTGACTTGGACGCGTTATTCGTGATCGGAACTTAAAACCAATATATTGCTTTGCTGTCGATCTTCGCTCATCCTGCATTTCTGGATTTGGGTTTGGATTTGATTCGGATTTTTCACTGCCATAGGGTTTTAGCAAATTTTCAGTCTCTGCTTCAGCTATCTGAGTTACAGACAGCCTTTCTTTAATGGCATGATGCTTATTTTTTAAGAGCTTTTCATGTTTCTTTCCTCTGTCCATTTCGATATGTTCAGATGTTGAATCGTTTGCATGTTTATTTTGATTTACATTGGGATTTTGGCCTTTTCGTACCACTTCTGATTTCCAAAAGTTTGAAAATTGGCTTATATCTTCATCAATTTTCCTCAGCCCCAAGTCTTTGTTATTCCTTTGTTTTAGATACATCCAAATCTGTCTCGCTTCCGCTTTCAATGCATCCATCTTTAGCTGCTCGTGTTCACTGGAGCCTTTAAGCATATTGGATGTTTCCAGCACACGATTAACGTTCTGAAAACACCTTTTGAGTATTTTTTGACGTTTGGGCAATACTCTCAGCTTTTTGCGCAAAAATCGCAGACGCCCATCGCAGTTCTGCTCCTCCTCATATAACTCCTGGATCTTCTGCTGCTGCACCTTGATCTGCTTATTCCAATTAAGTAGCCAGTTTCTGTACTTGTGTAACAGTCGTAGCTCACTTCCCTTCGGGTGTGCCCTGGCCGACCCATGACTGTGATTTGATACCTCGCTATTCAGCATTCGCAAATTGTTAAGCAGCTCATCATTTTTCCTGTGTATTGAATGCAATTTGTATCTTTTGCCTTTACGCTTGTTCTCCGTCTTAATGTGGAGACGCCGCATCTGTTCATCTGCAAGTGGATCCATTCAAGTTGCTTTTGATAACGGTAACAAATTTCAAAATCACTCCTTGTAATTTAAAATCTGTTGAACATTTTAAATCGGTTTCCATACAATATACATAATTTTGAATTTATTTGATGTAAACTAAATCAATGTATAAGCGATTAAAAAAAAGTAGAAGCCAATTTACTTGGCCTAAGCCAATTGCTGACCAAACTTCAGGAAGAATCCTAGCTGTTTTATATATACATTATTAAATCATAACAATATTAAGAATTTTAGGTACGCAGCTGATTAAATATATAATTTAACATGTTAATATATAATTTCCCCTTAGCGTTATCATAAGCATCAAACTTATTTACTTGATCAACATGATAGGTATTTGATTTTGGGCCGAGCATACAGAGGGGGTTTTTGGTTAAGTGAATCACCGACTCAACCTGAAATGTTGAACGCATTGGATGCAGATAAGGCGCAACCCATTCATTCGATGTAAATCACACCTGATAGTGAAGCACAGCAGCAGCAGCAGCAGTAGATGAAGAAGAAGCAGGCATCAAAGGGAAGCTATCGGTAGTATAAAAGCCAAGTGAACAATATCAGAGCATCAGCACTCAGCGGCATCAGCTTCAAGCAAGCAAATCAATAAGCTTAACAATTTTACAACAATCTACAACATGTGGCACATGATTGCGACCTGCATTATTGTCAGCATTGGGCTGCTGGGCGTGTTTGCCGCAGCAATGCCACAGCAACCCAACACCCAGCACTTAATCTACTATCCGCCACCGCCAGCACCAATGACGTACCAGCGTGCTCGTCGTGAGGTGCTGGGCGGTTCGCTTGCCTCGAATCCCAATGGCGGCGCCGATGCTCGTGTGGAGCTAACCAAGGCGCTGGGCACACCGGAACACAATATAATTGGACAGGTATTTGCTGCGGGCAATACGCACACCGGCGGACCAGCCCCAGCTGCCCCCGCCACCAGTGGCGCCACATTGGCGTACAACAAGTAAGTTTACTTACTTTACTCGTACTCCTTTTTGGAACTAATCAAGCTATCCAATCCTCTTCCTACAGTCAGGGTAATGGGCTGGAGCTGACCAAGACGCATACGCCCAATGTCCGTGACAGCTTCCAGCAGACATTGACTGCTAATCTGTACAACGATGGCGTTCACAATCTGGATGCTAAAGCCTTCGCCTCACAGAATCAGCTGGCCAATAAATTCAAATTCGATCGGAATGGCGCTGGTATAGACTACTCGCACATCAATGGACATGGCGCCAGTGCAACGCACAGCAATATTCCCGGCTTTGGCAGGCAGATCGAGTTGGGCGGTCGTGCCAATCTGTGGCAATCTCAGGATCGCAATACGCGCCTAGATCTCAGCAGCACCGCCTCCAAATGGATAAGCGGTCCGCTTAATGGCAGGCGGGACTTTGGCGCCAATGTTGGCCTGTCCCATTACTTCAACTAATGCAGCAAAGGTGCTTTTTCCAATTTTGTAATCGAATTCTTATAATAAACAAATATAATATACAAAATATTTCATTCAATACCTCAATTTTAACTAGAAGTTCCTGAATAAGGTTACATTCAGAAATGCGAAAATTATATTCATTTATTATGCTTAAGGATGAATTTTTGAAGTTAATATTTTAGGCTTGAATTAAGAAATATACAAATTTAATCAAGAAAAACCAAACGAATTAACATTCTATTCAGAGTCCAATATAGGTCTTTGCCTGTTCCTCGCCAACCTCCTTGTAGATCTCTGCCGTCTTCAGCAGCTTGAGGAAACGTGATGAATAATCCTGATTCATCTCCCTATCTGCACCGATGGACTCGCTGTTGTTCGTTTTGCCCAGAACGCTCTGCAATTGTGCCTTGCGCTGGCTGCGTTCCAGCGAGTCCACCATTTTGCGGAGATAGATCAAATCCATGAGCAGCTCATCGCGCAAGCCGGCAGCGTGGAGCTGCTCCTTGACAGGTAGTTTCTCGTACTGCAGCAACAGCTTCTTCACAATTCGTGACTTCTGCTCAATGTTGGCAGGTTCTAGGATGCGCTGCTCCTGATTGTGATCGACGAGCAGTCGCATATTGGATTCACGCTTCTCGCGCGACTGCTGCTGCTGAGCATTTGATCTCATGATCATGTTGTAGAATTCCACCAGATCCGGTCGCAGTGGTATGCAGTTTCTCTGCTGCATTTGCTTATCAATAATATCGCTGATGGCCTCCATGGTTCGACGCACCATCTCCTCGGTGTGCTTCAATTGCTTCTCGCTTTTGTCGTTCCGAATCTGATAGAAGATCGGGGGCCGCTTGTAGCTGCATTTGCGATTGCGGGAGAGCACCGAGAGCAGCGAATCTAGGCTGGGATCATTGGTGACCATCTCGAAGACGGCGTGCACAATGTCTTTCGACAATCTCCCGGAAACAAGTTTTTCAAAGTCCTCACTGTAGTTATCCTCCAGTTCCGCATGATGAGCGCTAGTGGTGGTACGGGAGCTAGGAATTTTAATGAAAATTATATCAACAATTTTTTTATTTTAGATATTATCAGCGAATTTTGCACTTACCTTTTGGTCGTTTCCACTTTGGGAACTTCGGTAGTTTCTACCTTTTTCGTGCCTTTTTTGCCCTTCTGGCTTCTTCTATCATTTTTCTCAGTGCGTCCTCTGGCCTGCCTGGAGTAACGGTCCTCGCTGTCTAGGTCTTCATCTGCCACCAATGCATCCTCCAGGTTGGCGTAGGTCTCCGGATTGATTCGCTGATTGCTTGGCTGCACACAGATCGAGCCGTTCCCATAGAGTTGCTTGGTCTTTGGATCGCTACACACGTGCGCATTAAGGGAGACATTCAGCTTAACTGCATCAGCAGCGTTGCAAGGATTCGATGTTACCTTGCCAGGCGCTGCTGATGTTGTACTGTCTGGTGTTGTTGCGATGGGCACACAGTCGGGATTGATGGTGGTGCCACCGGCACTAGCTGCTGTAGTTGTTGTTACTGTGGTTGTTGCTGTTGTTGGTGCTGTTGTTGCTGCTGTTGTTGCTGTTATTGCAGTTGTTGCTGCTGCTGTCAAGCAAGGATCGGGTTGCACATTTAGCTTTGCCTTGTTGAAAAGAGGTGCAAAGTAATGATGCGCTCCAAACAAAGCTTTGGGCTGATGGGCTTCCAGGTTAGCTTGTTGCTGCTGTTGCAGCTGCGATTGCTGCTGCTGTTGTTGCTGTTGCATCTGTTGCTGATGTTGCTTAGCCAGCTCACTGAAGAAGTGTGTTAAATTAATGTTGGCCTTTAAGTTATTGGCAGGTTGCTGCTGTTGTTGTTGCAGCTGCTGTGGCAACAGTTGCGGTTGCTGAAATGGTTGCTGTTGCAGCTGCTGCTGCTGCTGTTGCTGATAGGCCAAATTGTTGTAGTTGCTGCGATGATTTAACATGGGCACCTGATACCGTGAGTTTAAATAGGGATTGCTATTGACTTCGTTAGCATTTTGCTCATCCTTAAGCCCGGACAGTGTTTGTCGTAGATAAGGCGTTTCGTCATTGCCTTCCTCTTCGAGTTCGCCTGCCAGTCTGGTCAACAGGCTGTTATCCTGACTGCCAAAGCATTGATCAGTCTTTTGGTTTAGTGGCTCCAATTTAGACTGCACGTCTGATTGGGTTTCCAATTCTGGGTATGTCTGTGACTGAGAATGTGATTGTGGTTCCAGCTGTGTATCAAATTGTGGCTGCAACTGTAGCTCCATTTGGGAATGTGCCACAAGCTGTGGCTTCAACTGTGACTCCGAGTAAATTTTAGACTGTGTCTCTGCAAGTGTTACAGCCTGTGGTTCTAACTGTACCTGGGATTCTGGATCCAGCTGTGACTCCGCTTGTGCATCTGTCTGTCGTACAGACCGTTTATTTGGTTGCTTATGATGTGGTGCCTCATTTGAATGATCCAGTAGCTTCAGTTGTGGATCTGGTTCTGGCTTAGATTGTTGCCTAACTTGTGGGGTAAGTTGTGGCTCAGACTCAGACTTTATCGGGGATCGTATTTGTGACTGTTTCTGCGGCTTCACCGGCAACTGCACCCCTGACTGCACCACTGCCTCAGCTGTTGCCTCTTTCAAAACTGCTTTAGATTCGGATTCCAGCTTTGACTGCCCATCTGGCTGCAACACCACCTGCACCACTGGCTGCTCCACCGATCGCTTACTACGCCGCTTATGATGAGCTACCTCATTGGCCATGTTACCATTATGAACCATCTTCTGGCGATGCACTCTTTGCCAACTCCAGCGTTTCACATGACGCTTATCGCGATCTTTGTCGTTGGCATGCTGTGAGATTTTATTCGCTAGCAACTTAACCACGGCATCCGGATGACTCTTTCGCAATCCACCGCGGTAGGCTGTATCATCCCTTTTCAGTTTTCCATTTTTGTTAGTCGGCTGTAAGTCAACGTTTTGATTTTTGGCAGTCAACTGAGCCACCGGCTTTGCTTCCAGCTGCGATTTGGCTTCGTTGAGTGGTCTCTGGTCTGTGTTCTGTATTTTGTGCTGATTGAGATTGGCTTCCAACTGTTGCTTATCATCAATTTGAGCCTTGGACTGCTCGGCATTATCAGCTTTGACAGGTGCAGCGGATTGGGCTGAGTTGAGCTCTTGTCCTGCTTTCACATTGCTGGCTATTTCCAACTCATGACTGGGCTGCTCCTTGACCACAGGCGAATCCTTAGAAGCCAGCTTGGCCATGAGATCCTCCGCTTCGGGCAGCTTACTCAATGCCTTCTCCGACTCCACGGCATTTTCACTCTTGTCCTTTACTCTTTCCGAGTGCTTTAGCTGCTCTGGTTGTCGCTTGAAGCGTTCCCGGTCCCGTTCCATCTTCAATCTGGCATTGGCATGTGCATAATCCCGCATATGGGGCAACACGCGCTGGCTGAGTGCGTGGAACTGATCCATGTGGGGTAAGCGATAATCATAGCTCTGCGGCGTATCATAAAGGTTCACATTGGAGCTGGAACTGGAGGAGCCTTCATCTGGGGAGTCGAGAGTATCATATGGATGAAGCATTGCGTTTTTCTCATTCTCGTGCAGCTCTTCCTGATGCTCCTTCTGTCTTTGCATCTTTCGCTCCCGTCGCGTTATCAGATCATCCACATAGTGGGCACGCATTGTGTCCGTCAGTGCATTGCTGGGCAGCGATGGACCCATTCCCTTGCGCATTAATCTATTGCTGGTCTTCAACTTGATCTCATTCATGGGATTGAAACCGGAGGAGCTGCGTTTCCTTAGGCCAATGGGATAGCGCGACTTGGTTCGCCCTTCAGCAGCCTCCTGTTCGATTTTGGATAGCTTGTAGTTGGCCTCGTGCGACAGATTGTTTGCATTGTTGCGGGAAAATTGAAGGCGTGCCAGCGTTTGCTCGTATACCCCATCTGGCACTGGGTTGTCGCCATATTGCGGCAATTGGCTCTCCCTCTCTCTCTCCTTGCTCGTCCTGAAATCCTTTTTTTCCTCCCTCTGCTGCTGCAGCATAAGCTGCCGCTGTTCCTCTTCCTGATTGTGCAGCTGCTGTTGCACATGCTTCAACTTAATGTCCAGTTCGGTGGCGCCACCTTTAACAGATTCGTAGGGCTGCTTTTCTGGCAGTACATATAGCGGTAGATTTTCCTCACTCATATCCTTGTACTTTTTCTTGACTTTGGCCACCTCTGTTTGCTCCGAAGCCTGGCCATAGTTGGTTGCCTGGCTCTTGCCAGCTGCACGCAAATGCTTGACCGCAGCTGCAGACGGCTCTGCATTCGCGTTAGCTGGCTGCTCCATGCCCGCATTTAAATCGCGAAACCAATCATCTGCCGCCTGCTGCAGAGACTGATCCTCGTCCTTGTCACTCCGTTCCTTATCAGTCGCCTGCGCTAAGCTCGCCAACAGATCGTCAATGCTGTTGCGTCTGGGACGATACAGCTCGGCAGCCTGCACCTGATCATAGTTCGACTTCAGTTCTTGCAGCTGCTCACGTGCCTCATCTACGGAGTTATGAAACTCGCTCAATTGCACGCTATCCGCTTGAGATCCGTTCTCCGCCGTTGGGGTTGTGCTGCCCGTGAGCACCATCAGTGTCCACCAGAGCTGCAGAAAGATCATGCTTCCAATTATTATTTTCAAAGTATTTATCAAAATATACAGCTATTGAATTTAAATGAAAAAGTTTGCGACAACTGTCTGAGTCTGATTTTCATAATCAGCTGTCAACAGGAGTCAAGAATGAGAAATTCATGACACATGAATCGCATTTATCAGACTGTTTGCAGATGTTGACATTCTCAGTCAGTATGGAGCTTTATGGAGCTAAATTTAGTTAAGAAATTGTGGTAAAAACTCCACTTATATATATTATTGTTATAAAAGTTGTAAGCTATGATAGTCCGATGTTGAGCGGATGAGTTTGCAGTTAATAATTCGTTTATTTAGTTAATCAGTTGAAAGGCAATTGAATTGAATTGAAAAGTTTTGCGGCAACTGCCAGCGATTGAGTTTTCGTTAACTTGGCAACAGGTGTCTGACATGGCGCCCCATTGCGGCAACTTTTTTGACAGCGGCTGATAAGAAACCAAAGAGTCGAGCCTCGAGTCGAACTGAGTTGAGTCGAGTCGAGAGTTGAGCGCCCATTCTGCATTGTGGCAAGTTTTTTGCCGGCGGCTTCCGACAGGCGATGCCAGCTGTTTAACATGAAATGTTCATTGTTGCCAATACAACACACACGCACACACACACACGATACACACACGACACACACACACACATGCACGAGGCAAGCCCATTGTTCGCTGTGTTTCCCCATGTAAATCACATTTTTGTTTTATGCCAAAACTTTTGCGCAACCAGAGTGCTAAGTGTTAGGGTGGAGGGGCTATTGGGGGACGTATGCGCAACGACAATAACATTTCCTATTTCCGCCTGGCTGTCTCTCTTTCTCTTATTTGTGTGTGTATGCTGTGTGCGGGAGTGTGTGTGGGCTTGCAGCCACACGTTGTCAATGCCAAAGTCAGCACAATGCGCGCCTCGGCATAATTGAATATTATCAAATGTGCAGGCAACAAAAATAACAACAAACGCCAACGATAACAACAAAAAACAAGGACAAACGTGGTTCGCATTGAGCCACAGTTGAAACTAATGTAATTAGCGGGCCGTATTTGATTAAAAGTTTTGCGGCTTGACTGAAGCGCCAATCCATTAAACAAAGCTATCCAAATTAAACAGATTGCCAGCACTCGCAGTTGGCAATCAACCCTCAAATGAAAACTATAAGCCAACGAACAAGCGAGCTATGTACACATACATACACATGAATATAAGAGTCAATTTAAATACGTGTCGGAAATATGGGATTTTAGAATTTTCCATTCTGTCAGTAATTTATAAGTATTAATTTAATTAATTGAGAACGTGTGTAGAATACAGAGTGAGAGGCTGAAAACAAGAAAGAGTAAAGAGCGTTTTAATATCACTATTCGATAATATTGCAGCAGTCAAAACTAAATTCTGATCACACCAATAATATCGATATATATCGATGTTAACTACATACTTATAGAAAATGTGCAAGTCTTAGTCAAATTGCTGCTAATAATATAGAAAATCGATATTTAGGCTATATTCTAAGTATATTTCAAAGTTAGACAAAGACTCTATAAGCATTTTTTGAGTTATTTGAAACTTATAAGCTCTGAGAAATGAATGACATGCTGTAAATTCAGTTTGTCGTTTACAGTTTGCTGCAAATTAAATTTGTTTGCATTGTGTCCTTCTGTTTTCTCTGTGTGGCAGTGCAGCTCCGTGAATAGTTCTGGATAGATGGGAAGATAGTACGTTGCCTGGTCTCATGTTTATTTAATTTGATCAATTGGCGCAGCGTGTCACATAAATTTCTTCATTTTAAAAATGCACAAAATACACTAAATTTGTCGGTTGTTTGCAAGGTTCGAAGGCAGACCGGGCAGACAAAAATGGCCGACAGCCGGCAAATAGACGACACTTGTGGACACCAGGGCTCCGTCTCCTTGACCTGGCCACGTAGCACATACGTCTCAACACCTTGGCAAATGAAAAGAAATTGCCAAGACAGCCGATGTCGATACGATGCAACTGGCTCCAGACTACCTATATGCTGCATCAGTCTTCCTTTGCTCCTGCTTATCCATTTCCTGTTTAATTTTTTTTCCTTTTTTTATATATATGTATGTGCAGCAATTTTGGTGTTGCACGTGAGCCGCATCCACACAGCCTCCAACTGACAACATACTTCAATACAATTGCATTTAAATCAGCTGGTTCGTGCGTCGTGTCTGACAATGTATGTGTGTGTGTTTGTGTGAGTTGAACTCCTTTCGTGTGTTGCCGCCGCTTACACTGCGCTCATAAATTATGCACAATTTTTTGGAGTCAACACCGCATGTGTGTGTGTGTTGCCCGTGTGTGGCTGTGTGCTCCATTTGTTCATTTCGAGACCAATAAAATGAAACATTTCAAAGTAGTAAATATGCAACCCATCGACATTGTGTGCCCCGCCCGTTTTGTTGTCTGCGTCTGCGGCTCGTAAACTGTCCGAAGCTTGTTTCCCTCAGTAATTTTCCATTTTCTATTGCGCTTAATGAATTGCTTGTGTGCGCTTAGAGCAGAACAGCCCCCAAGCATTTTGAATATGCATAAGCACAACACTATGCCAATGCATTTAACTAAGTTTACAATTTTTAAACATTTTTTTTTTCTTTCCAGATATTTTATTTTTTATTTTTTCTCAACGCCGCCAGCTGAAATGCAACAGAAAAGTTTTTGTTGGCTGTAACATAATATTTTACTCAAAGCGCACAAGAATATAAAAAATATGTTTTGGACGCAGCCCAAAAAAACACAACAAAAAAAAAGAAATGAGAAAAAAAGATTCAGATTGCTGCACAGTAAGAATAGAAAAACAAACGAAATGGCTCGTGCCATGTCATGTTTTTTGATGCACGCCCGCGATGCCAACAGTCCAGTATTCAGCATCCAAGTATCCTTTTTCATTTTGTCATGTCGCTCTGTTTTTTGCACCACCTCTCGACCCTCGCTTGTACCAGCTCGTGGACAAGGAAAAAGTATTGAGGCATAAGTAAAAATTGCTGTAGCATTTGCTCACAAACTGCTGCCGAGTCAACGAAGTGGAAAGCAGCAGCAACCAAATGAACGCTTCAGCTTTAAGCTAAGACAATGACAGGAAAATTAATAAAAAAAAAAAAAAATACAACTGAATGCAAGACCAACAAAGGCAAGCCACAATGTGGCAGAGACAAATTAAAGCACACAAGTATCCAAACAAAAGTAAACATACATATTTGTGTGTGGCAGTTACTTTATGTTGTTTGCTGGTTGACAAACCATTTCTTACTAAAATTTAAATAATTCAAAGGTATTTCTTTTTAGCAGACAGCATGTAATCTAGATAATACTTGGCTTTAGTAATGTTTGTTCTTTTACATCGGTAAAACTTTTAAGAAGTTCACTTAATGTTTCTCATGCCTCCAGTTGAATCCTCAAGCAGGCCGGTAATCAATTTGTTTGGCAATTGCTAGCTAATTTGCGATAATTAACTAAATGCCAAGCGGCACGTGCCGCAAACTTCATCCAAATCCCATAAAGCAATCACATGCACTTGCACAACTATTAAAACTCCCAGCGAAACTGGGGGGGTAAAAAAACCCAGGCACTGGGAACTGAATTTTTTATATATATATTTTTTATTTTTGCTTGTGTTTGGGTCCTGTCAGGCCATTATGCCTTGCTACATTTCCTTTTGCGACTTCTTTTGGCTTTCGCTCTCTCTCTCTCTCTCTCTTTCTGCCTCTCCCACGCTTGCCACTCTCCTTTGAGTGTTTGCTCTTGCCGCCTTTTGGCAATTTTCCATATGCAACACGCAACAGACGTTTTTATGTTTTGTGTGCGGCGTCGCAAACATAAAAAATAAACGAGCCGTGGACGACAAACTCACAGCTCCGAAAAAAAAACCCCTAAGCGAAAACTGACCGGACGAGCAGTCACAAGAGTGGAAGTCAATTATCGAATTAATTTAGTTGCCACTGACCTGACTAAAAAAGGGCTTTTCTCTATTGCGACTGCTCCTTGCCTTCTCTTTAGAGCCCGAATCCCAACATAAATGTAAATGGGCTACCAAATGGAATTCAAATTGTTTTATTTTTTGGCAGACTGAGCCTGATTGCACAATTTGCAATTAATTAAATTACTGCGCAAATGACATTTTTGCTGGCTAACGCGCGACGCATGCAACAGTCTGTAACTTTTAACAGACACACAAACACAGACTCACACACACACACTCACACATATACGAGTAAATTTAATAAACACGATATCCTGCTCCGGGGCTGCAACAGTGGCCCGTGCCTGGTCATGTAATTGATGCGTTAATCCGCATATTGACAGCGGTTATTGCGGTGGCTTTTGGCTGGAAATATGCTCAACGGAGTTGCCCAAAGGGATGTGGGGAGGGCACTGGTTGGGCGTTCCCTGTTGCCCAGAATATTGGCATCGTTGATATTGCACGTTTACGGCCTTTTAAAAGGATTTTCGCACTGCATTTTGTACTCTCGAGCGCTATGGCTAAGTAATTTAATTACATTACAGCACCAAAATTATTCGAATATGATTTATTCCCTGCAACGTTGTTTGATTTTATTGGCTTTGGATTTTGCATAGAAGAAGCAGACAGATTGCATTTTTGATACGTTCACTCATGGATTATGGTTTAATTAATTTAAGCCAGTTTCATTGTTTTTGCTTTATTGAGATTAATATTAATCAACAGTGTAGCATTGTCAAATTCAAATCTCTTAAATTGCCTGATATTTCAATAAATGTTTTGGGCTTTGTTAATTTATCATTCTCCAAAAAGTATGCTTTGAAAATGCGAATATGTAAATAAATTGAGGGCTGCTTGAAAAAGTTGTGGTTCATTGAGAAGGAAACAGCAAGGTCGTAAAGCAAACAACTTCGACATTTTTATGCTTATTCTCAGCTAAACTATTATTCAAAACTAAGCAACTGGTTTGCTTGCTGCTCAGTTTTGACAAAGCCAACAAACTTTTTCCTGCTTCCTAAAAGTATGCAGCACTTTTGAAACTGCGGCTGTTGCATACCACTAGGCTGCAAAAGAATCAGTTTTGAGCAAATGCATTTTGCATTCTCCACTGTAGAAATGTGCAACAGTTGAATGCGTGTGTGTGTATATATACATATATATATATATATATATATATATAAATACATATAAGTAGGTGTGTGTGCCTGTGCAATTGCGCGCACTATTTTTCAATTTATTACGCGCACATAACAAAAGTTTATTGCTAAGCTTTAGCAGCGGCTGCTCCAGTATCAGCTCCTGCGTTCAGCTCCTGCCAACTGTTCAATGCTCATGGGGAATTTGCCAATGTGACGTGCCAATGTGTGCGTGCCGAGCGCAAATTAGCCAAGCGCTGAGAGCGTCGAGCAGCGCACATCGGTTCGGGTATCAGGTGCTTTGGGCTTTGTTAACGGATTTATGCGGCAATCATAAAACTTGCCAACTAACCAGCCAGTGAATGTCGCGCGAGCCAAATTGATTTATGTATGTATGTGGGCAAAAACAATAAGTCGAAACAATCGAGCAAGCGCACCCCCTCCCCTTCCCCTCCGCTCCACTCACCCTACCATTACAGGCTGTGTCAGACGAGCATTAGCCAAGTTAACTGGCAAAACAAAAACAAACTTTTAATTTGCGAAATGTACCATGGCGGCCCTGACTTGATGATTTCAATACGCACATAAAGAACGGAGCACAACTAGAGAGTGATAAAAAGTAATGCACAAGCAGACTGAGAGTGACAGAGAGAGAGCGATAGAGAGTGCGAGAGAAAGAGAGGGAGATAGAGAAAGAATGGGGTGAATGAAAGAAACAACAGAGTGAGAGATGGGAAATGTTGCAATTTAATGCCAGGGCAAACGTAAAAACGGCAAAATTATGACCAAAATGAGAATTTAATCGAAATACGTGAGCGGAAAAATGAAAATTTGACTGCAACTTGGGAACGTCTGCCGTTCGGGCCAAGTTGCAGCAAGCATAAAATGCCAAGTGCAAGCTCATGCAATTTTTATCATGGCCGCAAAAGCAACGAAGACGCAACATCAGCCAACCAGCTACAAATGCGACTCCTGCTTCCTTATTTCAAACACTCGCCCTCACACTTCACCCCCTACGCCCCAACCCCGCATCTCTTATCCATGCGCGTTACCTTGACGGTCCGCGTGCGGTGAGCATCGAAGGCAATTGCACAAATTAATGCCAGTGGGCGCTGACTGTTGCTTTCTACTGCTTCCAGCTTCAGTTCCCCCTCTATATCTGGCCAAGAGACAGACAGACAATTCTCAAATGAGTCAACAGCAATAAAATTGTTCATTTTATTATCCCAGTAATACTTTGAGCGCAGCAAGTGGTTCACTCTTTTCTAGCCACGAATAAACAAGTTGGAAAGTTCTAGTCGAGAGAGCTCGAAGGAGTTACCTGAACCCTGCTCTTAAATACTTGCTAAATGCAATTTGCTTAATATGAAAACACATTTTGGTTAACAAATTCTGCGCTTCTTATGCGAACTTCAAATTTGTCGCTAGCTGCAAATGACTAGACTAGACTAGAAGAAGTATTTTATGGAACAAATTGAATACATTTTCACAATATATAAATTACTCAGAATTTATTTTTAAATAATATTTTGGAATATAAAATATAAAAAAATATTTGAGCTTACGTGAGCTTAAGTGGCAACAAACTATAAATAATCGAAAATATTTTTAGTTAAAATAACTTAAAGATTTTGATTACCACCTTGCTTGAAGTTTATGAATTCAACTGATCTGGCAACACGAAATGCTTAAGTTTAAGAGTAAGCTAAAAGAGAGACTGTGAGAGAGAGGGAGCATAGGCCTCGTTATGCCAATTGTGGCTAGCGATCGACGCTGTGCGAGTCACAAGTCACGTCACGTTCGTGGTATAAAACCAAATGCGAGGCTTGTAATGCAATCAGTCGCCAGTAGACAGTTGAACGGTGAAGAGCCAAGCAAACAAGTGAGAGAAATCAGTAAGAAGAGTTTCCAATTGTTATTGTCCCCCCTCTCGCGTCTGAGCAAGTGCAAGTAGAAGTAAAAGTGCAGAGTGGAGACCACAATGCGTGCGACGAGTCAACTGAAAGTAATTGGAGCAGTGATGCTGCTGCTGCTGCTGCTTGTGGCGGCAACGTGCGAGGCACGTCCCATGGATCTGTACGATGATGTGAGCGATTTCTTTGATGCCATCTCACTGGACGATGTGGCCAATACGGGTCGCAACACACATCCGGAGCAGTTCTGCATGATGCCGGCACGCAAGGGCGTCTGTCGGGCATTGATACCACGCTGGCGCTACGATCCGGAGCTGAAGAAGTGCGTCGAGTTCAAATTCGGTGGCTGCGATGGCAACGAGAATAACTTCTCCAGCTATAAATCCTGCATGGCCACCTGCGAGGGCATGTGAGAGAGCGAGCGAACGAGCGAGAGAGAGAGAGAGAGAGAGAGAAGTGAAGGGAGTACTGCTGGTCGGCGTTTCCGTTTCCGATTGGCCGGCGTTGCCAAAGGCGCCTGCCTTTAGCGAACTAAAGGCAGCATTTACTTTTAACACACACTCACACACACACGCACACACACACACATACATATATTTGATACCATTAAGCAACTGTCTTTCAATATTTGCCCTAATATTTATACAGTTTCTTTTAGTTGTAAGTAATTTCATGCTTCATTTATTTTTGCACCAAACCCCCAAAACAATTTTATGTGTTCTTCAAAAATGTGTTCAACACTCTCCTAGTTCTTAAGTTATTGTGATATATATATTCATGATGAAATAAAGCATACAAAATAATTTTGTAACAGAAAAACAAAAATCAAATGCAAATTCTGTGCGTATTTATTTGATCAACACATATCTGAAATTGATATGTGGTTTTTTTTTTGGTTTGTTGAAGAACATATTCTGATATGATCTGATACATATTATATGTTGATATCCAGTCAAGAATAATTATTGCAAGTGGAAAATAGAAGGAAACATCTGGAAAAATAAATGTAGTCTACAGCTTTATATATAAATAAATATATTTAAACATAATTTTTGTTCAATAAATTATTTGTTAGCTGGAAATTTTTAAGTGACACTTTATGGAGGTATTATATATAGAATACTGTACTAAACATATATCGCATTATAATGGTCGAAAATCAAAAATATGTTAACTTGCTAAATGGGAATCGCTTCTTAATTTTTCAATTGAATTTCGTTTATTTTTAAATTAAATAAATAAATAAAAAATAAATAAAAATTAACTTATCCTTTCAAAATGGTCAAGTCTCTTTCAAAATATGTCCAAAATCAAGGACTACTTTAAATATAATATATGCTTCACTATTCACTATTCAATTTTCAGGGTATTTTCTAGTCAAATTGTAAATCGAACAAATTTGTTAGATACAAAAACGATTTTTCTAGCAACAGAAACTTCGAGCATGAAACCAGTTGCAACCAATGAGCTTGAGTTAGTAGCAGAGTATTTAAGCCAAAACTAATTCAGCTAGCAACTAATCCTCAACTACATCAATAAATAAAAGAAAAAGCAATTTTGAACTATAAATTAGATCAGTTGAGCAATTTTAATGGGTTTCAAGTTGTTCAAGTTGAGATCATTAACGAAACCTACTTAAGAGAAAAAAAAACAAATGCTTTTGAATTGTTTCTAGCATGGCCTGCAGCTAGGCTAGAAAAAAAGAAGGAAAACAACAACAGATATATATATATATATATATATATACATATGTACAAAATAAAGACCAGTCCCAGTCCAACTTTCATAGATTTCACTTGGAAAAGGCCCAAATCGCATGCCTCATAATGCTGGACACTCATGCGAATATCGGCAAACAGCAGCCACAACAACTACAACAATTATGCGAAATGTAAATGTAAATAAAGCAGATCAATAGCTGCAAAGGTCAGACAATGGAGTCCAATGATGAATGGACAAACACGTCAATGGATGCCTAGTTGGGTCTAGGTAAACCACTACGACACGTCAGATGTGTGAGGAGAGCATTTGATGTTTATGTGATGGCAAACGTCAAACCGGACCGTGAATTTGAATAATAAACATAAACAGTTGAGAGGTGCGAATTTATCTGAAATCGATTGCCAATAAACATAATTTATCCAAATCCCCCGTCCAAGTCTCAAAGTCTTTGAGGCGAAACCGAAAGCGAGGGCAAACCTCAGAGCTGGCTCTATTTTTGAACTGGCTGCGGGCCAAGACAAATGAATGTGCGGGCATTTTGCCATACATACATACATACACACACACATACATACATTTGTTTTGTTTGGCTTTTTACAACTGTTTGGATCAATGACCTATAGACAAGAGGCACAGGTCCAGTTACAGCCATATGTACAACGCCCAGCAGATCAGTGTTGCCAAGTTGAGCTGCAAAAAGGCTGGCTTAAGCGCGAAGCATGCACATAATGAAGCCAACTTATAAGCTAGTTGATTGTTAATAGCTTACGAGCGAAGAATGCCAATGAATCAATCAATTTATAAGCTAGATAATCATCAACAGTTAAAAGCATCTATTTAACTATTAAAGCCGGCTTTGCTCGACTCAAATGACTTTGGTCAATGATTGAAAATTCTACGCTCTTTTCTAAGCGTTTTCGTCTCGCTGCAAACTTGTTAGAGCAATAGCAAATAGCAAATAGCAGAAAAATGAAATGAATGCTCTTTTGCTCCACTCTGCGAGAGCAATAGCAGTAGCAAAAGTAAAAAGTTGCCATTGTGCTCTCGGTAGTTGTGGTAAGAGTAGAAAGAACAAGAGCACTGCGAAAGCGTAGCAGCCGAACTGTAACTCTAACTATATATATACTATAGCCATATAGGTACACCTGAACAACTTATGCAACTGCTGCAGCAATCGATTTTTTTGAATTAATAAAGGATTTCCCACATTTAGCAGCCAAAGTTTTATTAAAAAAAGCCAAATTCGAACTGGCAACACTTGAGCCAGACTCAAAAGCAGCCAAAATGCGGGCGCTGTAAAAAACCTATGTAGATATGTACTATATATATATATATATATATATATACATATGTATATGCTCTGCTATTATTTTGTTTTGCCAATATTTATGTCATAATATTGTTGTTGTTGTTGTTGTTGCTTGTATTAATTCACAATGCTGCGCACTTTGCACAATAATTTGTAATTTAGTGCCGCCAAAAAAAAGAGAGGGGCCCCCTGGCAAGGCCCCCAGCCCGGCCCCGGCCCCGCTTCGGGCATATTTGGCGTGCTCACGTTTTGTGTCCAGTTGAGTCCAATCAAGCTCAGCTCAGCATAGCCTAATAAATGTTTTGATTTTGTTTTATCTTTTTTTTCGGCTTGCGCATGCGCAACGACTTTTGTGCAGTTTTTTTTTTGTTGTTTTCGCAATTTGGTTGCGAACTTTGCTAAGCTTCTAGCGAATTCTATGTGGCGAATTAGGCAAGAAATGTTGCCAGCTATTCGAATTTCTGATTGGCAATTGCCAATTGGCATTTGGCAATTGCTAATGCGGGCGACAGAAGTCAATAAACTGTTTTAACCTGCATAATGGCCAAACAGCAGCAAATTTGAAAAATGTGTAGAGAAAAATTAATTAAAATGCGCTAAGCGTAACCCGGCGAAAAAAAAAACCTATGAAAATGCACAATAACAAATTTTCCGCCTTGTACAACAACAACAGCAGCAGCATTTCTGCCTAATGTTTTATGCTGTTGAAATTTATTTATTGTAGGCACGTAGCGACCACAAAACTGCAACAACAAAAAGTGCAACAACAATTAAACTCAGTCGACCACAAAGCGGGCGGGTTTGTGTCCATGTTAAAGTGATGACAACGACAACGACTAAAAGTCAACGAACTTTTTACACAGGCAGTAAAAGTCCCTTAAAATACCCTTTCAGAGGAATTATTACGTGTGACAAGTGTTGTGTAACGCAATGTTTGACTTGCTTTTTTGCATTTGCTCAAAAATAACGATTTATTTGAAGAGATTATTTTGAGATCGTTTGTTTGCAACGTGCTTTGAAAATATTTAACAAATTTTGTAAGTTTGCTAGAGTATTTCAACGTCAGCGGCGTTATTTGATGACTTGTTTATTGTGGCTATTGTGGATATTGGGAGAAAAAACTGACAATAAACATGACGAATGCGTTGTTATTTTTGTTGTTTTTCTGTTGCTGCTGATAGTGCAAATATGCATAATGAGTCGTAAATAGGCAGACACAATATTGGAAGTACGTTTCCTGTATATCCCTAAATACGTACTTCGTAAGCAGCTAAACGTGCAACTTGTCAAGATAAAGAAAAAATGAGAAACAACAAAAACCCCCCAGCAACAAGCGTTGGGGTTTTATCTTGGGGTAAGTACAACAGATAAGAATACGACAATATAAACTTAATTATCTTCGACACACATATCTAAATGGAGTGGAAAAATACTTGGCAATTTCATCAACTTTAATTGCTGTTTAATTTATCGATCTTTTCCAATTGCTAAATACAATAATATAATTATTATAACTAACATACACAATATATATATATATATATATTTAATATGCTTTAATTTATTATATATATATATGTGTTTTTATATATATTATCGACTTGGTTGTCTTTGTTGATTAGTATAATCGTTTGATAGGCATTTGGAGCTTAACTTTTCCTCATCTTTGATTCGTTACTTAGCGGTAGCAAAATATGATATTCTATTCCGTATTGCGTTTAATCTTAACTGTTTTGCTGCCTAGTTTAAGGTATTAACATTAGTTCATCGATTTATATGTGGATTTCAATAACACATCAACGTTTGCTATAATTGTTGCATATGTTTGACCAGTTTGGCTTCAATTCTAGTGGATTAGGTGAAAGGAAAAAAAGAAAGCAAATCGTTTCGAGCGCGGAGCAGAAGAAAGGTGGCCGAAAGGGCGACGGGGGTGGGGAAGGCAGTGGCTAATATTAGCAGGCAATATCCGTAGTAATGCTCTTAATGCTCTCCGAGCTGAAATGGACGCAGCCGTATTTACAGACCAGCGTCCACACATATGGAATGAAGAACTCTTCGGGCGCATCCTCCTCAACGTATTTAAACTTCAGATCGGGGAATTTCTGCAAAGTAAATCGATTCGTATTATCAATTCTGGATGGTATTGGATGGGACATACCCGCAGGCGATCGCTGGACCATTGGCTGGCACCTTTTGATATCACCTCAAGCACCTCATTGACGCCCAGCTCACCACGCTGCTCCTGCACGCGCTGCAGCCGCGACGAGAAGAAACCAACCACCTGCGGCAAAGATTATATCGATTATATATAGTTATAGATATATATATATATATATATTGATTCACCATGTCAATGTTTTGTATGACATCCTGGAACGCATGATGACTGCGGAAGCCCTCGAAGACGCTGCGCTTGTAGAGCAGCGTATAGACCAAATTGGGACAGTAGACAAGTTGATTCGTTAGGCAGGAGTTGAGGATTTCCAACACCATGCGCAGCACCTCCTCCAGCACACTCAGATCCTGCATCATGTCCTCGGGCGTCGTCGACACATTCACAAACACAGCACTATCCGCCGGCTCCTTGAGCTGGGCATCCAATCGGGTATGCTTGCGCGCCAGCGTCTCAAAGAGCGACACCAGACGCTGTGCCACATATGGATGCAGGGCACGGAAGTGGCCGGACATGTTGGCCAACGCAGCCAGGCAATTGGTGTGCAGATACTTGTCGCGCATCTTCAGCATGTTGTACTGAATGGTGCGTATGACGATCAGTATCAGGATGCCGCCCAGCGATATCTCCGATATCGTGCGCTCCGTATACCAACTGATGTTCTTCAGCAGCTGTAAAGGATATAGATATATATATACAGATGCTATATGTATGAATCGCAAGGCAACTTACGATTGTGTGCACATTCTTGTTGAAGCCCTCGTCCTCGCTGAGGATGAGCAGGACGATGAGCGACATGTAGATGTGATGGGAATTGCTGTCGGGCGCATTGTACAGCGTCTGCAGTATGGGTATGACCAGTTGCTCCAGATCCTGCTGTTGCATCACGAACCGATAGAAGCGCTCGTTCCGATGCAGCAGCAGGTAGAGCAGCAGCGTCGCCTGATCGATGGTCACAATGCGACAGAGCGTCTCGTAGACGGCGGAGAAGTCGATCTGGAAGGAGACGGCGCCGCTGCCCTGTTTGGGCGAATCCTTGGAATCGGCGCAGCCAAACAAGCTCGCCCGGTACGCATTGTCCTGGGCGGTGCAATGATTAGTCAGTATCAGGATGAGCAGCAGACTTTGATTGGCCAACGGATAATGGATGCGAAACTGCTGCGACAGCTCCTCGCCGGTGGCGTTGCTCGTCTTCAGCACATCCTGCTGCTTGCGAAACGTCAGAATCGAGAGCAGCGATTCCGCAATGCCGAAGACGAAAGAGCCGGCCGAAGTGGAGCCGAACATGGTGTGTGGCACCTCAACCATGCGTGCCACAAAATGCAGTAGCGCCGACATCAGCACATTCGCATGCTGGCACTTGTAAATGGTGCGAAAGACAATCGATTTATCTGTGGGCGACTGCTGCTGCTGCTGCTGTTGCTGCTGCTGGGCGAAGAGATGCACCGAGAGCAGCGTGATCAGCGTGTTGACCGACTCCAGATGCAGATGGTAGGTGAACTCCTTGACGGGTATGACGACAATTAGATTGACCAGCGCATCGATGAACGTCTCAAACTTGGCGCCATCCACAATGATCGCTGCGAGCGGCGTCTGATGTTCGATGGCCTCAATGGCAATGCTCGCCATTTCCGGTTGCTGCTGCTGCTCCTCGGCTGCTTTGAGCAGCTCAGCGCTTGGCATTGCCTCGAAATGCTGCAGCAGCTGAAACTCCGAGCCCGTCTCATTGATGTATTTGATCAGGGTGCGTATGATGAAGAGTGCATTGAACGTTTGCCACACATGCATATTGCTCTCCTGATCGGAGAGTGACAGCAGTTCAGACGCCTTCTCCAGAAACACGGTCACCAGCGAGCCAAAGTTGCCCGTCTTCAGATTGTGGGCAATAAACGATTGACACAGCGACTCCAGGCGCGAGTCCAAGCTTAGCTGATCCTGGCTGTAAATGCATATTTTTAGATATCCACTTTGCTGACGTGTTTGTTGTTAATGCTGCTTACCTGTTCTCCGGCATCACAATGTTGTAGTTGAGCAGTCCGTTCCAGTAGGCCTCGTCATCGTGCGCTATGTGGTGGCGCCCCACAAAACGCTGAAGCCATTCATTTGACGCTAAGTCGGCATTTCTGCTGACGTTTATGCCCATTATTTTGTTGTTTTTATTTTTGGTTGTTTTTGGTGTTTGCTTTTGCTGCTCCCAGCTGCTGTGGCCGCAAGTGCTGCTGCTCTACTTAGCGCATTTGTTGCCAACTTCAAGGCTATTAGCCGTTTTTCCTTCTTCAATTTACAAACCACAATAATACTTCGAGTTGGCACCAGGCACGTCACCCATTTATTTGTATGACTTACTTTTTTTTCATATGTTTTTGATTTGCCAAACGTTTTGATGTTTTGCAGCACTGCTCGGCAAGTGATGGCAGGTTGTGGTTCAATTGTTGCGTTCACGTATGAATCAATAAAGTTGTAAAAATCGTTTAAAATTATTTACAAATTAATTTGTTTATTTATATAAACGCTAAATCGTGCATGCATTTGCCATTCATTAATTTAATGTCAATTATCATTAAATATTTCCGATTTAGGTAAATAGTTCCCACTGCAGTTCCTTTTCAAGCAACTAGTTCGATAATTAGTCCTAAACGGAATGAGTTGACTTAGGCACTGTACAACACTTGTTCACTGAAGTGACGTCAATTTTGCTCCGTTTTGAGTGAATTTGGCTTAAAAAGTCCGTTTGAAAATGACTTGCGCTGTGGCAGATTGTGCAAAGCCAAAGTATCGGAACCGTTACTTTTCATTTCCCAAAGATGCCAAATTATGTGGAAAATGGGTGCACTTCTGCCGGCGCCCAGACACAGTCGACACAAAATCGGAAAAGATATGCGTGGATCACTTTCAGGCCGGCGACTTCGAAAGGGATTTGCCCTACGAGCTGGGCGTCTACATCAAGCGACGCCCACTAAAACTGAAGCCAGGCGCTGTGCCCAGTGTGCACCAAACCATCAGCGATAACATTGCTTGGGATATCGACGAGGATCAGCAAACAACGTCAGATAAAGCGAAGCGGAAGCAAATTGTGGATGCGCTTCTAACGGAACACGATGAAGAGCAGGCAGAGGATGATGATGACACAGATGCCAGCCGGCCAGCTGAGGAAATCGTACAGGTGATGGTCGATGCCGAGGATTACCTCACAGCCTTGGAGCAAGAGAAGTTTGTATTCCGTAAATATATTTATATAAATATAAACTGAATTCCAATTGCATTCTGACAGCACGACTCTGAGGCGCGAAAATTTCAAAATGAAGATCACCGCAGAGAAGGATGTGGCGACCATAGACAAGCTGCAAAAGCAATTGGCCAAGTCCAATGATCGATATGATCAATTGATCAATCATCTGAGGGCAACCTTTTCGACGGCCCAAATACACAAGTTGCAGAGTGGCAAACACATTGTTTGGCCGCAGCGGGATCTGAGGGAGTCTTATGAGCTATATGCGAACTGTCCACCTGTTTATAGTTTGCTGCTCCAGCGGGGCTATCCACTGCCATCGCGAAGCACACTCCAGCACTGGGATGCTACGCGGCGACTGCAGCTGCAGCTGGAGGAGGAGGAAGAGGAGGAGCAGATGGATATTGGAGAAGAGCAGAGCCAACAGCAGACTGAGGAGCAGCTGGAGAGCTGTGAGCTCATAGAGATTATAGATATAACGCATTTGGATCACAATTATGTCAACAACTGACGGTTTCTTGCTGTGTTTTTATTAATATCATTTGGAATAAGTGTGCCTTGTAAAGGATGTAATTTATAAAGTGCTTAAGTGAAAGATTAGATTAGCCGTATTTAATATGGAAACTGTGGTCGTTAAAGTGTTGCGATGATAATGATAAGGTTTGAAATTAAAGCAGACAAGGTCAGACAGTCATTTTGATAATGCTTTTATTTGAAATCGTATTGAATTTAACTAAAACTAATACATCTGTTGGATACTGCTGCGCACTATTGCAGCCCATAGTTTGGCAAAATTTACTATCCCACGTTTGCTTTTGCTATTATAATGATTATAATGAATTTCCACTTAGTCGTTTCTTTGCGTGTTTAAATTTAGAATTTGAATAACTAAAAATATACATATATAATATAATCTTGTCTATATATATATATATATGTATATATTGCGACTTGTTAACACATACATATAACTAAAGAGACATAACGTCAAATCAGGATGCTCTTCAATTATAACGCCATCATCAGTATTATTATCATCATCATTATGATCATTAGTACACAATTAACTATCACAATTTGTATTCCTTTTTTGTTGGCATTGCGCAGAACGTTGCATTCATGTGTGTGTGTGTGTGTGCGTGTGTGTGAATCAGAAAATATATACACATATTCAATAGAAACACTCTTCAGAATATGTATTGTGTTTAGGGTTCCATTCCCTCCTGCTCCTTCCCTCGGGCCATGCCACTGTGTGTTCTGTGTTTAGTGAGTTGTTTTTTTGGCTGATGACTTAAACTTAAAACAAATATACACTACGATGAGAATGGGAATGGGAATGAGAATGAGAGAACTGAGAATGTATGGCATCCACACAGGACATGGCTCCTAATCAGCGATGTCATCGTGTCTGGCTTTAAAGCTTGCGCAGCGCATTGTGCTTGTTGTGCTTTTTGGCCAACAGCTGCTTCAGGCTAAACGAGGAGAGGGCAATCCCGAAGACGGCCAACATCGTGGCGGAGCGGGTCACCACGCGATTGGGCGACGACGATGAGCGGCCACTGAACGCATGGCTGCTGTGCGTCGAGGCCTGCGCGGACAGCGGCGGTGCCTGCAAAAAATATATAAAAAACCAGTTAAAAAAAATAATTCAATCAAAATTGAATATTATGCAAACAGGTAAGCACAAAGCTGGCGTGTTATCATTCTATTAATATGGTCTATTTTTAAGATTGCAAATGGGCCGCATTTTGTTGGCCAACGGCCCAAATGTCTGTCTGCCGGCTTATGGTTTCTACTGCGCAGTGTTTAATTTGGCAAGTGGCAACCGAATGACGCCAGTTCAATTGACTGTTCAACTCACAACACACACACACACACACACACACACAAAACAAACACAAACGTAACAAACAATTCCCACGTTCCGCCAACTGATTAAGAAATTATTACTTTATGCCAAGTATTCGCAATGTTGTTGAACTTGTAACACCCAGTATATATTTACATACATGTATATAAATATTTGTGTATATTTGGCCGTCAAACGTTTCCCATTTCTTAACTGTATTTGTTAAGGTGGTTTTCTTTGTCGTTGTTGTTGTTGTTGTCTGTCCAATTAGACTATAATCAACTTTGGCATTCCAATAAACTTGATAACGGCGCAAAAACTTGGAAACGCGTGGCGTGTGACGTCAATTTGGCACAGTGGTCCAAGTCTTCTGGTTAAGCGATTCATTCATAAGTATAATTCGTTGATATGTGACACAATCTTAATAAGATTAAAAAGTAATCTAATCATTAATTGGTCTTTGGTTCATTTCTTGCTGCTTTTTTTACCATCAATAATTGGGTGAATTATTATTATTACTGTTTATATTATGTTTAATTGGAAATGTTTCAAATTTTCCTCACGCTGTTTTCAGTTTTGTCACAATACAAAACTTATGCTTGTAAAATTCAGTTATGTCAATGTTAAAGCTCATATAAATGACATAAATTCACAGCTTATCAGAGGCGGCCTCTCTTCGCTCATCGCTTTCTTCTTGATCCACAGTAGTCTTGTGACGCACTTGCTGTGACCCCGCTTTCCTTTTTCGATCGTATTTTGCGATAGGTCTGTGATCTGCGCCTCTCCTCTCTCCAACGAACAACTTTTGATTCAAGGTCATCCCCTCTCTTTCTCTCTCGCTCTATCGTTTGGTCGTTCTTTCGACGATTGCTCATCATGCGCTGGACGCGTGCCGCTCACAAAAATACTCAATTTATTTGATCTTTTTGTTTTATAAATAAACCGCATTTGTTTCCATTTTGCGCACCAGCAAATTTTTGACACATGCGAATTTATTTCGAATATATATGTAAAAAAAAAAAACCGAAACAATTCCAATTTGTTTCTGGTAAGAATTATCGTCATTTTTTATTTAGTTCCGTTTCGCCCTTTACTCTGGGCTGCTTCAAGGTATTCCAACGACTGCTTCACCATCAGCGCGCTCAGCTGGGCACCTGCTGCTCGGGCGACGCCTCCGCCTCCTCCTTCGGACGCAGGACTCAGACGCCTCGTGCGTCCCCGACCCCTACGAGGAATGTACAGCTTCTTTTCCGGCGTACGCTTCCACGCATTGAGAAACTCTTGGCTGAAGGCTGGAGGGGCTACGGATACGGATGCGGATTCGGATGCGGATTCGGATGCAGAATTGGACGCGGATGCTGTCCGCCGTTTGATTGTAGCAATCGATGCCCTGTTGATCGGCACCTGGAAGGGATTCGACTTGGCTGCGTCGTCAGTCGTTATTTGGCTGTGGCCAAGATTTGCGTGGGGCAAATGCTGCAGTGCATCGCCTATGGAAATGGTGTTGAGAACGTTGCCAGATTCGCTCATTTTTCCTGCTGCAACTTGTTTATTTTTCTCTGGATTTGGAGCAACTTGCTCAGTTTGGGAATACTGTACTGCATCTCCTAAGGGCGATTCATTTTGGGGATTCCCGCTTAGGATTTCCGTATGGCAGCTAAATTCAGTCAGAAAATCTGCCATGGAATTTGTTACTGTTGCTGTTGCAGTCTCAAGTTGAACAGTTGCCTTTTCGTCAATGCTGTTCGGAGAAGGATAATTTTGGTTATTTGAGTTGGACTTTCCTACATCCGTCAGAGATTCACTGTATTCTTGAAGCAGGTTCTTTATAAAGTCATCGTCATTATTGGCATCCTCCTCTTCTTCATCGGAGGAGGAGGAGACGAGATCATTGTGTGGCCAGAGGCACTGGTGCGATTCGCACTTGAGCATCTGAACCTCCATGCTTGTGTAGAAATAGCGCAGCTTGTGACTTATGCCCCGCTGCAAGCACTCCTCGCACAAATCGCCCACTTGGAGCTCCATTTTTGTGTGTGTGTGTGTCTAGTATGTGTTGAGAATTTTAGAAACGTGCTTGGGAAATTTTAGCTTTTCTCTAATTTCCCCTTTACTTGCATCTTTTTTTTTTTGCTTTGTTTTTTTTGCATTCACTTTGTGTTTCCTCGATTTGAGTTCGAATTGCTCACCTGACTGAAGGTTAAACGAAATGCATATAATGCAAAATTAGTTGTTTTCATGGTCCGTTGCAGCAATTGTTATCTGTAAAAGTAAACAATTTTCGTTTTTTCTTTTCTTTAGCAGAGCTTACATAATTCGAAATTGATTTTTCACTCTTTCTTTTTTTTGTGTGTTGGAAATGTCAGCGTGAAAGTCACCGACAATTTCTAATCACTTACTTGAGTGTGAGTGAGTTAATTTAGTGTTTTTATGCGTTGCTGTGTCCGTCGACGTCTCCTCTATTTTGCAGTTCCGAGTGTTATGCGTTGAAAATGTTTAAATGCGTTAATAAATAAAAAGCAAATAAAATTCTCTAGCGTGCAGCTGACACCATCTGACAGGGCTGCAGTGGAAAAGAACTAGGGCGGAGTGCGTGTCCACGCGAGATAAAAGAGCAAGCACGAATCAACACGAATCAACACGAATCATCACCAAGTGCATTGTGAAAATATGGTAAGATATGAATATCCATAGCAAATGACACTCAATGAGCATTTAAAATCACGATTCATTTAATAATATAATAACATAATTTAGTAGCTGTGTTGATGTAACAAAATTCAACACGCGATCATCTCTAGGCTGAACATGCGATTTTATTGTGAGATCTGGCAACGCTGTTGCTTTGTTTACATTTTAGGCTGCAAGCTCTTGCAATATGACAAGGTGTTTGGCAATATATATACATATATATATAATTATATTACATATTTTTCGAGAAAGATAGGCATTGTTTTATATGCTGCTAAAATATAAATTAGTCCCCATCAACGTATCAAATTTTTGTTTAATTTATTTTTCAACAGCTGTGTAAACGATACATTATTTGCACAGAAAACCACGTTTACCAACACTTGGTCTTTCTCTTAATCAGCCACTCGCTTCAAAGGCATATTTCATAATACGAACTTCAACATTCGATTTTCGCATTTGCCATTAGAAACAAAAAAGAAATGGTTCTTTCCGAGGGAGTTAAGGAGCGTTTGGGCGTCGTTGTGGACATCGTTCAAACCGCATTCCACTGGGGCTTTGTGCCAATGGTCCTCTATCTAGGTGAGTATGCCTCGCAACACGTGTGGCAAGAAGAAGCAGCAGCGCTGAAAATTCATATCAATTAATTTTGTATTCTAATAGGATTTAAAAAGGGTGCAGAGCCTGGCATGCCACCACTGACGCTTCTAAGCCTCTTGTGGCAATAAGCAGCATTAAATTGATAATTTGCGATGACTTCTTGGCGTTTTCACAATAGGAACAGTTATAAATAAAAATTTGTGATTCCTATGCAATGCAATTTTGATGCAAATGTATTTAAAATAATAAAAAGTGAAACCTGCATAGGTTTGTTATAATATGTGCTTGTGGTAGCACTGTTCGTTAGCTGGGTGGCAACGCCATATGATTGGTATTTTCTTTTTTTGCTACAAGTTTCAGCATATCTTGCCTAATTGAAAACGGTCACACTGGTTACATCGTTCGCAAAGCATTCGCACAGAGACAAGTTTCCCGTTGATTTCGTTAAGCAAAATTGCATTATAACAAATAAATAACAAAAATTAAAGCAAACACAAGCTTGCATTGTTCAACACAAAGTGCTGTGCATCATTGTAAATAAGTTACAGTTGCAAAATAAGCCGCGCAAGTGCCAAACTCACGTGATGAAAATACGATTGAAAACCTATCCATAAAAGTGGGAGGGGAATGAATTTTTCTAATTGGATTTTTGCAAGAAGGGAATGAATTTTTCTGTTCATTTTTATGTGCATTTCATAATAATAAAATATGCTGCGTGCCAGCTGCACACAAAATGCCAAATGGCCGCAAATAGTGCCGAAACAGTGCACAACAATATTTAATCGCGCTGCGGCAAGCGAGCAGAGCGCGAGGCCAACTCCGAGTCCTACACAATAAATGCGCAATACAAAGCAAATTAGTTGCCGCCGTCTGCAGTCGACGTCGACGTCGTCGTCGTTGTTGCTGGCGTCCTTCCTTAAATAGTTTTTGTTTGTCGCAGCCGTCGTCGACTTCGTTAACAAGGAGCACCAATACATAAGAAGAGGCTCCACACAGACTTTGAGCCAGCGCACTTGTGTGTGTGTGTGTGTGTGCGTGTGTGCCCATGCGTGCGTATGCGTGTTTGTGCTTGCGTATACGTGCGCGAAAAACAAAAGAAAAGCGAAAACAATAACAAGAGAAAAGCAGCCCCAAAACTCAAACTGAAATTCAAAATGTGGCCGCGATTGCTTTGCATCCTGGCGCTGCTCAATGTCGGCTGTGGTAAGTGTTATGCCACAACAGCAACCACATGCCAATCCCCCACTTCCCCTCTCCTCCCATAGCTAACCTAATTTTTGTGTGCTTTTCTTGTTTGATTGCAGCTTCGCCGATTGAAATTGTCATAAATACCACAAATGAAGCTGCACCAAAAGCTGCACACAAGTTGCAGCAAGCACCAACAGCAACAACACCAGCAACAACAACAACAACATCAACAACAATGGCAGCAGCAACAACAAATGAAACAGCTGGCGATTATCTAACTAAATCGCCGCCGCCATACGCTGATAACAGCAGCCATGGCAACAACAACAACACGAGTAATAATAACAGCAACAACAACAATAACAGTACTGTAAATATTCAATTACCCGCAACTGGCGCTGGCTCATCTGCAGTCGGCGTCTCTGCTGCCTCCGCCGCCTCCGCAGCTGCCATTCAGCTGCAAGTGTCGTTGCCCACTTACGCGCCACTGCAGAACAAGAAGCACGAAAGTAAGTTCGCAAGCAAGCAGTAGGGCTCGATCAGAGTGTGCGCGACTGCGTAATACCCAGTAGTCGAAGCTGAGGCATTAGAGAGAGAGAGAGAGAGAGAGCGAGAGCGAGATAGATACAGAGCGAGGCTTTTAAATGTGTGTGGATAACAGCTGTTAACTTTACTAGTGCTTACTTTGCTTCAGCGATTTATTAAAATCCAGGCAAAGACAGAGAAAGAGGAATAGCAAGTAGGCGAGTGAATGGGAGAGTAATGCAGAGAGAGAGAGAGAGAGAGAGACAGAGTAAATGTGAGAGTACCCAGCAGCAAAAAGAATTCGTAATCTATACTTTGAAGGCGCTGTATCTCGAATTCATACCACAACCCATATTACTTTTCCACAAGCATGGTAACCGCTAAACATGTTGCATTACTTTGTATATTTATTCAACATTTATAGAGCAATCTGTATGTATTGTATTCTAGAGTATATACCAATTTTATAATTAAACAGATAAGAATCCAATACATATAACAAATATGAAATAAGATATTGGTGTACAGCTTTTCTTGCTGAAGCTTGTGCTCGGCTCAGAAGCTCCAGCATACAACTCTGAATACAATAGCATTAATAGCTAATGAACTACATTGCATGCACACAGAATGCATGCCGTAAAGAGACGTTGTTCTCTCGTTCGCTGCTGGCAGAGGATTATCTGAGAACAATGCAGAGAGAGAAATTGTGAGAGTTAAATAATTGAATGAGAGAGAATAGAACTTTAAATATCACTTGTATGCGGGTAAGATGGAATCTCTAAACGCTACTTTCAATAACAAAAAAAAAATAAAAATACAATAACGGAAAATTTTAGCACGTCGGTTATGTATACCCTCTATGGTAATTTTCAAGGGGTAGTCATCGCAGCAGACATCAGGCAGCAGACAAAATGAGGCTCTGAAGCGGGGCTCGCGTGACTTTCACACCTCAAAAAACGCAGTTCAAGCTTCATGGAGTTGAGAGCCCACCGCCTGTCCATTCGCCTGTCGGTTCGGCTGTCCGTCTCTGTGCCTGTCTGCACTGAACTGGCTCTGACACGTCTCGTCGCGTGACGTCAGCGCGCGCGCTGTCGATGTCAATGCGCTGTGCTATGCTGCGCTGCAGACAAACCTCTCAGAACCCACCCCCGCCCCCAGACTCACTCATTCATTCACTGACTGACTGCAGCAGCAGACTTGCATGCAAATCCAGTTCCACCCCCGCAACCACAACAACAACGAGTCAACTGCATTTGCAACTGCAGTTAAACAAAACTGGCGCGCAACGTCTGCAGCAACGCTGGCAGCGACGTTGACTTCGTCTGGGTTCTTTATGCTTTCCGCTTTGCACTTGTCTTCTTGTCGTTCGGCTTTGTTGTTATTATGCTTAAGGCCGTTTCTGTGTGTCTGTGTGCTTTTTTTTGTTGTATGTTTTCTATGAAACGTGAAACCTGAGCTGCCTCCCACTTTCTCATGGGCATGGCATGCTTAAGCTCTCCTCTCCGTCTACACAATGTCTGCGATCGCTCAAGAAAAAAATCAATAAGGCAGCGAATTATGATTAATGAAACTTTAAATGAGACTGTCAGCGACTTGCTAATTGGCACAAGAGCGACGTATGTCAACTTTTCTGGCCTAAAGATCGAGTCGAACTAATTGGGCAGAAAATTATGGGAACTTGATGGAAAAAAAACATTTATTGTGGTATATTTAGAATATATTTATTAATAACATTTGTATGGTAGGCAATTTCCCATGTGAAATATATTTTTTTTAAATAATTTCTAGATTTAGAAAGACTTGTTCAAAAAAACAATTTTTAGAAAATGCATTCAAAAATAATTTATTGAATCAGTAGAAAATTACTAAGATTTTCAGCTTATTCTCGGTTTGAGATTATTAAGCAATTTTTCAAGATGAAAATCATTTTCGTTTGCAGAAAAGATCAAATGCCATTGCGATATCTGCAAGGATTCGAATCACATATGCGAGACGGATGGCTACTGCTTCACCTCTGTGGAGAAGGACACCGACAACAAGATAATCTTTAGTTTCCGGTAAGTGTTTCAAATACAATTCCTCCTCGATACCATTGTCAAGTGCATTGGACTACAACACCCCACAAAAAAAAAAATAAATAAAAAAAATAAAAAATTCGTTACAATTGTGAACACTTGAAAACTCCTACTCCACTGTGGTGTGTGTTGCAAACTGTGTGTCGCGTAGCTGCCTCAACATGTCGCAGAGCTTTCCGCCGGGCCGCTTCATTTGGTGCAACGAGGGTCGCAACGGCGGGCCAACAGCCCGTCCCGCCGCCCGTCGTGGCGGACATAAGTGTTGCAACGATCGTGACTTTTGCAATCGCAAGCTGCGACCCGTTATCAAGTACTATGCCCCCAACACGGCTGGCCAAGAATCCTCATCCTCGTCGTCGAACTCGCCCGCGGTTATCTACGAAGGTGCGCTATTTGCTGTGCACGTGTTGAATTCAATTCAATTACTGATCCCGCCACCCGCCAACTCGCACCCCGCCCCCACTGTCCCATCTTTCTAAACTGCTGCTCTCTGTCTAACTGCCAAAAACAACAAACAGAAAAATTAAACAACCAAAAAAAATAAATACCGCACGTCGTTCGTTCCAGTTGCTTTATTCCAGTTAGTTTTCGTTTTCTGTCTCTGTCTCTTTTTCACATGCTCGTGTTGAGTGCGACTTGAAAGTGAACCTAACCCAAAAAGCACTCTACTAAAACCCACAAACAACAACAACAAAAGCCGCAACTACAACAACAACAGGGAGTTAAGCTCCCGGCAACTCAAGTTTTTTTTTCTTTATTTATTTCTTTATACGTTATTTTTTGTTTTTGTTTTGATTGCTAGTAACCAGACTGAGTTTCAATTAGCAACTGGCCAACAACAACAATTATTACTAATTTGTTCCATCTCTCTATCACTCTCTTTCTATTTCTTTAAAAAAAAAATACCGAAATAAAAAAAAAAATTGCAACGCGCGCGCTCTTTGCTCTCTGCTCTCTGCGCTCGTTCTCTCCGTCTCTGTCTGTTTGTTTCGCTCGATGCCGATGCCATTTTCCCTTGCTCTCTGACTTGCTCTCTTTAATAAACAATACACACACATTCATATTTTCAAATCTTCCATATCGCTGCACAGTTGCCTCGATAAACGTTACGAATTGCACCGCGAGCCGCTGGAATGCCTCTCGAGTCGCAGTAAATACGATACGTATAGAATTAGCTGTTGTAGTAAGGATTTCTGCAATAAAGAAGAGCTTATGAAGAGGATATTTGAAACAGGTACAGCAAAATGCAACAAGTTTACAAAAAAAAATTAACAAACAACAACTACAACTACAGCAAACAAACAAAATAATTAAAAATAAAAACAAACTATTTTCTCTCTCACTTTATAAGAAGCTATTTGGTTTGCACTCTTTTTTCTTCTTTTGTACTCTGCACAACAACACTCTACTTGTATGCACAACAACAACAACAACAACAACAATATTAATAATAATTACAATATTTAATACAAATAATTCTAATTTTATTTCGGTTTGCACAACACAATTTTGTAGGCACCATTCAATCTAAATTAATTTAGTTATCTGTTTTGTTTTTGGTATTTTAGTCTAGTTTTTAGTGGTGCTCTTTAGTTAATTTCTCTTTTTTTCACGTTACTCGCTGCCTTGTCGCCTGTAACTCTGCTTCTCAATCTGTCTCTCTCTCTCTCTCTCTTTGACTATTCTAACGGCACACCAACAACAACAACAACAATAGCAACTACACCTACACCCATATATATATATATAACCAACAAAATATGTAGTTTTTCAATCAACTTTTGCATGCCAAATGATTTCGTATACTTTTCGATTGTAGACGCTTAAAAAATACTCAATTCTGCAGCTATCGTAGTAAGTAGCTTTATTTTCTTGTAAGATGTTGCTTCTATTTCTGCTCTGTGGATATGCAGTAGGTGTGTTCATGACTCGCAATGCGGATTTTTTCTTCGCTAACGTACTGCGAATGTTTTGCTATTTGTTTATCTAGTTAAGGTTGGTTTTAACTGTTTTGGGCCAAATGTTGAAATATGTACGTAAAATCCCCTACTCGTCTGCGCCTCTGGGTTATTTTCTCAACTGTTGCTTTGATTGTTCTCCCTTTTCTTGTATATAACTGAAATTGGGTAATTTGTAACTCTGTCGAGAATATATAATATGTGTATGTTTAATACTGCTGGTATTTGCACACAGCTATAAACATAAATCCGCTGCTGCCGCTATCGAAAATCCCCCTCCCATATAAAAAGAAAACCCCCCTTAGACCACGCCTCTGCTGCACGCTGCTCGCTGCGCTGATGCAACAATTAGTTCCTAAGTAGACAACAACAACAACAACAACAACTGCAATTGCAACTATAACAACTGCTGCTTATCAACTGCACAATGCATCAACTACAACAACAACAACAACAATAAAAACAACCCCTTCTGTTTTGCCATCTGTGGAATAGTATTAAAAACACAAAACTTGTATCGCCTTACTAAGTAGTAACTAAAAATCTAGCCTAAATACATATGTAAACTATACTCTACTACTACTAAAAAGAAAAATAAGAAAAACCAACAACAACAACAACAAAAATACAGCAATCCAACTATATATGTATGTATGTATGTATGTAGATGCCTTCCCCTAGAAAGCCAATTACCACCCGAAGATCCCGCCTGGTGTCATGGTAATACACCGACTTCCTCCACAAAATGTTGTCCAGAAGATTTTTGCAATACACGTGAAAATTACAATGGTGTTGTACCAGGTGAGAGTCTCTAAACAAACACACACACCATCCCACCCCCCCTTCTCCACACCAACTCCTCCACTCAATCTTCCATATCCATATCCATATTCATATCCCCCATTCACAATGCAATCCACACAATCAGCGGACACATTTCGAATTATAAACCCCCTTTCTGCGACACGCCCATGTCATTGCACCGCATCATTTGCGTGTTTTTTAGACAGAAATTATAGAAGCACACGCAGAAAAACACATGTACACACAAACACACATACATACACTAATAAACATACACACCTGTCACATTCTCGTAGCGCCCCTCTCAGCCCCACACATTCGTGAAAAAAATAAACGCTCATCTTGGTTTGATGGGATTTCTCCTTTGTGTTCCATTACACACACACACACTCACACACACAGACGCACCATTTGTGTTGTTGTTGCGTATTTCACCTTGTCTCGTGCGTTGTTACTCCTTTTCCTTCCATCCACTTGTCGTCGCTTGCTGTGTTTCGAGTTGTCTGCTGACCTTTCGCATCATTCATATTGACTTGTTAAAAACACGACGCACAAAAGCCAAAGGAAGTAGGCAAAAAATAGCGTAAGCAGCAACAACAACAACAACTGTCTCAAGGGGGCTCGCCAACAACAAGAACAAAAACAACAAGAACAGCAAAGAGTATCAGCCGTCATCGTTCCAGACGTCGCTTTTTGTTTGTATTACGCTCGTTTTCTCTCTCTGTGTACCCCTCCTGTCTGCGGTAAATTCTGTCTGCTGTCCGCCGTCGTCGTGCATTCATATTCATTCAAGTGCTTCAGCTGCATTGCTATGCAATGTTAGCTACGCGTCGCAGCTGGCGCCGCTGCCTAACGGCTTCATTCCATTCATTTATGGCCGCATTTTTGTGTTTTTTTTTTGCCGTTTTGCTGCTGTCTGCAGACCATATTTTTTTTTTGTGTTACTCATCTAAATATTATTAGTAGCTGTGTGCCTGCTCATTTGCACTACTCTTGTGCGTGTGTGTGTGTGTGGGTTTTTTTTGTATGGCTGTGTATGTATGTGGGTTCTTTTTGTATGGCTGTGCGTGTGTTTGTGTGTGTGCGAATTTTCAGTTTATTGCTCTGTGTAGACTTTAAGTAAATCGCCGCAAAGTATACAAAGGTTTGTAACTATCTAACTACTAAAAGTCATAAGCAGGTTAGTGTAAAATTAATCAAATACAAAAATAACATAAACACACTCAAAGCCAACAACAACTAACGATTAGTTTGCAAATGCACCTTGGGAATTTTTGTTATATTTGTAATTAGTTTTTGTTTTCGTTTATGTTTATATTCTAATCAATGGCTTGTTTTGTATGCATGTTGTCTTCACTTATTCACTAACTTTCTGGCATTTAATTTTCCATTAACTCTCACGCTCAGCTTATTGCAACGCTCGCACAGCACCCCCACGGGCAATGAGTCAACTAATCCAACTTATATTCATTAGATTTCCTGCCCAATAAGACGCTAAGTAGCTGGGAACTAGTCGCTATCATTGTGGGCTCCACGCTAATCATCTGTGTGTCGGGCACCGTGGCCTGGTATTATTGTCAGCGCCGCAAGCGTTTGGCCAATGGTCGGCCCTTTGCCAAGGAGGATTCTGTCTACGATCCCATCCTGAATGGCAACACGACGCTGCATGATATCATTGAGATGACCACTTCGGGCTCTGGATCAGGTGAGGAGTGTAATCTGTAACCCAATCTAGCAACTATAATAACATTTTTCGGGAATTTTCACTACAATATAAGCAAGTTTATTCTATAACTTGAGTGAAGTTTGAAGCATGTTTAACTTGTGTGGCATATATAAATAAAAAGTTTGCAACCTTTGTAAATTAGAATATGTAATTAAAAAGTTTGCAAGTCTTATAAATTACTTTACCACATTAATCCAATTATCCAGCATTGTTAGTTTTTAACTTTCTCTCTTTATCTTTGCTGCTTCTCGTAGCTGGTCTGCCACTGTTGGTGCAACGTTCGATTGCCCGCCAAGTGCAGCTGTGCCACGTAATTGGCAAGGGGCGGTTTGGTGAGGTGTGGCGCGGTCGCTGGCGTGGCGAGAATGTGGCCGTCAAGATCTTTTCGAGTCGGGAGGAGTGCTCCTGGTTTCGCGAAGCCGAAATCTATCAGACAGTCATGTTGCGCCACGAGAACATATTGGGCTTCATAGCAGCCGACAACAAGGGTGAGCTATAAATGTTGCAACTGTGTGGCTCAACTTAAACAAAAACCTTTTTGTTTTCAACTATAGATAATGGGACCTGGACGCAGCTGTGGCTCGTTACTGATTACCATGAGAACGGATCGTTGTTTGACTATTTGACCACACATACTGTGGACACGAACACAATGCTAAATATGGCGCTGAGCATTGCCACTGGATTGGCGCATCTGCACATGGATATTGTTGGCACACGCGGCAAGCCCGCGATTGCACATCGCGATCTCAAGTCAAAGAACATTCTGGTCAAGTCGAATTTGAGCTGTGCCATTGGCGATCTGGGTCTGGCGGTGCGGCACGTGGAGAAGGATGACTCTGTGGACATACCGTCCACACATCGCGTGGGCACCAAACGCTATATGGCGCCCGAGGTGCTCGACGAGAGCATGAATGCCCAGCACTTTGATTCGTACAAGCGGGCGGATGTCTATGCCTTCGGTTTGATACTCTGGGAGATAGCACGTCGCTGCAACATGGGCATGATCTTTGAGGAATATCAATTGCCCTACTGGGATGCTGTGCAGCCCGATCCCAGCATTGAGGAGATGAAAAAGGTAAGCAAATATTCTATTCCTCAAATATTAGATGCATTCTATAAAATGGATTGTCTTTCGCAGGTGGTGTGCATTGAGAAGAGCCGGCCGAATATACCAAATCGTTGGCACGCCTCCGATGTGCTGCACAACATGTCCAAGGTGATGAAGGAGTGCTGGTATCCAAATCCCGTGGCGCGCCTCACCGCGCTGCGCATCAAAAAGACGCTAGCCAGCATACGTGTCGAGGATAAGGTCAAGAACTGATTGTGGCTCTAGTGCGTGGCCCCAAAACTGGAGTGCGTCTGTGTGTGTGTGTGTGTGCGTGTGCGTGCGTGCGTGCGTGCGTGCATCGCACCTGTGTAACCTGTAACCTGTAACCTGGCCCCGTGTTACCTTCAAGCAAGCGACAAAGCAGCAAAAACAAAAATTCAAAACTAAGCTAAATCCAATTAACAAGTAAAACAAATACTTTGTATATATATATAACAAATATCAAACGCCTCACAGCTTGTCCGCCCCCCTCGTCCCCCCATCTCCCCCTCCACATGCTTGAACTGTGCTCGTTTTTAAATATGCTTTGCACCGATATATGCTTTTGTACATACATCTTTCGTTGACACATTTGGCTGAGATTCGCAGGGCGTTAAGCATTGCGGCGCGCCACAAAATCGCCGCACTGCCAAATTGTGCTAAAAAAATAAAATCTAACAAAAAATAAACACTTAAACCAATAAGGGCCTAAACACATAACAGAAAACACACATACGTATATTTTTTATAACCAATGTTCACAAAAATATTGAAAGTAAAACAAACTAAAAACACAAACAGTAAAAAGACTTTGCCAAGACTGAGCAGCAGTGAGAAGAGCAACACACACAAACAAAAACAAGAAATAAGTAGGGAATACCCATAACAAGTTACAAATTTCATTAGACAGGCAACTTGAGGGCTGCAATTATATCAATTATAATCATATATATATATAAATAGATATATATATATACCATAGCAATATACAAATTTAGAAATTCGTTTATTGACAATGTAGAAATGAATTCAACATTTTTTAGGCGTTTATCGTTGACAAAATAAACTCAGGAACTCACGAATTACAACAAAACAAATTTGAGAAGCAAAACGAAAATAATAATTAAATAAACTTATACATATATATATATATATATATGTACATATATATATATATGGCGCGCCGCCTGCTGCATGCCACGCCTAACCCCACACCCCTGCCTGTCCCCTACACCTATGCTGTTGCTGCTGTGTGTGCGTCTCCTAAGCTAACTATATATAAATATACACACACATCTATACATATATATATATATATATATATAAAATACATACACATACGTAAATCGCCTGGCTTTAAGTTCTTCTTAAAATAAGTTTTTCTATTCTATACTTCATATATCAAGCATTTTTTTCCATGGCCTTGAAAGCGACCAGTTTCTTAGTTCTGTTATAACCAAAGCTTGTTCTTCCTATTTTTACTGTAGTCCTTAAACATAAACTAAACAAGTTGATACAGAAATACATTAATATATATATGCCAGATATATATATATATTTGCTTGCTTTGTAAGAAACTTGATGTTTCATGAACAAAACATATAAAACATAAAGAATAAAAACAACAATTTAAATATATATATTTAAGTCATTTTGCTGCACTGTAAACCTACTTTACTTGTGTTGTCTGTGTTGTATAAGAGATCTAAGTGTTTTACATGTCTGCACTAAACACTCGCAAACACACACATACACACACACACACACACACACATCCCCCTCACACAACAAAGCCATAGCCAAGCATAAGAAACAAAACCCTACAAGCCTGCAATAGTAGTTTCTATACAACATCAAATGTTTACCCCCCGCCCCAAACACAAACGCCAAGAGATTAAAATACACTAAAAAAAAGAAGAAGTAAAGTCGAGAAACCATTAATTTTAAATTCATTAAACTAAAACTAAGCATCATATTATAATTATTATGTATAACAATTCAATTTGATATGCGTATGACGAAAAAGAAAAATGAAAAACAAAAGAAATACTATTATACAAACCTAAACTAGATTGTTATATCTTTCGGCCTGCGAAATTTAATTTCCTATTAATTTAGGCACACATAAAAAAACAGAGAACTAAAATTGAAATATGTTATACGATTAAAACTTTAAGTTAAACTAATTTCCTGTAATTTGTAACTTTGCTGAATTCAATTCCATTTCAGCAGCAGTAAAAATCGTAACTTAAGTTTTTACAAAGAATATTCCTGTAATTGTAAAATGTGTAAATAATGTCGCAAGAGAAAACAATTTGTAATAATGTTAAAATTATCAAAATGCCAAGATCAGACAACACCGACAAAAAAAGTGCTTACAAGCCCTGCTCTCCAACAACAAAAACAAATATATAAAATTAAAATAAAAGGGTTCCATTATCCATTATCGCTCTAAGAAGACATCTGACAAAAACAAAAACCGTACTGAGTTCAATATCGAGACAAACATAAAAAACCGAAGAGAAAACCAACAAAAGACTTGAAAAACAATGCGCAAAAGAAATGTTTTAAGTTAATCGAAATAATAATTGCCTACTTTGCAGCTAAGAAATTATAAATTTGAAACACACACACAAAATGAATGTACGAAATATGTTTTAATTGTTAGGCTCAAGCGTATACAAGTTTTCTTTGGACATGATGTAAATGTGTTTGTGTAATGTGTGTATTAATCGTAACTGGAATCGAGAGATATAGCAGCGAGAGAGAGAGAGAGAGAGAGAGAGAGTAGCATGATGTGAATCGGAATTTGAATATGTAAAGTGTATGTGAAGCATTTACGGTGTACTGTTAAAAAACAAATAAAAGCGTTGAAAGTGTAAACAGAGTCTAACTTTTAGCTTTAAGCTGCGTTTTTACTGGCACTTTAAATAAAACAAAACAACAAAAAAAAGAAAACAACAACAAAAAAATCCAAAATATTTGTAAAACAACAAACAAATATTGTCTTTAATCTTTTTACTCAACAATTCGCCCTTCTTCCATAGCGAAGTTTTGCCTTTTATATTTTTGTTTACATTGCATATGGAAACAGTCGAAATGGGACGCCAGACTCCGACTCAGACTCAGACTCTCGTTAGCCAAGTCGTTTACTTATTCATTTGGCCCAAATGTGTTTTAATTAAAATGTGTACGCAAATTGCCAGAGACAAGCTTTTGCTTGCCATTTGCAAGCAACTTTGCCAAATTCTATTCATAAATTCGCTTTGTTTGAATAATTCAAATAAAAAAGAAATTTAAATAAAGTGAAGTCTTCACAATACATGTATGTATGTGTAACCATATTTAAAGCAGAGCTCAAGGCAACATTTCGAGCAAATTGTTTTGTTGTTTGCAGCAAAACGTTCAATTAAACTGTAAGAAGAAATGCTAGAGAATTTTTGAAAACAATGGTAAAAACCCTAAGGTAAAATGCACGCTAAATAATTAATTTATATTCCATCATTTTTTTTTTTTTGGTTTTGTGGGCAAGCGCCCTTTGCACTTTATGCGTGCCTTACATATTTCATTTATTTGTTTGTTTACTTTGTTTCCTCATTAACATTTAGCATGGTTGTTTATTTTATAAAATACGTTCACATAGAATAAATTTTCAATATATATTTAAAAGTGTGCATTATTTTCGCTTGTTCTATATATTGACTTGACTTGATGCGAATGGGGAGCGCAAAAAGGTACAGTTCACATTTCGTTTATGGTCTTCGCTATATATTCTCTCGTTTTCATTATATTTATAATGTGTATTTTTTAATTTGTATTTATTAAAATTGTATTTTTAAAATTGTATTTTTTTAAATTGTATTTTTTTAAATTGTATTTTTACATTTAGAGTTTGAACGAGTTAATTTTAATAAAATTGTTATTTTAATACTTGCTGTAATAACATTGAATGCCTCAGTCAGTATTTTTTTTTTATTATTTTTTTTGGTTGTTAATCATTGTTAGTTTTTTTTTTTGTTTTTTGATTAATAGAATTATTTCTACGCAAAACACATTTATGTTTATGTGGAACATCAATATAGTTGTATTAAATATTTGATTTGTTTTGCCACTTAATGTCTATACACAAATAAACAACAAGAATGATATGCATTAGTTAAACATTTGATATGTTAATTAATTTCCATTTCATTAGATATATATATATTTTAATCAATCGGTGCCGCTGCCTTTAAATTGTCTTTGGTTGAATAAATATATATATTTTTTGCATCCTTCCATCGTTTGGTTTCAGTTGCGACGCTGCTGGAAAACGCTTGGCAAATGCTGGCGATATATTATATATATAATTTATATCATTTAAAATGAAAATGATTAATCCCACTTTGCTACACTTACCTCTTGGATAACATCCACGCAGTCGAAGGCGTCGCGAAAGTAGCCGCAGCTCAGCTTGGAGGCGGCACGATGATGGAAACGCTGCTGCTGGCAACACATGCCGCTAAACGAGTAAATGAATGCAACACGTAAGAATACCCTGTATATATAGGAGTCGATTTGCGCTCACAAATTTCATTTTCGAATAAAATGTTTACCATCGCAATAAATAAATTAAAGTTAAAACAAATTTCTGTGAAACTGAGGGAGTTCTGCGTATATAAGTATAAACTCGGAGAATATCGACTAGCAGACACATCTTTATCAACTTTACATAAATTTGTTAAGATATATGTATAATAAAGAGTACATAGAAACCATGCCAATGTCAGAAGCAAGTTATACGTTGCATAAGAGCACGCGGCATACAAATGCACACATTATTCATTCTGGGGGCACTCACTTGATCACTTGACATTCACTGCTGCTGCTGCACTCGCTGCCCAACGGCTGTTTGGGCCGCACACTGAACACATCCTGCAACACCGACGACTCCTGCTCGCAACGCCAGATGCCCTCCTGGGGAGCGAGCATGCAGGCTGTGCCTGGCGCACAGTCCGCATGACGCTGGCACAGATCCCGCTGCCGCCCGAAGACATAAACGCATTTGCGCTCTATCAAAATAAATGGCTTAGTGGACAATGCAACTGGAGGCGGTAATTCGAGCCGTACTCACCGCCATATGTGTTTACACAGACGCCTGTGGGGCAGCAATCGGTATTTAGGAGACAGGCACGGTTCGCGCAGGGCGTGTCCTCAATAAGTGGCTCCACAATGCCATATACCTCGGCCTGTGGCTGACGTAGTGAAGGCGTTTTTGACTGCGTCAATTAGAGAACCATTTCGGTTTTGGTCAGTGCACGAGGCGTATGTGTGATATTGTACATTGTCTGTTGTCTACTTGTCTGCCTGACACACGCTGCGTAGGCGTGTTATTTTCTGTGATATTTACAATGAACATTTCAAAGTGCATGCCACACTGACCGCCTTTTGATATCAAATACGCACACACGATTGTAGTCAAACTGTGCGTTTCATTTTGCATTTGAACTTTGCACTTTGTTAAAGAGCTGCCCATCGCATGACTTCTATTTTGATGGATGCATGGCTGTGGACAGCTATAATTAATTAACAAGCCTTGTGCAACATACCGCAAGTTGTTTAAGTTCATGTTCGTTTCCCGTTGATGTTGTCTTTATAGTTGCATGCAACGTGGGCGGTGGCTTCATGTTGTGCTCTCGGCACTTTGCTTTCACAACTTATCTGTTGCTTTTGGTATTCGAATTAAATTCTTCACATTTTGCTTACAGCTTTTCTTAGCACTTTAAGTTGGATAAATTTCATGAATTTTTATCATTTCTATAACTTTACTTCCTAATTACAATTTGAATGAGTGTTAATTTTGATATTTTCTATGGGTTTACTTTTATTTGGTAGATTTTTCTATTATTTGAATTTACGAGCATCAAAAGATTGCTTGAAAGAGAACGTTTGTATGCATACTCGAGCATAATAATTATATAAGCGTGAAGGAATTACTTTAAAGACTTTAATAATTTGATAGGAAAGCATAATTTATGAAAGTGTGCTTTAGTGTCATCCACAAGCCTGTTATGATTATAATTAAAAAAAAATTAAACTGATTGATGTTGAGCTTGTGTATCTTATTACTTTCCGTTTTAATTAACCGGCTTCGGTTGTGTTTTGCGGTACTTAATTGGCCATAATCTCATATAAGGCTTTTAATATCACATTTCGCACTCACCTGCCGTGGCTGCTGCTGTTGTTGCTGTTGCTGCTGCTCCACTGTATACGGTGCAAATAGCTGGGCATATTCATTGTTGTAGCCAGCATTGTTCAGATTGCTGGCAAACATATCAAATGTGCCGCCCAGATCGACATCAGCGGCAGCTGGTGATCGCCGATGCAGCAAATTCCGTGAATTGCGTTCAAATATAGTCCTTTGCAAGGCGTTGCCGTCGCCGCTGGCTGTAGAGGATGCACTGGTACCTAGCTGGGTGGCCAGGACGAGCAGCAGTAGCTGGGCCAGTGCAGCCCACACTGGAATACTGCTTCTCATGCTGCAAACCCGTTCAATATTTCATTGCCAGCGGCTGCTATTGCTGTGAAAAAGCGAATCAGAGCCAGGCCAAACATGGTCTTGATTAAAAGCCAACAAGAAAAACTATAAATGGCAAAATTTGCGTTTTAACTTGTTGAGGTTTTTGAATTAAATGGCTGGCGCACAATAAAGTGTTTCCTGTGCCGAGGGCAAATGGCCAAAATGAAACAAGCCGGCTCGTTGGTTTTATCCTGGCCAAGGTCATTAAAATTGTGTGTATGGCTCGCTTTTAGTGTTATGACCGGCACTGGCTTAATTTATGCTTTTCATACTCATTTAGCTCTCTTTATTGCACCGGATGTGAGCCATATATCAACTTGCGCACATCTAAATACATGTGTGTTTTTGCTCTTTGCTAAGCTCCAGCGATGCGTTATTTATAGAAAAATTAATCGAAAATATACATTAATGGCTAGCACGCATTTCGCCAAAGGTTAAATAGATGGATAAGTTAAGGTCGATGCGGTTAATGATGCCAATCGCAAATAGAATACAAATATTAGCATCTTTCCGTTGGCTTTAATTAATTAACCAATTCTACACACACAATACTTTTTGGCCAAGAATAGGTTGACTAACACTGTGTATCTGTAATTAGTCTGGCTGGTAATTTATCTACCAGATGGTGTATAGGTGTCCAGAGAGTCTTATCTTAACGAAGTTGCCATTAATGTTGCTCCTTCTGCTACGCTGTAAAAGTGTTGAAGTCACTATAAGCTAAATGGCGATTTATCTGCCACATTTCCAAAGCTAATGGAAAACATATATTAGGGAATCTTTACGTAAGTTTGGAGATAAATTCACACATTTTTTAAAAAGTCTGCCTTACACAATGGCAGCATTAGCATAAATGAGTTGCATGCATCACGGGGTAGCATGTGTCTTTTAGTGTCATGCAGCGATTAAACATTTTAACCAACCAAACCTTGTCGCGCAGCTCATAAATAATGCATTGAAATAGATACAACACATACCACAGACTGTGCCGCCCTGCCCTTGCCTTGGCTACGCCACCAAGCTGTCAGTTGCTGGCAAAGTGGAGCGTGGGTGTGGCTGAGGTATTACTTTTTAAATATAGACACTGCGTGACGTCATTAACTGGTACCGCGCACGCCAAATAGAAGTATGGCAAGGGGATATCTATGTGTGTTGACCCAAGAAATGCCTTGAATCAATTTCATTAACAGAGTTGTCCCTTGGCCCGGCTTAAAATCATTCATTCGTTAATTACTTTTTTAGGATCTTTTTCTTTACTTTTTCGGCACTTGTTGAATTACTTTCAGTTAATGTTGTTTGAATTTTCCCACTCAAATGTCATGGTCAGAGATAAGGATAATTCTGAATACGGTAGGCTCTGCAAAAGGTATCCTACCGTTGCATAATTAAATCGCCCTAATTATTTTTCAGCATCAAAGTCAAAGTGAAAGTCTGGCAATTACACGTCGAAATAGACCCATTTATAAAATAAGTGCAACAACATCTACTGCTAACTAAATCTTTTCGCTTGAATGCACGTGGCACGTGGCATTAGTTATCTGTCAATTCGGTTTACATTTGACGGTTGTTATCCACTTGGTAGAAAGAGATAACTTAGTTCAGTTATTTTCTGTAAGGTGAATATTTTTCGCATTTCGAGATGACAGATTATTTGTAATAACAGTTCAGCTTTACTTATCTAAACTAATTCAGTATTTTCAGATCTCCAAACAATCTACTACCAATTTAGTTATATTAACCAATAGGAATATAGATGATACTATAATTTATTTGAAAATTATTATTATTATTATATTATATATATTATATTATATTCTAAAAACTTTTTAGCTGTGCAAATAAACTTTATATGCTTCAGTTGTATTAGATTTTACTACCATTTTAGTTATACCAAAAGTAGAAGAAGAAAATATAACTTTATTTGCTTGGTAACCAAAAATGGCAATCAATTTAGTTATGTCAAAATTTAATCGAATTTATTGAAATTTGTATACACATATAGAACATAAAATTGATGATACAAATATTTATGTTACCATCATTTTATAAAATTATTAAAATAGAACCTCAGTGATCAAAAGTTGGCAAACATTTCAACCACTTTTCAAAGGAGAAAATAAACTTTTTCTTAGCTTATCACATTTGCTGTCATCGAGCAGGAAAAAGGCCAACTAAAAATGGACAATCGTTGACAGTTTGATGACTTACTTGCAGAACAAAAATAAAATGGCCGTTAAGCAGGCCTTAGCCCTTGCTGTCAGGTAAGAAATTGGATAAGTTTGCCGGCCAAAGAAAGAGGCGTGCTTGTTTTGGTCGCTGACACGCCCACATGTGCCTGAATAAGCTGGATGGAGGCGGCGAGTTGATTATTGTTGGCTCACAAATGACACTTGACAGTTGACAAAGTTAATTAACTCAGCACGTTAATTACAGCACACCAAACCACTGCACTCATCACACACACACACACACACACACACACACACACAAGACAGAATTTTAGTCAATAAGTTTTTGTTTAGACGATTAATGTGTAATCCTAATTGCAGCTTGTATCATTAATGACACATTCACATCTGAGCCTTGGATGAATTTAAGCACACCTCCGATTGCAAACACACAACTCACCCACACACACACACAAACACAATCAGTTTAACAGTTGACTAGTTGCAGCATGTATTGCGCTCGTATACCTGCTGCCTGTGTGTCCTTTCAGCGACTGAGGCCATAGCAGCCAACACCTGTCGCCTGTCGGCTGCTGCTGCTGCTACTGGCGTGAGCTTTTTTCACAAGCTTTTTCCAGCTCTGCACATTTTTATGAATTAAAAAGCCAGAAGCTCTCGTTGTGTGCCAACTTTCGAGGCCTATGAATCAATGAGGCGCTCGAATGACGTCACAGCCAGCAGTTGTCTGCTTGTGTTTGTGCTTGTTCTTCCAAATCCACCGTGTGCCCGTATCTATTTGGTAACTGGCGGCCACTTCAGCTGCAAATTTGACAGCTTCCCAAAGGTTTTCAGCAGACTTGCATTCGCTGCTGGCTGCTCGGCCAAAAGTCGAATTTGGAATATACACAACTTAATCCGTATTTAGTATATATTATATACAGCCAAATTGATCGATGCTTTGTCCTTGGATAATTTTCGATTTGTGCGCTTTGTTTTGTAGCTGAAACAATGCTTTTGTTTGTCCCATTTTTTTTTTTAAGCAGTGCAGTTTCGTTAATTCCTTTAAACATTGTTTTAATATTCATTAATATTTTGTATTCTACAAATATATGTCTTATTCAGTTTGGGCACCCTGTTTGCAACAGTTGGCTTGCATTGACAAGCACTCAACTGTGATATCAATATTATTTTTATGATTCGACCTTTAGAATCCTGTTAAAATAAAAAAAATGTCCCTCGCGAAAATATTTCAAAGTCAGATCGATTAAGGGAGAGGCTTCTTCACATCTACTGCATTCGCGGAGGTGTGCAGCAAATGCCAACTGCTCGTTGTCACTGAAAGTGTTTTGGCATTACATTCGCTTTCTTATGCAGCTCAGTTTATTGCCTGAGGGAGTTGCCGGCACACGGGCCGGCAGGCAGGTAGCGGGAGCTAAAGGTTGACGCTCAAACTTGTAGTGATATTGAAAGTAATCTGCCAAACAGCATTGCATATCCTCTGTGCCATAAGCCAGCTACGACAAACTCAGCTTCCCACTGGGCAAGCGGAAATTGCGCTATGTACCAGATATTTAAAGTAGACGTGGGTTTATGTCAAGGACAGCACTCTGCATCTTGTATCTATATTCGTCTTTGAAAGCTTTAATTGTATTGGTTTCATTTGATTACAAATTTGTTGTATTCTGCTGAAAATCCAATTTTATCTGACATGATTTGATTTGCTACGTTTCCTGTGTTCTCGTCGTTATTTTTGTCTCGCTGCAATCATTTATAACTGAGGACAACTTTAAATAGAACGAGAGTTGCCAGAATATTAAAAACACGCCATAGATTGAAAATCGCTGAATAAAGAAACCGGACTGCATAAAAATGAAGCATTTAAGCATTTTCACTAATTTACTCTCGTTTATTTCATCATATTTGTGTGTTCGTTTTGTTCGTTTTAGCGCTTAAGTTGCTAACAAATTTGTATAGATATATGTATATGCATATATCCTATAGATTAGAATAAATTAATTAATTAATAAATTCAATTGAACTAAAAACATTTGCTCTCGCTCTCACTTATTTTCAATTTTCTTTTTAACATAACAACAATTTGCCTATGAAATTTAACAATTGATATTAATATTAAAATAATTATCAAAAAATTTCAAAACGCGTTTCTCAAGTTTTTAGTTAAATCAAAGGAAATAAAAAAAACGTTAGCTCAATAATAAATATTAAAAAAATAAATAAATAAGCTTAGCATTAAAATAAATATGCCTTACAATTATTATTGCATTACAGGGTCTCATAAATTACTTTGATTCATAAAAACATTAAACGCAGACTCAAAAAGACAATGCCTCAAAGTAGGCAACATAAATTATGCACGAGTCGGTTTGAGGGCCACTCTGCTTTAAGTGGCCTGTCAAACTGTAATTGCGCTCAATTTGCATCGCTTTTTGCTGCTGCTGCTGCAATTTTCCAATTAAACTAATGAAAATGGAAGTGGAAATGGAAGTGGGGGCAATGAACAGGTTGAAGAGTTTTGTATGTGAATGCGACGTTCGATTTAGAAATTAATTTAAAAGTTATTTCAACTTGTCTTTCTTCTCGCTTGCTTAGCCATGTTTAAGTTTTCTTTAAGCCTACTTCTATTTACAGTTCGCTGTGAGGCCTGGACACTAGGCGTGGCTTATTTAACGCCCGTTATGCTGCGAAGCCAAGGCTTGTAGAATGTCGTGCGCATATACACGCCAGGCAGATATGGCGCCGCACACTTGATGCCATGGGAAACGGTGCCGGCCAACTCGTATCGGCCATCAGGACGCTGCAGCACCAATGGACCACCGCTATCACCCTGCAAAACGGCAATAGGATAAAACATATTTATATATATAAACAAGTACTCGATTAAAAGTTTTCTTACCTCGCACGAGTCCTTCTGGCCGTTGGCATAGCCAGCACATAGGAACGAGCCGAGTATCTTCTTATTGTGCCCAGCGGTGTGGAACATCTCTTGGCAGACGCTGTTCTCAATAATTGGTACCTGTTGCGTGTGGGAAAGCAATTAAAAGTTTTAAACGGGTCAAATGGCATGCCATAATGGCTAACAGCTTGATACTGACATACAAACTGTACACTCAAATAACAAACTAGCAAACACACGCACCTGCACTTCCTGTAGCACTGAGGGCACACCACCGCCGTACTTGAGACGACCCCAGCCGGTTACTGTTGCCATGCGCCCGGTGAAGTCCGCCTGATCATTGGGCATGCAAATTGGCACTGCAAGGGCAAAAGCGGATAATTGTTAATTAAAATGTTAGTTCAAATGGCTGAGAAAGTGGAGTAAGAAAATAATCTTTGCACATCTTCATCAGCTAATGGATGGACACAAGTGTCTTAAAGTGGTTTACGTGTATCCTATTAAGAGTTTTGCTAGAATATTTATGCTGCTAGTGCTTACCTATATGCGTATCAAATTGCACAGGACTGTCCATTTCGAGCAGGGCTAGATCGTTCTCGAAGGTAGCCGGATCATATTGGCGATGAACAATGACGCGCTTGACATTTTTGGTTATGGGTCGTTTGCTCTCCAGATCACCAGAGATGTCAAACTCACCCATGACAGCGACCAAAGATGCCAAGAAACTATTGAAAAGAGTGCGATTAGCAAGGGAATTATGTTATAATTTTAGTAGTATTTAACTTACCCAGGTTGACAATGGGCGGCTGTGATGACGTAACGACTAGTGATTAGGACGCCGCCACATTTATTTTTTGTGAAGAGGCCCAACCAAGTGGACTCACGCACAAGGACCTGCCAGGGAAAGGCGCCGAATGTGGAGCCTTTGCCGCCGACAATGCGACCGGATTTGACATGTGGACGAACGCCGCATTCTGTTGATGGGGAGTGAAATGTGAGGTTAGGAGTAGGGAGTGTTCACAAAGCGAGAGAGTGAGAGAGCGAGTGAGCGAGCGAGCAAGCTGGCGTCAAAACTGACTGCCAGTGAGATACAGAAAAAATCAAAGGGAAGAATTGCGAATATTTGCTGGACAATGCATGAATTGGATAAGTTAAGGGTTAGGTTAGGGTTAGGGATGTGGATAACAGATATGGGATAGGGTTACTAGAACTAGCTATGTGACTATTGGATAGCGATTGGGGTATATCAATGATGGCGTTGCCTGTGGACAGGCCGTTTGAGGCGGCGACGTGCTATATATTTGGAATGATCAAAATGCAAGCGTAAGGTTAGGGACAATACATTGGATATAGGGTGATTTTGATAGTTGTGGTTAACAAATGTGCATGAGTTATTAGAGACAGGAGAGAGAACAAAGAAGAGAGAAAGAGAGAGAGAGAGAGAGTGAGCGAGAGTGACAGTATGTTTTTTTTTGGGGTCTATGCTTTCGTCGTTACTTTAAAACACTGAACACTTACGTATCTTGCGACCGTTGGCACCACCATACGAGCTGAGCGTGGATCCCTGATCGATTTCATTCTCATGCGGACTGGGATTGAAATCCTCCTCATCCTCCTCATCCACCAGGTCTTCGTTGACGGGACGCGTAGTCGGTTTTGGTGTGCTACTAATGCGTTTCGTTGGCTTTTTGGAGGCCGGACGCCGGGTAGTGGTGCGTGGCGGCACGGTGGTGCGACGGTTTACCACTGGTTTGCGTGACGTGGTGATTGAAGTCTTCTTGTTGGGCGCCTTGGTGCTGACGCGTGTCACTGGTCTTTTAGTGGTTGCCTTGGGCTTGGTAGTGCTTGCAACTCGTACCGGTTTGCGTGTGGTTTTCCGGTTCACATTTGTGGTGCTCGCCAGGCCTGACGAGTACGAGGAGGCTGTGTTGTTGGCATCATCAATCATATCGGCGAGTGCCTCGAAGTTGCCCTGCAAAGAGGCGACCAGCTTGTGCACCAGCGTATGCATCTTGTCCTTTAGCACAATATCCTCAACGAAGGCGGGTGTCGACAGCTCCAAGTCACTGGTCACAGCGCTGGAAGCGGCGGACATGTTCAGATTTGGATTGCGCACCGGCGGGAAGTTGTTGAAATCATTGGGCGAGGTGTAAGTCTCCTCGGCAATTTGCTGGCCAACCTTCTCGCCAGGCACCGAAAATGCCGGATATGTGGGCGTCGGTCCGTAATAGCCAGGGAAGGCAGGCTTGTCATCGGAGGGCACTGCGTACATTGCTTCCGTGGTCGACTGCGTGAAGGCCAGGTGAACGGGACTGCTGCCCATGCCAGCAGCTGGCATGCCAAAGTAGCCCGGATCCTCAAAGTCATGCAAGCTGACCAAAGTGGGTGGACGACGCGTAACAGTCGGTCTATAGATGTAGGAGCTTGTCGATGCAGCCAGTTTGGTGTCATCATAGTTGCTTGGACTGGGCAGGTTTATAGTCGTTGGCTTGGGCGTTATGAGTACTGTGGACTTTGTTGGCTTGGCCGCAAAGCCGGGCTTCTTGTGGCCACCATAGTTGCTGGTGGGCTGTTGGATGTGGATAGGCGTGGACGCAGTGGCAAATAAAGGTGGCTGATAGTTGCCTGGCGTAGAGCCCAGTATGTTCTCAGCGGTGCTTTGGATGAACGCATCGAGCTTGTCGTCGGCCATAAATAGCGGTGGCACCTTGTCGTAGTGGTAGTCCACAGTAGCTGGTGGTCGGGGCGTGGTTGGACCTGTTACATAGCTGGTGGAAATGGGTTTCGACGAAGCGGGCTTGCGTGTTGGCGAGCTGGCGGCTTGCTTGTTGTAGGTGTGCACAGATGGACTGGGCTGTTGATAAGCGGAAGCAGGCGCGGGAGCTGGAGCGGGCTCATCGTAGCTGACAGTGGCGGGCTTACCGTACTGAGCTGGCGGCTCATCATCATCATAGCTTACAGAAGGCTGATCGTAGCTGGATGTGGGAGTTGCAGCCTGATTGTAGCTGGCGGTAGGTGTTGCCGGCTGATCATGGACTGATGCTGATGCAGACTGAACGTAGCTGGAAGTGGGACTTGCAGGCGAATCATAACTGGTGCTGGAGGCAGCAGGCTGATCATAATTAGCTACAGGAGCTTGAGCATAGCTGGAAGCAGACTGTTGTGGTGCTTGATTGTAATTATTTCCAGGTTGCTTGACATGTATGTGCGTAACGGGTGATTCCTCCGTATTGTAGCTGCTGCTCGTTTGTTGCTGAATGGGTCTCCTGGTGTTTGCATGTTCGATCTGAGCTGGTTTCTTCTGACTCACTGGCTTCTTGGTTGGCGGTTTTTTTGTGCTTGGCTTGGGACGTGGCCTGGGACTGGCTGTGATCAGTACGGGGCGCAGGGAGGAACTCTCCGGTATGCTATCGTATTGTGGTCGCAGCGCTTGCGTTGTTGTTGTCGAAGCCAGGTAGCTAGGTGTTGGTTCTGGGCTTGCCAATGGCAGCTTCTGGTTGTGCTGATAGCCAGCGGAAGTTTCTTCGTACTCCGCCTGCACCTTGGTGGTGTGCGAGGAGACAGACACCTCGGCGGGCAGGGGATCATTGTAGTGCTGCATGGTCACCATGCCAATGTAGGATGCGACAGGACGATTGGGAGTTGAGGGTCGCACATAGGCGGGCGATGGCGGCGGTGGTGGCTCTGTGTACGTATTTGTTATCTTCTCAAAGTTGACCTCCGTGTTGGCCTCGAGCGAACTGCTGCTGAGCTGATCATAGCCAGCGGGCTCATTGTCGGCCTGACCAGACTCAGATTCAATGTAAGACATGTCCACAGGATAGGCAATGCCCATAACAGGCATTTTGTTAAAATCAGAGGTGTGAGCTGCATCCGGTGTGTTTGCATCATTATACGTATTAGAGGGCATTGTGTGCTCGTCCAGCACCGAAGACTCATCCTCATTATTGTAGCTGGGTTGCGGCGTTGCTGGCTCGGCACCCATTTGACTAGAATCGTCCTGCACCGGGGAAAGTTTGTCGTAACCGGGCTCATCGCTGGCACTGGTCGTATAGCCGTAATCCTGCTGATCTGGTGTCTTGTTTTGCTCTGAATAATAACTGGGTGGCACTGTTGTCTCGATGGGATTTGCCTGGGCAGTGTAAACATAGGAAGGCGTTTGCTGCTGCTGATTTACCACATTGTAGCTGGGTCCATGACTGCTATTGTTCAGCTGCAGTATAATGGACTCTATTGAGTCCACGTGTGTGGTTATCGAGGAGACTGTAGTGGGATTAGAATGCACAACGGCAGGTCGCTTCTCATTGTTATAGGTGGGCACCAGTACATATTTATCTTCAGCTGATGCACTGGGCTGGGTGCTGCTGCTGCCACTGCTGCTGCTGCTGCTGGAATGCGATGCTGGTTGTAGCTGCTGTTCCTTTGGTGGCTGCACATAGACCGGCTGTGGACCATAGCCTGTGGAGAATTGCAAGTCCTCGACCAGATCAGCATCTGCGCCCGGATGTGTGATGTCACTGTGCGTGAACTCACCGCCATCCAAGATGAGGTGATTGTGATGATGCATATTGGTGTGCTGAGCAGGCTTTGGCTTGGGCTTCAGCTGTTGCACTGGACGCTTCATGGCCTCCGCCAGCTGGGGCACAGGCTTCACCTGGGCTTTCACTGGAGGTTTCACTTGTGACTGTTGCCTGGGCCTGGACGTTGTCGTTGACGACTGCGCCTTGGTTGCAGGTGGCTCCTCAAAGGAGCTTGACTCGGAGCTGCTCGGTTCCAAATGTCCGCTGGCTATTTTGTTAGGCACTTCGGTGGTAAAGGTAATCACATCATCTGCATGATCCGGCGGGAGTGTGGCCAGCACCTGCATAACAAAATCATCGTTGTTTGGCGGCGAGGAGAATGTGTTAATTTTCACGGAATTCTTGTGCACATGTATTGCAGGTGGTTGCTCAGCTGGCTTCAGTTCATTGGAGTTGATTGCTTCTTGGTCCGTTTGCAGCTCCGCCTCCTGCTCGAACTCGACGCTCTCAGAATGCGATTGGGTAACCGCCGTCGAGCTGGTGCTCGGATAGCTCAACTCGTTCTGGTGGCCAGTGCTGCCCAGCTGCTGATAGACCTTATCCAGATTTTCTTGATCATCGCTCAGTTGCTGATGCTGTTGCTGTTGTTGTTGCTGTTCGCCATAGCTCTCATACGAGGATTGTGCTGCTGCTTGTTGCTGTTGCTGCTGCTTTTGCAGCTGTTGCTTTTGCTGCTGCTGCTTTTGCTGCTGTTGATGGAAGTAAGCGTTCTGTGCATCATTTATCAGCGTGCTGGCCAGCTCATGCGTCTGCGGTATCTGGCAGCAGGCGCCGAATAGGAAGCCATCCATACAGGCGCCTACCACCTCGCCATCCCGCTGCGCGCACTCGTGATTGAACATACAGATGGTGGGGCCATTCGAGCGGGGATCCGAGCTGGGCAGCGTTTTGGTGGCACGACAGTGTTTTGGGGTTATGCGATAGCCGCCAAACAATTTGCGACCAACTGCAAGTGGTTAAAAAAGATAGAAATATGTAAGTTTCAGTTTTTGGCTTAAAAAAAGTATATAAATGAAAATATTTAAAATGAAGTTAACTTCTGGCTTAAATTAATACAAAATTTTTACCGTATTCAGTTTAGCAACAAGTTAAGTGCTTTTTAACGAATGGAAATTTTTGGTTGAGAATCTTTAATTGTTAGCTTAAAGATAGTTTCCATTTCAGCCTAGAACTGAAGGCGATTAATTAAGTTGCCACTTGTTGGATCCGAAATCAAAGTCAGGCAACTGTACATAATTGGATTCACCAGTGAAAATCAGACAGTTTCTATGAAATGCTCGAAATGAAAGTGACAAGCTTTGCCATAAAGTTGACATTTAATTACGTTTTGCAGTTATGAGCAGCAGAAGCAGCAGCAGCAACAGCAGCAGCAGCAGCAAATTCAGTGACAAAAAAACCGCCAAAAAACAATAAACTCAATTAACATGAGGAGCAGCGTTTGCTGTTTGCTGCAAGCGACAACTGGCGGCAACTAACGGGGCCAGTTGAAAAGGCAGCCAGTTAGTCATTGGAGTGAAAGTGCCCCAAGCCGCAGTTGCTGCCTCTAGTTGCTGTCGCTGCTGCAATGTCAAAGTTCAAAGCTCGTTGCTTTTTGTTGTTGTTGCGGCCGCTATGCAAAATGCACTTTAATTGCATTGTGCTGCTTTACTGTCACATTGGCAATGATGTTGCGCCGCCGCCACAAAAACCAAAAACTTTTCTCATTACCAAAATTACAAGCAAGTTGCAAACTCACTTGACATATTGACCGCAAACGACGTTAATTGATTTTGCCCTACTGCAATTAATTTAAAGGAAGTGGCAAGTGGAGCAAGTGGCGCATTTAAGCTGACAATTAACACCTCAAGCACTCGATGCTCCACTTGCTCCACTTTCAAGCCGGCCGCAAGACTATGTCAATGTTTGTCTGAAATTGGAGCAATATACTATAAAATAGAAATACGAATGCTGAGCCAAGTGCGAGATTCTAAGGAAAACAAAATCGTTGTGTTCGTAATCAATTAACAATTAAGTTGCTAATTAAATATAGGGCAAGCACAGTTATAATAACAGCTAACCTATAAGATCTTGCCTCTTTTCGAACTATCTAAGTACTACATACACATAAATATAACACCAATTTGAACCTGTAGCTGCGCCTAAGCAAACTCCTGGACACAACTTCAAAAAAAAAAAGTTTAAGTGAAAGTAAACACAATAAGAAAACTGAATAAGCTATCAACAGCTTTAAAAAAAACCAACTCCAATTAGAATGTCCAGTACGTAACCCCAAACTCAAAACTTTAACCGCAAAAAATACACAATTGAGAAAAGTGATAGTGTTTTTTTATTTTATTTATTTATTTATTTTTTTTTTTATATTTTTGCAAGCGTTTTCGTTTTTCTGTCTAGTTGTTTTGTGTGTATTTTTCTTTCTTCTGTTTTTATTTTTATTATTAATTCACTACTCGCTTTTTGTGGTTTTATTATTTGCAGACATTTCGCATTTTATGATTAGACACTCAAGCATGCTGAAGTATTCTTCCGACAATCGTTAAAATTTAGTAAGCACACAAGCAATGAGAAATAGCCGCAGGCCCAGCACGCTGTTAGCTTAACAGAGACCGGAGAGGCTTAACAGCACCTGTTGTAGCTAACATAATTACGGTGTCTGCTTCTTGGGAGCGAATAGTGGGACAACAGGTGCTTTGTTAATTATGCAGCTTACCATAATTTGTTTGCCTCGAGTTGAGCAAATTGTTAGTGGCACTTGCAAGGGCTACATTTAGCTCAGATTGCATTTGTGTAGTGTGAACAACAATTTGATATAATCAGAATGTAAACTGAGTTTTAGAACCTTAAAAGCTATAATTTAAATGTTTAGGCACTTAATTGAGCCTCATTCATTGAAAGAAATACGATACGATACATATTTATAGATTTTGAATACTGAGTATTATAATTAAAACCAGCCATTTTTGAAGTGAAATGGTTTTAATGTAAGAAACTGTAATTTCTAATCATTATGATTATTAAATAAATCTTAAGCATGCCAAGCTATTTAGGAATATATATTTCACCTAGTTAAGCCTAGTTGGTAACTATGGAAACGCTTTGATTGGAACGTTAAATAATCGACGTTTTATGATAGTAATTATGTGTAATTGTGTGTGGTATAAATCAGTAGCTATTCTATAAGTTATATTGTTCCAAATGGTTAAGCATTTCAGATAAGCTCATGTTACGGCTATCTCACAGTAAATATCTGAAAACTGTTAATGGTCGTTGTAATGACTTCTTCCGCGCAGCTATCAAACAGCTAAAGTGCGACCTTCACGGCACTCGATAGCTCAAGAGAGTGTCATAAAAAAATTGAGAACTTCATAAAAAAAGGAACGCTTGGGTCGTCTCGTCCCCTCGGCCATTAAATATGCAAAGAATGTTTCAACGCGTCTCTGCATGAATATTGAAGCTTTGCTTTTTGGGGCGCACCTGCTACAACAATAACAACAACAACGAGAGCGGATAGGTGAGCAGTTCTTAAGAGCGAAACTGAAGTCGTAACTGAGCGCGCGTGACTCTTATACCTAATTTGTGATTACTGGCTGAAGATATGGTTGGATTTTAATACAATTTGTTATGGTGACTTATTGCCAGCGTTTGACCCTAATTGGCGCAACGAGAAATTCAAGTCAATGTATCGTCATAGATGCGATTTGGCATGCAAAATAGGTTACAGCATCGCAACAACAACAATAACAACTAAGAGCAGACTTAAAGCCGGCTCGCATTCACAGGCACACACACACACACACACATGTACACACACGCATATACACACTCTCTCTGAGCGCTGCTCTCTTGAGTTGGGGGGCAACGAAAGTGTGTCAAACGCCTGAACAATTTTGCGTAGCTTTAACAATTTTTCGGTGTTTATCATGAAAATAAAAGAAAAAAGAAGAAAGAGCAGCAGCAGCAGCGACAACAGCGAAGGCAGGAAGCAGCTGAAAATGAGATAACAGGTTGTTCTTTCAAAGCAAACATCGGCAGCTTGTTGACCAATATGATCATTAATTATGGCAAAGCAAATTAAGAAGAGTGGCAACGTCAGTGTGTCAATCGACCCTTGCCATACCGATCTCCAATTCAGCTTGAATTCCAGCGCAAGCTGCCGACTTTAAACAGTTATTTACTGCGTTTCATTTAAATCGCATGCAGTGAAATTCACGCACATATACACACACACACACACACAGAGCTGGGGAAACGAAAATTAATTGAATCATGAAATATGTTGCACGCTGAGCAACACCGAGCAGATCGAATTCGTAGAACTTGTTTTCTTCCCAAGCATCCCACTGCCGCAGAGATGCCAGACGGCACAAAAGAATGTAAACAAACGAGGCGCTTTAACGGTAAATGGAAAATTATTATCGATCAATTAGTTCAACGTTGCAAAAAAAAAAGAAGAAAAAAAAAAGTAATTATAGATATATGTTTACTCGGATATATGGAAGTATTTATGTATATGAGCAAATGCAATACCACGTATAAAAAGTCTTAAATTTACATCTGGGTTTGTTTTCTCTTGACCAGTTTTGCATTGAATCATTTTTGCTCTGCTGGTGTTGTGAAAGTGTTTAAATGTTCTTGGACTAGATGCATGATAATTATGGTCTAATTAGTAGAACACACATTGGCCAGTATCAGGCACGGAACAGTAATTATTATCTATAAATAAAAATTTGGATATTTCCCTTCTTACAAGACTGATGACTGATTTCTCAAATGAGTACTAAAAGTCTGCCTATAGAGAGAGCCACTAATTTTCTTTGAAAATAAGGATTTCTCATTTGTGTTTATTTTTATTTATAGCACATTTTAATTAAGCTTTCCTAATGAATTATCATTTGCAGAGAATTAAAATATCTGGCAGATTAAAAAGCATTTTACTGCTTGTCGCTTTTTACGGAATTATAATACGCAAGTTTTTAACATTCATCTCTAGGTTAATTTCACTTTTCATGGACAAAAGGAAAACTGTTTGATGTTGCTAGACGTGTATATAAATATCTATCTCTATTGGGATGCTGCTACTAATTATGACTAGCACAACAACAACAACAACAACAAATCCAATAGCAACAATAATCATTGGAGCTAAATCGAGAGTGCCTTTCCGTTATTATGTTTCTGTTTTCGTGTTAGTTAAATTGAATTTAATTTGTGATTTGTAGATGTTGTCTTAACATGTTATTTTTTATGTTTTATATTAATTTTAATGGGCTTTACGTGCGACTCCGCGCTGTTACAAACATCTTTAATATCTTTCTCCAATTTAACATCTCTTTCTACGCCATTCTGCGATGTCACGCGAGAAGTTTTCCGTTTTGCGTGTTGGAAAATGAAAGTTTTATTTGCTTTTGTTGTGGCTGTTTGTGCAATAAACAGCGAGTTTTTAACCCTTAAGCAGCACTGCACTTGGGGAATGATGATGGTCAGGGTCACAGGCAAATAGAGTGCAACATTGTGTGGCAGCTGAGCCGGAACAAAACATTTTTATTAATCACAATATAATTGAATTGTTTAACAACAGCAATAGCTGGCTGTATGTGCCAGCTATTGCAATTGCAATTGCAATTGCAGCTGTGGCCACATATTAAGCATAACTTGCTGCACGCTCTAGTAGGCGCTGCTCTGTGAATTGGACTGTGGCATGCACCATATAACCGATTTGCACGCGAGCCGATGCTAAGACGGGAAGACAGCGCCTTGAATTACATAAAATTGCATTTGAAAGTCGCGACATACATAATCACACACATACACTCGCACACACACACACACATACACACATATATATATATATAAATGTGCATACTTTGATTTATGGATATGCAGATGCTCGCATTTCAGCATTCCGAATGAATTTCATTCCGATGTCGATTGTCATTTCGCATATCGCAGCACAGCATACGGGCAATTCGCATTCGCATTCGGATTCGCACTCGAATTCGAATTCGAATACGAATCCGAGCACCTCGCCCGATGTGGTGTAAATTGTAACAGTGACCCAAATAAAATGCGGCGATCAAAAAGACCGGTAATGTAACAGTGAATGTGCAAGTGCCACAGAGCTGACAGTCACTCCGCCTTCCACACATACATTTGTATACACACACACACACACACACACGTGTGTACACACTTGTTCGTATTTTACGCATGCAATTCTAATGGGAAATTGTCGTATTGTTGTTGCCTTTTGCAAAACCTGTATACAACTGGCAGCCAAAACGAGTAGCAGCAACGCACTGCTATAAATCGTGTCACGAAATTGTTTCCAGTATTTTGCAACAGGTGTGTGCAAATTAAAATGAGCATATGCAGCAGCAAAATGGTAACATTTAAATAGATTTAATTGTTTTTCATTTGTTTTCAGATGTTTGCCAATTTTTGTGGTTGAATTAGAGAAATTTTCGTTTATAATGAGTCGCTAGCACTCTTACTTAAATTATAAACTTTAATATTCATAAATAAATAATTACGTCCTTAAAATGTCTTTTTGACTTGTGTCTGCTTGTTAATTTTGTTCAGTGTATTTGTTGTACTGCAACAAAAAGAAAGGTAATCACAGTGTCAACCACGGGCCGAGTGCGTTCAGTCCGGAACAGGTTGCTCAGCGACACCAAAAGCGTAGCCCCAAGCATTGGTCAAGAACCACACAAACAGACATACATATGTATATAGGTGTATATATATAAAGGTGTATAGTTATTATAAGATATCATCGCTTGTCGTCCGTCTTGCGCCAGTTTCGTTTCGTTTCGTTTCGGTTTGTTTCGTTTTCTGCCTGCTGCTGTGTGCTCTGCTCTGTTTTATTGTTCATGCCCGGCTTGTAGGTACATTATTCCGTTTTGTTTTCAGTACCAGCCTTATTATTATTATTACTATTCTTACATTATTACTTTTATTATTTTCCTGTGTGGCTCTTTTTTTTGCCAGGTCATTCGAATTCGTCTAGGGGCTGGGGCATGATAAGATCTTTGCTTTGTGCGTATGGTAATGATCGTTTTAAACTTTTTGAAGTGTGTTTGCTGCACAATGAAACGTTTTAGTTAAGTGAAAAACTTGTAAAAACGCATTTTCTCCGTTTTCTAGAATGACTAAGTGTAATGGATAGCTGTGCACACATCGGCTCTAGGCTTGGGACTGTTGCCGCAACATTTTGGCAAAAAATACGTTCGCTGAACATCAAATCAAATATGCACGATGATCGCGAAATGTTTCAATAAAAAGAAGAGTGTTCAGTGTTTAAGTGTGTGAACGAGCAGTGAAAGTTGTCGGCCACAATAAATGACATCATTTTGGCAATAGCCTTTCAATCGATAACCAAAGCATTGAGAATGCACAAAAAGACACTCATCAGCGATTATTTATGGATGCACGATGTAAGCCAATGTATGCTGATTTCGTGCGAAAACAAAAAGAATGCACACATACATATGCGGAGTCATGGAACGGAAGTAACTACCAACAGACAGAAAGAGTTCCCAAACAAAAGACATAGACATCAGCCAATCGGCAGTTAAGAGCATTTCACTTTCACCGCCAAACATGTCAAAACAAATTTAACGTTCGCTATGTATTTCCTGTTAGAGCCGCATCCATAACAAAGACCAGACTTCAGCCTCAGTGTTGACAAGTCGATAATTTGTAACAGCGCGGATGACGATAAAAGGAAACCATAGCCAAGAGTGGAGTCGCAATAGTAGCACTTGAACAATGCTGATGAGCTTAAAAGATAAACTAAGTAGCAAACAACAAACGAGTACGAGTATGAATGAGTATGAGTACTCACACACACACACACACACACATTCACGCCAACAAATGAGTAGCTATGCACTAATAGTTCAGAGCTCTACTCTCCAACATAGGAAGTGCACCTCAATTGCTTGTCATATGATATATTATCTGAGTAGTGGTCTTGATGTGTGTCTCAGTCTCGGTGTCTCTGTTTTTGGGTGAAATGTTCAGGCAGGCACTTGATGTTGATGATGTGTCACAGTTTTAATGCGATTGGGTTAAGTTTAATGATGTCGTAAACTGCTGTGGGAAAATTGGTTCCCCTACACCCTCCTCACTTGAAAATGCTTGGAAGAAAGTCAAAGAAATGTCGCTTTCACATTAATTGCATGCAAATGAAATATAAGAGCGCTGCGTATACGCAATTTGCATAAATTGAAAACTAAAAAACCAAAAAAACAAACAAAAACAAAATCCGCAAAGCAAATGGGCAGCAACACGAGAACGGTTAAGCAATTAGTGTGTGAGCCTAAAAGGCAAGTAAAAGACATTATGAATTGCTTTTTAAGCACAATAATTTGCCAAGTTCAATCGAGAGCGAGAGAGAGAGAGAGAGATATTGAGCGAGGTGGGAAGAAAGAGACGTTTGCTTATGTGGAGCATTTGACCGGACAGCGGTAAAAACGTGATCTCGAAATTATATCGATGCCAAAGACACTGAAAATTGAACGAGCCAAGCAGCAGCTGAGCTGGGCAACTGACTGACTGCAGCAACTACTGCTGTCTGCAGTCACCAGTCTTCAGTCTTCAGACTTCAGTCTGTAGTCTTCAGTCTACAGTGAACAGTGTACAGAGCACAGCTTCCTTCCCCAGGCGAGCTGAGTGAAGTGAGCCGCAAATTACCGCAAATTCAACGTCAACTGCAGGCCGACAAGTGCATAGACGCTAACTGGCACACGCTGCGATCAGAACCTGTATAAGAGATTTGCCATTGTTGTTGCTGCTGCGCTTATTGTTGTTGTTGCTGTTGTTGGTGTTGTTGTGGCTACTGGCCAACACATTTTCATTTCGCACACGCAATCAGCGCTGGACAGTGGCCGCGGGTTTTTCTTTTGCCTTTTGGTGTACAAATAAAAATTGAATAGAAATTGAAAATTGTTTTATGCTCATACCTTGCAGGCACAGCCACACACACAAATATATATACATATAAATATATATATATATATATATCTATCTGCTGTTAATGATACATTGTGTGCATGATTGGCATTTGCTGTCTCCTGACCTGACGCAGCAAAGTTGTCCGCAAAACGGAAGCACTGAGTTTTCTTTTTCTACCTGAGTCAACCTACAAAAGTGTTTGTTCAATGATTCGATGATTTGATAATGTGTGTAAGAATGTCTGTATGTGTGTGTGTGTTTGTGTTTGGCAAGAAGTTTTCACAGCGTTCCCTGCATAAGCAAAGTCTTCACAGATGGCAAACTGAAGAGCTGATGCCCGACCCTTTCCTAGCGCTAGAGTTTAACAACCTGAACATTGCTTGAATCACTTTTATTTCGTTCCAATTGAACTGTAAACGCAAATATGCCAAGTCTATTCACGTTGCAACTGTCTTTTTTTTATAGTCTAATGCCCTGATTTGGGTGTGAAATTTCGCATAATAATATATTAATTATGAAGGCCTTTAATTGTTTATTTGTGGCCCTAATATGTCGAGTAACGAATACGTTAATATTTTTAAGTTGATGTCATTTAAAAATAGACTTAAAGGTTTGCTAAATTTTATTTTTTAAAAGTTATCTTATAGAAACTTTAAATTAAACTTGCCTGATCTTTGCAACTGCTGTTGGCTTAGAATTTAATATATTCAACTATTTAATCAAGGGCTGTTCGAATATTCTTTTCAGCAATTTTAGTTCTTTAATTGAACTGATTGAGTGGCATTACTCTATAGATATATGTTTAGCTAAGTATTAGACCAAATATTAATTATTACAAGCGAACAACTCTTCCTATGAATACACAATTTTTATTTTTAATTTATGGTATTTTAGTCATGCTCCTGTTTAAGTTAGCCGCTTAAGTCTTTTATACTTGATGATAGTCACTTTTAAGTATTGAGCACACAAAAACTCAATCTCAATAGCTGTGCCAGTGACTTCGATTCCAGTTAATAATCTGACACATTAGAAATTTGTTTCACTTTTTAAATCGGCAACAATTAACACCGAAAGCAGCTGCTGAAACGTTAAAAACTGTCATAAGAAAGTGCGTGTGTGTGTGTGTCTAAGTGTGAGTGTGTGTGGCAGACAGATGAGACTTATGTGCTCATCCTCAGCTTTTGTTTGAAAAAGTAAAAATGGCAAACAGTGTGTGTGTGTTTGTGTGCGTGTGTGTGTGTGTGTACTCGTAATGTAGCATAAAATGAACCAAATAATTGCCAACTCTTTTTGCTTATGTGTATGGAAAGTAATTTTCTGTGCCAAAGTTTTTCATGTAGCCACTGTTCATTTATTGACACAAAGGCACAGTTTAGATGCGTGCTTGCGTTTTATTTATTTTCAACGCTTTTCGGTTTTGGCCATTGTCAAGTGTATAGACTAGGCTTTCACTCGCATCGGCATCGAAGTGTCAAGTGACACGCTTCGATTTGCCTCAATGAGAACGAACCGCAAACATGAGCTTGCAATTTGCCAAATTGATTTTCTTTCAATTGTTTGACATATAATTCTTAAAGTTTTCTATCGACTTTCTTTGCACCTCAGCATACAGTGTATATAGGATAAAGTATATATGGTATATGTGTATATATGTATATGTGTATATTTATTTGAAATTATTTGTCACTTACCGCCGTTCGTTTCAATTGATCTAAATCCACTTGTTGTCTGCACAAATAATGTGCCTATTATTATTAAAGTTGTTAAAGCGTTGGAAAGTAGTTGCCGTTTTGTTGTTGACAGTGTTGCTGTTGATGTTGTTCTTGTTGCAATAGTTGTTGCTGTTGCTGTTGTTGTCGCTAACGCTGACGCCGGCATAACCCACTTAAACATGTTTGCGGTTTTGGACACACAGTACTCCGACTCCGGCTAGACGATCAGTCTGGCAGCGATGGACGATTTTTTACAGCACTTGGTTTCGGGGTTAAAAGTGGACGCAGTGGACGAGCGAAACTAAGTGTTGCGATCTTGTTGTTGTTGTTGTGGTTGTTGTTGAGTAATTGAAAACGCGAGGCGCGCACGTTTGCACAGATGTGCCGTTACAATAAAACAAAAGACTTGGGCAACGAACGCGTTTCATGCACGACTTTTTACTCTGATAATCGTATCATAGAATTCATATATGTATTTGAATTTGAATCAAGCGTACAAAACAAATAACTGTAACTGTAAAGCTCACACACTAAATGATAATATTATTTAGCATTCGGTTTAGACAGCACTGTTTCTTTTTTCTTTAATTTTATTATTATTTATTATTTATCGGCGATTTTTAGAGTGTTGCGCACACGCTCAAAGTGTGTTGCTTCTTGACCAAGTCAAGCGCCATGCGTCCGGTCAACTGAACGATCCGCGTGTGTCTGATTGTCAGCGTTGCCCGTTTGCCAAGCGCTGGCCAGCAAGATAACGGACCTTTGCCACTTTTGTGTGGCACAACTTTCACTTTAGCGCGCCCGAGAGCAAGCACCAAAAGACAGAGAGCGGGTAAAGAGACAGACAGCCAGAGAGAGGGAGCAAGAGAAAGAGAGAGAGAGAGAGCGAGAGAACGCTTTGTACGTGCGAGTATTTTTGTGAGACACGCGCGCCTGAGACGCTTAAATGGTAAACATTTCTATTTCGGCTTCTACTTGGCTACTGATTCGGTTTATGTTTTTCGGAGCAGCCGCGTTATTCCTGTTTACGTTTTGTGCTTTCTCTCTTTGCCTATATGCGTGTGTCTCTGTTTGCCCATGTGTGTGTGTGTGTCTGCGCTCTTAACGTCCGCACGCGTGCGCGTTTCAATCTTAACTGAAACGGTTTACAGCGCCGACTAGCGGTTAAGAGCAAACGCTGTAACAGCCCCACAAGCTGTTAAGCTGCTGTTAATGTCATAATTGCAATATGCTGAATGTCACCAACAGTAGCAGCGGCGTTAGATCTTGCAGCGTAGCTTTCGCCTACGGCTCGGCTCGTAAGGCGCGTATGCACGATTTACGTGGCGCGATATCGGTCCGATATCGGCGCTTGCATATTAAGCAAGGTTATTGCCCCGCTGCAGATCCGTTTGTGGTCATTAACAAAAGACTCAAGACGCATACTTGGCAATTAGTGCATTCAAAATTGCTAACCAGCGCTCAACAATGTCTGTTATCCGTCCAGTTGAGTGCGAGTGTGTATGTGTTTTGGCTCCAACCTGTCGTTTGGCATTTCCTTGACCCAAATTTCACTTGACTTAAATTTGTCAACGTCTTTGGAAACGCTGCAGCGCGCTGCATTTGCTGCTTGTTTTGGGGCTGGGCTTAGCAAAAACCATTAGCATAGTCAAGCCAAGCCAAGTCGAGACGAGCCGGACCGAGTCGGGCCGTTGGTCAAGCGTGGACTTGACTCAACGATCTTTGTGTAGAATTTCACTTTCGTTATTGCCGTTGTCTTTTGTGATTGTTTTCTTTTCGCGTTTGGCTGTGTTTTTGGTTTGCTCTTGCGTTCAGCCGCATGCCCATTGAAATGGAAAACGTTGCGGCTTATGGCTTTGTCATTTGGCCATTTGGCCATGCCGGGCACGTGGGTGGCGCACAGTCGTTTATCTCTTTACTGAGAACTGCTCAAGCTGTGTACTTTCACACCTCCCGCTCTCTCTAATAAACTCTCTTTCTCTCTCTCTCCCTCTACGCTAGTGAGCTGATATTACGGCATCCTCATATACATTTGACAGATTATAATTTAAATGCTTATAGCATAAAAAGCGCTCTTAGTCAACGAAATTAAAACAAAGGCAACTATGAAACAAATCGCTTTCACTTAAAAAAGGTGTCAAAATGCATAAAACACCACAAAAAAATATAACGCAAAGTTTGTCTTCCACGAATGAGCAAAATATTAGTCGAACACAAAAAGATTATTTCCTATTCTGCGCCTTTTGAAGCTTTGTAGTAGCCGCTAGATTGGGATTACATAATCCCTACCTGGTGGGTTGGCTGTTGAAAGGCTAATGGAACTAAAGCCATTCGATGAACATTTAATTCCATGAATGAGCTTTAATTTTGATTTAATACAAACCAAATTAATAAATTCGGGTATCTTAGTTTTGTTTAAGCTGAAATGTAAATTTGTTAATGAATGCTTCTTGTTAGTTTTTCAAAGGTTTTTGTTTGTTTACAGTTTAAATAATAGGTTTATCAAATTAGATTACAAAATATAATTTCGTATTTTTTTTTCTAATCTGAATTGATTTTAATTTTAGGTACTGTTAATTAATTTATCCGACAGCTTCTTTAGTTTTAAGGTACTCGCTCAAGCACATACAAATATTTTTTATATAATAGAAATTTCTTTTTTGTTGAATTAATTAAGTATGATGGATTAATTATCCTAGGCTTACATGGTCTATCAATCGATTATTCGGTATTTTTCATGCTTTCTTCTGCTTAACTCCCATTCTTGCTGAGGTCAAACGTCTCATTTGCTTTACAAATAAATTCCAACGATTAAATCTTTATTTTGGCATCTTGAGTTTAGATATCCCTTGAGTTTCTGATGATCCATCATAAAGATTAAATTTCGTTTTTACTTTTTTTTAAACTTTTTTGATCACCGCTGCGTACATATTTTGCACAGGAAGCAGCGGGGAACTAGTATGTGATGCGATCGATAATAACATCAGCATATTTCTAATTAGCGACGTTTGAGAGACAAGTGTGTGAAATTGATTTTCGATAGAGGCTGCGAGGAGGCATTACAAAAAATTGAAATTGTGGGCGTTCAGACATCCCACAAAAAAGTGAAGTTTTGTTGAATGCCGCCGAAAGTTGAATTTTTTTTTTGCTTTTGCAAATTTTCGGTTGTCAGGTGTAAAACATGAAAAGACATAAGATATAGGGGTTGCCCAGGGGCAAATTGTAGCCGTTGTTAACAGGCAGAAAGCAACGCCTTCCGAAAAGACCATATGTCGATTAGCTTTGTAGTTTTGTTTCCATCTTCACTCGATGAAAACGAAAGCTCAACAAGTCGAAATGTTCGCCAAAGTTCAGACCTAATTAATCACGTTGAGACATGCCGACGCCCTTGTGATTAATCGCCAGCTAAATTGAGCTAACATATTTGCCAATCAATTTTATGATCTGACAGGCAAATCATCAGAGTTTGAGCCCGACTTTCCACTTAAGTCACAAGTAGCTTATAGCACTATAAATAAGCTTACTACAGTAATATTAGTGGCAAGGTGTTTAATACTATTCGACTGTGAGCCAGCAAGCTGTAACTTGCCTAAAATCTGAAGTACAATAAAAAACAACACACAACAAAAAGAAAAAAACTATAATTTCACTTTTAGCAAGTGGCAAGCTTGTTTATTTTAAACACAAACGGAAACTAAATCAACAATAAACTAACACTAAATGTTTTTAAGACCATTCGAAGATCCGAATACTCTCGAGATTGATTACAATTGAAAAGTTCTTAGGCTACATTAATTTTCACACAAGTTTTAAAAAATTGGCAAATTTGGCAAACACATTTTTTCTTTTCTTAAATGTGCTTAGTGTTCTTGGCTTCTATTTTTAATAATGCAGCAAAGTATAAGTTCTGCATAAAATATTAGCAAAATTAATTAATTAATGTAAATTATGTGTAATGCTGGTAATAATAGGTATATAATTTTGATGTTACGCCATTAATACTGCGTTTTATGTCAAATCATCTAAATGAAATTGAATTTATTTAAAAATCATAAAATTGCGCATTTTTCACTTTTCTGCGTGTTGCAAACGTCATGTGAAAGCTATAATAACTTTGGCAAGGGCATAACAATAAAAGAAATTTCAGCAACGGAGCATTAGAAATGAAAGTGAGTAGCAACAAGTACAAATATCACACACACACGCACACACACACACAGTGGCACACACATACACTCACAATGATTGCTAACTAACTAATGTATGACACGTTAACAAAATGCAAACATAACGAGCTTCGAATTGAGTAGCAGCAGTGTCAGATGTTGGCCGTTAGAAAAAGCCGTAAAAAACAAAGAGCCAACAATTTTTGTTAGCACGAGTCAATGGCCCGGAAAGGGATCGCCTTCGACTACGTTACCCCTTCTGCCTTCTGGCTTCTGTTGGCGAGTAAGCGAGTGATTTAATTTGGTTTGCAGCACACTTAAAATTAATTACGCAAATGTTATTCAATAGCAGCGGTAAATGAAATGCGCGAAACTTTTGCCAAGCATTTGGCAATTAGTTGTTACCGTTGTTGTAATGTGCTGTCGTAGATTTAACTAATTGCACAATTATTCCATTTGTATTTGGCATTTTTCATATATACATACATATATGTATTTAATTTTATTTGCGCAACAACTTTCGTCTTCATTGCTTTTGAATGTTGTTTGTATGTTTGCACTTTTTCCAACGAATTGCGCCTATTTTTGCACCTTTCACAGAATTTGTTTCTACATACACTTCCGTCTCGGACGAGCGTTATTTCTTTCGCTCTTACAATGTAATCATCTCTTTTTTATATTTGATTGCGCGGTCATTTAATTGGCGAAAATTAAAAAGGGAAAATATTTTCACAGACTCGCACAGTCGCTTTGTGTAGGCGTCTCAACTAAGGCTATTAATTAGAAAGCGAAACCTTATTTTAATTTAACAAAAAATAAAAACACTGAAAAACTGCACAAATACTCGTTAGTCTCAAAAGAAAATGCATAAATACTTATATAGTTTTTTTTATTATATCCATTTTTAAGTGATAAGTGGTGGGAAAACGCCCGCCATCTCATTTTGTCGGTTCCCACTTTTTATCTCCATAGACTTCTCTCATAACACGGAGACTGCTCTCCTCTAGCTTGAATTGATTATTGATTGATTATTTAATTATTTATTTACTTACTAGTTGTATTAAATTTATGTAAGCTGAAATTATATTTGCTTTTCATTAATATTTATTTGGGAGAGCTTTCTGTGTCCACTGCATAAAATATTTTTTTTTTTTGGTTTTCAAACAAACAAAATTTCAAATTTGAAACGAACCGCTGGAAAAAATAATTTTGCTTTGGAGCCGTAGATTGATTTGAAGATTACATACTTATTGTTGGCTTTCTAAATCGACTGTCATTTGGTAATGTTTCAACACTTCACCATCTTAACTAAATTACAATTATGACGCCCATATTGTAACAATATGGAAACATTAGATACACCTGTAGACAAGCTCATCGAAGCGAATTCATTTGAGCTGCCGGCGCTGAAAAAATGCTGGTTGCACTCGCAGCGTGTGTGTATCAGTGTGTGCGTATGTGTGTGTGAGTGTGGACGTAAGTACTTACGTATGTCGAAGATCTATCTATCAACATTTAAGGGCCAGTCAAACCAATAATTACCGGATGAGGCGTAATTTCCTATGGGCTACATTTTCCAAAATGATGCGATCAAATTAATGATCAGTTGCCCCGAAAGCGTTAAAGAAGTTTTCAAGTTTGGTTTGCTCTTTGGATTTTGTATGCGATTGCATTTGATGATATTGACAGGCCCCATTGACTGTGCACAGAAGGAACAGCAGCAATTGAGACGGTGGCAACTCAGCATGCAGCATGCAGCATGCGGCACTGTTTACCTTTCCTAGTAGCTTTCAATTGTTTTTCTGTTATTTTTTATTTTTTTTTATATATTAAGGCCTGGAGAAAGAAAATTCAGTTGCTTTTTGGACACTTGCAGAGTGGGGAACTTTCGTTTTTTGTTTGCTTCTCGAGTGGATGGCGCGCTGCTTCCTATAAATCTTTGGGGGCCGCAATAAAAAACAAAAAAAAATAAATAAATTACAAGAGCAAAGCATTTCCATTGTACAGAGACTGCTTGTCCAGAAGGTTGGGAAAGTTCAAAACGTCGCTTGAAGTCATTGTGCATGCGGGACAAAACGTACATAACTGGAACTTGGTCATCTTTCAAAAAAAAAATCGTCTGCGGCTTCAACTCCGACTCCGTCTGCGTCTCCGGCTCTTGGCAACTGACATTCGCCCACTCTGATGGGGATTGTGACCGCCGCGAAGTGCTCAGCATTTAATGATTCTTTCTTTTGTACTAAGTGATGCTTCAAGATGCTTAATTGTGCAACCTTTCTATGGAAATTAAATGTAAGATTTGCCCGCAAGAGCCGACTTCACATTCAGTTACTTCATCGCTTTCGTTTTTCATTGTGTGCGCGCCGTTTTCTGTGGGAATCTTTACGCTCATGTTACGCTCTCGATTTCTGTAATATGGAATATGACTAAAAGTCTACCCCATTTGCCCAAAGTACCAAAGTACTTGTGATTTATTTAAATTAGATACTGACAAATGCAAATATAAAATTAATTTATTTTACATTAGTTAATTACATTTACGCTGAGTAACAAAGAGGCAGAACTATTAGACCAGGTAAGTATTAGTGAGTGAGATAGTTTATTGCAAAGTGCAAATAATATAAAAAAGAGAAGAATATTTGTTTGATATTTACGATAGATAGATTGACAGAGAGAGCGGGATACAGAGTCAGAAACATGGACAGAGAGAGAAGGATAGAGAGCTAGAGAGAGATAGTGAAAGTATCTTTTTGATGAGAATGAGACACTAAGGCTAAGGTCTGCGAAAGAGAGAGAAAGCCAAAAGAAAAATGAAATAACCAATGTGTGGTAAATGGTGTTACTTAAACTCATGAGAATCGCATAAATAATAAAAATGGCAGTTTTGTAGCTCAATACATTTGGAATAATAAATTACCACAATAGGCAAGGCGAGTGCAAAAATGGCTATTAATAAACTAATAATTATACAAGCGAATGGCGCCCTAAATTTCACCAGTTTATATTTTACATAAATTGCCGACCTATCACAATCCATAAAGAGTGTTAACAGTATTATAGATGGCCAACGAATACATAAAAACCTACATATATAGTAGATCAGTTACTATCAATAAATACGAACAAAGACAAAAAACCATAAAAATTCACATATAGGAGTCTGTTTTGAGTATAATTTAAAAGAGAATGCGCCGCACCTGCGAATTTTCACTTTCGCCATAAATTGTTATGAAGCTAGTTAGTTGGTCAGTTAGCTAATCAATGATCAGGACCATTGGCTGCTAATTTCTGGGCACGTTATAATTTATGGTCAAATCGCATAATCTGAGCACGCCCAACCAATAACTAAACAATGCTTATTAGTTGTACGCAGGCATCCAAATCATCTGCCCACTGCCAAGTTGCATGTGAAAGTTGATGCAACACTTGGCTATAAACTTATGCAGCTGGTCAAGGAGCAACGACAGCACTTGGACCTAATCGTGATTGCAGCCGTTGATAATCGGAGCACATGAGTGAAGCTTCGTGAGACGTGATGCCTCCACAAATTATGATATGTTTTGGCTGCACCGCCAAGATCTCCCGTATCTACACTTGGCGGTGTTTCAAGTGGCCGAAATTGTGGCTCCCACACGCCATTTACAAAACCCAGCTAGCGGCCCTGTCCGACCGAAAGTCCCCTTGTCTGCAGGTCTCTTTGTCTCTCATATGCAAATGACCGCCTTCGTCCGAAAGCGAAAGTTCCATGACCAACGAACTCATGGCAATGACGTCGACAACTGTAATTACTGGGCGTTTATCATCGTGCTGACCAAAAGCATTTTGTCTTAGGGCCCTTAAATGTCAAAAATACTTTCTTATGCAGTTAATTTCGAGATATAAATCTTTTTTTTTTAAGATTTATTAAAGTAAACAGAATTAAACTTCAATCTATGACAAATGGAAAGAAACTTTTTTAAACTAATTAAAGGTTGGTATCTAGTAAATAACGCAAATTCTGAAATTATATTCAGCACGTACCTCAACATTGATTTTACTATAAATCTGCAACATTTTCTCTATTAGTTCAAAGCAGACCATTGATTTTAATCATATCTTTTTTTTTCCAACAACAAAATTGTTTTGAAATAAAAAATACGTACAAAGTCAAGCCGATTAAAGTTTGCATCTTTATTGCTGCTGCCTGACTTTTCGTATTGGTCGATTGCTGCATGCCTTGCATATGTAATCATAATTTTCGTTTTCTCACTTAACATATCCAAAATACATTTGGAAATTTGTCACTTAACTTGCAAAGAAAGTTTTGTACTACAAAATATTGAGAAATATTTTCAATGTTTTGTTTTTGGTTTGTTGAGTTATTTTTTTGTTTTATTTTGCTCTCGTTCGTTTGTTTATCATATGCAGCGCCTGCCAAAAAATGCTAAGCAGTTGCCAAGCTCTGCGCATGCATTTTGAATATAAATTGTCCACAAATGAATAATGTGAGAAGTGCGATGGCCTGCTACTCGGATGTGTCTATGCATCCGAGCGGTTGGTTTTAAGGCTTGTCCGACTCAATTCGAATTGCTATTAATTTAAATTGTCTTAAATTGCAGAAATTCTCATAATCCCCTTCCCTACAAGGAATTCAACACTCAATTTAGTTAATACTTGAGAGTAATAACTACAGAAACTGGTAACTACTCTGGGAGTTGATAAATATTCAATGAGCATGTGAGATACTCATAAAATGAGCAATAGATGGCGCTAGTTCTGCGCTACTACCTAAAAGTATGCAATATTTTTAAATGATTAAACTAGTTTTAAAAATTAAAAAGATGACTTGGCAAATATATAAATATTGGCTCAATTTCTCAATAAAAGTAGTAAACTGTAAAGTTGTTTTAAACATTTTAATTGAATTAATTTGTTGTGCTTTAAATAAATAATTACAATAAGGGTATTAAATTAAATTACAATAGCTTCTTCTATGTATTCGTATAATAACTTCGTGGAAAAGAAGCGCCTAATCAAATGACCTACATCGAGTAGAGCAATTTGCCGAATGTCTATTAAATAAAGCTTAAGTCTAAATAAATGTTATGCAATAATTTAGAAAATTATATACAGAGCAAATGTGGAGGAATAAATTAAGAATCAAATCAATTAATAGGTTACATCATCATTATATCATTATCATCATTAGGATGTTTCTTTTTGTTTGTGTGTTTTGTTAATTATGATTTAAGCTAAGCATTTCTTTAAAATTAACATTATGACATTGTGATTGTTGTTGTTTTTCGTTGTGTTGTTGTGTTATTTGTGCTGTGTGCTTGTGGTGAAATAGGGGGATGAGGAGTTACTGAAATCGTTGCTTGGGTTATGCTCAAAACTCCATAAAGTGAGTGGAGCGAGTGGCAATAACCGAAGCACGAGTTCAAGTTTGAATTCGGTTTCGATGTCGATTTCAGTTTCGATATCGATAACGATTCGGGTGCTGGGCATTCACTAAGGATTAGGCATAATACACAGGCGAAGACTACGATGCGACTAAAACTGCAGAATCTGATTGATCCAGTCTCGGAACTCGGAGATGCGCGTATAAACGCCCGGCTGATTTGCCTCCGCACAGCCAATGCCCCACGAGATGACGCCGCCCAGCTGGAAACGCTTATCCGACTCACGTTGCAGCACCATGGGGCCACCAGAATCACCTGTAAATGTGTATTTTGCATGCAATTAGCGAATCATTAAACTCAAATGGTCAAGTCAAAGACGCACCTTCACAGGAATCGTAGCCGCCCTTCTTCCAGCCGGCACAGATGAATATGTGCGGTATGTGCTCAATGTAGCCCGCGGAGCGATACATCGACTCGCAAATGGTGTTGTTGATGACAGGCACAGCGACCTCCTGCAACACGCTGGGCAGCGGACCATCCTCATACAGGCGACCCCAGCCAGTAACAAACGCCGTCTGACCAATAAAGTTCTCGTCATTTTCAGGCACACAAACGGGTATAATATTTGGCTGGAAGACCACAGGCTCATAGAATCTAAAAGAAGATATAATTTTGAGTTGTATTGGTTGTTGCGAGTAACTAGTTTGGTTTACAATTTTAAATTGCGCCTGATGCTTGCAAAAATCTGTGAGAAGAGTAGTTGACTGATGTTATGTCTTATGACTTGACGCTACTTTTCGCATATAGATAGATATAGCCACATTTTGTTGCCCACTTTTTACTCATAGTACTTGATTAATGTATTTCCCACTTAATTTACAAAGTTTATGTACTAATAAAGACTATTATTTGACGAAGTAGCTATAAAAAATAAATGTGTTCTAATTTTTCAGTCTGTGTAGTGCTTAAACTCACCTGAGCAGGGCTAAATCGTATTCAAAGGTGCGTGGATCGAACTGTGGATGCGAGGCAACAATTTGGACGCGTCGCTCCTGGAAGCCATACGGTTCCTCCTCCTCGGCTAGATCATATTCGCCCAGACGCAACAGCAGATCGGAGGGCGGAACACTGAAAAGCGCAAGTTGTTGTCAGTTAGAGATGGGTCTTAATGCGCCCTTTATTGCTGCCACTTACTTGTCAACACAATGCGCTGCGGTGATTGCCCAGTTCTCGTTGAGCAGCGCTGCTCCGCACTTGTGCAGATAGGTGGAGGTGCGCCATTGACGAAGCGATATCTGCCAGGGCCAGCGTCCAAAGGCTGCGTTTGCGCCGCCAACGATGCGCGGCTCGGGGAACATGCGACGTCCGCAGACTGCAACAGAGATGAAGAGCAAAGGGAGGCAGGCAATTTAATAGGCGAGCAAGTCACAATTAAAGTAATGGCCACAACAGCCTTTTAAACATTTTAATCACTACCACAGGCACTCAGTCATCCTACAGTCATCTCTGACAATGTAATGTGCTTTGGCCATGTCTTGCGTTTTCGGAGTTTATCTTGGCCAGGCCTTGACTTTGGCCTGCAGTCAACGGCCTACTTTATGACGACGAAAACAACGACGACTCGTTTCGTGCATCAAGATATTTGCAGTTGGCTGGCAAATCGGTCAACCGGGCCTCGCCAGGCAACAAACTCCTGACTCATTTTGCCAGCGGGACACCAGGAGGCAGGGGAGTGGGGCACTAAGCAAGCACGGGTAACCGCAGACAACGTGACCCAGGCGGCACAATGACCGCAACGCCAGTCATTATTGTAAATTATTGCTGTAAAAATTGCCTTGGACATAAGAGTTGCTGTTGCTGATGTTCTTTTTTTTCATGCGGCAGTAAAAGCCGTGCTTAGCTTTCTAGACAGCATGTTGTTTTTTTTATTGTTATTTTTATTTTTTGCAGCTGCTCCTGTGCAGCGTCCCTGTGACTACTCGTACTGAGCGCCAATCTCGCTGTGTGCAGTCAGACACAAAGCTCTCTCAAAGCTCAAGGCCAATGTTCAGCCTTCAAATTGAATTTAATGGCTACGCATCTTTTTCTTATGGCCAAAGTCTGGTATATTAATAGATTTCTTCTGCGCTCTGCAGTAAACTAGTTTTTTTTCTTCCCTTTTTTACACCTTATACTCTTGTAGCGGATATTGAAACTATTAAATGGGGCAGGGTACCTTAGCTACCGCTTTATAGTTGATTACAACAAGTGTAGCTTATACAATGTTTCGATTGAAACTTCAATGGGATAATCCAAATAGAGAATATAAGTATCAGTTCAGTATTCGGCCAAAAACTACTCTCAGAACAGGCCTCCTCCTAACACCTTGAGATCTGAGCAATTGAAAAACAAGAGTATTTAGACTTCGGCATGCCGTAGCCAGATACTGTGCTTTTTTTGTTATTTTCTTTTCTTACTGTTTCGCCTGCATCAATGGAGCAAAGAAGCGCATCGCTGAACTCACCTTCCCTGTAATCGACGCCCTCCAAGCCAGTGGCAGGCGCTACAGTTGTATTCCCAGTCGCATCGATCGTCGTATTTTGCTCCTCGCTGTAGTCCGTTGTGGTGCTGTCGATGCTGCTGCCGCCGCTCGACTCGCTGCTTGATTCTGTTTCAGATGAAGACGAGGATACTAATTCAATGCGCTCCGTTGTTGTTGTTGTGGTTGTTGTTGTTGTAGTTGTTTTTGTTGATGGTGCATCTGTAGTTTTGCTGGTTACAGTTGTACGTGTTGTTGTTGGCGGTGTTGCTGTTGTTGTTCTTGTTGTGCTGCTGGCTGCTGCTGTTGTTATTGGTGTGGTAGCTGTTGGCCTGCTAGTGGTTCTATGCGGCTTTGTGTTGCTAGCGGTGGTTGCCATTGTTTCTGCATGCATTTGACTCTGCCCTGGCATTGAATCGCTGCTGGTGCTGACACTGGTGGCCACAGAGATAACCACCTTGTCTGTGGCGCTGGGCGTTGCTGCAATTAGAGTTCGATTCATGTTTAACTCGAGCTGCGTGTTGTAGTGGCTGTTATTCTACAACTTACCTGTCGTCTTGTTGTACAACTCCGGCAACAGAGTGGGCAATGGCACCCAATCCGCCGACTGCCCCGACTGCCAGTCGCTGGAAATGGTCGCATTTGTGATCGGCTCCTCTTCAACATCAGTCCAGGTGATTAGACCTGGTTTCTTGGTCGTCGATGCTGCTGTTGCTGTTGTTGAGGGTGTTGCTGTTGGTTTTGTTTGCAATTTGGGCGCTTCGGTGGTTAGCAGCGTCGCAGCGATTGTTGTGGTGCTTACAGCAGGCGCAGCCGTTGTTGTTGTTGTTGTTTTTGTTGGATGTCGGCGTGTGGGCTTGGGCGTGCTGGTGTTGCTTGTAGTTGTCGTGCCCATGCTGCTGCTGCTGCTAGCCTGCTTTTTGGGCGCTGCTGTTGTTGCTGTTGCCGAGCTGCTGCTGCTGCTACTGCTACTGCTGGTACTTGTTGCTGGTCTGCGCGTAACTTTTGTGCTTGCTGCTGCACTTGTTGTTGCCGCTGTTGCTGTGGATATTGTGCTGCTGTTGGCATCCGCCAGCAATGCTGGCACCTTGACAATCTCACCCGTTGGCTGTGGCTTTGGCCGGGGCGCTAGAGTTGTTCGCTCTGGCAATTTGCTTGTTGCTGTTGTTTTATGGCTGTGTGATGTTGTCGTTGTTGAGCTGGAGTTGCTGCTGTGGGCTGGCTTGCGAGCGGGCAATGTTGTTGCTGTGATGTTGCTGCTGCTCTCGATGGGCCTGCGTGACGCTGTTGTTGTTGTGGTAGTGACTACTACTGGTTTCTTGGGTGGTGTTGGCCGTCTGCTCGGCTGCTGCTTCTGTGGTTTTGCCGTTGTGGTGCGCAGCGGTGGTGTTGGTCGTGCTGTTGTCGCCGTTGTTGGTGTTCTTTTTGTTGGGATGCTTGCTGGCGTTGCGGCGGTGGTTGTTGTTGTTGTTCTGCTTGTTGTCTTCACAGCTGCAGTGCTGGTGCTGCTGGTTGTTGTGGGTCTGGTGTGCCTTCTGGTGGTTGTTTCGGGCAAGTGGTGCGTGGGTTCGGTGACTGTTGGAGTGGTTGTCTCCACAATTTGGAAAGTGACAAACCTGCTGGGCATTGTGGTGGTTTCAGTACGGTGCTCAACTGCTGATGCAGTGGTTAGCACTGGTCGGGTAGTGGTGGTGCGACGACGCGTTGGTTTCGTAGTAACTGTCAGCGTCGGTGCAGTGTTGGGCTTTAGTGTGGTGCGCACCACAAAATGTGAGTTCTTGTGTGTGGTGTGCACAATGGTGGGACGGCGTGTTGAGCCAGTAGTGTGGCTCAATGCAGCGGTGGTGGTGGTGCTGCTGCTGCTGCTGGTGGTGCGCACGGGCTTAACGCTGCTTAAATAGCTTTGTGTCACATTTTTGAGCAGTTCGCTGGCGGTGTTTTGCTGCTGCTGATAATTGTGACTGTGGGTGGTGCTGCTGGCCTCAGTGGTGAGCTTAAAAAGCGCGCTTGTAGGCAAAGTGGTTGATTCGTGGGGAAAGTGCGAGATGGTGTTCTGATCGATGCTGTTGTCGTTAATCTCCGGCGCAAACAGCGAGGCCTCCTCCTGCAGAATAAAGAATTGAGGGCGCGGTTAAAGTTAAGCGAATGCTGAGTGATTGCAGCTGCAAACTTACCTTCAGAGCACAGCACGAGCCGAAGTAGAATCGATCGATGCATGTGCCCAAGTGCGTGCCATTCTGCTTGATGCAATCGATGGCAAACATGCAGGTCCCAGAGCGTCCTGACTTGCGCACTATGCAGGGCAGGTGGCGTATATTGCGCCCGGATTGAACTGTAAATAAATTAGGCGGTTGGAATCAATTTCATCGTAGCAGATCAAAAGCATAAACAAGAAAAAAATTTGCTTTTCCTAAAATGCAGTTGAAATACTGTGTGCTTTTGATTTTACTTGATTTACTTCGAAGAGTTCATCTCGTTGCTATCCATTTGCTTACTAAAACATATTAGCGCCTTTTGATAGTATCTGGATATTTGTCATGGCTTAAATCGGTATTAATTATTCATAAAATAGCCATGAATCCATTGTCAGAGAAACTAATAAATTCTTTAAAAGAATATTTTATTTTTATAGTTGTGTGCTTTTTCTTTTAATAAAACCTGTATAAATTTTATATGATGTTAAATGTAATTAAATAACTTTTCTAAAAAGTATAAACTTGTTTGTGTAGTCATTCCCTAGTCATAAATTAAAGCCTCTAAAAGTACGACTATTTGAAAAATAGTTGTATATTTAGAAATTCCATGCTTTAGTTGCTATGAGCAATCAAATATTTTTATGACTTAGTGTAATAAAATGCTCTTTGCTCCGTATTTTTATTGCTACTCTGATGCTCCACACCATTTCCGTTTGCTGTGGCGATTACCGCCGTCAATTTGTACGCCAATTTGAGGCAGACGTTTACCGTTAGGCAAACAGTTAACCCAAGTGAAAATGAAGTGGCAACAACAATAGCAACAACAACAGCGGCAATAACAACAAGAAGCTGAAGTAGTAGCCGCACAACGGGCCATGAAAGACACGCCACAAAGTTTGCTTAAGGGCGTCAGCTTGAGACGACCCGATGAGGCAATACAGTCACAATGGCAACAACAACAACAACAACAACAACAACAAAGCAACAGTAGCAATATTATTATTCTTTTTATTTATATTTATTTATGAATTGCCTGCTTAAGAATCTACAGCAAGTCTTGTAATGGAGCCGACTCACAACGACTTGTTCAGTCTTTGAACTTATGTAATTGCAGACAACACTCGAGCGGCAGAGAGCGAAAGAGAGAGGAGCTTTAAAGCGAAAGACTTAAGCAACAAACTGGCGACAACAAGCGGCGCCTTTCTTTAGCAGCGCCACTGTGGAACCTTTTGTTTGCACTTCTCGCGTGGTCATAAATAAATGGCACAGCTCGAGACTTCAGCATTCTCGTTAAGCGCTAAGTTACTCTGCGCATAAATTTCGCGTGAGATTTACTCGTATTTCAATGCTAAATCAGCAGCCCCATTGCTGCAACTCTATGCTTGTGTGTGTGAGTGTGTGTGTTTTGCGTTTATTGAACTTTAACTGTAATCTTGGGTATATACATGAGTTTATTGGTTATGCAATTAACACGAAATGCTGATATATTGAATATGCGATGGTAGCGCAAAACAAATGACTTAAGACACGAACGGGCCACGAACCAAACAAAAAATACGGCAGAGCAACCGAAAACTGAATGCCGGCCTTAAATACAGACAGAGACCGACACACACACATACACATTCAGGTGTGATTATAATTTTGTAGTCGAAACTTTGTCACGTTTCATAGGCGGTGCGAGCAGAGCAGTCAGCGTCGCCGTTGACTTTAGCTCTTTCTTTGCAACCGCTTCTTCGTCAGGTTCTCTGTGTTTGCATTTCGTTTTGTGGCTTTTTGGGTCAGCAGCTTAGCATATGTTTCGCTAGCCACTCGCCGAGCACACTGCCAGCCTACCAAGCAGCTAAACAGCTAAGCGTCGAATCGTGGCCAAGTCAGGCAACGGGCCAGGTAAGCTTCAAGCGCGGCCCAGTCCCGCATTGCAATGTCGGAAATTCGTTTTTGGCATGCGAATGCGGCCACACTTTGCCCCCATTTTGTGGGCGACTATTGGTAAATTGGGTCACTCGCCGACCTCTGCGTAGGTGTGGCATTAGATTGACCACCACAGCTGCCGCTGTGAGAATGAGTTCATTTCTTTTGCGGGCATTGTTTTTATTTATTTCCCTTTCACTTGGCGTCAATTTACTTTCCGCTTTCTGCTTCGCATCTCTACGTACAGATACAATCGTATAATTTTTTATTTATTATTTTTGTTGTTGTTGTTGTTCGGCATTGGTCCAGTCAAGCCATAAAAATGAAATGCTTGCCACCTTAACAGAGTCGTTCGCTGGCTGTTGTTGTTTTTGTTGATGTCGTTGCCTGGCACACGCTTTCTTGCTGCTGCGCTGGTGGCTCATTTTATGGCAACATTCTTTGATGGTTGACCTCAATTGCTTTTGCTCGCTGACGTTTGGCCGCTTGCCGGCATTGCCCGTTTTTGGCCGAGTATGTGTTTGCTTTTAGCCAAGAAAGTTGTCTAGTGTCAGTTTCAAAACTCTCGCAAGCTGATGCTGTGACTGTTGTAAGCACTTCAAGTGTTGAGCTTTGCTGTCGACAAATTGGCAGCTGTTTGTTGCTACTCGCAGTCATGTCTTATGGCATCGGTCCAGCGAGGAAGTGCTAATAGCGTCAAAATTTAATTCTTAATGGCTGTGACCCAATTTAACAATGCTCAAACTCGCAACGCCTGTCCCAGCGCATCATTAACTTTGATTACTTTCATTTGAGACGCTACATGAGCAAGCATCAGCAAGCATCAGCAGCAGCATCCACAACTTTGATGATTTTCTCAAAACAAGTTTTTGTCTTCAGTCTTCTGTTTTATTTTGGCAATCAAATTTGATTGCTTCTTTCTTGTCTGTCTGCTACCTATTCTAGTTCTTTGAGTGCTGCAGAAATGACCAAATGACCATTAACAGCTTTTCGCTTAAGATTTTAGTTCTACTTTTCTGGTGTATCATTTTTATGGCAACTGTAAATTGGTTGCTGTTTTCGATACGTCGAATTTAACAGATATGAAATGTTGTTCTCAATATTCTTTTGGGATGTATTTCATTTGATTGTAATGCGTAGTGGCTTAAAAGCCTATTTGCAGAAATAAATATTTAAAATCTCTTAAGTGACTTGAAACTTTAACTTGGCTTCAACTTTATAAAATTAATTAATTTTATTCTCTTTCAAAACAAGCTGACAATGATGTGTAAAATTGTAATTTGCTAAAAGATAAAGTCTGATTTACACTTGTTATATCTGATAATGTTTATTAACTATACTAAAATCTTCGGTCTTCTTGCCTTCTTGTAGTCTTTCTACAGATTACATTCGCTTTTATTTAATTTCGTTGTTATCATGAAGCAAGCTCAAAAAAACAGAGTAAAGTAAAATGAGTTTTAATAGCCTACGTGAGAGAAAGTGCTGTAGTTCTGGGGAAAACCCGTCAAAAGCCTTACAATACGAAGCTGCTGCTGTGATGTCTTTATAAGTCTTTCTTTCTGACTGGATTACCGAGAAATGCGCGCCAAAGCTGTCAAGTGGCCAGTTGATCACTTGGGTGCCATAATCTGGTTACTTACACTGTGCTAAGCTGGGATTATCCACGAAGACGGGACTGGCGTCCAACGCTGGCAACAGCAACACCAGCAGAAGACTCCCCAGTGCCAGGATGAAGATGCTGCGCATATTCATGCTACTTCCGGCGTTGATCATTGCGGGCGTTGATGCTCTGTTATCTGCTCTACTTTTGCTCGTCATATCTGAAGCTGAGTATCTGTAACTCTGCTGTTGCAACGCGCCCATCTGCAAATGGAAAATATACATTTTTTATGAGTCATTTCGGCAAATGTGAAACGTTTTACGAGCCTTATCCGTATTCAAATTAAAACTAAACATGAAATTTCTACCACAAACCATGGGCACGGCAAAAATAACAACAAGAGTGACAACAACAACAACAACAGCAGCAACAACAACCACAGCAACGACAGCAAGTGCGTAGAAGCATTGGGTGACTCAACGTTAAGTAGTAGGTGAAAGTCGTTCGTTTCGTGTGACTTGCATATGCAAAAAAAATAAATAAATAAATAAAATAATAACAAAAGTTCAGAAAGAGAGAACGACTTTCTATAACACACAGAGAACGGCAGATACGCTTCAGAAGTTACCTAACAATTGAGACAAGATTCTGGGATAAAAATAAGATAGCTGGGAACAACATATTCTAACTCTATAATTTAGTAAAAGGGTCGATTCAGATGAAATCTATGATAAGGTGTGAAGATTATGTTTTGAAACTAAGCAACTCCTAAGTTAACTAACAACTAGAAGACAAAGAATTTAACTGAAAAATTCTAATTTATATATGTATGCCATCAGCAATTGGTATCTATTATATATAGATGGTTATATAAGCACATGCTTTGTGAAGAGTGTATGCACAAAAGCGAAGCAAGAAGAAATGTTTGAATTCGCACATAGTTGAAGGGAGAACTGGGCGTATGTGTAATTTGGCCACCTGCCTGCGGCAATGTTGTTTCTGCTGTCGTTGTTATCGAGTGTTTACTCATGCCCAAAGCCCAAATGAAAAGCAAAAGTGTGTGTGTGTGTGTGTGTATGTGCGAAGAAAGCGCATAACAACAATAACAACAACAAAAGCAGCAAGAGCCATAATGTGCTAATGGCCCAGCCGTATCCCATCAGAGCTGGAACTACGGGTTGTATAAGCGTTTATATAACTGTTCAAAGTGCAAACGAGTGGAGTCAAGTTTAGTTGCATTTGCAACTGGTTCTCAGCGCAGACAGAGTTCAAGAGACGACTAATTGATGAGTCGTGTGGTGATCTGTGTGAGCAGAGAAGAAAGTTTCAGCCATGACAAATGTACAGATATGATGACATAAACTGTAACACAATCAAAGAAAGCGCAACAAAAGAAATGGGCAGCGATGAGTCGACTGAATCTAACTGGAACTCGAACTGGAATTGGAAGTGAAGCCCAACCTGCTGCTGATGATGACTTCCATTTGGCTCACACGCCTGATGTCGCTCTGGCGACAACACAACGTTTTCATTGATCCGCCAGCATCCGCATTAGAAGTTAGCTGTATTCTCCCTCTATCTCTCTCCATATATGTATATCCCACTCTCCCTCTCCCTGTCTGTCCTACTCTCTCGATCTGCTCACACGCTCGTCACGATCTGCAGCGTTGAGCAATTTGCTGTCGCGCTGCGTTTGTTTGGAGCGTTTTCTTTGGCCAAAGCCCAACCATAACAACTACTGTGGCTGCTGCTCATGTTCTGAGGAGCTGCGTTGCGTAATACGGTCATTGACACTGGGCTAGAACCGTTGCCCGAAGCTTAAGAGTCATTTTAACCGCATAAGGTTTGCAAAAAACGTGGTAATAAATGCCATTAACTAAACTAAAAGTCTAGCAATGTGTCATTAAAATAATTCTAATTAATTTCAAGTGCGCTGTTAAGTTTCCTGGATACTGATTCTTCTGGCTATGTTAATTTGTTGCCTGTAGCCTGAACTATAAAAGTGAAGTGAAAAGTACAACAAAAGGAATATATATTGAAGTTCTAATTATAAAAGAACTTAGCAAGCTGTAGATTTGACTTCATACTATTTATATCCTGAGATATGATCATCTATAATAAGTCCATTAAATTTATCGCTTACCAAAATCAAATTTTTACAGATTTTCCATAATTCTCTCTACTCTCGCCCTTAAATTATGAAAACTCTTATAGGGTATCTATTAGCCTCGCACTCTCTCTTCTAGATCATATTGGCCTGTTATTTTTTTTTTTTGCATCTAATTCTCTAATGGACGCTGTCTCAGGTGCTATTAAATGTAATTTATGAGGCGGGAGTAAAAAAAAAAAACAGAACGGAAGCTGTAACAGATATCCGCATCAACGCAGCGCTGATTGCGTTTAATTAGGTGTCAGAATCGGCAACAAATTGCAGCTTAACATTCGCTCAAAGGCACAGTATTAAATTGGTGAGATTTGAGATTGTAGATTTCAGTTATCATAGCACTAATGTCTCTCACACAGCGTTTGACAAGCATTGTGTTTGTTTGAGTGGCGGCTATTCGTGTATTTAGGTCACGTTCTTGACTCTATATAAACATCAGATGCGTGTAATTGTATTCGTTGTATGCGTTCCATTTCGAGAAATGTGCAAATTAACACGAATTTGTGGGGCTACTGTCGATAAACCAGTCGGTGCGGACAGACAGGTAGACACACGTGAGTCGCAGAATTTCAATAAAGTGGGTCACACACAGATGATTTGCATGATTTTTTTTTATTATTATTATCAAGAAGCGGAAGGAGGCGGAGGCAGTGTTGGAGTTGAAGTTGAAGTTGGAGGCGTTGCCAGTTAACAAAAAAGCAATTAAGTAATTTCCACTTGGACAAATAAACATTTTATGTTTATTTCCACTCGACATGTTAAAAGTGAAATTACAAGGGAACTTTTTATAAGTTTTTGTTTGGATTTTTATTAAAGAGTCATTTGTGTGTGCCTTCGTTTATGTGTATGAGTATGTGTATGTGTATGTGTATGGCACTTGCCTTAAATAAAAGCGAAAGCCCCACAAATTGTATTTCTCTACTTCTCTCTCTCTGCTACTGCTAATATGAATATATGTATATATATTTATTTAAAAGAAAAGTGAAATGCATGCAGAAAGCATAATATTGTCATATCTTATTAGCCAAAAATATATATATATATATTAGAGATGCGAAAGAAAAAGAAGAAGAGGCATACGAACAATAGAATTATGCCATTTGATATTTGGTGGCGCACATAATCAAAACCAGAAGTGCGTCCACTTTTGCTTGGCTGCCGCAACTTGGCTTTCATTTCTACTGCTGCTGCTGCTGCTGCTGCTTGTTACCAAAAACGGCTTTGGAGAAATTTTAACGTGTCTTCAGAGCTGTATTTGAGTGAATGTGTGTGTGTCTGCGTTGTCTATTGCTAGCTGCGGGATGCGGGAGTTCATTAGTTCAGTTAGCTCTAGAAAGCCATGCCACACAGGCAAGCAAAATAAAAGACTTAGAGCACGAACTTGCTACGACTAATATTCTCAAAAGATCAATTGCAATTGAAGCCACATGCAAATTGTTATAATTAACATCAAATTAAGCGAAGCAATTGGGGGGCGTGCTCCCAGAAGCAACGGCAGCATCTTCAGCTTTAGCTCCAGTTGCAGAATCAGATTGAGCTTCAGCTTTTGGCTTTAGCTTGAGCCTCTCATCATGTTGGCGAAAAACCAGAATAAGCAGAAATGCAAATAATGCCAAAGGCGCGCCGCGGCTGCAATGGGGGGAGTTCGCTCAGTGGCATCAAGCAGCAGGCAGGAACAACAACATCACGGAGCGGAGGCAGTCAGCAGCAGCATTTTAGACCAAAGTCAAAGCCAAGCGACAACAACAATAAGAGCAGCAACAACAACAAGAACAGCTAGCAGACCAGTTCCGAAAAGAAGTTTTTGCTCTTGTATCTCGCTGGCTGCTGCTGCGGCAATTGAAACACTTGCCTCTTGTAGCTGCCGCTTGTTGTTCTTGTTGCGGTTGGTATTGTTGTTGTCGTTGTTGTTGTTGCTTTTAACAGGAATTTCAATAAAAATTTGCAGCACAAGGCAACTTTTGCTTTGGACTCGTTTGACTTTGGCCGTTGATCAAAATCAAGGCGCTTGAACTTGTTGTTGCGCCTGCTGCTCTTGTTTTGCTGCAAGTTGATGCTGCTGCTGCTGCGGCTGCGGCTGCTGTTGCAGTTAGTTGCAGTTATGCGCAACTATTGTGTGTGTGCCTCTAATTGACTTGTACGTGGTAGAAAGTGCGCCGCAGCTACTTAAGCACACACACACACACAGCAGAAGTAGTGGCTGCAACGATGCGCGCGTATCTGACGGATGCGTATCTTTAAGTTGTTTTTTTTTTTGTATCTTTTGCATTTAGTTGCGTGTTTTTTCGGTTGCTTGACTTGCGTAGAAGGTTTTAAGTTTATTTGTTTTTTTTTGTAATTTATCTTTTTGTTTTTAAGGGGTTTTCTGTAGGAAAACTTCACTGGCAACTATTTTGGGGTCATTTCATTTAATTTGCTGCCACACTGTTATTATGATATTTTTGTTTGTGTTGCTGGAATTATGTTTCTGCTGTTAACTTCTTGCGGCTTTTTTTCGTTTGTTTCTTTCTTATGATGTTTTTTTTATGAGTTTCTTCACATTTAGCCTTTGTTTGACACTCACGCTGCTCTGTATTGTGTGCTGTCGCTTTTTATCTCCTCCTGCCCAAACGAATGAATATATATATAAATATATATATGTATATATAATATATAAATAATATATATTAAAGAAAAAAAAAAATTTGTGCTTAAGGACTGTAATTTGTTTACTTCGTTTCAATGCACACTGCGCGTAAAATCCTAAAGCCAATTTGAGGCCAATAACTCAAGTTCTTTTTCGACGCGCACACACACACACACACACGCACACAGACACACTCGCACACACGCGGACGCACAGACGCAATCGAGACGTAACGAGGCGAGCAAGTCGAAAAGCCGAAGAGGAGCCAAAGACCGCGGTTGAGTTGCGCACGTCTGGAGAGAAGCGCGCATACAAAAGATCCACACGCCAGTTGAAGTCAGCCAAAGCCAAAGACAAAACTCTGACGCAGACGTCGACTTCAGCTTCGACTTCGGCGTCGCAGTCGCAGTCGCTGTTCCTGCTGAGATTTTGCGACTGCGCTGCGAGTAACGCCAAAGAACCACAAAGCAAAATTGGTAGTAGTAGTAACAGCGGACACAACACACAACACACAACACACAAACACACACATACACGCACTTCGAGAGCCACAACATGTGCGCATGCGTAGCCGGGCGACGTCAACGTAGACAGCGGCAGCGACTGCGACGCTAGTTAGAGCTTCGCGCATAACGGTTTCCATTAAGGCCAGTTCACAAAATGGTGAGAACAACAAATGCTAGGCGGCTGTTGTTGTTGTTGTTCCTTATTCAAATGAACAGAAACACACACACACACACACACACAAAGAGACAGCAACTGTGGCACACACTCTCTGAGTTGTTGCTCTCTTGTTGTCACAAGCCACAGCTGATTGGCGGCATTTGTATGCTGGCCGTTGTCGCAGCTTTGGAGCGGGGGAGGTGAGAGGCTGGGAAGAGTAAAGCTGAAGTTTGGGGTTAACAGCGCTTTCACATTAAAATAGCAAGAAGCAGCCACAACACAAAAACAACAACAAACGCAGGCGGGCCAGGCGCATTTGTTAACTTGGGAGTCTCTTCGCTCTTCGCTTTTTCTTTAATACATTTTTATTTTTTGTTGCTGTGTTATGGTGCAAATGAGTTTCTCACAGTCGCCTGTCGCCATTCTTTGTTCACAAACTGACGCTGTATATCGCCTGTATTTGTGTGTGTGAGTGTGTGTTTGTCGCAGTTTGTTAGTGTTATAATTTATGCACGTCTTCAGGTTAAGAAAGTCAAACTTCTTTATCGCCGTTTTTTTTCTTAGTTCTCTTTTCCTTGTGTGCGTTAATACCTGTTTATGCGTTTGGCTGATAAGAACTTGTCTAAAATTTGAGCTGTAATTATTATTTATTTGCCAATTATGCTTGACATTTGGTTCCAGCTAATAAAAAGGCATTACTAGAGTGCTGAAAAGTATTTGCTCGTAGCACTTTATTAAATATGTTCATGCACTTTTAAGCAGCTTAAATTGCTATGTTATTGTTAATGCTTAGCTCACATGCAATCAGTGAATGACAGCAGTACAACAGGCAAACACACATTCAATCAATCGATTAATCAATTAGTCTTAATGGCACATCGCTTAAAGACTATTTTTATAAAGCCGCTTCGCGTATCATTTTCTTTTCATGTTTTTTTTTTATCTTGTCTTTTAAAGTTAAGCAATCAACGCACAACAAACGTTTTGAACTTGAGAGACCTTGACACTGGCGCTGCTCCACAGCAACTGAGGCTAGGCTAAGTTGAAGCCAGGCAACAAGTTGTGGCCAGTTTGAACAGTTCTTTGGACAAGAGGAGCAAACGGAAATACAACAACAAACATGTGGAATTCATTGAGCTGTGGATGCCAAGATCGTAAAGAGAAGAATGACTGAGAAAGAGAGAGTGTGTGAGAGAGAGAACGAACCTGCGTCTATGCGTGATAAGGCAGCTGAGTCAAGCGTTTAATTAGCTTATGTTCTGTTGATTATGTTATTTGATTTGATACTTTTGTTGTTGGTATCAAAACACACTCACATATTGACAATGCAGACCCAGTTTGAGTTGGTGGCAAGACGCAACGGAAGTTGCATCATTAGAAATTCTGTGCATGCCGCGTGTGGTCACCTGTGTGCTTCACTACTCGTCAGTTGCGCTTCTGGGAACATCGGTAAGCAGTGTGATCTTTAATGTTTACCTTCTTTGTGTCAATATTTATCTTTTCTTCTTTTGGATTCTTATCTTTAGCTCATTTTCTTTCCGCCTGTATTTTGTTATGTTTGTCTAAATATTTGTTTTAAATCTGCCGCTCAATCTGGTAAAACGTTTTAAAGGTAATAAAGCAGAGATGTCAACTTGCTGCAAAGTGTGGTGCAGTTGAATTTTTTTGCCTGCCTAAAAGTATGCAATGTTCAATGGCTAGCGAATATTTTGTGTATTATATTTAGAACAACGCTGAAAACTGCTGGTATTTAAAAAATTGATAAGCTTTTAACGTTTAAACAATTACTTTGAGACATAAATGTATTCCTTTAAGAGACCATAACTATTTGATATGATAATTTAGACATCTAGTTTCCTTCTCATATATATACGCTTAAATATCAATAGCATATTGATTATTAGATCTGAAAGTCTGCAAATCTGCACGGAGTTGAACAAGTTAAGGATTTTTACCGGTATTACACAGCATTCACACAAAATAAGACCTTTTCGGACCACTTTCTGTAGCATGTTAACTTGTATGTAAAAAGTCTTCGCTTTTTAAAATAAGTTCAGTTTTGACGAAGTTATGGCACTTTTAAGTTTCGACCTATGCCCAAATGTCTACTTTTAAGCCAATATTTTTACTTGTCTTCCGACCTCAAATTTCGTTTTCAACTTTAAATGTACGATTGACTTATGGTCAAAACTATGATCAAAAAGCCTTCGCTTTTGAAGATACGTTGAGTTTTGACGAAGTTATGGCATTTTGAAGTTTCGACCTATGCCCGTACACCGATATATCGATTTTCAGGCTATAATTTTTACTTGTCTTCCGACCTCAAATTTCGTTTTCAACTTTAAATGTACGATTGACTTATGGTCAAAACTATGATCAAAAAGCCTTCGCTTTTGAAGATACGTTGAGTTTTGACGAAGTTATGGCATTTTGAAGTTTCGACCTATGCCCGTACACCGATATATCGATTTTCAGGCTATAATTTTTACTTGTCTTCCGACCTCAAATTTCGTTTTCAACTTTAAATGTACGATTGACTTATGGTCAAAACTATGATCAAAAAGCCTTCGCTTTTGAAGATACGTTGAGTTTTGACGAAGTTATGGCATTTTGAAGTTTCGACCTATGCCCATACACCGATATATCGATTTTCGGGCTATAATTTTTACTTGTCTTCCGACCTCAAATTTCGTTTTCAACTTTAAATGTACGATTGATTTATGGTCAAAACTATGATCAAAAAGCCTTCGCGTTTGAAGATACGTTGAGTTTTGACGAAGTTATGGCATTTTGAAGTTTCGACCTATGCCCATACACCGATATATCGATTTTCGGGCTATAATTTTTACTTGTCTTCCGACCTCAAATTTCGTTTTCAACTTTAAATGTACGATTGATTTATGGTCAAAACTATGATCAAAAAGCCTTCGCTTTTGAAGATACGTTGAGTTTTGACGAAGTTATGGCATTTTGAAGTTTCGACCTATGCCCATACACCGATATATCGATTTTCGGGCTATAATTTTTACTTGTCTTCCGACCTCAAATATCGTTTTCAACTTTAAATGTACGATTGATTTATGGTCAAAACTATGATCAAAAAGCCTTCGCTTTTGAAGATACGTTGAGTTTTGACGAAGTTATGGCATTTTGAAGTTTCGACCTATGCCCATACACCGATATATCGATTTTCGGGCTATAATTTTTACTTGTCTTCCGACCTCAAATTTCGTTTTCAACTTTAAATGTACGATTGATTTAGGGTCAAAACTATGATCAAAAAGCCTTCGCTTTTGAAGATACGTTGAGTTTTGACGAAGTTATGGCATTTTGAAGTTTCGACCTATGCCCATACACCGATATATCGATTTTCGGGCTATAATTTTTACTTGTCTTCCGACCTCAAATTTCGTTTTCAACTTTAAATGTACGATTGATTTAGGGTCAAAACTATGATCAAAAAGCCTTCGCTTTTGAAGATACGTTGAGTTTTGACGAAGTTATGGCATTTTGAAGTTTCGACCTATGCCCATACACCGATATATCGATTTTCGGGCTATAATTTTTACTTGTCTTCCGACCTCAAATTTCGTTTTCAACTTTAAATGTACGATTGATTTAGGGTCAAAACTATGATCAAAAAGCCTTCGCTTTTGAAGATACGTTGAGTTTTGACGAAGTTATGGCATTTTGAAGTTTCGACCTATGCCCATACACCGATATATCGATTTTCGGGCTATAATTTTTACTTGTCTTCCGACCTCAAATTTCGTTTTCAACTTTAAATGTACGATTGATTTAGGGTCAAAACTATGATCAAAAAGCCTTCGCTTTTGAAGATACGTTGAGTTTTGACGAAGTTATGGCATTTTGAAGTTTCGACCTATGCCCATACACCGATATATCGATTTTCGGGCTATAATTTTTACTTGTCTTCCGACCTCAAATTTCGTTTTCAACTTTAAATGTACGATTGATTTAGGGTCAAAACTATGATCAAAAAGCCTTCGCTTTTGAAGATACGTTGAGTTTTGACGAAGTTATGGCATTTTGAAGTTTCGACCTATGCCCATACACCGATATATCGATTTTCGGGCTATAATTTTTACTTGTCTTCCGACCTCAAATTTCGTTTTCAACTTTAAATGTACGATTGATTTAGGGTCAAAACTATGATCAAAAAGCCCTTGCTTTTGAAGATACGTTGAGTTTTGACGAAGTTATGGCATTTTGAAGTTTCGACCTATGCCCATACACCGATATATCGATTTTCGGGCTATAATTTTTACTTGTCTTCCGACCTCAAATTTCGTTTTCAACTTTAAATGTACGATTGATTTAGGGTCAAAACTATGATCAAAAAGCCTTCGCTTTTGAAGATACGTTGAGTTTTGACGAAGTTATGGCATTTTGAAGTTTCGACCTATGCCCATACACCGATATATCGATTTTCGGGCTATAATTTTTACTTGTCTTCCGACCTCAAATTTCGTTTTCAACTTTAAATGTACGATTGATTTATGGTCAAAACTATGATCAAAAAGCCCTTGCTTTTGAAGATACGTTGAGTTTTGACGAAGTTATGGCATTTTGAAGTTTCGACCTACGCCCATATATCGATACATCGATTTTCGGGCTATAATTTTTACTTGTCTTCCGACCTCAAATTTCGTTTTCAACTTTAAATGTACGATTGATTTATGGTCAAAACTATGATCAAAAAGCCCTCGCTTTTGAAGATCACGTTGAGTTTTGACGAAGTTATGGCATTTTGAAGTTTCGACCTATGCCCATATATCGATATATCGATTTTCGGGCTATAATTTTTACTTGTCTTCCGACCTCAAATTTCGTTTTCAACTTTAAATGTACGATTGATTTAGGGTCAAAACTATGATCAAAAAGCCCTTGCTTTTGAAGATACGTTGAGTTTTGACGAAGTTATGGCATTTTGAAGTTTAGACCTATGCCCATATATCGATATATCGATTTTCGGGCTATAATTTTTACTTGTCTTCCGACCTCAAATTTCGTTTTCAACTTTAAATGTACGATTGATTTAGGGGCAAAACTATAATCAAAAAGCCCTTGCTTTTGAAGATCACGTTGAGTTTTGACCTATGCCCATACACCGATATATCGATTTTCGGGCTATAATTTTTACTTGTCTTCCGACCTCAAATTTCGTTTTCAACTTTAAATGTACGATTGATTTAGGGTCAAAACTATGATCAAAAAGCCTTCGCTTTTGAAGATACGTTGAGTTTTGACGAAGTTATGGCATTTTGAAGTATCGACCTATGCCCATACACCGATATATCGATTTTCGGGCTATAATTTTTACTTGTCTTCCGACCTCAAATTTCGTTTTCAACTTTAAATGTACGATTGATTTAGGGTCAAAACTATGATCAAAAAGCCTTCGCTTTTGAAGATACGTTGAGTTTTGACGAAGTTATGGCATTTTGAAGTATCGACCTATGCCCATACACCGATATATCGATTTTCGGGCTATAATTTTTACTTGTCTTCCGACCTCAAATTTCGTTTTCAACTTTAAATGTACGATTGATTTATGGTCAAAACTATGATCAAAAAGCCTTCGCTTTTGAAGATACGTTGAGTTTTGACGAAGTTATGGCATTTTGAAGTTTCGACCTATGCCCATACACCAATATATCGATTTTCGGGCTATAATTTTTACTTGTCTTCCGACCTCAAATTTCGTTTTCAACTTTAAATGTACGATTGATTTAGGGTCAAAACTATGATCAAAAAGCCTTCGCTTTTGAAGATACGTTGAGTTTTGACGAAGTTATGGCATTTTGAAGTTTCGACCTATGCCCATACACCGATATATCGATTTTCGGGCTATAATTTTTACTTGTCTTCCGACCTCAAATTTCGTTTTCAACTTTAAATGTACGATTGATTTATGGTCAAAACTATGATCAAAAAGCCTTCGCTTTTGAAGATACGTTGAGTTTTGACGAAGTTGTGGCATTTTGAAGTTTCGACCTATGCCCATACACCGATATATCGATTTTCGGGCTATAATTTTTACTTGTCTTCCGACCTCAAATTTCGTTTTCAACTTTAAATGTACGATTGATTTAGGGTCAAAACTATGATCAAAAAGCCTTCGCTTTCGAAGATACGTTGAGTTTTGACGAAGTTATGGCATTTTGAAGTTTCGACCTATGCCCAAATGCCTATTTTTAGGCCAGTATTTTTACTTGTCTTCCGACCTAAAATCGAGCATTAACAAAAACTAAAGCAAAAAATTATTTTGAATTACATTTTTTTATTTATTATAAAATTATAAAATTCTAATTAAAATTAGCAGTAGGGTTAGGTTTTATCTCATTTCTATGCGAAATGAAATGAAGATGCAATAAATAATGATTATTATTAGTGCTTAACAGTAGAAGTGAACAGCATTTAAATCAATGCTTGGAATTGTTCCATAAAAAATACGAGCTTGAATACAAGTAAAATAAATAGAAATTTTTGAACTTAAACTTAACACTAGCAACCCCGAGTCGTAGAGGAATCACATGGCCAGGCAGCGGTTAATGCAGCTGCACCGCCGTTGCACGCACAACTGTGTGCCACTTGAGCGGTGACTGCAGTCTACCATTTGATTAAGGGACAGTCGCGTGTGGCTTCAAATGAGCGATATTCACGCATTTTTGTCATTGGCCATAACCTTGGTGATCCACGGCACAAAGTGCTGTATGTTTGTATAGACGCCAGGCAGATGCTCCCTCCCACAGCCGATGCCCCAGGACACCAGTCCGATTAGCGTCTTTCGGCCATCCATTGTAAGAGTGAGCGGCCCGCCGCTGTCGCCCTGACACGAATCTCGACCGCCTTCCTTATAGCCAGCGCAGAGGAAGACCTGAGAAAAAATAGGAGAAGTGTGTGAAATTTAATTTTAATTTAATTTATTAAAACAAGGTGTCAATCTTGAGATCCAATTAATTTTGAGTTTTAGTTGTATACTATCATATGACATATATATAAATATAGCTGCCATCGAAACTATTAATGTTCCTATTTACAAGTTTTTTTTTGTTGTTTTATCTTCTCTTTAAATTTTTGAAATTGTTTTGAATTTCTGAAGCTTATTTCTGATATGTTTGTTATTAAATGGACTTTAACTCACATCGTGTATGGCCTCACGTCGTCCGGCTGCGCGGAACCAGCGCTGGCAGCGATCGTTCGAGATGACCTCCACATCCACCTCCTGCAGAACAGAAGGCACCGTGCTCTGGCCATGCCGCGTCCTTCCCCAACCCGCCACTGTGGCCATTTTGCCCGTCAATTTGGTGGCTGGCGGCGGCAGACAGACGGGTATGATGTGCTGCTTGTAGACCACATTACGATCGAGGCGTATCAGTGCCACATCGTTCTTGAAGTCGGCGGGATTATAGTTCGGATGCACTTCTTTGCGCTCAATGCCGTATTCCTCGTGATTGAGACGCTCCTCCTGCGCACGCACATCCCACTCGCCCAGACGTATCTTCATATTTGAGTTGGTGGTGCTGCAATATAAAATAATTGAGTGTTTGCTGATGTGCAGTCCAATAGGGTGCTACTTACGTTGCCACACAGTGGGCGGCAGTGACCACCCAGCGGTTGGATATCAACGCACCACCGCAGCTCAGTTTACGCGTAAGAAAGCCACTCTTGATGAGCGCCACCTGCCAGGGATGCGATGCAAAGCCCGTGGAATGCCCACCCACAATTCGATTGGAGCGAGAATAAACCTCGCCGCAGCCTAAGGAAAAGTTGAAAAATTAAAACTATTAGATTGGGAAAATTATATAAAATTATAAATTTGTGCATAAAAGTGAACGCAAAAGCGGAAAGTGCAAAACTACATAAGATAAATAATAAGATGTGAGAGTGTTGTGTGGTGCATACTAAAGTAAACTTGCAGTGGTGCTCGAGAGAGAAATAGAGACTGGCAAACAGTAGAGTGGGTAAGTGATAAGAGAGATAAGAGATTGGTACAGATGAATTTGGTTTTTAGTACCCGGCACAGGACGAAAGCTGCCATCATTGTAGCCACCAGACTCGTACTCATCCAACGCCTCGCCCGCATTCAGATCCAGCACATTACCCACGGCAAAGGGCTGACCTTGCGGCACGTGTGGTGCTGGCGGACGCGTGACAGCAGCGCTGTCTGGCGGTGCATCCGCATCGAAGAAACTATCCAGATGATTGGTGATGCCCAAGTGATTCGAGTCATGCTCCCAGCTGTTCAAGCTGGAGCCACTGGGTCGATGTACGGATGAACTGGAAATGGTGCCGGAGCTGGAACTGGGCTTATATTGATTGCCAGTATAAAGCGTTGGACGCTTTGTGCTATAGTAGGCGTGGCTGGGATATACGGGACGGGATGCAGCTGATGAGGGAGCCGCTGACAGGCCATTGTTGTTGTTGTTGTTGTTGTGCTGCGACTGGTGATGATGATGTTGTTGTGGTTGTTGCTGATGATGATGTGCTGGCTTTTTGACAGTTGACGACAAGTCGGGATAAATGTCATGCAAGTGTATTATGTCACCTGTGTGTGTAAGAATCATGATGATGTTGCAGTTTTCCTCTATGCACAGCAAGGTGTTTTAGTTCGGGGTGTGTGTGTGCGTGTGTGGAGGGGTGCAGGGGGGAGCTATTAACACCGAGTTCAACTTTCGCCACAATTTTAAGTAGTGAAAGACTTGAACGAGAAGTAATAATAATAAAAAAAACACCACTGGGCCAGTCAGCAATGACGGCTAGCGCCCTGCACGACTTTATTATGTCACTAAAAAACCAATGAAGTTGAAATTAAATTCACGACTAACACACACACACACAACTGACCAAGTGTCCATGACAGAAACAAAAGGCAAGCGTACCGGTATGAGATAATTTTTCGCACGTAATTCAAAAAATAAAAGAAAAGCCAAAAACGAACTGCAGTCGCCACAGAACGGCTCAACTTGATTATCACTTTCTTGGGGGGGTTTTTTTCACTTTGAGTTTATGGCCGAGTTTCGACTTGGACTTGAGTGTATAAGAAATGCCGTAACTCTTCACGCTGTGATATTTCCCACAATTATTGTTTGTGTAAAACAAATAAATAAATAAGAAAAAAAAAACTAAAACAGAAATAAGAAGGGCTTGATGCAGGCTGGCAACGTGAAATTTCACTTTTAAAATGCAAAAACGTTCACCTTCGCTTATTTCCGCAACAGTTTTTCGGGGCCTTTTCATTGTCGCGTCTGTGGTTCGGTTTTTGGCTTTGCCAACAGACGAAAATTTTACACTTGAGCGACACACAGACAAAAACAAAAACAAAATCCAAAAGAAACTCCCAGAAAACGGTACAAAGCATTTTCCCTTAAAGAAAGTGAGTAGCCAAAACAGAACGCGCTACTTTATGAGCATCAAGAAAATTATCCCATGATAAAGCGAAAAAAAACCATATATATAAAAATTTTAGGCCAACATTGTGCTCATTATTGTTTTTTGACGGCTGCTTAAAAGTTTCCACCAAGAATTATTTTTAATATGTTGTAATGTGTTTTTTTTTTGAGTATTTTTGTTGTAGTTGCTTTGTAACAAGCGCGTTGAAAAGCAACAGAAGCCTAGAAAATTAAACAGAGCACAACAAAATGGCAGCAAGCTGGTTAGTAGCTACGCTTCAGTCTGTATGTGTGTGTGTGTGTGTGTGTGTGATTGTTTGTGTGTGTCATAATATTGGCTGCTTATAGCTTAGCTCATCGACTTGCTGCCTGAGATTACGATATAGCGAATGCACTTGATGTTAATTGAATTTGCTCAAAATCAAACAGTCAAAATCAAAAAAATGAATGGAGGTTTGCATTGATTTGTTGATGAAAAAGATATTTACTTCAAATATAGCATTCAAATAACATAACGCTATTGCAGCTATCAAAAAATGTATTGTTATCTCAGTTACCAAACACTCGATTTTTATGATACAGAAGCACCTTAAAAACGTTTTAGATAATATCTTGAATACTTCGATTTATGTAGAGGTATTTTATACTGTGATCTACTATATTTCTTTTTACCTATGTCAATCTCCATCAATGAAGACATAAATTACGAATTTTTAAATGGAAGATGATTTTGTGAAATATTCAAAAGATATTCCAAAGATATTGAGAATTCTTTAAAACTGACTGTATAAATGTAAAGAACATAAACGCCGCCAGATCTTCTGGATTTTCTACATGTAGCAAGTAATAGGTGAATTCTAAATTCCATTGTTATGTTGTAACTATGTTTTTGTATATATATTGAGCATACACTGAATTATCCATTTAATGGTATACCATGACACTTCCACTCCAGTGCCCACTGCTTGGGAGTGCATCGAATGGAATTTGGTAATATCAGTGCCAAGTTTTTGCTTTGCTTCTGCCTCGATGGCCCTGCGGCGAAGTGTGTGAGTGTGTGTATTTGTGTATGCTTAGGCAGAGTCGAGCAATTTGTTGTCATTTTCGAAATGCGAACTAATTTATAGCGCTATTATACAGGGCATTGCATAAGTTGGAGCGCAGCAATTTGCAATTTGTGCTCGCTAAGACAAACTAAAAGAGCAGCAGTAAAATGCAACAAGTAACTAAGCATGGCAAATTGTAGCTAGGGGCGAGGGATTTATGGGAAAGCAGCTGAAAGGGGGGGATGTGGGAGTTAGAATTTAGTTACTGTTACTCACTTGTGTTGTTAATCGGCGCCGCATGCGGACTCTCCTCGGCATCGAGATCTTTGTCCACACAGCATGACCAGATCATGCCGCCGGAGCACAGATCGAGCGGCTTGCCGCCGCCCAAGACGCACGAGATGGACAGGCCGCACTCGAATTTGTGTCCACGGAAGCGGCACGACTGCGGTATCACTGCAAAGACATTTAAATTGAAAGGGCATTAGTTCAGTTGACACACACACACCCACATACACAGCAACACAATTGGGGTGAGTAGGAGTTAAGAGCGAGTACTTCTTGATAGCATCTCCATGACGCTGTTCTCGCCATAGTAGCCGGTGCCGCTGCGCCGCGACAGTGCGTCCAATATGAGCATATCATGCTCCTGCTGTGCACTGGGATAGCTGACAGCGGCCAAGCTCAGGCTGGGCGTCAGCGAACAGATGAGCAGCAGGCTAAGACGCACTCTGAGCCAATTATTCTTTAGATACTGTATGTATGTTCGTGGACGCGACATATCTGACTCCTGGCGACACTAAAACGCGTACTTTCACTTTCGTATTTGGACACTTGTTGCTTGCTCTCTTGGACTTTACTTTCTTTTTGCTGTTTCCCTTTCGTTTGAGCAGCTATCCTTTGCTACCATCTATTTTTGGTTGCTTAACTAAATTATTGTATTGGAAACTTTGGCAGGATTTCACTTTTGTTTTCATTCAAACTGCGCGACTTTCTTGCCAAGCTACGCATGCGCAACGACAACTTGTTCACGGCACGCGGCGCACGAAAAGAAAATTTGATTGTTGCCACAAATGATGTTGGTTGGCTCTTAGTTTGGCATGCGCGCGTCGAAAGGCGACCACACGTCGGGAAATTCAGCTCAGAACTAAGCCAATGTTTGGTGTTTGTGCAGCGTTAAAGCTGCCGAAGACAGTTGCTATCATTTCGCCATTTCACCAACAAACCCGAAGACGCACCACTTTAGAGAGAGAGAGAGAGAGAGAGAGAGCGCCCAAAGAAACATAGAGCGAGCAGCTTTGTTGCTGAGCCAACTGCGCAGCATGTTGCCAAGAGTCCAAGTTTTTTGGCTTTGCTTGTATACATTTTTGTTTTGGTTTTTTGGTCAAGGTTTCGTTGGAGCTGCCGAGCTAGATGTTGCAGAGCACAAATAATCTATAATCTATACCACATATACCACATGTTGTTGTTTAACACTTTCGAATGTCGGTGGCGGAGTGTGCGCACTGCAATTGTCGCTTAATTACAGTTGATTTTCCTGCTCTTGAGTAGTTTTAAAGTATCTGTTGACGGCGAAAAACTTTTGCTTTTCTATATTACATGGCGGGTGCCATTGAACTTGTGTTGCAATTTTCGATCGCTATATTTGCTACTGCTGTTGCTATGAGCGTTTATTATGAGTTATTGTGATATGCAGCAAGCCTTTTGTTTTTTGTTTGTTGTTAATATATGGCTAATTGTTTTAATGGAGCATAATGCGCTTTCATGGGCCATATGTTAATGTGAGCTCTTAGTGAAAATAATTACAGCTAAGTTTTCGGCTTTAACTTTAAACTCTGGGCCTGCGTTTCTCGGGGCTAATTGGACTTCATGTTGGCTTTTTTTCGCTACTCTCATTGTTGTTGCTTTTTTTTTTTTTTGGAAAGTCCAATTAATGTTGTCCGCGCTTACATGTTGTATTAGGTTTGCTCTTTGGTGGGGAGCGACGAGAATGCGAAAGTAAACCCTTTCCATACTAATAAAAGTGCTGTTTACTTAATCCGTATTTAGTTTGGTAGAAATAGTGGCGTCATTCATGCGAACTTGACATCGAATCGATATCTCAGCCCAAGGTTAACCTATTATGCAAATTATGTAATTGAAGCATGGAAGATATTTGCTGAATCACATAACATTTACAGGCAATAAGCTTGCTTGGAAAAACACGACCTAAATGAGCAAAATGTCAAAACTTTCTCAAACGATTGTACATAAGACTAACTAAATTTTCATGAGCTCTAGGGAAATGGTTGAAAAACGTTCCATCACAAAAACTGAACTTAAAATTAGACTACCATTTTGGCGGAAAGTCTAAATTCCACACAATTAAAGCACTTAAGCTGATTCTTGAATTTTTCACCACAAGAAACAAAACAAAAAAAAAAGACTTAAGCAACTAACTGGCAAATGGCCACTGTAGAACTGGTCAAACTCAACTGAATATCTTGGCAATGAACTTGCATACTTACAATCGAGTTCATCGAAGAATTTGGCCTGCTTGGGCAAGTCCTTGTCAATGGCCTGCTTCAGCTCCGGCGTAATCACCGCATTGTAAACGGAGTTGTAGCTGCTGCTGCTGCTGTGGGCAGTTGCGGGGCAGCGACACAGGCAAAGGCTTAGACCGAGCAGCAGCGACAGCGGCAGCGACGTTGGCAGCGGCAGCAGCAGCAGCTGTGCAACTGTGCGCATTTTGCAATACTTTCGTTGTTGATGTTGTTATCGTTGTTATTGTTTGTAATTGTTGTTTTGGTTGTTGTTGCCTTATTGCCTTGTTGCTTGTTCGTCTACGATTTTGTGCAATTGTGTGTTTCACTTAATTCACGTAGCGGCGCGAGTTTTTGATTGAATAATCGCTCGTTTGCATAGCGGGCGCGCAGCTAAGATTGAATTAAATAAAATTCGCAGACAAACCAATTTGCTTAATATTTGGCAATAACTCCCCTTGCATATTTCGCGGCCATTTTAAACATATTTAAACATTGTTAAGTACTCCAAGTGCCGCGACACGCACTTTTTCTGTATTTTCTTTAATTTGGATTTGGTTGGCTTTTACAAGCTGTTGCCGTTGTTGTTGTTGTTGGTGTTTCTTTTTTTTTTGTGCGTAACGCTTAAACCGAAACAGTTTTTGACTGAGATGCGGCGAGTTTTGCGTTTGCGAACAGTTTGCGGTAACGTCAAAACACTTAATAAACAGTTGGCTGACAAAATCAAAATCAAAAAGGCCATCAACACGCTCAACAATAAACACACACACACACATATACATATACACATACACGCAAACACCGTGCCTCAAGAGACGTCGCAACTTCGACTATTGAGTAATATGCGCCAAAGAGTGTGAAACTGAAGCTCTCAGTGAATGGGTGTGTATGTGTGTGTGTGTGTGTGTGGAGAGTCACACTCGCATCGAAATCGAAAGTGAAAAGAAAAAGACAATACAAGACGTGGCCTGCGAGCAGAGACAACAATTTTTGTCGCTCACTTGGCAATTGCATATCGCATGTCACTTGTTGCTGTTGCTGCTGTTGCTGCTGCTGGCATGACTAATGTCAAAATTAGAGCTGTACGCTCAGGGAGAGAAAAAGAGGAAGTCAAATTGTTTCACTCGCACCTCTCATGCTTGCCACAAATTTTTGCGTGGGCCGTCAAATTAATGTTAGCCAAACGGCGAAGAAAAATCAACAATTGTACAAATTGCAACAGGAAAAACCGGCAAAGCAAATGCGGACTGGCAATCAGGCAACCAAGCGAAAGCCAAACGCACACAACATCTTATTTCAAGTTTATCTCAAGCGTAAAAAATCAGCAGCAGCGCCAGCTACAATAATAAGACTGCAACTTTGAAAATTTGAAAACATCAAAATGAATAAAGCCTAAATAATTGATGGCTTAGCTGTCGGCTTTTGGGCTCATGGAAAACTATTGGCTGATAATTGTCCGTTAAATTGATGACATACTTGAAAACAATCGAAATGAAAACAATAAAACAATCAACAAAAAAAATATTGTAGAAAAAAAGTAAGTATGCTTAATCAGTGGCTACCCTGTAATCTGGTCTAAGCTGTTACAGCTTTGTGCTATAAGAAAAAATCTACTTAGTCAGTGAAGATATTGCTGTGAAGCAATGCAGAAAATAATTCTTGTCTATATACATATTACTTGTAAGATGGCTTAAAATGGGAAAATGCAGAGATGATATTCAAAATATATACTTTTTGTTCTTATCATCTTATAGTTTTTTAATTGGAGTTAGAAATAAGCTGAGGCAAACTTATATCCCATATCTCATTTCTAGTTCCTCCTAGCTATCATTAATTTTATTTTTTAGTAATTTCCACCTCTTCAATATACCAGCTGACATCAATTGGATGAGTACGTGGTACCTGAGACGAACGTAACACAATTTAAGTACTAGCAATTGGGCAATTGGCAGATGACACTCGTCGAGTCTTTGACTTGGCCCAGTCTTAATGTGTTTAATGTACAAATTATGATTATTGTGTTTTGTCATTTGTTATTGCAGCTGTTTGTTGCTTGTTGTGGTTATTTTAGAGTTGAAAGCGGTTGATTGTGCCATTTATGGCAACAGTACCACCGCCACCGCCACCGCCAGCGCCAGCACCACACTAAATGGGAAATGGGCCACCACAGTAGGGAATGCCAAATGGCGGCTTGGCAAATGACATAACAAAGCAAAATTTGTTGTACGTGTTGTAAAGTGCGTAATTCAATCGAAAATTCCAAATGCACTGGCACCGTTCAAGGTCGTTCATTGTGCCACTCACACACCCACACACCCACAAAACACATAGAAGGCAACTAGACCCACTTACAATTCCTACATAATAATATTTAATAAATCTAATAAATTGTAATTAGTTTCGTTTTGTTTGTTGTTGTTGTCATTGCACATGGCCATTGCTTAATGCTACACGGCATAAATTAATGAGATTGCTTGCCACATCCCCAGGGAGCAGCCAATTCAGTCTGCCGCACTTGTCAGCTGTATCTGCTGCTTGCTGTCTTCTCTTCTGCTGCTCTCTGTAATCGTACCTACAGCTCGTTATGCGCCACCACATCTTCCACCCAGCGCAGACTCTTCTGCAGATTGTGATAGATGCCCGGCTGATGATCCACTCCGCAGCCAAAGCCAGCACTTGTTATGCCCACAAGCACAAAGCGACCTCTTTCCTTGATGACCAACGGACCGCCAGAGTCACCTGCAAGATGTGCAATAGCGTCATGGAATTTTTATGTTATTCGCGTCCATAATGCATTTTGATTTATTTTAGACCATTTCTTGGTATATAAATAAAGTCTTAGTCTTTTATCCAAAATTCGAAAGCCATTATCTTATCTCTGAGTAGAAGACAATCAAGAAAATATATTATTGTTTGAAAATATTCAATATGCCTATCACCGAATTTGTATTCCTAAGAACTGAAATCTGTATTCTAAGCAGCCTAGAAAATTGAGTAATCAATTAGGCGGCGCATTTCTAGTTTGAAAAATTAATATTATTCATTTAGTATTATCAGTTTTAATTTATGAACCTGTTTGTTAGAAAATGTGTTTAATGTTGAAATATATAGACCTGTTATATAAAAAAAAACTACACTTAATAAACACAGTTAAGTAAGACATTCCCTGTATATTTGCCAACTTTAAACAAGTATTTTCCTTCAAGCAAAGTAAGTCGACGAATTATGTTAAGTCTCTGTTAACAGCCAAACGAGCACTATAAATGTACCGCCTACAAGTATGCAACACACCATTTACATTCCTTACCTAAACACGCATCCATATGCCCGTCTGAATGGCCGGCACAAAACATTTCCGATTTGATTTCCACATTGATCTGTTTGCTCTCGTGCCAGCGAATGCAGTCCATGGTGGCTGTAAATTGAGTGAGAGGCTCTCAGTGGTGGTTGGTTAGTGCTATTGAGTATTTATATGGTGCTCACAGATGATTGGCACGCTAGCCACCTGCAGCATGTTAGTGCCGGCATGACCCATATGCGCCTCCGTCTTGCCCCAGCCGGCGATGAGTCCCTTGCGCCCCACCAGCCGTATGGGATAGTGTGGCAGGCAAATGGGCAAGATGTGCTCGCTGAAAGCCGTCGGTCGGGCGAGCTTGAGGAGCGCCAGATCGTAGCGGTCCGGCTGTGTGATGCGAAAGTTGAAGCGGGGATGTATTATCTTTTGCAGCACACTGTGCTTCTCCACGGGCAGCGGTTCGTGTATGTGTCCCAGATTCTGTGTGTCCAGCTCGCCCAGAAACACAGTTATATCAGGCAGCTGCGCTTGCTGTATGCAATGCGCTGCTGTCGCTACCATATTCGCCGATATCAGCACACCGCCACACTGATACTCTGCAATGCGTATATGCGCCAGCCACGGGTACTCTGCAAACTGTGCCGGCCTCCCGCCAATGATGCGTTTCTGCAGTGTATTCTGTGTGGTGCGCGGCACGCCACATTCCGGCTATAATCAGAGTACAAGAGATTAGTCAATGCGCTGCAGCATAATTAATGACGGCATTGAGACCACTGAGACTCACATAAAAATTCATAAAATTGTGAAAAACTAGTTTTTCCATAGTAACATAATTTCAATTGTGTTTTTGTTTAACATTGCTCACACGCGGTGAACTTGATGACTTTTGAAATTAACTCTTGAAATTTACATTTAGCTTGTCGGGATAATTACTGTGTTTTCTAACAATAATTGAAGAATTCTTACACAATCTTACATTATTCTATACTCGTGAATGCACATTACTGTTTATGGAATTTAGAATAATATAACAATGTTTCCAAAGAGAGAAAGACATTAATAATTAACTAATCTCAAATTTCAGTTACTGCAACTTTGTTGTCTAGTGTAATTGATCTATTGTGGTCACACAAACTACTTACCTTGAGATTGAGTAGCTCGTTATCATCGCGTCGCCGCAACATAATGCGTTTGGGCAAATTGTTCAAGCCCAGCCTGAGTTTGCCATAGTCCACTAGATTCTCCAAAGGCGATTGATGCGGATGCTGATTCTGCAAATGCGGTTCGGCAACGCAGCAACTAAATAACCACTTATTGCTGCCACAGCCCTTGGCATGCTTGCCACCCTGTAGCCAGCAGGAGAAGCTCAGCTTACAGGGCCAAACGCCGCTCTGATGAACACACTCTGCGGGAACGCCGAGCAGAGTATTGAGTATACCTAATTTGGACGAGGAGTAGCATTAGCTAATCAGGATCAAAAGGAACCGCATAAGAGACAGGCTTTACTCACTGGCCTGCAACGGAGCCAATTGGCAGAGGAGCAAACAAAGGCTAAGCAGAAGCAGCAATTCACTCCACTGTCGCCGCATTTTGAGTCACTGTTAACAGTTCGCACAGTCACAGTCACAATCACAGCCACAGTAACAGGCAGTCACTGTTTTTGATTGTGGGCGTTTAACACAATTTGCTGACAGCTAAATTTGTGTTTTGCTTCTCTGTTGTTGCTGTTAATGAAAGCATGACAATTTTTTATTCACTTTTATGCCGTCTATTTCGTGGCTGATGTTTTTGTTGCTTTTGTTGGCATCTTCTGCTTTACCATTTCCAGCTGATATTTCTACTTAGATTTCTTATTATTGCTGCTCCACTTTTACTGCAATGTGTTGTTGTTGCTGCTGTTGCTGATATATTTGTTGTTACTTTAATTCTTGCTGGCGGCTGGCTTCAAAGATGCTTCGCGTCCTTGATATGCTTTGCAACCGCAACAAGTTCTTTCGCTAAATATGTTAGCCGACTACTTCTTTATATCACAACTGTGCCAATGCAGCAGTTGGCACAATTTTCAATTGCAGGCACACGCAGCTCACAGAGTTTCACACATGATTATTTTTCTTCTCTTTCTTTTTTTTTTAAGAAGACGCCGCTGACAATTGTGGCATGCCTCAAGACAGAGCGCTAAGAAGTAGCTGAAAAAGTGGCAGCAGCGACAACCGCACGCATCGCTGGCCAGAATCAAACTGGGTGCCAACAGAAGTTTGTGCAATTGCTTCAGTCTCAGTGCCAGTGCCAGTACCAACTTCATCATCATCTTCAGCTGTGAACTTCTTCTCACTAACTGGTTGGGCATCTTGATCTTCTTACTGCTGCTAGCTGGCTAATTATTACGAAACGCAGGAAATGTTTGCGCTAGCTTGAGTTATAATTATTTTATGCGACATAATTGCAACAACAATAAACAACAATAAGCTCTGAGTTCTGCATACATACGTATATAATTTCGTATTCTATGAGAAATGGAAGTTGTTCTGGAAAAAAGATTTTATTATTTTTTTTGGGTTAACTGCGTGCCAGAGTTGGGAAGCTATTCTTTTATGTAACTTTCTAAAAATCCAACTCTTATTGATGATGCTGACTCTGCTCTGCTCTGCTCTGACCTACCCATTAGCATATCAAATATGCTGCTGAAATATTTCAGCTTGCGTTCAAAGCAGGCGTTTCGCTCAGTTGTCAATTGTTTGACGCCAACCAAACAAAAACTTAAATACCATACAAAAACCACGAACACAACACGTCAGATTAAATACTATAAACACTTTTGCTTTATCTCCAACAACTTTTACATACAATAAAATACTAAGACATCTAAATATTTCCGATTCGAAATTTAGACAGTTTGAGACTTTCGTTAAAGATGACTTGCAACCCAGCAGCAGCAAGAGCTGCCGCCCAGGGAATTGGTGTCGCACATGCCAGCAGCATTGCTTATGTACAATGCCAGAATCTCAAGTATAATGCCATCATTATCGGCTGGCTGGGCGTAATCATATCGAGCGTAATGATCTTTAGCTCCATGTTGATCATCAATATGCAAGCAGATGTAGAACTGCTGATTAAACAAGTGCTGCTACGTGAGGCCACAGATAAGGAAGTGCAGCTTCTAATGAATCGTATGTGTTGAGAGAATTCTTTTTATTTTCCTATCGAATTATCATTTGCCTGAAATTCCTTAGTGTTGGCGGCATTTAGCACTGTCGCCTATGGCATGTCCTTGATTAACCTGGGCGTCAGCCTTTTGTTGCTCATTGGCGTAGCTCGGGTAAGTTGCAAATGATTGCAAACGTTAGTGTTCTCTAATTCTACGGATTCTTGCTTATCCTTGTGTTAAGTGTAACGTAATCGACGTGCAACATTATTTAAATCCATAAAACCTTTATTAAATCACAGGATTCGAGCAGTTTGATGTATCCCTGGCTGATATACCATGGCGTTGTGTTCGGCTTTGCTCTGTATTTGGGCATATTCTATGCCATGACTGGTCTTTTTGTAGATCTATCGAAATTCTTGATGTGTTTACTGGTCTTCGCGCTTGTGCTAGGTAAGTTCTACAATCACCAACGAGTTTTATATGCTTTCGATAATTTGAACCATTGCGCAGTGATCTATTATAAAATTTACCATGAGGTCTTCACCCTTTTCCGCGTTATGCAAGAGAACTTCCTGCGCTGCAAACAGTTTGGTCTGGATTCGGATCATGGTTATGCCTCTGGTCTGCCATATTCACCTGTATATTACCCAAGTTTTCCCTTCAAGCAGTAAATAAAACAATTCTAGGGTGTATAGGAAAGAAATGTTTTAGCAAAAATAATATAAAGCTGAATTCTCAAGATTTACATAATTTATTTACACACAATTAGTTCATAAATAGTTTAAAATTACGTAACAGCGCATATGACTAAGTAAATTAATTATGTATATTTAATTTTAAGTTTAATTTGAAAATCGCTTAGCTCGCAGATATCCAACAGATATCTTGTGGCTACTAAATTCTAACATACGCCGTTTCCTCTTATTCCTTCATTAATATTATCGAAATTTTTGTTGAGCGCTGTGCGAAATTGGTTCAAAAATGTTTTAAAGATATGCATAAATAAAGAAAAAGAACGCGATAATCGATAGAAGTCAAAGCTTGGGGAAGTAAATTATGTACAAAATGCTTTCGCCCATTTTGAGGGCAAGTTGTAAGCTGGATAATCAAGCGTTGGGTTAAGAATAAATAAGACAGAATTAGCATAGCTTAAATATTGGCTGTCAGGCCAACTACATAGGATATCCAGTCCACCGTATATGCCAGGCGATGATAAATGCCCTGAAAACATAAATTTCAGCATTAAGTTTGGTTGAGTTAGTTTAAATATTGTGAGGCTATGGTTGACCTCGAAAACCGTTTAGAATCTGTATAAGAATTGGACTTACCGGCTGTCCACGCGAGGCGCAGGAGTAGCCCGCCGAAACGACGCCTAAAAAAAGAAAATAATTTAAGATTTAGCTATTAATTTCGTATAGAAATAAAATCAAAGACTTGCCTATCAAATACCAGCGGCCATTTTTCTCATGCATCAGCGGACCACCCGAGTCGCCCTGGCACGAATCCTTGCCGCCATTTCGATAGCCGGCGCACAGCATCTCCGGGTAGATGACCACATTGATGCCATTTTGTCGGTGCCAGCGCTCGCAGATGCGGTTCTCAATCACTGGCACATCAACGGCTTGCAGTGTCTTGGGTCGCAGACGCGAGCCGGGATTCAAAGCGCCCCAGCCAGCAGCCCAACCATACTTTCCCAAAAAGTCCTCGTTCTTTTCCGGCAAACAAATGGGCGCTGGTAATGAAATTTGAATATGCAATCAGTCTTCAATTTGCTATGATCGGAATAATTGCTAAAATGATAGCATTATATTTGAAATAAACGTATCAAGATCAGGTCAAGATCTGATACCGTGACTATTATTTTTAATATTTTTATTATTATTATTATTATTATTATATTTATGATCGTGCGGCTAATCATCATGCTTTGGTTCACACTATGGTGACTTGAACTTGCAACTGTGGCCTTACCTATATGCGGCATAAAGTGCACTGTGCGCTCCAGCGTTAAAACGGAGACATCAAAGCGATCCGCTTGCGGCGTAAACTTAAAATACGGATGCACATCGATGCGCCGCACTCCGAATGTGTAGGCGGGTAGCGGTTCCACTGCGGAATTGATGACATAATCGCCCAGCGTGACGTGCACCTGACGGGGCGTGGCACGTGCCACACAATGACCGGCCGTGACGACGTGACGACGCGAGATCAGCGAGCCACCGCATCTGCAAAAAATCATTTTTGTGAGCCGCAAGCGAAGAGGAGAAGCGGAGCCGCTGTGCTTACCTGGAGGAGCCGATGCGTATGTAGGCCTGCCAGGGAAACGAGCCAAATCCGGCATCATCGCCGCCAACGATTCGGCGCTGGGCGGTCTGCTTTGCCAGTGAGATGCCGCAACCTAATTAAAAAAAAACAACAGAGAAAAAGAGAGGGAGAGAGAGAGAGAGAGAAAGATGCAGAGAATGATGTGGGGTTAGTTAGTTCAAAGGTTCAGAGTTTAACGAAATATAATTTGACAGAGTTAGTAGCAACTAGCAAACAGGTGAAACAGGTGAGGAGCAGCGGTTAAGGTGAGTCGTATACAGGCAGGTGGAACTTGCAACCAAATGAAGCCAAAATAAACGCCGCTTGGAACTGCCAGCAATTCATTGCTCTTCTTGTTGGTGTTGTTGCTGAGAGAGGGGGGGAAAGCGGATGCGTGCGGGAGTTGTTAAGCGTTAACTTTCTAGTCGCTGTGGTGTCTTTTTCTTTTCTTCTTCTTTTGCATTTCATTTTTGGCTGAGGATCGCTTGGACATGGAGCTCACTTGCGGCATGCCATTAAATGTTTCATAAATGTGGCTTAATTGTCATTAGCTCTGGTACTTAGCATGCGCATGCCGGGCAGTCATAAGATTTATTTTTCACTAATTTTTATTTCCGCTGGGTGCCCTCAAAAAAATTTGTGCGAGACTTTTGTTTTTAGTAGCGTGTTTTAAAGTTACAATAAATTTGCAGCCAATAAAGCATCTCCAAACTAGATAATATAACTACAAAAATTGTGCACAAATAAACAAAAATAAAAATAAATAAACAAAAAACACAAAATAAAGCAAACAATAAACATTTCTCAGTTACTATAACAAATTGTTAGGCATGCAAAAATTCATTTAAATTAATGCCCTTGCAGAGGGTTTTATGATATATTATTTTTTTACTATGATAATAAAGGTAATGGTCTTCAGTATTTGGCTTAACTGTATGGAATCAGTAGAAAGTTATGTTTTTGTTCGATAACTATGTTTCTTTGACAAATTACATTATGGTATTAAGATCAGCCTACTATATCCTCTTGCTTACATAGCGATAATCAGTCAAAAACATTTTTTGTATGAGCAAAATATTTCAATTATGAAAGCAGTATATTTATATTCAGCGCATATAATCGGAAGAAAGTTGACCTGATATTAACAATAACCATATAAAATTTGATATACAGTTGACAAGCTGTTGCTTTAGATTTTTTGTAATAATCAAATTGGAAAGTCTGCAAGGGTATTTAATCTTCGGAAAGCCGAAGTGTTTTGTTTTTTTTGTTGTGATTATTTATCCATTGAGCAAGCTGGACTTTTTGGTTACTAAATAGTTGAAGTTGTTGTTTTTAGTGTGCACGTGCATGGACTTGTTTTTGTTGTTGTATTTTTGTTGGTTGTGGCAGCCACACTCACTGGGTTCGTTGTTGACCGGTCCGTAGTTCTTTATCGGTAGATCGGTCAGATCGACCGTATTGCCAATATAGTCCGAGCTGCGTAAATTTGCCGATTTGGCGGTGCGATGGCAACAGCCGCGCAGCAATCCATTGCAGGTGCCCTGTATGAGGCCGCCGGATAGCCAGCAGCCTAAAAAGAACTCGCAAGTACCGCCGCGATGCTGACACTCCATGTCCGTTGTGATGTCGACTGTCAAATGGTTTGGGGGAATTGTATGTATGTATAGATGAGCAACATGTGGTGGTGGTGGTGTGTGTGTCTTTTTTTTTGGTTGGTTGCGATTGGGTGTATTTGGGGCAATTAGGCCTAGTGCAAGCAGTTCCCAGCAGCGACACTAACTGAAGCTTAACTTAACAAACTTAGGACGTAAATGCATCTTTAAGCTGCAAATCCCGATTCTTACCCTTCTCCTTGAATGTGCTCGCCGATTGTGGACTGCTGGTGGCCTCCGAGGCGCTATCCAGATCCTGTAGACTATAATCGTTGCGTACATCCTGAACCGCAGCCAGTTCGTTAATGCCAAAGTTTTGATCTCTGTGGAAAGGAAATCATTTAATATTGGGTTACAGATTTAAGGTCATCTAAATAAAGTTAAACAAAAATTATCTATATTTCATGGATACATTTTAAGATCGGCACAACTTACCTAAAAGCAATATTATCGCTGAAGTAGACGCCATTCCCAGAGGGTCCACCGGATCCGCTTGGTCCTGTGGTGCCAACATTGTCGTTGCTGGGAAACACAACTCGCGGACTGCGTGATGACTTGTACGGAAAATAGCGACTCTTGCGGGAGCTCTGATAGTCTGATGGACCCACATACTCATTGAAGGCCTTCTGCGGCCCAAACTGTCGAATGGGACTCGGTCCCGTTCGGAATTCCGTATCGCCAAAATATAGACCGCGCTGCAGACGCTGCGGCAGCGCTGTGATGGGTCCATTAATGTCTCCAAATTTGGTGACATCATCGCGATAAAGCTTGCCAGCTGCAACAGCTGCATTCAGTGTATGCGGCTTTGAGTTGGCCACCAGGCCGGGAAACTCAAAGCTGGAGCTGGGCGAGACTTCCGAGTCGAAGTACAGCTGACGCGTATGTCGCGGTTCCTGCTCATATTGCGTGGGAGCCGCGTCCTCGCTGTATGCTTGCGGTGCGTAGCTACTTTCCTCAAGGATGGGGCTGTCCTCGCGGTACCCTTGTGGGTAGAAGGGATTAGACGGCTGCAGACTGTAGCTGGGAAATTGAAAGCCCACGCGACGACTCGTATTCTCCGGCTCAGCATATTCCAGCTTGTCTGTCGAGCTGGCTGCCGCAACCAGATCACTGCGCTCCGTGCGTTCCGGCTGCATTTGCTGCAGCTGCCCCACATGCGCGGCCAGCTCGGCACTGAACTCATGCGCCACTGCTGCGATGCCCTCGGCGGGGGGTCCCAGAGCTGAGAGTGTCGCATTTCGACTGGGTCGCAGCTGCAGCAGCGGGGCGGCACTGCCCGAGGCCGGCTCCGTCTGCAGCGGTATGTACATATAGTTGCGTTGGCGTCCCTGACGGGTCACATTCTCGGGCAGCGTTGGCACCAACTGCTTAGGTATTGTTATCAGATCACTCTGGGGCAGCTCCACACTCGGTGCGGGTATGATCTCCACATCGGAGCGACGCTGCGCTGACGATTGTCGCGCTGTGCGATAGGAACCAAAGGACTGCACTAAGGTGCCATCGTTGCGCTGGCGCACATCCTTAAAGCTGATATCGTCCTGCCGGCTAAATGTCTGATATGGCGCATACAGATTACGCGCTGTGGGTGCTGCAGTTGCTCCCGCAAATGGAGCTGTTGTCTGCCACGGTGCCAAATGTTGACCCGATAGCAGCGCTGTGGTTGACGTCGATGTGGGCGCAGATGCGTGGGCTTGGCCAGCATAATGTAGCAGGCAACTAATGAGCAGGCAGTGTTTCAGGCGAGTCCAGCTGCTGTGCCAACTGTTACTGTTGTTGTTGCTGCTGCTGCTGTTGTTGTTATCGTTGTGCTTGTTGGCCACTAACATTTTACATTGAGCGGGTAGATGAGCCTGCCGTGTGATTGTTGCTGTTTTTGTTGTTGTTGTCGTTGTTATCGTGGTAATGACACTGCTTCCAATTAAGGTGCAGCTGTCCAACTTCCTGCTTGTTGCAGTTGCAGCGTGCAATTGTTGTTGTTGTTGTTATGGCGATTTTGAACTTGAACGATTTGCTGGCACGTTTCGCTTTTCTTATGCTGCTGCTGCTGCTGGTGCTCTTTTTGTTGCTGGCAACTGCTGCGTGCCGCGTTCATTGATCCCCACTCCACTGGTTTTTATATTGTTGTTGTTGTAATTTTTTTTTGGCTTTGGGGATTTTCCGGCGCCCGTTTGCTGCACGCTGCACGCTCCACGCTCGGTGCTCGACGCTGTTACAATTCAGTTGAAGGAGCCGTTTGGATATCGGTTTTGTGCCTGCCGCGAAAAGCTCGTGTGGCGAGTTTCCAGTTGCTGGTGCTGGTGCTGGTGCGGTTATTGGACTCCTTGCCTGCAGCTCTGGGGTGTGTGTATGTGTATATGTGTGTGTGTGTGGTGTGTGTGTTTGGGGAGTGTGTGTTTAGTGTACGTTTTGCTGCTCCAATGGCAATTATGGCAATTGCTGTTGACGCTTCAACAGCCGACGTTTCATGTGGTTGCATTCATGACGCTGGTGGCTGATGATCTTGCAACGACAACAGCAGCAACAACAACAACTTCGGCCACAAATTACTTCCTTAATTGCCTGCAAGCAGCAGAAATATAAAAGAAAAAAGAAACAAAAATCAAAATAAATAAATAAAGAAAACGGTTTGGCATTTACAAAAGCATTTATTTTGGCCATTAAATGACCGCCGGCCTGACAATAAATGTGGGTGTGTTTGGCTTATACATAGATATTACTTTCTGGGGTGGCGAGTGAGACCGTGGGGGGCTGTGCGGTGGGCGTACCACACTATTAGCCACAGCTAAACGTTCAAATGAGCTTTCATCTGGCAGTTTTAATCAAAGATATGCGCATTAAATGCACATTAAACCGACAACAAATTAATTGCAAATTACCAATTTACGCTGTGGCTATTGCTGCTGCTTGCAACATCAGTTGTGGCAGCTGCAGCAGCAGCAGCAGCAGCAGCATTAGCCGCGTCACGCGTTTCCTCCTCGGTCACAAGTCGCAGCAGCAATAGCAACAGCAGAAACAGCAGCTGACTTTTGGCAACAGCTTTAGAAAACCAGTTACCAAAATAAAAGTCGCTGTGCAACTGGAAAGCTGCACAATTTTTTACTGCGTTGCTTTTATTTTTCTGCAATTTTTGTTTTGTTTTTTTGTTTTGGGCTTGTGCAGAGTTATTTTTAGGTTTAACGATAGAAGGAAATGAATGACTGCAATGAAAAGCTGCAATAAAAGCAGCCAATGCGCTTTAATGGAAAGTGCAAGCGATTACATTCATTTGGACAGCTTAGCTTCATGATCTCAAGCATTAATAATCGCCGAATTTCAATCATAGTTTAATTTGCACCTATTAACGGCAATTGTAAAACAAAATTAAACATTGGAGCTTTGGTGTGCAATGAATCCAAATAAATAAAAGTATTATTTAGTTAACTTCATTGTTAATTGCATTTTAGGTGCATTTTGTAAATCGAAATTGGAGGCGGATGTGCAATTTACCACACTAATTATATATATTCTGCAAGTTATTTTTACAAATTTCCTTCTGTTTTTACAATTAATTCCCACATTAAACTTCAACTAATTGCTCTGATAAAAACGTTGATGAACTATTTCATGACTGGTAGTAAAAATATTTAAAAATTATAATAAATGGAAATGTGTTTAAGCAACTTAACCAACTGCATACCAAAATAATATTTGGCGTCTATTTAGTTTCGAAAATAAAAAAGATTTTCATTGATGATATAAAAAACTACTTCAGCCTTTGTATAAGTGTTGCCAGTGAAAATAACTAATTGATTAATAATTATTACAACATAACACGTTATGCAGGCAGAGCATCTCGTAGTCGACCTGTTTCCAAAGCAGCGTTCCTTGTAGCAATTTTATTTTTATTTTCGTGGTTAGCGAAGCAGCAAATACAACTCAACAACAACAACAAAAACAACAGAAGCAACAGCAGCTTCGAAAGTAAGAGTTGGCAACTTTTTGCGCTCAACTGCGCTGCAGTCTGCGTCGTCGCCGTCGATGTTGCCAACATATTTTCACTTTCATTTCGAGTTCAAGCACCACACGGGCAGCTGGAGATGCTAAAGCTGTTGTAGTTGTTTTTAATGTTGCAGTTACCGTTGCAGTTGATACTGCTGTTGTTGCTGCCAAGCTTACGCTTCCTCTGGCGCGGGCGTTACTTTGCCCGCCTCTTGCAACTGCGCAAACTTGACATTTCGAACTTGATTTGCAAGCATGGAGATCTTCCATGCGGTCGTGTCTGTGTCAGAGGGTGAAGTGAACAGATGTGCATTTGTGTGCGCAGGGGGCGAGGTCGTGTCATAAGGAAGCATTATGCGAACGTGACCAGACGCCAAGTTGGTACTTCCTTGATGGACGTAGGCAGAGAGCCATGAAGTTAGTTTTGCATAATGGTTAACACATTTGGCAGCTCCGGCTAATAGATTTATTTTTCGATTATGAAATTTGTAAAACTGAAATATGGCGCCTCTAACTGGTTTGTCAACATGCAGTGGGATATTTAGCTTATGTTGAAATTGACACAGCAACCTGAGCTGCACGACATATGCGAATTATGTGTGATGCAATCAAGTGAAAAAGAAAATAAAACTTGAACAGCGTTGGAAAAGCATATGCAAAAAATAAGAAAATGAAGCAAAGATACGCTTGAGCAAGGCGAGTCTACAAATTGATTAAACTTACATAAAAATATGTTCAAAATGACCACAGTGGACAGCTGCCACAACTGCATAATGATCAGCATCATTATCGCCATGCTGAAGTGTCTCATTATGATGAGCAGCTTGAGCAGTCGCTGCCGCATCGGCAATCATTGCAACGGCCTTGAGAAGGACGCCGGAAACTGGCTTAACTTCTTTTTTTTTAGTTGTTTGCCTTTCGCTTCTCTTTCTCTTTCACTTCTTTCTTTTCACACTTCTGTTGCACGCATAATTCACATTCATTTTTAACTGGCTGACAGTTTATTTGTTTTAATTAAGCATTTCTTGTGGCTGCTGCTCTTCGTTTTATTTTGGCTTTTTATTGCACCCTTCTTTTGTTGTGCTGTTTTATCTGCATTTGCACTTTGTTTTAGTTTCGCGCTCTGTCTAGTGAAAGTTTGACTTTGCTGTTGTTAGTTCAGCTGTTGGAAACAATGCGTTTTATTTCGTTAATTCGTTGTAAGCAAGCAATTTTCGGTTTTTCTTCGTTTCGTTTTCGTAATTGAGATAAATGCATTTTAAATGCGCAAAAGCAACAGTAGCAGCTGCTCTTACAGATGCGGATACAACGCATTGCGTATACGCAGCATTGCACGCTGTTTGAACAACTTCAACACTTTTTACTACGCACAATTTAAAGCAAACGAATTTCGTTTGCATAAAACGCAAATAAAACTCATAAAAAACTAGAAACAATGCCCAATGTACAACAGCATAAAATGATGACAACAATGGCAAATTCGTAGCCAAAATGTTGCCTTGTCGTTGTTCGTCGCTCATTTGTCGCCTGTTGTTAGTCGTTGTTCGTTGTTTGTTATCGCTGTTGTTGCATCTCGCTGGTGACGCTGACGAGTTGCGCATAAATAAATGACAGTGTATGATAAATTTAATGCATGAATTTGCACAAATGTTTAAATTACAGGATTGCACAAATAAACTTGAATAAAAAAGAAATGAGAAAAATGTTCAGAAAAATTCAAGTTTTATGCTCAACTTAATCATGCTGGTTTAATGCGTTGAATTTCATTGCAAAATGCATATTGAAATCATACGAATTTTCATAAAGACATAAATAAAATAATTTAAAATAATTTCAAATTTCATATTTCAGAGAATTTAATTAAAATCATCCATACGCTTACTAACCTTCTTTTTTTGCACTTTATTCAAATCCTTTTTAAAGCAACAATCGAATTGAATAAAGATATGCCAATTATTTGAATTGCTACCATTTGGTAAATTGCAATTGTTACGGCCTGGCTAATGCAAAAAGGTCAAAACGTTTGACTTTCCCACACACACAAACACAGAAATTGCTCAAGTGGGTCAGCGGCGCAGCTGCAGCCTGAACTCCAAGCAAGCAAAGGCGCACATTATATGAAAATTGGTGTCATGCCATTGGCACATTTAGCCGGGCCAAAAGCAAACAAACACCGTAATGGAAAGCCAGAGACTTATAGCACTGACTATTGGGTAAGGTAAGTGCCGTTGTAATAGCATCGAGCAATGTTCAGTCGCAAAATGTTTGTTGCCACACGCTCAGCTCACATAATCATCAATGGATACCCGAACAGCTGAAGACGGGGCAGGGAACAGTGGCCAAGAAGGGGCGGGACATGTTAATTAATATTCAATACACGCGTCTGCTGCGCAATTGTTACGAATTTGTGAAGTCATCGCCGACAGCAAAAAGTGTTAAGAAGCGCTGTCCACAACAGCCACAAAATGCACACCATAACCATTGCATGCAAATTTTAAGCAACAACAACAAGCTTCCCTTTGATATCGATAATGATTATATAATTAGCGTTCGCCCGAACAGAGCCAAAACAATATTTTGAATCTACGGCACATTCGATCAACTTATCTTCTATATTTATTTTCATATTTGTCTTGCGCTAATGAGTCGTGCAAATTGGATCTGTCTACTTTTCTTAGCTGGCCACTAACCACAAAAGGTGCTAAAAACTCGTGCACATGCTAAACAAGTCTGACTTAAAAGCTCTATAACAAAATAGATATATTTATATATATAAAAACAGTAGCGAACATCTAATTAACAGTCGAAATGAATGCATAATCGACTGCACTGCTCAAAGTGGATGCGCATTGAGAAATCATTTACATTTTTCGATTGCTTAACATAAGGCCGACAAAGAAAAGTGGGAAAAATAATGAATAATTGAGGCGCCAATCAAAAATACATATAAATGCATATATTTACAATTTACATAAACACTTAAAAATAAAAGCAACAGCTGGCCACAAATCCATTGCCACGGTCACAATTTGGCGGAACTTGTTCCCCGTATGCGCAGTAGCAACAACAACACCAATCTCAATTTAGGTTTATTACCAGGTGATTTTTCGGAAAGGTTTTCGGCCTGAAAAGTTCAACCGGATTGTGGGTTTTTTTTTGTACATTTTAGGCGCCACAAGACCGAAATCAAATAAGTGTTCATCTGGTTGTAGTTGCCCAACTGGGCGATACCCTATAACATATTTCGGTAGATTTGTAAATCAACCATCAGTTGATCCATCTAAGAAAATGATTATATGCATTTTCTTCTAGAATACAATAACCTAATATTGCTATTCCGCACATTTCTTAAGCGTCTTGAATCCGTTAATTTGTGTAAAGCGGGCATTCGACTGCAAAGAAAGTTCTCAAGTTTGTGCCTTAAGTCTTACGTTATGAACAGCAGCTGCAGCGCAGCAGCCAAAACAACAACTTCAACCACAGCGCGTCAGTCCAATATATAACATGCTCTAAAGAGCATGCAGAGCAATACGAGTTTCTCCGCTTATGCAATAAGCAAAGCCCTAAATAAAAAATAAAATAAAACCACTTCAGGAAAACAAAAAAAAAAAGCGAACAAGAAATGAAAGAAAAGAGATGTTACCAAAAAAATAAAGAAAAAAGCAAATGACTTCGATAGCGTTGGCGGCGTTTTGCTGATAATGAAGTTCATGTCATATATGTATAACTCTGTAACACACACACACACACATACACACTATACAATATATATTTAGTGTATTGTGCAGTCACAAATACAAATGCTTCGACCGGGCTATAAAAACGTTGCCAAATAATTTTTTGGACCGACTTGTGGTTTAAGCTTAATTTGGGTTACATTTTTTTCGTTATTTGCTTTTGTTGCTGCGTCTCGTTTGCCCTTTTTTTAACGCACTTTTATTTATGCTTTCCTGTTTGTTTTTGTGCTTCTTTTCTTTTCGTTATTGTTTTTGCATAAACCGTTTTTATAGCCAACTTGACATGGTTTTTTCCTTTGTTTCCGATGGTAGTCTCTTTTATTTATTATTCAATGATGGTACTTCTTGCATTTGTTTATTATATAATAATTAACAAATTGAAGTGCTGTTGAAATGTTGTTAATTGAATAAGATGAGCAGATATGGAGCTGTTAGTTGTTTTACTATTTTTATGCAAATGTTTTGCGATTACCTAGAGACAATCGTCCAATCGTCCTATGCATCCTAACCTAATTTAAAGATAAATAGGAATTTTCTATAAATTTCAGAGAATTTTTATAACGACTTAATACACAAATTTCTCAAGAAAATCGCTCTGTTAGTAACTCTACGCAACTATTTCAGCCATTAGCTTAGACATGTTTTTTACTAACGCGTTATATGTATACTTTCCACATGTTGCAAGAAATCGTGCCATGTTTAGGCGTTACATGGGCAGTAAGCAACTAAGCTACAACTCGACTATATTGCAAGACTGATTAGATAACGACGCCTTAGTTTATTTTTTCGTTCATTCATTCATTTTTGCGTTTTGCGGTTCGAGCGCTGTTGCAATTTGAATGATTTTGATCGTCGTTTTCGCTGGCTTGCTGATTGCAAATAAATATCGATTGATTGTGAAAATCATGAACATTTTATTAGTGAGCTCGCATTTTTTATCTTGTGTGTGTTGCAAACATTTTGTATCTTAAGCAATTTTGTTTATAGCTTACCCAACGTTTTTATTAATATTTGGTGAATTAATCCAAAAGACGTGTTTACTACTTTAGCGTAGTTTTTTTTTGTATGTATTTAGCTATAAGTATTGAAGCATAATATATTAATAAGTTAAATGCATTCAATTCCAACGGAAAATTGCTCGAAAATGTTGTTTTATATTAGTTTTGAATTGGTTTGGCTTGGCTGAACGTTGTTTTGCGTTTTGCTATGAATTGTTTTACCAATAATGTATATAAATATATATCCAATGTGTGCAATCAAAGCAAACTGATCAAATCAAGCTGCAGTTGAATTAAAAATATTGTTTAGCTACAGCAGCTATAACTACAGCTATAGATTGCGGATTGCGACTCAAACTTCAATTGCAAAATCAAATTACTTTCACTGTCAGGCGACGCAGCCGCAACGAAATCGAAATTGCAACTCACAAACAACACAACACAGCAACAGCAGCAGCAGCAGCAGCAGCAAACAACAAAAACAACGACAACAATCCAATGCAATCCAATTCAATCCAATTTCAATCCGTAGCACTCGACGCCACTCGATTCCACCATTATTATCGATAAACACACTCAGTTTAGAAATTGTTATTCCTCTCTCTAAAGCTTTTATTTATATTTTATCTCCATTTCTTGATTCAATATGCAGTTTTGCAGCATTTCACAGGTCCTTGTTGCTCTTTATCCTATACACACACACACACACACACATACAAGCAAAACAGTAGCAAACACTTACGAATTGCGCGCGTGTTGCGAAACTCAAAACACGATGAAACGAGACGAAGCGAACCGATCGAACGAGCGAAACGAAACGAGCTTTTTATGAGACAAGCTTTGGATTTTTTGTTTGTTTTTTTGAGGCGAGCGCGCACACGACCTTCTTGAGCGAAGTCTCAAAGAAGTCTGAACGCAAGCGCAGCCGCTAAAGCTGAGCGAAGCTGCAGCTGCCAATGTTTTTCATGTGACGCCGTCGCGCAGTCGCTGCCTCTTCCGTGCTGAGTTGTTTTTTTTTTTCTTCAATTTTTTTTTTTGGCTGTTTGCAAGCTAAAAGCAAAAGCAAGTCAGTGAAAAAACAGCTGGCGCTGCGTTGGCGATGAGGCAACAATAATATGCACAGACACACAGCGTAAAAGATATGAAAGGGGACGACGCTGATGATGAGAGTTTGTGCGAGTTTGGGTGTATTGGTGTACATTAAATGCCAGTAACAGCCAGCGCATTGTACAAATACTTACTATAACAAACAACAAAAAATATATATATATACAAAAATTATTGCTTAATGCAGGCCCAGACAGCCGGCGGCGCCTTCACCTCCCCAATTGTTGAGCTTGCTGCTGCTGAGGCTGCTGCGGCTGCTGCAAACGACAAGCGCCCATTTCGTAAACTGTAATTATGTTATGAAGTCGTTAGGCATCATTGGACGCCATGGTCAATAGTAAGTACACAAACGAATTTCATATTCACACTCGCATTCGGTGCCTAACTAGCCGGCACTGCTTTATATCATTTTCAAAGGCAGCACCAACAACTGTCCAGCCATGACAAGCGCCAATTAAATTAAAAAAATAATAATAAAAATATCGTCCCGTCAAACAGAACAACAAAAGCATTGACATGTTTAATGCCTTTTGACAGACTGTGACATGTCTGTGACTCGACTTTGACAGCTAATTGCAGCAATGCTGAGGCGCGTCAATGCGACTGAAATGTAAACGGGTCGCCTTGTCAGCAAAGCAAGCAATCTTCATTTTTAAATGTAGCAACTCACATCAAGTCGATGGTATTTGACCACAATGATAACAATTCGGGCTGAGCCGATTGTCAATTAACTAGAGCAAGAAAACAGCAAAATACAAGGGTAAAATTCGTACGAATATAAAAGAATCTGCCAAGCGAATGAAAAAGCAACCAAAATAGAAAAAAGAGATACTAAAAATACATTATGTTTTTCATTGCAATCTAAACTGAAATTTTGTGTATTTAATGGAAGCCTCGCTTAGAGTCAAACACCTTTCCATGATCCCATACTTATTGGGTTAATAGCAATTAAAAACTGATCTATTCCCAACAATGGTTCATCTTTGAACTCAACTTGAGCGTTCAAAAACAAACGAAAACACGAAAGACTTAGGCAACGAACTTGCGCTCAATGCGCATTGATTCAACGTCAAGGCTGTGCTGGAGCCTTGATCTCAACAGTCAACGGGGCGCGGGGAACACCCAAAAAGCAGTTGACAAAAAAAGTATCTCTCATAAGTTAAAACACAGCTAAGCATATATGCGTGGAATGGCCTTTGGAAAATCAGCGAAAGAGTTTCGTAGCATCCGCTCTTGACCAAATTCAGATGAATCATCGAGACAATTTCTTCTATTTTGATTGTTATTGTTGTTGCTGTTGTTGTTATTTTGTGTTATCTGCCTTGTTATTGGCAAGCTAAAGTCCGTTTTGCTCTCATTTCTGCTCAGTGGCGAATTGAAAGTGAAAGGAGCAGCAGCTCATTTCTACAACTGAAGTTGAAGCTATAACTATAGCTGTGGCTGTAGCTGTGGCTGTGGCTGTGGCTATGGCTGTAGTTGTGTTTGTATCTGTGACTGGAACTACTCCAACTACAGCTGGCGGGCATGGGCATTGGCATTGGCGCGGGTGCTGCTGGCGGATGCTGGCGACAGTTGGAAAGTGTTTTTTGTGTGTGCTTTGACCTGGCAGCGAGGTCTGCGCAAATATTTGCATAAGGCAGCAAGAAAAAAAAAAACTTTAGCCGCAAACTTGAGTAGCAATTGCTCTTAATTTCGCTAGTGTGGCACAATTTTTGCAACTGCGTCGGCTGCTGCTCGATTGTGTGTTTGTTTGTGCACAATTTATGAATATTCATTTGACAGACATTTTATTTAGATTGGTTTTTGTTTGTGTGTGTGCCTTTTTTTTGTGGCAGCATCTTTTGTGCCGATTTCACTGACAAAGACAAAACCGCAATATTTGCAGACATTAAATGATGCCGTTGTCATATGTTTTTTTTTTGTTTTTTTATCTGCTGCTACAACTGCATAACAGTCAGCATATGCAATGAGGAAGTTTTCCCAGACTGCGCTTCACAACTCAACGTAAAAAGCAAATAAAAATCGATAATTGAAAAAATGGCAACACAAATATTAACATTCACAAGCGGCACAAATATGCAATAGGCACACACAGACATATGCTAGATGGAGAGAAATACAGAGATAGAGACTGAGATTAGCATACATTTACAGGGTGCTGCAGCAGATGAACACTCATACATATTGTGTGCAATGTACTACAACAGCACACCCTGTTGCATCGCTTTATTGTCGCTTGTGCTAAGCACCCAAAATTATGGGGCAGGAAAATGTTCGCACATGCTTCATTTACGTGTGTAGCTGTACGGCTGTGTGTGTGTATACGTGTGTGTGTATGTGTGTGTGTGTGTGTGTGTGTGTGTGTGCGAATGCCATCATCACTTTCACCCAGAGGTGATATAATAACTACCGGCCTGGCCTGTAAGCTAAAACCAACGCGCAAAATCGCATCTGAAGGCACAGCAAATTTCAACAGCTGCCTTGAGATGCGCCACAGTTTTGTTGTTGTTGTTGTTATTGAGCCTTGGTTGTCTTTGTCATACTGTTGACTTCACGTGGATTTCAATTGACAAAATTCTTCCAAAGTACTCACAACGTTCGATATTTGTGTTTTTCAATATCAAGTTTGTGTTCGAAGTCTTTTGTTTGTCTGTTGCAATTTGTTAGCACCAGCAGCGCGGCATTTGTTGCTTTAACTGTAGTCCGAGCCCACTAATTAAATTAGCGCTGTTTAACAAATTGCCTTTAATTATTTTTGGATTATTTAATTATCCAAAAACTGGATAACAAAAAAAAAAGACCGCTCAAGTCGGACGTAGTCGACTGCGGAATACATTGACAAAATATTCTCGAAGGATATTTTCAAAATATGTTTTCGTCCCTATATAAGATCGAAATTCGTTTCAAAACTGTGCCGACAAAAAGTCCCTAAGGGGGATCCAAACTTTCCAGAGCCATAACTTTGTCAAAAGTGACCAGATTTTCAACAATACGGGGCAAAAAACAAACAAGTGGCGCGATTCCAGCTCCAGTTCAATTCAGACCAATATACTCACATACCTTCAGTATCAGCGTATAAAAAAAACCCCTACAAATATTCCGAGCACTTAAAAAATTATGTACGTGGAAACTTTCCATGTTATTGATCGAATTATACAAAATCTTAGCCACACTGAATAATTAGTTAAATCAATCTGCATTCTTTATAGCTTATTTGCTTTAAAATGTAACTAGATTTTCTAACTGTATAAGAAGAATAACGTTTTATTTAATTTCTTTCAGTGTACTCGCATTGTCCGAGGCACGTGCCACAATTCGAAGTTACCAAGAGATTTGCCAGCGCCAGCATCAATTAGTGGACTTTGGTAAAATAAACACAAATACATATCTATCATATATATATATATATATGTATATACATATATATATATGGATCGAGATGTATGGAAGCGCATATGACAGCTGGAATGGCAGTCATAAATCAGTTTTGGCGCCGGCAGAGAAAAAAGTGTCAACTAGTTTGTGGTTTGGTTGCTTGTCAGGATTGCCAAATGGTAGGCCATGGACAATTGAGCGACGACTTTATGGAAATGAATATGTGAAAAGCCAATGGCTGTTCCGATTTTTGTTACAACTGTCTTTAAGCCCTTTTTGTTTCTGTGTTTGTTTTTTTTTTTCTTTTTGTTTTTTTTTTTAGCTAATTACACAATAGTCTGTGTAGCAGCTTCGACTTCGACTCCAGCTCCAACTCCAACTCCAACTGTGACTGCGACAGATTTATGTGTCATGTGTGTGGGGAATTAGGCTTATACAATCCAACAGACAGCAGATGCAACGGGCCATGCGTAACCGAGGGTGTTTTTCTGTGTTCAGCGAAATGAGCTTTATGGGCTTCTTTTACAAAGCTCAAGCATAAGATGCACAAAGAAAACTATTTCTTTGTGCCCATGCTCAGTGTTCAAGGAGAGGCCCAACACTTTATACCCTTATTTTGTAAGGTTGACGAACATGAATAACATAATAAACTTTTTACAAATCTAATTAAAAAACATTGAATAAAATAATACATCAAACTCAAGTACAACAACATAGTTGACCAATGCCGAAACAATGTTCACCGTTTATTGTCAACAAAGGCCATGCAACTCAATATTTATCTTTCTGTGTAATATTTCATTCATAATGAAGACCATATCAAGACCATAATGAAGACCATTATAGGCAAATATTTTTTACGAAATAATTGAATAAACTTTTCGTTAGTGGATGTTTAGTTTCCTATTTTTATTTTGAATAATATTTGGAATTTGGATTACTAAATTCAATAGTCATTAGCAACTCTCAAGAAATATCAACTCCTGACAAATTTATATATATAATTTTATATAGATTCCCGGTTTGCAAGGGCATATAATCTTCGGTTTGCTAAAGAGGTTATATATTTTATTTTTTACTGCTGAAGCCCCCAGTTGATTACCTTTCAGGTCTTTAGGCATGCGCCTTGAGTTGCAATTTGAGAAAATTTGATTGTCAAAATGAAAGATGACAAGATTTGAAGCGAGGCGCATAAATAATTTGCACATTAGTGTGCAGTTGCCTTGCAGCAGTAGCAGCAGCAGCAGCAGCAGCAGTCTTTGAGAAATTGGGAAACACTTGGAAATTCGTTTGTACATTTGTATATAATTTTATTTAGGCAACTCGCCAGCTGACCTAGAAAATTGGCTAAACAGTTGACAACAATGCGTTTCATAAGACGTAGCTGGTAAACAAACAATAAAATTGGTAGGCAAATTGGCCAGCTTTTCGCAACTGTGTATGTATGTAACCGTAACTGTGTCTTTTGCTCTGGCATCGAGCCAGGAAATTTACGCTGTGGCCTATTAAAAGCAGCTTTTGACTTTCATTGTTAGTATTGTGCAGTAGGCGCAGCAAATCAAATCAAATTGGCCGCTCAACTTTTTATTATGCTGTAAATAATAAGATAAAACAGAAAAGATTTCCTCATTGCGCTCCGTTCGCCTCAGCAATCAGTCTGTTAGACAACAAACCTCCAGCCTCAATAGCTCAGACCGTTTTAAACAGAAGTGCCAATAGTTGTAATTACAAATACAATAATTGCAAAACTTCCTGTACTTATTTATGTGTCATTCCGTCAGTTACCTAAATTTCTTTGCTAGCAATTGTAATTAATCATAATAAACACAATTCAATTTATTTTTATCTGTAAAAATGATTCCCAAAAACAACACTTGCCTTTGCAACATAATCAAAATGCAATCAGATTAAATAACGAACACCCAAAAATAGACAACAGATGATTTGCTTCTTTTTTTTATATTTGGTTTTGTCCATGAAATAATTCATCAAACCACAGACACAAATGCAAGCTCACAAATAAATGAAATGAGCGCCACCGAAAATGAAAGTAAAATTAATTTTATTTTGGTATTTTTTTCAATATTTTTTTTTTTTTTGGTTTGCTGAAGTGTTGGCTTCTTGGCAAAATTTTTGGCGATGATGTCAACATAATTTCTCCGCCTACACAGCGGGCCAGCAGTCAGGCGCCGTGGTCCTCCCTCTCTCCGTTTCTCCTCCCGCTACCAACTCTGACCCCTTTGGTTGAGTTTAATTTAAGGCGGGCACGCGCTTATATAACTTGCCGCAAGCTGTGCTTAAAATCTTTCAGCGCGTTCGTGTCTTCAGTCTTTTGTTTTTTCCCATTCGTCATGGCAGGAAGCCAACATTAAACGAAATAAATGCCATGATTTGCATTTAATGCGCATCAAACCAAACAAAAAGAAGTAGAAGAATCCGAAGTTCGCTTTCCACTTAATAGAAGTGTAAAAGATTTACAGCTAGTAAAAACTTCACACTAAAGCAATGATTTACACGCCTTGTAACACAAATGCAAAGCGAGGGGAAACTGAAGACAATGCGACAGCCGAAAGTCTTAACCATTATGCTGCCAGCCTCAAACAACAAAAACATAGAAAAACAAAAATGAAATGCAACAAATGATAATTATGGTCAATGCGGTATCATTGTGCTTATTGTGTGCTGCTGCTGCTGCTAATAATCATAAAGAAATGTTAACAAAAAAAAGCGCCTGCAGTTATTATACATAAGTATATACATATATACATTATGTATGTGTATGCTTAAGCCAGCATACAACATTTTGGGGGCAGCAGCTGTGCGCTGTCCAGCAGTGCGTATACATAATCCTCCATTTCGAGAGTCCAGCTCCAAGCTTCGTGTTTCGCATTCCCCCATTTCTTTATTATTATTATTGCTTGTTTGCCATCATCACAGCCTGAGTCATAATATACATAATTTCTTAATTGCTTGGGGTCAGCTGCCAGTACACAGATGCCACCAAAACGCATATGGAAGCGTTGAGCATGGAGCTTGGAGCTTGGAGCATGGAGAATTTTCACAGTGATTAAATGATTAAATGTAAAGTGATACACTGACATTTGCAACCAAATTTGATGATGGTGTCTTCGAATGAAATCTGCAATTCAATACAAAAAGTTGTGGAAATTTTCAGCTTGACTTGAGATATGATTTGCGAACACTTAAATTGTATATTAGATTAAGGTAGATATGTACAAAATGTTAAACTACAGGCTACAATGATACCAATACAAGATAATTCGCCTCCTCGAAACATAAATGAAATCAGAAAACAAAATTGCAATTTGCTAAAATATACGCGTTAGTTATTCACATCGCAATTGAAGTAGTTTAACCTTTCATAAACAAATTAACTAGTTTTTCAATCTGTTTCTCACACTCATAACTTTTAAAGCGTATGTTAATCTCAACATGCAATTATCTATGCCCGCACCCATTTGTCTGATTGCGATTCATTTAGATTGTTCGGAGTCGTTTCGTTTCATCTGGCTTCCTTTGTGCGAAACCAGTGAGAAAATATTTGTTTAAAATGCGCAACTTGAATATGTAAACAAAATTCGCAAAAGAGTGAGCAAGAGAGATGGAAAGGTAGAGATGGAGACATTTGTATACATATGTACATGGCGCATGAGATAGTTAAGACGAATTTTTGGGTTAATGTTAATGCATTTGTTGATGGGCATGCGGCAATTTAAAAAAGTTAAGCCAATTTGGCTGACAGCCGCATGTAAATTTCATTTAACTTGTTTTCCCTTTTTCAGTGTATTTTTTTCTTCTTTTCTTTTTTTTTTTTTGGATCATTTTGAGTATTTTGCATAAAGAGGCATTCAGTAAGCCGAATGAAGAGATGGCGCTGGTGGCGTGGGTGCCTTTCACTCAACTCCAAATTCCAGCTTCAACTTCAACTTCAACTTGGAAGTTTACGTCCGGCTGGCGCGGCAACCGTGCCATGTCAGAGTTTGGGGCCGAATACATGGTGGCATTGTGAGCAGCAGCTGCTGCAATAGAAACGATTTAATTTCATGGCCATTCAAGCCGTGAAGCGGCCCCCAACTGCAATTTGGCGCAATTGGCAGCAGGGCCAGCGGAGCAGGGCCAGCGGGGTGCCCGAGACACGCAATGCATTCATTTAACCAAATCATTTATCAAAGCATTTACAAAATCACCGCCCACAAGAGCTAAAAACAATTGGAATCCGAATTGGATAGTGAAAGAAAAGAGTATTAGCGGCACGCCTGCTCCTTAGTGCAACTGGTCGAATCATTGCCTGCAGTTGGTCACTGAAATTCGACCAACTTGCACCACACAGTACAAAATCGGAGTTAATGCCTTGAGGTCACTATTTTTGTATTTACTCGCTTAAATTTAAAGTAATTAAATAGGTCCAAGTCACTCGTATTTATCATACTTTTGTTATTGATTTGATTTATTGATCTGAAGGCAAAACCGATTTAATTTTAATTGATCAGACATTCTCTGCTTGAAAGTTCGCACTCCAATCGAAAGTATCTCAGGGTCGAGTTCCGAAATTATCCCTAACAAAATTCTAGCAAAAATCAAGAGTGAATACAATTAGAATTAGTGATAAATTACCATTAAAATAGCATACTTTACTCAACTCATGTTTTAATTTAGTTTAACTGTTGTTATTGACAGAAGCAAACGTATATAAATTAATTTTACATTGTTTAATTTGCTTTCAAATTTTATTAATTATTTGTCATGACTTTTTTACTGTGCATGGGGCGTTCAGCTGCGACTTGGCTAATGAGCATCTTGACCAGAATCGCTGACCTTTCAACAGTTTTCATTGTTTGCTTGTGTTTTATTGCGAGAGAAGTGAAGCGTCAAGTTTAAGTCCGGCTTGACAGAATGGCCAACATAGTGGGCAGACACTGCCCCGAGGAATGTGCAACGAAAGAAAGATAGACAGAGAAAAATATATACAAAAATGTTGCACGTCATGTTGTCTGCTGGTTTGGCAAAAGTTGTCGATGTCTCGGATATGGAATTGAATTCGGATATGGATGTGGATGTGGATGTGGCTTTTAGCTGTTGTTGCCTGAATGCAATCAAGCGACAAAGCTGCGCTTCGATGAGCTTCAACTGCCACAGCTGCGACTAGCATTGCGACACTTTAACTGAGGGTTAAAAGCTCTTAGAGCTTAGAGGTTGCCGCCCAACCCCAGCAGAAACAGAGTCGAACATTTGTGGCAACAGCCATGTAGAAGTTAAAGTGCATCGATCGAAGCAAACGCTGTCAAATGGCCGGAACAGATTATTCGGCTGACTGGCAGCCAATTGGGAAATGTAGCTAATTATAGACAAGTTAACAGCGTTTTTAATGCTGTGGCTAATGCGTTAGTGGAAAACGGGTAAGCAAGCCAATCAGTATTGGGCAAGCATCAAGATAAGCAGTAGTCCAAGGCTACATTGCGAAAAGCACTTTGACTCAAGTATTTCACTAGTTTAAAATATATTTTCTTGCGCAATTCAGACTTTTGCTATTAAAATCTGATGTTTTGCTCAACCTTAACATAGCTGCTTGTTTTATAAAGAAATTGTATTATTTCAAAGCTTTATTAAGTGTATATTAAATGATTTAGTTATGATTTTTCGATTGTGCATTTTTCACATTTTGAATTTAAAGCTTTACCGCCAAATTCTGACTATACGTTTGTCTCAGCTACTCGCTAACAGAACGCGCAGCTGCGCTAAGCCCCACCTATACAACAGAGCGAGCGAGACAACAGCTGCATGCTGAACTAGTTCCCACTCGGAGCTAGCGTTGTGATTTTCAGTGTTGCAAAAATTTTGCAGCAAGACAGTTATAATTTAAAAATCAAATTGAAATATGCATTTTGGGAAGTTGTTTATTGATTTACTCAAACAAATGCTTATTATTAGATACAATTGTGAGCAGTGTACTTAAACGATTTCTGCAAAGCAAAGAAGAGTTTTGTGAGCAAATTTCATTAATGTAAAGTTTTGACCAAAACTTACTTTTGGTTGTTGAATTCCAGCCAATTTTTACTTTGGTCTCCTTGTTGTGCGCATTGAGCCAGTCCACAATGGGCTGATAGTATTCCAAGAGCGCCAAACTGCTCACACCTGTATATTTGGGTATTGCTTTGCCAATTACCTCACGCCAAGGCTTCGTGGAGCCCAAAGACATCATTGCTCTAAATTGTACATCATAATTAATATAATAAATATATTTTAGCTCTAAAATACTCACTTTAGACTGTTGCCCACAGCGAAATTGCCATGGAAATCACAATTGTGGAGTGGACCGCTGTGGCCCGCCCGCTGGCAGAACGCACGATAGAACTGATAGCCCAGTATTTCCGAAATGAATTTTCTGTAAATTATGAATATGAATAAGAGAATGTTGTATTGATTAAATTGATTTACTTAGTCTGGTAGTTCTGCTCAATGTTCACGTAGAACTTGTAGGGGAAATCAATGGCGCCCTCTGTACGATCCGTGGGCGGTTCAATGCCCGCATGCAGCTCCAATAGTCGCCAGTAGTGTTTGTTCACTGTATCCATATCCACGGTGCCATTCAGAAGATCGTGCATCACTTTCGTGTGCACATAATAAAGTGGAATATTGAGTACAGTGTGAATGCTCTAAACAAGAAGATAAATGGATCAATTTAAATGTAAGCTTATAATCAGTGGAATAAATAAAGACTTTCATTTCAAATATATTTGTTGTGGCAAATGAGTATTCGTTAAGTTTGTTGTTGATTTAAATCCAAGCAAACTAAATCAAATTTTGAACTCACCATGCGAAACAGCCGATTCATCAGCTCCTCATCCGTGAAAGTAGTTTTGGCCAGACCACGTCCAGTTAGATGCCTAGGCGAGGAGGCAGACAGCACGACGGCTTCACCTACGGGATACTCCAAGTTGTAGGCCTTGAAGTGATACGAGGGCAGATTCTTCTTCTGCTCGGCATAGTAGACACGCGCCATGTGGCCATGGTACTGCATCAGTTTTCTGAAGCTGACCTTCTCGCAGTACATCATGAGAACTCGCGGCGTCAGATCAAAGAGTGAGGGACGACAATCGTCGTTGGGTGTGTCCTCATTCGGTTCCTTCAGCTGATTCTTGTGGAAGTCAGCGCTCAACGGCTCAAAGCCCAGCGATGTGTAAAAGTTCTCGGATTCATTGACGAGTGCCTTGGCACTGAGCTGTTGCACAAAGTCATCGAACTGAGGCAGGCGCTGACGTGGAAAGTATGACTCAATGATGCTGCCCTCCTCCCAGGCCTGCTCGAGCACCTGCTGGAACAGATGATCCGGAATGGGTCCGTTGGGATTCACCACATTACTGCCATATTTCTTGTGCAGCTCGTGACGCACAAAGGCGTGGAGTTGCTTATAGGCTGGCTTCAGCTCCGCCATTGCCTGCTCCATCTGCTGGAGCATCTCCTGGCTATCGTAACGGTACCACAACTGATGCACTGGAATCTCTAAAATATTGGCTGCCTTCTGGTACGACTGCACAATGGTATAGAAATTAACTGATGCCCAGATCTGATTCTTATCGCGCCAAGTCTCCCAGTAATACTTGAGCTCATCCACATCGCTGCTGCGCTGCACAATCTTCTGAATGTCCGGATAATAGGCCAGTGGACTATCGTCCTCGTTGGGCATGTTGGCACCGCCCAAATACGGCTCAATGTCCTTGTCCGTTGACATCTTCTGCAGTGAAGCGAGATTCATTTGCACCAGCGAAAAGTAATCCTCGCCCAGCACAAACAAGTCACCAACACTGCGCAACTCCTCCAGTGCCGATTTGTAGACTCCATTTTTCACCTTGCTAAGATCAAAGCCGCTCGCCTCGCGCGAAATTCCGACGAGCTCGTCAGCAATGCGCTTCACAGTGGTCAGCTTGGAGAAGAGCGCCTCGAAGTCCTCCTCATTGTTGGCCGAATATGTCTCGGAGGCAATCTGATTGTACAGTCTGAAATATCTCTCGCTCGACTGGTCAATGAATGCTTTCGCCTGCTGCCCGTAACTAGAACTAGAACCCGAACTGGGCGTGACGCCAGCAGTTGCCACCTAAGGTCAGCCAATTAAAGAAAAGATCACACGCTTTGTTTAAATTATTTAGTTTTTTTTTTTTTTTGACAGCCTGAACATTGGCTTATACTTACGCCAACAGCTGCTATCAGCAGCAGAATTGATGCGCACAAGCTGCGCATTTTCCTTCCTTTTTTCATCAGCACTTTCAGCAGACAACTTTTACTTTGCACCACTTGACGGTGTATCTCAAACTGAGCCACTTACGCAGCATCAACTTGATTATAAGCGCCAGCTCAAATACAGCCAGCTTGCGATAGGAGTGAGAACAGACAGAAAAGTGAGAGTGATCTAGTCGAGAGTGCCTGGCTGGGGGAAAACCCTGTACTCAGCCTTCAGCATACATTCATCTTTTATGCAAACACATCAATCGACAATCCTACTTTTCTCTGCTTCATTTTTATAAATTGAGAGCAACAGAAAGGCGTATATGTAAATAGTTGTAATATTATAAAGATCAAGACTTTATCTAATTCAATATTAGATTTTATTAATAGTCAGCTATTGTTTTATAAATAAATAACATCTCATCTCTTCAGGCTGATTATCAGTGTGTTTACTTTATAGATTGCAGACTGCTAAACACCTTTGGATTTCAATTTGTACAGGGTATAAAGAGTAATTTTTGCTGTGTGCTATCAATAAAGCACGCTCATTCTGCTTTTTGCTGCTCTTGCTGCTGATAAGCGCAATCAATGATCAAGTTGAAATGCGTCTAAGGCCACAATCTAGTATAAATTGGCCGGTCTATATAAAATTCGTGCTGTCTTCATTAAATGCCATGATGCGTTTATTATAAGCTCAATAAAGATGCAATAAATGCAATATAAAATGTATACGTTATTTGCTAGAAGTACGTGTGAAATGCGTGCAGTGTCATCAAGCCAAGGTCGTCACAATTTGTGTCTTAACTAGCGTTGTCGATTGGCCACGCGATTATCGTGGCGAATGCTGACATCCACAATGCTCATGTTAGGCGTCAGGAAGTTGACCAGACGATCGGCGCCAGTTCTGGGCAGGCGATCGAAAGGATAACCCATGGACTGACGATCGGGATAGAGACGATCGCGAACTCCACAATAGCTGGCAGCATCACTGCAGCGTCCAACCAGCTGCTGATCGATCTGCAATGGCAATTTTCATTTATTAAAGCTAATCAATAAATTATCTATAATTTTGTTGAACTCACCCTGTCATTCTCATAGTTGGAAACCATGACAAACAGATCGCAGCGCAGACCCTCAGGCAGACCCTTGGGTATGAGCATATGATTGGGCCAGCCGCAGCCGCAGAAGTTGAACTCGAGCTCCTCGGCGGTGCCAGTTGCCGGACGATTGGCATCCAGATTGCGGAAGGTGCGCTCGAACGGTATGGTCACACTGGACTCCGTGGAGCGACGACGTAGGGTATTCGGTCCCGGATTCAGTGACACCACAAACTTGTCCAGTTCCACCATCATCAGGCGCTGTTCGCGCATCTGCATTGGCTGACCACGCTCATCATTCTTGGGTGCAATGAAAATGCGCACATAAGCGAATCTCTGGGCGCCGCCATCATTGTTCACATTGATTGTGTAGGTGAAGGGCAAATGGGTCAAGTGGGTGAAGCGGGCAAACACATTGCCACGTGGCGTGAAATCAAAGCCACGAGACAAATCCATGTCGGACTGCTGCCAGAAGGTAGTCAGCACATTCGGCTGGCTGCCATTGGCAGCGACCTGGAAGCCCGTAATCGAGATGCCAGCATAGTTCAGCTGGGTGTCGGTGTAGGCGGGCAGACGCGTCTTGTGCTCCTGGAAGATGCGATCGATGTACGCATGCCATCTGTAGAAAGCAGGATCACGCATCGCCGTCGAGGAGTCACCAATTACGCCAAACGATTCCAAGTGCTTGTTGTTCGTGTCGTGGGCATACGAGATGAAAACATGGCCAAAATTGTGCAGATCGCCATACTGAAAAATAAACAGAATTAATATGACTATGATATCTATATGATATCTGAGCTGTCTAATGCCACATACCAAAGTGCGATTTGGCGACAGAATCGAGGACTCGAGAACGTTGCCGAGAATATCAATGCCTCTGGCCTCATCCAACGGGATCTGTTGGCCACGTTCCTGTTAATATACGAATAAAAAAGTAAATTAATTTATAAGAGAAACAGCTGCAAGTAAAGTTGTTGCAATCGCTACTCACATCCATGACAAAGCCCTGGTGGATGGCCTCGAAGATGCGATCGCGCCAGCGCTCCATATCGGCTACCTCGACATTGATCTGATCCTGTTCGCGATTCAGATCGTTGATGCGCGTATTGTCGAAACGTGGCGGCCAGGCGCGACTGGCCACGAGCGAGTCCATCTTGGGGAAATAGCCCTCGGCAATGGGATCACGCAGATTGTTGAAGGGCTGCACACGGGCCAAGTTGTTGCTGAAGCGTTCCATGTTATAGCGTGCCATGATCTGCTCGTGCATGTAGTAGAAGAGCTCGCCGCGACGATCCTTGGCCACAATGCTGCGATCGGAGGCCTCGAATGGGTAAACCAAATGCCAATGCCAGTGATGCAGATTAATGCCAAGATCCTCGCGGAAATACCACAGGCGATGCTCCGGCTCCAAATCGGAAGCCGTATAATCACGTGGAATAATTATCGGCATCCGGGAACCGGGCTGCACCACAAAGGACTCTTCGCGCAGCTGGCGGAACACCTGCGAGTCAACGAACCGATCGGGAAAGGTTTGCGCAAACGAGGGCAAATCGAGACCCTGCGTATCGGGACGATGCAACAGTGCCACAGAGAGTGCATAATTGAACATAACGGGATTCACACGATCGCGGGCATAGACCGCCACGCTCTGGAGATCATCGATGGTGCGCATGTTCACAAAGATGTCGATGAGGCGAGCGGCAATCTTGCGATGCTTGGGTATGAACAGCGAGAACTGCTCCTGGCGGCCCAAGGACATGGGTATGCGCAGATCGGGTATGGAGATCTCACGAACTGGAACCCGCTGCTCGACCTTCTCGCCGACGCGACTCTGCACTTCATTGCTGATGGGACGGTAGCGATCGGTCAAATAGTTGTCCGGCACATCGAATACGGTCACCTTCTTGCCCTTGTCCATGAAAACGGGCTCCGTGGGATGCTCGAACAGCAGCAGCAAATTCGACTTGTCGGCCATCTTAGCAGGATCAAAGCTTGCAACACAAGTGAAAACGAAAGTGAATTGGGAACGTAAGACGCACTTGTGGCAGTCACTTGAGAACTGTGCCTATCCTAGGTTTAGGCAGCGCCTTTTATAGCCCACCCGTTAAGAACATAGCAATCGCTATCATAAACCACAGAATGCGCTGGGAAACAACCAAAAAAATATATAAAATAAAATAAAACATGCTCTTGTGATAGCAGCCTGATAAGGCCGCAATGTGTAGCATGTGGCAAGGGGCATGAAAAACCACAATCGCTGTTGTTGTTTTTGTTTTTATTTGCATATTTCTAAAATACATTCTTTACTTCATATTATTATTATTATTATTATGTTTACACTAATTTGAGTGAAATTTGGTTATACTTTGTATGCATACAAATTATATGTATATGTTTTATATATTCTGTATTCTGAATTCTGTATTCTGTATTTAATATATGCAACAAATTCTACGCTCTGCGCTCAAGTACATACATACATCAAATACTAAATAATTATGTAACTACATGCACAATTTAATGATATTCTTTTTCATGTTAAGTTTAACAACTTGATTAAATTATATATATATATATCTATATATGTTCGCTAGACAAAAGTAACGTTTCCCTGGAATAGCCAAGAATATCATCTGATCTGTACTATTCTCACTCTCGCTTTCTTGATCTCATCATTTTGTTTCTTTTCCAATTATACGATATATATAATTCGATTATAGCACATTTGAACAATGAGATATTGAATTTCGGTGAATATTTTATACACATATATGTATGTGTATATATAAATGTTAGATATAACTGAATAGACAGCTCTATAGTGTATATACAAGTGTTGTTCAGTTTTCTCGTGTTCATTGTTGTTGTGTAAAAGCGTTAGTTCTTGTAAAAAGTTTGTTAGAAATGCCCTTGGGTATGTCCTGTGCTCCTTTGATTTTGGCCATTGTTTTGAGTCGCATGATATGTTGTGTTGTTAAGCTCTTAGGATAGAGATATTTTGGGATTTTCGTTTTAAGCTTGGTTCTTAGATCAAACAGAAAAAGAATGCTTTTGGTTCCCATGACCAGAGTAAAGAAGTAAGCATTGTGTTCATATATTGAGTAAGTAAGTTCAATATGTGGTAAAAAATCTCTTTAATCATATCAAAAATTACATACAATATGTATTTACATAATATACATATATCGTGCATTATACAAATATAAACTCAACGAAAACACGTACAAAAATATACCAGTGTGTACATACATACATATATATACATATGTATGTGCAAAATATAATCAGTGACATTTGTTCAAACAACTTAAAACTGTTGTTTCGTATAAATAGTGGAAATTTTTAGTTTTGTGTATGCCATGTTTATCATGTAGTGTGTTTAAAAAAAAAATGTTAAGGCTTAGTCACATTTTTGGAGCTGAAGCAATTCTTTATAGTTGTATACATATATATAAAACGTTTAAATATGATTCGATTCGATAACTTTTTTGTATGCCATAAATAGATAGTTACAAATTGTTTAGTATAATACTTTTTTGTTTTGTCTTTTGACTTTTGATTTTTTCTTTTTCCATCATTTTCAACTTCATCGCATTAAGTTTTGTTCTTTTGTTTGTATGTATTATGTGTATATTGGTGCCCAAATATTTTCAGACTACGCTAATGGCTACTTGTAATTACTATAACAACTATTCGAAAATTGCATGCATTACACCGACGTCTAAAGATCAAGGAACTTTCACTACATATTTCAATCGTATAAACAAAAAAACTGCACATAAAAATGCAAAAATTATCTTCTAACAGCGCAATCGAAATAAATTTGATGTAAATAAAGTTTATGTTTATATTTGGTGCATTAGAATTAAATACATATGATATAACAACTTGGTGTTTTGTACTGATATTCAGGTTTCAAATCGTTCGTATCACTTGCCCCACAATTAGCTAACTCCCACAATAGACACACAACTAGATACACAAACTACGACACAGTTGGAGATACTTTGAACATCAGAGGCTCAGGTACAAGTATTCGTTTTGCCCCTTTTCCCCAAATATAACATATTGTTATGAACTTATGATGGTGCAGCTACAAAAATTAAATTTTAAATTTAATTACCAGCATAAATTCAGAAGGAAGCAATTTTCGGTTTGCCGAAATTATTTATACCCTTGCAGACACATTTATTGAGTCTATTCTATTTGATATATATGACTGAAAAATATTTGAATCTTATTAAAAATCAGAACACGACACAAAACTAAGATATGTTCATTTTAGTCAAGATATTTGCAAAAATAAAAGTGTTATTTTATTAAAACAAATTCTTTCAAAATAAATGCCTTACATAATCAAAGATATGTTTCTCAAATAAAATAAACACTGCAAGGGCATTACTTAACCAAACTCAATGACGTACCCAAAAATAAATTGGTTCCCACCCACACTACACACTCCACACTCCACAAACTGCAAACCCACATCAATGCAAATTTGCTTAGCCAATACTTATGACTATAGTAATGACTTTTGGCTTGGCTGGTGTTGCCGTTACTCATTCTCCAGCTACTCCTGCTGCTGCTGTTGTTGTTGTTGTTACTGCTCTCAATTGAGCGCCACCTTAGCGGTAGCATTCTGGAACTCCTGCCGGCAATAGCCCATCACAATATCCGAACGGCAATCGCCTCCCATTAGGCCTGGGAGCAGCACTGCTGCGCCCAGTATGGTGACTAGCGCACCAAACACAACCAGACCCAAAGCGGGCAGCTTCTCCCGGCTGAAGAGCGCATGCGGTTCCATTTGTATGTAGGCCAGGCCGGGCAGTATATAAGCCAGTGGTATGGCTGCCAGGAGACCCTAAGTTGTGAAGAAATTTGCATGAAATACAATGCCAACAGTTATTTGTTATTTCAGGATGTGTGTGTGTGTGTGAGTGTGTGTTGCTTTTTTGTGTATATAAATCGGCATGAAAATCAAACCCACATTCAATTCCAACACGGAGCCCAAACAGTCGGTCATGGGCGATATTATGAAGGCGCTGAACACAATTGCCAAGGTAATCGCTTTCGAATACTCATCGATTTCGGCACCCTTCTCCAAACTGGGATCCTTGTCCTGGGTAAACTCACTGATGGGCTCCTTCAGCACAAAGCGATGAACGAGAGCACGAACAATCTGTAAAAATATTGCAGCAAAATGAAATACTTTATCAAAATGCAACTGTGGCAGGAACACAAACAAGCTGCAAGCAGCACAGCTGGCCAAAAAGACCAACCAGCAGCTGGTCAAAATAAAGTGCCATCATTACACAAACTATCTCAAGGTTGGAAATGGGAGGTTGGCTGGGTTTTTGATGGGGTATAAGTATGTAATACTCTTTAAATCGCAACATGCTGTGACTCTCTATAAAAGCACTTTTATTTATTCGATTTTATTTTTAATAGTCGTTTTAACTTCTTATTCCTATATCGATTATATATTTATTCTCATTAGAGAGTAATCTAAAATACTATTATTATATAAGAACATACCTCACGTGAAACGAAGCACTCGATGGGAAACGTAAGCAATATGGATACTGAGAAGAGCACACGCGAGAAGTTCATCAAATCATCATCCCAGCAATAATTCTCCAGCAAGTCGCCTGTAATAAAATTTAATTAGGCTTTGGACATAAAAAACAGACAACGAATAACAACGGATTAAGGCCAACTAACATCTCGTTAGGCAAAACATAAGTTCGGAGAACATGCAATTAGTTTACCTTGTGACAGAGCACGGAATGTCGAGTAGCCCGCAATTCCAAAGAGAGCCGCAACTGTCCAGGCGAAACCAATTGAGATGTGGGTGACCTTCTCCCAGCGTTCCATGGTCGCCTCGCGCATCGATTGATAAACGAGAAAAGTGTTATGATGGCACATGAAAGCTGTGGCAAAACCAAAAGGGAAAGGAAAAAGGTTTTAGAAAGGACACTGAGCAGAGAATGCACTTTAATTGTTTCGATTTTGTTTTTTTTTTTATGTGAGAGCGCTCTTATCCGCAATCTTGTAGTTGTTATCCCTTAAGCTGAGACCTTGCATAAACAAACATATTTTATGCGGATACCTACCAAATACCATGATGCCCGTGGCGGGTATTAGGTCCGTGTTCGCAAAGCGCCAGGATTCGGCTGTATCCGTGCTGCAGACAGCGGCGGCAGAGCAACAGGCAGCATGATAAAAGATTCGTTGGCAGAAAAAATTACACAAACTTAACACCAAATTAACATTTTTTTCCCGGAGCTTGTGCTGTTCGAGAAATTTAAAATATGGCTCACAAGAAGCACGAAGGTGAGGCTTATATGCTTACGCGTGCAGCATATTAACCAAAAGATAAAAGAGAACTGAGAACTGAGAACAGGAAACAGAGATAAACGAGCAGAAAAGTAAGCAAATTGGAAATTTATTTAAATTTGGTGCCCGCACAATAAAAAAATAAGAACCGCAACAACTGCGAAGGGTCTGCAGTTGAAAAGCTCGAGCACCCGTTGACCATGAAACAAACATTGCCGAGTGGGTGGGAGCAGCAGCAGCAGCAGCAGTAGCAGTAGCAGTTGTTTAGCAGCCAGCTCGAGTCGTCTAGTAGTCAAGCGCAGCTGCCTGTGGCGTTCCCATTGGCAACACTGTGGCAAGCAGCTGACGGCTCGCCCCCGCTGCTCAGTTGCATATTCAAAATTGCCACAAAAAGCGAAAGGGACAACAAGAGCTAGAGCCATAGAGTACGATTGGGCCATGCAACAGCGAATCTGTTGCTGTTGCACTATGGGAAAACGCAACTATTTCCCAGCAATAAGTTCTTTTAAAAGCAACCTCAAATAATAAACTTTTTATCTAGTTCATAAATAAACAAAAACACATTTCACTATTCATATTCGAGAATCTATTGACAGAGCATTAAAATAAATGAAGCTGGTTTGTTGATTGTTGCTTGTGCACTACAAACACTTCATCTTTGGATAAAGCTGCACAAATTTGGTAGCATGTGTTAGACGTGCGTCTATTTTTGAGTTTACTTTTGTTGAAATGGGTAGCCAAAAGTGTAAGTGAGCTTTGAAATATTGAAATTTTGAAAGAAAGAACTCAAAACTTTTATAGCTTATATTTGAGATTTAAATTTATGCCAGAAACCATGTCGCCTTTTCCAATGGTACACTGTGGCTAAGCTAATGAAAAGCTATAAGATCCAAACAAGTGGCACACAACATTTTATGGAGCTTTGGTACCATGTTCAATGCCTGGGGGTCAGCCGCAGCAAATTTAAAGGCACTAAAGCGCCACTTAGCACTAAAGTGACCAGGACTCAACCTCAACTACCCCCAACCAAGAAAAACCCACACAGAAAAGAAAAAAGTAACTAATTCAGTTGGCAGCTAGCAGTCTGCCAAGATATGCACATAAATTCGTTTCCATTTGCCGCGCACACAAATTGTAATTAAGATGCAAATAAATCTGTACGCGTTATTAGACAGTGTCGACACTTAAAAAACATAAATATTTTTTTTATAATTTTTATAAATTGCCACACAGCAGCGCCAAAACCTGCAAAAAGCACCCTTGTAGCGAGCTGTGTTTATTCCACATACCAAATTATTCACACAAACTTGATTTATTTCTTCGCGCATATCTTGGGGCACTTTGAGAAAAATTTAGTAAGTTATTACGTTTCTTATAGGAAAAAAAAAGAAATTAGAAATTAATTGGACAAATGTACTACAAAAAATGGATAGCTTGTCAGTAGATTAATGATAACCACCAGTAAACACCACCTGAGTGCGACGCTCCTGCCTCTTCACATAAGTTAAATTTAAGTGTCAAATCAAAAGCGAAGATTTAAGATTTAAGATTTTAAATTCAACAGCCCGTATAAATATAAATGTTATACAATAAGTACAATAAAGCTGCTCTAAACGTTTCTATGACACCTAAAACAAATCCAATTTACTGACATTTATACTAAAATATACCTTCACCTACACGAAACTGAGAGAAACTGTCAGTTATGGGGCATTATTTTAGCAAGGCCGACAACTGTGCAGCAGGCTATAAGACTTATGTATTAGTGAAGGCAACGATAAAACTGCTATATGTATCTATGTATCTATATGTATGTACTTACACTTTATAATCGCCCGACAGAAGTTTCAGTATGACGGCAAACAATATGAATACAACGCACGCCAAGCTAATGAAACTGGCGCGCGCCAAGCGGGACACGTTCTTGTAGAGGCAGAGGGGGACGACAACGCCGACGGTGACAAAAAAGACGACGCCCAATCGAACGGCGCCCATCGAATCGCCCCACGATGGAAAGAAGCGCACCAGAACTTTGGATAAAGTATCGCCCACAACAACATTGTATGAAATCATTGCTGTAAAATGGGAAAACTTTGTTAGTTTTATGAGCGTTTGTGTGTGTGTGTGTGTATACGTGTGTTGCCAAAATTTGTTGGCACACGGATGGGATTTAACGATTAGCGCCACTTACCTAGAAAGGGGTACATAAATTGTAGCAGCGATAGCAAATAGTAACCGTATTTGCCATAGGCAGCCTCCATAATGCCCGGATAGCTGAATCTGCCGCAAATGTGACCGCATCTCACCTGAAAATGCAAATGATGTTTGCCACACTTTTGCGAAACGGTATAATAATGTTGCCTTGCAATGTGGGGAATTGAAATCGACCTCTCTGACCACTTAAGTATACATATATCTTGTTGATGAGCATCTTGAGATGAGTTAGCTGTATTAACATTTTTGCTGAATCCGCTCATGGGTAAAAAGTTATTTTAGTGTTAAAGCAAAATTGATTAAATTTTAAATAAATCATCATTTTTGCTGCACACGACACATTCACGTTCAAAGTCCGCCAAACTCACCATTTATGAGTATAGAATTACATTTTCGAGAAAATTTAACGAAAATATGAAAAACTTTAAAATATTTAAATCAATTTCACCTGTTAAACATCGGACTACCCAATCATTTGTTACTCTATTAAAATATATGCATACTAAGATATCCTTATCCAACTTATGGATATATAATTTGGCATAAGTCTGAGCAAGAATCAATCGACAACACTTTCTACATCGACCTACTATATTATTAAGTTCAAATTGACAGAATCGGCTTGCATTTCAACTCAATTATTCCAGGGCATGTAATTTGTGTGGTATCAAAGATAGCCAAGTTCTCTGCTATTAATTATGTCGATGTTAAATGTTCTGGTTGCGGAAATGCATTTAACTTGCAACTTGCTGCTAACGAGATACGCATCCAATTTCCGTTTCCGTTACGAGAACGTTTTTCAATTTGTCGGGCGTTTAATGTGCGTTTGTCCATCCGGCACACAATTACACTCACCATCAGTATGAGCGAGTAGTCGGTTATGTAGGCGACCAGGATGAGCAGGGCCAGACCCAGGCCAAAGCCGGCGCGGTGCAGAGCATAAGGTATGCCAATGACGCCGCTGCCAACGATCGAGTTGATATAGTTGAACGATGCTTGGGGTAATGAGGACAACGTGTCGCCAGAAATGCCATCCCCAAGTTGTTGTTGTGGCTGTTGTTGCTGCTGCTGATGCGATGATTGCTGTTGTTGTTGTTGTTGCTGTTGCTGCTGCTGCTGCTGCTGGCCCTGTTGCTGATGTGTCTGATGGCCGTTCTGGAGACAGCGTTAAGCAAAAACAAATGTTATCGAGTAATTGTGAGTGTGGGTGCTTGATGGGCTTAATGGGTGGGTTGTGGTTGGCTCTAGTAATACGGTCTCGGTTCGTTTTGGTTCTGTCTATTATTGCACGTTGATTGGGATAAGAGCGCAAAATTGCCTCGAGTGGCTCTTTACATCAAAAGCAAACTGTCCTCCCGATACGAAGCACACACACACACACACACACACACAAAGAGACAGTGTTGTGGCAGGTAGCATGCGACGTATACGCAACCTTATCGTAAATTGCGTCTGCCAGCGACAGTTACCTGGTCATAGTCAAAGTGCTTGTGCGTTCTGTTTGTCATTTTTATGATGGAACGCGAGCCAGTTGCTCCCTCCCTCTCCCTGCCCAATGGTAAGGCAGCCATAAAAGACAACTTTATGTGAATGGGTAAAGCCGCAAACACAAGGCCAATTTTATGACTCCCAAAACGCACTGAGTGTGAGTGCGAGTGTGTGTGTGTGTGTGCATGGGTGACTGAATGTGTGTAGTTAGCCAAGTTGGGAGCAACTGATGCGTTTATTGCACTGCAAGTGAAAACTTTTGCTATCCATATAAACAAGTTTTTACTTTCAAAAATGTTTGTTCCTCCCATTTGTTTATTTTTTGCACTTGCCTTCTAAAACGGCAAACAAGTAGCAGCAGCCAGAAACAAAGTTGTGCGTACACTTGACTCTAAAGTTAAGGTTAAAAAGCTAATATTTGGGTACAGCTACTTTGAGTGCCAACTGGCTGGCAGCTGCGTGGGTGTTGGGGCATGCCATTGCTGCGTAATGAAAATTTCCGAAAAGCAAATTACGTGCGAGTTGAGTACCCAATTCAATTAAGTGGGGACAGGTTGCAAAGTTCGTTGCATACTTACTGGGTGGCATGCGGCAAGTGTGGCACGTGGCAAAGTGCCATTAAGAATGCCATTCAGTATCAAAGCAAACGCCTAATTATGCCAGAGCTGAGCAAGAAGAGTAAACTACAGTTGAACTTTTTTAAACCAAACTAAATTGAGTGTCAAAGGCCATAAATTAACAATTGAAACACAAACGATTTTTCTCTACAATTTTTAAGTTTTTTTGGTTAAGTCGAATTTTTAGAAGACTCTTAGTGACTCTTAAAATTCAACTCATAACATTTAAGATATGTTGACAAACTTAAAAATGGTTCAGAAGACGGATGTATTCCAAGTATCCTCAGGATTCAAAAACGCAACTGTAGATTTCAAAATATAGTCATACATCGACTAAGATATTGCTGCTCATCAAGAATATATATTTCCAAATGTATATATGGCAATTTATGAGGTTCTCCACTTTGGTGCGTAAGGCATTTCGTGACAAAATTATTAAATTTACTCCTACTCGAAATCTCTATTCTAATTGGCTGCAGGTGAAGTACGAGTTTTAGCACTCCATAATAAAACAAAAGGAGATGAAACGTAGCGTAACGTAACATAAGATACCTAAGATGCCAAGGATTGGGCCAACTGAAGAAATGAAATTACAAAGTGTCCTTCTGCAGCTGCACAAAAATAAACAAATTGCGGCATCATATGAGCAACAAACAAAATAAAAACCATAATAGGTGAGGAGAGAGAGAGAGAACGAATGAGATAAAATGATAGAATTTGAGCGGAAGTATCCAGTTGCTGGTCGTTAATCTTTCAGGACAGAAGTTGAAGGCTGTATCTCGCTGTCAAAGCCAAAAAATACAGCCATCCAGCTGAGTGTGGTTTATGTTTTATTGTCATTGTGCCACACGCCAGCAGTTAAATGGAACATTTGAATGTATAATTTATAATGCTGACATTTCTTCTCTTTAGTCTGATGAAATGAGCAGCAATTAGCTTTTTCAACATGCCCATTGTACAATATTTTTAAAGAGTTTCGCTTATCATTTGCATTGAAATCAGTTGTCGCACAAATAAAAAAAGGATGCCACAGACGGCATAAAAAATGTAAGAGCTGTGACAGGTGCGTTGCCCATTCTCAGTCCCTTGGAGCCTGCTTTCAAATGCTATTTATTCAAAATAACATTTTTCCTTTTATACATGCCCGCACTTTGTTAAGAGCCTCCAAATGCTGTCAGCCATAAAAGGAAAAAAATGGGAAAAAAAAGGAAACCTTGATAAGACGACGAAAGCGACGACAACATGAATTCCGCATAATTATTATTCAACTTTATTCATATTTAATATTTACTCTCCAGAGGTTTTTAGTATTTATTTGTTAGCCTGCCTTCTGTTACATACGGATTGCAGCATTCAATTTATTCAGTTTTCAGCTAACAAACAAAACTTAATGGTTTCTGCTTTATAAAGAATGTCGTAAACAAAATCGCATGAATAATTTGTGTGTGCCAAACTCCCTGCAAGACAATTAAAGCTCGCCATCCAATTAATTTCCCAAAGAGCAGAACCAAAAAACAAGCAAAAATCAAGCGAAAGGAATATAGCAGCCTGCACAGGTCGAAACTCAATTGAGCCAAAGCGTGTGAAGCGCAAAATGGCAACAAAAACAGAAATTACAAATAAAAGAGCCTCAACCAGTTCAGCGGGCCAAACGCGACTATATTTATGCCGTACAGTAACAATAGAAATACTACAAAATTCGCCATTCAAAGTGTAAATGTCAAATGTTACTTTTACTATATCATGATGATATGATGACTGTTAGAACAGCAACAGTTAAGGCATGTTGATTATCGCAACAACTTGCCAAATACAATTTGACATAGTTAACTTATGACATTAAGACATTTTATGAAACTTTCTCTCACTTTCTCAACTTTTGTGTGTGCCGCAAGCATAGTTAAAGTTCAGAACAAAATACGACCTTTTATAGTCAGCGTCTCTGACGAAACGCAACACAAATCCACACAGTTAAAGACCTATAGGGTATTAGGGCAGGAGAAAAAAATGTTCAGGCATTTCCTGGCATTTGCACACATTCACACACAACAAACAGGTCTGTGAGCCCAGGTACACGTTTCTAATAAAAGGCAAACATTGTCCAAGGCAAACAACAAAAAAAAACACACACAAACACAAATATAAGCACAAATACACACACACTCACATAGTCAGGTAGGCAAGGGAAATCTGAGGCAATCCAATGCTGCAGATAGGAAGCAAATAAACCTTTTCATGCATTGCACGATTTTAATTAATAATATGCATGTGCCCGGGAAGGACCTTCTCATTTGGCAGCAAGTGGAGCTACCCAGTGGAGCGAACCACACAGCAAACACACACAAATACACACACACGCCCCCAGAGAACCTACTTGTAAAAAAAGTTCAAAATGTGTTTGCTTAATGAAATTAGGCGACACGGGTAGTACTGAAAATAAAGCACTGCGAACCAAAAAAAAAAAAACCTGGACATTGAAACGTGTTGGTTGTGCAGCGGGGGCAACATTTTAATTTGTGGGAGAGGGGGTAAACGTTTAGGCGCAAATGTCAATACAATGCTAAAGGGTTTGTTTCGGACCACCAAGGGCGTTTTCAGAGTGCAGCAATTAACGAGCGCTAACCAAAATGTCCAACCGCAATTATGCGCATGCCAAATGTCAAGCGCAAAGACTGCGCTTTTTTTTGTTGATGGCAGCGCTATTGCCCTGAGCCATGTTGACCTGTTGTTGTTGCTGTTGCACATACAGATAAACAAACAAAAACAAAACCATAAAAACACCAACATCTAACCCACAATACACCTCTCAGCAAATACAGACATGTCAGTCAATTGACCGAAACAAGAACAAACAACTTTTTTTACCTTCTTTTTAGACGACAGGCGTTTTGTCTTGCCTTCGAGTTTTCTTTTTGATCTGACTCGTGTTGAGTTTAATAAGATTTACGAATTAAGTTCACAAATTAATAATTAACATGTGCTTTTAACAAAAGTTGTTGTTCTTTAAACAAAGTGCATAAATTACCGGACGAAGGTTCCGCTTTGCCTTTTAGTTGACGGAAAAGTTTGCTTCTAAGCTCTGAAGCTAACAAGGCATTACAAGTCCTTTTAGAATTGGCAATTTGCGTTTTTGCTGTCCTCACTCTCTTGGCCCGGCTGCCATTAGTTGTGCAAACAATCAGCTACTTTGGCCAGGTTCTTACTTTCTCGACCATGAGCTATAGTTTTTTTCTACGCCTATTATGCCATGCTCTTAATATCGAGCATGCTTTGTTGGGATTTTTTCTTAGCCTTGTTAGCCTAATGGCAACGCCAACACTTTCAGTGTGAGCCTCTGAAAGCAATTCCCACAACAAGACATCAACACACACTAGAACACACACCTACACACTCGAAGTGGTCTTTGCTATGCTGATCCTAAAACCACATATCAAATTGCACAAGTTTTTCATGTTGCCAGCTCAACAAAAACTTAACTTTATCCACGCCGTTGCTACGCATAAACTGAAACACTTCTTAACTTTTAAACTATTTAAATAATTTAATATGCGAATATGTTCTCAAATATTTGCATTGTATTTGTATTTGTATAAGTATGTATATATGGTATATAAAGAGTAGAAGCAGAATTCGTTTAACGCCAAGAAGCAACAAGAAGAAAATAAATTGCACTTTTCATCATCAGCTGGTGTCTAAACTAGACCCTGGGAGTGTCATGGCTCTTAATAAACTTAAATTGAAATTAAATTTAATAAGTCGAGGCGCACACAAGGCATCTAGCGGAAAATATTAAAATAAAAAAAAATAGGGAAATTCTTTGATGATGCCTGAGACCAAAAGCAATTTTCACAGAGTACCGAGAAGGTTGCGGCCAATGCCAGAAATGTTAGCCTCCAACATCTCCCCATTCTCTCTATCTCTCTCTGTCTCTATCTATCTCTCTCTCTCTCTCTCTCTTTCGCGCGCTCAGTGTGTGTCTCAGTTTCTGAGTCGCCTGTGGGTGCGCCTGTGAGTAATGTTCTTGGAATTTAATGAATGTGAATGTGAACACGAATGCAGACATGTCGATTTGTATGTTGATGAGATGAAGCGAGGGAGGAGACGAAATCTACGAAATGTGGGTCAAATATTACCTTCATTAAATTGTTGAAGTCGTCGAATGCATAAGCCTCAGCAGCGGACACATCGCTGCCCTGAAATGCAGCATCGATTTTGAGTTAAAAACCAAATCCAATTTTTAGCCATTTATTAAAATTGTATTCTTTGAAGTGCACTCCAGTGTAACTTTATTGCAGTGTACGTTGTATGTGCAGGATTGTAAATAAACATGCGCTATCAAAATATGCATTGCATACCAATTAAGAGCATATAGTAAAAAGAAATAAATAGGAAAATAGCAATTTATTTCGCATGCCAAAACTACAGATATAGTTAGATTGAACACGTGTTTTCGTATACCCTACACACATTTAAATGAATCAAATGGTCAATGATGGCATCTCCAAATACTAAACGGAGTTTCTTAAGTCTCGTCAATATTCAAACCAACAACTCCAATCTTTTAAAAACATCTGCCTTTTTAAAGCAAATAACTTATTCTTGAATATTGAATATTTGGCTTACACTGGAGCTGTGTGGGCAGGGTATCGTGCACACCAGTTATTTTGATACAAGACTTACACTTGTTTTACGTAAAAGCGCAAATCAGCCCAATGGACTTTAGGTTGCTATATCCCACAACTTTGAATGGGCGGTTTGTTTTTTTTTATTTTTTTTTTATTGCTATTATTGTTTTGCGTTGCCTTCAGTTACCAAGCTATCCACAAATACCGAGAGCCCAGTGAACTTGGAACAGACAATCCGCTACAGAGTTGGCCCCGAGCGCATTTGTTTTTATTGTTTTGGCACCACACACACACACAGGCAGACAAACGTTGAATCCATCACAGAGGCATAAAATCGGCATGGACGTGAAATCGAAACCATTTAAAGCAGCAAAGCCATCCCCAGAGTCAAAAGGGAGTTATGGACAATTGAGTATGGGAGAAGTGAGGTGGCTGGAGGCGTGGAGACATAGCAATGGCAATGGCAATCGCAGCTGGCTGTACTTGGCACACCTTAGGAAAGCTTTAGCTGCCACTCGAACTTTGCCATTTTTTATGTGCGGCTTGAGATTTTTATTGCTCGTTTTTCCAGATAATGCATAAAAAAATGTTGACAGCAGCTGTTGAATTCGTTATGGTACACACAACACCAGAAAATAAATATCTTGAAGCCTGCCAAACAGAGCAACCAGTTTCTCGATTTCTTGCTTTAATAACCTTAGTATATGCAACAGTTTTTCTCTTGCATTACATAATTTGCACTCAGACTCTACTCAACATTATGCTACGCATTTGATTTCAGCTCTGTTCAATTCAGGCTTTTAAGGCACGCCCACACACGTTCACACACGTACGCACACACACACACACACACACAGAGGCAGCTCCTTGACACAAATGCACTTAGTCACTGTCACTGTCAGTAAAGAAACGATGACAGGGATGCCGACATCGACATTGACGTCGACACTAGCGTCGCATTGTCCTTCAAACTGCTTAAATAGGTTTCTTCTTGGATTTGGTGATGTGTCCACGTGCCATAGTCAATGGCAAGAGATGTGGTTATTCTATTAGGTCAATTTTAGTTTGCTGGTTTGATCACTCCATTGGCTACATATTGGGCAGCTGGCACATTTGCATTTTTACATGCTCCTCGAGGCGTACACAAATGCCACTAACCATTCTGAAACTGTGGCAATGCATGACAAATACTTAAAAATAGAAACTACATTTCTTAACAAGCTTCATGGATTATGCATACGAAATTTAAGTGGATAGCGTCTAAGTTCTTGAGTGAATTGAAAAGCTATGTTCTTTGGAAATTGGAAATTGGATTGGATATAAAGTTGAAACTTGGCTGAGATGCTGTCATCTAATCGGTTCATTAAATCGGATGGCAGCAAGGCAATTCTTTAATTTTAGTTAATAACTTTGCATTATATTATTATATTTCAGACCTTCAGTCTAAACTCTGACAGAAATTTCGCCATTTAAGTTATATATTTACGCTTTTATATACTGTGTCACAGTAACAAAAGAATGAATACTTAAGATCAGCAAATATATAGATTGAGCTTGAAGATAACTCTTCTAACTGACCAATATGAGTGTCAAATTGTTTTCCGGATTGGATGGAAGTGCTTTAAAGTATGGAACTCTGTGTTGAATGCGAAAGACCAATATCAATATTTACTCTTTGAGCACGTGTTGCCTGCCACAAGAGTTGCAATCTCATTTATATTCATGTTATGGCTTCGCTTGCACAAGTTGTTGCAGACGACATTGATTTCTGTTATCGCTGGCTCTGTAGGGGTGGTAAGTAGGTAGGATGCAGAGGAGGGGAAAGGATAGGGGTAGTCGCCTGCTCAACAATACGAGTGTGGAGCATTTTTATTTGATATTTAAACAATGTAAATGCCGCGAGGCAGTCAAGGGGCTTGACTGCGGTCGTCTCCTGGCAAAGCCTGCCTTAAGGTCACACTCCAGGCCGCATGCCTTGCATATTAAGAGGCGATTAGGAGGTCCCAGGCAACTATTTCTTATGGCACATGTGGCTGCTGCATGGCCATCATAACAATGCCGCAAAACTCATCAGTATGTTCAGCAGTCGTCATAAATACCGCAAATATGAGTGCCTTTGAGTTGGTGTTAGTGTCTTCTAATTAAAGCTTACGACTTATCGATTATATTATCAACGTTGCAACCTCAACAACAGAGACAGAGACAGCAGCAAGGGCGTTCGCTAAAATTTGCCACGCCTAATTACACTTTTAGAGCAAACATTCCAGATGAAAAACTTCCGACAATGCAAACCCCTTTCACACCCAGACAGACAATAATCAAAAGAAGAACTGACAAATTACACGTTCGCAGCAAAGGTCATAGTGCACACACAATAAATAACGAATATTGCAAGTTTTTGTGGTTTCATTTGGAATCCACCTACAGAAACACACACACACACACACACACACACACACACTCAGCTTTCATTAATCAAAACAATGTGTGTACATACAGATGTGTGCGTCTGTCGTCTTGCATGTAATTTATCAATTTGATATTGGACAGACTAGCAGCATATGTCAACGTATTGAGTTATCACTCAATCAAAACGGTATTAGCTGCCCTTATAGTTATTATGTGGTGCTATCCAATGTGTCATTGTCTTAATGCCCCAAGCGTGTGTAATTTGCGTGTTGATTTTGTTGCTCCGTCATCGCCATTAGGGACAACGAAAACAAATTGATTTCATTCATGATTTAACAGTTTGCTCGATTGAGCGCACACGCAAGCCAATTGCCAAGATTTTCTTCAGATTGTTTATTAGCCCAGTTTTATGTGCAATGCCAACACACAGAAACAGTAGGTAATGAATCTTTTGTTAGCTAACCGCAACGTTTGCCATTTTACTTACCACCAACCCAAGAACCGCCCCCTTTTTTCTGTGTACATATTTTAACAATCTTAAGGGATTATCGGCCTTTCCACACACCGTCGCACATTTATGCGTATATTTGAATCAATATTTATATATGCACAATTTCACTGATATACGCAAAATAATTCATATCAATTATTAAGCCGCCCTGCTTTCACCGGATATCATATATATGTATATATATATAAATGAATCGGAGCTGACCATGTGACGAGCCTGACAGGAAACATTGTGCATATGTGCGAAAAGTATTAATATTAATGTGAAAAATATTAATTATAATATAAGCAAATTAAGCGATTAACATATTTTGAGCTGTTTAATAACTGAATTCATAACAAGTTGAATAAATGAATAGTTTGTCAGTTAAATAAGCCTAAAGCTGACAGCGAATCTATAATTTGGTTTTAAGAATATTCACATCCGCATGAAGAATAAATGATTGCATAAAAAATAAAATATTCTTTATTCCCACAAAAGAACAACTATTTTATACAGTCTCTTATTGGTATTTCGATAATTGGAATGATTTTCAAATTTGTCAAAAAGCAAAAACGAATAAACCCGAGAGTGATTGAGTGACAGTGAATTTTAATTATTAACATTTCATTTGCATGCTGTGAAAATTTTAAATACTGCATAAGGATAAATAATATCCATAAATTATGCATCTCTCTGTGAAAATAATGCATCTACATATTGACTCATGCGTTAGATTTAATAGTTAACTCAATTGAAAAGCAATCAGTTGCTGGAAATATGCATTGCAAAGTCCATTAAGCATACGCCATGTGCAGTCAGAAGGAAAGCAAAGGCCAACAAAAGCTTGATTGAATCAAAACAGCGCAGAAGGATCAAAGAAAGGGGGAGTACGGTCTAATTTGCTGGGTAAAGTAAGTCATTTAACGAAATTTTTGTGGTAAAAGGAGCCGACGGCAAGCGACGAGAGAGTGTTGCGTGATAGAGGATTCTTGACAAAATAACCAATTAGGCGTTATTGGACAGCTTGGTTTCCGTGATGTGCCTGCAATTAGTTGCTTTGCTGCAGCTGGCGCAAGTTAATGAGCACAATTGCTATTAATTAAATTACAACAATGAATATGTTGCACACACAGAGGCACGCGTCAAGCACTGAGCGCAAATTGAAGGACTCAATAAGAGAAAAACTGTGCCTCAAAAAGCGTGCAATTAATTTGAGAGTGGGTGCTGCTCTATAGAACATGTGGCAGCCACTCACCTGCCGTTGCAGTATATAACTGAATTCCGTTGCCGTGTTGCGTCGACTATCGTTCATTTTGCTGGCCGCCTTTTCCAACGTCTTGCCGAGCGTTATATAGCCAAAGTTTTAACAGTTGCTACTTCAGGTTTATGTTCAAGCTTAGCTCGGATTTACTTTCGGGTTTTGTTTAATTTAAGTTTAGCTGAGTAAAGTTGGGCTGAGTTCTGCTTAGGTGGGTGCTTGGTCTTGGTTTTGGTTTCGGTTGTAGCTGCTTTACAGCACTTAGTTGCACTCAGTTACCATGTGAAAATGCTGTTTTAAACTCATTGAACAAAACAACAGCCACCTGAAAGTGCAAGGAAAATAATATAAAAAAAAAGGAAACGATGAAATAAATACTTGAAATAATATAACATTTCTCACTATTAAGCTTTTAGGTGTTCTCAATATTAGGTATTTTATTATTATTATAAAAATTAATTTTTTATTATGCCACTTATATTTAATTAAATAATAATAGGCTAATATTAATGCCAAAACCAAAATGCTTAAACTAAATAGTTCTTAATATTAGACTGAAACACTTTCACTCTTAATCGCCGCAGGTTTAAAGCATCCACACAACGATAAGAACAGCAACAAGAACAATTACAATAAAATTCTTGGTAAATCACATTAATATTTGGTACACTAACAATATATTTAAATGTGAATGAATAACGCCTCGGAGTTTAATTTATACTAGACAGTGTCTTGGAGATTTTTTTCGATTGGCTTATTGCATTTTCATTTACTTTTCGATTACGTTTCGAGCGTTTTTGGTTTGGTGGCGATTTAGTTGCTTCGACGCTTTCGATGAGACTGATGCAATAAAAATATATTGCGAAACTCTCAACAAGGATAACGTTGGCGTCGTCGTCGTCGTTGTCCTGTCGTCTGCCGATGTTGTCCTCGTCTCGGGTTCTGTTTGCCGTTGAAGTTTTGTGCTCAATGTTTCGCAGCTGTTTGCTGCGCATTGTGTTGTTGTTGTTGTCATTTGACTTTGAAATCGACAACAATAATGCACAAACACGCACACACACAAGCACATCTTCACACTCAAACACTGCGCGCTCACAATAACAACAAAACAGCCGGAAGCGAAAGCGAAAGTTGCCAGGCTGTCAAGTTACTATAAAGCGTTGCTGACTTAATTCAAATACGCCGTGACAGCAACCCAATGTTTAGATAAATATCTGTAAATTTCAAAGAGCTCTACCTCACATTTGTCGCATACGCCTTTAAACATATAAATAGCACTTATCTCAATGATTGCATAAAACATCAACAGTCTGGCAACTTCAAGCTTTCATTCATAGTTACGAGACAAAACAACAGCTCCAGAGAGCAATGAAAATATGAAGAGCGAAAGCTGACTAACATTGCGCACGTGTTTTGGAGCTGCAAAAAGCTATTTCCAGATGGCGCTAGAGTTGAAAAAAGCGGTTTTTAAAATAACATTAATTTAATTACAGTTATTTTTATCATTCACTATCGGTTTTGTTTTCTTGCTAAAATTGTAGTTGCTCAAAATGTTCGAGACATTTTACTTTCTAGGCTATTCCCTTGGCTCAAAGCAAGTTGCCTGCTCCAATCTTCATCACAAAAAATAGTTGCTTAGCCTCCTTACACTAAATTGATTTATATATACAATGTCGCCAATGAGGAACAATAAACACATGAAATACCCATTTCTAACGCCAGGGCACAATGCGATAGTCCTGTAGCGCCTCATCGTACGTGTAGCTAATGTCGATTTCCTCCTGCATAACCACTTTGGCATCCAGCAGACGTCTCATAATCATTGTAGTTCGTCCATCAAACAAGTTGCCATACAACTGCAGTCGCTTCATGCGGCACGGCTTCTTGAGGGTCAGCAGTATAAGATTGATGGCCTCGGCGCCGATCTTATTCTCATTTAAATACAAGTGCTGTAGCATGTAACAGCAGCTGAAGTATTTGGCCACCCACTCGCCGCCAAGGGAGCCAATCGAATTGCCACTAATATCGAGCAGCTCCAGCGTGCCACCTTTCGCAATGCCTCGCATGAGAAACATTGCACCGTCAGCAGATATAAAATTGTAGGCCAGATTCAGTTTACGCAACGCACATCTTGCACTGACCAAATATTCAGCTATCGCCTCCATGTCTTGGGCAACAAATTCACATTGCTGCATTGTCAGTTCGACCAGTATGTTTTTCATTAGCAGCGAGCCCACAATCGAGGCAATCTTCTCTGTGTCCAGTGTTAGTTTGTCCCCAATCAGTCGGCTGGCATAGAAATTGCGCATGCTATTGGACTTGTGTACCCCATCTGCCACAATTGCAAAATTATACTGGCTTAAACTGCAGCTGGAGACGTTAAGCGTGTGCAGCGTTTTGCTGGCCAGCAAAAACTCGCTGAGCATGCATGCATCCTTAGAGGATAATGGAGTGCCTGCAATGATGCGATTTATCGTTAAGCTTTGAGTGCGCAGAAAACAACATGACTGGAATAAATTATTTTTTTTCTCCTTCATATGAATTTTATCGGCGAAGATATTCTTAAAATTTTAAGCACATTTCGCCTGAGAGTTGTGTTAAAAAATGTTGACAATTCTTAAAACAACTTAAAATAATTTGTGCCAAACGTTGCCTTGAATAAAGTTATTTAAGACTGGGAAGAAACTAAAATATGTTTAAAAAGCCCTCACTTTTTAAAATCAGTTGAGTTTTGACGAAGTTATGGCATTTTGAAGTTTCGACCTATGCCCATATGCCCATATTCAGATTTTCAGGCTGTAATTTTTACTTGTCTTCCGACCTCAAATTTCATTTTCAACTTTAAGTGTACGATTGATTTAGGGGCAAAACCATGATCAAAAAGCCCTTGCTTTTTAAAATCAGTTGAGTTTTGACGAAGTTATGGCATTTTGAAGTTTCGACCTATGCCCATATGCCCATATTCAGATTTTCAGGCTGTAATTTTTACTTGTCTTCCGACCTCAAATTTCATTTTCAACTTTAAGTGTACGATTGATTTAGGGGCAAAACCATGATCAAAAAGCCCTCACTTTTTAAAATCAGTTGAGTTTTGACGAAGTTATGGCATTTTGAAGTTTCGACCTATGCCCATATGCCCATATTCAGATTTTCAGGCTGTAATTTTTACTTGTCTTCCGACCTCAAATTTCATTTTCAACTTTAAGTGTACGATTGATTTAGGGGCAAAACCATGATCAAAAAGCCCTTGCTTTTTAAAATCAGTTGAGTTTTGACGAAGTTATGGCATTTTGAAGTTTCGACCTATGCCCATATGCCCATATTCAGATTTTCAGGCTGTAATTTTTACTTGTCTTCCGACCTCAAATTTCATTTTCAACTTTAAGTGTACGATTGATTTAGGGGCAAAACCATGATCAAAAAGCCCTTGCTTTTTAAAATCAGTTGAGTTTTGACGAAGTTATGGCATTTTGAAGTTTCGACCTATGCCCATATGCCCATATTCAGATTTTCAGGCTGTAATTTTTACTTGTCTTCCGACCTCAAATTTCATTTTCAACTTTAAGTGTACGATTGATTTAGGGGCAAAACCATGATCAAAAAGCCCTTGCTTTTTAAAATCAGTTGAGTTTTGACGAAGTTATGGCATTTTGAAGTTTCGACCTATGCCCATATGCCCATATTCAGATTTTCAGGCTTGAATTTTTACTTATGCTCGGACCTAAAATCTCGTTTTCAACTTTAAATGTACGATTGATTTAGGGGCAAAACCATGATCAAAAAGCCCTCACTTTTTAAAATCAGTTGAGTTTTGACGAAGTTATGGCATTTTGAAGTTTCGACCTATGCCCATATGCCCATATTCAGATTTTCAGGCTGTAATTTTTACTTGTCTTCCGACCTCAAATTTCATTTTCAACTTTAAGTGTACGATTGATTTAGGGGCAAAACCATGATCAAAAAGCCCTTGCTTTTTAAAATCAGTTGAGTTTTGACGAAGTTATGGCATTTTGAAGTTTCGACCTATGCCCATATGCCCATATTCAGATTTTCAGGCTGTAATTTTTACTTGTCTTCCGATCTAAAATCTCGTTTTCAACTTTAAATGCACGATTGATTTAGGGGCAAAACTATGATTAAAAAGCCCTCACTTTTTAAAATCAGTTGAGTTTTGACGAAGTTATGCCATTTGGAAGTTTCGACCTATGCCCATATGCCCATATTCAGATTTTCAGGCTGTAATTTTTACTTGTCTTCCGATCTAAAATCTCGTTTTCAACTTTAAATGCACGATTGATTTAGGGGCAAAACTATGATTAAAAAGCCCTCACTTTTTAAAATCAGTTGAGTTTTGACGAAGTTATGGCATTTTGAAGTATCGACCTATGCCCATATGCCCATATTCAGATTTTCAGGCTGTAATTTTTACTTGTCTTCCGATCTAAAATCTCGTTTTCAACTTTAAATGCACGATTGATTTAGGGGCAAAACTATGATTAAAAAGCCCTCACTTTTTAAAATCAGTTGAGTTTTGACGAAGTTATGGCATTTTGAAGTATCGACCTATGCCCATACACCGATATATCGATTTTCAGGCTATAATTTTTACTTGTCTTCCGACCTCAAATCTCGTTTTCAACTTTAAATGTACGATTGATTTAGGGTCAAAACTATGATTAAAAAGCCCTCACTTTTTAAAATCAGTTGAGTTTTGACGAAGTTATGGCATTTTGAAGTATCGACCTATGCCCATATGCCCATATTCAGATTTTCAGGCTGTAATTTTTACTTGTCTTCCGATCTAAAATCTCGTTTTCAACTTTAAATGCACGATTGATTTAGGGGCAAAACTATGATTAAAAAGCCCTCACTTTTTAAAATCAGTTGAGTTTTGACGATGTTATGGCATTTTGAAGTTTGGACCTATGCCCATATGCCCTTATTCAGATTTTCAGGCTGTAATTTTTACTTGTCTTGCGATCTAAAATCTCGTTTTCAACTTTAAATGTACGATGCCGTTCTTTTATGGTGGAAGTTAGGGGCGAGCGATCAAACATCGGCCGCTTCGGAGCGGGTGTACCGCAGGGTAGTGTCCTTGGACCTGCGCTGTACACATTGTACACCGCGGACTTGCCGATTCCGGTAGACAGAAACAAGCTGCTGGTGTACAGGAGCATCATCGTGCCCACATGGACATATGGGATTCCATTTTGGGGCACAGCGGCAAAATCGTGGATTAAACAAATTCAAGTTTTGCAGAACAAGGTGCTAAGAGATATCTCTGGTGCTCCACCCTATGTGAGCAATTTGACGCTGCACAACGACTTCTGTGTACAGACAGTTTTTAGTCAAATAAACCGACATACAAGTCGTTACAACGACCGGTTACATAACCATGTTAACCCATTGGCCTGCTCACTAGGGTCGAATACAACCCGTAGACGCTTAAAGCGCCTCCACACCAGCGACCTCTGGACTGTTGGGCGTTAATATTTTTCGTTAATGTGCAATAAATGTTATATTTAATCTTACATTTGATGTTACGTAATATTGTAATATGTTAAAACCAATTATTTGTTTATGTTATTAATTTAAATTCCCCGTTATTATGTATTCAATCTTCAAAACAATATTTTATAACCTTTCAGTAGGTTGATCAATATTAAATTAAATTGCTAAATAAAAAAAAAAAAAAAAAAATGTTGACAATTCTTAAAACAACTTAAAATAATTTGAGCCAAACGTTGCCTTGAATAAAGTTATTTAAGACTGGGAAGAAACTAAAATATGGTTAAGTTTTATAAAAATTCCATCCTCATTCTAATAGGTACTACTATTTTTGAGTATATGCGATTTTACGATAGGTAAGAATTATGTTAAAAATTGCGTTTTTTTTGTTTTCTGTGTGGTAAATCTTAGGTGACATTCATTTACCCTCCAAGCTCAGATCCGAGAGCTGCATAATGTGCGCTCTCAGGCGAAGCATCACAAAAAACTCAATCGGCAGTCGCATGAGTTTCAACTCAATCCTTGGCACGTTCTGGAGCGAGCGTGCAAAATCGTGCAGCAGTCGAGCATCCCAATTGCTAACTACCACGCCCTCAAGTTTCACGGAAAGCAAATGGCGTTGCATTAGGAAGTTGACAACTGTGCGAAAATCACGTATACAGTGGTAACCGCGATTCATCCGCTTCTCAAAGTCCAGTCGACGAAACTGAAAGTTCTTATACGGACGCTTATCGTACTCACGCTGCCAACAGTGGAGCAACAGAATGGTGAACGTTCGACCCCTCTCAGGAAGCGTGCGCATGCAAGAACACGGATCGTAATTGCACGGCAAGTCACACATCTTCGATTTATATAAATATGTGTGTGTGTATGTGTTTGGGATTTAAGTGAAAACTAAAACTAGTTATGATTCAATGACAGGTTAAGCGTTGATGAGGACGTGCTGAGCAAATTCTTTGCATCATATTCTATTGTAAAATGATGGTTGTAAGCGGCAGAAATTCAGGAATCATAAATGCCAATATTGGTCTGATGGGCTAATAGACATTTATATTAATCATTTTATGTTAATCGCTTTAAGATCTTGGCTTATAACAAATAATAGACACAAACTTTGTAATCCAATTTCATGAGAAGTTCTTAAGCAATTCACAAACAAATATTGGCATAATACAAACTGGTTATAATTATTAAAAGGTGACTGCCGCAAAGTATGCAACAAAAAAGCGTTACGCATTGGCACTATAAACACCCTGTGTGTGTGCGAGGAGCTGCAGATAGACCTCAACTGCCGTCGTCATTAGCATAGTTAGCAGAACTTTTTGCACACATTTAAGGCAATAAATTACCATAAGCGATATTTCATTCAGCTTGCCACACTTAACGCTAGACGGTGGTGCAGCGACTTACAGGGACAACTGCAGCACAATGAATTAATTCGCAGCCACGTGGACTGAGCGAAGCACTGTAAATACTTATATGTACAATGGTTAAATGCGTGCCGGCACGCGCCGACTGCCCTATAAATAAAGGAGCAACAGACAGACAGACAGACAGCGACCTGAAACCTAGGGACGTATTTATTTATAATATAGCAACAAAACCCACAAACAAGTCAAATCGATGAGAAGAAGACTAAGGAGCAAGAGACAGGAAGGAGCTGGAGCATCGTTATGCACGTAGCAAATGGGGAATTTCTTGAGATATTTAAGCACCATTTAAGGCCTGGTTGCAACTTCATTTATTTGATGGCCTTTTACGCGACGAATGCTTAAAAATAACGTGCTGCAATTTCAATTCCCCCCTCTCACCATCTACCCATTCCACCTACCCACCTTGCCCGAACACGCGCTTACTGAGTTGGCCAGTAAGTAGTTCAGTTCGGAGTCTGGCCATGGACTGCAACAGGTGCCCTATTCAATAGACAAACTGAAGTTGCAAGCAGCAACAGTCGCAGCAGCAGTTAATTTAGTTTTTTTTCTTCAGAAATCAGAATTATTTTTCACTTTTACTACTTGGCTGCTCGATTTGGCGATTGCAACCAGCTCCATTTTATCCAGACTGTAATTATGCATTAATTTATGGCCAAGACAACAACAGACAGCCAGGAGCCACATCGTCGTCTTGGCCATGTTTTGCTTAGTCACTGCCTGACACTGGCTATTAACAGCGGCGACAATTTGGTGGGCGAAATTGAAATTTTTAACTCTGCACATGTGCGATTGTTATCTCGACGCGACGCAAGGCTCGCTTAGAAATCAGATAATTAAAAGAGCGCATACAAAATATGTAAGACTTGCAAAAAAAAAAATGAAAATAAATAAATAAAGAAGAAAATATGTTGAAAAATATTGTAAGAGGCAGACAGCCAGACGCTTATAATTGCCGGCAGTCTCAGTTTACAGCTAGTGCAGCCAGACAACGACAACAGCAGCAACAACTACAGCAACAACAACGCATTGCATGTGCATATCATTTAAATAACTTTTAGAAATGCAAAGTGTGAAACTGCAGGCAGAGACTGAGCAAACTATATGCCCCGAGCAGAGCGCAGAGACTATGCCCATGCCCGGACAGCAGCCAAGGCGTCTGGGCCGACTACCTTATTCACCTGCCACAGCCAGCAATGGTCCATATTTGGATGCAACTCTTAAGGACAGCATCAGCAACAGCAACAGCAGCAGCAGCAGCATTGGCATCAACATGCACATCAACATCAACATCGGCAGCGAATGTCTGCGAAGGCCTCCAGACAAACGGCAGACATGTGAGATATATATGCACTTGTCCACCTCCCTTGACTGGAGCACACCCCCCTTCGCACAACAAACATGTGTATGCACTGTGCGCTTGTGTGCGAGGCGCATTCATTGTCAATTTTGACAATCAACAAGATGCGACTACACGCCTGCTTAAATGCCAACATCAACATTACTTGCCTCTACCTCTGCCTCTACCTCTGCCCCTACCTCTACCTCTACCTCTGCCCCAGCGTCTGTATCTGTCTCTGTCGTCAGCGTCGTCTACATCTGCATGGTCGTCTGCGACGAGCTGTCTGGCTCGGGGTCTGGTTCTCGGGTCTGCAGACGCGTATTCCTGCTGACTCTGAATGTGGCTCTCGCTCTGGCTCTGGTTGTGGCTCTGGCTCTGGCTCTGGCTGATTGGTGCTGGGCAGAAGCCAAACGACGGCACGCGAAAGTCCTAAAAACCAAAAAACCAAAATACACGAAAATTAATAACAACCAGAAATGCATAAAACACATTTGCCTTGCTAACGAATACTGTTTACCCTTTAACTTAAACTAGTTTAATGATGTAGCAAAATTCGAGAATTTGACAACTATTCTATTAAATTCATGCAATACTGCATTTTATTAACATTGTTATCATGTGCAAACTTATTGATAAAAAAAAATGATCCGTATTTGAAAATGTGATAGTAAAACTAGTTATTTCATAACACAATCATATTTTACGTTTATAATTTGCTTATCGCCATACTCTTTTGTGTAAGCAAATTGATAGCCAAATGGTCTGCTCATTATTTATTAAAAATAGTCTTATCAGGGTTAGATTTGTATAACACCAAACTTTACATTCTAATGACAAGTACTTTGTCCCAGAATACCCAAACTCTGTGCAAAGGGTATAATGAAAAAAAAATAAGAAAGAAGCAGCTGCAGCAGCAGCAGCAGCAGCTGAACGACAGCAACGACGGCAACAGCAGCAGCAGCACGCAGTGTCGGCTGCAACGGTAGCAGCCAGCGGGCAACAACACAACACAACGCAACGCAACACAACAACAATAACAAATTGGCTCCTGGTCTTTGCATTCCACATGCAATCTGAGACAACAATCACGACAACTGCATTCGGCTACTGCACCCGGCACCACCAACAGCAACCAGCAAACAGCAACCAGTACCGGCAACACCCAAGTGCGGGGCGCTGTTCGCTCGAGCAGCAACAACAACCGGCTAACTAACCAACTTATTGACTTGGTTTGTGTCTGCTTCTGCTTCTGCTTCTGGGCCCAAAGTCTGGTCTGGACTTGGGCTGTCTGGTCGAGCCAGGCGAAAAATCATGCATGTATTTTTAATAGACCTCTGGCGTGCGGCTGCTGATGATGCTTCAGCTCTGCCTCTCCTCTGCCACACTGTGGGTCGTATTATTATTTTGTGATCTCATGCAACGCCTGCCTCCCTCTTCGCTATCCACTCTCAATTATAATTATTATGTGTTATATTGATGCTTAAATACATTGTTGGAGTACTTCAGAACAAACCCCATCCACCTGTTTGCAATGTTTAATTATCCACTTTTTTTTGTTGCACAATTTATTCGAATATCGGCAGATTATCGGGTGCTCAAGTTCAGTCACCCAAAAATAATACACCGATAAGAAGTGTGATCCATTAGGTGCGTAACAGATATGCCTATGCGTAAGAAACTATTATTGATACTTTTTCTGATAATTGTTAATCACAAGCTAAAGATAAAGTGGTTTATTGACCAAATGTTTTCAACTTGTTCTGTTCCTAATTGGTTGCTACTGTTTTAATTAATTTGAACATGTTAAGGCAATACAAAATAATGTACTTCGAAGTTTAGATACCTTTAAAGACCAGCTGCTCAAATATAGATTTAATTATTTACTATAAAAAGACTGTATGGGAGCTAAGTATAAAATTGAAGTTAAACGCTGATAATGTTTAAAATGTGCTAAATGAGCTTAGCATTTAAAATATTATGATAAATGCTGAAACTCTCCAAGCATTCCAATAACTATAAAGAATAAATGGACATTTGCGATATCTGCATCTGTTTGCTACCTGTCTTACCCTCTACCAATGGATATAGGGTATTAAAACAGTTACGCTAAGCTGAGCAATTTAAACGAATGGTTATTGCACACAGGAGCAATGTGTGAACAACGCAGCCGATAATGCCCAGCTGAATATAGTTTTATTGTTCACTAAATAATCTGTATAACTGGTGCGAGCCAGTCCCACTAAAAATAGCAAATGAAACAATCTTAAATTAGTTTTAGCCAGACGAGATCAATGGATAGTTCAACTACCACTACTCTAGGCTAACTGTCAATTACAATGTTTTCATTTATTGTCCAATGGTCAGGGACGAAGCGGAGTGGCCGCTGCGGAGGGGGTTGCGTGTGGTCTTGTCTAGCCTTGAAATTAATGGACAATCGAATGCTGCGTTTGGCTTTGACTCATTTCGCATTCCAATTGTCGTCTACATAACAGTTTTGACTGCCTCTGATTGACTGTTTGTATTTTTTGCGATTTTTTTTTGTGTTCTCGTTTATTGTCCACGAAGTGGGGCAAATTCTATGCAAATGTGTAAATAAGTCAAATAAATAAACATTATTATATAAACGTCTCGACAAATGTCGCGCGCATATCTTTTTTTCCTAAATGCTCTTCTGGGGGTCTGTCGATTGACAGAGCTCGCTCCGTTTCTTTTTTCTTATTTAGTACACCCTTTCTGAGAGTATTATAACTTGGTCGCAAAGTTAGTAAAGCATTAACGGGAGGCGTATCCAACTCCTACCTGTCGTCTGTTTTTAGGCGAAAATATCTTTCGACTTTAAAACCAATTTGATTCAACTTGGCGAAATGCCAATTGTAAATGGATGTATAAATGTGGTTCTTGGAGCCCTTTTCGTAAAATTACAAAATTTTTATCAGACATTTGTATATGATGATCATTTTAAATCTCAAATACTTTCGAACGTTTCTACACTGCGCTCAGAGTATTTAGATGCCGGTTAGAATGGACTTATTTGCAGCTGAGATTATGATCTGTATCTTTGAGCATTTGATGCGATTGCAACTTTGCATAACAGACGACGTCTGGACGCGCTGCCCAGCCCGCTTCCGCACCCGCCTTCCATGGCACGTATGTATGTGTAGGTATTTGATTTCAAGCCTCAACAATGTGTAGACTTATAATACATATCAGCTAACAGCCAGACAGTCAGACAGTCTGACAAACAGCCAGACAGCCAGTTAAGCGGTGTGATATCCAGACTTTATAAAGTGCTTCAAATTATACAATCATTTTGAAATTCAATTTGGTCCAGACAGCAAAAAAAAAAAATAATCAAACACAAAAACTTAGAAAAAAGTCTAAAAGAATATGTACGATGATGATGATGTGATAACTGTGTTTTTTTTTTCTTATTTGGATGTACAACCAGAAGAGAGAATAAATAAATAAATCAAGAACGTCCTTGAAGTCTCGCTTGTGATTTCCGTATCACAAATTGAAACAAATATTATTGAATGCGTCTCTTGTTTATGTAGCTCAAATCTGTTTACACGATTTCCACAGAAAATTGGATACTGATCTATATGCATAGTGATCGCAAAAGGTCTTTAAGGGGATTGGAAGAAAAATGACGTTCCCTGTTAGAGCTTGAGGCTTGAGTATAAATTACACAACATTTCTGTGAAAATGCTTAGGCTTTGTATACATTTTCGAACAGGAGCGATATATAAAGTATTTATAAATCTTGTCTGCTTTATATTGTATATTTAGCCTACGAATCTACAAGGGAAGCATCTCAATATTTTTAAACATATCCTGCACAATCTGAACTATAAAATTCTTAAATATCCTTACAAATTCTTTACTTAATTCGTTGATACAATTGGCCTCCTTGGGTTAAGACAGTGCCAGGCACCGCCTAACTATACGCACCATAATAGATTATTTCCGCCGATTTAGTCAGATATATTATGTAAATATAACACGCACTTTTTATGCCTATTAATCAGTAGGCACGTTTTAGAGATAAGCAAATACGACGTGGTCTCCATTGACACTGCTTATGTGTTAGTACCTAAACTTAAGTACATTGTACCAGTGCTTAGGTTTAGGTGCGAATAAATAAAAAATGTCAAACTCAATGACAAGTCAATCAAGAAGCCTATGGCACTACACAAAAATGCGTAAGTCAGTGCAGCAAAACTTGCGTGGAATAAGATTATCATAACAATATTACTTCAGATAATTTAAGTATCAAAACAATTTGATTAGATTTAATTCTCAAGTTAATTCCCTATATAACCAGCTACGCACTTAAGTTAAGTGTGAAATGAAATCAAAGTTCAAAATATGGTCAGGAATTAAATCCCCAAAATCGAATGACAAGATAGAATCAGGAGGAGCACTTCACATTTATGTAGTACACCGAAAAATAATGCTATGAAATATGGATAATACGCACATACGAATATCACTTTCTTTCGCTGGTGCGATAAGAAACGAGCTCACACACACACACACGCACGTACACACAGGCCGCACGCACACCGATAAGATAAACAAACACACAGGCAGACACAGGCAGCAGCTCTGTCGACAACGGCGACGCAGAGATCCTCTCAACAGCAGCAGCAGCAGCAGCAGCAGCAACCACAACACCAACAACATCGGCAACGTTTGTTTTGATTGGTCGGTTACGTCGGCAGCACAAAATACGAACTATCAGCCCGAAGCGCTGCAGCGTATACACTGCAAAATAAATGTGCTTCGCTTGGCAGATTAATTTGTTTATATTATTGTACAATTTATGTACATTTTGTAACTGTAACTATTCAAGCTATAACCTACTGAATCATGTTTATTTGTTCATGTTCATAATAAAACGGTAATAATTATAATTTATGTGAAGTCTTTCGTTATCTGTGTTAGAGTTTGAGGTTGTTAAACTGTTGTTAGAAGTATATTGAAAGCAATTTTATTATAAAAAGTTTAAGCAATGCAAATGAAGCATTGCATTTATTTAAAGATACATCATTTGACAAGTTTAGAAATAAGACTTTAACAATAGTTTATGTATAAATATATAAATATATTTTATGCCTAAAAGTATCCAGTTTAGTAAAATGACTTTGCCAATAGTTTATATAATATTATATTATATACATAAGAGAATTTAAAACGACTTATATAGTATAAGAATATCATTAAAATGTCAAAAGCATTCATAAGCCAGGCAAATGAAGGGCAACCACAATATTTCTTGCAGTGCAGCCGCTCAGCGCGTTTGCGACCATAACAAAGTAGATATGCTCCGGCACAACCAAATATTTTCTTATTTAAGACTAAAAAACGACTCGTGCAAATCACTTCATACTTGGTTCTTAGAGTGAACACATCGAGAAGGCAACAAAAAAAAAAATTCAAAATACATGAAAATTAAATCAAATCTGCAAAGAAATTAATGCAACTCTGAAGCTGTCCCAATATATAAAATAAAGTGCTTTAAAATTAGTGTTAATAAACTATTTGCAAAAAAAAAAAGTAAATAAACAATGTATACGACAACTATTGTGCAAATTGTTGTTGTTCAAGCTTAAAGTGTTGTAAAGTTTTGTGAGAAAACTTCAAATTTTATCAGAAATTTGTGAACTCCATTGCGGACCAATTGTCCGATAAATTGAACAAATCGAAGCTTGAGAAAATGTCAAGTCTTGTGTTCTGCTGTTGTGAGGGAAGCGGCCGGCGTTTGTTGTTGCTGCTGCTGATATGCCTGCTCCTGATGATGTCCTGCCATGCTGGGCGCATCAATCGAGCGGCCTTCATGGACGGCGATGTGCGCTCCGAGGTGGTGGATCCCAACAACCGAACCATTTGGGGCATGTTCAATCTGACCGAGGAGCAGGTGAATCGCATACGCAGCGGCAGCAATCCCAGTGGCAAAGATGAGACCACACAGGCCTCCAAGAGAAGTTTGCTGGATCATTTAGCATTGCAGCGGTGAGTACCCTTTCAAGTCTAGCCTCAGTACGGCGCGTGCTAACTAGACCATTTAAATTGGTTGCCAACAAACTGTCAATCATGAGCTATTTCTATTGTCGCCTCAAATACTTGGAAACAGCCAAGAATAGATCTCTGTAAAAGAACGAGCCGAACAAAAAATTAAAAGCCATTTTCAACACAGCCCAAAAAAATATATATAAAATTTCCAAATGTAGAAAAATAAACAAAGTGTGAGAATTTGAACGAGTGCACGCTGCAATTAAATGATTTTTTGGAATATTTTTACTAAGTGTTCGTATACAAATCGCATTGCTAATTTATAATTTTTGGCCAATTGAGCGAACATTTTGGCGCTGCTTGAACAAAAGCAATTCAAGGCCAAAACCATATGCACCTCGCAAATGTGGCCAAAAACCGTAGAGTGTTTATCTATAGTAAATATTATATAGATGTTTATATAAGTATTTATTTAGCTGATATTGCATTTTGGCTCATTTAATATTTATCATGATTTCCCAATAGACCAAATTGATAAACAAGGAAAAAAACACATGTGGAGCATTAAAGCGAAACAATTGTATTTTCCACATGTGTTGCTACGGTCAATTAATCAATTTCGGAATACTTTCAAATCATAAGTAGTTGTTGTCTGTGGATTAAATTAGATGAGATTTGGTCGGCGTCTTTTTAAATTAAGGCTGTTAGCACCTGTGCCAATTATCCCAACTCCACATAAATACGTCTCAAATGTATGTATGACAACAAAGACCCAGCCAATTGAGTATTGCTGTTGCTCTATCAGATACTACGTACAACTAGAGGGCACTGCTGCACAAAGCAGACACACACTCTCTCACACACACACACACACACACATTTGCATACTGAGACGGTCTGGCTGCAATTGCAATGAATTCCGTCGCCGGCCTCTGCGTATTTGTGGCCGGCTGTCTGGCAAATGTCTGGGAATAGTCTGGGCCATGTCTAGCTGGCTCCGTTAATGAACTTTTTGTAGGTCGTTGCTATGCGAGACACATGGGGCCCATGGGTAGACAACACCACACACACACACACACAAATATATACATAATAATATGATATTCTTGTTGCACGTTTAATAAACAAACTGCAGCAAAAACAAGAAGAAAAAGACAAAAGAAGCACCGCATAAAGCATTTGATTAATTTCCAGATACAGATTAAAATACAGCTGATATTCGAAATCGTTTTCCAATTTTATGTATACCCTTCTAAGGGGTATTTCCAGTTAGTCCGGAAATGTGTAAAATAGAATAGAAATAATAGAATTCATGTTTTGTTGATCTCAGTCTCGATTACCATTATCTGTATTCTACCTGTTTTTATGTTACTTGTTCAGCAACTTTACAGAACACTCCTACTTGATTTTGAACAACACTTGACGTAACGAACTTATTAATGTTTTATCAATTTTGGGAAGTCTGTTCAACTTCAAAATGACGATAACTTAAAGCTGACATAGTTACGATCTGCATAAATTTGAAAATTTCATATTTTATGGTATATTCCCTCTTGCTTAAGATCATATTATGTATGCCAATGCAGCCAAATTCCATAGTAGGGTATTCAAACATCGATATCGCTCAGCTAACTGTTCTTTCTTGTTTTATCTCGTCTGATTGCTTTGGCTGGCTGCGCAGACTAAAAAAAACGCTCGAAAGTAATAATTATTATGACGTATGAGTAATATCGAGACATGGGACACAGCACATGGTCAAATGTTTGCCCAGACTCGGTCTACAACGCAAGCTCGGACTGTGAGCTCATAGTTCTGTTAAATCCCGCTTCACCCCTTCACCCCTTCTCTGCCAGTCCCTCATTCTTCTACTTCCCCACAATGCAAGCTGTTGTAGGCGTTTGTGTTTGTGGCTACTAAGCGACGCGGTTTACGGGCTGCCAGTCACTGTTGCCATTTGTCTGAGAGTTTCGTTGACTGACTGACTGACTGGCCGGACAACAGACTACAGACTCCGGGCTGCGGACTGCGGACTGCGGACTGCGGACAGCAGACTGCGGACTACTGTTCGTCGACGCATGATAATGAAGTGCAGCCGGCGAGACACCGTCTAGCCGCGCATTGTATATGCGCACACACAGAGTGGCACAAGGCACAAGGCACAGGCACAGGCACAGGCTGAGGCTGCGGCACAGACGACGGCTGTGGCAGTGGCAGACAGCCAGACAGATGAGTTGTTGTTGTTGTTGTTGTTGTCGATGCTGTTGGCAAAGGCAAACACAAGAAGAAAACCAACGACAAAGCCAAGGCGCAATTGCTGGCAAGGGGCTAGCGGGTTGCAGTTGCACTTTAGAGCTGCATGCAAAGAGCAAACAGCTTAAGTAATACTTTTGGGAATGGAGGCCAGAGATTCACCTGCGCCTTGCAGCAACTCCGCGGCGCATGCTCAATGAACGAGAGATTTAGAGAGTGAGAAAGAAAGAGAGAGAGAGAGAGAGATGGAGAGCGCAGCTGTTGCAGTTTGGGATGCGTGACTCACGCTAATTTTAAACTCCTGGCCTGACAGTAGCTACCGCTTGCTCTAGGCTAGCGTATAAAATAAAAATAAAAAAAACCATAACCTCGTACAACAAGGCGTCTAGACAGTCCCCAGACTGAACACTGAACACCGCAAGTCAACAACAACAACAGCAACAACGAGTTTTCAAGTTCATGCCACAGCAGTTAGCAGACAGTCAAAGCGTAACTCCTCAACGGCAATTTTGTCTGACAGGCATTCCTTGGTCCGATCGTACGTTCCATAAACATCAGTATACAAATATATTCACATACATATATATTATATCTAAGATATAAGTACATTAATAAGCCAAAGGCGCTTATGGCTCTCGTCTTGGTCTTAAGCTGGCTACTACTTCAGCTTTGGCTTTGGCTTTGGCTTGGTTCACTTTCAATGCATGTTCCCATAATTATTTTGGCTAGACAAAATGCGCCTCAGGCAGCAATTATCGAGAGAGCAATAACAATAATAATAACAACAACAATGCAAAATAATAATTTTGGAACATTGTTTTCAGTTTTCAGTTTGTATTTTTGTTTTTTTTTGGCCGCATGACCAACAATTATTAAACACATTTGATTTTTGTGTTCCCGCCAACATTATTTTGAGTAGTTGTTGTCTTTCTGCGCAACATTTTATGCGCTACGTTTGCAAAGCGTGTCTCAATTACCGTTCCAGACAGACAACACACGCACACACACGATTATCCCATTGTGCGGCTGTATTTGTGCCAGATTAGATCATAGCTTCAGTTGGATTCGCGCCAACTATTGCTGTCCATCTCACTCCCGCTCCCTGGAACATTTGTTGGACCGTCTCGATGGCTTTTTAAGTGTACTTCATTTTCGCATGTCACTTACTACTACAACTACTGTGCGAGTGTTTAAGATAGTCACATATAAGCTCTTCGTTAATTGAATGGAGATTCAGATCTACAAACTGAGGAATGTTTAGGAAGATAACTAAATACAGGCGGAAAATGCAACTGAATAAGAATTTTATTAGTTGCTTGCCGAATTAATTCAGAAGTTTTACAAGAAGCAAAACTTTAGAAGACCAACAAGGTAGCCTTTTTTTTGCACTGCAACCTATCAGATCTGTTGGGCCCAACAAGGTAGCTTTAGTTATAGTACAAATTCTGGCTTTATTAATGTGTACTATTTCTGTGTAGCACTCGGCTTTAAGATGTTGTTTCCAAGTCGTAGTCAGCTGGCTAAACAGACACTCTACACAGTTTCTATTGCTTGAGAGATGAGCGTAAGACTCACAACCCAATTTCCACATCAAAAATAAACCAAAAGAATTAGCTTATAAAGAACTAGACGTTCACGTTGATCTTTCTGTCTGTCTGAATAAATTGAATCAATGCGCTATAAAGCAGCGCTAAACTGCACGTTTTCTTATATGTATCAAATGTTGTTGTTGTTGTTGGTTGTGCGCCAGTTACGACAGCGCTCAAATGTCAATTAAGTGGGCTTTACATAAACACTTGAGCCAAATTAGTTAGTTAGTCGTAGTCAGACCGTAGTTTAAACAAAACATGTTGATTGTTCAATTGCAGGACCAACGAGATACGCAATCGCATTCAAAATGCGGTATCGAAGCCAGATGGCAATGATAGCCAGGCAGCGCCCCTGCAAAATAAATCGACGCACGAGAAGGCCGGCTATCCCATATGCAGCGGGGAGACGACTCCCTTTAACTGGAAGCAGTCCAGCAATGTTACGCTACAATTTGCCAGCAGCATTTTTCAACAGTATGGCGATAATAATCTCAATCTGGACACCGCCATATTGCGTCTCTTCAAGATGAATCCCAATCAGTCGGAGCAGCCAGCTGCTCCAGCAGCAGCAGAGGCAGATCCTGCCACTTTGTGCCGCGAATCCTACCTCGAGTCGCAGATACGCGTCACGGTCTCCATTGTGCATCAGCAGAAGAAGAAACGTAAGTTAGGTGCGTAAATAAAATTCAATTCCAGCTTAACTGTCAAATAAAAATTTCCTTTATTCCTTCGTTTGCATTTCACATCTGCAGAACGCAAGAAGCGCACTTGCAACACAATCATGCTGAGTAGCACAAAGACCGGCTGGGTGGACATCGATGTCAAGTGTGCCCTCACCTACTGGTCACAGCAACAACAACAACAACTACAGCAACAGCAGCAACAACAACAACAACATCTGCATTCACATCCGCCTATTGTTGTTGGCCTGCTTATGATTGAGGTGCATGATGATGAGGAGAATCAACTGCTGCCCGGCCTCTACTTTCAGCCACCCACTTGCGATCAGGCAGGTAAGCGTGTTGTTAGCCAAGCTTTAACTAACTGCCAGACATGTGTGGAATTCCAACTTCAAACTGAGAATTTAAGACCGACCCGCTCTCTTCATAGTTCGCGATCACCTGCAGGCCAGGCCCCCAACTTAAAAATTCTTTATGACATAACAGACTCGCATTTATTTACATTCCAAAAATGTTCAACAATTCAATAAACTTCCAATATTTTGCTTCTCCCTTTTACTCACGGGGGCCGGACACCAACCAGACACAAAAAATAAAATAAACGTTTTGCTGTGGCGCGCTTAAAATTTTGTTTGTTTAAGGTTTCTGCTAAAATGTGAAGCGTAGTAGTTCGTCGCAATAATTTTTGGCAAGCAAAGCAAATTGCCTGATTCCAAAACAGGCGATTGCAGTTAAAGCCGAAAAATGCTTAATAAAGCAATACGTATACACATAAGTTCATATGTATATTTCCAATATTCAAATATTGTAATTAAGGCAAGCACGTTTTACGTGTGCTGAAAATTGGTTTAAGATTCGGTGTCGGTTGCCAATCTTTTGAAATTCGTCAATCCCTTCTGCCATTCATTTCGTTTGGCAAAAAGTTTTCAAGCGGACGTAAGCAAATTCCAATTATTCATAGTATTCAATAAAATCCATGTCGCAAGTTTCTTTTTGGTAAGATATACAAATATACACATACAAAAACAATCGCAGTTTCGCTCGCTACTAATGCTAATTGCTCATACGCACCGTTGGGCGTTCGTTAATCAGTTGATGCTTATGCAGCATCCGCTTAATGTTTAACTATACTCTGTTAATGCTGTTGCTGTTGTTTTTTTTTTCCTATTGTTGTTGTTTTTATTACTGTTGAGGACTAGTTGCTGCTGCTACTTTTGCATGTTTGCCCAATGTTCTCGCCTGATGCTTTTCAAAGTGTTATTTGTTTGTTGTTCGCTTTTTATGCATGCGTGTATCAGATAGTTGTAATTGGTATTAATGCTTATTTTTTAATGTATCTTACAGATATTGCAGTCCCATGGTCCGTCTATGGACCCGGGACGCCTTTGCCTAATATGGAAAACAGCACATTGCCCAGGTAAATAAATTACTAAAGATTATAATACAATTTTCAATAAATTCTTACTCAGAAAATTAATATAAAAAAAAATTAAATAAGTTGTGCTGAAAAGTAGGCAACACTTAATACTTTCGCCAAATTGCGTTATACAAAAAATGTTGCATATCTTCAGGCTGTCATTTAAAGTGATGTGACTTCGAAAATAAATTTAAATACTAAAATAAATAGAAAGAATTAATAAATTATAATATGTGAATAGTGAATTTAGCTAATTGGCCATTTACCTCAAGTTAATTTTCAAATAATGTCCAACTAATATATAAGTTATTAAACATAACATTATCTATTGCAGTTGCCCAAGATTAGATGTTAAATTTTTGGGTAATGGACTGCTAATGGACAAGAGCTTTGATAACCAAACCAATGGCAAGCTAGAAAGCCTAAAACATCAGGTGCGCAATCCATCGCGGAGCAGGGAGCACTTTAACACCGAACCAACCACATTCAATTCACCCACAATTGACAACAATCTGGAGAACAGCGAGATCGATAGCCAGGAGATGGAGCAAATACATCATCATCGCCGGCGTCATCATCATCAAGCCGTAGACTGTGCGTCAATAGATGCTGATGAATCCTACCAGCAATCGGAATCGCAGCATCACTTGCGAGCGCATCATAACCATCATCATCAAAATCATCATCATCAGAATAACCACAATCATCACCACCATCACAAGCATCGCCATGTTGTGCAGAACGAGGAGTAAATACTCAGCTCAAACACATACACACACAAACACGTACTCACACACAAGCACATACAAACACACGCACACAAATAACAATTCCATTGCGCATGCATTCACCGATTCATGTCCTACATGCTGGTCTTTAATAGTTTATTGTTTTTGTATCTTTAGGGCCAGTTGACTTAATTAGTTTTAGTTCATGTAATGCATTTTTTTTTTTTTAATTATTTTATAAATTTATGCTAGAATATTGTTTTTTAAGTTAAATATTTTGACAAAATGTTCGAAATTAGTATTTAATTTGAGAGTATAAATACGACATATGCAGAATTATAAATGTACACATATTATTTGTAAATCTCTCTTATATTAGGAGTCTGTGATTTAGATGTGGTTGAATTTTGCGAATTTTTTGCTTAAATTATCATAGAATTGTTGGAACCTCAAATTAATTTCAATATAAATATAAAAATATATATGATATACAATACGAGCCTTTCGCCCTTGCTAGCAAATAGTTGAAATAACTAAAATCGAAATTAAAATTCAAAATAAATACATATGTACACACATATACATATATACATATGTACATATGTATGTATACATGTGCATAAGCTTATTTGCAAGGGCAATGCAATTTCAGTTGGATACAAAACACCCATGAGTATTTATACGCACACACATCCAATATATATGTATTTATATATATATATATATATATGCATACACACATACACACACACAAGTTTTGTTATTTAAGTCACTAGGTTAAAACGTGCCTTCCTTTTATATACAGAGCTGCAAGTCCTGCAAGTCGAGCAAGTCCATATTTGTATGTTGGATATCAAAACACTTTATAATCTCACATAATTATTCAGAGATTTCTGTACATACCTATTGGTGGAACTTAAAGTTCTGCATTTGCATTATCCGCTCAAAACTCGTAATGTTTTTTTTTTACTTAATTAAATTTAACACCTTTTATATTATATAAATTAAAAACGCTAGACAACTTAGTAAGAGTTGTATAACTGGGCATATTAAATGCGATTACGATTATATTATATATACCTACAAAAATAATAAAAATGAAAAAAAAACAACAAGTGTTTACAACACATACAGATTTATTTTTTATTCCACTTATATCAATGGGCAGATATGAATTAACTTGACAAGTCTTTAGATAAGTGGATTGATAAGGTGTCTTGAAAGCAATTCATTCTTGACAATCCCCACTTTGGCAAATTTCAATTGACAAATGGACTATAAATATATAAATTATTATCCTCGATTGCGTTGCACTTATCAAAAGGGCCCATATCTTGTTAGTTTCCTACCAAAGATTAGCATATAGAATGGCATACATTTAAATGGACGATTAGCTATTATACTGTTAATTTAATAAAAAAAACTATGACTCTCTCTCTCTCTCTCTCTCTCTCTCTCTCTCTGTCTCTCTCACACTCACTCTTTCTCTCATTATCTCTAAATTTATCGCTCATATAACCAGTATAGCAACATTATTTGACAGCTCCTACGAATTCTGAAGTTATCTCACGAAATTATCAAGATTGGCACTCGAATGCTTTTAACAACCTACTGATAAGCAACAGACCCAATATGCATTTTGATATACGCTAGCCAAATACTTTGCAATTTTTATTTATTTTTCGCTCTCTTATATTGTAGTGTGTTTGCTGTGTTGCATTTTAATTTCAAAAGGCCAGAATAAACAGGCAATAACGCTCGGCAAGCAGATAGGCTGCGATTGGCTTCTATCTTCCACTTTTATTATGATAATTCCCGCATAAACCTTAGACAAACTGGTGACACATATTTAAATCAAAAGTCTAACTTTTATTCATTTAATATTTATTTTATATATTGCATTAATTTGCACCTGTTTATAATATACCTTTTTGCTCGTTATATAGGGTATTAGCAAAACAAGCAGATAATAAACGGCATTAGGCAGTTACCGGTTTTAGTATTGCCGCGACTGTCGATCAGTTATAATGGATTAGCGGAGCCGCAGCCGATTTTCCGCTAACTAACATATCGTTATATCTAAATACGTCATTCCATACAACTCAGAAATCTGGCTATAACCAAACGAAGGCTGTAAATTAGCGCAGTGACTTTGAAAACGTTTTTGCTTCGCTTCAAACGATTTAAAAACAACAACAAAAATAATAAAAGCATTGTAAAAAGGTGAATTACCCCTTAAATTGTAAATTTTGTTAAAACAACAAATTAAAAATAAAACATTGCTAAGTGAACAAAATACAGGCTCAACTGTATCCAGATACTTTTGTGTTTATACAAGTGTTTCGAATATGTTTTAAATAGTTGACCGCAAAACCCGAGAACACCCATATAAATAACTTGCTGCAAATTCTAAGGCAGCTATAAAATGAGACACACGACATAATAAGTAGAATTATTTAGCTGAAGTGTAAGAAATTTTTGAGCTTGACTGTTGATGTACAAGTTATTGTAAACCAATTATATTGTGAACCTGAACTCTAATAATTCAAGGGATTATTTTATTGCTTTTGAGATTAAGCAATTGACAAATAACTAAAATGTGAACTGTAATGACTCAACTATAATCTGCAAGGGCTCATTTTTATTAACTTTTTTCAGTAGAAATCTGATTATATTATCTTGCTGTGTACGAAAGTATAAATTCTAAGATTATTCGGTAGATTTGCAATATTCAGCTCTATACATCACAGTCAATGTCGTTTTTGGTCAAGTTATGGTAGCACAATAAATTCCATTATGAAATTGTTATACAAAACGGACTGAAGAACCATACTTGAAATGAATCCACGTGCGAGAGGGTTAAAAGCTATAATCTATGTAGGAAACATAGATTGATTACATATAAAGTACTAGCCAAGGGGCAACTCTATTCGATACGATTAAAGTACTTCCATGAATGAAAGAGATTATGAGTGAACTGGTATACGTTTGGAATATATATATATGTATATATACTGTTATCAATTGAGTTGAAATCGAGTTTATATAATTGCAGATGGACAATAAAGGTGTCCTTAACAATTCGTTTGAGCTGGATAATGTATGTACACATTATACAATAATAATTGAAAAGAATCAGATTTAATGGTGTCACACAATTTCTTACAGACTGACCCAGATAGATCAAATCCTGAATTATATAAGGTAACCGGATGCAGAGCTACATCATTCTAAGACACCTCAATCTAATCTTCAAATTGCTTACAGACTGATTATGAAGACTATACAAATGATACAAATAATGGTGATCGAAGCGAGCAGGAGAGCAAGAAATGGCATCGATGGTTGAAAATAGGACTTCAACTGATCTTACACGTTGCTGTTATTGGTTACTTTTCCTATGCCACATATCACTATAAAGAAATGGGTACGTATTAAACTCGTGTTCAAAATGTGCAACATAACTAAACTTACACTTCTACATCGTTAGAAAAATATGACTGCAAATACGACTCATCGATGCCGATCTGTGGCATACGCTTTTGCACTGGCTATGGAATGCTCGTCCTGCTCTTTGGATTCATCTATTTCGGGCTGTTCTACTATCTGATATTTAAGCCAAAACTAGGACTTTCCTTGCATAGGAAATATCTGCATCCAGCGATGCTTAAATGGCACAAGTTCAGCAGAACAACGTAAGTTGACTTTTATTCCGTTTGCATTTAATTCTATATAAGTTTATTCATATTCATATTTATATTCTCTTTGGTTATAGTGTCGTTTCGTATGCCTTAATTGTAATATTGCTAATACTATTGGCCATATTTCTGGTCTTCGAGACAAAGGACGAGCCACAAAAGTTGATCTCTTTGACTGCACCCTGCTTCTTCATACTCTGCGGCTATGTCTTCTCCACGAAACGAAGCGCCATTAAGTGGCGCATTGTGATCACTGGGATCACCTGTCAGTTTCTGTTGGGCGTCTTATGTATACGCTGGGATGTGGGTCGCCAGATTTTCGAGTGTTTGGGCAATAAGGTGGCCACCTTTCTGGGCTATGCCACTGACGGAGCACGCTTTGTCTTTGGCGACTTTCTCATCGATAGCTCGGTCTTCGCTTTTGCCGTACTGCCCGTGATATTCTTCTTCAGCTTCTTCATATCGGTGCTCTACTATATGGGCGCCATGCAGTGGATAGTCATCAAGCTGGGCTGGATACTACAAGCGATACTGGGCACCACGGTCTGTGAGAGCGTTACGGCCGCAGCCAACATCTTTTTGGGAATGTCCGAGAGTCCACTGTTGATACGGCCCTACATCAATAAGCTGACCAAGAGCGAAATACACAGCGTTATGGTGTCGGGCTTTGCCACCGTATCCGGCACTGTTCTGGCCGCGTATTTATCATTTGGTGCAAACGCAGCCCACTTGATCACCGCATCCGTGATGGCGGCGCCAGCCACACTGGCCATATCCAAGCTGTACATGCCCGAAACGGAAGTCAGTCAGACCTCAAGCGATACCATACAGTTGGAGAAATCGTAAGTTGATATATGAAATGTATATAATCATATATATAAAATTGTAATAGATATAATCAATCTATCTGTACAAATTTCCTTAAAAAACACTTGTTCTGCTAACACTCAGAAAGCACTGATTTTCCCAATGATTCATTCTTCATTTATTTTTGGTCCATAGCGAGGATTCCTCTTTGCTGGATGCTGCTTCTAGTGGCGCCTCCAATGCCGTGCCCATTGTTCTGGGCATTATAGCCAACATTGTTGCATTTGTGGCATTCGTCGCCTTCCTCAATGGCATTGTCGGGTGGTTAGGATTTTTAATTGGTCACGATGAGGTCGACTTTGAGTGGATATTCTCCAAGCTGTTCATACCGCTAGCTTGGGCCATGGGCGTGCCCTGGGACGACTGCGATAATATTGCCAAGATAGTGGCCACAAAAACCATTATCAATGAGTTTGTCGCCTACCAGCGGTTGGGCGAAATGATCGACAATAATCAGATTGAAGTGAGTACTCGTATCCGAAACATATAATAAATGGAAACTTACCTTCATATAATGCACAGGCTCGCAGCGCCGGCATTGCCACCTTTGCCATTTGTGGCTTCGCCAATCCCAGCTCACTGGGCATACTCATTGGTTCCTTAAGCGCGATGGCTCCCCAGCGCCGGTCCACCATCACCACGGTCGCCTTTCGGGCTTTTATTGTGGGCAGCATTGTCTGCTTTATATCTGCAAGTTTCGCAGGTGCGTACGCTCACAAACCAGATGAAAAACTCATTCCCTTTTTAACTTATTCTCTTTTCTATTTTTCAGGTATTTTAATTCAGGAGGGTGCGCACTATGTCAATAATCGGACAGCTCAACACGATAACATTTTAGATTTTCAGTCAAAAAACCATGTTTAGATCAATTTTGTTATTATATCTGCTCAAATAGTGAAGGTTTGGGGGTTAATAAATAAAACTTATTTAATGTAGAAAAGTATATGATCGTTTTATTTAATAAATAATAATTATGTAATAAATTAACCGACACACAATTTGCTATTCATTATTACAGATGCAAAACAAATAAGTACATAGAAAAACTTCTCTACATATATTTCATAGAATATATGTTAACACATAATCTAGTAGCTTTGGCATCAACACACTTCTACTTCACATTATTTTATTGCTCTAATCAGATCCATACAGCAGTTAAAATACCTATTTAACACACGGAACAAATCCTGAAAATGGATGAGCTCAAGGAAGACGACCAGCCAAAGGAAAAGTCGCGCTTTAAAAGAATTCTAAAAGTCGTTTTGCATGTGCTTTTCCACTTGATTTTCATTTCTTATTTTATATGGTGCACAATCGTATATGTGAACTATGGTAACTTATTACTATACTACTTATTGAACTATACTTATATGCACGTTTTATCCAAAATTATGCTTTAGATAGGAACACAGCGAAATGCGAGAAGCCCCCGGAAAACCTGACAACAACGTCTACCAATGGCAATGGCACTGCCGATGCCAATACGGAAGCCGCTGCCGATGCCGATGGTAATCCCAAAGAAACGACACGTGGAAAGAAATTTGTACCGCATATTCTATGCGAGTTCAATTGGTGCCACGGCTATGGTTTCCTTATCGTCATGCTTATCATTTTTTATATATTGTGGCTGTATTATTGGCTATTTAAGCCGCTTATCGGTAAGCGCTTAAATGATACTGTTATTGAGCCAGGCGTCGATAAGTGGATTCAGTTTAGCCGCAAAACGTGCGTACTCTGCAGGGTATGTGTCAGTCGGTATATGTGCTTATAAACACCCACTTTTTCCACAGCGTCGTCTCCATTATAATGCTGGTTGTTGTCATCGTTCTGGTGGTGATTTTCTTGGGTTTAGAGTGTCGCGATAATCCCCGAAAGTTAGTTGGATTGAGCGGTCCCGTATTGTTCATACTTCTTGGCTATACCATCTCCAAAGATCGCTCGGCCATTCCATGGCGAATAGTCGTGCATGGGCTGCTGTTACAATTGATGCTGGGCATTTTCTGCATGCACCTCGCCACAGGCAGAGCCATCTTCAACTGTGCCGGCGAGAAGGTGGCACGTTTCTTGAACTTCGCCCGTTACGGTGCACTCTTCGCTTATGGTGAACGCATCGTCAACGATTACGTTTTCGCATTTGCCATCCTCGCTGTTGTCTTCTTCTTCAGCGTGGTCGTCTCTTGCTTGTACTATCTCGGCGTTATGCAGAGTATATTGAGCACCTTTGGCTCTCTGATGCAGGCCATGGTGGGCACCACGGTCTGTGAGAGCATCAATGCCGTTGCCAACATCTTTCTGAGCATGTCCGAGAGTCCGCTTACGATCAAACCCTATCTCCCATTATTGACCCGCAGTGAACTGCACACGATTTGCGTGTCTGGCTATGCGACTGTATCGGGCTCTGTTATGGGTGCCCTTATAACATTTGGCGCCTCGCCCGCCTTTTTGATCTCGGCGAGTGTTATGGCTGCGCCTGGTTCATTGGCAATTTCCAAGCTCTTTTATCCGGAAACTGAGGAGTCCCTGACAAGGGCGGAGAACATTGTATTGGAGAAATCGTAAGTTCATTTTTCAGTTGGCTTATTTATCAATTTAATATCTGCTGCAGTACGGACTCTTCCATATTGGATGCCGCTGCTGCTGGGGCTGCAGCTGGCTTAATGATTGTGCTGAGCATTGTGGCCAACATTATTGCCTTTCTGGCAATTGTGTACTTCTTCGATGCTGTCGTTGAGTGGTTTTTTGAGTTGGCCGGATTTGATGGAGTCACATTTATTTTCCTGCTTGGCAAGTTGTTTATACCCTTGGTCTTCGTAATGGGCGTGATTCCCAAAGATTGCGAGAAGGTCGCATTGGTTCTCGCTGAGAAGATAGTCATCAACCAGTTTCTTGCCTTCAAACACCTGGTTGAAATGATCAACAACGAAGAAATAGAGGTAAGTTCCGCATACATACGATATTTTAACGGAGAAGTCTGTCTAAGACATGCCATTTACAGCTGCGTAGCGCTGGCATTACTACCTTTGCAATTTTCGGCTTTGCAAATCCAGGATCAGTGGGCATTTTGATAGCATCGCTTTCCGCAATGGCACCAACCCGACGACCGGATATAGTTAAAGTGGCCGTGATTGCCTTTCTTTCCGGCATCATTGTCAGCTATACCTCAGCATGTATTGCGGGTATATCAAATATTGTCTTGGTTCAACAAACTATATTTAATCAACATCTCGCTCACAGGCATTCTAATTCACGAAGAGCATTTGAGCCACCTGGCTAGGCATGCAATGGTTGCCAATTTTATTTATTATTAATTTAATGCTGGGACAAAACGTGTTTCAATCTCTCAAAGACGCATCTCAGCTGCACAACCTCAGCTGCGTCCAATTCCGTGGAGCACTGCAGCAACTGTTGAGAGTTCTGTTCCAGCTGTTGCATCAATTCCTTTTTCTCGATATGTGAACGTTTGCGCTTCAAATTGATCAAATTACAGTGATGGATATGTTGCCTTCTACAGCTTAATTTGTAGTTCATATTGTGAAGTTTGTTCGGGCTTGGTTTACAAAATGACACCGGCTGCACTGCGTCCAGAAGTGGCAGCAAATCTTTGTCAATTGCATGCTGCTCAGCCAGAGACTTCAGCTGCGCATCAGCGTTGCGTTTGCAGGCATGCAAAAACTTTTGCACGTGCCAGCAGCTGTTGACTTCAGGCTGTGACAGCAATGCTTCTGCTGTCTGCAATACGCGCAGCTTGGTTGTTGGGCTAAATTGCAGAGCCAATTTGAAGTAAGTTTTAGCCAAGAGCTTGCACTTGTTGCCCAGCATCATTTCCTTCACTTTCGTCCATAAGTGAAACAGTCCCTCTATTTCAGCCGCCGGCAGCAGCTCGATAAGCGCCAACTACTCGAATGGAATTTCGGTTAATTAAAATTGCATAGTTTAGTTTGGTTGCGCTCACAATTTCGTAATACTGCTCAATGTCACTCAGAGGTTCGTTTATTAAACGTTGTAAGCGTTGCAACCAGAGCCGCTTCTGTTGCTCCGTTCTGGCCGACACACAATGCAGATAACGATAGTTTCTCATGTTGAAGATGGGCATCTCATTGTTGCCTAATCTGTGGAAATATTTGAGCATACGCTGTATATGCAATTGGCTCAAGTTCTGTGAGAACATGGCATATGAGTTATTGCACTTGATCCAGTAGCTTGTTGCCTGCACGACGCCAGGTTTACTCCAGCTGTGATTCGCCTCCTCCAGACTGTAAAGCCACAAGCTCAATTTACCAATTAACTGCAAATTAAATCAAAGTATTTGACTAACCGAAAGCAAAGCGTGAGTATATCGGAGCAGACTTGAGACTTTATGATATCTTCTTCAAATAGTCCGGTGCAAAAGTAATTGATCAATGAAGCGGAGCAGGCCACGTGCAAGAGACTGCCAAATAAATCCAGAATTCGATTGTAACGTGCGGCATTGGTAAAATTATAGGCATCTATTGTTGAAAGCAAAACACAGTTGAATGTTACAAATTAAATGCATTCACATAAAGTACCTCCTTACCTTTAAACAAATACTCAAATATTTTCTGCAGTGTTTGACAGATAGGCTGACTGATCTCTGCCTGATCAGTGATGGTCGCAGTTATATAGTCCAAACAAAGCTCGGAGCAATCCACATCCAGCTGTTCGCGCTTCGATAGCCAATCAATCAGATGCTATAAGCAAGGCTTATTTAGAATAAAAGCACTGCGAATTAATACAAAATTTATGACTCACCTTTTGAAAATCTTCCAGCTGATATACCAACTCGTAAATTTGCAACGTAATTGGACGTACATATTTGGCTATAAGCTGAGGTAAGTGTTGGCCTAAATTACGATTTCGCCTGCTAAACAAAAGAATCGGGATAATCACAAGTGTGCAAAGATCAAACGCTTTTCAAACTTACATTTCACCCAGGCTCAATACTTGCACTAAGTCGTTCAAAACCTCTGTATCCATACGCTTTACACCACAGCCCAATAGTTTGTGCAACATTATTAAGTAGACCTGCGTAACTTTCAAATACTCTTCAACTTTGCCCACCGGAACTGACTGTGTGTCCTGCAAGCGCAAAAAGCAATATATATACAATAAACGATATGCTTTTGAATACTCTGACTTACATCTTTAGAAACAGTGTCCAGGAGTGTGAGAACTGTGTCGCATAGATGCAAGACCGTTTCCTCCAGCCAGTCGGGCATGGTTGAGCCATCATCTTGGCTCAGATCGACACAATTGGCGAAATGGGTGCAAATGTTTGTCATGGTTTTGCCGGTCTTCACAAAGGCACGCAGGTGTGACATATTAATGCTAAGAAAATCAGCAATATCCACCAGCTGTCGCAGCACTATTAACAAATATATATCAATGAATATATTACGATTCTAAATAACATAAGCATACGTGGTGTAATGCGAGGATGTATTTTGTTGGACGCGAAGGTTATCTGTTTCAGCAGGAATAACACAATCAAATGCAGCTCAATTGCCAACGGTTCATGCTCCTTAAGCGCCTCCACATTTTGTTCGTTGCTGCAAACAGAAATTAGTTAGCAGTTGGCCATGGGTTAATCTGCTTTGAATCTTGATCTCACCTCAGTTGCAGGCAGCTGTATACAATGTTTAGTAGAAAAAATGATGCTGTGTGCACCAAACGTTCGCCAGCCGTCAGCAGCTTCTGCTTAGCCCACTCGGCAAAGCTCAGGGCATCCGCAATGAGCGTAATGAAATCGCTGCAGGCTCCGTCACTCCCCGCAATCACATCGCCTTTCTGCAATGAGCGAGGATTATCAGCAATTTCATCTGATAATGAAACACTTCACTTACCAATCGCATAACCCATTGATATAGGCACTTGAAGATATCAATGTAGCAATCGGCGTCACTTATGTAGGCTCTTAGCAGTTTGCGCAGCCACAGACTCAATACCTCCACGGCTTTAGCGCTCAGATCCTCTAAACTGCTCCCGCAGATCTTCAGTGCCGATTGTATTGAGACGCATGTTGAAATGTCATCGCAGTCGAAGCATTGCAACTCGCCAAATGTTATGCTGACTTGCACATCCTGCTCCACTTCCTTGTCCATGTCAATAGCACTTTCCATATTAACAGCATTAAAATTAAATGAAATACATCATAAATGTGTGATGTTATTTCACAAAAAGGCGCGCATTGAGAATCGATTGTTGGTTACAATCGAGTGTCACATGTCGATAATTACCATTCACTAAAAACGTTTACAGCTGTATAGTTAAGTTGGCTGTGCATGTTATCGGCCAACCTCCATATAATATGTGTTGAACACTTATCGATTTGAAGTCTGCAGCCACACTGCCTCCATCATTTCTTTTTCGTCGCAACAGAGCTACAGCGTAGTTGAGTTGCTGCATCGCTCTCGAAATAGAATTAAAAGTACTTGAAAATAGGTTATCAGCATTAAATGAAGACGGTAAGTTAATATAGCTTGGCAACTACAACTTGTGCAATTTTTCCGTGATGTTTAACTATACCGCCCCAGTCTGAAAAGACGTGTTGATTGGTTTTCAATTCTGATAAAAATGCCACACGTGTTTTGCACTTTTGCTTTTTTTTCCAAACTATATAAGTGTATTCATTGTATTACTTACAGATGGAGACTTGTTGGATAACATAGCCCAAGTAACAATGACTTGAAGGAAATGGAAAATGTGTCGCCGCTAGTGGCGCCTCGATGAAGCATATGTTGCACGTGTTCCCTGGGAGAGTGAGGTTAGTCGCGATGCACTCAATTTTACCCGGCAATATAATTTACATGATGCTTTAATATACCGCCCCAGTCGGAAGAATAATGTCGATTGGTTTTTGTAACTGATATTTCTCTAAAAAATACAATTGTATTTGCTTCTATTTGACTGTACTAAAAAAGGGTGCATTTCGTTTGTACATTTCAGAATGGAGTTTTCCACGTGTATGCGCATCTTTGGAGTTTTTCCCGTACCTAAGGTAAGCTATGAAAGAATAATTTTTTAAACAAATTTCGATAGAACTCGATGATGAACACCTTATTTAAGAAAAACAGTTATCCCTGTCATAAACAAATAATTGATGATGCAAAAAGCTGATACGAAATAAAAGAGCAAAAATAGATATGTAGTTTATATTATTTCTATAACTAATGAAAATCATTATTGTTATTTCAGTTGCGTTTGAAGAACACAAGACGTCGGTGAAGAATATTCTATCAATGAATGTAAAAAGGAATTGAACTAAATGTAGGTTTCGTTCAGATTTAATATATTCTTTGTTTATTCTGATGAGTATATGACAGTAGACAAGCATATAACTGAATTTTTTATGTTGCTATTTAAACTGGACTGAATAAATTCACTTTATAAGCATATGCGTTAGCATATTACAATTGGCTCTAATATTTCTTTTCATTTGCAGATGGCGCTTCTTGATCCTTGCAGAGCAATCGACTCTTTCTGCATTACGTGAGGTGAGTTCTGAAATCAATGCTTCATTTTATGAAAGAAAAGATTTACTATGATGAACACCTTATTTAAGCCAAACAGTTATCCCTGTCATAAGAATAATTGATGATAAAATAAGCTGATTATTTATAATTAGTACATTAATAAGTAACTCCAAACATGCAAATTAATGTTTAAAACTTTTTTTTAGGTGACTAGAACATTGTTCTTGGTTTTGCGAACTTTGGCGTTGGGGAGAACATAAGGTAACTTTCTATTATAATTGTTGAACTCTTTGTCAAGCTTCTAAGTGATGTTTTGATATACCGCCCCAGTCGGAATTAACAATGTCGATTGGTTTTATTTACTGATAAAAGCTTAAATTCAAATTTACCTTTTGATTTGTTGAACACATTTTAAATAATATTTATCTTCCGATTGCAGGCAGACGAAAACAGAAACACGAAATGTCTTTAGTCAAGGTCAACAGGTTTTTGCAAATAGGTGAGCTGAAAAAAGAGTATTTAATAGCATATTGATGAGAGAAATTGATGAACAAACCCTGACAAGCATATAACCGAATATATATGTGGACTACACACGACTGATACAGACAAATAACAGATTTAAGTGGTTGATTTAAGACAGTATTTATTCCAATAAATTCTTTATTGCAGGTGGACAAGCCGGTTATTCCAGTCTCTTCGTCGCCGTAGACTAAACATTTATGTACAATCTGAACTTGAATAAAAAATGCCAGTTTTAATTTATAAAAATTTTATATATATTATTTTGCATTTCATATAATGGACATTTACCGTTTCTATCATTTGTCGTGCTTTTTATATAGGTGAGGTTAGGTTTTACCGGTTGCCGACAGAGAGAGAGATACTACAAGAATAAGAAGACTAAACAACCATGCCTGCAGCGGGACTGATATGAATGAGTTTTGCACACGCCTGCTTGCGTTTTATATAATAACTATGTTTGTATATTTATATTCGTAATATTCTACATCCCCATAAAATATTTCTGCTTTCGTCTGTTCGCTCTTTGGCAGCCTTTCAAGTTGTTTGTTTTGTCGTATGACAGCCGAGTCATCAAGTTTTCTGTTCTCATAAAGAGAGGGAGGCCGGTCCGAAAAAAAACCAGAAAATACGTATTGAGCTTATATAAACACGTGTATTTCATGCACCATATTCGAAACAAATTGTTGAATGTATGTATTTCAATAAAAAATAAATATTAATGTAGCTATTTAAATATAAATATTTATATGTAAGTACTATATACTCATGAGGAATGAAAACAGCTCAAGCATATCGTTGACGCTGTCAATTTAAGAGAGCAAAATTGTTTTGAATTGTCGTGCAGCTCTAACAAAATATGGCCACAATATGAAAAATACTATATGATTTCAAACAAAAGCGAAATATACGGATATAAAAAGGAGCATATCTTTCATGCCGTATACTTATTTTCCCATATATAAATTTCATGTTGAATTTTGCGTCCTTCAATGTTATTTTATCGGTTAAATTTGCGTTTGATTTTAACATGTTCTATATTTAAAACTCGTCCAAAAATAATTACTTACGTGATAATGAATAAGAACAACTGCCCCATAAAGAGTATTTAATAGCATATTGATGAGAGAAATTGATAAGCAAACTCTGAGAAGCATATACCCGAATATATACATATGTGGACTACACACGACTGATACAGACAAATAACAGATTTAAGTGGTTGATTTAAGACAGTATTTATTCCAATAATTTCTTTATTGCAGGCAGAGAACCCGGTTATTCCAGTCTCTTCGTCGCCGTAGACAAACATTAATGTACAATCTGAACTTGAATAAAAAAATGCCAGTTTTAATTTATAATAACGTGATATATTTTATTTTGCATTTCATATTATAGACATTTCTTGTTGTTTCTTGGAGTATTTGTCGCATTCTGAACCATACGCTGCCATCATGCATTTTATATAAGAATAATTATGTTTGTAAATGTTGAAATCAATATGTTTTGTATACGCGTTATGTTTGTTTTGGTAAATTGTAAATTTATACTCGTAATAGTAGACATATATGTATGCATTAATATATTAATACGCATATGCGTAGTACCTTCAATAGACCCGGGACAACAACCGAAAACGAACACAAAACCATTTAGCAGGCAATCGCCCTCTCACCATATACATTTATCGATATCGACTGGGTTGCTATCGAGCTAATAGAAGCTGCTTCCGTTTCCCTTCTACACACACGTATGCCTATCAAGTTGGTGTAATGTGATGTGTGCGTGTGCCTGTGTGTGTGTGTGTGCACACTGAAACGTTTGATTGCAAGCATGATAAGTAAATGTTTGTGTTTTTAATTGCTAAACACACATACACTTATCTAGATAGATATAAATATGTGTGTAGTATTTGGATAGCGTTATAAAATTTTGTGACTACAAGTGGATAGACAACATTTATAAAGTTTTCTTTTCAATATTAATATTCTCATATTTGATTTATGCTTTAACACACATAGAACTCTACAACTAATTAATAAGTGCCAAAATATGTGAATTGAAATCGTATATTCCAAAATAATGTCAATTTACTCTACTTTTGTTTATTATTCAAATACGTAAATGTCTGAAAGCGGTTCAGTCACATGTAGAGCGTTTAAGTCTCTGCTAAGGGGAACATAAAGAATGATCATTTAATCGAAAATTGAAGATTCATTTTTTAACATCAATGACGATAGACAGAAAGAGTTATACGAAGCTCAAGGAGTTATTCGAATAAAATATATAGATATCAATTCCGTATTGAAGTCTGCACGATATATGGATGTGGGAATATACCTATATATGTGTGTGTGTGTGTGTGTGTGTGTGTATATATTTCTTCCATATGAACCAATTTAAGATGAGTTTGTCTTTGAGAACCAAATTGCTTGCAGCTTCTTGAATTACATATTATAATTTATTTTATATTTGTTTTATATGTATATATTATCGTATAGATGTTTTCAAAAAACAATAAGGAATCAACAATATTCATAAAATGTATCATTATAGAATATATGATAAATGTAATCTAAGAACTACATATATGTATGTTTCTCTTCTGTTTTTTCTTTCTTTTCATAATTATTTAAGTACTAATGTATATATATGTATATATTTGTTTGTATGTTTATGTATATCATATACTGAAATCATCTTAATTTGCGGGTATGAAATAAATAGTTTGAATGTGTGTGTGTGTGTGTGTGTGTGTGTGTGTGTGTTTGTGTGTGTGTAGTTGGATCAATGCTTTGCCAACTAGTGTCCAATATGCTTCTTGATCAGCGCCTGCAACAGACGCACCTTTGCCTTCTTCTCCTTATACTGCGCATAGGTCTCCGTTTCAAGGGATTTGCGATCGATCTTCAACATCTTGCGCCCGTTCTGATCCTCGAATAAGGACTCGTACTCGCGTATGGCGGCCTTGAGCTGTTCCTTCTCGTTGCGCACACGATCCAGCTGCTCCCACAGCTGATCCACGCTAAGTGCCGCTATATTCTCCGCCTGCGTGTGCGTCTCCGTTGCGGTATTTGTTGTCGTCGTGGTGGTGGTAGACTCATCGGAGGAAGCATTCTGTGTTTGAGTGTTTGGCGCCATGGAGTCGCTGGGTGAGTTGGTTGTCTCAGTGCTGTTGTTCGACGAATACTGCAGCGGTGTCGATGTTGCCTCAAAGACCATAGCCTCGTGTTCCAGTATGGTGGGCAGCTCGGGCACACCGGTGCCGCCACCAAACATAATGCTGCGCGATACCAAACGCTTCAGCTGGCGATAGCGATCGTAAAGAGGACGCGCTGCGTCGCGCTCCTCCTTGGTAACAGGATGGCCGTAAAAGCTCTCAAAATACAGCAGGCCATGCTGCACGGCGGTCTTCTCCTGCACCAACTGAACGGATGTCAGCTCGTCCAATGCCTGTGGCCGATGATTTTGCGTGCGTTTCTCGCTGAGATTCTGCAAAAAAAAACCAGAAGAAAATCTTAGATGTGTTTTTTCAAACTAAAATGTTTATCGATATGAGAAATGTGAGCAAATAACTTTAAACAATAGAACAAAAAACAGCTTGCATTAAATGCATGTCAAGTTTAGTGACCCGATATATAAACTGGACATTAAAAAACCAAATGAAAGGCTTTCATTTGAAGCCGCAAAAGAAAACGACGCCATTTCAACGTCATCAATCATCTTTAAGACAAAAATGAAATTGTAATTAACGAAATGTCATGTTTAGCGGGTTGGCGCTGAAGCCCATATAATGCCCAAAAACTGATAATAATAAAATAAAAAAAAAATAATAATAAAGTGGCAGGCAAATTGGTAAACAAGTCAATTAATCAGCGACATGCATTAGGCATCATTCGATGTGCTCTATGTGCGCGGAAAATGCCAAATGGAAAATGCGCGAAACCAAAATAGAAAACCAATGTACATAATACTTAATGTGACACTGTCACCCCCCTCCTCCCCTCCCACACACACACACACATCATACATCCTCATCAAATATTTCTGCCTGTTATTTGCCCGGTTTTTCTTCTGCTTTCGTCTATTCGCTCTTTGGCAGCCTTTCAAGTTGTTTGTTTTGTCGTATGACAGCCGAGTCATCAAGTTTTCTGTTCTCATAAAGAGAGGGAGGCCGGTCCGAAAAAAAACCAGAAAATACGTAGTGCATAATATTGAGCTTATATAAACACGTGTATTTCATGCACCATATTCGAAACAAATTGTTGAATGTAGGTATTTCAATAAAAAATAAATATTAATGTAGCTATTTAAATATAAATATTTATATGTAAGTACTATATACTTATAAGGAATGAAAACAGCTCAAGCATATCGTTGACGCTGTCAATTTAAGATATATATCATTTTCGACACATTATTAGAAATGCCAGGAATTTTAAGGCAGCTCTTGGGAAAATTGTTTTGAATTGTGATATGATTTCAAACAAAAGCGAAATATACGGATTTGAAAAGGAGCATATCTTTCATGCCGTATACTTGATTTCCCATATATAAATTTAATGTTGAATTTGGCGTCCTTCAATATTATTTTATCGGTTAAATTCCACATGTTCTATATTTAAAACTCGTCCAAAAATAATTAGTCACGTGATAATGAATAAGAAGAACTGCCCCAATTATTGTTGATGATAAACAATGTCTGAATTTGTTATATAATTTAATAAATGCAATAAATTCTCAAGTGTTTTTCAAGTGTGACAAGTCTCCTTTGTTTTCGCTGCCTTTGCCATACATAAATATTATTATTTTTATTAGACTACGTAAGACGTATAAGATATGTTAACCTTTTGGCAAACAATTCGACATTTCTGTCATATTAATGTTCAAAGTGTTTTTTTTTTTCGCAGCTGAGGAAATATTTCGCCCAACTTGACAGACAGGCAGATAAAATTGCTGACGTGTTAATTTGCAGTGGCAAACATGGATGATTGTCTCGTGATTTGAAGTTATGTTTTATGTTTTAGTTGTTGATTGTTGCTTACCTGTTCGATTTCGCTGAGAGTGCTTTTCATGCGCTCCAATTTCCTGGCCGCTTCCTGGCCGCTGGCTGCAATCCCGCTGCCGCTGACGCAGCCGACGCCGCAGCCGCTGTGGCCCACTTTGAGGCCCAAGGCGGCAATGGGATCAGTCTTAAACTCATGACGCTCCTTGCGCAGCTTGCTCAGTTCGGCGAGCGCGTTCTTCATGAACTTATCATTCAAGCGCTCCGCTTGCGATGGCCTATAGCCCAGACGCTGCTCCAGCGAATCCTCCAGCTGGACGAGTTTCTTCTTGAGCGCCGTCACGCGTCGATTGATGGCGTTGACGCGCTCCTCGGGCGTCTGGTAGGCCATCATGGCCGGCACCACCTGCTGCATAACATCCCGTGTGCGCATATTCTCCAGCGAGCTAAACGCACGCGCTGCATCCATTGGCTCCATGCAGTCCATGTCCTCGCTGAGCAGCTTCTGCACACTGGCCGCCTGTTTGGGCAGCTGCTGCGGATAGGGCATCACCTTGGACAGCTTGGCGGCTGCATCGATATTCTCGCCAGCATGATGACGCGAGTGGGCATAACGACGGCTCAAAACTGGCGCCGGCTCATCGCCACGCTCCCAAGGCAACGACTCCTGGGCGGAGGTCAAGTTGAGTGTCTGTTGCTGACGCTGGGGCGGCTTGGCTTTGATGGGCGCGGAATTTGGAGTGCTGTCATCGCTGCCCGCTGAGCTGCACGAGCTGCTTGTCGTCGGCGTGGGAGAGATGCTGGTGCTGTGCTTTGACTGCGATTGCTGCTGCTGCTGTTGCTGCTGCTGCTGCTGCTGTTGCTGCTGCTGCTGCTGCAACTGTTGCTGATGGAAGTCAATCAAATTGTTGTCATTGTGATCGGCAACTGTTGCTGCTGTGCTTTGCTGTTGCTGCTGCTGCTGCTGTTGTTGCTGTTGCTGCTGCTGCTGCTGTTGCTGTTTCTTGCTGCTGATGAAGCCACGTCGCTCGTATTTCAATGCAGACAAATCATATTTGTAGGCGCTTTGCTCGTCGCGTCGCGATGGCAAATATTTGCCCGTGGAGGATGTGTTGGGTTTCTTGCTGACCCCCGATTTGCGCACCGGCGGCTGTCGGGATTTGCAGAAGCGTTCGCTGCTGCGTCGACGCTCGTGTTCGCATTCGCTGTCATCGCTGGTCTCGCGATTCGATTGCTGCTGCGACTGCTGCTGTTGCATATGCTCGGAGCGCGCTGGACTCGTCTCGAAGCGTGCTCGATCTTTGTTAGAGTCTGTATTGTGATTGATTGTGGCAACATTGGCGAGTGACGCATTATTTTCCTGCTGCTGCTCCGGCAGATCGGAGTCAGCATCGCGCTCAAATTCACGACAATAGCTGGCATAGCTGGCGGTCCGCTTGAAATCCTCGGAGGAGACGCGTCTAATCACCTCGCTGTGTTTGCTCAATTGGGCAGCTGCGGTTGGCTCAGCGGCTGTGTCGGGTTCGGTGAGCAGCTCCTCGCTGTTGCTGCGCTGCAGTTTGCGATCCTGAATGCTCGCCGAGCAGCTGTCGAGGCGCTCCTTGCGTTTGCGTGACTTTTGCCATTCGAGCGGATTTATGATTTCGGGTAAATAGGTGGAACTGAAGCGTGGCGTTGTCGCCTCCGTTGTATGCTGCACCACATCGCTAATGTCCTGCGTAGCCTGTGCGGCTGGGGAGGACGAAGACGATGATGATGACGACGACGAGGAGGAGGGAGAGGAATTGGCGCCAGCTGACGATGATGAAGAGGATGAACCAGTGAGACGACTCAAGTCGTCTTCGTTAAGGCCTGTTGTGGGATGGCGCATGCCGCACTGCAAAACAAAACAAAACGAAAAGAATGAAATCAATAGGAGAACAACCAATCAGCAAGCTATTGAAATTGATCGGTCGTCTTGAGACATGAGAATCGAGTGTCACGAGTCGCCATTGCAAATTGAATTAAACTGCTTTGGGCCGGTTTGACACAGCTCGCAGCAAAGGCGAGCTAAACGCTCATTTATAAATATTAATTGCAAATGTCAGGCACTCCATTAAGTGGGTTAATATAGGCGCTATGAGTAAGTAAAGCTACATTTACATTGTCATGCTGCAAATAGTCATTGACTTGAGTAATCGACGGGCAACAGGTGAACAAATTAAACTCCCATTGCAATTGTTAACTGACATTTGTTTTATAAAACTGCAGATGAAATATATATATATATACATATTTAATCAATGAGTCAACAGTGTGTTTTGGCAAGAATTGCAACAAGTCATCAAAGAAACTTAGTTAAAAACTATTAGTTTTAATATCAAGAAATTAAATTTTTCCTATTAAACAGACTCTGCTCAATGTTTGCCATAAATTGTATCAATCATATATATATATATATATATATATATATATTTGTACAAAAGCAAAATAACACAGAGCTAGGCAAATATATTCCCAAAGTGCTGCTCAACAGCTGTATAAGCTAATAATCTGTTTTCTTCTTTCCACCATTATGTAAGTGAAAAAAATAAATAAAATTGATCTAGCTGCGCAATTCCAAAACTATTTTCCTAAAAACTGTTATCAATAAATATATATTTACCAGAAAATATGTAATAAGTTTGGGCGTCATTTTGAAGTTAGTTGAGTTAACGATTAAAACTATAACCGTATCAGTCTGTATTTAATATATATATATATACATATATATATATATAAACATATATATATATATATATGTGTGTATCACAATTTTAATAAATTTATCACAAATTGTCTAAGAAATCACTTTTCAGCTTTTCGACGTCATGTGAATCTGATGCAATTACTTTCAATCAAAGTCAATTGAAAATTTTCGACTTTGGCCAATTTGAGGCAAGCTGATAACTGTTATTTATAACTTGATTTAATGTGTTGTACTTTAATTCTTTCTTTTTATTGTGCAAATTTAAATTGTGGGTAATCACAATTTAATTGCAGTGCGTTTTTCCCATCATTTTTGTAAACAAGTGTTTTTTTTTTGGTTGGTTTGTTTTTTATGTGTTGCTGTGTTGTTTTTTTTTTAAGCACTAGAATATGAAAACGTTGCTTTCTTTACGCAGGCCGAAAAACGATTAAATCCATTTCAGTCGACCTCGCGAATTATATGCGAAAAGTCTCGAGAGAGAGACAGGGAGAGCGAGAGCGTGCGAGATAACGAGCGAGAAAGAGAGCGCGCGTGCGCAATACTAACAAAAAATCGATCATAAGACGAGCGCAGAGAGAGTGAGCGTGAGAGAGAGGGTGTGAGAGTGAGAGCGAGTGCGAGTGCGACAAGGTGTGAAGAATTATACGGCAGAACGGCTATACAAACCTATGGCCAGGCCAGGCCAGGCCAGAGGCATGCAGACTTGATCGATGTCGCAGTCTACCTGGCCTTATCAGCCGACACGGCGTGCGTAAGTCCAAAATACATATATATATATATATATATATATATCTCTATCTATTTGTCTGACTGCTTCTTTTTACCATCTTTTGATAGGGGGATATTTAACTGTAAATCACGCTAATTTTGTGGGTGTTTATGGAGATGTTTATGAATTTATATACTTGTTTATGCCCAACTGGGCGTTGCAGCGTTGCTCGCACTTCTCGATACAATTGATGCGTAAACGTATTTGATTTTTATTGAATTTTCTGTTTATGTTATGCATGCGGCGTAGACTACTCGGAACAACGACACTTCCTCAACAAATTTCAAGTGCAATGTCACTGCGAAAAACACAAAAAAAGGTCAAAGCAGACGGAAAACTGTAGCAGTAGCAGTAGCAACAACAAGCAATTTGCTAACAAAAAAAAAAAAATGGTTCTTGTTGTTGTTGCTGTTGCTCAATTAGCTAATTGGATATATGGGGCAGCAAATCACGCGCTCTCTTTGAGCAGACAGCTAGCAATATGGGGCCCATAGTACTGGGCAGAACTGTGTCAATCACCCTGCGTACAGGTTACACATTTAATTGCTTGTTTGTGCACCGAGAGCAACAATTACACAGAAACAAAACAGACAAGAGACAACACGCAAGAGGCAACACAGAGAGGCTGTCGCAATAGCCTCAACAACAACAACAACAACAGCAGCAGCAACGAAATAATAAAGAAACAAAAAAAATGAATCTCAACGAATGACAATTAAAGCCCACGCGCCGCTGACGTCAATGCTCAAATGTGGCATGGAGCAATGGGGCAAGCAGGGGTGGCAGATGTGTTGGCATACTCATACAAAATGGTAGACGTGATCGTTCCAACGCTGTGAACAAAAAGGACTTCATACATTGTATTACGAATGCGGCGCGTGCAACGCATTCCAAATGTGTTCGATAACAACATTTTGGAAGCCCTGCTAATAATGCTTATCAAATAAATTGGACCAACTTAAGACACCCATACGGAACGGGAATTCGCTGACAGCGCGAAAATTAATGTGGAACAGTGATAGCAATTAAAATGAATATAGTATATATAATGTACACATGACGAAGTCTAAGTAATTTCGAGTGTTTAGGCAACACAAATATTTGACAACAAAATAAAACAAATAAAAGATCTAGATAATTGCGTGTCTGCCGTGACAATCAAATTTATGTCTTCCAATCAATAATACATTAATAAAACTTAAGTTTCTGATAAGAGTGTTCATAGCCTGAACCCATTTGGAAAGGGGAAAATCTAATAAAGTTGGGTGAAAGCATATAAGAGGCAGAAAGAAGCATATCAGATCATATTAGGTAATCAAACTAATCTAAACTTTACTTTTATATATAATATACCCTGACTTATCACCGATTTAGATTAAGATCATATACGAAACATAGATTTTATCAATCAAAACGTATTTCCATATTGACCAATCAACAATCTATTTAAATATAGGTTTTGAATCCCTCCTAGACGAGCTCTCTCGACTAGAGCTTTCTTACTTTCTTTCAGCTAGGTTTGTTAATGGTTTCATAATACATTGTCTTCTAAACAATCCTTTACAATTTGTGCGCCAGTTGTTACGTAAAAACATACAGTTTAATGACTCCATCAATGTGTTAGTCTATGAATGAAATTGTAGCAATACATCTAGCAGCTGGTTATAAATAGACTCATGATTCTGTTTATGACCATTTCTTTGCATTTATCAATTGTTTATGTTATATGAGAAATAAACAGCTGACTTAACGACTGCTTATGCGCCCAGATAGGTCAGCTGGTTGTGACTCAGTTAACAGAAAATCATATTCGCTTTTGGGAAGCAACCAATTATCACATATCATGTGCAAGTTCAACTAATGCACTTCATCCATTAGTTAGCAAACTCATGACGACGAAAAACCTATTAAATAAAAAACCCAACTCTGTTCAAAGTAATCCAGAGAGTTTTATTTTACTGATAAGAAGAAATGATAAACTAATGGCCGAAACATATTCAGCGAGAAATAAAGTTAAAATGCAGAAAAAACGCCAATACAATTGTGGAATTCTGATAAAATGTTTGATAAGCAACCGAAAAATGTGAGTCATGGTCTAATTTTAGATGATATCAAGGCAAATATTTATGTGTGGTTTTTTTGTTTTTTTGTTTGCTGGCTCAAAACATTTCTAAATTGTTTACACATGTAATGGAAAGTAAGGCTTGCACGTTGTATCAACAAACGGAAAATTCTATGGAAACATATTAGGTAACCAATTCACGAGAAATATGTGAAATCATATTATCGTTCAAATGTCCGAGGAAATGTTATTAAAACTATTGAATTACGATGGCCTCACACTGAAATCAACAACAACAACAACAATAACGACAAGAACAACAAGAGAAACAGCGTTTACGATGGGCTTAAAATCTGTATGCGATTTCAGTGAATCGACACGCGCCTTAATCAAATTGTTTACCTCGAATCTGGGGGCACGAAAACAAAGTCATGAGTACAAAAAAGGTTGCTCAGTGCACGGCAACAGCATCATCCACCCACACACACACACACTCACACACAGATAAGCACAGTCACACACAGATAAGCACACACACAGCACACATGGACAATAACCACACTTACTTGCTAAAATGGTAACAAGTGGCGTATGTGTGATTTGCGCATTTTAACAAATCTGTGTAAATTCAGTCACAATCACAAAATGATTTTTTTTTTTCATTGAGCCTCTTTGCGCTCCATGTAAATATTAAAAAAGTTATTTTTTGCAGCCCTCAGCAGCGCTTGCTGATAAGATTTGGAGCTAAAGGCTACGGCTAAATGGATTACAAAATGGCTAAAATGGCTTAACGACAGAGAGAGACTGCCTAACGCCAGCGTGGACCGGCTCAAACCGGTAACAAGCAGCAGCAGCAGCAGCAGCAGCAACAGCGGCAGTAGCAGCGGCTATCTTTAGCAGCCAAGATCGTCTGGGCTAATTGTATTTACAATTGGAAGCGCACAACACCAACAACAATTACGTGATAAACACTTTTAAGCGCTAACTAGCAAAGGAATTTAATTCAGTGATACTTTCGACAAGTACTCAAATTAGATCATTTTAGTGTCCTTATTATCTATTGACAGCGCCTAATTAATGTGCCAGCAACAAATATTTGAAAGCGTAGCGATTCATCAGTTCGATAATCATCGGCTTTTGTTGAGGTTTATATTGTTAATTTCATTTGATGGAGGAGCATCTGAAGAGGCTGTCAGTTGTGGAAATAGTAAGATATTGATTGTGCTATTGCTATAATTATTGTGTGCTATTTTTGCACTTAATATGTGTGTATTTCCACTTCTTTCGTTTGCTTTATCAATGTGCTGGCAATCGTGTGGTAACAATCAATTTAGTAACTATCGACTAAACAAACAAGCCGTCAAACTTTAATACGATATATATTATATACATGTATGTATATATATATATATATATATATCATTAGATGTTGTCAGAAGCCCAGCGCAAGCGAACAATGCGTTTAATGTGAGACACGTGCACCATGTGGCTTGAGTGATTGTGTAACAATATGCAACAGCGACGAGACAAATGGTTGCTGTAGCCACCGTGTGACGTCATGACCTCGTCTCTGTCTACAAATGTCAGGTAAACAGCGTCAAATGCGAATGCAATAACTGAAATAGGGCCGAGCTTATTATGTAAATATGATATGAAGAATAAATAAACAAAAGATTATAAAGTATGTGTTAAAAATAGATGCGATTAGCTACCATAAATCACATTACGTGCGTGACTTAAGAGCAGTCTTATTTAAACATACTAAATGGGAAATTGTATAAAAGTTATTTCCAGAAAAGAGTATTTGGATCATAAACAGCAGCTGAAATTACATAAAGCTGGTCATGTTCAGTGCACCTGCATCAATTTTACTTCTATTACATTATACAGTACATATAAATACGTTTTGAATTTTCTGACTTAGAAATAACAGAAAAAGCTTTGTTTACGATATAATCAAAGGTATACAGAACAAAAATATTTACAGAATATCTACAGACAATCAAAAATTGAGACAAAACTAAGAAAAAGAATCACAAAAATGTTAATGTGCAATGCATATAAATGCTTGATGGTATTGTACACATACATATGCATACATATGCATACACACATACATGCCAAACACAAATGCAAGTGGAAAAGTACAGAAAACGAAAAAAACAGCAGAAAAGAAACACAACAATATTAACATGCATTTAAATGCGTGATGGTATGGTACATATGTACATATAGACAAACATATATATACAATCATACATACAAATCATATGCATATGAAAACTTACCGAAACAGAGGCAATCTAACGGCACAATTGGCAAAGAGCAAGCAAACTAGCAAAAGAAGCAGCACAACAAAAATATTGTAAGTGCGAGAAGAGAATGACAAATATAATGGGATAGGTAACGGTGAATTGATGAACTCAAAAGGAGCAAAGTACACAGACACGTTGACAATTCCGATGCCGATGCCGATACCCCGATGCCAATGCCGATACCACGATGCCAATGCCGATACCCCGATGCCGATTATGCTTGCGCTCACATTCTAAGCGAAAGCTATGATTGGCAGCACGTGACGCAATCAGCGGATGCATTTCATTGATGATTTGTGTTTTTGCCTCTCGACTGTTGTTGTTGTTTTTGTTTTTGTTGGCATCTCAATTAATTAAGAAAAGTATTTCTTACTCGCATTTCGTTAAAATCAATCAAGTTCAATTGATGCTGGACGGGCAATTTCTTTTTTCAGTCTTCAGTGAACTTTGCCAAGCATTAAGAAGTATTTCGAAAACAGTTCACAAGAACGGCGTATATATATATATATATGTAAATGAGTGCTGCCTTAATTGATGAGTGTGCAGACAGGTTTTTATTTAAAGCATATTAAATCTGTTTTGTTTTGCTTCTTTTTTTGCATTTTTATTTTGCCAAATGCATAAATAATGGTGGATTCGTTTTGAATTATAACTAATTCCTGTCTGGCGGTGGCAGACTGCTGCTGTTTGCAGATGTGGTAGGTAGTGTTGCCACATGCCACATCATGAGTTAAATTTGACCTAGTGGCCAACTCAGTAGTAAATTTTTAATCATGCTGCTTAATTTGAATCATCCCCTCCAATTTTTTGTTTGCCCAATAGTGTTGAAAACACGAGATGGTAATGGGGGTCGTGTGATATGGCCAAAGCAATAACTCAAATATAAACAATTTCAAACTCAAAACCAATAAGTAAAGCATTGGGAAACGATTGAAAGATACCCTGTATGCAGTTCAAGTTTATACATACAGAAGTATAGAATATCGTTAAGCTTTTATGTTCCATTTTAAGATGAGCTTTTTAATATTAATTTGAATTTATACCGAACAAACTACACTTTATTAAAGCAGAATTTGATCACAGTCAAAATGACTTAACTACTGACGAACTAGGGTATTATTTGTTATGATATTGTTGTTGTTTCTAATTTCAATAGATTTCATATTTTCGGCAAACACAACACAAAATTATTCACACTAGATCTCTAAAAATAAATAAGAGATTCTTAAAAATAAATCGCTTGCGGAATACCAACAGAGTACCATATTTTTACAGATGTGCACTCTTTGCACAAACTATATATAGGAAATTCACACATTCTCTGCGTGTTGGGCTGATATTTGTTAATTGAGCTCCCAACTGGCGTGTGAATACCAAATGTACATATGTCTTGGGAATATATTATAGAGCCCTTAGAGACTTGCTCGAGTTGCTCGTGTTGCTGGCGTAATACGTACAAAACGGTTTATTGACTTTTCTAATGAACGAAAGACCAAATCATTATTTCAGTCAACAGTCAACGACAAATGACACATAATTGATGTTGAGGCCTAAAAGCACGCAGCATTTTATTAACCCGCAACAACAGGTGTGATAACAATAAAGGTGGCAATCAGTAGCGACCAATAAAAAAAAAAACAAATATTTGTATTGTCACCTTAACCTAATGGAAAATTTATGACTAAAAAAAACCAGAAGTCAAAATTTTCCTATCATTTCCCAGTGCAGATAGTGATAGAGAGAGAGAGAGTCAGCAATACGACGCATAAATACAAGTTTACTTAGAGTCTAGACTCTTTCCTCTTTACTATGATGACGCAACGGTAAACAAAAGCGGAAAACATATAAAAATAGAGAAGAACAACCAAAATTTATCGATTCAATGGAAATTTTATGGTATGAAAATCAATAGTTCTAAGGTAGATATGAGTTCCGATTGTCATGAACAAAATCAGACTCGAATCCAACTGCGCCCTCCGCCAGTCATGAACTGGTATAGTAAATGTTGAAGTGTATTTTGGACATCAATCGTAATTGGTGAAATAGCCCTCATTGCAAGCAAAGTGCAAGTTTCTTTTTATCACACAACCCACAACTGACTGGCGTTTTGCAGTTATAAAAATAGTGGCTGAAATTCAACTTACCAATAATTGGACTCTGAGTTCTATGTTTTGCCTGGTAACGCTCAGCTCACGAAAGCACAAGGTGTAAATTTCTTTATACCAATATCAACAATGAAATCCAACACGATTAGCAACAAACTGGACAAATGTGTGAAATGGGTTATCAATAATTTTGACAGACGGAGTACGTCAAACCAGAAAATTGAGTTAACAAACGAAGCTGAGAATGTGAGAGAGCGAAACAGAGCGTTGAAATTTACACCTTGATTAGAGCTACATTAATATGAAAAAACTAATATTTCCTAAATTTTCCTATAGATGTAAAAAAAAACGACCGAATGAAGGTATACGATATAAGGGAGTAATTAGATACTGTAGTCCGATCTCTAAGAACTATTGTTAAAATGTAAATTGTATAACAATACGCATATTGGGCAAGTTAAGTTTGGATATCTTGGTAAACAAAAAGGGTTTCATGAAAAAACTTATCTCTTATGCAATCATTACTATACCGATTTAGATCATTTTTCTATCCGAATGTGAGAAGCATAATAAGTAAGTTTGATTTCAATAGCTTATTAAACAAAAAAGTTTTCGACAGATCGTTCCTATGAAACCCATATCATAGTGACCGACATGCCTATAGTGATGTTGATCAATAATATATCTGCTTGACAGCGTTACAAATTCCACGACAATATTATAGTAAATAAGGGTATAAAATCGATTTAATATTAGGTTTTGATCTATACTTACAATGCAAGCCTTAACGGACTTCCAAATGTTTTTCGCAAAGTCTTCAATTTTGCTGATTTTTCCACGTACGTTCGCCAGCTGCACGACGGTTGTAATTATATATGACTAATAAAATTAAAATGAATTATTTTTGTTTAATTTGTATGACGGCTCTGTTGATATTTTACTGCGTTGCCGCAACCCGAGAATCGAATAAACCACTTTCGGCCTCTTTGTTCTATTTCAGAGGCAAAATGACGTGTTTAGTTGTTGTTGTTGCTGTTGTTGTTGATGTTGGTTTTGGATCAGTTGAATTTGATGGCTTGGAAATAATAGTCACATTTCACAATTTGTACTCTGGCGAGCGAGCACACACACGCACACACATGCAAATTGTTGATCCTTTTGCTCGACGTTGTCGTTTTTGCTGCTGCTGTTGTTGTTGTTGCTAATTGATTGACTTGGTTAAATGGCTCATGGGGGGTAGGCTTAAATTGTTAACTTTGGTATTTTAGCTTGGATCGTGTGTAGAAATCCTCGTTGTTGTTGTTGTTGTTGCTTGGTCCAAGGCTCTATTTCTCTCGCTCGCTCTTGCGCTCTCTCTCTCGCACTCTCTTGCTGTCTGTCTGTCTGTCAGTCTGTGTTTGTTACATTCAGTTCAACATCGGTTTGTATTTTTTCTTAACCTTATACTGACGATTGCGCTGATCTATGACAAACTCATATCGCGATCTCTGCACATTTTCGCTATCTAAATTAAAACAGCTCAAACCGAGTAGTCGGAGAACGCCTAGCGAATACGTTGTGACTGAATTATAATGCCCGTTCGTTGCAAATTAGATGCCGCTCTGCTGCAAGCTGTTTGCAACTGTTGCGGTGGCTCAGGCGTTCAGGGGTTAAGCTTTTTCTTTCAAGTTGCGGCTGACCCCCAAGCAATGGGCAACGTTTAATCGATAGACGATAATTCAAGAAATCCGGTCACAGCTCCTCGCAGTGCAACGTTCTGCACAGCCGACGCACCTGACGTACTTTGTCGTCGATTGTTGCTAGCCGCTTGTCGTTTGAGTATCCTGCGATCGTTCGGTCGGTCTTCCAGTGACGTTGCGCTCTCAATCGCTCTCTCTGTCTCTCGTTTTTTTGTCTGTGTCACTCTAGTTGCTGCTCACTCGTTCTCACACTCGTTCGCTTTAGCTCGCTCTCTCTCTCTTTCTCGCTAGCGTTGCCTGTGGGCTGACTACGGCTGCTTTAGGAAGTGTGTGGATACGAGCCGATATCTAAGCATGTGTGCCTGTGATTTTCGACTGCAGCTGCTTGTGCCGCTCTCTGGAAGTGTCGTGCTACTTTTACGCCTTCTTCTGCCAGCAGCAAAAAGTTTTTCCACTTGCACTCGGTTTGCGGACGCCGTTATAATTTGTGCTTTTGCTAGTTTTGCTTTTAGTTTTGGTTTTGCTCTTGTTGCGTTTTCGCTTGTGTTTGCCTTGTGCGCTTGAGTAATTATGTAAAACGTGGCTCAATTGGATTTGGGCAATAACGTTTTTGTTTGCCGCCTCTCTCTCTCTCTCTCTCTCTATCTCTCTCGCTCTCTCGCTTTTGCTTTTATACAGTTATCGCAGTCGCTGACGTCGAGGTCATCGACGCGCGTTGCTTTTCAAACAAAAAAATCAATATTTTTCAAGTCGCGTTTGTTGAACGGCAATGTTTATTTATTGCGCTCGCCTCTTTGTCATCACTGGTTATAAATTATGTTGATTTACTGTTGACTTTGACGTTTAGACAAAAAAAACAAATCACTTTTTGTATCGCCAATATGTGGTTATTTGCTGACCGACTTCAGTGGGGGCGGCGCTGCTGCTGCTGCTGCTGCTAATGCTGCTCAAGCGAATGAGCAACAAAAAGCAAAGAAAGAAAAACAGAGCAAACTTCGCACACACGTAAGAAAAAGTTTCCGCTCGTTTGGACGCACGTTGTGTCACGCGAGAGACTCAATTTCTATCTGGACCCAAAAGAGCCAAGCACGAGACTTTGGAGCACTCAACCAAAATTTGTTGACGTATGTATATTTGAGTGTGTGTTTGTTGTCGTTGTATTTTCGACAAGCGAGTTTGCCGTCTTCTTTATTTGTGTGTTTGCGCCCTCTCTCTCAGTGCAATTACTTGGTGGATTGCTCTCTTTATGTTTGCGCAAACTCTTTGAGTTTTTTTCGGGTACTTTGAGTTGCAGCTGCAAGCCGCTTAAATATCGTTTAACGCTGCTGTTGCTATTCGTTCAATGAATTTTTTGATTGATATATTGCCAAACGTCTGTCAAATATTGGGTTTTAAATTCTATATTTAGTTCCAATCGCTTATTCGTGGTAGAAATGGGCGTGTAAGCAAAAGCAAAGTGCGCTCGCGCGCTCTCTTTTGTTCGCTCTCTTTTGTTGATGAAGAGTTCACTCTGCCAAAGAGTTGAGTGTGCTTTTACTTTTGCTTTTCTGAAGTGCACATAAAGCTTAGAGCTTAATTCTTATTTGATGCTTATTGGAATAATTTGGCTTCTAAATATTACGCATTTTACTGGGTTCATTTTTATAAATGGAATCCATATTGATAATTCGCTTTTCCGTTTCCATAGCTGCGAAAGAGAGAGTGAGAGAACAAGGTGGAGCGTTAATGTATGAGTAAGATGGAGTGAGAGAAGAAAGAAAAAGAGAGTTTGAATTTTTGTTAAATAATGAATAAGCGCTTAAAAAGTAAAAACTAACTGCGACAGCTCATTCGATGACTGAAAAAAAAAATCACCAAGTTCTCATTTCAATTTCTCCAGCAATTGGTCCACTATCCCATAAATTTTCCAATTGGCTATGACTTTAACGGTAGAACGGACTCAAAAAGGGCACAAAGAGCGCAATCAATTTCGTTTGCCATGTTTCAATTTAATTAATTGCTATCTGGAATATTCTAGAATGCAAGTAGGAACAAAAATCAATTTTTAAATGCAATGGAAAATAAATAAAAAATTGATCAAACAGACGCCCGTCGACAAGACTAGAAAATTGCACATCTGTGATTCTGCTGAATCTGTGATTTGTGTATAAATTGTTCAATTGAGAAATACCAATTGTTTCCGCACCACATACTACATATGTAAAACGTATGTAAAAATGCACCCCTTGGCAAGGTACGACAAAATATGAATTTGTGATTTTGAGTGTGCACTTGGTCAATTGGTAAACAAAATTACATCATGCGAGGAATTGACGGAACAGTAAACAAACCAAAAGACTAACAAACTGCGCCGTAGTAAATCATCTATGTGTGTGTGCGTACAGGTTTGTGTGTGTGTGTCAGTCATGCCCATTCTCACGTGTGAAAGTCAACACACAGCTTCTAAAAATGATCTCATTTCCCTTTAACCTTGATGAAAAGTCATTTCAAATTTGGCAAACATTTGCATTAAAAGAATGATATCTATTTAATCTGATGAACTATAAGACACCCTATAAGGGATTTTCTTCTGACTTTGTCTTCTGACTTATAAAATTTAACAGAAACTTTTCTTGATTCGAGAGTCTATATATTAATCTGCGGTTAAGATCGTTTAATTTAATATTTTCCATTAGAGAATATGAGTAAAATATATTTATAAAGTTGTTCTTTAAAGTTGAGAATTGTTTTTTCATCGAAAAATCTAATACTCGATTTTTTAAGAGTTCAAATTAAATATTAATGCAAATTTAAACGAATTATTATAAAATTCAAATACCAAATATAAAAGAATCTTCAACGAAGTTAATTGAATGTGTACAATTTCAATACTCTTTCCTTGCAGGATATACAGGGTATATACATTTTTAATTAGTCTTTAAAAGCAGATCTACGATATTATATTTGAGAAATGGACTTTTCGCGTGTCAACAATGCTCAATTCTCATAAATATGAATATGAATATGTAAGGAAAACAATAGCTATATATACACAATATATATTTATATATACATATATCTATCTATATATTCTACACGCAAATAAAAGATAAATACACACTTAGAAAATAAAAAAAAATAAAAAGAATTTTCGCTTTGACGTCGCAGACAGTCCGAAAATAATTTGTCTGGGGGCAAAAATTGGACGGCGTCTGAGAAGTTGAGAGTGAAAACAGAAAGCGAAATGTGCAAATAAATAAGATAACGATTTATAAACAAATGTATATAAATATAAATATATACAGATAATTGTCTAGGACCGGAAGTAGCGCCAAGAGAAGAAGCCCTACACAGCTCTAAACTTAAATAATGCCAAAGCACCTGTGCAAATTTTTTATTTCTTTTTGTTTTTTTTTATGTAAGCAGCAGCAAATGAAATGGATGCAGTCAAAAGTCAGCAAGGGGGGTGGGGGTTTGGGTGATGCAACAATGAGTGCAGCAAATATTGCATGATTACTTTAATTTTTACCTAATTTGAAAAGTTGATTTGCCACAGTTTAAACACACAATGCACAATGCAAGCGAACTGTTTCAGAAATGCGAACCACACCGTACGACGAACCAACATCAACTGAACACCGCGAAACGAGAGAGCGACGAAGACACACTTTCCACGTTGGCGCACGTGCCGAAACTGACGTTCACACTGCCAGAGAGAGAGATAGAGAGAGAGAGAGAGAAAGAGTCGCAGAGAATGGAAGAGAGAGTGGGTGTTTGTGTGTGCTTGTGTGTGTGTGTGTGTGTGTGAACTCATTGAATGCTGCACACGACAGGAGCAGCAGCAGCAACAGCAGTTGAGCATCGAACTGTTGGCTGTTTTAACTCTGCCAGCTCTCAAGGACGTGGCTGCATTTTAAAGGCTGTTTGGCTGACAGGATTACGATAGACACACTGTGTCGCAATGCATTTCACACTGGCTATTAAATATTACACAGACAGCGCGTTGCGTTGTTGCTGATGATCTGACTGCCACATTAAATGGCTTATTGCCTCGACAATTGCGAGTGCATGTCCTTGAGTATTTATATATACTTTGTATGTCGTCGCTGTCATTTCATTGCGTGGGCTCTGCGCTGCTCTACGTGGCATTTATGGATGCTGCTGCTGCCACGTCGTCTTGAGCCCACAATTACCACTTAAACAGAATCCTTGTCCGCCCCTTTCTGCCATTCCCAGTCAGCTTATGCAATCAGCATTGCCGCTATAAGCTTGGTTAATATATATGCCCTCTAGCAATTTATTCTTTTATTTACAGCATTAATTATTCCTATATATATATATATATATATATATATATATATTTTTCATGTCGATCCATTTTGGCGTATTGCCAAATTTTTGATTCTGCAACATTTTTACAATATTTAATTTTTATGTAGTATTTTGGGGATTTTTGCATTTATTTTGATTTTGTTTATGACTGTTGCATTTTTAGAATCTCGTTAAATTCCGCTCGATGCGATTGCAAATGCTTTTAGCTGCCTAAATTGAATGCATTCGAAAACAAATCGTGAGAAACAGTGAAATTTTACATTACGAACAGCCAAAAATTAGAAATCCATAATGATAAGATCGTGTAGAATAATTGCTTTATAACACGCAACATTTGAGTTCAAGCGTCTTAAATTACATACGTATATCTACAAAAATATATTTCAATATTGAGTCGCTTTATTTTTGAATAAGCAATTTGGAATCAAGTTTGTTGGATGCCTCTTGGTTTGATTTTAAAACAATTTCCTTATTAGAATACAATTTCTCGAAACAAGATTCACAATTAAATAAAATAAATAAATAAATTTCGTTCTTCTGCTTATTCTAAATCGAAGTTGATTGAATACATTATGAAAGGAAAGAATTAATTAAGAAGTTTGAATAAATCTTGAAATGTTCTGCCAAAGTTATTCAATGAGTCTATCTTATCTCTAAAAATATGTGGAGGGTACATAAAAAAGTCTTTTTTATTGACTCTAAAAGTCCTAGATGTAAAAAAAGTCAAGTTGTCAATAACAAAAAACCAATTTAGCCCAAACAAGTATCAAACATTATAGCCATAAATCCTTGAGAAGGTCATAAAAACTTGCCTGGCACATTGAATACAATATCGCAGCACGTCCATCAGCATTTAGTGTGGAAAGTTTTCGGGGAAATTGAAATGCCATTCATGAAAGAGAAGCTTCCCCTCAACGCCGGCACAAATCGATTAGACGAACGCTGCATACGCAGGATATGCTCCTTCTGGTTAAAATGGGCGTGGATGGCGTTGACGATGACGATGACGTTCACGCCCCCCCATCATGTGAATGTTGTAATTTCACAATTCATGGAAATGCAACAATGACACCGACAGTTTTATTTACAGCACTTGCGAGCAATTGAATCCCAGTATGACAGGCACAAAGGTAGGTCGACAGGTCATCGCCAGCTAACTGGCAAGGATAGTGGTAGGGGTAGATCCTACCAACCGTTAGCCGTAAATAACAGCGAGTGGCTCCCAAAATAACTGACCCACTTAAAACGGTTCGTGACTCGTGACTCGAATTGTTGCAGGAGCTTTATGTCTGCTCCCCAGACGGCGTTGCAAGCTCATTTTTTTGGCCGAACCTAAAACCAGCAACAGCAACAGCATCAGTAGCAGCAGCAGCAGCAGCAGCATCATCATCAGCATCGAGCGTGGTTCATAATCATCACGCTTGCACGTTTCATTGTTCAGTTTTTAGTGAATGGCTTCACGTGTGGACGAATGCGCAGACGCCTTTCTATCGATTCCCTTATTTAAGGAGGAAGCGGAGGCAGAGCGTATGCTCTCAGCTATTTATGCTTGGGATAGGCCATGGGATGAGGTCTGCAGGAGGGTGGTTCTGCCAGACGGGCCAGTGAGTCGGAAGACAGGATGTAAAATCAACTGCGTAGTAAGCAAAAGTCAACAACGAGACGAAGGGCGAGACAAAGAGCTCATTTCAGACGAAGAGCGAGCAGGGAGGAGGAAGGAGCCAGGAGGGATGATGGCAGACAGAGTAGGGTTTCAGCGGGTTAAAGGAAGGTAAGAGGGAATAATGCTCGTCGCAGAGCAATCGTAATGCGCAGTTTCTTTTTTGGCAATGAAAACGAAACTTGAATACTTAGCGGGGCAATGTGGACTTGGGACTGGGGACTGGGTTCAGCCCTCGGCTGCTGTGTAGGTCAGTTTGCTAGTGCTGCGTTAACTTTCGCTTGCCTTACCCCCACACACACATACACTAAGACCAACCCTTGCAACTATAAATCGAAAATGTCATGCAAAACGGCGTTATCCTTGGCACCAAAATAGTGCATTGACAGGATGCTGCTGCGGCTGCTGCGGCTGCTGCTGTTGATGATTAATGGAAGACTTGCTCTGTAAATAATGCAAATGCAGCTCAAGCGCCACAGCAAGGCAAGCTTAAGCGCTTAAGCGTTTATTGTGGGCAAGCATTAATTTATAATCATAATTATTAACTGTTTGCAACACTTTAGCTAACGGGCAAGTGCATTGAACCTGCCTCAAGGTGTGCAGTTCTTAAGGTCAAGTCATAAGCGTTGTGCACATTTGCAGTTCAATACTTACACGCTTGAGGGCATAGCAAAACGTTATTTTAATCACGTAGCAGCATATTTAATAATAATAAATAAAATCAAGCACAACTAGAATTTCAAAGTGATTCGATTGTTGTGTGGCGGTCGGTCAATTGCGCTTGTTCGATAAGCACACACACACTGCGTTCGATAAACGCACTGATAACCAAAATAATCGAGCGCACCTGCAATGCACTTTCCAATTCGATTGGAAGCAGGACACAATTAACGCACTAATATTAAAAGAAAAAGTGTTGAAAATTAATTATAACTAATCGAAATTAAGCAAACTAATTGCAATGGCTTTTCTCTGTCCGGTGCGCATGCGGCGCGATAAAAAGAAAGGTGCGTCTGCGCAACAAGCAAACCAGCAAAAACCAGCAACACAAATAACTTCAACAACAAACTTGTTTTTTTTTTTTCGATCCACGCAGCGACAAATGCCAACATTGAACGAGATTTGGCCCCCGTTGGCATGGGTCGAATTACGGGCTCCTCCAGCATTGAGACGCTGGTGCGCGTGGGCATTGAGAAGGAGCATGGACTGAGGTAAGTTCTCCCATACATCTATTAATAATATCGTGTATATATTTATATGTATTTCTTTATATAGTCCCGATTCGAAAATGGTTGTGTTACACGATTTTACGCCGTGCGTCGATGATGAGCTGGAGGTGAAGCGCGGCCAGTTGGTCAACATACTGTACAGAGAGAACGATTGGGTCTATGTGATTGGACAGGATTCGCGACAGGAGGGCTTCATACCGTTTAGCTACTGTGCACCGTACAACACACAACTGGCCGAGTTGGCCATTAAAAAGAAGCTGCCACGCGATCAGTGCCCCGAGCAGCCGCACGATGAGAACCAACCGTTGCTGGGCGTTGACAACAAGCTGGACGTGCTCTGCGATGAAACGGCAATGGCGGTGCTCAATGCCTCCACAGTGAACAGCTTGGAGAGCAATCTGGTGGCGACCATGCCCGAGTGCACGACCTTCATCAAGGAGCCGTCGGGACGCTGCATTGTCCTGTACACATTCATAGCCCGCGATGAGAACGATTTGTCTGTGGAACGAGGGGAATTTGTCACCGTGCTGAATCGCGAAGATCCCGACTGGTTCTGGATAATGCGCAGCGATGGCCAGGAGGGCTTTGTGCCGGCCAATTTCATATATCCCGCGGACAGTGTGCGTGTCCTGCAGCAGCAGAAGGCGACGCCAGCAGCTGCCGCGCCCCTTAACGAGACCAACATGCAACATCATGCGAATCTAACGGGTGGCAGCCTCAATGCCATGGAGAGCATTCTCCAACAACAACAGCAGGGACAGCAGCAGCAACAACAACAACAACAGCAGCAGCAACAACAACAACTTGGCATAGGAACCGATGATTTGCGGTATCATGGCACAGAGCTGGTCATGTTGTACGACTACAAGGCGCAGGCACCCGACGATCTGTCCGTGCGTCGCGGCGACTGGATCTATGCGGATCTCAACAACCAAACAGTCGATGGCTGGCTGTGGGCCTATGCGCCCAAGACACGCAAATATGGATTCATACCCAAGGCATACGCACGCCCACCAGCCATGACGAGCCTCTGAGCCGCTAGCCAAGATTTTACTTTAGTTGATCCCAAGACTTCTTAGGCTACGAATAATATATATATTTATATCTACTTAAATGGTTTATGATGCACTCCATTAAGATATTGATTCATCTGCTTATTCCATGCTCGAGAAATGTTTATAGATTTAGTTTTTAATCGTATATAATTGTAGATTTTATTATTGTAAATTGAGTTGTGCTAATACTAAATTAAAATGTTCAACGAGTTGGAGACCCGCATTTGTATATATATATATTTAAAAATATTTGTATTTCATTTGGGCTTTCTTGTCAGCTGAATACTAAAGCACTGTTGAGGGCGAGCCTTGTGGAGGCGTCTGATTTGATGATATGCACTTGGGTGATTTTTCGTCGAGTGTACTAAATTTATGCTCAGCATAATATCCAATAGATACACAGGCACCAAATGCACCTGGATGATGCCATGATGTGCCACGGCGCATTGCGTTCCTAGCTACTTCAGTGTCATGCTATCGTTTGCCGAGGAGCAATGTGAGCAGTCCAGGTTGATATTTCTGTGGATTGCAATTGAATTGTTCGAAATGTATCTTGTATCTGAAGTGTGTGTGTGTGTGTGTGTATTTCAAGTTGAGCTTACTTAAACTCCTCGCGGAGCTGCTCCTTTTCGATCATCTCCTCGCGCAGCTTCTGCTGCAGACTGAGTATGAGATCGTTTTTATGTTGGATCTGCAGCTTCAGGTGCACAATGGTCTCCTCCTGAGCCTCGAATATTGCCTGTATGCATAGAAAGAGGAAATGTCTTAGTCGAAGATAATGATAGATATATGATAAAGTATTTACAACTAAAAGGATTTAAGGCTGATGAATACTGAATACTGAATAAACGCTCTAAGCATGAAATATGCGGCTACAGTAAACACTGGCCTTAGTGAAACTTAGAACACACACTTACACGACACTCCTCCATGGATTCGGAGTAGGAGGGCGGCTCATCCAGGCAGAAGAACTCACGCACCAGCTTGAACTTGCGCAGCTGATCATTGACCATGATCGAGTTGACAAACATCTGCAGTCCCTGGACGCGATTGTCGAGGAAGACGGCATTGAAATTGTTGCCGAACAGCTTCTTGCTGGGCAGCAGCAGATTCACATGGGGAAATGCCTGCTTTAGCTTGCCATTGAGCCGGACAAAGTCCGTGTAGCGTCGCATTACCAGCCAGCAATCGTTCGTATCCGGATTCTCGACGCGCAGCTTGTAAACGGTGAAGCGGGCACGCTCCTCCATCACCTCGTAGCCAACGATGGGCACACGCAGCTGGATATTGGGATCGACGGGTGCCGAGGCGAACATCATCTGGCTGGCGGACATGGAGCTGGTGAACATGGAGCTGGTGCGCCGGCCACTGATCATGCTGCCGCTGCACTCGCTCAGTCGACGAGTTCCACGGTCCGAATTCTCCAAATCATCGCCACTCAGGTCGCGCAAGGAACGCGTTCCGCCCAGCATTTTATCTGGCTGGAGGCGAGTCTGTTGTGGCTCGTAGCTGTGCGAACTGATCTGCTGGAGGCACACCTCCGACCTGGCGCTCGCTGCCGCTTGGCGTCCAATTGGTTTGCCAGCCAGATTTAAAGTTTTGACATCGCCTTCCGATTTGCTGCGCAACAGGTGATTGGCAATGGTCCTGTGGAATGTCCTCAATTCAGGATTCGAATGCGTGGCGCGTCCAAGTAGCTGACGCTGGATTAGCAGTTGTTTACTGCTGCTGCTTCGCACAGTCAAAGATTTTTTAAATTTCGGTGACGTTGTCGCTGAATTGTTGTTGTTATTGTTATTATTATTAATGTTGTTGTTGTTGGCGCTGCTGCTGCTGTTGGCTTTCTTGAAAAGCGTTGCCTTGGCTTTGCTGGCGGCGCTGCAGGTGCTTAATTGAGTATCGCGTTTCCTCAGTGCACGCAGTGACATTGCTTTATTTGAGTGACTGGCAATCGTTCAGCCCGCATTATCTATATATGTAAAATTTGTTTTCCCTTTTTTTTTTGCGAGTTGCGTTTGTTCTGCTTTGGAACTAGTTCAACTTTGGAGCACACTTGATGTTGGCTGCGCGCAAATTGCGCTCACCCACTTGAAGTTGGCTGCGCTGCGTTGCGCCAGTGCTGCCAATTCAAAGCACTTTCAATTTAAAACTTACACTTAATAAATTAAAAACTATAATTTCAATTAAATACATTAAATGTAATTGTGGCTTTGTATTTTTATATTTAATATAAGAAAAGAATGCCATAACAAATTATAAATTAATGGGTACTTTGCACATAATTAATTGGCATTTGGTGCATTGACAAAAGAGCCGGCAAAAATAATATTCTTCTTGTTCCAGATGACGTAGAGGAAGGGACGATCGGCCTGGAACTGCAGCGGCAACATCATCATGCGCGTCATCATGACCATTCCAGTGGCAGCAGCTGCCTCGGTGCCCTCCTCGTTCACCTCAATCGTCGCCTTGTGCAAAACCTTCGACACAAATATGCCCTCAGGCGTCTCCAGCAGATTATTGAATTCAGCGCCATCATTAAACATTTTCGTGATGCCCAGCTGGAAAAGCAAAAAGCACAAAGCATCAACCAGGTGCATAAATAAACAAATTCATTAAAAACAAACAATGATTAATACGTAAGTATTACTGATGAGCTCACGCCAAAAGAGGATGCGATGGATGCGATAAGATATGTCACCTTATAAATAAAGTTGTGTCATTCTGCAAAGCACGAGTTGTTTTTTTCTTCTGTGATACTTGTTTTAAGAAATACCCTTTTAGTCATGAAATTAAAAGTATATATATACAGTGTCTCACAGCTCAACTTGAGCACTGTCAAAGAAAAAAAGTAATTGCCTGCCATAAACTAATCATTCATTATTTTTCAGAAATTCCAAAGACCGATGGTAGGTATATATATTAACCACCAAAATGAATATATGACCCCAATACACAGGGGTTTCCCCACCTGCTAGGTAGAGTTATGTAAAAAAGTACCCTATTTCGAGGGGAAATTTTATTTGGATCAGGTACATTGTGGACACCTGGGTGCCATAAAAGCCGGATTTTTTACCTAAAGTTGAGTATTTCCGGTATAAATAGACCAATCCTTCGTAGTCAGTTTAGTTTTATCCTGCATCTTGGGTGCAATAAGCCAACAAGGACTATGGACAAACAGACTACCATTTCTCAACGGAAACTCATCCTGGAACACCACAAAAACGGATATTCACATCTCCAAATAGCTGAAATGGTCAATCTGAGTTACTCAACTGTGTATAACATCATTCGGCGCTTCGTCGACGCAAATCGGATTGAGGATTGCACCAAACAAGATTTTCACCGAAGAGGAGGAGCGAAGGATCACCAGGAAAATAAAGGGAAATCCCAAGCTATCGGCTCCAAAAGTGGCTCAACAGGTGGAGGATGAAATGGGGAAAAAGTGCTGTGTGGAAACTGTGCGCAGGTTTTCTGCGCAAACATGACTTTAATGCCCGAGTACCACGAAAAAATATCTTTACAAGCGTACAAAATAGAGGGACTTGGATGACGTTCGCCAAAAACCACTTGGACATGGATTTGGAGATCTGGAACACAGTCATATTTGCATATGAGTCCAAATTAACCGTTTTTGACTCGGACGGACGGAATTATGTGTGGCGACAGTCCAATACTGACCTGAATCCCAAACGCGTAAAGGCAACAGTCAAGCATTGTGGAGGAAGTGACATGGCATGGGTATGCATCTCGTCAGCCGGATTCGGGAATTTTGTGATTTTTGAAACAACAATGGACAAGAATGTGTACTTCAACATACTAAAGGAAAATTTACTAAAAAGTGCCGAGAAGCTAGGAATCCGACGTACTTTCCGGTTCAACCAGGACAACGATCCCAAGCATAAGGCCAAGATAGTGCAGTCCTGGCTCATCAGGAACTGCCCCCACATGATAATTCCGCCGGCCCAGTCTCAAGATTTAAATGTTATTGAGAATTTGTGGGCTCTGCTGGAAAATAACATCCGGAAGCACAGCATATCCAGCAAAGAAGACCTCAAAAATGCTCTGCGGGATGAGTGGAGCAGAATTAGCCCAGAAGCTACCAGGAAGCTGGTATCTTCCATGAATATTAGGTTAAGGGATGTTCTTAAGGCCAAAGGATATCATACTAAGTATTAACATCCTTATTTATGTTTTTATACTCAAAATATATTATTTTATTTAGACTGATCCAAATAAAATTTCCCCTCGAAATAGGGTACTTTTTTACATAATCCTACCTAGCAGGTGGGGAAACCCCTGTGTATTGGGGTCATATATTCATTTTGGTGGTTAATATATATACCTACCATCGGTCTTTGGAATTTCTGAAAAATAATGAATGATTAGTTTATGGCAGGCAATTACTTTTTTTCTTTGACAGTGCTCAAGTTGAGCTGTGAGACACTGTATATGATTTCAGAGCTTTGCATAGTTTTTACTGTGCCTAAGCAATTCGAAAGATAAGCTCCCGAAATAATTTGTAGCTCCGAGCGAAAGTGCTTCACAAAGATAAGCGGCGTAAATAATAATTAGGAAAGAAAATTCCATTGATTAGGCGCGATTAGCGACGTGTCAATAAAAAACTAAAGAAAAGAATTTGTATTCATAAAATGGGAATTGCTCACCTGCTTCAGTTTGTCGGCCAAATCAATCGAATAGTCGACCTTGAATTTGGGAAATTTGACATGGACCTCCTCGACTTCGAGTTTGTCGGCCAAATCGACCAGATTGACATCCTTCAGCTTCTCGGCCAGCTCTTTGAGGCCTTCGCGCTCCTGGGGCAACAGCACCAGCATGGACAAATCGGAATCCACGTAGGGCATGTCAAGAGCGGTGCAGTTGAGATCCTCTAAGTAGGCGTAGCCAAATTTGGCCTTCTGATTCATGTAGGGCAGCTTGATGCTCTCCTCCTCGGCTGTCCAGAAATCATCCTCTTCGGTGCTATCCTCCTGGAACTTATGCGCCCAGTTACCCTTGAAGTGCAGCGCATTGAGCAGCACCAAACGGGTATACTCATTGAAGCTATCGGAGGAGACCAGTTCGCTGATTTTGCCCTCTGTCTTGGCATTGACCCAACTGTTGATGGACGCGGCCGCTGCATCGTTGAGTGCAAAGTCAATTGACTCCGCCTCCGAGTTGTAATCCTCCTTGATGCTCGTCTCATAGCTGGCCTTCAGCGGATGACCCTCTTGCACATAGATCTTGTTGGCCACTTTTAGTAGGGGACTATTACTGTATTTTTGCAGCACGAACTGGAATGTTTCGGCCACCTCCGGTGGGAAATTGGACACGTAACGCATAACATTGGCAATCTCATCCGCTGTCTCGCCCTGGGCACCAGCAAAGGCCAGCGCGATGCAGGTCTGAATCGAGAAGGGCGAAAAAACAATGTTTTGCTTAACGCTCCCCGCGGCCAGTAGATGAAACAGTTCCGTGGTGAAGGTGGCGCCGCCACGCGCAAATTCCAAGTTGAAATCGAACATTGTTTTTTGTTTGTCTGAAGTGGGTGTATCACATAAATATATGTATATGTATATATATATATATTATATTATTTCATGTACGTACAATTGCGGTATTTCCAAAGAGAGAGCTCGTCGTCCAACACTTTTAGCTGCCTAAACGGTAATGCTTCAATTCCACTTTTAAGGCCACAACAAATAGCGAGCAGCGCTGCTCCCACACCGGCGTCGCTGCCCATGACTCATCTTTATCAGTTTTGTGCCCATTTGCTTATACTGGTTGTTGTTGTCCCTTGATGTATGTGTGCATGTTTGTAGTTGTCGTTAGTGGTTAACCATTTAACGACTGGTGCCATTTCTTTAATAGTTTTGCTTAATAGTTTTCTTATCTTAGATGTTTTAAAATTGTTTTGTTTAAATTCAACAGCTGATTTCAAATTAATCGATAACAGAGCGATTGCACGAACTGCTAGTGAGCAGTTTTTAAATAACTTTAATTAAAGCAGTTCATAGCTGAACTGGACGAGGATCTTTAAAATTATTTGTAATGTGCTTAACTGAGAGCAAGTAAAATATGCCAGTGCAACGTAAGTTCCCAGTTAACCATAAATGTTTATTTTTGCTTGGAATTTCTCTTTTTGTCAGTATATTTTCATAATTTGTTTCAAATCAAGCGCTTCATAAACACAGCTGCATTTTATATCGATAATAGTGTTGGACAAGCAAGTTCAATTGAACGAATTGGTTCACTCGACTGAAAAACATTTGTTGCTGTTGCTGATTGCAACACAATTTTTGCCGGCACAGATGAGAATATATTTTCACAACGCGCGGACGTAAAAGTGCTGAAATTGCATATCTACAAAAGGGGTAAGTGGGGCGTAGAACGTAAACTCAATTATACCAAACTGATTAAACTGTACACTCCCCGTACAAAGAAAGCAAAAGAGCAAGTCCGGAACAATGAAAAACGCAACTCATTGCGTGCTTTTAATTATCGGCGTTGCTGTCGCATTTGGCACTGCAGCTGCTGAGCGACCTTATCGCAGCAGCTTTATCAACCCGTATCCGCGCTTCAAGTTCTACGAGGATGGCGTCGACCCCGGCCAGCCGCTCTTCCTCACCCCGCTCATCCAGAATGATTCGGTGCCCAAGCAGCAGGTGCAGCAATTGGCTCGTGTTCTTGGCGACCAATTCCAGGGCATTGAGAGCTATTCCGGGTACTTGACAGTGGACAAGGGCTTCAATTCGAATATGTTCTTCTGGTACTTCCCCAGTGAAACGGATCCCGGATCTGCGCCTGTCGTGCTCTGGCTGCAGGGCGGTCCAGGCGCCTCCTCGCTCTTTGGCCTCTTCACGGAGAACGGCCCGCTGCAGCTGGACGAGCAGGGCAAGCTGCAGAAGCGCAACTACACATGGAGCAAGACACACAATCTGATCTACATTGATAATCCGGTGGGCACTGGATTCAGTTTCACGGATCACGATGAGGGCTATGCGCGCAACGAACGGGATGTGGGACGCAATCTGCACGAGGCTGTGATGCAGCTGTACGAGCTATTCGGGTGGAGCACCGGCTTCTGGGTCACTGGTGAATCGTATGCCGGCAAATATGTGCCCGCTCTCGCCTATCACATCCACAAGGTGCAGAACTCGATTGAGGCGCGTGTCCATGTGCCGCTCAAGGGCGTGGCCATTGGCAACGGGCTGTCCGATCCAGTGCATCAGCTCAAGTACGGCGACTATCTGTATCAGCTGGGCTTGATTGATGACAACGGCTTGGCGCTGTTCCACGAAGCCGAGCAGAAGGGCGCCGATTGCATTGGGAAACACGACATGGTTTGCGCCTTTGACGTCTTTGATTCCCTTATCAATGGCGACATGACCAATGGCTCCATCTTTAGAAATCTGACGGGCTACGATTGGTACTACAATTATCTGGTTACGCATCCAGATCCCGCCGATGCCAAACTGGGTGAGTTTCTGCAGTCGGGCGCCACGCGTCGCGCTATTCATGTGGGCAACTTGACGTTCCATGATCTGGACAAGGAAAACAAGGTGGAGTTGTTTTTGAAGAAGGATGTGATGGACAGTGTGGCTCCCTGGATAGCTGAGCTCCTCAACTACTACACGGTGTGCATCTACAGCGGCCAATTGGACATCATCGTTGCCTATCCCCTGACCCGCAACTATCTGAAGAAGCTCAAGTTCCCCGGAGCGGATGTTTATAAGAACGCCCCACGTGAGGTTTGGCGCATAGATGGCGAGATCGCTGGCTATGTGAAGCATGCCGGGCATCTGGTCGAGATTATGATTCGCAATGCCGGCCACATGGCTCCGCACGATCAGCCCAAGTGGCTCTACGAGATGATCAATCATCTCACCCACTACAAACATTAGAAATTGTTGAGAATTTTAATTGCAGTTTAATTACAGAAGAGCTTTAAATGTTTTTATTCTATTACGGTTAAAGATTTGCTTATCAATTCATGAGAATTATACATATACTCTATACTATACTATATACTCAAAATAAAGTTAAAATGAATGGGGTACGCAGTAAAATTATTTTTTCTATGCTACAATTAAAAAATGAAATTGGAATTTGTGGTTTCTCCCAGTTTGAAATAAATTTTGGCGCGCACAAAAGTAAACGGCTGTTCAAGAGGTGACCCTTCGAACACTACAAACAGCTGTTTAGGTGGCCAACATGTAACATTAAAAAAGACAAAATTATCTTCAACTTTGGTCACCCTGACACGATTTGTTTACGTTTCGTCGGCATTTTTAATTGCTTATCTGAGAACTCAAACATGTCGCAAGCCGAATTGGATAAAAGTATTGAGATAATAACCAAGACAGAGGAGCTGGCCGACAAGATACTGGTCAACAAGCAGGAGCTGATTGTAATGGGCAGGCGGCGCGAGGAAAACCGGGTAGCATTGCGACTGATTGAGAAATCGGATGAGCCAAAAGTGTGGATAACAATTGGCAGCATGTTGGTCAAAATGAAACGGGCACAAGCAGTCCAACTGCTCAAGAAAGGTATACATAAATCGCATATTTAATCTGCATTTATATACATAGCTTATATTTCCAGATCAGGAGCAAATAATTCAGCAAATCAATTTGATATACTCGGAGCAAAAGATTCTGGTCAACAAACATCGCGATGTGGAATTCAAGGCACCATTTTCGGGAACCAATATCATACCACTAGAACGCAAGGAGTTCGATGCCTTAAAGGCTAGTTTGCCTATGCTTTAAGTTAAATTAAAAATAAGTTTAATTTAATAAAAAAATAAAAAAAACGTTTCTTTCATATGCGCTCGCCTTACTGCGTTTTCCAACACTGACGATAAGCTTTTTTGGCGTAAGAAATTACTGATAAGCAGGCAACTCTGGCATGTTTGCTCTCTCCAAGCTCACCATTTGTTGTTGCGCCTCGTAATCGCGGTGTCGTCGTTTTTCGTTGTCTCTGGTTGTTTCTAAATTCTTTAAAATTCGTTGGCGCTCGCTAAACCAAAAAAAATATATTTATATTCAACTTAACAGAATGCAATTGCGGCGCAAGTTGTCAACGTGTCCGTGTGTTGTCTGAGAGAGTTAACTAAATTACAGAATATTTTTTGGGCATCATTTGTAACCGAAACGTGCGCTTACGTCGGATTGCGCGTTTGTGTGTGTGTGTGAGTGTGTATGAATTCCACTCTGATTGTGTATGTGGTGAATTTGGCTCGCCCTCCACCCCCCCACCCGACATTCCGCCAGCAGCCCCTCAACAGCAGCGGCGTGCAAAAAGTAAATTTTAGTGCAAATAAATTGTTTTGCTTATCTCGGCGCGCGCTCGCTCGCTTGATATGACCAAGTGTGCGTGTGTGCGTCTGTGTGTGTGCGAGTGTGTGTGAGTGTTGTTAATTAATTTACAAAGCCGCCAGCCTCTGGCACGAGTGCTGAGTGGAGTCTTGCAAATAATATATGCACGTATACAATATATATTTGTGAATTTGTTAAAGAAACAAAATTTTGCGCGTGTTAAAAACAAGTGCGAGTCTCCCTTTGTTCACAACGCGCGCTCGCGACGCCCACCCACTCAAAACAAAACTATCAATAACAATAACAACAAGGAGAAGCAGAACAACAACAACAATAGTGCAACACCATAAAACAAAAAACGAAATAAACGCAGAGAAGGCGTACTTGAAAACGAAAGTTCTTTCGCATGCAAACGATTGCGCATAAAAAAAAGTAATAAAAAAATAACAGCAAACACACACACACACAGATACACCGCACGCAAACACGCTCGCAAATCGCAAAAGAGAGAGAGCAGAGAGAGGAGAGGCACCGTGGCCACTTGGCCTTGAACTTGTGCGGCGCGGGAGCGCAGCGGTAAGTTGAGATTCGCCTTGTTTTTCTTACCTGCCTTTTGGCTAGTTTTAGTTTCCACATTCTTCCTTCCTTCTTCCATTCGCCAGAGTCTATTTTAAAATTGATTGCAGGCAACTTTAAGTTATTTTTATCGAACTCACTATGGGCATATTAAGGCTGAGCCTGCAGTTTGTTTTCTACTCAACTAACTCTCTTCCCCTCTTCTCTTCTCTCTCTCACTCTCTCCTCTCTCTGTTGTTTATCTCTGTTATGTGCTTGACCAGCGCAAACTGCTTTATCAGCACTGGCTAAAACTTGTCCATCCACTTGAATAGGTTTGTTTTGCATATTAATAAAAAAAAACCCAAGTTAAGTTAACGTGCGTGTGTGTGTGTGTGTGTATGTATATATATGCGTATACACTGATTGCAGCATAGTACATCAAATTAAGTGACAAGCTCACAGCAAGCAGTAGCCGGATAGCGTCCACTGATAGCAGAACAAGAACGAGAATCACAAATTGCCCAAACGCAATGGATCAACGACATTTCCCCACACACAGCTCAGCTCTGATTCGTTTATAAGTGTCTAGTGCAGGGAAGAAGATGTGTGTGTATGTTTGTGAGTGTGCCCGCATTGGTATTAGTGTTCTAAATGTCACTTTGGAGCTGCTCTTGTGCAAGCTGCCATTCGTAAGCTCGACTTCGGCAGCCTTCGTGTCTGCTGTTCTTCTGTGCGTAAGCGAAGAACGAACTTTTGCTCTCAACGAAAACAAAGTGCACTCCTGAACATACGCAAACACATACACACACACACACACATCTATATATATATATATATATGTATATAAGTCTAAGTTGGATTAAGTAAAACTTTTGTTGTTATTCATATATTTATATTAGATTTATACTCACTCACACCAGCATTACAATAGTTACCTCAAATGAGTGAAAAACCCCAAAGCAGCAATATCATTTAGAATATACATAGATCATACACACACAGAAACACATACACATACACAAACACTCACATGTAATTACAATGTAACTTAAATTATAACTTTGTGCTGACAACTAAGGGCTTTTTTTATATTTACTTTGTGATTATTGTAATTTAGTCGTTTGCACACAAAAGTATACAAATTTTCCGTTTGATTAGCTTACACTGCACGAAATCTATAAGTGTCAATCAATTTGTTTTTGTGGATTGTATTAATTAGATATATTGTTTTTCGTTCTTTTTTGCTTTTACAGTTCCTTTTTATAGTTAGCTAATCGATTTTAATGCATTTTTAATTGTCTGTCTGGTAGTGTCTGTGCTGTGTAGATGCAAATATGCATAGAATGATGTGATAAAAGCCATAAAAGCTGAGCTTGAAAGTAAATGTGTCTAAACATGCATACATACATGTGTAAATACACACTTAGTCATGCTATTATCGAATAGATTGCATGCTCGATGCAACTATTTGCCGATAGTATTACTCATTGCTATGGCATGATGCTGCCTTCAAAGTGATAAGCACAAGAGATAGACATATGCAAAGTTTAGCTTCATAATAAACACATTTGTTAAATATTTGAGATCCCAAGTAAACTTTAGCTAGAAACATTGACTGGAAAAAATAACAATTTATTTGCCAAGTTTAAAGAAACTTACTTCCCAATACAATATTTATCGAATATATTTTTATTCAAAGTCTATGCAAATAATGGGCTTTTAATGGGTTTTCAAAGGCAAATTTGAATAAATCATAAAGTAAATTAATTGTAGTATTATTAATAAAAATTAATATGTTCATGAATTCTTGTGTCTAACTATTTACTGTTTGGTTTTGGAGTCACAATTGTTAAATAGTTTTACAAGTAAAACTAGTTTTCACAGTACACGAAAACAAAATGCTTGTTCCTCATGTTGTTGTTGTTATTATTATTGGTTTTTGTTATTGTTCTGTCTTTATGTATGAGATTTAATTTAATTTATAAAAATATGCGAATTAATGTTTGAAAACTTGTTTTCACGCATGTATTTGAACACTTTTTATTGTGTGTGTGTGCAGCTGACAAAATTATATCTATTGTTTTGTTTTTGGGGGGAGAAAAAAGTCGTAGTTCTAAAAAATCAATTTAAAGAGTAAGTTGAAAAAAAATATTAATTAAAATAGAAAAAAAACATGCAAAAATGAAAAACATGTTATTGTTGTTGCTGTTGCTGTTGTAAAGGATCTGCTTGGAATTTGCAATTTGTTGGCTGTACATTGTAAATTGTAAAATGTTGCCTGGCAGTCTGATTAATTATGGGTTGTCTCTTGTGTTCGCCTGTCGTTCAAAACTCAAACTAGACATTCGTCCGTCCGTCCGTCCGTTCGTCAGTCTGTCTGTCCGTTGATCTGAGCCGGTTGTTTGTGGCAGCAGGCAGCAGTTGGAAGCAAGTGCAGCGCCGGTTTTCTGTGCGCGGGTTCCGCGTTGATTTTTATTTTATAATTTCAGGCACGTTGCACGATCATTTTTGTAGCTGCAGCGGCGACTGCTAAAGTTTTTTGCATTGATTTTGCTGCATACACTACATTCCCAATGGCTAACAAAAATATAAAAAAACCAACAAAAAATTCCACTTACTACACGCCACACACACGCACATACATTGTATTGAGTGTACATAAGCAAACACTTGTTCGCTTGTTTGTCATATCAATATTGAATACGAATTTATTAAATAATATTAATTGAATTTGAATTATAGCTGATTTCCAGCTGATTGTGAGAGAAAGAGAGAGAAAGCGCTGCAGCAGAGCCATTTGCCTGGGGATGGGGAGGCGTTCCTAACTGCGTCAGCAGGCGACTTAAGAAATTCAATAATAAAACGCAGAGCACGATAATATGTATGTGCACTCACATGTATATTATAGTATATTAAGTACAACATGTACAATTGTACAACATTGAGCAACAACAACAACAATAACAACAACGAGAACGAAAGAAAGAAAGAAAAAAAATAAAAGCTCACCACGCGCTGTTGATTAAAGAGCGCCCCACACACAGACAAACAAAAGCAAATTGAGTAAGGAGCAGGAGCAACAGCAGCAGCAGCAGCCACTTGTTGATGCAAAAGAGAGTGATAGTGAGAGTGTGAGACAGAGAGAGACAGGGCGTACATGGGGAAATTCACCATGCGCGCGTTCGCTCTTCGGCCATCGATTGTGGTGTGATACTCTCGATTGCGCCACCTCTTTGTGCCCCCCCCCCCCTTTTTTTGTAAATAGCAAAAAGCAACAACAACAACACTAAACAACAACAACTAGATGTATGCTTGCGCGCGGGCCTCTTTTCATTGCCCCCTAAGGCTGTTCGTGTGCTCCTTGGCAGCCCTTCCTTATTCGTGGGCAGCTTCTGTGTGTGTGTGTTTGTGCGTGTGCGTTTGTGTTTGTGTGTGAAACTTATCAAGGTCGTCACTTGGCGTTACGGCCGACGCCGCCGTTTTTGCTGCTGTAAGCGGGTTTTTCTACTTACACACACATGCTCAGCTCAACTCAGCCCCCATAGTTTTTTTTTTGAGTCACAGTCGCCTTCCATCCTTTTAGCGCAGAAATTCTTTAGCTTTTATGTTATTGGGTTTTTTTTTTGTTGCTCTCTTGCTGCATACCGTGGCTTCGCCGTTGTTTCTTTTGCTTGCTGGTCTGTTTGAAGTGGCGTTGTTGTTGTTGTTGTATTTGTTATTATTATTCTTGTTGCTGCCCCCCACCCCCCGGCCACCTGTATTATTTGAATTACTTGGTTTACCATGGCACCCGTTACGAGCTTTGGCATTGTCTTGATTCGTTTCCTACTGGGCAACCCCTTTAGCTGCGCTGCTACTCTCCCCTGGGTGAGCTTAGCATTTTTTTTTATGCTCGGTCACAAACTGTTTGCACGGCAAACACTGCCAAATTTTGAGTGGAATTTAACTTAATTGCTTGAAATTATGCTGACGTTCATTATTTTTTGGACTGAGAATAAAAGCTGCGGGCATCTTGCGGCGAAAATATGTAGAATATTCATAAGTACGAAATGGATTACCTACGCGAAAATACTTTTAGAATGAAAATATTCACGTTAGTGCTTGGGCAAACATCTATGTAGACTTATTCATTTAGAAGAACAAACAATTGCTAATTTGAAGCTGGTCATCATCTGGGGAAAGATAATCTTTTTTAATCCACGATTTTGCTGATTTTGACCCTAAATCAATCGTGCATTTAAAGTTGAAAACGAAATTTGAGGTCGGAAGACAAGTAAAAATTATAGCCTGAAAATCGATATATCGGTGTATGGGCATAGGTCGATACTTCAAAATGCCATAACTTCGTCAAAACTCAACTGATTTTAAAAAGTGAGGGCTTTTTAATCATAGTTTTGACCCTAGATCAATCGTACATTTAAAGTTGAAAACGAGATTTTAGATCGGAAGACAAGTAAAAATTACAGCCTGAAAATCGATATATCGGTGTATGGGCATAGGTCGATACTTCAAAATGCCATAACTTCGTCAAAACTCAACTGATTTTAAAAAGTGAGGGCTTTTTAATCATAGTTTTGCCCCTAAATCAATCGTGCATTTAAAGTTGAAAACGAAATTTGAGGTCGGAAGACAAGTAAAAATTATAGCCTGAAAATCGATATATCGGTGATGGGCATAGGTCGATACTTCAAAATGCCATAACTTCGTCAAAACTCAACTGATTTTAAAAAGTGAGGACTTTTTAATCATAGTTTTGCCCCTAAATCAATCGTGCATTTAAAGTTGAAAACGAAATTTGAGGTCGGAAGACAAGTAAAAATTATAGCCTGAAAATCGATATATCGGTGTATGGGCATAGGTCGATACTTCAAAATGCCATAACTTCGTCAAAACTCAACTGATTTTAAAAAGTGAGGGCTTTTTAATCATAGTTTTGACCCTAGATCAATCGTGCATTTAAAGTTGAAAACGAAATTTGAGGTCGGAAGACAAGTAAAAATTATAGCCTGAAAATCGATATATCGGTGTATGGGCATAGGTCGATACTTCAAAATGCCATAACTTCGTCAAAACTCAACTGATTTTAAAAAGTGAGGACTTTTTAATCATAGTTTTGCCCCTAAATCAATCGTGCATTTAAAGTTGAAAACGAAATTTGAGGTCGGAAGACAAGTAAAAATTATAGCCTGAAAATCGATATATCGGTGTATGGGCATAGGTCGATACTTCAAAATGCCATAACTTCGTCAAAACTCAACTGATTTTAAAAAGTGAGGACTTTTTAATCATAGTTTTGACCCTAGATCAATCGTACATTTAAAGTTGAAAACGAGATTTTAGGTCGGAGCATAAGTAAAAATTCAAGCCTGAAAATCGGTAAATGGGCATATGGGCATAGGTCGACACTTCAAAATGCCATAACTTCGTCAAAACTCAACTGATTTTAAAAAGTGAGGACTTTTTAATCATAGTTTTGCCCCTAGATCAATCGTGCATTTAAAGTTGAAAACGAAATTTGAGGTCGGAAGACAAGTAAAAATTATAGCCTGAAAATCGATATATCGGTGTATGGGCATAGGTCGATACTTCAAAATGCCATAACTTCGTCAAAACTCAACTGATTTTAAAAAGTGAGGGCTTTTTAATCATAGTTTTGCCCCTAAATCAATCGTGCATTTAAAGTTGTGAAAACGAAATTTGAGGTCGGAAGACAAGTAAAAATTATAGCCTGAAAATCGATATATCGGTGTATGGGCATAGGTCGATACTTCAAAATGCCATAACTACGTCAAAACTCAACTGATTTTAAAAAGTGAGGGCTTTTTAATCATAGTTTTGACCCTAGATCAATCGTGCATTTAAAGTTGAAAACGAAATTTGAGGTCGGAAGACAAGTAAAAATTATAGCCTGAAAATCGATATATCGGTGTATGGGCATAGGTCGATACTTCAAAATGCCATAACTTCGTCAAAACTCAACTGATTTTAAAAAGTGAGGACTTTTTAATCATAGTTTTGCCCCTAAATCAATCGTGCATTTAAAGTTGAAAACGAAATTTGAGGTCGGAAGACAAGTAAAAATTATAGCCTGAAAATCGATATATCGGTGTATGGGCATAGGTCGATACTTCAAAATGCCATAACTTCGTCAAAACTCAACTGATTTTAAAAAGTGAGGGCTTTTTAATCATAGTTTGACCCTAGATCAATCGTGCATTTAAAGTTGAAAACGAAATTTTAGGTCGGAGCATAAGTAAAAATTCAAGCCTGAAAATGGGTAAATGGGCATATGGGCATAGGTCGAAACTTCAAAATGCCATAACTTCGTCAAAACTCAACTGATTTTAAAAAGTGAGGACTTTTTAATCATAGTTTTGCCCCTAAATCAATCGTGCATTTAAAGTTGAAAACGAAATTTGAGGTCGGAAGACAAGTAAAAATTATAGCCTGAAAATCGATATATCGGTGTATGGGCATAGGTCGATACTTCAAAATGCCATAACTTCGTCAAAACTCAACTGATTTTAAAAAGTGAGGGCTTTTTAATCATAGTTTTGACCCTAGATCAATCGTACATTTAAAGTTGAAAACGAGATTTTAGATCGGAAGACAAGTAAAAATTACAGCCTGAAAATCGATATATCGGTGTATGGGCATAGGTCGATACTTCAAAATGCCATAACTTCGTCAAAACTCAACTGATTTTAAAAAGTGAGGACTTTTTAATCATAGTTTTGACCCTAGATCAATCGTGCATTTAAAGTTGAAAACGAGATTTTAGGTCGGAAGACAAGTAAAAATTACAGCCTGAAAATCGATATATCGGTGTATGGGCATAGGTCGATACTTCAAAATGCCATAACTTCGTCAAAACTCAACTGATTTTAAAAAGTGAGGCTTTTAATCTAGTTTTGACCCTTGATCAATCGTGCATTTAAAGTTGAAAACGAATTTAGTCGGAAGACAAGTAAAAATCTCTGCCTCGAAATCGATATATGGAGCATATGTCGAAGCTTCCAGCGAGCACTTCGTCAACTAACTGCAAAAAGTATTTTTTCAATTGACGCCCTAACTCATCGTGATTTATTGCGTGCGCGTATAATTTACGCTCACGCTTTGGATAGTCGAGCCACAAGCATACTACAACAAAACTCAAAAATGCAAAAACTGCAAATATCAACAACAATACAGACAATGCCAACAACGATCACGAATCAAGAAAGCAGCCGACAACAACAACAACAAACTCAAAAATGCAAAAACTGCAAATATCAACAACAATACAGACAATGCCAACAACGACACAATCAAAAACACCGAAAATTATATTGGTGATACTAACGCAAACCAGGCCATCTTCAACAATGCCAGCAAAAAACGAAAGATAATCTAGTATCAACAGTTATCTAGAAACTAGCCAGTAAGCAAACTGTTCCTCTGTACAGCAGATTGATTGAAAAGATTATACATTTAGATGAGTTATCACACTCATTTTTCTCATATCCTCTATGGCACATTAACCAAGATAACTCAATGATGTACTATTATCCTTATCAGCTCTGTTAATATTAAGCAAGTATTTTAAATAATCCTCACTTAAAGTAAAATCTTTAATGTAAGCACAAACTACTGTTCAAATTGCTACAAATTCTTTACAAAGTCGAATTCGGTTCACTGTACCCAGCCAATGGGTTTGCTTACCTCTAAATTTATTAGTGTCTGGTGCACCAATCACATTATTCGCTGCTTTTCCAGCGTCTCTTTTACTTCGATTATATTTTTTTTTTGTATTTGTATTTGAACAACGCGACGGCGACGCGCATCAACTTGCAGCTATTTTTAGCCTTTTCTAATAAGCGTTGGCTATTTTTAGAGTCCCGTGCAGCAGGCCCAGCTCTTCTGTGTGTGTGTTCGAAATAGAGCTGAGTGTGTTTTTTTTTGCCCCCCCGACAGCAGCACTTGGCATCAGTTGTTTATCTCAAAACTTGTCCGCTTTGCTGTTACTTTTTTATTTTGCGTGATTTGGTTTTTTCATTTTGCGAGATCATTATCATTGGTGTCTCCGCAGCGCTATTGCAGTTTCGTTTTGGGCCGCTTCTCGAGCCCAAGGGTAATTGTGTTTCGCTGGCTTTGGCTAGTTGGCCAGTTAGCTGGAACGGGTTTTCAAAGTCGTTAACGTAGGGTATGTGATGCATAGGCCTAGTTGCCTAGGATATTCCCCTGTTTGTGTCCTATTTATCATTTAACTGATCCTGTAGATTTGCTCAGCTTGAAACTGTGAGGAATTTAATGCGCTGTTGTAAAACTTAACTTAAAACTTATATTCACGAACTGCGTAACGTAGGTCATTTGGTTTTTTAACTGGCCGAATTTTGTGTGGTAAAAAAAATCCGTCGAAAAACATTTGTTCCACTTGTGGCATTGATTGCCACAATATCGCACACATCATAATGATGGCTGTGAAAGTCTCAAATGGTTCATTAAGCTGCTTAACTATAATGCCAGGTATTGAGAGATACACATATACTCTTACCTTTAAGGGTTTCATACGGGTATATTACCAAATTGTATACGTTCTGAGCACGCCAATAATTTGTTGTAGATGTTCCAGGCATTAGTTTATTTGGAGAGAATATGCATATTTTAGTTGAATAGCTCATAATTATTTACTATGTGGAATGTCCGGAATGACTGAAGCATATTTAAAAAATATTTGCCAAATTTTTGGGTGCAGACATTGTTTAAATGCCACCTTGATAGGCGGGTCTAACTTCAAATCGCCCAAAATAATTTGTAAAGTTCCAAAACATAGCATAATAATTTGTATAAAATGCAACTTACTTAATTTTAAATGATGACCTGCGGCTGAGACTGTGTGGGGGTGCGGCACCTGCGTGGATGTTTTTGCGACCACACAAAGTGCCTGAATACGCCTTTTTCCTATACTCACACCCCACACCCCCGCATCGCCCACATCGTCCCACCCATAGCCTCTTTTTCAGTCGCATTGCTCATACGCAACGCTGGCCTGCGCATGACTTTTAAAAACATTTAATGAGCAGCTTGTTTGCCGCTTTTCCTTTTGTTGGAACAGCATTTTCTCTTTTATTTTTCTACTTTTTTTTTGTGAAAGGTATGTTTTGCAGTCCTTTGAAGTTGACGCGACAAAAGTTTGTGCTCTTCAGCGCGGCCAGCTAATTAAATAAATATATATATAGATATATATATATATATGGAGTACAACAACCACAATTGGAAGTTCTCTAATCCGAACTGCAGCACAACTTTTAATTAGTTAAAGTTATGCGCAGATTCAGCAATTGATCAAGTGTAGTAATTGCGATTTAATTGAAGCGCAAATCATTTTATTGTTAACTTTGTTGTTATTGTTTTTTTCTTATTTATTTTTTGCTATTTTTGCTGTTCAATTCTTGAGCCTTTTGTGGCACAAACACTTGACCAAAACAGAACAATCATCTGGCCAAATGAATTCAATACTCTTATGCTTAATAATCATTTTGTACAACGCCATTTGTGAAGTAAATAACATGTAATTGAAGCTGATTGACAGCAAGATACCCTCTATTGGACTGCAGGCAATCGAATAATAATAATGTTTGCACGGCGAAATTTAGTTTCAAGCAACTGCTTATCAAAAAGATTTTCAAAGTTCGAAGCGAATAATCGACTAAATTAAAATTCATTTTAAAATTTTGTTTATTTAGGCTGCAGTTTGTCCCTCTTAAGCAAACACAAAAAAGCAGGGTATAACAATAGGCAAAAACTTAGTTATTTTGCTTGTATATACATAATATACATAATTTTAATTAAATAAATATTTAACGTGCAAAATTGTGTGTTAACATTCAAGATTTTTAATAATATTTCTGCGAACAATTTTATATATATATGAATAAATTATTAATCAAAACGAGCAACAACTATGCGTTGAGTTGGCCTTGAGATCATTAGCCTGGCTTGTAGACGTTGGAGACTGAAATCTTTTGCGCTGCCGATTGCCAGACTTTGGCCACTTTGGGACCTCTTGATTTAATTGCTTTCATTGAGCAAATCAACACATTGCAAAGTGAACAAGCAGAAACCAATCAAGCACTTCGACCTGCTAGGTCCATTGTGCCCCCCACAGCTGAGTCTATAGCATTTGCATTAACCCTAATTCTATTGTTATGTTTAAAACATGTTTTCCAAGTGTTCTTAATTTTAACGAGACTTTAGTTGTTAAGATGTACTTTGTGGATTCTCTTTCATTTTCATAATATCGGCAAATAATAACTATACCTAGTTTAATGAGGTGATGATTGATGAATTCTTAGTATATAATGTCATTTCGAGAAACTGGTAAATATACAAGACTCTTGTTCCCCATGGCTATTCAGTTGCCTAAACAGTTCTTGATTATAGCCATATTATCTGACAACTGGTAGCTCAATTGGCGCCAATATACAATCATGGATGAATTGATGCCGAAATTTATTCACTAAAAGCGCATTGACTTCAGGTGTTTAGCGTAAAGCATAATGTTTATTTGCTAGTTTTATGATGATTAACAGCTGTATCAATAAAGGCTGTTTACTGTTTTAACACGAGATTAATGTTTAAATGTGATTATTTATCGAGTGTATACTCAAAATAAAAGCAACTACATACATATATGTCCAAGGCTGTTGTGCAGGGATTAGCTATTTACTGTTGGGCAAGTTGAACGATGTCACATTTACCTTGAAATCCATAAAAATTCTGTGTACCTTAATACTCGATTCTAAGATATGTTGCCAAGTTGATATTTTCCATTGTTTAGCTCCAATCGATGACTATATACAACATCATCAACAACAACAACAACAACTGTATGACGCATCTAAAACAGAGACAGAATTTAGCCTGGAGCAGTAATAGTTGTATGCTCATCTTCAGAGATCATTATTTAAGCGAATTCAGTTGTCTGCTTGTCTGCTACAAATGCGGCCAGGTGATTAAGGTGTCAACTTGGCCAAGTCCAAAGTCAAAGCAGAAAAGACACAACAAACAAATAAAAAATCAATACAAAATGAAAAATAAAATATGTATTTTGAAATTCCTTCGAAAGTTTTATGGCACAAAACTTAATGGACAATAAGCTAAATGTTACGAACACACAAACAAAAAAAAATTAATAAAAATGGAACCGAAGAAAAGAAAAAAACAACAATCAAGTGTGAAAAAAATAAAACAAAAAAAGATCCAATAAGAAGTTGAGATTTGATAAAGCAGCTAAGGAAATAAATCAATAACGAAAAAATGATTAGACTCGACAGTTAACCAAAGCGCTGTGCTTGTGCGGTTGTGTGTGTGTGTGTTGTGCGTGATTTGCGCTTTGGCTTAGGCTTTTTTCCTGTCTTTTTTGCCAAGTCAAACATTGGTTCAGGCAACCGGTTCTCAAGAGATTTCACGCGTTTCCAGCCATCAAATGAAGCGTCAATTAATGTTTAATAAGTGGTGCTGCTGCTGGTGGTGCTGCTGCTGATGCTGGTTGGGCTGCGTTCAGTGGTGCGCACAGCGTAGTTAACTACGTATAATAAATATCTAAGTCATTCCATATTTGGGCACGTGTTCACATTTATATCGAAATAAACAACAAATTCAAAATAAAAGCCGTACTAAGAAGCATCGAATAAAAGTAAACAAAAGTAAAAAGCCAAAACAGAACCACGAGAATAAATCACAAACCAATCAAAGAGACACCAGCCGCAGTCGCTGAAGCAGCCCCAAAACTGATTCCCAAGTATTTCCGAGCATGCCAGCCGCTCTGTCACCCCATCCACCCCGCTGTTGGCGAGCCCAATGATCGTGCGATTAACTGTTAACAAATCGTGCACACGCTGATGTCATACACGACTCGTGCGCTCTCTCGCTCTCATTCACTGTCCCTCCCCCTCTCTCTCTTTGGTTCTCTCTCGTTCGTTGTTCTCATGCGCTGTTATCGCACTGCGCAGCGGTTGGTTTGTTGTTGTTGTGATGTCATTTATGCAACCAGCATTGCAGATAACTGCTCGCTCTCGCGCTCTCTTTGCTGCTGTTTCTGCTCGCCGAGAAAGCTGTAGGTTTTATTCTAATTGGATTCCGGCTCGCACATGCAAACAAATCTTTGCGTGTGTGTTTTTGTATACATAATTGTTGTTGCTTCTTGTTGTTCAGTTGAACTCGCAATTTGTTGACTTTTCGTCGTTTTGTGTTTATCACATTTTGTTCATTTCGGTTGACTCTCTATCCGCGCGCGTGCATGTGTGTGTGTGTATGTGTCCACAGTTTCGTCTTGTGTCTTCATCTCTGCTCGATTCCACACTTGCAATAAATACCAATTTACAACATTTTGAATGTTTACACGTGACTTTAATTAAGTTGTACAAACTGCCACGAGCATGTGCAGCATAAAGAGTTCGCAACAACAACAAGAACGATAACAGCAAAGCTGCCAATATGGGTGACATTTATCTGGGCGATTTTTCTGTTTGCTGAGCTGATTAAACGATTTTGCGCCTTTTGTTGCTTGTTTATTTGGTTGTTTGTGTAACACTTGTGATTGCTGCACTCTTGTAAATATATATATTTACATATTTACCTGCATATATTTTTATCAAGTTGAGGGGTTTTTTTTATTGGCTATTGTGCATGTGATGCCAATTAAATAGCTTATTCGAAATATCTCCCTTAATGAAATATTACGTATACAACAAGTTGTGCTTATACTTTATAAATTGTATGTAAATAAATCAATTTCAAGTTAATGCATTCGCCAACAGTTTTTGTCAGTCTCTGCTGTTATATTATTAACTTCTATAAATTGGAGCAGCACAGTGAAATGGTTTCAGCTAAGAAAAACAATTTTAAATTAAAAAAAAAAAATTTAAATGTTTTAGTATCTCAATTAGTTATAGGCACTATTTTTGTAGTTAATGTATAATTTTTTTTGTAATTTTTTATTTATCAAATTCATAGTTTTTTATGTATATATAATTGATAATTAATAAATTAGATTAAGTTTAAATGGTTTGTTAAAATCATCAATGCACATCATGTTTGTTATTGTTTCCTTGTTTCCTATACCTTTGTCATAGGTGCATCCAAACTAATAATCGCATTTTCTTGTACAATTTTTCGTCATGTTTCACTAAACTAATTAGACGACAAACAAACAAAAGTGGCTAGGGCTCAACGCTTTAGTTTATTTCTTATTCAATTGCATGCATGTGAAAAGCACAGACAAATAATGACTGTCCAATTGTCTCTATATGTCAGGTGGATATTGCAATTCAACTGGATGATTTACAAGAGCTAGATTTACATTTAAATTTATAGATTTATAATTAAATTTTTAGGCAATGTTTCCCTTAGTTTCACAGAATAGGCATTTGTTTTTGTATCGTTTATTACAGAGCATTTAGCAATCGTGCAATTCTCATTACACTGTTTACCTTTGCAGATTAGTCGAGCATTGGCTCTGCGTACTAAAACACACACACACACACACTTGCACGGACACACACTTGCACGCACACACACATGCGGTGGTGCTGACCATTGCGCTCACATGGCACGCCCACATTACGCAAAAGCGATAGCCACCGTTGCATGCGCTGCCCGTTGCCACATTTATCGTAGCTTGTCACACGATTCGCATCGGCTTCGGCATCGGCATCGGCGTTGCTGTCGACGTCGCCGTTGCCGTTGTCAAGGACAACGTCGCTGTCCCCTTTGAATTGCATTGAACTTGAACGGGGGTTGGCTTGGGGCTTGAGCACTGCTGACTTGCAATCACTGATGCCAGGGGGCGTGCCCAACACATGCATTGCTCACTCACAAGACCAGAGCTCCTCCGATGCGGCTGCAACTCACTCAAAGCTCTCTGCTAATTGCCAACTCACTCACATTTTCGAGTTAAGTTTTATGCGCCTGTGAGTTATGCAGCGGAATTTTCAATTAGCTGTCGTGTTTCTTTTTGGGGTATTTTCTGCATAAATTAAATTTTCGCAGCATTTGAATATTGCAGTGACGTCAGTGAGAACAACATGCAATGCGGAAATGCTTTCAACTTTAAACTTTCCGTCTAAAATTAGCGAACAACTATAAAAAGCAGCAGGCAAAACAAATATACATATATATATATATATATAAATCGAGACTTGTAGTTGCTGTTGTTCTCTGTTTGACTTTTGACTTTGTTGCAAAAGTGCTGCATACCTTGTGGCGTTTGCTTTGTGTTTTGTGTTCGTCTCGACATACAAAACGCCTGCTGCTAATCAAAGTAGAAGCAAGCCAAATGCTACTGTCGCCTTTTCCAGCTGTATTTGTTGGGTTTTGTTTGGTTTTATGTTTGCGACCATTTCCGGCGACATTTTCAGCTCGATTAGAAATTCAAATGGCATTCACTAGCATTCACTTGACAGCCCAGCAAGAGGGCGGCGTCGGGGGAGGCATGGTTTATCAATTTACAGGCACAGTGCCAAAGTCGCAGACGGGTTCACAGTCAAACGCCACACTTGCCACAAGTCGTTGCGGCCGTTCATTTCAAGGACATGTACATGAAAATGCTTATGAATTTATGCAATTTATTCACTTGGCATTTTAAATGCAACAGCGAGGGACGTCTGAGGCGAGTTTAGAGTCTTGTATTAATGATTCTTCTGCAGATTAAGTTAAATGTGAAACTACAAGCCTGTTTGCATGTACGATATATAAATGGATGGAAATAGTTATCAATGTAGTTCAGATGTAGTGCTCTAAATGGGGTTAGCAAAAATCACTCAACTATTAGTTTAGTTTCGTAAACTAAACTTTTGCCTTTTTAAGTGGTTTTAAGTTCTCTAACTTGAAACTTAAGTCATTTTGACGTAGCGACATCTAAACCAAGCAGAATTCACTTAACTGTTAGTTTAGTTGTCTCTTTTTAAGGTATTTTATTAGAGCGTTTAATTAATCTGCACAAACAGTTAAGTAAATAGTACTTCTGTCTGCATTTATCTATTCCCACAACTATTTGAATGCACCTCGCCAACAGAAGTTGCCAAAGACAAAGACAATGCAAAAGCGAAAGCGAAACTAAAGTTGGCCATTTGGTGGCGCGACACAACTGACCAGAGTCACGAAGTGAATGTGCCTTGGGTTGGGCTGGGCCTCTTAGAACCCGATTGGCAAACTGGCTGCTTGTATTTGCATACCAAGTTCTGATTGCTATTGCCATTGCTATTGTTGTTGCTGTTGTTGTTATCTGTCGCAGCGGAAATGCAATGCGGCGCTGTTTGTTGACTGTTGACTATGTGGTAACTTGCCACATTGCCACTTGCAACTTGTGTCTTGGGCCAACTGGCAAACGTGTAGCTCTCGAGTGATTGACACCGCGTTGCACGCAGCTTGCATTTTTGATAGCCAATCTCCACTACACCCCCACCCTCTTCGGTGCCCCCTACTCTATTAAATACCCCTTTTCACATTCCATATTCGAAATGGCAAACAAATTGGTATCTATCATAACATTTATTTGGCTTTTTTTTAGTTGGACTGCAAGCTCATAAACCTAAATTGCATTTTCTGTGATTTGGATTTTCGTCCATTTTGCATAAATGAGAGCGTGTGTGTGTGTGTCTGAGTGTGTGTTTGAGTGTGTGTGCAAGGAGAATTCTTTGATGTGCCTGGCACTAGCTGGCACCTGGTTTGGTGCGACTTTGGGATTCCGTTTCGATTTAGCTCTTGGTGCTAATGGCTTGTTATAGCATAAAATCGCGTTATCCTCTAACTCAGTAGGAGTATGTCTATGTGTGTGTGTGTTTGAATGTGTGTGCTTGACAGGCTGTGTAAGTTATTGGTTTTTAATAGCGCGTGCCGTGCGCATGAAAATCATTTCGATGGCATATCATCAATAACAGGCGGCAGCCCAGAACTCAAAAAACAAACACACATCTAGATACATATTAAATTATGCAAATATTATGGCATATAGTAACTATATACATACATATCTATTTCTTATACATATTTATGTGTTTAATCTGAGCAAAGATTACTTTTATCTACAGGCCTGACTAAAATTCTGCGTAATTCCGACAATAGATTACTTTTTTATTAGTTTAAGTTTTATTAGATTAGTTTTTCACGTGTAGCTTGAGAAAAAGATATTATAAACGAACTCTTCAGATCTGTAGATGTTAATCATTGCAGTAATATGCCAAGATTCAATAAGATGAACGAATTGTTCGTATAGAAGCAGACTGAAAGGCGGACAGACAGTTCGACTCTGTAACAGATTAGACAATTTTCAAGTTGTACACTTTAAACAACGGAAAAATTAAACTAACTCCTCACTGATTCTGATTCTTATATTTTCCTCATAAAAATGTTAAATAATATTTGAATTATTTTAATTTAATGCGAGTTTAATATAAAAAAAAAAACTTTCTTTTTACCTCTTGCAGATTGGTAATATTTCAATTGGGAGTTCAACGGACTGCGGCCATAATTTAAAGGTAAGTTATAGTCAAATTGTATCTACAACTATATAATTTATATATATAAATATATATATATAATATTATAATATTTCTGCCACATTAAGTTGACAAACAATTAAATCTGGCACGTGACACAAAAACCACACAAAGTACGCAAAACCCAAAATGAAGACACAAATTCTATAAATCTCTAAAACTCTACTTGAATAATTATGTTAGTTTCACACGGGAAGGGTTGAGGCGTGAGGGGAGAGAGGTAAAGTTACTGAGTGGTTTAGGGCTTTACGCCATTTTGTTGTTGTTGTTGTTGTTGGGGTAACTTCCGGTTCAATAGGGCGGCAAGAGAACACACATTTATTCATTTAACGCCTCATTAATTCATCACTTTCAATAAAATTTTACGCTTACATACACACAAGAGGTGTGTCTAAGTGTGTGTGTGGGTGTGTGTGTATGTGTGTGTGTGTGCTGCTGCTGCGTTAGATATGAACCGCAAGTAGTAATAGACTGGAGAGCTGTCAGTCGCACCATTAGAGAGACAGTAATGCCTGTCTACCTGAATCCTTGCGCCTTTAATTAAGCGTGCAATGTGTATATGCGTGTGTGTGTGTGTGTGTGTGGGTGTCTTTGTGTGTGGTTGTATGTGTGCGCTTGTGTAAAGCTCATTGAATTTCGCGTTAATGTATTAACTTTTATTCGCGGCCGAGTGTAGCATACGTTCAGGCGCCAAAGTTGCAATTGACTTCCACAAAGCCATGCAAATGGCATGAATTGTAATGCATGCACATGACCAACGCTTAATTAATATATTTTTTTTTAAGCGAGTGGTGTGGGGGTGGGGATTGTGGCTTAAGCAAGTACTAATTGCCTGGTTAAACATGCTAAATTAGCGAAGCGTTGAATTAAATATTTTTTAGCTCTGCTGTTTTCGATTTGTTCAGTTTTCTGTGTATACAGACAGCTAATTTTGCGCAGCAAATCACTTGACGCTGTGAAAAGGATTTTGATAATAAACAGACACATCTTGTTTTTTTGACGTCTGCTTGCCACATTCCACCAAAACACACACACACAACGGCAATAGTCGACGGCGGGCAACGTTTAAAAATAACTCCTTGTTGGAATTTCCATAGAAATCGTGCATATTGAAAATGTATGTACAAATATTGATATTTTCAGATGTGTGCTAATTTTAAAAATTATTCAAACATCACACACACAAACGCATGCAATTTTGGCAAAGAAAGTCGAAACAGAGACACGCCTTGACTAAGTACACGAATATGTTTTGTTTGGTTTCGTTTTGTTTTGTTTTGATTTTGATTTTGTGTGTGTTTCGCGGCCTCAATGCAACTAGTTGTTATGTACTACACCTATTTTTGCGGGTGTTGCTTGTAAAAATAGGTGATATATTTTATTTTGAAAATCATGCGCACATCTCCGCACCGCGCACTTCCATTTCCAAATGCAACATTACCAAAATAACTGTAGCAGCAGCAATAGCAACAGCAGCCGCAGCAGCAGCAGCAGCAGCAGCAACATCATCAGCAGCAGCAGCAGCAGCAACAGAAACAGATGCTCAGGCATCAGCAGCCGATTTCCTTTCTTTTAGTTGAAGGAGATCGGTGATCAAAGCAACAACACATATACACACACACACACACACACACACACACACACACATACACTTTGACTGTGGCACGAAAATACTTGTACAATAACAAATACAAAGAAAACCAAAAATAATACGTAAAATTGCTTTAATTTTAAAATATATTTCACTGTGTGTGCGCGCGCCTCTCGGCCTTTCGATTTATTTCGAGCGATCGGCCAGAATTAAGAGCTTTAATAGCGCATCAGACGGGCAATCAAACGCGTCGCAACGTTCGATTAAAACGCAGTTAAACCAATCGATTCGTGTGCCAAATGCGGTCCTAAGCTTCGATTAATTGTTGTCCGTTAGGCGATAACAAAGCGCGGCGAGTTTGTTGTTGTTGCTGTTGCAAGCGAGTGATGTGATTTGATTGAGGATTGTTTTGAACTGAGAATTGCATATAATGAAAACATGTATTCCACTTGATCACTACAGTTGTTATCGATAGCAAACATAAGCCCAATAAACCAATAAATTTCCGATTACTTCATCCTTTTTATGTTAGAGCAATCAGAAAAGGATTGATTATCGAATAATTTGTCTCGCTTGAATAAGTACTTACGTATATATATGTATGTATATACATATTTATTTTTTTAAGTAAGTCGAAAGTAAATAATAAGAAGATTATGTGAGACCCTTTATAATCTCATTAGCCGTAGATAATATTACATTTGTACATATTGACGATTTCAAGGCTCGTTTCGCCTTTCGCCTGCTGGTGGCTTCATCTGCCACTTCCATCTGTCGTTGCCATCATTGCGTCTTGGCTTTGAGTGAAAGTTGAAGCCAAGCCGCAAATCCTTTCTGCGAAACACGTTCGCAAAACGCAAAGGCAATTCGCATGAAAATCCCATTAAAACGCTTTAAAAACGCTTAACTCTAATAGCTTATCAAGCACACCCAAGTCGAAGGCATATTAATATATTGAAGAAGAAAAGGTGTGCGGGGGAAGGGGGGCGTGGCATTGGAGCTTTGCCACCTGCAATTTCAAGCAGTATTTTCAATTGTTTAGTAGGATTTTATTTTTATATCTTCTATTTAGTTTTTTTTTTTTTCTTTTTGAAAAGGTGCTTCTGGCCGCGTTCTGCGGAATGGTTGGTTATTTATTTTGGGTTACCTCTAAAATTAAAATGGCTCAAAACACAAGACCAACAGACACACACACACACACACACTCACACATTTACACACACGACGCCAACAACAACAACAACAAAACAAGAGCGAAACAAACGAACAAAAAAGCGTTTTTTATAGAACATTTATTTATAATTATACATTCTCGATGTATATGCGATTTTCTGCGCCAGTAAAGTGAAGTGTAGGAAATATCGTGCACAGACATATTTTCATTTCGATCCGATTCAATCCAATCCCCAGCCGATCCTCCACACATATTCAATAAATTCGCTCGTGTTCATTCAATTTAAATACAAATCAATTATTATAAATATATTCGTAATAAATGAAATCAAATCGTAATGCAAATTTAAATGTGAGGACGCATATTTCCGGCTGTGTTCAATCGTTGGCAAATTAAATTAGCAACAAATTTGCTGAAATAAAGTGAATGAAATTACGAATTTCTTGTTTTATTTTCAAAGTGCTCTTAAGTGGGGTCAACCAAGAAAAAAAGGCAAAAAAATCGCCAATGTTGAAAAGTGAAATTCTGTCAAAGCAATTAAATTTCCCAAAATAAAGTCGAAACATCTGTTCTTTGTTGTTTGTTTCCTACGAAAATCGCGCAAAGTGTATAGCAACAACAGCAACAACAAAGTTGCGCATAACAGAATGTTAAACGTACGAAAAATGGAAATGTTTTTGTGTGCAACTAAAATGTTGCCAACGCATGTTGCTGGCCGCCAGATGGCGCATGCCATTATCGCTGTCCATAGGTGGCGGCAACAGCAGCACCATAAGCACGATCGCCTACGTTTAGATGCGCACAGATGGCGCCACTCGGACTACAGCGCCATTTTGTAAGAAATCAATAAATTAGCTATTATTTATACAATAAATTAAGAATTAATGTTAAAATGTCAGCAAAGTTGAACAAATGTATAAGATAGACTTTTAAAATTCTTACAACTAGCATCCGTTGAGCCTCTCGCACTGCTATCACAAGCTGCAAAGCTGCTTAAGTTTGATGCCAACTAATCCTTCAACTAATCCTGTGTGATACCGCAGCTGGTGCCTATCGCGCTTCTTTGTTAAGTGCTTCCTTCCACATTGTGAAAGCTGTGAGTGTTTTCCTACACTAGCACACCCTCAAGTGTGGATAGAAAATACTTGGCTGTTTGTTTGCAACGTTGAGTGTTGAACAACTGTTGCTGTCAAAATATCAGCATTGAAATTGTTTCAGAAAGTTGCAGAACATATAAATGAACTTTGACTTTGTTGTCTGTTGCGAAAACTACTGAAAACAAGTTGAAATATTTGTCCGCTATATATTGACAGGAATTTGTTAACTTTAGTTGCCAGCTTGTGGAATTAGTTTTATAAAGTGCAAATTGTTAAAGATTTTTAATTCATTCAAAAACTTTATATTTAAAAAACATTTAAATAATAAAACAACAAATTAACGAAAATTAAGAAAAAATGGAAATATTTTAAATCAGTAAGAAATGTAATATAATGAATGATCTTTCGACATCTAAAGCGAATCCTAAATACACTTAACTGAGTGTATTTGAGATACGCCTTTCGAAAGATGCCTGTTTTTGCAGCCTAGGGCCAGTCGGGATTAGTTGAGAGGGTTTGTGCTGGTGGGGCTGGGGAGTCTATTGGTTGGTTGGGAGTAAGTAGGGTTAGCGACATGTCTGTCGTTTCAAAGCAAAGGCGACAAACGTTTCCGTTTCCGCTGAAATTCAATACGCACGCACGTCACGACTCCAAAATGCCGCCAGGCACATGTGCTCCACTCTTAGCCCCATCTCTATATATCTATACGTATATTTTTATATATATTTATATACATATATATATTTTAGACCGTTCTACGAGTTCGAGCGGTGTCCCCTTTTTTTTGGCACTCGCCTCGTAGCGCATATTTTGCAGCAAACTTCGTGCAATGTTTTCGACTTGTTGTGTTTATTTTTTTTTTTGTTTTTTGGCTGTTTTTGTTGCTATTCGCAACTGAAAGAAACAGCTAGAAGCATTAACGACTCTTTCTAAATTGCAACAAAATGTTGTTGTTTATTTACGCAAATTTGTGTAGACTTTGGCTGGCTGCCAGGAATTACGAAAAGCCGCGACGCCATTTTCGAAAGAATCTCAAAATGCCAGCCAAAAAAACGAAAAAAAAACCGCAACAACAACCAGCGAGAACCTCAAAATGCGAGCACCAGTTTATTATGGAAAATATTTACAAGAATATTTGGTAACTTATTTATTAATTGTGGCCCACTTGATTTACAGAGGCAGGTCGAGCCAAGAGTAAGGAGGGGTGGGGTGGGGGGGGGGGGGGGTGGTAGCCATGCGTTGTCACCCCATTGAATTCAACATTTTCATTTTCGTTTTTCTTTTTTTCTTTTTGATAGGTGGGCGTTTTGTGTGAAACGTTGTTTGTCTGTGTGCGACGTATAGGGCATGTCATAAAAATCAAGTGAAAAGCGCCACAAGAAAACGCACAAAAATGTCGAAAATCATGACAAAGACCAGAAAAGTCTTCGAGCACCAAAAAAAAAAAAAAGAAAAAAAGAAAAACGAAAAACGAAAAAGAAGAACAAATTTATTATAGACAACTGCTCTTGCCAGAATTCAGTTCGTTCATTTGTTTGTTTGCCCTGCTCTGCCTCCCTCTCTCCCCCTCTTTCTCTCTTTCTCTCTATCTCTGTCTCGCTCTTTCTATCTGTCCCTCTCTTTTTGTCTTTGTTTCTTTTTTTCACTCGCGCTCGCACAAAAAAGGAAATGCTGCAGACAATTTGGACCCACTGGAAAAGCTCCTCTTGTGAGGTGACATGGCAACGCACACACACACACACGCAACACATGCACATACACACACACATAAAAATGATACACAGACACAGCTATGAGATACAATAATGCACAGATACAGTTACGATGCATGCCCCTAGATACAGATACAGATACAATGAACGGGCAACACTGATCAATGTTAGCAACGCACAAGTTTTGAGTGTGTGTGCGTGTGTGTTGGTGTGTGTGTGCGTGTGTAGGTGTAGCTGTATGTGGCTGTGGTTGACTGCGATTGCTGTCGCTGCTGCTGTTGAAGCATTTCATTAGCCACCCACACACAACACTATGCGCACACTCACTCACACTCACACACATACACACACAGACACACACACAGACACACACACAGACACACACACAGACACACACGCACACAGACACACGTGCACACTCAGACAAACAACCGCAGAACACTCATGCATACTCACTACAAGCGAGATTAATGCCTGGCATGTGGGCGTTGAGGCCAGCACGCGCACTTTTCGCTCATGCATACCCTATACACATACTTCTATCGGTAGGGTATACCATACAGGTGTGCTATGCAGACAAACAAATGCTTACTTAAGCATGCATTTACCCACAGAACTTACGACTTGAGTTCAGTCCGAGAAAATAAAAGTTTCAAGCAGATTTCAGTTGCTAGTAAAGATTTTTACTAGATTTATGCCTAAGAACTAAGCAACTGAAATTATTTAATTGCTCGATTTGTTACCCAAATGAACAAAAGCTGAAAACAGGGTATCTTACTGTTAAACAACATTTGTGAATAAAACCACAGCCACAAAACTCTAAATTGTTGCAAAGTTTCTGCTCTTTGGGTTTTAACTGAGGCTCGTTGCATCTGAAAGGCTTCCCAGACATGTACTCGTCGTAGAGTCCACGGGGAACCATTCTGCATGTATGACGCAAATAAGGACATTCTTTTGCTAGATTTAGTTATGTCGAGCCTGTTGTGTCGGTCGAGTAACACTTGTGTTTGTCATTTTGTCTGATTTCAGTTGCACAACTCGGTCACATAAGCGACGCAGGTGGAGACAGAGCCGGAGTTGAGGCATCTGGGACAAGCGCAACACCTAAATGCACCTAAAAGTACACAGAAATCCAGTGGCTTAATAGCATTCATATTGCCATATATATATATATATATATATATATATGTATATATGTGTATATATATATTTATATTAAATATAGTGATAGTGAACTCCTTTTTGGACTCTTTGTTGTTGCTCAACAGTGGCATTTGAAAGGTAAGCATTCATAAAGCAATCAAACTTGTATTACAATTACTAAAGTAATAAATATGTTGATTTGCATTAAAATATTTAATTAATTGTTATTAATAAATGTAATGATTACAGTAGATATTCAATACATGCGACACAAATCAGAAATGTAGGGCTTGGATATAGAATAAATATAGTTTCGATGATCAAAAATACTTGATATATGCGGAGGGAGTACGTAACGAGGATTTTGTAGTCAGTGTCTCAATGGTCAAGTGCTCACTGTACAGGCCCCCACATGCCGTGCATAAGTATCTGCGCCAAGCAGCTGGCGAGACCTACAACAACAGCTGAGCATGTATTGTGCATGAATTGTATACATATCTTCGATAGGTATATATATATATATATGTGAATATGTATATATATAAATATGTATATATTAAGACAGACACACGCACATCGAAAATTGGCGTTGGTATTTCTTGGCGTTCAATTAACGTAAAACATTTGCCAAGAATTTTCTTTAGTGTTTTCGGCTCGCCCCTGTTTCATTGGTAGCTTCGTTAGCAACACACCAAAGAAAAAACTAAATAAATGCTTGCGCATAATATTAAGCGTTGTATTACACTAATAAATAAACTAATTAACATTTGGAGCCAAACTTTGAGAACTGCTCTGGATAGCGGCACGAGTTCAATGGCTTCAGTTTGCAAAAGTTTTCAGTTTATTTTTTTTTGCTTGGTATTCAAAAGCATTTCCGTAACTTTCCAGCTGAAATTATATAAATCGTACTTATGTATTTGTTTTGCTTTCTTTTCGTACATTTTGATGAGCAAACACGCCCACCCAAAACAGGAGGAAGGCCGTGGCAAGTGCGTCATATAAAATTATTTGTAAAAAAATATTGAACGTCATAGCTGGCAATTTGGTTGAAATGTATCTCCTTTGAATGGAAATTATTAAATATTCTGGCATGTGTGCGAACATCATCAGAAATTCAAGCACGTGTCCTTTGCAAGCCGCACAACCCACACAACCCACACAACACACAGACCCCACACAACACACAGACCCCACAAAACATACCCCACACACCTCAGCATACTTGTGTGTGTGGCGCCACACGCATTTTACCTGCCAGCATCACTGTGCCTGTGTGCACCTGTAGACAGAATTTCATCACATTAAGAGTCGCTTCTTGAGCTGTCGCTTTTTTCTGCTGTTCACGCGCAATTATTGCACGCGACGACCGCAATAAAAGAAAATTAAAGTTTTTTTTTGCTTTCCTTTTGATTCTTTCAATTTTGCTTGCTGCCAGTCCGTGCCGCATCTTTTTGGCTCGGTTTTTATGTTTATGTCGCCCCTTCCCGCGCTGCACCTCATTCATTCATTTTGTGGCTGACATTTTGTGCATTTTGCATTTGCTCAACGTTCTGCCATTTCATTTGCAGCGTCAAGTATTTTGGCCATGTTCCAAAATGTTTGTGTCTTGTGTCGCCACAGACGTTGCCGACATCCAATGGGATGCTGCTCCCATGCTGCCCCATGCTGCTCATGGGGACAGTTAGTGATTAAGCGTGAAAATATCAGACTCATCATGGGTCGAGCAACCAGCTACTCGAATCGCAAGCACACGGCTAAAGTACTGAGCACTGAACACCACAAAAGACCTGGCAACCATCTCTGCTGATCAAAATGGCGACACTTTTCGCTTGTTTTTCTTTCTTTCGGATGTTGTGTTTTCATTTTCTCTTTTTTTTCTTGTTTTTTTTGGTTGTTGTGCACAAGAAATGGTTTTCCTTAGTTCGTTTGCTGTTCTTGCAGTTGCCATTGCCAGATTTGCACATTTAAATTGTTGTGTGCAAATTAAAATAGTTGTTTCATGTTTGCGTACTGTACTGTACCCAATAATCTCAACAAATTTCATTTGTGGCTTATTGACAGACAAAACTAGCAGTTAAGAGCAAGATTTTGTAATCACCAACATCTGTTGTAGTGCTTCCATTTAGCACTTAGCAATTTACAATTTGTTTTGCATTATTATTTAATCGTGAAGTTCGGCAAGGCATATATATATATTATTTATCAGCATTACGAGCCGATTCGATATAGGCATGCCCCCCTGTCATCTGTCAGTCTGTTTCTCTGCGAACTATTCCCAAAACTTTGAAACTAAACTGATGAATATAAAAAATAAGATATCCATATTAAATTACCCACTATTATGTTTGAACTCAAAATCATAGAGATCGAACTATATCCTATAGCACCCAAACGGAATAGTCAGTTGCAGGATGACTTCTTGTATGAAAAACATTTTTCTTTACCAAAGTATTGGAGCCAAACTCTATATTTACAAGTTGTAATATCGGTACTACTATATTCTATAGCTTCCATAAGAACTGACTTTGGTTTGCAGGTGTATGTTTTCTGCTGCCTATCTCCGACAGCCTTTCTTGTTTTTATACAATTTTGACAGCTGTTGGCATACTTTTTTGTATATATTTTTTCAATTTTCCACAGCTTTTAGACGTCAACATTCATATCATGTTTTTCACATGATGGCGCACTTTCTGCAAGTCCAAGATTTGTTCGAAACTAACTTTGAAAACATTATTTGAACTACGCAAATTTCTAGATCATTTAAGATGACTTTTGGCATTAGCATTAGTCATTTGTGAGGCGGCGATCTCATTTATTAGCAGCTGATCGAGACATCGGTTTGAATGTGTGTCGAACTTTGAGTGCATTCGATTTCATATGAATAATGTGCATATGCACGAATATAAATTACAGCATTCACATTTTATACTTGTATATGCATTCGTATAACCAAGATCATGTAGCATTCATCCAATTTCTGTGTATATTTACTGTATTCGCCCATGTGTTTCACTAAAGGAAAGGGAACCAAAAGCAAATTCTACAATTCACTGTATACAGAAATGTGTATACGAAATGTCAGTACAACAAAACAAATCTTCTGCTGTATGAGTAACATGTGAATGCATGTGTGTTTGTTTGTGTGTGTGTGTGTGAGTGAGTGTGTGCTTGCCTCAGGCAGCTGCGCAAATGGCGACGACAGACATCAGATGCAACATGGCAAGGGTCAAAGGGAGGAGCGGGGTGGGGCAGCGAGCGTGATCATGCCTCATTTTGCAACTGTACGATGTTTTCGTAATGTATTTCAGCAGCACCTGTCTTGGAGGCCAGCCAGCCAGCCAAACACACGAAACGTAGCCGAACACCCCAAAAAAAAAAATTGCTCGAAGAGGAACGTTTGAAAATTTCGAAACGGCGAGAAAATGTTGTTTTTCAATAAAAAAAAAAGAAAATACTGTAATTTAATCAGCAAGCAGAGCGCTGTGGGGCACAGGAGGGGTCCTCACGCACACACACACACATAGAATCACACACACAGAGGCATGCAAAGCAAGCAGGCAAAAGAGTGACGTATACGGGCGCGACCAAAGCAGCGCCACGTAATGTGAGCAACTCTTCACACACACCGACACACACACACACCACACCGACACACACACACACATAAACATGCAGGCGCTCTTTCGTTTACCTATGAGGCGATCACACACACTCTCTGCAGCAACAAAAGCGACCACAGCAGCAGCCGCAGTCTTTGTCTATATTTAGACAAAAAATGCAAATGGCGGCAAACACACACACACACAATGCCCGCAGCAGAGAAAGGGAAGGTGAGCAAGTGTGTGAGTGAGAGTGAGAAAGAAAGAGTGCAAGCGTGAGTGAGTGAGTGAGTCACGCACACATAGACAAAGCTTGGCAGCATTTTGCGCAGGCGCTTTTGCAAACTATGTCGCTCTCTCTCCCTGTCTCTCCCTCTCCCTCTATCTCTCTCGTTGCCTCTTTATACATTTTTTTTTGTGTGTGCGTTTGTGATCAGTTGGCCGCCATTTTGAAGAAGTATCGCTCGTGACTTTTGTAGCATTTGGTTTTGGCACGCGGCTTCCGATCAATTTGTTTGGTGGTTCGTTGTACGTTTTGTTTGCTTTATAAATAAAAAGGATAATTTTTATAGATTTCGCTGACTGTGTGTTTTCTTTGCTAGTCTTTGTGTGTCTGTGTGTGACAGAGTGTGTGTGTGTGTGTGTGTGGTTGTTTGTTTGCAATACGAAAATATCCATAACTAAATTTAACATTTGTTTTTGTTTTATATTTAACTTTGCCCGTGTTATTTTGGCCAACTTGTTGTGGTTTCTGTTCGTGCTGAATGAATGGCAGACAACAGGTCGCAACTTATAAATACTTACAGCCACCGACTCCCCTTTCCTGACTCCCCTCCTCCCCTGTCCCTGTCCCAGTCCCGCCCACTGATTTCGCGAGCAAAAAAAAAAAATAAAAAATATTATCAATTGTTTGATTTTGGCTCTTGCATTTCTCAATTGAAGTAAACAATTGTTATTGGACCATACACACGTGCTAATTGGCCAGCGTTTATTTTTATACTAATCTTATTTTCGAATTTTAGCAGACATACATTTTTATAGATATTTATATTTGCGATACATATTTTGGCACGTGCCGCAGCTAAATCTGAACTTTTATTTATGCAGCGCCACAGACACGCATACAGACATGTATAAACAGAAAGAGCAACAGACAAACAGACAAACAGATAGTTAGACACTTTTATACATAGGATAGTCTATGGATGTTTGCATCATCCATTCAATGTTTTGTATTTTAATGTTTATTTTTATTGGCTTATACTATCCATGTTGTCTTGTTTTCACTATTTTTTTTCGCTCTCTCTTTAATTTTTCCTTTTTTTTTGCATTTGTTGTTGTAACCAACAGATGGGTGGTCCGGATTGTCCAGACCCCCCTTGTTAAGGGGAGATGTAAGCATAGAAGGGGGCGCGTCTGTCATTAATGCTGAATTTACCGGCTCGATGAGTTGTGACTGTTTTGATGTATTCATAAATCTGTTGCGCCAATCTGTCTACAATATTATTTTGTCAACAATATATATTATCAAAACAGAGTGGGAATCAAATTGAAAAATATGATTAAATTTGATAAAAATCATGGAAATTAAAAGTAAATTAAAAAAAAAGTCGATCTTAGTGTTCTGTGTAAAAGTATATTTCTAATTGAGGAATAGCAGTGTATATCAGTTGAAAATGTTTCGAAATAACATACAAATATGCCAAATATAATTCCAATAGACTATCATTAATCTTCGTCTATCTTCACTGATGAAATGGAGCTCATCGTTTAGGGCACATTGCAGCTATAATTACGGTGTCTTCACATTGACATCACATCATTTAGCACTTACTTTTATGATTATCTAACTAGATTTTTTGGCTCAGCACCAGTTTCATTTGCTAGTGTTTTCCTCCCTTTGGAAATATGTGAATCAGGATCAATATTAAGTAAAATCTATTTCGAGTCTTTTGCCCCATTATTGTCGAAGTACAGAGAATCCAATATGCGACATCAACAAATTATTAAAATTATGAACACAAATGTGTCTCGCAGGGCGTAACGAATGGAAGGGGAGTAGGAGTGGGGACAAAGGTGGAAATGGAGTTGGAGGAAGACCCTGTCGAAAGGATTGCATGTGCGCCACCACAAATGAAACGTGTTCCGTTTTGCCGGCTGCCCAAAAACAAAAAGAGGGGTCCCAAGCAGATCGAAACGATGCAACCAACAGACAGCTACCATAGACATGTAAAAGTACATATATATTGTGTATATGTATGTATGTATGTATAAGCATATATATATATTATGTATTCGCTTAAGTGCATCTCCCCAATGCAGCCTACCTACAAGAACGGCTGGCATCAGCGGCACAAATGCCACGTAGAGCACGCGTGAGTCGGCCAGAGATTTGCTATGGGATTATATGGGAAGACTGCTCAGTTTACTAATTGCTTCCGCTACTGCGTCTCCGCTGCTACTGCTGCTGCTGCTGTTGCTGCTACGGCTACGGCTGCTTGAAGTTTTTAGGGGTCTAGAGATTCATTTTAATTGCATTTCTTTTAACGGTAACATCAGCCAGCAAAAACAGCCCCAGCCCCCAGAGTGCGTACAGTGTTCGCTGGGTAATTAGAACTTTTTCAAATGAGATTTGTCTAGACAAATTAGTTGAATACTCAACTTTGTATTTTTTTTTTAAACCAAGTCAGCTGTTTGCGAGTAGGCAAGCTACTTCATCAGTGATTTTTGAGAATTTCAAATGCACACAGTATGACCATTATTTGTCGAATTTTTAACTTGCGAACTTAGTTGTTCCTATCATTGTATTCACATTTTTATGTATATGGGATGTATATGGAATTCAGAAAAAGAAAAAATCATAGAATCCAAAGAAAATCCAATCAAACAAAAAATCAAAAATAGTGAGTATGAATTAGTTAACCACAAATGAATGCAAAAATGTTGTTAACGAGACAAGAAAGAAAGGAAAATTAGTTTCGAATTGGAGACGTTCCCATTGGCGAGCGACTACTGTACCCCGATCCCAGGTCCCAGTACCCGCTGCAATTCCCTTAGTCAACGTATGGTCGCGCTGCTGCTGCTTGCTACACGCCTCTGTCCGTCCGTCGTAGTGTCGTGCCTGACGGTGCCCGGACGGCGACGTCAATAACATTTGTGTCTGCGCACACACACACACACACACACACTGTTATTTATGTATGTGTGTTTTTTGTAGTTGCGCCCAATAACAAAAATCAAAGGAAACGCATGTATATAAGAACTATATACATACTTTATACATATATATTCCCGCTACTCAAGAACTGATCGCAATGGAGATTCTCTGGCGCTGCTAGGTGAGAAATACAAACACACACACACACACACACTCGCACACACAGCAGCTTGGTGCGGGTCATAAAAATATTTAAATGTAGCAGAGGTTTTAGGCCACTTGAATTGCATTTCAGCTATGCGTTTGCTCATCTCTGCCACCCCCACCCCCCTCCCCACTCCCCTGCTAAATGCCAGCAAAAGGAAGCGGCCAAAGGATGTGCGTACTTGAGCCCCGGGAAATGTGCTTGCTTGAAAAACAAATACTATTCGGTGATCGCCTGTCTGTGTGTGCATTCTGACTTTTTGGCACATATACGGTTCATTTCACGAGCCGAATCTGAGATGCCATGTGCTGCACGCCAACAATAACAACTTTAACAACACCAACACCAACAACAACAAAAACAATAACAACAACAACAACAATTGTGCACACATGTTGCGTATGTTTTCTTTTTTGGGTGTTTTGGCTTGCTTTTCGAGCAGTCGCTAGTTGTTTTTTTTCCTTTCTTTACTTAAGTATTTTTTTTTTTATTTTGGTGAGCGACATACCACCAACAGCTGATTGAGCATACACAATTAGGCACCAATATATATATATATATATATATGTACACGTATTTATATATATTAAGCGTGTGCAGGATTTCGCTTTTGGAGCTGCCTAATTGTGTACAAAATTATCCATCAACAGCTGACCCAATGACGTCACAATGTTGCAGACTGTGAAACAACAGCTGGCAATTGATTTTTCAGTAGGTAGCCCATATGTACAATATAGATACAAAGACTGTCTGATTTCAGAGAATATGCTGAATGATGTGCATTTCCTTTTCTGCATGATTTTCTTCAACTGAGTATGATATTAACAGCAGCATTTTATAAACTATTTATACATTACTATAACTATTACCATTATTATTTGACTAGAAGTTGAAAAAGTGAGCACCCCTATTTTTAATCTTCATCTTGTTAGTTTTAGACATGATCTAGAGCTTTCTAAAAAGTTAAGTGGTTCTTAAAGCCAGTAAAATTTGATCTTAGCTGTAGAAGGTTTTCAAAAAGAGTTTCACTTAATAATTGGACAGACACTTGAAGGATGTTAAAGGAATACCACAAAGTCAACTTTGGACGAAAGTCAAAAGCGTAACACGTCCTTCAACTGGGGATAAATAACTTGACATAAATGCTAGTACAAATCGAGAGCGGAATATGTTTTTTGAATTTTTATTCACATGCATAAAGCTTATAAATATTTCATTCACAATTTGATAAGCAACGAGACCCCGAAAGAAGCTGTTGCAATAACTCCCTAATGCCACATCAGTCTTAATACATGGAAATGCTGCTCAGTTTTTATTTATGCAGAACACAGACGCGAGGAATACTCATCTGCTTGACTGGCTGACTGGCTGACTGGCTGGTTGGCTTTGGCAAAATGCGACAAGCTAAACCCAATGCTGCTGTCAAGCGCGCCTCTCGTCATATGGACTGAGGATTGTCGGAGTGCGGTGTGTGGAGAGAGGAGTGAGGAGTACAAGTACTGCTAAGATTTATGGTATCCTTTCAACTTTAAACTCGCTTTGGTCTGAATGGTTGCTGGCTGCTGGCTGCTGACTGCTGACTGCATAGGATGACAATGCCCCTAACCAAGTTGAACGCATGCAAAGTGATTTGTGTGTTTGTGTGTGTGTCTGTGTGTTTTTGTTGTGTGTGAAGCTAAGTCAGCTCAGGGGGGCAACTCTGGTTTTCTGTTTTCTTTGCTGTTTGAGGCAGCCTGGCCTGGCTTTGGACATACCCCTTTGCAGGAGGTTACGGCCAACGCGTGTGCATTGAACTGATCGTCATAAATCGCCAGTTTCTGCTGCTCTTCTTGCGGTTTTTGGGGGCCGCTAAACGCTTCGACAGTCATGATTAATTGTGTGCCAGTGTTGTCATGCCAATACTGAATAGTGGACTGAAAGTAACTCAACTCATTCAACGCACTCATTGTATTCATTTGATTCACTTTTTACTCTGTGTTCTTATTACTAACCGACTTTTCTTTCTCTCTATTTCTGTTGCAGCAAAACTTTTTGTACCTGTTGTTTTGCGCACGCAAAAGTAAACTTTAATAAGGTGAGTCTTACTTATTTGTTGCGGGCATATGAAAAGATTTTTTTGTAACACTCTCATGGCTTAAGTTGAAACGCTGAGCACGTGCCGCGTATTAAGAAGCATCCTCCGTCTATGTGTGTGTTGTGTTTGTGCACAAGGCAAATATTTACACTCAATGGAACATAATAAAGACATTAAAAATATATAACTGGGAAACTGGGATGCGATTGTAGGTATTACATTGCTGGCGGTTCTGTGTGTGTGTCGGTGTGTGTGTGTGTGTGTGTCGCACACCCACAGGCTGTCAATTTCCAATGTATGCCTAGACTGCCGGCACACACGCTCCCGTCTCGCTTATCTCTTTGTCTATCGGTTGTTCTATAACTGCCCAGCGAACCGTATGCTGCTCTCCTCTCCAGCTTCCTCTGTCTGCCACAGTTAACAGTTAAAGTTTTCTCTGGGCTTACAGGTGTGCAGTCACTTGTGGGATACTTGTATCTCTCCCTCTCTCTCTCTCTCACACACTTTCTCCGTGTCTCTTTTGTGACAGGCAGGCTGGCAAAATGGCATAGTCACAATGATTGATAGGCCTGGACTGGAAATATGAAGTTGATTTCAAAATGATTACTAAATGTCTCTGAGTTGCCACAGATCCATATTCGATAAATTCAATTACGAATAGGACCATTGGTTGCTGCTTCCATTTGTGTGCCATAGCTGCCACAGTTTATGAATTACATATTTGAATATGATGCGATGTCATTGTTATTGTGGCAACAGAAGAACTACAAACTATATGCATTGCGTTAATCCCTTATTGTTCTTCAAATAATAACTTAAAATCTGAGTTTATTTTCATGTATTGCAATTTAATGGACAGAATTTAAGAAATTAGGTTTTTTTTCTGCCTAGATATTCATAGAATTTGCAGTTTGGTTAGGTTCATTTTACAATTGGATTTGTTGTATTTAAATTTCATTTGGGCTAATTTTGTTTGCTTGCAATTATCGAACGTTCTTTGATGCTGCCCTTGAACTAATGGTCAAACATGAAAATGCTCTTACTTTATTTTACCGTCATTCATTATTTATGCATAGGTATTTACTTAGTTTCTGATTTCACTTGCGCTGAATTTTGCATGATGGAATACCAGCAAATGAAAACAGAAAGAAACTATATTATTCGCGTGTCCAACTCAATTAATGCTGTCTATTCACGCCCACAATCACAAATTCGCACATCTGTATATACATACATATATATATATGTATATATGTATATATACATCTATGTGCGAACCTGTCTATTTAAGAGCATCCACTTCAAATATAATTTGAGTCAGAATGTGGACACATAAAACCTTTTACTGCATGGTGTCCTTGCCAAATCATTTGCATGAAATATTTGTCAGGGCCAGGTTCGCCGAATTTTTATTTGCCATTTGCACGTTGTCAGCAGAGCCGTTTCGACAAATGGATAATATGGGTTAAATGCGGAAAATTATTCCATGCTTTTGCCCATGTAAATGCTTCAGTTTGTCTTCAGTTACTGTTAGCATTGGATATACAAAGACATATATAAAACATATATATATATAAAATGTAATTTAAAAACTTTGCAAATAGTTAAAATCTTTAAATCTGTAACTAGTTCAATTGGCAATGCAACGGCAGCAAACAGCAGCGAAATAATAAAGTCAAAAAAGTAGATTGTGGGTTGTGGGGTTGTTTGTAATTTAAGCGAGCCAAAGGGAGGGGGGGATGAGGAGGTGGGTAAGCTGTCACGGCCACGTTTTCTGGCCACTTTAACAGCGGCATGGCAGCAAGCAAACAACAACTGTAGCCGTCGCTCCTCAGCTGCTCATCATTGATGCAAACAGTGAAATGCTTTCACCGCCCGCTCAGCTGGCGCGCTTGGTATCACAACTCCCACCCGCTCCCCGCCCCAAATATCCAGCCTTCTGGCACACACGTTAACGTGGCCTTATTGAAGCTGACAGGCTGCTTCGCATTGCCTCATGTTGCTCGGCTGCTGCTGCTTCGGCTGCCGTTGCTGCTGCTGTTGCTCCGACCGCTCCTGGCGCTGCGTGGGCGTCCAACAAACACACAGAACAAAAGCATTGAGCAAAATTGATTAGATTAGGCAACTTCGAGGTAAGGCGGAACAAACCATGAAGTATTTATACACTTTCAGTAGCAGCACTTGAAGGTGGGTTGTAGCTAGCGGGGTCATGGATCGGGGGCAGTACTGAGTTGGATTTTCGAGTGTATCTCCTTGTTGCACGTTTACGAACGCTTGAGTTGACAAACAGAAAAAAAAAAAAAAAAATCAACAAAAAATACACTTTCTTTGTTTTACTTTGTCTACTTTTGTGTACCCTGTTGCCATAAAATGGGTTTAACGGGAATGTGGGTTTTAGATAAAAGCGGGCATTTCGGGGAATAGGATTATGTATCTGTCCGACCTTTCGATTCTAGAGGTTTTCAAAACAATGCTGCAGGCAACAAGCTTATTAAATTTCATTAAATTTGAGTTTTTTGCCTTATTTGTTAATTTTTTATATATGCTAAATATTTAATTTAATTTTGTGACTTTTCTGAGTTTGTAATTCACATTCACTGCAATTTATTGAATAATTATATAATAATATTTATTTAAGAGAGAATTGAATACAGAGCATCTTCGAGACGATCACTCCTGACTTCTTCACTGGTTTTCCTTGTTTATTTTTTCTTTTTATATGCCGAGTGGCATTGTCCTTAAACCAGTATCTAATCACATTTAAATTGCACTCAAAGCACACCCAACCGACACACACACACGCACACCCCATACACCTCAACACACACCCTCGCACAACTATGTCGTAAAAATGCTGTACTCATATTTTGATGAACGATTGAGAGTTTAAGCGCCTTTTAAGACATGCGATTGAAATGTAATTAGGCAATGCTAATGTCCCGATCCTTTGGGGTGTCTTTACCCAACAGCTTCGAAGCTGCTGCCTTCGGCTTTTTATTCAATTTGACACACAGCCAAGTAATTACTGGCCTAATTGCTTCTGTCGCTGCTTCTTCAGTATTATTTGTACATAACAATGGATAAAAGTTGGTCAAATGAAATTGAAATTGCCCAGCATATTGAGATATTGAAATTAAGCTCAGTCTTAATATGTTATTATGGAAATTTCTGGAGACTTTGTTGAGCCTAATATGCCAAATTGCTTACTAAATGGTTAACCAATGGTTTACTTTTTACATTTCGGATAAAAAATTCCCTGAACATAGAAAATTTGTGGAACATTAAAGCTTTTCTTAGTCTGAAGATTATCACAGTTTTCGAGTTATACAAACAATCAGAACTGAGATTCATTTGAAGAAGAAGAAGAACAACAACAACATCGCTAAATGCAATGCACTCGAAAGCGGAGCCATTTGAATGAAATTTATGAAAAACTACCTACGCAGTGTTTACAACAAGAATAACAACAACAACAACAAGAAGAACAGGCACAGATACTACAAGAACTTCACGTGGCTTGTACTTTTGAATCTTATTACCCTTGTTGTTGTTGCTGTTTGCTGATCTTGGTTGGGGTGCCCCTCTGCGTGGTGGCAAAAGACAGCAGCACAAAAATCGAGAGTGCTGTGAGGAAAAATGGTTAAGTGCCTGGCAGCATCCTCCCAAGTCGGACTCAGAACACATTTGCCGCAAAAGTGCGCATGTGACGCCGCATGTTGCACATGTGTGTGCAGCAACGTTACGCCGAACTGACTCTCACTCTGGACTTGGGCATGGCCTCACATGGCACCCCCGACGACTTGGGACGTGAACGTGGACATGAGCGAAATGCGAACGGCGTTTATTGAATTAACTGCAACTGCAACAAATGCAGAGAGGGCAGAAGGGTGACTGAGTGGCAGTTGTCGCCATAAGTTCGAGCTGAAGGCATGGTGTTAAAAGTCACAAGGACACACACGCACACGTTGTCACAGATGCAGATGCCTGCTAATGCAACAGCGGCCGCCCCGAGGTCAATTGCAACATTCGCATTACTGTAGCCATATGCTAATGTTACTGCAACTGCTGTGCTGCTTCTGCTTATGCTGCTGTTGCTGTGAGCGAATCTTGCAACAATGTGGCGCCGTTAAAGTCGTAAACTTGTAACTTGCTTCGCACACTTCAGAGAGACGATGCGTGATTTTTACACAAATTCCATAAACACATCTTATGCTGCGTCGCATGATCAGGCAGTTACAGAGTCGAGTGAAGCCCGAAGAAAAAGACAAGAATGGGTAAAAAGGGTATAATGCAGTTGTGCACAAGTATGTAACAGGCAGCATCCCGCATCAAGTATAAATGTATATATATAAATTCGAGATCTCAGAGACTATTCAAATTTGGAATGTGAGTTCTTATATACCAAGAAGTATGGAAAAATCACAAGTCATCAAATTGGAATGATCCACATTCAATTCCGCTTAATTTCCTGAAAATTAACTCCTTATTTTAAAAAACTTCTGAAGTCAATTTTCAATATCTTTCTTTGTATACTTGAAGCGCTTTGTGTAATTCCTAAACTCACAAAACTATAAGGTTATCCATAACAAGGACATAAATATAGGCATAAGAACAATGACATCGTAATTTGAATCTATTTCAGGACTTATGGGCTCGTGTGACGGTCAAATGAGGGAGTATCTCAGATATATTTAGAGCTGCTAATGGTTTGATGTACTTGACAAATTATATTAAGCTGTGCGTATCCGCATACGTAAAATCAATAATTGTACTGTGGGAACTTGAGTTAAGTGACTCAATTAAAAATTACAGGTTTGATGTACCTGGTGTCCGTTCCGTAAGCGCTTTGCAAGTCATCAAATCAAATCGATATGTATAATGACCAATATGAATTGCCAGCTCGAACTGTAACAGAAAGGTAGTTCACAACCCATTCCATAACCATTTAGGAAACGTTTAAAAAACGAATTCAATTTGTTAAATTAAATATGACGAAAGGACTCTCAATAACGGGGGCGGGGCTCTTTTATAATTGTTGTGTTGCCCATGATGCCAAAAGCAGGCTAACAAAGTTTTTCTAAACCAGCACCAGGAAACAGCCTAAAGCACTCAAACAAGGACAATATGTGGTGTGATATGATGGAATACAATGGGAAAAAGGCAAAGAGCCGAATAAATAAACAGATAGGCGTACCACTCAATAAGTGGGGACGGGTGAGGCTGGAAGGCAGCGGCACTTCAATAAAAGATACGAAGAATCCAAGGCGACGCGTTAGAAGCAGTTTTGGTTTTTCTGGTTGGTTGTCAGAGGAGGCGAGGTGTGTGTGTGTTTTGTGCGGAGGCAGCTGTACATCAAAACGGATAATTAACATTTATGAGCAGGCAACAGAGCGAGCACAGCGTCCAAAAGCTTAACGAGCGATGATGGGAATGGAGAGGGGGCAGGTGTGCAACAATCGAAGTGAGCCGCAAAGGAATTTGGGAAAAATAACTGTTGCTCCCGCAAAACGGACAACAAGAATAGCAGCAGCAGCAGCAGCAGCGAACGGCTGTTTTGCTGGTGTTTGTGTGCGTGTGTGTGAATGTGTGTGTGGGTGTCTGCGTCTATGTGGGCATGAGTGAGCGCAAACAAAAACCATATGTTTCTTGTTGTGCGATTGCTCCTCGGGTTGACGGAGGCTTTTGCTTTCGTTGTGAGTTTTAACTCAAAATATGCTCAGAAATGACTCAAAGGCAGAGCGCCTGCGCGCTCCTGAGCGCAAACATAAAACGATTGAGTGAGTGAGCGCGAGCGAGAGCGAGTGCGCTTGTATATTAGAGAGTTGAGGCGCGAGTGTGTAAGAGCGAGACAGAGGAAGAGAAAGAGAGAGAGCGCTCTGGCGAGCTGTGTCAATGTATGAGTGGGATATTTTGTTACACAAAACACAGATCTGTTGCACACATACATGCACATAAACCGTTAGAATGACGCCGTGCGGTATATATGTGTGTGTGTATATGGGTGAGCTTTTGTCCACTCAGTGCGCTCTTTGTGAATGTGTGAGTGAGTATTATTGTGTGTATGTGTTGGCTACACTCGTTCGTTACGAGATTCATTCGACATCCTCAGTGCATTCGCGAGGCTACGGCTACAACACGCGTACCCGTGCGACTCACACACACACACACACACACAAAGAAACTCGCAGGCAGCGCGATACCGATACCGATAGATACCCGTCGCTGTCGTCGTCGTCGGCACCGTGTGTATCCGTGTGTGTTTGTGCGCCGTGCGACTACGTCAACGGCTCTGCGTATCCGTCAGTACGTTCGTACGCGTTCGCAGCGCCGCTTCTTTGGGTTTCAGGTCTCCGCGTTTCGTTCGCGGTTGTTCCGCGTTTTCTTGCGCGATTGTTTCGTTCACTTGGGGACATCATACAACAAATACAAAACTACAAACAAAAAGAAAAAGAAATTTAAAAATAAATACATATTTCTCATAATATTAAAAGGTGCAAGCAAATGAGGCAAATTATGCCGTCGCGCGCATTCATTTATTTTTACTCCAATCTATAAACAATTTGACGTCTATTTCCAAAAATACATTTTTTGAAAACAAGCATAAATAAATAACAACAATGCGTTTGCCACTTATAACATTTTATTTTTAACTTTTATTTCGCGAGGCGCTTGCCGCCCGTCGCCGCCCCACCCCCGCTTGTGTCTGGCAATTCTAATTCTGTTTATAAATATTTACAATCATAACAATTAAAATTTGTTTTACAAAGCAAAACAAAACAAACACTCATCGACCACAAGCCATTTGTGTTTGTTTGCTAAAGAAACACAAAAAAAAAGTATATAAAAAAAAATAAAATTAAATAAATAATTAAAAGTTTGAAAAAACAAATAAAATACCAATCGTTCAAATACAAATACCATTTTGTGTACAACAAATTGTGAAAGTTTTGAGAGACAAACTTATTAAAACGTATTTTATATGCAAATAAAGCACACGCTTTTGAGACATTTATATGACAAACAAACAAAAATAATAAACAATACAAAAAGTCAAAGCAACATTTTTGCTCAGTAAAGGAGGAATTTTGGAGAATTTTGTAAATCATGTAAGTTCAAAGAAAGTTTATAAAAACGAATGTCAAAATAGGAACCATGAAATTCGAAAGTTTAAAAACGTTTAAGTTGTATAGATAATTACCAGATAATATATCTGAATATGCCTAAGGATTTTGGAGCTCTCTATGACGCTTTAGCTAAATGAGTTACTTCATTTATTAGCCGCACTCTGACGTCATTCCACCTATCAGTTCGCATTGCAATCAAATTTCTTATAGATATAGGAACACACACGCACAAAACATCAACAACAACAACAGCAACAGAAGCAGAAACAGAAACACACAAATTTATATCATGCCTTTTACTTTTCTTATTCGTTTTTGTTTTTTGTTTTTATTTATTGCATTTAATGCTCAAATGTTTCAAATCTCAGATACGCACACAAACATCTGCTCAATTCCAGCGGGTGTTTGTGTCAGTCTGCGTGTGTGTCTGTGTCGACTTTTGCCAAAACTGATAAGCAGCCAATACAATACAGATTCATATAGACACATGTGCATATGTACATATATTATTTTCATGTTCGTTTGTATAAATGTATATTTATGTGGCGCTTTCAGCGAAGTTCAAATCCATTTCCACTGCTTCACACACGTTATCAGCGCTTCTTGCATGTAGTTCTTATTGCTACTCATATGGATGTATTGACAAACTGTATGAATTATTGAGTGATTGACCAACTGACGGTCTGACTGCCTGTGCCTGTGCCTGTGGCTGTGGCTGTGCCTGCCTCTGATAACTGCCCGACTGTTTGTTTGCTGCATTTTGCAGGGCTTTAACATGCCGTCGACTGTCTTCGTTCGCCTTATCATCCAGCTGGGGCATGAGACATTGCACTTCCAAGTAGTGTCCAGCAGTTGGGACATCTAGCAAAAGGAATGACTCCTACATTTAATGAACTATTTATTTTTATCAATTAATAAGCTAAAAAAAATTAATTAGGTAATAATCAAAGCTATATTCCTTACTCCTTAAATGATTATTTAGGTTCCTTGAGTTGATATTTAAATATTTAATATGCTTACGTAAAATTTCAAATAATTCCCATTACAATTTTGTTTTCCACATCGCTTTAAGTACAATTTAAAAAAAGTTATAGTTTCAAAATTTTAAATTTAGTTAAAAACTAAGTTATACCCCTTACTAATGACTTGGACAGATTTTCCTGTTCCTCGGTCTTCTCAGTCTTTTTATGATTTACATAAAATTATTCTTTAGTTTAGCATAAATTAAATTGAGCATCGAGTCCCCAACGCGCTTCTCTCAGTGCAGCACTTGAGCTGCATACTATATTTTTTATTTATCGCCGTCTAAGAATTTTCAAATGTTTTTTTAATATCACCTACTAAATAATTGACATCTGATAGCAAGAAAAAAAACGTGAATTAGACGCTCTTGGCCAGTCCGGCGGGCACAAAGGTAAAACCTTTACCCTAGGCCGGTAACAAAAGGCAAGGAAAGAGGTGAAATAATTATTGAAAATGTTTGTTAACAATTAATTATTTGGGAAAAGTTTCGTTTGAATTGAATTTCTTTTTGTTTTCTGAAAAAAAAAACAAATTTGGCGCTTTACAAATTATTTAGATAAGGGTTTGTTGTAGTTTTGTTGTTGGCCCACTATCTCAAATGAGAGCGAGAGTTTCTCGTTATCAATCAATAATTTGGCAAAAAGTTTTGAAGTGCGGTTGCGTTCGGACTGTTTTTCTTTTTGTTCTCTGATAACAACAAAATTTGCAATCGAATTTCATTTTTTTTTTTTCTTTCGCTCTACAAATTATTAAGATAAGGTTTGCTGTGTTGTTTTGTTTGTTGTTGCCACACTATCTCAATTGAGAGCGAGAGTTTTGCTGCCTTATCAAAAGCACCAAAAAGGTAACCGTACAAATACATACATATACGTATATACATATATATGTATAAATCTTCACATAGTTGCCAATTGTTTTTGTTGCGACTCTTCAGTTTATGAAATTTTTATAGCGACTGTGTCAAATTTGAATGATTATAATTATGATATTTGAACTTGTTGTTGCTATTGTTGTTGCATAAATACATAAATTTATATTATTATTATTTTCATTTTATTTTTTGTTATGTTTGTTTCCGCCTCTCCCTCGTGCTCGCCCTCGCCAACTCTCACTCTCTTCCAGTCTGTGTGCCTGTGTGTGCATTGTTATACTGTTTACAGATAAGATATCAGAACATAGAACAGTCCGAAGTAGTTCAGTGCTTGTCACCTTCCGGGTAGGTGCACGGGCTTCGGTTGGGCATCGGGCGCGTGCTGGGCAAAATAACCTTGACTCTTCTCAGGTGTCGTCTTCTTATCGAACATTTTTAATGCAATTGAAAAATGTTTGCAGTTGCAAACGTGATAAGAGTAAAATAGAAAGTGTGTAGTTTATTTTTTGGCAAACGTGTCATAAACAGATTTTTGACTTCTTTTTTAGACAAATATTTATCTTCAGCAGAACAACGAAAAACTTACAGAATTTAACCAACTTGAAAAATAGACTAAACTATGGATAATGCTATATTAACTCTGTTGTAAGTCTTATATACCAAAAACACTTTTTGAGGAACAAAAAAAGATCATAAAAAATGGGGAAGAAATGTTATTAGATATATTTTCCATATCAAGCGTTAGAAATTCAAATCTTCTACTTATGGTCTCCGATTTCGGCTCAGCTTCTGTTTCGACTATCCAAAAGTGTCATCGAACAGCGGAACTAAATAAAATGTGTTGTATGCGGCTCAGTGGCAGCGGCAACGACGCGTTCCAGACGCGTTTTAAAACGCTGTGCTGCGCGTGGCGCTAATTAAGTTAAGATTTACGATTATAACAATCGGCAGATGCGTTGATTGGCTCACATTAACACTAACCAGACACAGGCCCAGACAAGACCCAAACCGAACCGAACCGAACCGAAAACTGATCAAAACAGTTGATTAATCTCTGACAGAGCGAAAGTGAAATGCGGCAGCATTGGGCGGGAATTCCATTCCAAGTACGACTCCAAGAGTGAACTCTCTATATGCAACACAAGCTGAACATGCCTAAAAGAATTTGTAATATTGCAGCAAACGTGTTCATAAATTTGATTTTATTATTATTGTTTTGCTTTTGGGATTGCATTAAAAATGCAATTTATGAGAGGTAACTGGTTGTGTCTGTGTCTGTGTCTCTGTGTGTGTGTGTGTGTGTGTGTGTGTGCGTGTGCGTGTGTGTGACTGACAAATGCTTTGCGTGAGATTAGCAACAGCATCTTCAACAACTGGTTTTCCGACTCGCTCAAAAGTTCATTCATCCAAAATAATACGGAAAAGTTTAAAATGTGCATAAATTACTTGCAGTAAATCGTAACACACACGCAACAACAACAAGAACAAGAACAAAATCAACAGCAGCAACAATCAATTGTTGCTAATTGCGAGCGATACATTTATTGCTATTAATTTAAGATGCCTCATCGTAAGAAAACCACGAAACCCAAACAACAACAACAACAACAACAACCACAACAATAAGTGAATCAACAAAATTGCGCAAACTTTTAAAGCAAAACTTTACTGGTTGATGAGACACAAAGGGTGTTTGTACTTTATAAATTGTAAATAAATATGCAGGCATTGCTTATATTCCAGAGAGCGAGATAAAAAGAGGGAGAAAGAGATTATCAAGAATTAAGTAAGATATGGAACAGGAATAATAATTCGTTTAAGTAACATTCAGCAAGAGAGCAAGTAGAAAGCAGAAAGTCAGTTTATTATATTATAAAAGCGTGCCTTTTTGAATTCCTCCCTTAAAAACATTTTCATTAATTTTTTATAGAAGAGTTAGATCAGGAATGAGTTCGATTGAGTAGAAGTAGTTAAGACTTTTTGCACTCCTTCCTCGTATACTCCCACAATCATTATAAAGACAGAAAACGGAAATCTGTAAAGCATATTTCAGTTGAGAATTGTGCAACTCGGTATGATAGATGTAGTATATGTGAGACAAAGTTAGGAAACGAGAGAATCCTTAAATTGTGGCGCATAGAAGTAAATATTACCTAAGGGAAAATGTGAACAAATTTGTTGGTCGGTTGATTATTTGGTACAATAGAGTTTTGTGTGACTTAAGTGCCGTTAAACGTAACTGTGGTTAACTATCATATCCAAAGGCAACTTTCACATTTCTCCCTAAGGACTCTCATTTTTGTTTTTGCTTTAGCTATTTGCCTAATGATCTGTAGTTTTAGTTATGCGTTTGCTGCTGGCAATGTCTTTTGGGCCAATTAAAATGTCGCAAATGTTTGGCCAGCTTCTAATTGCCCGCAACAACAGCAATAACAACAAGAAGCGGCATTCTTGACACACATGCAGCACAGAGTAAACCACATCCTTTTGCTGTCTTGAAAGATCTTTGCGCTTCTTTCACTAATTTCCTTCCTTCCTTTTGTTTAGTTGTTTGATACTTGGCTGTGCTCAAGTGATGCTGCTGCTGTTGCTGCTGCTGCAGCTGACCCAGTCAAGCTGCCACATACCGCAGCTGTTTAATTGTTGCAGCAACAAACTGTGTTAAGTTTTGACCCCAGGGCAACACTTTTTCGCACTTGCTGCAACCACGTGTGGCAAGTGCAGCCCCATGTCCGGGTTGATTAGCTCATGTGCCGCGCCAACTTGCAATTAGTCACTCTGGGCACTTGTGCAACTGCCTAACTTTTTTTTTTTTTTTTTTTTTTGGTAACAATACACACACACACACACATCTACCCAAAAGGTACAATCCTGTGACGTGTCATCTTTATCTAAGGTTGCTTTATTACTTACTGTTAAATTTTGACCACCTAAAGCGTGAGTATTGCTATCTAATCGCTCGACCAAGTGGCAAGTGGCAGCGGCAGCAACCAATCCAGATATTGATTATACAGCCACTGCTACTTCGATAAGTAGCAGCAGCGTCAAAGCGAAAACAAAGGTGTACACTTGATTAAATAAAATAATAAAACAAAATAAATGATAAGAAGAAATAAATGAAATAAAAGCAAGCACTTAGCTTAAATATTTAATAATCAAATTGCAACACACATTTGAGATACTTAATTCAATAGAAGTGTTGAGCAGACTGCATCTGTAGTTGCTTATAGCTTACGTAAATATAATTTAAATATTTTATTGGCCTTTTCAATTATTATTAACTAAATTTTAGAGAAATTTGAGTCTGGTTCAATTTGAACACATTTCTATAGTTTTCTTGTACGCTTCATTTTGATTTCCTTTGACCCTCATAAGTATGCTATAGATTTGTAATTCAAGCAGATAATTTGCGCATTTGACACTGCCATTATGTGGGTGGGTGTGTGTGTGTATCTTTGATGTTTGCTCTGTCAACTGAGCTCGCATTGCATTCGCATTCTTGATTGAATTTCATGCATTGCATTGAACCAAATCGAATATTTTAATTAGTGCTTACACAGTTAATAAGCTGCTTATTTGATACACACTCGCGTGCCTCGATACAATGCTTTAATTGACAGATGCCAAGCGACGCTTCACCACTACAAAACGGCACTCCCCCTCCCCCCCACCAGCCCCATACACCCTCCCTCTTGGACTCTTCTCCCTTGGCCTGACCAACCACTAAGCAGCTTCAATTATTCATGTTCCGTGCTGAGTTCTGTGACGCATTTCTCACATTTATTATTGTTGTTGCTTGGATTTAATGCGGGTGCTTATCGGCCTTGAAGGTTGAGCTTCGATTTGTTGCGTTTAGTTTTTAGTTATCGTTGGACTTTCACTAGAAACATGAACTGAGTAACATATACACCTGGGTCATCGGTGTTTGGTCTAACCGTAGCCAGCGGTTAATGCCTTATATATAGGTACCCATATCACTGCTGCTTCAGATCAGCAGGACCACAGCATTAGCCATCGATATTGAGTCAATACATTTCCGGATTATTGTCAATATATTAGTTGAATGCCTTTTGTTTGTTGACCACAAACTCGGATTATGTGTCGATTTTTGGGCTCAACTTTTAATTACAAAGATCCTTTTGTGATTGTTTGCTTTAAGTATTTATATATATTTATGTTGCCAAGTCCTTACTGACGAAGGTGTTTGACACCTAGGATATTAATCCCGTTTTACTTTTCATTTACTGACGCACAAGTTGTTCTGCCAATTATGTGTTTTAATTGCTTAAAGATTCGATTAGGTCAGTTCCCAACTGTCAGGCACTGTGTGCAACGCTGCGAATGCGTAATGTGCATAACATTCATTGGGGCTAAATGACTAACTTGAAACTTTGGTTTGCTCTCAAGTGAGTAACTACTGTAACGTATTATTTAATATCTCAGATCGTCGCGTCACCCGCGCATTATCGATACAGTATTGATTCATTGGCATGAAACTCTTTGGGCTTCCGCCTTTATGTTTCTTTTTTTCTTTTCTATGCGTATCTGTTATTTCATTTGTATCATATACAAAACGCACGCACGCTCCACATAATCATTTGGGTATTGAGTTTTCGGTTGTCCTGTGTCCTGTGTCCTTATTTGGTTGTACGTCAAGGTTGCCGCACGTGGACTTCCCGACCCGAAACCCCAAACCCAGCCAGTTTTTACCCCAGCTGGCAGGCCAGGGTTGAAAGCTGAAACATATTGCGTAGGTCGTTGTTGTTGCTGCGTGAGGCTCACTCATTTCTAAGCAAACGTTGCCTTGGCAGCGTCGTTGTCCCGGCCGGAGGACAAACAAGCAGCACGCTGGCGACAAACGGACAAAACGACAGACGAGCCGAGCCGAGCCGAACCGAGCCGGGCCAGGCTGAGCAATTGAAATTCATCTGCCTCGATTTCCGGCACTCGCACTCGGAAATTTGCGCTTTCCCGCCGTGACAGGTCCTGCGTGGCGAGCAACAAGAATTGCCATGTTTACACAGCCAGACGCACAAAAACGAACACAGACACACACACACAGATACAGGCACACACACACATGCATACATACATACACAGCCGGCTACCAAAAGTTGCCTCTGAGATGTTGCTCGCGTTTTGTGCCACGTGCCTTGACAGTAGCCGCTAGCGTCTGTTATTTTATATCCTGCATTAAATTGGTATATTAAAGCGTGCCAACAAAACCCAAACCAAGTTACTCCAGCAACAGACAAATTTGATAATGAAATTTCAATAGAAGAATAGCAGACGATAAGAACTGTTAACTAATAAATTAAAGCAATAATAGAGTGCCATTTACAAGGGTGAGCTTAAATTAAACAAAAGTGTTAAATGGTTTCAAATTCTTAAATCATTTAAATCTCTTGGCCTTGATCTAGTTAAACAGTTGTATCTAGAGAAAATACTTGGCTTGACACTAACTAAAGATTCCACAGTAGTTGTGGCAATTGCTTCTTGAATAGCTCGAAAATTTGTCAGCTTTAACTGAACTTTTATTGTGCAGAATTGAAACCGAGTTTTACTTTTTTAAAAGAGAACCAAAACTATTCAAAAAAGTTTTGCACTTTTAAAATACGTTTTTTTTTTCGCATGCCTTGCTTTGATGAATAATCAATTCGCATGCTCTCATTAGATGTGGGTGTTTGGTTGTTGTTGTTGTTGACTGCTGCTCTGTGTGCGTGTGTGCGTTGGCTGATGGACACCTGAAGGACATCAAAGCGTGTGCAGGCAAACGGTGCTAATCACGCGTGAGAGCGTGTCCACCGAGCCGCGCTCAGTGAAGGGCGAAGGCTATTCGAATATATTAGAATGAAAAAAGCACATAAATTAATCCAAGTAACGTCCTTAATGGGAGCAGTAGGCGCAACACACACACACACACACACACACACACACATACACCTATACAACGAAAATGGGTCAGCGCCTGGACCGCAATTGTGTGTGGTGAGGTGCATTGAACTTTCGGCACGTGTCCAATGAAGCGTCAACAAGTTGGTCGGCTCAGGGCATCCTTTTGAAGTCAGTGGGCATGTGGGTTAAGCCACCTAGTTGGGCTAGGCTCCAGGTGTGGGAACTGTGGGATTTGCTTGTTGTGTTCACCTGCCTATACAAGTATTAATTTTCTCACCTTTTCTTTACAGATACCTGAGAATACACTTTATATTGCAACATACATATATACATATATTTATTTAACATACAAAGAAAAAAAAACAAAAAAAAAAGAAAACAATCACAAGAGCAAACAATAAATAATAACAAAGACAAAAAACAAACAAGACAAACATTTTTGCCGTTTCGAGAAGCCGTCCAGCACTTATACACCAGCGCCAACTATATGCATAGAGCAATATATGTATGTATTTATGAAATATGCCCAACGTCTGCCACAGCAACAACAGCAACAACAGAAAGCTGTAGGGCAACTGCTTCCTTACAAATAAGCCAATAGCAAAACCAGGAGGAAGAAGAAGAAGAACAACAACAGCAACTGGATATTATTATTATTATAATTGTCTTCGGGATTTGGGTGTATCAAATCGGAATCTGTTGCCATGGGTCGCAAAAAAATTCAAATTTCACGCATCACCGACGAACGCAATCGACAGGTGAGTTACACGCTGCGTATACATAATGTTGAACATGCTACTTACTTCTAGGATTACGGTGTGCTTCATGCACATATCAATTGTGTTGTTCCCATGGAAATGCCTTAACTTGAATAGTTACCAATTCCTTTACAATATAAACATAAGCTCTTCAGCCATTAGCTGTTCCACTTTTAAAGTTTTGTATTCAATCGAACACATGCCAAGTCCAATTAATTTAATCACAAGTAAAGTCCAATAATATTTTTATTTCAAGTATTTTGCCAAGCAGGCAACGTAACTTCCTTAAGTGTTAGCTTAACTGTTGCTTTGGTTCAATTAAACCACTCGCACATGATGTGCGTGACTTTCGGTTGGCTAAGAACCATCCCCAATAGCGGACATTCGTGGCAACGTAAAGGTTAATGCCTAACCAAGTCGTAAACGCGTCATAACTGGCAACAGCAACAGCAACAACAACAACAATCGTTGTTCCCTCTGCCCTTGACAATATAATGGCTATAATCGATTCATTACCAATCGCAGTTAGTTGCTAGCAGTCTTGCTGCTGCTAGCGTCTAATTACAGTTGGCCATAGTTGCATAAATATTTAAACAAACAGCTGTGAACTTACCTCTTACCTCCCCATCCCCATCTCTCTCTTTCTCTCCGTCTCTTTGCCGCTGCAGGTGACCTTCAACAAGCGGAAGTTCGGCGTCATGAAGAAGGCCTACGAGCTGTCCGTGCTCTGCGACTGCGAAATAGCGCTGATCATCTTCTCGTCCAGCAACAAGCTCTATCAGTATGCCAGCACCGATATGGATCGCGTGCTGCTCAAATACACCGAATACAATGAGCCACACGAATCGCTGACCAACAAAAATATCATTGAGGTAAGTCCAGTTGTTAAAGCACTCTTACTTCTTACCACATGATCTACTCGAGACGAGTCAATAATAATAATAATAATTCTGACGATATTTAGTTAAACGGCAGCTTAACAAAGGGCCCTTAAATCGCCATCGATATTTATCGCGGCTGGCACTTGGCGTGTTGCATAAAATTATGAAAAGTCAAGTGAGCTGTGAAAAGCGCAGCAGCCACGCGGAAAACAAACAAAGCAAAAAACAAGAAAAAAAAAGGCAACAACAACAACAACAGCAACAGCAACAACAGCTATGCAACTGTGCAACAAAACAAAACAAAATGTTTTCGTTTCGTTTACGTTTTGGCCCTAACAACAAAGACATTATAAGACATGAGAGGGCCAGCCGGGTGGAGGCGCGTTTGGAGACGCCAATGTATTTTGCATTTCTAATGCGGACATTGTCGCAGTTGTTGTTGCTGTTGTAGTTGTTGCTGCTGCTGCTGTTATTGTTGGTGTCTTTGTTTGGTGTCTTTTAAATTGTTTTGTAATGTTAATGCCATGCAGAGCGTAGACAAGATTTACATAATTTAGCACATCAACAGAGCGGCGACATGTCAAGTGCCAAGTGCGCAAGCACCCACCTCCCCTCAACTGTTCTATGCCTGCTAGGCTCCTAGCCCCTCCCATCCGTGCCCCATCCGTTTAGCTCTCGAGCCTCGTCACGGCCAATTACGAGTACTTGCCTCCACAACCATTCACACATTTCTCCCACTCACTCACTCTCTCTCTCTCTCTCTCATTCTCTGTCTCTGTCTGTCTCTCTCTCACTCTCTCTTGTTGTCATTTACAGAAGGAGAACAAAAACGGCGTCATGTCACCGGATTCACCCGAAGCGGAGGCCGACTACACGCTCACCCCGCGCACCGAAGCCAAATACAATAAGATCGACGAGGAATTTCAGAATATGATGCAGCGCACCCAAACGGCCATTGGCAATGTTTCGGGTGGTGGCGGCGGTAACGGCGGAGGCGGCGGCGGCGGAGGTGGTGGTGGTGGTGGTAATGGTGCGCCCAATCGGCACATGCCAAACACGAGTTATACGCTACCAGTATCGGTGCCAGTGCCCGGCTCCTACGGTGAGAATCTGTTGCAGGCCAGCCCACAAATGTCCCACACAAACATCAGCCCACGTCCATCGAGTTCGGAGACGGATTCAGGTGGGATGTCCTTAATAAGTTAGTACAGTGTCGCGGGTGCACAATTTTCATTTAATTTCTATTTCTGTTTGTTTTTTTTTGTTTTTTTTGTTTTGCATTCACGTTTTATGTTGCTAGTTAGTCGTTATTAGTTACTCGCTACTAGCTACTCGTTACTCACTACTAGTTATTCGCTACTCGTTACTCCTTTTTTTCTTTGAGTCTTATGACTGTCTTTTATTATTATGATTTTATTTTTACCACCCCCTTTTAACTCTTTGTTTTTTTTTGCATGCACACAACTCGTTTAGGCAGCTAATTTCGATTTATTAATAGCGTTTCAACTATTTGGGATTTACCTACTTCATTCGCTATCTAATCTGTAACATTGCCTGCAAATTGACCGTTTTTGCTATTGTTTCAATATTTCTTTCACAAATTTTTGGTGATAAACTGATTGCATATATTCTCTATTATATATTTCATTCATCAGTCTATCCATCGGGTACCATGTTGGAGATGTCAAACGGTTATCCACATTCACATTCGCCGCTTGTGGGATCACCCAGTCCAGGCCCCAGTCCTGGCATAGGTGGGCATAATCACAATATTCATTTTACACACAAGAGCCCCCTTAATACACTCACTCAACACACACATTCTCACATAGTACATCCAATTAGTTCAGTATTAGCAAAGCGTGATTTAAATGTCACACACACACACACACACCTACGTCCCTACTCCCTAACCAAACACACACATATATACACATTATAATAATAGAGTCACTCGACCCCTGGTCAACGCCAGCCAAAATGTATTAAACAATTAAATCCCCATTTTTGCAGCGCATCATTTGCCCATTAAGCAGCAATCGCCGGGCAGCCAGAATGGAAGGGCTTCCAATTTGCGTGTCGTAATACCGCCCACTATAGCGCCGAATATGTCTGCGACAGCGGACGATGTCGCCTATGCAGATGTGAGTCTATATTTTAGAATAAGCCTAAGGATTGAAAAGGGTTCTTGCCCGATGTCCATTCAGATAAACTAACCCAAACCAGCCAAACACTTCAAATCAAATAAGAATCTTTTTTTTTTCTATTATTTATGATTGAGTTTAAAAGGAAATTTATTGAAATTTGATTGATTCTTAGCTTGGTCGGCATATAAGAGACTAAGCTTAACTTGCGATCAATAGTCTTGTGATTACAATCAAAGTGTTGTTCATGAATATTCAACTTTTGCCAGCTTCAAACTGTAATTAGTTCTTGTAATGACAATTATGATTATTAATTTGTAGAACTGAGCAACTTCAGTTGAAGAAAACTGTTTGAACTTGAAATGAATTATGGAAATAATTGCAGCCGCGCCAGAGCCAGACGTCACTGAATACGCCGGTTGTGACGCTGCAGACGCCGATGCCGCCGCTGACTAGCTACTCGTTTGGGGCGCAGGACTTTTCGCAGTCGGGTGCGATGAGCGCGGACATAATGAGCCTGCCGCAGTGGCATCAGGGTCTCGTGCAGCACACTAGGTGGGTAGTCCAGGCCCCGAGCCCGGCGAATAGCAGCAGCAGCAGCCCCAGCAGGCACTTAACTCTTAACGGCGACCAACATCATAATCTGCCTTGCAGTCTATCGCATCTGGCTGTCTCGAATAGCACACCGCCGCCCGCCAGCTCACCCGTCTCCATCAAGGTCAAGGCGGAGCCGCAGTCACCGCCGCGCGACCTCTCCGCCAGCGGCGGCGGTGGTGGCCATCAGCATAATAGCAACGGCTCCACGGGCAGCGGCTCCAGCAGCAGCAGCACCAGCAGCAATGTCTCCACAGCCGGTGGCGTTGCCAATGTCCTGACTGCCATCAATGCACAGTTGGGCAGCGCAAGCGTGCTAACGGGAACACCGGGCGGAGGTGGGACAAACGGCAGCGCCGAGCAGGCCACCAATCTGAGCGTTCTAAGTCATTCGCAACAGCATCTGGTCATGCCCAATTCACGGCCCTCATCCACCGGCCATATAACACCCACTCCAGGTATGTCCGATTTCTCAAGTTCTCTCAAAAATATATAAATCCGAAAATTTCGCTTGCAAATTTGATAAATCTTGTTTCTCTACTAATTTTGAGATCTTTTTGATATTTGATATCTCTGTTAATTGTGTTTTTTTGCGGCATGTCTCTTAATGCTATCTTACAAAAAGAAAAGAAAACAAAATGAAAGATTTCAATTTAGTGACAGCTCACGCAGCGTATGTGCAATATTCAATTACGCATACGGCGCCTGTGCCGCTATTTAGGATTGCAGCCGATTTATTTAACGATTTTGAAAACAAAAAACCAAAAAAAACTTATCGCTGCCTCAAATAATTTATTTTGTGCGTTTGATTAACCAACAACATTAACAAGAAAAACTATATATGACAATTTTTAGGGCATGATAAGTATGAAGGATATCCGTACCGCGCGCTTATGGGACATAATTCTAGATGGAATTTTGCCGGTAAATTGGCCAAAAGCACAAGCAAAAGCATACAAAAAAAAACACATTTAAAAACACACTCACACATAATCAAACAATTCTACATGCATAATTCACCCAAAAGAAACACACACAAAAGAACACACTTGAAGACACACGAGAGCTGATTAGCAATCGATAACAGCATCGATAGTAACGATAAGATTGGAGATTATCTAATAGCTTATCGAATGTTTGCCAATGAAATCAACGTAACAGCAGCAAAGAATAAATGTGCAAATCTTAAAACAGCTGCTATCGGTATTTATCGATTGTTTTTTGCTCTTTTTTAATATACACTTCCATCAAAATTATGTAGATCTCTTCTGATTTGCCAGACTGAATACCAACTCTTGCATTGAAAAATTTAAATAAATAACTTTTTTTCGGTTTCTTAGTCAAACAACTACAAATTATGTAATAATTGCCTGCTTTGTGTTTTTTTTTTTTATTTTCTTCACTAATCGACCACTAGCAATGCCAGTTAACCTGAGCAACCACTCGTGCTCATTTAACACACACACACACACAAACACACACATACACCACATATACACACCCACACACGAACACACACATTAACCGAACGTTTGCCAGACGTTGAATGCCATTGCGTCTGGCCCTAAAAAAGCCCCCGCGCCTGCTGCCACACACATTTGCCGTCTGTTCAGCTGAAACTAATAGTTTAACAGATTTTATTATCTTAAACGCAGGTGCGCCTAGCAGCGAACAGGATGTGCGCCTAGCAGCCGTTGCTGTGCAACAGCAGCATCAACAGCAGCAACAACAGCAGCAGCAGCAGCAACAACAACAACAGCAACAACAACATCAGCAACAACAGCAGCAGCAGCAGCAGCAACAACAGCAACAACAACATCAGCAGCAACAGCAACAGTTGAGTGATTACGATGCGCCCAATCACAAAAGGCCAAGAATATCTGGCGGTTGGGGCACATAGCCGGCACGTGGCCCTGCTTCAAGCAACTATAAGCTACAGCCGCAACAACAAGAACAACAACAACAACAAGAACAGCAACATCACAACATCAACAACAAGAAGCCAGTCAGCAACAGCGATGATCTGGCAATGATGCCGCCGCCTCAGCGCAAAGAGACGTCTGCAAATCGTGCGTTTCTAAATGTGCCCAATTATGGTCGGGGCAGCGGCTATGATTGCTATGGCCAACATCTGGCTGTTAACTATGGGATGCAGCAGCATGAGGCGCAGTAGCGAGCGATAACAACATCAGCAACATCATCAACAACAACAGCAACAACAGAGCACAGAACCGTTTCCAGACCAGTGCAATAGTTTTGATTAGTCAGCTGGAAGCGAAAAGTTTTGTTATTGTTTTTCTTAGCTTAAGCAAAAAACAAGTGACAGTGTCATATCTACAATTATTGTCTAATATATAATTTATAATACTATATGTAGTATATATCTATATATATATATATACAAATATATATTTATATATATATATGTATGGTAATAGTTATAATTTTAAATTATATAGTATATACCAACTACGCATACACCCTTATAAATCTTGATGTGTAAGTTTTGTGCGCCGATTTGAGCTGGCCCTTTAAACTGAGAGCCGTTTTGAAAGCCGTAGCTAGTTAATTACCAATACAAATAAGATGCAAACAAAACAAACTGATGTTTAAAGTTAAGCGCAAGAGAGTAAGGTTTTCAAGCAGTGCGACAGTTAGTTGTAAAGTGTGTTGAGCTGATTTAGTTTAATTCAATTTAATGTTAACTTTAAGTCAACAACAACAGCAAACAACAAGCAAACACACACACATACACACACAGAACATGCGAGAATGATTGTACATAAACACACTCGAACGTCAATAAGTTTTAAACCAACAAAATCACTACAATTAAAATTAAAAGATACGTAATACATGCAAGTCATACTATATGATACATATATATATATATAATATAAACCAATGTAATTATGAGATGGTCAAGTTTTACAATCTAAGCACACAATTGTAAAATCTCCCTTGAAAACACACACACACACACACCCACATAAACACACACACACACACACACACACGCATGAAAATGTACTCAAAAACATATTGCAATGACGTCAAAGTTCTGTTTTTGTTTGCTTAAATATATTTTCCTAATTAATTGAAGTGCAATTTATGAATATGGTTGATGAGGTTTGTGCACAACCTTTGCAATACAAATTATAAATATATATATATTTTATTTTATTCAACGACTCAGTTTAATTTTAATTTAATTATTAATTTATAATTTAATACAATAGATCTAAGATTTAGTTGTGTTTGTGAGAGTGAATCGGATGGGACAGTTGGAGATCGGGAGCGAGAATGAGAGAGAGAGAGAGAGGGAGGGTGAGAGAGCGCCGTATTTGCAAAGAAAGAAAAACTTGATTTAATTATAATTATAATTTTCTTAAGCGCCCCCTTATTTTATAGACTTTATTCTCTTCTTCTCTAAGCAAAACGAAGTCATAATTTGTAATTAACTTAAAAGTGAATTTCTGTTCGATTTGAATCGTTTTTTCAAATGTTGCGCCTTAAGTTTTGTATTTTTACATTTACCATTTACGATTTACAATTTTAAATGCAGTTTGTAAAACAAAAAAAAAATAAAACAAAAAAAAAAAACAACTCAAAACACAAAATATAATTTAAATAAAATGATTATAAACAATTTCAGTTGCGGTCACAACTTCTTTTATTTTATTTCATATTTTTTCTAATTCATATCATTTCATATTTCTTTCTGAAGAAGTGAACATGTACCTTTAATCATACATACATACCTATATAGGTGGGTGGGGCTGTGTGCATGTCAATTGCCCATTTATTTTATTGAAATAAAGTCCATAAGAATATATATTTAGACATTTTAGAGGTAAACGCGCTCAGTAAATATTTGCGCCAGCACAATATGACCTGCTGCACTTGATCAAGCCAATTGTAAAAATCGAAAACAAATAAGCAAAATATTGCAAAAACATATGGATTTGCATATTTAATACAACAGTACGTATACTTTATTTATGCTGTGCACTGTAACAGCTGTGCATACTTATAAAGCGCAAAATGACCGATCCGAGTGCACAACAAATAAACAAAAACAATAAACATATACACTTTACAGGTTTCCCAGAGATGAACAACAAACAAGCTTTACATCTATATATGTGAAATAAACTGAGCCATGTATATGTACATACATGCAGAAATATATATATATATAATTAATATAAAGTAGCCAGAGCTACATATTTTCTAGCAATATACTGAAAATTCGAAGGAATTAACATTAAGATACATATTAACAAAGAATCCCCATAACAAGGCTAAACTACTCGAAACCAATTTGTCAGAGTGCCTTTCATAAAATATTGAAATCCATTTTTGAAATTTCGGATTGACTATTTAGATACAAATTTTGAACAGAACAAATTTTTAAACAGCTACGAAGGACTCTGGCAAAAAAGGACACACACAAATGGATAAGCTTATGTGGCCGTTGTATATGTATAAGCAAAGTATAAACATACATAAAATCAACTATACCAAATACATTGAGTGTTGAATGTAATGTTACAATTGTTATATGTACGTTGTGTTAGCCCAAAATGATTTTTCATCTGATTTGCAAATGAACTTTTCCATATTTCCTGTTAAATCGGGTTTCCTATTATTTTTGGTTAAGTGTAAATAAATCCTGGTAAATGAAACTTCACTCTGTAGTGTTGCCTTAAAAACAGTGCCTCTTGAATTAACAAAACATAAAGATAAATGTTGAACAGCGATCAATTGCTGAATACTTATGTATAACAATATGAAAATTATAACTTGATGGTGAAAAATATTTCAATACAGGTGTTATTTGTGCTATTTAAATAAATGTAGTTAATGCAACCATACACAAATGTAATTAAACTAAGCTTTAAAACTAATATTAAATTAATAAAACTTGGACAAAAATGGATAAGTAACTCAAGTAGAGCAGCACATCATGTACAAAACGATCATTGAGCAGGCTAAATTCTAATTGGCATATGAAGAAATGAATACTTTAAGAAACCTCACATATAAATGTACATTTATATATATATATTTATATATATGTGGTAGATAAACAATGAGTTGAGATGGAGCATTGAACTGTATAGCTGGTCTACAAGGCGATTTTATGGTCACAGGGACCACAAAATAATATAATTGATACAAAGACATGTGCAAGGTATTCGTCTAATGGTTTCCAGCCGTGGTTCGAGTTTGTAAAGGCATAAAAGTAACTATAGTTGTATTTAGAATAAAATGTTGAAACAATGCACTGTTGTAAGGCGATTTATGTGGCACCTGAACAAGATATATAAAACATCTAGTTGAAATTTAAGCAAACCGTGTTAAAAGGCAAAAGACTTTATGCATAAAACATACTTACATACATATATATATATATACAAGATGACATTGCGCACCTAAAATGTAGAATCAATTGAGTCTCTTAATGAAACTAATATAGATTTAATATTTGTATTGTTTAGTTTTCGTTTTAGCCAATTAAATGTTGTTAATGTTATGTATATGCTAACAGTCACAATTTTTATAAATATTTACGTATGTTTCTAACAAAAGATAATGTGGTCCCAATTGCAATTCGTTGTCCAGATAATCGTAAAAAAAAAAGAAAACCAGCATGAGCACAAACTAACAAGTTACTCGTATAGATCCATTTAGATAAGATTTAAACATGAAATTTAAATATGATTGGGTACCAGAAAATGGCGTTTAAAAGTTTATAAAACCTTTAGGGCGCTCTCATTCAAAACACAACAGATAAATATGTTTAAAAATATACAAATTAAGTGATATGCATCTAGCTAATTAATCAGTGTAAAGTGCGCTCCAAATCGATATTACTTAATATATGTACATACACATATTATTGTAATAACCATCGATGTATTTCTGTTCAATTAATTTACAATACATTTGGAAGTGTATGCATTAAAATTAGTTACAATTTTGGTGAACATCAAAAAAAAAAGAAAGAAAAAAGAAAAAAAAAGAGCAGCTATATATAAATGATGTATGATTATGATATGTACTATGTAAACAAGTTTTATCCGTGCACTGAATATGAAAGGTTTTGACAAATTGATTGTGGAAAAAGAAATATTTACCAAATAAGTTGATGTTTTAAACATAAAAGTAGAAACTTTTAAATAAAAACCTTTTTGGCAACTGAATTTCACAAACATTGCACTCTTTGTTTATTGCAACTTCGACATCAGACTTACATAATTACAGTTAATTACAATTTTGAAAATAATTTCCACTTTTAGACTTATTGTTGTTTTGAATTACAAACTAATCAAATGCAATTGTGGCATAAATCATGTATTTTACTTGCTTCAAAGCAAGAAGATTGCTTCACATGCCATTGTAGGCGGGGCCACCGCCGCCCTCAGGCACCACCCAATTGATATTCTGCTTGGGATCCTTGATATCACAGGTTTTGCAGTGTATGCAGTTTTGAGCGTTGATTTGTAGCTTCATATTGCCGCCCTCCTCATTGGGCACATACTCATAGACGCCAGCGGGGCAGAAGCGCTGCTCGGGTCCCTCATATATGGCCAGATTGTGATCCACGGGAATGCGATCGTCCTTGAGCGTCAAATGTGCTGGCTGATCACCCTCGTGATTGGTGCCCGTTAGCGCCACCGAGGACAGCAAATCAAAGGAGATTTTGCCATCTGGCTTCGGATACACAATGCGCTCGCTAACATTGGCAGGCTTCAGCGACTCGTGATCCGGTGGGCCGTGAGTCAGCGTCCAGGGCTCGCGGCCACCCATGAAAATGGAGAAACCACTGAGCACAAGTCCGCCATAGAGACCAAGCGGATTGTGGAAGGACGGATGCACATTGCGCACCTTGTACAAGTCCTTCCAAACGAACGACTCCTTAATTCTAAAAAATAATTGTATCAGAATTGAGTTTAGGTGCGTAGGTAGTTAATCTCAACTCACTTGTCCGCATAGCTGATGGGCTCAATGCCCGCTGTTGATTGCGTACCCTCAGCGATGGCCTCCAGGGCGCTCTCTGCGGCCAGCATGCCACTCTTCATGGCATAGTGTGAGCCCTTGATGCGTGGCACATTAAGGAAGCCGGCACTGCAACCCACCAGGCAGCCTCCCGGGAAGGATAGCTTCTTGGGTAAACTCTGGAAGCCGCCCTCGTTGATAGCACGTGCGCCATAGCCAATGCGGGTTGCGCCCTCGAATACAGAGCGCACTTTGGGGTGCGTCTTGAAGCGCTGGAATTCCTGGAAGGGACTGATCCAAGGATTTCTGTAGTTCAAACCAACAACGAATCCCACAGCGATGGTGGGCGTGGGCTCGTCAAGATGGTAAACAAAAGAGCCACCGTACGTAAAGCGATCCAGAGGCCAGCCTATCGAATGCTCCACCAGACCAGGTCTTAGAAGGAATGTATTAATAGTAGTGATTTTCTTTATCTATGACAATATTTAAACTCACTGATGAAGCTCGGGAGCGATCTCCCAAACCTCTTTTAGTCCGATGCCATAAGTTTGCGGCTCGCTGCCCACATTGAGGCCAAATTTCTCCATAATCTGCTTGGACAGATGGCCACGGCAGCCCTCGGCAAAGATCGTGGTCTTCGCATGCAATTCCATGCCGCGTGCAAAGGTTTCTTTTGGTGCTCCGCTCTTGGCAATGCCGACATCGTTCGTGGCAATGCCCTTAACGCTGCCATCTTCATGGAACAGCACCTCAGAAGCCGCACAGCCTGGATAGATCTCAACGCCCAAAGCCTCCGCCTGATCACCCAGCCATTTGACCAAGTGACCCAGACGCACAACATAATTGCCGTGATTGTCCATCGGCCAGCCCTTGAAAATGGGTATCGAGATGCGACCCGTGCGCGTGAGAAATGAGAAGGTGTCCTTCGACACGGGCGTGTTCAATGGCGCACCCTGCTCCTGCCAGTCGGGTATCAGTTCGTTTATGGAAATCGGATCGATGACAGCGCCAGAGAGTATGTGACCACCAGCCTCGGCGGATTTCTCCACAATACACACGCGAATCTCCTAAAGATGCAGAAGAAGAGGATTCAACAGTTTAGCATCGCGAAATAAGATATGAAACTCACCTGATTCTTTTCAGCAGCTAGCTGCTTTGCACGTATGGCAGCTGACATGCCAGCTGGTCCACCGCCAACAATAACTAAGTCGACTTCCTCGATGCATCGCTCCATGTCCACCTCCTTCCATCGCTCGTCCTTTTCACGCGGATTCAGGGTGTAGTGGGTGGTTATCCTGGGGTATTTTGCTGCATCCGCAACGCTGCGCACAAAGGCGGGCGTGAAGAGCTTGTGAACTGGTCGGGTAAACAACATTCGACAGATAATCAATTGCAAAACGAATTTCCAAATTTCAATTGATAAAAACTCTGATAAGAATTGCACATTGGAGCGGAGCTCTCTTTATGAACTGTTGACAGTTTGATGATGATTAGCTAACATTATATAAATTGTCTAAGGGCCTTAATGTTTTTCGTCTCGCATCCCAAAACATATAAATTATGTAATCGTTAAATTGTTTGCAGTTTAATTGCACGCCAGATTCAATTTTAAACTCACCTCTGTGTATTTTCAGCAGTGCCGACATTTTCGATATTATGGTCAGCAAATTATTTCTCTAATCAGTGTACCTAAAATGTATCGACATAATTTATTAATTTATTTTTATTTATAGAGAGATATCAAACAATAACAATGAGTGCCGACGCCAACAGTGCAACAAGTTGGACTTTAGACTCGCCCAGCCAGACGCAACTGTTGTTGCTGCGACTTTAGTTGATATTATTTGAAAAGATTCTTATTGATATTTACCTGTTGGTTGTTTGGTTCTTCGCAGTTGATAAATAAGTGCCGTAATAAGCTTTTGTAGACCGAATTGAAAATAAAACAAATGCGAAATGGAAGCCACCCGCAACACACAGCTGTTAAAACTAGAGCGGAGCGCGTGTCGTGATTGCGCACGACTTCACAATGTGTTTGCCGGCTTTGTGGCTGTTGCTATTAAAATAAAATCAAATGTTCTCAATTTAGACCCCTTTTCAAATTATTGCATTATTGTAGAGTGAACACCTAACACATTATTTGCAAAATGCCCCAGCAAAAAACTCAACACGAGTTCAGCTCAATTAAAAACTTGTTGCTTCGGCGTTGCCACATCTACAGTTCGAGATAAAATGTGTTTAGAGCAGCAGTTTGTTGTTGTAGCCGCTAGCCCACAGATGGCGCCACCTGATAATTAATAAATTCGCCATTTGATTTATGTCGAATTAGAATTTTTGATTTTAAGGTCAATACCAATGCCAGTTAAAAATAGATTAAACAAAATAAATAGACAAACCATAGTTAGCGAGTGGTCTTTATTCAAAAGATTGTTCACAACATTTCAATGCATATAGTCGAAGTACATTTAAATTTTTAAATTTGTATCTTGATATTACACCTAATATACAATATATTTATGTGCATTGGTATGTGTTTGTGTATGCTTTCAAGCCTTGCACATTATTTGGATAATGTTGATTTTTTTGTTTGTTTTTAGTTTTCTCTTTTATACAGATCAAAGCATGGTGAATTTTTAATCCAGCCCCAATTAAAAATTCAAATTAATTACAATTGCGTTATAAATCATATACATTTTAGTTTAAGTTAAGAACATTTAGTTTAAGAACATTTATCATAATGTTTCGGTTTGTCCAATTAATATTTACAGTGTGCATTGTGCGGGAAAGATCTATGGTTCAAAGAACTGCTCAGCGCTGGCCTCATCCAAGTTGCTCTGTTCGCTGCTCTTCAGTTGCTGCTCTTCTTGTGGCTGTCTTTGTTGTTGCTGCTGCTGCTGTTGTTGTTGTTGTTGTTGATGGTGTTTGTCGAAAAGCATAGTTATAGTTTTATCAACGGTGTTGCTATCATCACTTGGCTGCTGCTGCTGCTGCTGCTTGCCCCCGTCAGCAATAATCTTGTTTTGCTGCAGCTGCGCTTTGGTTTGATTCGACTCCGCACCGGCAGCTCCATCTCCAGGAGAACGCTTACCGAAACGCATGAAATTTGAATCCATTTTGCCATAACGCTCAAACTCTGTGGGCGATGAACGACCGAATCGCATAAAATTATCAGGTCGACCGAAACGCATAAAATCCGGCTTGGAGCTGCGCTGCTCCTCGTGATAGTTCACGTTCCTGCCAAAGCGCATAAAGTTATCGGCTCGCCCGAAACGCATGAAATCCTGCTTGGGATCGCGACCAAACCTCATGAAATCCTGCTTGGGATCGCGACCAAACCTCATGAAATCCTGCTTGGGATCACGTCCAAAGCGCATGAAATCCTGTTTGGGATCACGCCCAAAACGCATGAAATCCTGTTTGGGATCACGTCCAAAGCGCATGAAATCCTGCTTGGGATCACGTCCAAAACGCATGAAATCCTGCTTGGGATCGCGTCCAAAGCGCATGAAATCCTGCTTGGGATCACGTCCAAAACGCATGAAATCCGAAGGCGCACGACCGAAACGCATAAAATCCGATGGGGTGCGTCCGAAGCGCATAAAGTCCTGCTTGGGTTCGCGTCCATAGCGATCCATGGCCGAGCGCTTGGACGTCTCATAGTAGCCGGGCCCAGTTGCCTGCGGTAACTGCTCCGCCTGCCGTTTGCCAAAGTGCATGAAGTTGTCCCGCAAATATTTCCGCTTCTGCTCATAGTCCGGATCGTATTTGAGTTGCGGCTTGCGTGCGTTTTTCTGCAAACGCAACACCATCGAATTCTTGCCATAGTCAAACCCAATGTCCGAAATTGGAAGCCGCAACTCCAGTTCGGTTTGGTCCGGTTTCTCGTTCATCATCATCATCGCATCCAACAGGTCATTCTCAACTACTGGAAGCGGCTCAGTGCTCGAATCCTCCAGTTCATTAAGAGCATTCTCAGTGTAGTTGGGCGTCTCAATGATTTCGCTGTAGATGGCCGACTGCATTTGGTACAGAGCCAGCAGAAACATCAACGCAATGCCCATGGCTGGAGTAGGATTATCTGCAAGAAGAGACGGAGAGAGAAGGGTTATTACAACATAATTATGAGGTGTTGGCTAAATCACTTGTGCGCATTATCTATTACAAGTTTTAATCACATTAACGCCCTCAGCTGACAACGCAACTAACGCCATTCATTTTACTTAACAGCTAACAGCAACAGCAACAACAACGAGAGGACAAGGAGGCAGCTTCTCCGGTGGCAGCATCTTAACGCCATTTCTTTCAGCTCTGTTCAGACAAAGTGCCCCGCTAATTAACCATAACAATATTTATGCGATAATCCGCCTGGCCAAGAGCGAAATATGAATGTGCGCGTAAAAAGCTAACCAAGCGCATTAATGGCAATAGCAGCAGCAGCACCAGCAACAGTAGCAACATGAGTTGGCACTGGCTAACCAAGAGAGTCAATTCCACTCCCCACCAATCTGCCCATCCCACACTGGTCGAAGGCGCTAAACTGCTGGCTTACATGTGAAGCAGGCGGTGTTGAGTGGTTGATGTATGAACGTCCGGACTCCGTCAGAGTCAGGCCATTAGAGATGCAAATGATTATGACTTGTGGATGTGGTGATGCTGGCATTGACGTACTCATCTGGCGTACAAGCAAAGACAATCTGAGCGTTTGCTTACGCATTGCATCAGCATCAGCAGCAGCAGCAGCAGCGTCAGATAGGTAAGTTAAGTAGATAAGCAGCTAATGAATTGGGCCAATCAAATAAGATAAAAGTCAAAGCCTGCAAATGCCAATTATAGGCGCTACAAATAGTTTTCAGATTTTCAGGTTTTTGTAATAAACAAATTTAATTTCTGCTTTTGAACAGACTCACAAATTTATGCAAAAATGTGCGCACATCATCATCAGACCAATAGCATAGGAATACCAATTTTTGCATGAAACTATATGAAACTCTTCAAGGCTGCCAAAACCGAAAAGAAGGTTGAATACATTTGTAACATTGTATATATTTTAGTTATTTCTAGGCACGAGAATTAACTAACCCATAAAAAACAACTAAAAATCGAAATCTCGTTCTTAAAATGAATGTCTGGAAACTAAATGGAGTCGCGAATTTCTGCCGCTTCAGCTTGCAAAAGACTTCTCTCATTTTTGGAACTAAGGGGAACTCTGCACAATTCCAGTTATTCCTTCGGGTTTCATCATACGAATCGAGTTTTCTTTTGCAGTTGATTAGTCAGCAGATTTGTTAATGAATGAAAAAATAGGTAAACGTAAAATTGCATGCGAATTTTAAATTTTACAAGCCGCATTTTAAACTTGACATTAATGTGGGAAAAGTTGGTCAACTTATTGCTCCAGTTGAAAGTTAATGCTGCTGTGCGACTAGGACAGCTAGATAACCGTTAAAAACTGGTTTAGTCTACGCCGTAGACGCACAACAACAACAACAACTTGGCCACGGCTGATGAGCTGGCCAACGCTTTACATTAACATACATTTTTCGTACCTGCACATTAATGAGCAATTTCACAAACTTTTATACAAATAAAAAACAGTAATTCATTTTTTTGTTGCTTAGTTTTTTGTTGGTTTTGCGAACGCAATCAGACGCAATTCATTTTTGGGCAATAAGTGTCAAATGAAATGCACACAAATCTGTTGACACGTCGAATGGCAAAGGTTTTGGCCCTGTGTTTGGTGCGAATGGCGATTTGTTAGCTGAATTGCTGCCTGGTCGCAACATTTTAGAAAACAATGCCCATCAAATGCTTGCCGTTTGCAACTAATCGACAAAAAGTGGCACTTGCAACAAGACAATATTTGGTAGCAGTAAACTGTGCAGTTGCCGTCAAAGTGTCATTCAATTTATGAGTTTGCCGAAAGTATTATTATGAGAGATGTTGCAGCAACACTATTTGCAGTGTGTACTTCTAGCTGCAACTGCGACAAAGAGGGAGGGGGAAACCTTATTTAAGACTCTCAAAAATTCGCAGCTTTTTTTACAATTGTTTGCTGTTGGCTGTGTGTAGATGTATATTATTTATGTTGCCTGGAATTTCGCACACGTCCTGTTGTCTTTTGTCTGCCGTGCTGGCGTGGCAGTCGTATCAATAACACACTCGTTAATTCGTTTAGGCTCAGAGTCAATGAAAGCCGACACTTTTTTTTGGGGGGGATGTGCACTTTGTTTAACGAACACTTTTAATCAGATTTTCATATCTTACGAATGTGCCGCAATGCGATACACTTGAAGTGCCATCTTCTCAATCTCAAACACATCATATATCCGGACATTATGGTTATTCAGCGAATATCATGTGCTAAATTTAAATATGCAAATAATTTATCAGCAGACAGCTCAACACCTCAGCGGCATGCAAAACAAAAAAAAAAAAAACCAAAAAGACAAATGATTCTCTTGTCGCATGTGGCACAGTCAGACATTTGCAGGCCGGATAAGTTGCTGGAACGAGCTTAGAACAACTATGCTGTTGTCCTGGCCCATACCAGTGATAAATCAAAAATTGTTCACGCTTTGCTGCTTGTACTTGAGCTGCACATGCCACCTGGCCAACTGGTGTATAACTTTAACTTACCACGAATGAAAAGTGCGGAAAATGCAGAAACTGCAATGGCCAAATGAATATTTAGTGACGCTTTGTTGCGACTGCTTCTATCCAAAGTGCAGCCGTAAATATTTCAATTTACTTTCAATAGACCAAAATGAGTGTGTGTGGATGTGTGTGTCTGGCCAACACCTATTTTCAACTGACTGCCGAGTGGCATTGTTTATTTTGTCAAATGCAGCGATTGCTTGCCCTCAAAGCCTTTACCCAAAATGTACAAATTTTTAAGAATTGATTAAATTGTATATTTCATCAAAATGGAAGACCTTAACCAAAAATGGGAAAATAAAAAATAAATTGGAGCTATTAAGTGTTCTGAATATTGTTTTATTCAGATTATCTCCGAATTTTATATTTTAGTATTAGAAAAGTGTGCTGCATTCAAATGATCAAAAAGAAAATTATATTTGAAATGATAAAACAGAAATCGGAACTTTAAAGAGACAAATTGTGTTGTGTCTTTTGCTCCTAACTAAATGAAACAGTCGATTCAGTAGAGATTATACGATTTAATGGCTATTTAAAAAATTAACTTTGATATTGACAACTCATCTCAACGAAAACTAAATCGAAGAATCAAAATTGGTAATCTCGAATTTGAAATTTGAAAAGGCGACATAAGTCTACAACTTGATTCTTTAAATGAGATTGTTACCACACTGAAACAAGCGTAAAGAACTTGATTAAACGCAACAAAATGCAATCAAAGATCAAAATCTTAATTTAAATAATTCGTCGCTTTAACCACACTCGACATTTAAATTTAAATCGTGAATATATATACTTGATCTTCAATTGGATTTCTCTGTGAACCTTATAAAATGTTTTGTTTCTTTTGATCCTTTCCAATTAAGCAAAGCTTTTTCTTCTTATTTTGTTTAAGGTTTACTATGAATATTCAATTGTTAAATAACTACAACTTACCTGGTGCAATACGAATGTGAAATAAATAAATAAATAATTAAAAAGGCATTCCGTAGACGGAATTAAAGTAGGAATGCCAAATACTTTCACACTGGCCACTCGTGAATTTGCCGTTGAGGACGTTCTTGTACGGCGTGTTTTTGGGATACAGGACACTTGTTGACCGTGGAAATGTGAAGCACTTCTGTGGCAATGTTTGGCGAAACATCCGGTTTTATATGGATACAGTCGGCAGCCAACAGGCGACGGACAACAGCCGACAACCGACAAACGACGGCAAGCCGACGATGTTGTTCTTTGTTAAGGATTATAGGCAGGCAAGAGGCCAAAGTCCGTGTGGCATGTGGGTGTTTGTTGAAGCAGCCGCGGCAGCAGCAACAAGTGTTGCTGCAAAATGTCTATGCAACATTTATGTGTCTTGTTTGGCAACAGTTGCTGCCTTGCTGATGCCCTCGAGTTGCACACGAATACGTATTTGTATTTGGAATCTTTTTTTATTTTAATTCTGTGTCTATTTATTTATGGCTCGTCGTTTAACTGCAAACCAGAGATAGGCTGCAACAGCTGCCGCATTAGCCTTGACAATGTCGGCCTGGCTCTGATTTGTTTGTTGTCAGACACGACTGTCAGCCAAACAATGGCCAACGGGCAGTTGCATTGTGTTGGCCATTTTTATTAACTGTGTGCATGTATGCAAATGCCATGCATGTGTGTGTGTGTGTGTGTGTAAAATCATCAGCACAATGACGCAGCAACATTTTGTCGCCGCCTTGCTGGTAATTCAAGCGCCAAATTGTATGCAAATCGCCCACAATTGTTATGTTCCGCCTACTTTTAAGTTAAGACTAGCACAACCCCCACAATCCCCATCCCTTATAAATATTTATCCCTATATCCCACCAACACCCCTTCAAAAGCAGCCCGCGTCCAATTAGCCTGGTTCACAACTTGGACGGGGTCTACGTGAGCGTATGCGGTATAATTTGGCCTTGTCGCCAGTCGCTTTGGAGTTTTATGGTCCTGTAACGGGATACATTGTGGCGCCTTTAGCATCCCGATTCGTCTGTCGTCCGCCGCCTGTTGGATGTTGCCTGTCGCAGCAGCCCCGCCTCCGTGGTCAGTGTCTGCATTTTGGCCTCAATGTTTAGCACTTCATGGCTAGTTAATGGGTGGGCACTACTTTTTCGTGAGCGGAAGTCTGTAATTATGGCCTCAAAGCCAAAGCCCTTTTTGTCTTTTCTCTTTGGCATGTGGGTATTCAAAGAACACTCCCAGCCCTGAGCAAAGAGACAGGCGTTGTTGACTTGCCACAGATATGTCAGCATTTATTGTCTGCTTGTCGCGTTTTTAGCGATCTTCTAAAATCAATAGCAGCGTATTTGCATTGATAATTATGCATGATGATGTTGACTTCATTTACATAAATGTCTAACTCAACGAACACCAGCCTCAACGTTCAAGTTCAAAGCGTTTTCTTGACCGAGTCAACGGACCCCGGCGCGTGGCTCGCTTTCGATAATCGAACTGTGAATAACACTAATATTGGAAATCAAGATTAGTACGCTTTGAGTTGATATGGGCAAATTTCTCATACCCTTTCAAGTAGGCACCTTAAAAATGAAATTTCAATTAAAATTGAGGTGTATTTGAGTAATTAGGTATACATTTTCAGCTACAGAAAAGATAAGGAAGATTTAAATATGAATACAATCAGAATAGTTAGTTATATCAAATCAATCACATCTTCAATTACTTAATAAATTTCAATAACTATTTAATTTTATTTGTTGAAAAAGAAGACGTTATTTAATTTATATATATAATTTATTTTATTTTAACAATAATCAAAATTTGTTTTGTCATTCCGCCTAAATTTGTTGGTCGTGCACACAGATTAGAGAGTAACGCTTGACAACACACAGATCCAACTAGCAAGACTAAAAGACTCGTTATTAATGGGCTTAACGACTTTAGGTGGTCAACATAAGTGAATTGACTACCCTTTGAATGGCAAAGTCTTAGTTTTCGCTCTTGTTGGTAGTGCTGGCCGACTAATTTGATGTCAATGCCATTGGCAAGTTTTCATCTCAGCTTTTATGTTTTGTTTTTTTTTTTCAGTTTGTTTGGTGTGCTGAAGTCAGCAACTGTAACTAACAAATAATGATTAGATTACTGGTGAGTCTATCCATGAGCAATTCCGTCTAATGAATGGGCGCACAATTGAAATTTATGTGTGTACGCGCTGTAAAGTTTTATATAAGCATTCGTAATACATAACAACATATCAGCCATAAACATAAATTCAAAACTGCAGCTGGAGTTGCGTCACATTCTAGCCTCCAACTATGTAGAAATAACGGTAGTTGATGTCATTGGAAGAAGTTTTTTATCCGTTCAACACCAACAGCAGCAGTAGCAGCAACAAAAGCAGCAGCCGATGCGATCGTTTACTTAGAGCACACGCAGCCAATTATAAATAACGAAAACCAAAAACAAACAACTAAGAAAACGTCGCATAGCAAGCAGCCCAAACCTCTGACCGTACGAGAGAGAGACTCGATTGCCACGCCAAGCCTGGCCGCTGGGCAGCGACTGAGACGTCGACGTCGACAGCGACTGAGCTGCTTTTGGCGCTCGCGTGCTTTTGCATACACGAATATCGATATATTTGCCAGCCTCTGCTCTCTCTCAGTAAGTGTGTGTGTGTGAAGCCAGCTAGTTTTCAGATGTTACAAACTAACAGATCCAATACGAAACGATGCTTAATATTAGCATTTATTTTTTCATCGTAGCAGCGTAGCTGTATCTGTTTTCGATTGGGTTTTTTTTTTTGGGCTGCTGTTTTCGAGTGTGAGCCTCTTTTTTCAAATCGGAAACTGAGTTTGTTCAGTTGATGTTTAGCATTCAGAGCGCGCGTACGATTATCCGAATTCGTGTCGCTGACTTGAACGAATCCTGAGACACTAAAAGCCGAGCCTTCTCGAGAAGGAAGTGTTAATAGTCAACTACTATTTTGTATAAATTGAACAGCAAGCGAATACTTAATACAAAAGTGCTTTGAGTGATTTTGAATAAAAAAAGGTGCGCTTAGTTTATGTGTTGAATTTGATGAATGACATTTACTTTTAAACTATAAAATTCGAATTTGACTTGGTAGAAATTGCTTAGCCACAAATCAAGCCCATTTTTAATAGTTTTTAAACTTGCTACACGTGTGATTTTAGTCATATTCATTGGGCTGTAAACAAGATTTTAATATTTTCTATACTTAACGACAAACGTTTATATTTTTTATTAATGGTTTGCTCCTTTTCTACTGACATCTCTGGCTTCTCTCAAACTGGTTGCTCAACTCTTGGCCAAATAGCCAAAAATGCAATTGAACAAGTCCACAGTGGCCAGATTTTTTCGGCAATCGCCAGCACTTCATTTAAAGTTGTCGCTGTCCCATATGCTCCCAGCTATCGCGAGACCGTGTTGGACTCTATAAGAAAAATAAAAATAACTCCTAAAATAAACTACAAACTAGTCAAACTTGCATAGCGAATAGAATTAGTGGCCTCAAGCAACGACAAGTAATGCGTCACGTTAGCTGGTCATAAATTATCAATTAAGTTCTTCGATCTAAAAGCAAAAGTAATAAATTTCCTACTTACACTTTTGTCAAATTGGTATTTAAGCAACGCTCGTTTAATTTAAATTGTAGAATAGCAAATTTGCCAATTGCAGCGTGAAGCAGTGTATCAGTAGCAACTACTGTGGCCAATACGCTTTAGGCGGGTTCGCCTTTGCTTAATGTCTTTGTGTTTGCTTTTTTTTATCTGGGAAACGTGCCCATGCACATCTAGCGACGAGCAGGCTTGTAACGGCAATCAAAACAACAACAGCAACAACCACAACAACAACTGCAATGGAAATCGCTTGAAATGACAGTTAACACAGGCCCACATACACACACACACACACACACACACGTTAAACTGTAAATAGCAGAGTAGCAAATATGTGAGTCAACGGAGCGTATTTGATCGCTGTGAACCTTATGGCTTTGCCTGACCCAACGGAGCTTGGGCCGGTTTTCAAAATGACTGGCCAAAAATATAAGTAAATCACATCGCCTGGGGATTTCTGGAAAATGTGGTAGTAATAACAATTCAAATGTATAACGATATCGTAACTAGGTATTTTTTCGTTTTCTTCTCACGCGAAATTTTCCATTTAACTAGCATTTTATTGCAACAGTCAGCCGCTTTAGATCGTAGAGTCTGTATTAAAAACACAACACTAGACAGGTCAATTGCTAGTTGAAATCCAGCTCAAAGATTAATTACGCTTGGCAGCTGCTAACTATAAACCGAGATGAATTTCGATTGCAAAATCGCGTTCGTTTCCTAAATCTTTGGTTTCTTGAGAGAGAAGAAATTAAATGATTTAATTGTTGCCATTTCATTCTTATAGCGAACGAAACTGGCAAACGACTTTATCAATGATTGTGATTTTGGCCTGCATATTGCCATTATTGTTGGCCAATGTTAAAACTATTAACACTACGCTGGACATTTATGACTTGGAAATCTCATAAACATTTTTGAGAGGTCGTAAAATGAAAATAAAAAACCGCTACTTGGGATAGACAGGTTGCTAATTAATCTTGAATGTCAGCTTAATAAAAAAGTTCATTCAAATTAATTAATTTTTATATCTTGCCTAGTGGACTCTGGTGATTTTGTGGTTAAGCCTATTCACTTTTAGCAACTGATGGTGAAGGACTCATTATTAGGCAATTAGCCAACGCCCATTTTGGTTTTGCCGGAACCGCTTGACTGCAGTTACAAGCTCACTATCATGGCACACAATCTGACCATAAGCAGCCAACCAAGTTGCTTACGTGTTGCAATCGCCAACATAATTGGTCCACATATGCCATACGTCACATACGCAGTATGGGTATTGATGTCCATTTCGGACTTGCAGACTCGGCCGTGCTCATAAAGCGTGGCCGCGTAGCCAGCAACTTGGCACTTAACATTGGGAACAGCAATGTTGTCGTGTATGTGGACAGACTTTAAAACCAGTACAAAAACCAGTTGATCACTCAGCCAAGATCAAATAAAATCATAGTGCATTTTATTAACACCATTTAAGCCAAAATCGAGGGCACTTTAATTTATACCTTTCTTAACCATATATTGCAGCAAGAGGCATTTCGCACATAAAATGACGGCTAAGCCAAAGTTTGAATTCGAGAAGGATGGCTCGCTCACCATTGGACATGTGGATGAGGATGAGGTTGATCGCGTCGCTGAGAGCTTCAAGGGGCGTAGTCTATTCATAACGGGCGGCACTGGTTTTCTTGGAAAAGTGCTGGTGGAGAAGCTGCTGCGGTAAGTGATGGGAAAACAGATTTAAAAATGATTACAAAATATATATTTAGTAATACAAATCTGTGTTACTCCTTTTCTAACGCATTCGCATTAGTTTCAAGACAATTACCCAATAATTAAAGCTAAAATATATATCTAAAAAAATGTTTATTGATACAAATTACACAACTTTGCGCTAATTGTAAACTGTATTCAAAGTGATTAATTGTAATAATCAGACTATCTATAAGTTTAGTTCTCAAGAATATTAACTATATGGCGCATTCCATAACAAACCACATTCAGAGTAAATTCAGGTAACAAGCTTCAAGTGGGCGGGTGGGTTGCTTGGCTGACTCGCTGATTGCGTTGGCCAACAGCTGCTGCCGGCAAACGTGACCTCAATAATTCTCAATGAATTAAGTTTATGCGTTATTAATGTTGCAGCTCGTGTGGCGAACTGAAGCGCATTTATTTGCTGATACGGCCCAAGAAGGGAAAGGAACCACAGGAGCGAATTAAGGATATATTTCAGAATGTGGTAAGCAGCCTGCGAAAAGATGAATAATAATTATTGCTGAGCTTATTGGCCAAGTCCACGTAACTAACCAAGCCAACAAAATGCCGTTTACAGTTGTTCGACCAGGTTAAAAAGCAGCGTGGCGAGGAGCACATACTGAAGCAGGTGGTTGCCATTGCCGGAGATGTGATGCTGCCGGGCTTGGGCATCTCCGAACAGGATTTGGACACGTTGCGCAGTGAGGTTTCCATTGTGTATCACTGTGCCGCTACAGTTCGGTGAGCTGCACACAAATATAGCATTTAACTGCTGCTCTCCTCTAGAGTATACAAATTGTTATTCATATCTAAATACTCGATTTCTGCTCACCGTTTTTATATAGTTTCGATGAGCCACTGCGCAATGCTGTCTTTATGAATACACGTGGCACCAAGTATATGTTGGAGCTGGCTGCCACATTGAAGCAATTGGAATTCTTTGCCTACTGCTCGACGGCCTACTGCCATTTACACGTGAAGACGCTATATGAGAAGCCTTATGATCCACCTGCAGATCCGCATAAGGTGATTCAGGCCTGCGAGTGGCTCACTGATGAGGAGGTGGGACTGATTGAGAAGAAGATTCTGGGCGATATACCCAATACCTATGCGTACACCAAGTCCCTCGCTGAGGCTTTGGTTGTGGAGAAATTCAAAGAGTTGCCCGCTGTCATACTGCGTCCGTCGATTGTCATACCCATTTGGAAGGAGCCGATACCCGGCTGGACGGATAATATTAATGGGCCCACGGGTTTGCTGATTGGTGCTGGCAAAGGTGTCATTCGCACCATGTACTGCAATTCGTCGGGCTATGGTGACTTCCTGCCCGTCGATGTGGCAGTCAATGGTATTTTGGTCGCCAGTTGGCGAAATATTACAGCGGGCACGGACAATACGAATCGTGTGGCACATATGACGTCATCGAATGACATTAAGGTTTCTTGGGCGGAGATTATCGAGCTGGGCCGTTGGGTTATTGAGAACAAGGTGCCGCTTAACGGAGTGGCTTGGTATCCGGGTGGTTCCATGAAGTCCAACTATTGGGTACACTTCATGTGCATGATATTCTTCCAATGGATACCAGCCTTGTTTGTGGACGCTCTGCTTTTGCTATTCCGCTATCCGCCCGTGTAAGTATCCAAATCTGTGGAGTGAATCCAATCGTGAAATTTAACTATGTTTAATTTGATACACCCGTAGACTCTGTCGCGTTCAGAATCGCATTAACAAGGGTTTCGAGGTCTTTGAGTACTATGCGAATAATGTTTGGAGTTTTGACAACACAGAAGCAGTTAAATTACGCAAGTTGATCAACAATAAGGAACGGAGAACTTATGTAATTGAGAAGATTGATCTAGATCTGATCGATTACTTCACCAACTGTGTGTTGTGCGCCCGCCGTTTAATTCTCAAGGAATCAGATGAGTCGATTCCGGCAGCGAAGCGACACATGAAAGTGTAAGATAACAATCTAGATAATCAGCTATGCATACAGTTAATTTAATTTATATCTTAATATTTGCAGAATGTGGGTCGTGGACAAGGTGTACAAGGGCATGTGGCTCTGCGGCATTATATATATGGTCTACAGATGTTTCTTCGCTAGCTAAACTAATCGTATATTTAAGTTTAGTTAAGTGCTCGAGACCAAAATTTTGCCCCAGCCGCTCGTTATGCCGTATTTCATACGTTTTATTATGTTTTTAAGTCTTAGTTTTAGTTGGTGCTGATTAGCTGTCAAAAATATGTACATTTTTAAGTATTAAGTTTGTTTAATGCAGCAAATAAAACATTTCGATTCCAAAACTCAAATTGTATTATTTGGGATATCATTCGATTTAAAATTGGGCGGCATATGTATGCAACTAGCTTATGATCGATTATTGTTATTAATGCCATTTTGGGTATGCGATGTATCGATAACAGTAGCTGCTTTAGATATCGCAGTCACACTTTTTTCGGTATGTACACACTTTTTCGCCAGCCAGCCGACCAACAAATTCCGCGTTTGCAGTTTACATAAAACATCCAGAAAATTAATAAATATGTTAGGCCGCAGCAGTGTCATTGCACGTAACTTCTCCCAGTCGATGGTCCGCTACAGCGGCCATGGTGGCGTTCCTGGCGAGGTAAGAGATATCGATCGAGCTGCAGCAGTCTGATTACATAATTTCTATTTTGCACTTGAGCATAAAATCCTGTAGGAAAATCGATGATATCATTGCGAATCCATTCTCAAATTGCAGAACCTGCCCTTTGGCCTTGCTAACAAATATAGGATCACTGCTTTATTCACCGTCGCCTGTGTCCTGGGCTTTGGCTCCCCCTTCCTAATCGTCCGCCACCAGCTGCTGAAGAAGTAAGCGGCCCCAGCAGCCCCGACGGGAGTAGCAACAACGACAATAACGTCTACACACAAATTGTAAGGTTAGTTATTTTGACTGATTACTTATCGCATATTCTTAACTGCAGGTTGCCAATTTTTCTTTGCAGATTTCGTTGTTTGTTGTAGCAGCCATCATGTCGTGTATTGTGTTATAGCTTAACATTAAGTCAAAAGTTTAAATGTAATAAAGTTACCCAGAAGCTAAAGACCGAAAATACTTTGTTGTTCTTGTTGTTTCCCTTAACATTAAGTAGGCATTGAACAAATCTATCTGATACAGCTGATTTCATAAAATAGTTGTTAGTCACTAGAAATATTTCGTCTTGATTGGTGACTATTTTAAATTGTCCTAGAACTTGAAAAGTAATATATCTAATTAAAATATGTTCGCCCCACGTGCTGAGATACGCAAAATGTGCGCCCCGCTCGTTCGCCGTATGTCCGGTTATCCCGGCGGCATTCCCGGCTTGGTAAGTAATTTAAATAGCTAATTAATTATGGATTATGATTCTCATATTCCCATATGACAAACAGAACTTGCCCTTTCGCAAGGGAATGGAGAATCCAACGCGTTTTACACTGTTCTATTTGGTATATGGAACGCTTGGATTCGGTGCTCCATTTCTGGTTATACGCCATCAAATGCTACGCAATGTCGAGGATAAGCCGTAAGCAATTAACTCTTACATGTGGTCTAAAACAGAAATCTAATATATGAATCCTTGCAGAAAAGAAGAATAGAAATTGGAAGTTAAAAAACAAAATAACGGATTCAGTTGTACATTTAAACAATAAATAAAGAGCTTGTTAACTTTCTGTGGAATTGCACGTATCAATTTTATTGTCTTTTTTAAGTCGCATATCAAATTTATAATGTACAAATTTCGTTCGTTAGCTCAGTACAAATTGGCGCCTGTTGCAGGCGCCTTATAACAATGATCATAAAAATTCGTTAATTAAATGGACTTGGCTGGGGATCACAATTCCTCTTTGCCATCAAAGTCGTATTCGTCCTGCACAGGCGCCTCATCGCAGTATTTAGCCCGCTCAGAACAGATTTTAATATCTAAATCATTGCCTAATTTTTCGGCTTGGAATGCTTTCAGGAAAATCTCCTCGTTATCTTCGAGCACCTCGAGACAAAAATGCGACAGGCTCTTGTTGAGATCACCATCCTGCACAAAATCAACGAGCGACGACTCTGAATTCATTTTACCATCGATTATCATCTTGAGCAATGTAAATTTGCCATTGCTCTTGTAGGTCGCCTTGAGGTAATCATCCATTTTTTCACCTGCGTGTCGAGAGCATTATACAGATTATCCATTGGGTGCATATAATGTTATGTTAGACATCAACTCACAAATTTTTTCCATGAGCTCCGTCAAAAACATCTCGGATTTGATTAGAAGTACGCGCTTGCTTATAGAATTGCCTTGGGCATCTAATCGGAAGCCGCTTACGTCGACTTTTTTATTGGCATCCTCCTTGGCAATGGCATCCTCCAGCTCCTGCACCGTCGCCTTGCATACTAACATTTTTTTTTTTAACAGTTAATTAGTTTTTAATGGGAAAAGATTGGCATAGTTCCACTCACCATGGCATTTTACTTCTTTCGATGTGAAACTGTAGCCTTGCACTTGAGTGATGGCCAGCAGCATGAGGCAACAGAGTAACATATTCATTGTGGACATCATTTAAAACTATTTAACAATAATTTAATTGATTTTATTCAAATTAACCGGGAAGACCTATTAAAACCACGTCAGCACAATGCGGCTTGCGTTTAAAATGTGTATGATAATATATGATGATTGAAACACTGGGACTAATTGAGACGACAGCTAACGCTCGGCAATAAGGCAAAATACTCTCAGTAAGCACTTTAACGTTTTTCTGTCCACATGAACTTAAAAGATAAGAATAAAGGTGTTTTCTGCCTCTCTTGTCACAACACAAAATAACAAAATAGTACCAGTTGCGTTTTCTGTACAGCGATTAATCTTAACAGATTGCTGATCTGTTATTAACAGTGAGCATGTTTGCTAATAAGCCTTACAGGAAATGCACTTTTTTTTTAAATTTGCACTAAATATAAATTTGATTTTAATTACGAAGGTTAACGAAAAGTGGTCTTAAAGTATATAGTAGTTCTTGTGGTGGTAATTAAGTAAGAAAATCAGTCAATGACCACTTCATTTAAAAGTAGCAGCTGTTAATTGCTTCAGTCTGGTCAGCGGGATAAGCTGCTTTTAACATTATCGTATATCGATTAATTTTGGTATTTTTGTGTACGCGCACATTTAAATTGTGCTTTTTCTTTTCTTTTGTTGAATTAATTGTTACTATTGCTCCATTCTTTTGAGCAATACGTCTCTCGACTACATTTGTACGTTTGAAATGCGCATTACTGATAACTAGACTCAGTGCAAATAAAGAGACTCTCGCGTGCGGTTCTCTGAGACGCTGCCAAAGCAAACACAATTTGCGCGACCACAATTGCAATACAAATAAAATAAAGCAATCAGTAGTTGGTTTGGTCGCTATTGTTGTTGTTGTTTCTCCGGCCGGTTTCGCTTATTGCTGTAACATAACTTTTAACGCATTTGTAAATTAAAGCCCACGATACTCGTAATTCAGTATTAATTCCTATAAGTTTTCATTAACAATTTCAATTCGAGATCGTGTATAATTGGCGTTAATTGAGCGTGTGCCTCCTTTTCTGTATTTGTATCTGTATATGTGTCTGCTGCTCTGCTGCAGACTGTGCAATAAGCATCGCATCAGTACATTCCACACTCTTCCCTCCTGTTAATGTATTTATTTATTTAATTGATAAGAATAAGAATATTGTGTTCACTGCAGTGTAGACATATACTAGGCAAAGTTGAGCTGTTGCTTGTATGTACGTATTTGTTGAGCTCTCATTATGATTAGTAAATATGCAAATATTTGGAATTTTTAAGAATGAAATTAATTTTTGCTATCAGTTCATTCCTTTCCTGATCTACAGCGGGCCTGATTTGACCCACAACGGCTAGATGGTATCTCGGCCGCTTGTGCCGCTCGGGCATATATGGATGTATGCGATAAGCTTGTTCATTAGATCATTATATGTTAATTCACATAAATTGCAAAAATTAGCACCAAAAGTAAAAAGTAAACATTACTCAGGAAATTCACATTCCAACGTTAAATGTTCGTTCCATGCTTTTATTTTTAGCGTAAATCTTTTATTTTTTGGCGCCCTTCATTTATAGCTGACTTGATCAGTATTATTTTCCTTCAGTGAAAAATCCGATTTATTTACTCTTTATGAATATTTACAATTTGAATAGCAGGCATATATATATATATATATATATTCTTAATAAACTGTAGTATTGCGCATATTCTGTTTATATTGACCAAAAGTGCACGTGAAACGCCCTCTAGCGGCAATAGCAAACAATCATATTTCTAGCACGTCTGTAGCAGCGGCAGGCAGCGCGTTTTTGGCGACTGTGCAACTCAACATGTTCCACATCCTGTTCCGCCTCCTGGCGTAAGAATTGGGCAACAGCTTGCTCTACGTCTGTTGGTCCTTCGGATTCAATCACTGCCTGGTCAGCTGACTGCAGCTCTTGGGGCTCTTGGGTAACAGGTTGTGCCAGAGCCAAGGATAACAGCGCGGTAAGAACACAGAAATATACAAAGTATTTCATTGTGGTGTGATGTGGATGAGTTTTTGGCTAAGTGTTGCAGCTGCTGGGCTGCACAGTTGAGAATGCTCATTGGTAATGCATTTAAGGTTTATATACCCAGCCTAACCTGTGTGAATTGTTAAGAAAAGATAAGACAGGGGACTCCTCATGAGGAAATTTCTGCAGATATATGTACATGCATTTATCATATTTGCCAATAATAAAGCAGAATAAACTCATTTTTTTGTTTAACTGTGTTGCATGTGTGATTCACATTACGATATAATAATGACTAATCTTGTTTTCTATGAAAGAAGATATTCGTACTGCAACTATTCACTCAATGCTGATAACAAATTGTGAATAGAATGGATTACTTGATTTATTATCATTTCAGTTTTTTGAGGCATTGTTTTGATTGCCCATTTGATTCACCAAGTTTCTGTAGAAGCTCTTCACTTAAAAAAATATATTCTTTTTATAAAGGGATCCAATTAGGTTTGCATAAAGTTTGTTTTGATTATTTCATGAATTCCCTCTTTTCCAAACCCAAACCCAAACAATTTGATTTCGGCGTAAGTCTTAAATTGTTTTGCAACTGCGCAGTTTCGATACAATTATTTTGTACAGATGCAGATATATGTATGTATATTATGTATGTATGTGCAGAGATAATTTATTTTGATTTTAAATGTACTGCCCGTGAGGAAAGACTATGTCTGTGATATTTCCTTAGAGATTTGAAAAGTTTTAAAAAGTTTTTACTCCAAGCCCTAAAAGTAGCACATATTAGGATCATTTGCAGCAAGGATCTGCCGCGCCTGTGCCAAGCTCAACAACAGGGTAAATAATCCAAGGAATACTGATCATTTGTGCAGAGTTTGGCACTTTACAATAGGTGATTTGAGATTTTTATTGAAAGTTGATGGCAAATATTGAACTACCTAAACAGTAAGGAAATATTTTAGCATATTTTTGTAGACAGCTTGATTAATTTATTAGCTTTGCAGTCGTTTGCAGAATCTCTTTGAACTTTGAAAGCGATTCAGTGGAATTCTTAATAATTTCCTAACTTCTGGAGAACAGTTTTGCTCTTTTCGGTAAAGCAAACATTATTCTTTTTGGGCCAAAGTTTATTTTGATTGGCTCTTGGAACCCAAACAATTCGATTTCGGCGTAAGTGTTAAATGGTTTTGCAAGTGCGCAGATTCGATACAGATTCTTTTTGTACAGATGCAGATATATGTATATCTGCATTTGTACACACATAGATACAGATACAAATACAAGTGCCTAACTACAACAAATAGTTTCAAACGAAAATGTGTGTTCACAAAAAGAAAAACAGAGAAGAATCACAAAATGATTAGTTAAGTACACAAGCATGTGTGTGTGTGTGTGTGTGCGTGTGTGTGTATCTTTGTATCTGTATAAACATGTTGTGTCTGCTGTAGCTGTATCGGTTTTTTGTTCTGAGCACACACAAACACACACACGCACAACAACGGGGCTACCAAAAGCGTCTTCATCCATGGCCATTGGACTGTGGCTATTATTATTGACACTCCTCGAGTGGTTTCTTCTTGTAATGTCCCCCTTTTACCCCCCCTCCAGTGTCTGCAGGGGCTGTTGGGCTGTTTACCTTTGTTATCGTCGATGTTGTATTGAATTTGGCGTCATACTGTCTGCCGCCAGTCGCAGTCTCGTAATATCTATAGCATGTTCGGCCATAAAAGAAGACCACAAAAATACGGTGTCGAACAAGCGACCGAAAACAATGGACAACAAGAGGCAGTCCGGGGGCTGGGAGTAGACACACACACAAATACTCACAATACACAGACAGGGGCTTGGGACGCTATCGTTACTTGCCGTCACACTGTCTGGCAGGTTTCACACCTGGCCATCGGTGTATGTCTTTTACACCCATACTGATACACGTTACCGGCATCGGCATCGCCACCGTCACCGTCAGAGCAGCAGCTCTATAAATCACAGACGTGCGACTGCCTGGCGAGAGGCAGGAGCTGTCTCAGTCCCAGTCCCAGTTCCAGTCTCAGTCTGAGTCTGAGTCTGAGTCTCAGTTGTAGTCGCAGCAAGTTCATAGCTCACGTTTTCCTTTTCTTCTCCTTTTTGCTGGCCTTTTTTTGCCTTTGCCTTTGCATTTGCCTTTACCTTTTGGGTTGAGAGCCACAGCTGGCCGGTGGTGGCCACAGATCGCGGTGTCGAATCCAGCAAATGGCTGGCACAAGCACAGTGGCTTGTTTTGTTTTAGCTGCTTCGTGTTTGTGTTGGTGAGGCAACCTCTTGAAATATACAAAGGAAGATAAATTTCACACTCAAAACGCTCAACAGTTTTTCGTTATATGTATATACATATATGTGTGTGAGTGTGTGTGTGTGTGTGTTTGTGTGTGGAGTTTCGTCTTGGTCGTCGTCGTCGTTGCTGTTGGGCCTTTATGCTAACCGCTGTCCAGGCCCAGACCTCTGTCGTTGCTGGCTTGGTTTAAGAAGAAGGAGGCAAAGAAAAAAACAAAGAAAAAGATAAGATATGGTTGGCGGTAGACACTGCCAGACATAGTGGCGACATCGACATTGTCGATTCCCAATGCTGACCAACTGTTTGTTGTGTGTGCTGCACGATCATGCACACCATGCATTCGCTTGCTCTCTCTCTCTCTCTCTCTCTCTGTCTCTTTCCATCTCTGTTGCGCGTTCGCTTGCCACTCTTTACACTTATGCTCGCTGCTCGTCGCACACACTAACACACACACACACACACACAAACACACACACACTCTCTCGCCGTCCACTTTAGGCCACTCTCGGCCGCAATATTTATTCCCGACTACTCCTATTGAACTGCTTGCTTCTCAGTCGTATTTGAAACTTGGCGACGCACGGTTTGGTTTTTCAGTCAATCAGTTTGTCGGGTTTTCAATCGCCCTCAGTGTGCCTGTGTGCTTTATATTTTTGCGAAAAAATATACAAACAAACACCAGCAGCAGCAGCAGCAACAATAACAACAATAACAGCAAACATAAGTTCGTATAAAGCAGAAATCCATTATACTTATAAACAAATCGTATACTCGCATGCATATACTATATAGAGTATACATATGTGTAGTATCCATCTCTATACTCGAACTGGCCAAATTTGCTAAAAATAGAGCCGCGTAAATCGATCAATAAATAACGAAGACTACAATTTTCCACCACACCCACCGAAAACCGAATTTTTAATTGCGTTTTCGTGCAAAAAAAAATTTTTTAAATTTATAAAAAAAAAAATCCAAAAACTCAAGTTAATATTTCAATAATTGACATAGATATATATAACATATACCACATATATAATGCAATAAAACGTTTGATGCCAACAATAACAATTTAATTGACAATCTTGAAAATGTTTGTGAGATGTTTCCTAATTACACTGTGTGTGCTGGTGCTTCTGCAACTGGCCACGGGCAGCAGGAGTCCAAAACAGCAGGAGCCACAACATGAACTGCCGGTAAGTTGTAGCGATACTATTAATAATAGTGGACAAGGTTTTATGTTGTACCAGTACAAGCGGACAATACAAACGCGAATTGAGACCAGCTCAGCGTGTAAATCCAAATACCAAGAAAACACTTGAATATTCCTGGTATTAAGAAAAAATAAAAATAAAACCAAAGAATGAGCAATAAGTGATTGGTCAGTCCCATTGCTCGCCTGCCTGAACGCTACAAATTGTCTGCAGGCAAACAAGAGCCGCTCCGCTTTTTTTCAACTCCAACTCCAACTCGAACTCGAACTCGGACTTTGACTTTAACTCTCACTTCAGTTCAACCCCACCTTCGTCTGGTTTTGTGTCTTTTATTTGAAGAGCTGCCTTGCCGGCCGTGTTGGCTGCCGCCGCGCTGTCTGCGATTTTTCACTTGCCGGCAAAGATCGCAACTCCCTTTTACCCATACCCCTAGCCATACCCATACCCATACCCATACCCATAGCAATAGCCAGGCCCAATCTCCTGTTGCCTGTTGGCATTGTTTTTGTTTCATCTGCCCGACGAACGTGTTTCTTTTTGCTGCTGTTTTTTTTTTAAGAACTCGCGAAAAGGAGAAGCGGCGCAAAAAGAGCTAAGATGTAAAATATACATATACAAAAAAAAATGGTCACAAGTCAAAAGCGTTTTGGCCTTTTGTTAATGTGGGCAGGTACTAGGCTCACAGAACATAGAGGAGCGAAAGAGAAATATATATATATATATATATAGAGAAAGAGAGAGAGGTAGAGATGGCCAGTTCCCTTGCCACTGCCACTAAGCTGCCTGATAATGACAAAGTGTAAAGCCGTATTTCAAGTGTGGTTCTTTTTTCTTTTTATTGCTATTTCAAGTCCCAAGCCCCTAATCCCTGCGAGCGTGAGAATCGTCAGTCAATTATTTCGTTGTTATCGATCTTAACAATCCTTGAACTGTCGCCATATATGATTTGTATACATATGTGTGTGTATGTGTGTGTGCAGTGTGACTCTGGTCGGTTATAAATATAGAATACCCTGATTAGCATATGGAATACTATGCAACGTATATCATATTATGGCTGGCCCTACTTTGTACAGCGAATGGCATTTGCGTTGCCAATTAGACATTCCGTGTGCTATATTGGCGCCGCTTTTGGTTAAGTCGATCGCCATTCGAAACATCATTACAGATGCCCCCCGTACTCATTGTCAGGTGTCATTCCTGGAACTCTGTTTGCAATTGCAGACATAATGCAGCTGCTGAGGCAGCAATATCTGCATACATGTACACATTATACGAATATTCTGCCTTTTTTCATGTTTATCCGTGATGTGTCGAATGTGTCAACAATCAACACACCTATTCCCCGTCCCGATCCGATTACCGCTCAGCGCGTGCTCCAAAAACCGAACAGCCCTCGGGGCCATACAAAATGGCTACTCGCACCTTCCAGTGAAAGCGAATTGAGAAAACTGTAGACACATGTATGTATGTATGTATGTATGTGTTTCTTATAGCAACTTGATAAGAGACAGAGACAGAGACATTAAGCATATATTTGTTGAACAATTGTCAAACATTACTTTTTGAGCTACTGGTTTTGAGTTTCCTGACAATGTTGTACTTGAAATGTCCGCAACATTCCAAGACACTTGACGATTTATGCCACTGGAGAAATAATAAAATAAATAATAATAAAAGCTATAGTCGGATTTGATTATGAAGCTTAATATACAACATAACTCACATGACTTGTAACAGATATAAGCTATAATCGGATTTAAATATGTTAAATATAAGTTATTTGTGATAAATTTGTGGTAAGTCATAATCGGATAAGGGAATTTAAGCATGTTCAAAAATATGTTTTGAGCCGAGGAATGGAACGTTCCAATTTAGTTAAACTGAACTTTAAATTAAAATAGCTACAGCCACCTTGAGGCTTAGCACAATTTTTGTGATATTAAATAAAGTTTTTTTTTTGTATTTTATATGCTACATTTTATGGGCACATAAAAATGCCAAGAAAAAATATAAACTTGTCGGTGTCAGAATTGAATTTTGAGCAAATTTCAATTCATGCTGCATTTTACAACTTTACTTTGCATATTTTTCAATAATCTCTTGTGCTGCTCTAAACTAATTAATGTCAACAAATTTAGTAGTTTATCTAAAGAGCAGCAGACTGGCGACAAAAGCTGCTGCACCGGCAAAACTAAAATGCTGCGCAATTTAAAAAATAAATAAAAAAAAAACAAAATTGATTTTTTTCTTTTGACTTGACAAGAATGAGCGGAGTCAGCAGCAGTAGTGAGCCTCTGAAGCGGCAGCGGCAGCCAGTTAGTCTGGCCAATTGACCATAATATTTTTTGGCCAGTTTTACTTTGGCTTTCGGCTGCGAACTGCCAGACATTCAAATGCATAGCAAACACATACCTGAGTGCACAATTTGCTAGTACGCGATGTCATTCAAGTTATGGCCTGACCACATTAGCCACGTCTGTGTTAGTCCCCCAACCCCATCCCCATTCCAATCCGCATCTCCTACTGAATGCGTTGGATGCCAATCGCAATGGCAGCGGAATACTGATTCGTATTCAAGTCGAGCATTGAGACGACTGCGACTTGAATTTGGCGACCATAAATGTAATAAATCATTTAACGCGTGATTGATATTATTTACGATTTTGGTCTGTAATCGCAAAGTGCTTCGAATATTTCTCATGTATGTATATATAATATGTGAATGCCCACATCACACCTTCCTTCCAGCTGTCGCCGTCGCAGTCGCAGTCGCTGTCCAAGTGTGCCGCCAAGCAGGGCGAGTGCGACGAGAGCGAGGGACCCGTCTGCGGCACCGACGATCAGACCTATCCCACGCGCTGTCACCTGCAGCGGGTGCAGTGCAGCGGCCATCAAGTCAGCCTCAAGCATCGCGGCAACTGCAAGGGTAAGCTCAATAAACATTTAAACATTTCATAATTACCGATCTTAACTATCGACTTATTTATTTGAACTTAGCATTTATTAAAGTATCAAGCTGACTAGTATAGATATGGTTTACTAGATACACTCCATATTCGGTTCTATCATCGGCAGACTTAAGCAATCGCGCAATTCGTTTAAAACATAAGTTTAGACTTGCAGCACATAAAACCAACGCTTGTAGAAGCGATCCGTATGTACTCCAAAAATAATAATAATAATAAAAATACAATAAATAACGGAAAGAAAGAAGAAGATTGGAATCAAATTGCCGACTTCTAAATTTCACTATATTTCTACGGGAACTAATAGATATTGTCATACGATCTCCATGATTTTCTTAAGCATATTAAGTGGGTTTGGTGTAGGTATTGAAGCATTTTTATATATTTCCCGTAGTTCAATAAATTATTGTACTTTAATTAAAAATGAAATGGAAACATACATGGGTTTTTTCACAAAGTTTTGGCGGTACATTTATTTAACTTATCCCAACCCAACTTTAACCCTTCGACACATAAAGAATTAACTGAGGTCTACCATATATTTTAGGCTGCTTGGTGGCGCTTCAGTATGCGCATCGGGAGAGTGCGCGCAATCCGAAGATATTCATTCCTCGGTGCCGCAATGATGGCAACTATGCGGCTATGCAGTGTTTGGGGGACACGGGCTGCTGGTGCAGCGACAGCAGCGGTAATCCCATCAAGAATACATCGACACGGCGCGGCCGACCCAAGTGCGCTGCATACAAACGCAATAATCGGCGTCGGTCGCCGACGCGTCCGTTCAGCCTGGATGCGGAGGCGGCCAATAGCAGCGAAGGTGGTGGCAATGGTGGACATCGTCCTTGCAGCAAAGCAGGTCGGGTGGCGTTTAACAATCATCTGATCGAGGTCTTTCGCAGCGAACAGGTGCGTTCGGGTCAGCCAAATGCAGCTGGTGCTAGCGATACCTCCGTACTCGATTGGAAGTTTGCCCAATTGGATGCGAATGCCAATCAGGTGCTAGAGAGACAAGAAGTGCGTGAGCTCAAGAAGCTTGTCAAGCGGGTGAGTTGTTGTTGTTGCTGCCACGTCACTCAGTTCCACAATACAATATACAACAACTACTCCCCCGTTTCTACTCCTATTTGGTATGCACACGATATAACCACAGGCGGTAAAGCCCAGACGATGTGGACGTGCCTTTGGCAAGTACTGTGATGTCAACAGAGACGATAAGCTGTCCCGGCACGAATGGAGCAATTGCCTGGCCAAAGATACCAACCAGCGTAAGTAGCGGTCTATGTACGAATATATATAATGCAATATTATATATATTTTAAAATGCATGCAAAGTCTGATTAAAACATGAATAAGAAAAGCGCAGGGAGAAGCGTTGGAACATATTGCACTCAAATAAAAATCAACTGCTTTTATATCGATAGACGACATCGTCTAAAAATGGGATAACAACTGTATTTATTCTATTAAAACTGATCAATTCATTCATAATTAATAGATTCATGAATAATTCATGATTAATCTAAGCATTCATTGAGCAAAAGTCATTGCATAAAAATCGTAATATTTAATAATATAGCAATCTTTAAAATATGGACTCCAAATTAAATGTTTGGGTAAAGTGTAATTGTTTCCCAGTCCTTTGACTTACGTAATGCTAAGAGGTTGGGGTATGTTTGTGTGTGTACTTGTATCGATATATGTGTGTGTAATTCCCATGCAGGTAAAGCTGGCCTTAATATCCTGAACAGCAGTCCAACGAGCAGCTCCATTCTGCATACCACATCAACAACAATACCTCGCCGCCCTCACTATACAAATCTGCATACCATTCACCACACAAATACCAACCATGACCATACAAATACGAACATTATCGGAACGAGCAGCATCAGCAGCAGCAGTGGCAGCAGCAGTGGCAGCATCATCGGTTCTCGTGTTGAGTTTGTCAATGAGAGCGAGGAGCACGAGGATGATTATGTTGGCGAGGATGAGGACGATAGCATGACACATTCACGCACATCCCCGTTGTCGCCATCATCATTTAATTGTACGTACTTGTCGGGCAATATATGAACTAACCAGCAATTTGAGTAATACCCAAGTAACATCCAATAGCACTTGGCATGCTTCCAAAGGGCAGTATCGAGTCTATTCTAATGGGCCTTTCGTTCACAGTTCTGAATGCCAAGCCAGAGGAGGCGACAAACAACGAGAGCGAAGGCGATGCCAACTGCTGGACGGATAGGGAGGTGGCTCGCGAGGAGCAGCGTGTAAGTGCGTCTGTGTGTGTGTGGAGTGGAAACACAACCAAGCCCAACTAAAAAGCTACCTTTATTAACCTGTGCACTAACTACTTGCAGCACGGCGGCAACAGATCCTTCTATGTGCCCGAGTGTATGTCCGATGGTCGCTATAAGCGCGTCCAATGCTACAGCTCCATCTGCTGGTGTGTGCACGAGGAGACGGGCAAGAATATACCGGGCACCTTTGGCCAAAAGCGACCCCAATGCGATGAGGTCAGCGCTGCTGTCAGACCGATGAAGGGTTGCACAGAGCCACGAAAAACGCAGTTCCTTAAGGAGCTCAAGGAGTTTCTTAACACACATATACTGCCCAGCAGTAATACGGGGTAAAGATTACAGTCTGATTCAAAATCAAAATATATTTAGAATTTCCATCTATGATTTGATTTAGTAGAAACTCGACCATGTGGAAGTCGGAGGATGAGCGCATTGCTACGCTGAGTTTTGTGTTTCTGGACAAGAACAAAAACAAGTCGTGGGAGCGCAAAGAATGGAAGGTCTTTCGTGATCTGGTTACGAGCGTCAGGTACTAAATTTGTGTTTAATACTTAAAATGATGTTGCGATTAATTAATTTTATATTCTGTACGGTAGCAACTTGAGCAAATGTGGCAAGAAAATGCCGAGATACTGTGATGTGAATGGCGATAAGAAGATCTCGTTGTCCGAGTGGGTGAACTGTCTGCAATCGCATCGAATGGAGAGCACCACAACAGCAAAGCCGGCACAGTCAAGTGAGTTTTCAGTTGTGGCTCTCAATAGGAAGCCCACTTTAAATGCCAGCTAATTGAATATCTTCCTCATTCAGACGAGACGGCCACATCGCGGCTCCTGGGATCAAATCCGTTGGAGCAATATCTTAAAGATTATTAGCGATGATAAAATGCTTGTTTTGTGCTGCTACTCATTAGATGTCGTGCCATGTTGCGTGGAAGAGCTTAACTAAATCCACCCACTCATACATACATATATACACTTACTCACCCACACATATATACACACACACACACACACACATACACACACTCACATTCCTAGCATATAGATTCTACGATTTACATGTATATGTAGTTAGCGTTGTAAATATTTCTGGATATAAATGTTTAGGTTAATTGTAGAATACATTGCATTTGATTTACAGTTAGTTCAGTTATTGAACCAGCGAATTTTTGAATATATAATTTCAAATTCGATTTTGGAGGGTATTTAAAATGACTTCGCAGCTAACCTCACGTGACGCAAATAAGCGACTTCGTTCACAATTGGCTGCGCTGCCAACTTCATGTGACGCAAATGTGCGTTTACAGACTTCTGTTAAGGTTGTGCCGCACACTTATCGATAACATTCAAATTTGAATATAAAATCGCATGGTTTTCTTTATTTGGTTAGCAAGTAATACTTAAAATTATCATATATTCGTAGTGTTATTAATAAAACTGGCTATTGGTATTATGTACAAAATTTCACGGTATACTAAATGCAATTTTTGTTTAGAAAACACTGTTCACAGAACAGTAGTTAATCCCAACTTAAGTAGTTTTTGGTTTACGCAAAAGCAAACTGGACAAGTTGCTGTATGGTAGCTCAAATGCCATTGAAAATACAATGGACATTAGGTAAACAATTATAGTAAAGCCACAGGATACAACGCACTGAAATCATTAATATTATTAAATAAAATTGATGTTGTCTAATTGGATTACATACCAGCATGAGAGGATCTGCATGTGTGCTGGCGGTTGTTAGGCCATATATAAATGAAATTACCAGCGGATTAAGCAGATAAACAGCATAGGACACTCGACTCAAGTGCTGAAAGCAGCGAGCCTCCAACAAGCGAGACCACCATACGCCACGCCCCGTCGCGCTGCCCACAATCATCCAGCAAATACTTACCGAAAATAACAATCTTCCCAGCACATACAATGAGACGGTGAGCAGATTGCTAAGATCACGCTTGAATGTCGAATAGATGCAGATGAGGAAGACTAGCAGAGAGGAATGCCAGAAGTTGCGAGATTTCCTTGTACCTATTTTGTATTGAAATTGACGTTCCAGAAGAAACCAGGCGGCAATGCAGCCAACAATGTAGGGCATCACCCGAACAAAGGGACTTATATACATCTGATTGGTTGTCGAATGGATCGTGTCGAAAGAGAACTCAAACTTGTAGTAGAGGCCGATGCCATAGGACCAGGTAATGGTTGCCAATAGACCGGCAACAGCCACAAACTGAGCCCACTTGGGACGCCTGAAAAATAATTATTCGAAATTTATTTGAAACAAACTGCGAATTAAACTCACTTGGCATAGAGAAATAATATTATGTTGGCCAACAAAAAGAATTGCATATCACAGGCAATGCTCCACGACCAGTTGAGGCACATGTCTTCGAAAGGGAATAGGTTCTGTATGAAGAGCAGATTGCGCCACCAATGCTGGGTGCACAGCTCATCGAAGCGCTCATTGATGTGGTAAACCGAAGTATCTCCAACGTAAGCGAATACCAAATCCACGCTGCCAATGATAATCAGATAGAGCGGGACCAGTCTCAAATAGCGATGAAAGAGCAGCTTGCCAAATAGCTTTACATTTGCCACGAGACCACTTTGACGCACTGCCTCCATTTGTTTGACATTGCGCATAAAATTGTAGGTCTGTAGAAAGCCACTGGAAACGATCAAGGATTAGGATTTGCTTTATATATCTAAATATGTATTTATATTCACCTGATGGTAAAGAAGACATCCACTAACAGTGGAGCAGTGGAAACGTACTGAAAAAATATCTGTTCCGCGTAGCTAAGGAGCATCGTTTTATTGTGCACCGTAAAATACATAAACCACATCACATGGAATACCAATATAAAGACGGCACACACCGAACGCAGTCCATTCAGCAAGGGTATCTCTGAGGATTTGCTCTCACGCGTGGCAAAGATGCGGCGCCAATTGCTGGCCACATCGTAGCAGCTGACGAAACTCTGCAGCGGGTGCCACTTGAGCATAGAGTGCATTGCTCGCCATATTTCCGATTCAACAGGAGCCAATCCAGCACCATTCTCGTTCTCCTCCGACGGCAGCTGCTTGGCCACGCTGAGCTGCTGGGCGCACAGCATGAAGGCGCACGTGGCCAACACGGATGCGACGACAAGCTTGAAGCTCAGTCGATCGTAGAATACATCGCGCAGCTTCAGATCCTTCATGTACAGCACCTCTAGCTGCATCTCAAAGATGTCGTTGTCCGTGAAACTGCCCGCCACATAGTCCCTGGCCAGCTGCTTGACCTCGCTGGACTGGCACGAGGTCGGCAGGCACAGGCCAATGTGTATGATTTGCTCGGACATCAGCTTAATCTCCACCTGCCAGGGCGAATTGTGGCGCAAATAGACGACCCGATAGTCCATGTCAAAGGGCGACTGTTGCGTGATTAGTTCATGGTTCATAATCCGCTCGAAGTTCTTGGAGAGTGTTATGGCCACCGGCTGCTGCACCATGTTGCATGCCTCCCGACTGCCCAGCCAGTAGTTTTGCCCAAATACAAAACCTGATGACTTGGAACCAGAGGCATCGAGCACTGCAAAAGGGAAAGGTGAGCTCATTACTTCTCAAGGATTGACCTCGTTTAATCGATCATTACGTCACTCTCACACATTCGAGAGATCTAGCTGCCAGCTATTATACCCTCTACCCATATGTGTGGAAAGAGAGGGTATTCAGCATTTTAAATTTAAAAAAATGAAGCATGTTATCTTCTTGCCCCTTGCAACAGTGACTGCTGTAGTTGCTCACTCACCTTTCATAGCCCAAGGCTGTTTGCTGAGGATGCCTCGCTGTACGTGCTTCAATTGCGCCAGACAGATCGGATTCGTGTTGCTCGCATTGGCCACCTCTGCTAAGGCATAGATGACCGAGCTGCTGGCCAGCATTGCAGCATGTCTGTCATCAGTCTTGGAGATTTCAGAAGCAGAAGCAGCAGCAGCAGCAGCAGCGACTGTCAACTCCAAGTCCTTGTCTGGATGCGAAGAAGGCCAAAGATTGCTGCTGCTGCTGCTAATGCTATTGTTGAGCAATTGATGGCTAAATTGATGGAACTGAAGCGTCGAGTCATTCAGTTCAGCTTTGCAGTGGAGCAGATGACTCAAGAGTACAGCTATAGCTAAGCATATTCCAAATCCGTGTCGGTGCATGGCGCCGCGTTCAAGCAGCTGCTGCGGTCAAACTAAAAGCTGATAATGAATGAGAGCATTGTCAACGCAATTGTTTGATGTAATGAGTGTGTTTGAGTGTTCGTTAAGGTGTTATTACACGCATTAACAGTTATTTCAGGCTAAGCAAATACACTTAATGGATTGGAGTTACGAGTTCAGCCATAGACGTATTCGGACTTCCCACCGGAACCGTATTCATTAATAGCTAAATAGTGTGGCTATTGTGTGCAACTGTTTTAGTAGACTGACTGACAAGTGTTGGCCAAGCTAAGAGACGCTCACTAAAAGGCTTCCACGTTTCACACCCGAAATCGTTCGTGACAATGGCCTAGGGCCCAAATCGATCGAACAGGTTTTGGGGTCTCAAACAAATCAAGTTCAAACATCAATTACCCCTTACCAAGTTTTTTTTTCTTTTCTTTTTGGTATAAGTGCATTTCAATGTCAACTCGTAGCGTATAGACGCTCTCATATATATATATATATGTATATATACATATTTATAAATATTTATATACTGCAACGCCAAACGAAAAAGCAATACACATAATATAGTAAACATTATTTGACTGTCAAATTTGAAACTTGGCAATGTGTATTACCAGATGTGAGTATGCCTCATTGCCCTGCCTGACATACGTCCAGCAAATAGTATTCATTTACTCACCGTTAAGCTAAACAGTTAAAGGTCTTTCAAATGCAAAAAAAAAACAAAAAATTTAAGTTCATTAGTTGAAAAGTCGGTTTTTCTTTGTAATTCGAGTAATTGCTGAAATTTGAGTAAACACTTATTAATAGGCATATGACCTAAAGTTGTGTTTTTTCCTTTGCATAAATTAGATTTTGATAAATTGGCAGTGGCAAATATGGGCAATTGTTAAATATTTGCACAGTTGTTGAATAAAAATCTTGTACTAATGCCGGGCTAATTTGGGACCAATTGAAAGCCCCTAAGGCGTGTGACATGTGTAAGAGCCAAAGAAAGAAATATATGTATGTACAGATAATTATAAATATGTACATATATGTATCTGTATATACTAAATACAACTGCGAGCTTTACTTATGTTGTCTGACACGGTTTGGCCGTAAGCTTCAGCCCGGCCCGTTTCGATAGCTGGTTAGTTAATTGCTGTTCGATGAAACCATTTCAAGGGCAAACTGCCTTCGGGTTTTGCATCTCGCTTTGGTGCTTTGTACCATATATGTAAATGAGCCGGTGGTGATGACCACGAATGGATCGTGGGGATCCGTTTTAATAATGCCCATTTTTGGCAAGTTTGTTAACAAAAAATCAAAGGGTTTTGTAATCACATTTGGCAGTTTGTTTGATTTGACGATTGATGTTTCAAGATGTTGCATTCGATGTGTTCGCTAATAATGGAATCGCTATTGGCCACTTTGTCTCTGACGATTATGCAACAAAAAATCCATTTATCAAAACAATTTTGCATTTTTAATAATTTTGAGTACAATTTGCTGTTTCAGCTCTTAAGCCAAAACTAGTTAACTTACTTTGGGTGGTAACAGATATATCTTATTTTGTGTAAAATCAAATAAATATGCAAATTTTAATTATACTCCACTTTCGTTTTGCAATTTATTTATTTATAACAGTATTCGCTGGTATTTATTATGTCTTCACTTTTGTTTGTTTTATTTATGAATCGTTTTTTAAAAATTGTATCAGCAGGCAGAAAAACCAACACTAAAACTTAATCTAAGTTCGTTTAATTTTTACTTGGGTTGAGCACGTCTGAGGTTTACCGAGAAACTGCTGCGCCCTGCGTCTCGTCTTCAACATTTATAAACTCGGCGACCTAGCTGCAGCACGTGAACAGGTAGCAGCAGCAGCAGCAGCAGCAGCCGCAGCAGAAACAACAGCATCAACAGCAGCAGCATCAGCTGCCGCTGCTCGGTCGCAACAAGAGATCGAGACACAACAACAACAACAATAACAACAACAACAACAAGAGTAATACTTCATAATTAGCGCGACATCAACGAAACCAACCAAAGGTGATTGCAAGCAAAGTGACGTTTGCGTAACTTCCAATGGTACTATGACTGAATCTCATCTGTTATTTTATTATTATTATTATTATTATTCGTGTGTCTGACAGGTACCGGCATGCATTTTCGATCAAGCGCATGTTGGACTCGTGCTCACCTTGTGGCGATCCTGCAGTTCTTGTTTATCATTGAGAGAGATCCACTCGTTCATTGCACCACTGCCTTGATAATGATAATGGTACAGCGCTGTTTCCGCACATGGGAAGGTGGGGCCTTAATAAACGCCGACACGCACTTTAACTAAACGATAAATGCTGACACTTACTGTTTTCGTTTAGTTGTTTATTGTATCTCACTTCCAACCTATAGATAACATCTTAATGGGGCGCACCCTTCGTAGTGGAGAAGTTATTTTATTTTATTATTTTTTAATCTATTTTAAAAAGGTCTTACGTTGGAATGAATTCTTTTTACTGACATGCCAGTTCCCACCACTTTTCGTGCAGTTTTGAAAGGTAGGTTTTATGGCTGAAATAGTTTTTCAATTAAGCTGTGCAGATTTAAATGATTTTAGTTAATGGTCAATGAAAGACATTATGCAACGCAACTTTGCTTTGTAATAGTAAATAACTCAGTCTTAATCAATCTCATTCTCTTTGACTCACTTACTCTTACTCTTAATCTCTCTCTCTTCCTCTCTCTCTCTTACTCTCTCTCTCTCTTACTGTCTCTCTTTCTCTCTCTCTTTGGGGCTCTCTCCTTCTCTCTGTTTTTTGTCTCTCTTTCCCTCTCTCTCTCTCTCTGTCTCTCTCTCTTTGAATTTGTATCTCTCTGTCTATTTTCTCTGCTCATTTCTTAAATATCATCCTTTCATTTGTAAGAGCGCATTTAAATATTTTATATTGATAACTATGCTAACAATAATTTTAAAAGTAAGGAAAAAGCGCGCGCCATAATCCCAGCAAGATGGCAGCGCTGAGATTTTTGATATGAAACGTGGCTGGGCACACTCAAAGAAGTGGCAGCACAGTGGCCAGGGTTGCGTGGAATCGCAGCCATGTCAATCGTTATCGGCAGTCATACCAGGCCGTGAAACCATTATAAAATAGCAAAAATTAAAGTGAAACGACGCGAAAAATAAAATCTTAATAAAATAATAAAAAGTGATGTAAAACTACTCGCAAACGATAACGAAAAGGTGCAATTGCTTAATAATACACAGCCAAACGAATACGAAAACTGCGCAGCATAAAATTCCAGCTTCAGGAAAAAAGAGCCATAAAAATCGATTCTCCAACGAAGTCACAGTCATACGGGCCAAGAGAGAGACACTTTTCGCGCGGGCGTCGGTGGAGCGCCCAGTGCTGCTTACATTTCATTTTTTTTGCCTACTTACTTGCCAAAAGTCCAGTTAAGACTCTGTGCGTGCTTCTCTGTGTGTGAGTGTGTGTGTCAATGTACATTGATAATTAAATGTATATATGTCCGCTATTGTTATTTATTTGCGAAACCTGCTAAATCATATAATACAAACATAATTGTAATAAAGCAGCAACAGCAGCAATGACTAATTTAATGCAAATATTTAAACGTCTGTCCAAATAATAACGCGTGCAAATAAACTAAATTCCAACACAATAACAATAACAAAGTGTACAGTGTGTTCATTACAATACATAATTCATGTGTGTAATAACAATAATAACAACAACAACAACAGCTACAGCAAGCAGCGCCAGTCAAGAATGAAGTGGAAATACATCCCCCCCAGTCGCAATTCGCCCCACATGACGTATTTTTAGGCGTGTGCGTGGCGCTAATTGAAACTCTCACAAAATTCTAAGCTCACTTCTTTCCCCTTTTGTGCGTCTCCTTGTGAGTCACCTGCGCGCCGTCAAACCAAATAAAAGATTGCGTGCCACTTTGCTACACACACAATTCTCGGCGGGCAAAAGTAAAATTGAATATCAAACAACAACAGGAAGAGGAAGAAGAAGAACAACAGGAATACCGTCCCAGATATATCCCTTTTTTCTGTGAGGAGTGCATGAGTCACTCTCACACCCACACACTCACACGCATAGGCGTCGATTTTATTTAAAAGTGAGAGTACGTCCAAGGCGGCCTACACGATGTCAAGTGATAAGATCAAAGTTGCTGTACGGGTGCGACCCTTCAATCGGCGCGGTAAGTAAAACCTAAACTCTCTCTCTCTCTCTCGTTGTATAATCGACTATATATTATTTTGCAAAGCCTCAATCTATTTTTTTTTTGTTTTTGGTTCCTCTTTATTTCACTGACGTTTTACTCTTGGGCTTTGTCTCTTTTGTGTTCGAGTTGCAGTCCAATCAATAATGCACAAGTCAGCTGAATACAACGTGCATGCTGCTTGTGCTTCTGCTTTATTTTCGGGATAACGAAATTTGCATACTCGACGCTTGCTTTTGGCTACTCGAGCCTATGCTCTAACAGCAGGGTATTCTGACTTAGTCAATGTCAGAATAAATGTGTTTTCTAAACCGGAAGTTAGCATTACCATGCATTCGACTCCATCAATTTAAATGCATGTTAAATAAATAATAACATGTAATTTTTTAAATCAAATCAACTTATTTAATTAATGTTTGGCTTAGTTTACGTCAGCAAGGGTATTTAATCTTTGACATCCCGGTAAATAACGATTCATTTTTTTTTTTGTTTATGCAAATGTTATTTCCTTTGCTTTGTGCTTGCAAAGGTCGCATCGTTTTTCAATGCAACGCCAGCAACTTTTTCCGCTGACAGCCTTGCAGACCATCTAACTGACTAACTGGCTGGCTGACTGACTGAATGACTGGCGTAACAAACGATTTACATTTCCAGCTAAATTTTCGTTTCTATTTGCGGCTCACACGAGGTGAAATCCAGCGTCGTTGTCTTGTATGACGAGTGTTGCAACCTGCAAGTGCAGCAGAGCAAAAGCAAAAGCAAAACCAAACACACTTGGCTTCCATTTCCCAATGTCAACGGCGATCATTCATTTGGCTTATCCATGACTAACACACAAAGAAACAGACACACACACAGACCAAAGTGCAGCGGAAATGTGGTGTGTGTGGGGAACGGGAGGTGGTGCGAACACAGTCAATTTGAGCCCCTCGCTCGCCATCGGCGTCAAGTGGAAGTCATTTGCCATTTGCCATTTACTTTTTGCATGTGTGTTTTAGTCGTGTTTTATATCGCACATTCCTTTTTCTTCTGTTGTGCTCCCATCATCTGCCGCTGCTGCTTCCACGCATTACCAAATCACTACTTTATTTGGGGCTGGTTTGTGTCATGTTCTCTCCATACGCCTGTGATTCGTTTGTTTGACGCGATTGATTCACTCACAACTCAGTTTGTACGATGTGAGTGTATGTGTGTGGATGTGTGGATGTGTGGGTGTTTATGTGTGTGAATGTCCGAATGATAAGCGGAACAATATGCTGTCTGTTATCACAGCGCTGATAGTGCCACAAATACATAAGTATTTCTCATTTACAATGATAACTTGCAAATTTCCTAAATATTTTATATAATAATTATAGTAATAAGCGATATGCAAAAGCGCCTAAATAGACGAAGCACTCTGCAAAAGTAACATTTTTATTTCTAAAATGTTCATAGTTAAGAGCGAACACTGTATAGCTTTGAAAACGTCTGTTATCACAGCGCTGATAATGATTAGTACGCGTATATTTGTGTCATTACTAATACAATGTGCTGTACTATGTTGATGTATTTCCACGTAATCGCATAGGTAAGCCAATTTCCTCATCAATATTTGTGACATCTTACGCATCGCTCCGTATTTGGGCCATATTGCTGTCGACCTCTTCGAGTCACAAAGCGTAAAATGAAAACTACAGAAGCAACACAAACAACAACATCACAAAAAAACACATAAGATACAAACAAATAAGCCAATGGCCGCTCGAAATGAAGTCACAGCTCGAAAGCTACCAAAAAGCTTAACCTGTTTTCCCTGCCAGCTGGCCAAGCGTCTATCTATCTAACTCTGTATATAAATGTATATTATTATTGTGTTTGTGGTTGTATGGTAATTTCAACATTGAACAATGGCAAACGCGTAAGCGTAATACTTTAAGGTTATGGCGAAGATATGTCCAAATCAACTGAACTCAACAGCTCAGCACAGCTCTAGCTCTAGCTGGAGTTGACCAACTGACCAGAACTCATTCACAATTGGGGGCAAACTCATCAAATTATTTATGGCACGCCTTTGTTATTCACACACACACACAACATACTGATGATGACCTGTGTTGATGTGCGTCCTCTGTGGTTTCTCAACATTCTCGATTTCTCGACTTTGCTGCTGTCCTTTTGGCCATGTCCATGTCATGTTTGGCTTTATTTTTGCAACGGAAGTGAGTGGCGAGTGCCACGAAAGAGGCCGCACAAATATCTGCATGTGTGCCCAAAAATACTGCAATAAGCCATCTGAGCTACAAACTTTTGGGAGTTCTTTGTAGGGATTTTATAAATAGAATTTTATTTTATTTATTTAGTTATATTTATATTTGATACAAAATCGATATTTTTGTGCTTAGGAAATTTGTTAATTTAAAGATTCATAAATTAAAGAACTCAACTTATGGAAGCACTTAAAAGGCCCGAAATTAGTTTGGATTTAACTAGATTGTTTGCATATAATTAACTAAATTGTGTCATTCCTTTTCCATCAATTTGAGTGGGAGTTTAATAACACTTCTAAGAACCATGTATTGAATATGTATGTTCTACTTACGAGAACTTGCGTACTAAATGTCAGGACCCTTGCTTGATTGACTTATTATTGATTCAATGAGGTCAGAAAGACAAATATGACATTAATGACAAATTTAGTTAACTCTTGAAAACTCCTGAGATTGGTAAACTTCTTCGGCTTCACTGTAACTTGATGTGGGTTTTGTCTGTACTGCTCTGACCTCGCATGCCTGCCGGTCTGTCGGTCTGCTATCCTGCTGGCCTGGCCTTGGTACTTTGCCATTTTTACGTGTACAGGACAATGGCCGGAGGTCTTTGAAAATATTTCAGCAATGTTTCCAGCTAGAACATTCTACATTTTCGACTTCTTTTTATTGCGGTGCAATGTCCGTGCTTAGCTGTAAGTAGTAAATGTTTTTCGGGCCACAATATTTATTGCGCTGAACGTTTCTAGCCACATTTTTTCGATTCGGAAATTACAATTATTTGAAAGGTTTGCGTTTTTATTTGTGTACATTAAGATTGCGCTATAGCATTGGACTTGCTGTGTACTAAGTATAACCATGTACTTGTAGTCATTTATCGCCTTGATGAATGTGAATACATCTATATATATATATTTATTTTTTTTAGCACATATGTACGAAATCAGCTGTCAAGCGAGTGTACATACATATCTATTATATATGTGAATGTACATTATAAGCACATATTTTTTGCCATTGCTATTCTGAACTTGTTATCAACCTTCTACTGAAAATAACTCAAATCATACTTATCACATATGCATTATATTAATATATATATATGTACATAAATCTTTCTCTCCTCAAAGAAATTGAATTGGGTACAAAATGCATCGTCGAAATGGAGAAACAGCAAACGATATTGCAAAATCCGCCATCACTGGAAAAAATGGAAAGGTGAGTGCGGTTAAAGTTAATGAATTTATAAACTAATAATTACATATATACTCCGATTCACTCAGAAAACAACCAAAGACATTTGCATTCGATCATTGCTTCTACTCGCTAAACGCCGAAGATGACAGCTTTGCGTCACAGGAGACGGTCTTCGACTGCGTGGGACGTGATATACTAGATAATGCATTTCAGGGCTATAATGCATGCATCTTCGCCTACGGCCAGACAGGTAAGCGAGAAAGGTAGGAACACAATTGTGTGACTCAATTCTTACTTACAGGCTCGGGCAAATCGTATACGATGATGGGTTCGCAGGAGAGCAAGGGCATTATACCCCGCCTCTGCGATAAGCTCTTCTCGGCGATAGCGAACAAATCGACACCGGAGCTACTGTACAAAGTGGAGGTCTCCTACATGGAGATCTACAATGAGAAAGTGCACGATCTGCTCGATCCCAAGCCCAACAAGCAGTCGCTCAAGGTGCGCGAACACAATGTACTCGGCCCCTATGTCGATGGACTATCTCAGTTGGCAGTCGCATCCTATCAGGATATCGATAACCTCATGACCGAGGGCAACAAATCGCGCACTGTGGCTGCCACCAACATGAATGCCGAATCGTCGCGCTCCCATGCCGTATTCTCGGTTGTCCTAACACAGATACTCACCGATCAGACAACTGGCGTCAGCGGAGAGAAAGTCTCTCGCATGTCCCTCGTTGATTTGGCTGGCTCCGAGCGTGCGGTCAAAACAGGCGCAGTTGGTGAACGGCTTAAGGAGGGTTCCAATATTAACAAGTGGGTGAAATTCCAATTCATAAATATAAAAATAATTGCTTCCCCACAAATGACCAGAAATTTGAGAATAGAGTTTTCTAACTCATTGAATATAAAATATAACCTGTTAGACAAATATTACTTTTAATTAATTATCCTCGAAACTTAAGTGTTATGTCTTTTAAGTTTATGATCTTTCTGGTTACTTATCATTTCATAATTATTTTTAGATCCCTGACCACACTTGGCCTGGTTATCTCAAAGCTAGCCGATCAATCAAATGGCAAAAAGGGCGGAAACGATAAATTTGTACCCTATCGAGATTCCGTGCTCACCTGGCTGCTGAAGGACAATCTCGGCGGCAACTCTAGGACGGTTATGGTGGCCACCATTTCGCCATCAGCAGACAACTATGAGGAGACACTGTCCACGCTGCGCTATGCGGATCGTGCCAAGCGCATTGTCAATCATGCCGTGGTCAATGAAGATCCCAATGCGCGAATCATTCGTGAACTGCGCCATGAGGTGGAAACGTTGCGCAGCATGCTGAAGCATGCCACCGGCTCCCCAGTGGGTGATGTCCAAGACAAGCTGGCAGAGAGTGAGAATTTAATGAAGCAAATCTCGCAAACCTGGGAGGAGAAACTGGTTAAAACCGAGCGCATACAAAACGAGCGACAGCAGGCGCTGGAGCAGATGGGCATCAGTGTTCAGGCCAGTGGCATCAAGGTGGAGAAGAACAAATACTACCTGGTCAATTTAAATGCGGATCCGTCCCTGAATGAGCTCTTGGTTTACTACCTAAAGGTAATATGCTTTTTATTAAATATCGAAAAACATTACTATATTGCGCCAATTCTTTTCCAGGAACGAACGCTAATTGGCGGTCGGAGCATTAGTGGACAGCAACCGGATATTCAGCTCTCTGGTCTGGGAATACAACCAGAACACTGCGTTATAACTATAGAGGATAGCGGATTGTTTATGGAGCCCGTGCAGGGAGCGAGATGTTTCGTCAATGGTTCAGCTGCCCTGGAGAAGACTCCGCTGCAGAATGGTGATCGTATACTCTGGGGCAATCATCACTTTTTCCGCGTCAATTCGCCCAGGGTGGGCATTAATGCCAGTATGTGTGCCTCCGAGCCGCAAACACCCGCACAGCTAATCGACTACAATTTTGCACGCGATGAGATTATGCAGAATGAGCTAAGCAATGATCCCATACAGACGGCAATTGCTCGCCTCGAGCGTCAGCATGAAGAGGACAAGCAAGAGGCGCTGGAGAAGCAGCGGCAAGAGTACGAGCGGCAATTCCAGCAGCTGCGGAACATTCTCTCCCCAAGCACACCCTATGCTCCATATGCGCCCTACGATCCGCTCCGAATGGGCAAGGTAACGCCTAACACGCCCACCTCGCAAATGCGGGTGGAAAAGTGGGCACAGGTAAGAAACGATACAGCTCCTAAAATGTTGACATATTTCTATAGCTACTCAATGTGAATGTCATTGTAGGAGCGTGATGAGATGTTCAGACGTTCACTGGGACAGCTAAAGACGGACATTATGCGCGCCAATTCGCTGGTGCAGGAAGCCAACTTTCTAGCCGAGGAAATGGAAAAGAAAACCAAATTCTCAGTCACTTTGCAAATACCGCCAGCGAATTTGAGTCCAAATCGACGACGGGGCGCCTTTGTCAGCGAGCCGGCTATTCTGGTGAAGCGCACAAATTCGGGCAGCCAAATCTGGAGCATGGAGAAGCTGGAGAACAAACTAATCGACATGCGTGAGATGTATCAGGAGCACAAGGAGCGCATTCTCAATGGCCTGGTGAGTGGCAATTCAATTACTTGATCACTCCTTTCATTTTTGTCTCTTGTACTAACCATAATACTTTATGTGTACTCGTTATAATTCGCACACGCATTCAATTAACCCCTGATACAGCCCCTTATTGAGACATTCTCAGACGATGAATTCGACGACAAGGTAATTAATAAGACCCATCTTCCCCGAAATCACGCTAATATTTAGAATAACATCAGACACATCGTTTGAGTTCGTTGTACATTAACACATTGCTGTCTTGCAGGACGAGGACAGTAACAAGCCGCAGGATCCGTTCTACGAGTCGCAGGAGAACCACAATCTGATTGGCGTCGCCAATGTCTATTTGGAGGTGCTGTTCCACGATGTCAAGCTGGACTATCACACGCCCATCATTAGTCAGCAGGGCGAAGTAGCCGGTCGCTTACAGGTGGAGATTCAACGTGTCGCTGGACAAATGCCGCAGGATCGCATGTGCGAGTCGGTGTCGGAAACCTCATCAGCGGACTCGCGTGATGAGTACGATGATCCGGTTGATCCCATGGCCAATCAGATCACTTGCCGCGTCACCATCAAATACGCCTCCGGTCTGCCACTGACGCTGTCCAACTTTGTCTTTTGCCAGTACACATTCTGGGGCCACCAGGAAATGGTGGTGCCGGTCACTAATGCCGAATCCACGGCACTCGATCAGAATATGGTCTTCAAATTCGAGCACACCCAAGATTTTACGGTCAACATCAATGAGGAGTTTCTGGAGCACTGCCTCGAAGGTGCGCTCTCAATTGAAGTGTGGGGACATCGCAGCGCCGGTTTTTCCAAGTCCAAGGGCTGGGAGGTAGAGCAGCAGCAGGCCAAGGCTCGCTCCCTCGTCGATCGCTGGGCGGAACTGTCGCGCAAAATTGAGCTGTGGGTGGAAATACATGAGCTAAACGACAACGGCGAATACTCGCCGGTCGAGGTAACCAATCGCAATGAGGTGCCCACTGGAGGCATCTACCAGCTACGTCAGGGTCAGCAGCGTCGCGTCAATGTGCGCGTTAAGCCGGTGCAGAACTCTGGCACATTGCCCATTATCTGTCAATCGATCGTCAATGTGGCCATTGGCAGTGTTTCGGTTCGGTCGCGATTGCAGCGACCGCTGGACTCCTACCAGGAGGAGGATCTCACTGTGCTGCGCGAAAAGTGGAGCGAGGCGCTGGGTCGCCGTCGCCAGTACTTGGACCAGCAGATGCAAATGATCACCAAAAAGGAGGAGAAAAACGAGCAAGAGCGTGAACGTGAGCTGAGCCTAGTGCATCAGTGGGTCTCCCTCACCGAGGAGCGCAATGCTGTGCTGGTGCCGGCACCCGGCTCAGGCATACCAGGTGCACCCGCCTCTTGGGATCCACCAGCCGGCATGGAGCCACATGTGCCCGTGCTGTTTCTCAATTTAAATGGCGACGATCTCTCTGCGCAGAATACAAACGATGAGCTATCCATAGCGGGCATCAATTCCATTCTATCCAAAGAGCATGGCCACAAGTTCTACACGCTGCAAATACTTCAGCACCTGGATAAGGATGTGTGCTGTGTGGCCAGCTGGGACTCGTCCATGCACGACAGCCAGGCACTGAATCGCGTGACCGAGACAAACGAGCGCATCTATTTAATACTGCGCACAACTGTGCGCCTCTCGCATCCAGCGCCCATGGATCTAGTGCTGCGCAAGCGCCTCATCATTAACATCAAGAAGGGGCAAACATTGACCGATCGGCTGAAGAAGTTCCGCCTGGTGCGCGGCGAGCATGCCATTTGGCAGAGCGGTGTCACCTACGAGGTGGTCTCCAACATACCCAAGGCCTCCGAGGAACTGGAAGATCGCGAATCGCTCGCCCAGCTAGCAGCCAGCGGAGATGATTGCTCTGCTTGCGATGGTGAGACCTATATAGGTGAGTCAAGAAATCAGGTTATGTTCTCTTTGCTTAAGTAGTTATTATTTAATTAATGTCACTCAAGTCCCTTATAGGATGGTATCCTTTACATATTGAAAAGTGAATAACATTTTCCCTTAATTGAAAACACTAACCAGATAAATAATCATTGACTATTATTAACAAAAAATTAACTATTCACTTTCACACAGAGAAATACACGCGAGGTGTTTCGGCCGTGGAGAGCATATTGATATTGGATCGCTTGCGTCAGAGTGTGGCCGTCAAGGAGCTGGAGACGGCACATGGCCAGCCGCTGTCGATGCGCAAGACCGTCAGTGTGCCGAACTTCTCGCAGGTATGTGTCGCTGATCATTGTGCGATCAGCGAGCTGAGCTTCCTTGTGCCTTTTGTGCTTTCACTATGCTACCCCCCACCAGCGAGCAAAATTAAACTTGTACAATTCAAATATTTGACTAAAACGCAATTCTTTCTCTTTTCACATTTTCTATGCGCTTTCACCAAAACTATAATCTAACCAAACAAAAATTATGTTGTTCACACCGCACACAAATAACTAACAAACAAAAAATCTGATTACCAAATTCGGCGCGCCTAATAATCTGCAATTATATATACATAATTGGCATTTATCTATATTTATGTGTGCGTGCGTGTGCGTGTGTATATGCGTGTGTGTGTGTTGTGTGCGTGTATATATTTATCTGCCCTGTGTTGTGTACAAAAAAACAAAACAAAAATGCTTTTCACTGCACACACAGGCGGTCAAAGAAACCACCAACACCGGCAGTGTAAGTAATCTGTGTGCAATGTACTCGAAACACTTTGTAAACTATGCTTTCTAAAGATACTTGCAAATTTTGTACTCTTACTTCTAAGTGTGTGCTTAATTTGCTTTTGTTATTTTCCTGTTCCCCCGATGTCTTTGTGCGCGTTTATGTTTGCCAGTTTGGTTTTCGTTTTTATTTTATTTTTGTTTTTGGTTATTTTCATTTTCTTTCAATTTATTATTTTCAATTATCTTTTCATTCATGTTGAAAATAACATTTGTTTTAAATATGCAAAACGCTATTTATGACGCAAGAAACTCATGAATAAACTTTGGCAGATCATGCGCTTCGATGCCTCCATGGAGTCGCTGCTAAATGTGGGTCGCTCCGAGTCCTTTGCGGATCTGAACAACACGGCGCTGGGCAACAAATTTACGCCAGGTATGTAAGTTCTTATAGTTCTCGTGTTTACCTTACTAATGGACTACGCCCTTATTTGCAGCACTCAGTGGCACCGGAGGCGGTGGCGGCGTCATACGGAATCGCCACAGCTTTGGTGGCAAGGGCAGTGGCGACGACTCCCCGGGAAAAGCCTTTGGCATTGGTGTGTATACCCCTAGGGAATTCGTAGCGCGGTCTTACCAATTTTATTTGATACTCACCCTTAATTTTGAGCAATTATTTCAATTCGTTCCTAACGTACGAAAATATAACCAAAGTTTTTGTATCACAACATCCATATATCTAACTATACAAACTATATATTTTCTATAAAACTTGTATGCTTTTGCGCAGCAACTCAAAACCAAAGTATCGTTGCTGCCATGCCTTAGAGCAAGGGATTTATCTTTGTTTACGTATCTATATCATATAATTATATTTAAATACAAAATTAATATTTAGATCTGATTTATAATGAGTATATAGCATAACTTAAAAACTTATATATTCGTATACTTAACATGTAGCATTCGCGTTAACTTGGAAACATTCTCTCGCAGTCGGCTTTAACAAGATAAATCCTTTTACAAACTGTGAAAACACTCACAATTTGCCAATGCTTATGCTTCCCCCAGACAAAAAAAAACAAAAAAAAAAAACACAAAAACCAAAAAAAGCAAGCGAACATTTACTAAGATTAATTGCAATTGCTGCTTCGATTCGTTTCTAAACTTTACTTTCTTGGCTTTTGCTTCAATGCAACACTACAATAGCAAAAACTCAACAGCAAATATAATAAGCACAACAGCAACACCCACTCGATTCGAGTCAAAGTGCACGTATCAGTTCACCGAGGCTCCATGCTATTCACCAGAGCTTATCATATAAATTGACATGCATACACATCATAACAACAAGATCAACAAAAACTACATACATATATCATATGAAACACACATGAATTCAGATTTCTTTCTATTATATTTATCGTATGTATGTCTGGTTCTTTTTCACGTGTCATAATGTACTCTTTTTCTGTGCTTACCCAACAACTCGAAAAAATTTCAAATATGAAATTCTAAACGCCATAAGCAGGCTCTGTATTACTGTCAGGTAAAGGCTGGCCCCTGTAAAGTGCATAATATAAAATTGATTGAAAATTCATTAAATGTTAGTTGGCGTTTCAGTTTGACTGTTGTTTACTCACACTCACACTCCCACTCACACACACACACACTAACTCGAATCAGTCATGTGCCACAGCCACAGCAAGCTAGACATAAATGTTGAAATCATCAATGTACAAATACGTAAAAACCATATAACTACATTACTTGTGTCATACTAGTGGGTGAGCAGTATTATTCGTAGTAGTTTTGATTTATTTCTGTTTGCTGGTAAAAAGTTAGCCATCATACTCATCACCAAATCGTGACCAATCAAATCTCAAAAGTTTCGTGTACACTGAACAACAAATTCGTATTGTTCAATATCATTTATGTTAAACATTCTTGTTTCAATAGTTGTGATTAGTCTCTCTGTACAAATGTTGAACACCCCATTCATTGTACACCACACACCACCCATAACCCACCACCTACCATTCACTCTGTGTCTAATTCCAATTTGGCGCACCATTCACAGCAGCTAGCACGTACAGCACGAGTTCCGAGCACGAGCAGCGCATCTAGTTAATCAATTGATGACCTAGTTCTTAATTCCTAGTACTTTTGCTCATGTTTTTGTGTGTTTGTTTACTTTTGGCGAACTAGTCGCCATTTGCAACTAGAGAGTTACTTACTATTGAATCGCTCATCAAATGTTGTCTAAAATCATTGTAACTAAACATAACACATAACTATTGCCTTCCCTTGAACCCATGGAATGCAGCGCGTCCAACATTTTTGAATCTCAATTTAAACTTGAATACATTGAGAATTACGCCAACAAAACGTAAGTGGTTTGTATGTGTAGCTCTAAGCCATTTAAACTAAGCTGTGTTCATTTCAATCATTAATTTGGAGCAATAAATAAAACGATTCAAATTTATTTACGCAGCTTCGCCGGCCACCAGCAAACTGATGGGCATGCGCATGACAACGCTACACGAAGAGCCGCTGGGCGGTCATCGTTCGCTGGATGAGGAGCCCGAGGACAGCTACAGCGACTCGGAGTATGCCGCCGAGTACGAGCAGGAGCGACAGCAAAACAAAAGCCTGGCCACACGATCTCGGTTGACCTCCTCCAAGACCATGGACTCGTTCATGGACGTAAGCAGTCATTCGAATCAAAGCCATTTGAGCTACACGTCAAGCGCCAATGCGAACATGAAGCATCTGACTGGGCTGGCAACGCTCAGCATGAGCTCGTCTACCAGCAGCGGCTACGGCTCCCAGGCTGTATCCTGCAATAATCTAAGCAATGAGGACATTACCTCCATGCGTTCCATGAGCATTGATGAGACACCAGGTGAGCTCGCAAATATATCTATGTCATGGAATTATATACTCACCAGTTTGTTTCAGATTTCGATCGCATCAATTCAAATTCGCCGCCAAATCGCCAAGCGCGCGTCAATCCCTTTCTCAAGGACATGCCAAAAGCTAAAGCGCAAGAAACAGAAGCGAAGAAGCTGCAGCAAGCAGTAACACATCCATTGGAGCAACCAGAGCCAGAGTCAGACTTCAAGGATGAGGAATGCGACCAGCTGCAGAGTAATAACAACAACAATGTCAGCGACCAACTGGCAGTGCCAGATCCAACACAGGAGTTGCCGCAGGAGTTGGCAGAGCAACAGGCGATATTCCAGGCACCAGATCATGTCACAGACAATCAGAATGGCAATAAATCGCTAGAGCACATCCCCGATGCTTCCGAGACAAACGAATCTGCTAAACAGCAGTTGGAGGGTGATGGCATTGTTAAAGAGCAGCTGCCCGCTGGCAAAGTGATGCGCCGCAAAAAGGCCACAACGCATCCAACCAACAATGGCGACAGCAGCAACAATAACAACAGTCACAATACGAGCCAAATGACACGTAGCAATCAACGCGCCTCTGTGGCCAAAATGGAGGGCCTGAGCGCCTATTTGGATGCTAACATCATGTCCAGCAGCACGGAGGTGGATGGTGAGTATGCCACAAGAAATCAGTGGAACATTTGAAGTAAATATATTTTCATTAATAGACGAAGGCAAGGAGCTGGACTTGGCGCTGCCCGATTGGATTGTGGTAGGCGAGTCAGTGCTCATACGTCCGTCTAACAAGAGCGGCGTTATTAGCTTCGTGGGCACCACACACTTTCAGCCGGGCACCTGGATAGGCGTTGAGCTGGACACACCCACAGGCAAGAACGATGGCACCGTGCAGGGCATCCAGTATTTCCAGTGCAAGCCCACACACGGTATCTTTGTGCGAGCCGATAAACTGCTCCTGGACAAACGCGGCAAGGCGATGCGCGCCTATAAGGCAGCCGAGAAGAGCAACAGCATCAGCAAAGGTATGCTTACCTAACCAAATGAAAGCCAAGTTCCAACTTAACTTGTTACATTTCCCAGAGATGAGCAACTCGATGACACGCTCGAAGAGCCGTGGTGAATCGCTGAATGTGTCGGCGCGAAAATGATTATACCCAAAGTGTTCGCATCAGTTGCAGCGTTGGACTAATTGCAGGCAATCGACGTTGGTCAGCAGTGGAGTTGCGACAACGACAGCGACTCCAACGACCTGCCACAGATTGCGTGCAACCAGTGGCGCTGCGGATGCGAACAGTCATGGCAAAAAGTGCTATGCCAATCGACGCTCGACGGCCTTCTAAGGTCGCCAACGATGCACATCGTCCAGCAACGAACAATGCGGAGCATTAACCAATTACACGCTAGCTTAACTTTCTCTCACGCACTGCATGCCGCAATTACACACACACACACACACACAAACACACACATACATACACACAAACACTTATAACCCGACGCTTCGTTGTACGGCGGCGTCTACAGCAGCACTAACTAACAATTAGCAATTAACTTACTGACTGGGCCTGCCCTTTACCAGCTGCTCGCGCTCTTAGTGGATAAACTAAGCGAATCGTTTGCGTAGTTGCATTAACCAAGTGCAATACCACAGACACTCTGATGCACTTAGTATATATGGTAGTTTCTAATTAATTATGATCGTTTCAATGTGTAGTAAGTGTATATGTTTCTTAACGATTTTTCGATTCCAATTGATTTAGTTCTTGTAGTTAATTAATGTTTGCTGCTTTTTGATAAAGCACATTGGATTATATTTCATATAAATATATATATTTTTGTACCGGTTGATTAATTAATTGCCTAGTTTAGTTAAATTGTTTTTTATATGTACAAAAATTTACTTTATGTATATCTCAATCTATATCAATGTGACTTGGTTATTACTACAATGAGCTTATTTTTTTATTGTTGTGGACTATATCTAATGTATGAAATCAGTTGTATATAAATATTTATGCTGTAAGATCTACCAGACATGCAATATTTTTTCTATACTTTTAGCTTCCTTATTGAGCTCACATTCTGTTTAGCGCATTTATACATATACCAACAAGAAAACCAATACAATATTAGTATAACATATATATATATATATATACATATATATATATATTCCATATAACTGCGTCCATGCTATTGAAGCGAATCAAGTTGAATCTTGAATCTTGTTTTAAGAATAAGAAGCTGGCATACGCGTGGTATATATGTAAATTGTATTATTTGATGTGATGTATTTATAATTTCTCCATTTATATGTATATTTAAATAAACTTCATTTTGCTATATATACGTTTCTGTTTATGCCTTATTATTTCCCATTCGATGTGCAATATCAACTTTTGTATGTATGAATATATCATTTTTTATTATACGTATATCTATTAATGTTAAAGGTTGTGCGACTATGTTTGTGAACCATTCACCGAACACTGATATAGAATGAAAGGCTTGCGTTAGTCCAAGATGTGAACTACGTAAAAAAGTAAATGAAGCAATAATTGCGATTAATATTCAATTTTATGTTTAAGATAATCTATGACATATGATATGGAAGATAGGCAGACGAGATTAACAGCAAACCGGCTGAAGAACGTTTGTACGTAAACGTATCCATCCATCCAACTACCAAGACATCCAAGACACTCCAAACTGAGTCTGAGATAAATTGCAATTTACAAACAATAAAAAATAACAAAAAATGAAGAAAAAAAAACAAAATACAATTTAAAACTACAACCAAAAACAAGCGATTTACACTTAGAAACCAAAATTCAAGCATGAGTTAGAAAGTTAATTTAAAAACAAGAAGATGAAGAAACCCAACTGGATGAACTACAGCCAGTCAACCAGTATATACTTACATGCATACATGAATATATATTATATATTAGGTATACATATGTATATTTTCGAACTGTGTTTTCTACTTGCATCAACTACCAAAAACAAAAATCAAAGACAAAAAAAAACACTTGAAAATACGTCCAAAATTGAAAAATTCAAAGCAAGTTAAAACTACAATATATACAAATACATAATAATTATATATATATACATATATAAATACATAACTATTTATTTACCAAACGACAAACATAACATAAACTGAAACCTTAGAGGATTCATACTTCGGTCAGCCGAAGCTTAAATGCTCCTTGAGAATATTATCAGAATAAATGATTGTGAGATTCAAAAATCATTTGCCATGAAATGCTCAAAGAGCATTCAAAATAATAGTTGATCAGATTTGATTACCAATCTTCTCTCATTATTGAATCGCTGCACCATGCCCAGCACAAATAAATAACTAAAATGTATTAGCAAAAAAAAGAAAAAGAAAAACAAAACATTACTGAAATTTAATGCATTTAATAAGCGTAAATAACATTCAAATAGAGCTTGAAATTATGAGAGAAATTAGAAAACAAAAAGACAATTTAATTAAATGCACGCATAATGCGCTTTCGATGTATTGTAAAATAGTTGAGTAAAGAGAAAAGATATAGAAAATAGCATAGATTCAAAAAGCGCTTGCTTGCATCTTATTGATCTTTTAGCCAAAAACACACGTATTTAGTTTTAGAATAGAGCAGCTGAATGCAGAGTAGACATCGATTGAGAAAGCATGCAAAAGAAATAGGTACCTTAAAGCAAGAATGCACAGAACGCAGGATATATCCCAATATTGGGTAACACATTTTAGGAGCTATTGCCCAACAAAAAGTTAATTGTAGATACAATACGATTTTCAAATCACACACTCCCTACCACTCACACACACACACACTCACGCACACACACACAGACAGACACACCCATCCAAAGGTAAATATTATATATGATACTTAATAATTATAAGATAATATGGATAGATGTTACCTTATGCATGGGCTTCGCATAGAAGAGCAGCATATACATTTTATGTGGATAATCATCAGAAATACTCGTACATATATATATGTATGTAAAAGATATTCGTAAATTTGAGCACTTTAGAGCTTTTAGCACAGTCAACGAAAATAATGTTATTAAATACAAATACATCAAGTATAAATTGTAGGCCACAACACCGACCCATAACAAACCAAACCATTTACCGTTTAGCTGCAATACAAATCAAGTTGAATAAACAAATGGAATTATGCAAAGCCAATGCTTTAATTGTGCAAATAATATAAACAATATTATCAAAACTCTTAAATAAATACAGTTGTTCATTTTACTCTAAAGCTCACTTCGCTATTGTAGTCGTATTTTTGTGTCTTGTATTAGCAATTGTCAGACAACAACAGAAACAAACCACAAACAAAACAAAACAAAACAAAAAAAAAAGAGAAAAAGCAAATACGAAAACAGGCATAAAACAAATATTTCTGTAATTTATACTTACTTATTTTACTCCACCTTTAGTAACTTAATGAGCGTCAGCATAAATACAACAACAAAAAAAGAAAAAAAAACGCGTATTCAACCAATTTGATTAAATTTAAACAAAATCAACAAAAATTATGTATTTAAATCTATAAATATACAAAACGTGCAATGGTCTGCATTGTGTTTACTTCCCAAGTCCCACATTTTCTTCTAGACAAGCTGTCCAAATACCTCGACCTAAAAATATCTTTCAACCTTGCTTATGGCCACATTCATAATGACCTTGAACTAGACCTGTTCAGAAGGTAAGTATTATGGCCATAGACGTGAGTGACCCAGCCAAAAAATGTCGTTGTCATGTGTTGATTTGTTTTTTTTTATCTTCCGTTTTGGAAGTACTATTATTTATTTTCAAAAACAAATGGCAAAAAAGTTTTGTTAGTTAATAAATGCTTACAACGCCCTTTTGCGGTTTAAAGCATTGCATTTAAGACATAGTTGGATTAATCGAGACTCTGCAAGTAGTTAGACTGCATTGGAATTTCATTATGGATTTATCATTTGATGATCACATAGCAATTATAATTATTATTCAAGCATTTACATAGGAATATTATGCACATAAACCGATACATATATATATATATATATATCTATACACCTTTTTCTAGTTTTGTTTTATACACAACAAATGCACAACACATACATATTGTATTTTTTTTTTATAGCGTATTGTTTTGACTGTTTTTGTTTTTTTGATTTGTGTTGATTTCTCATTCTGTTATTAACTAACTACAGCTTACACGTTCTATGTAGTGTATATGTATATTATATATAAAATATATAATTAGATTTCTAGCGTTGTTTTTAATTGGTATTTACACATGTTGTTGCGTTAATTCGAGTCTGTAGTTAAAAGCGCTCTGCTGCGCTTAGTCAGTTTCTCTCAGTTACAATTGGCTTGGTCCGTCCGCTGGTGCAGGCCACATCCAAGCGGTTTAGTCGTGTCCAATGGTCCAACGCTGCGTGTCACTGGATAGATCACACGGCGCCACCTGTGCATCGTCCATGCTCTTGAGGCCGTTGTGATCAAGGCACATGCCTGTGTTGCTGTGCTTCAGCTGCTGGTTCTCGTATTTCCACTGCTCGTTGTAGTCATCGTTCTCCAGGCAGGGCACCATCACAATACGATATGGCGGCGAGCTGCTATGCTGCACCGTGGCACAGCTCAGCTCGTTGCGCAGCACTTGGCTATTGGTAAAGGAGAAGAGCTGCGAATGTTGCAGCGTCTTGCCACAGGGATATATGCCCAAATTGTAGGGTTTCTCGTTGTTATTCAGCAGATCATCGATGCACAGGTTGTCGTGCAAGGATCTCACCCTGCCCCAGGCCTTCACATTCTTGTTGGGCACAAACTTCTCGGGATAGACGTTCTGCAGATACCAGTCAAAACTCTTGCAGCGCAATTTCTTGCGCAGCACAACGCGATGCGTCACATCGCCAATATCGGGATGGAACTTCAGATCGGGTCTATTGAGGAAGAATACGTTAATGTACTCATCCATCCAGACCAGAGCCATGCGAGCAGTGTTTATGCCATGCGTGTCACGATCATTGGGGAATCTGCAAGAAACGATCTCAGTTAAAACAAACAGTTTAGCTAACATATTTTGTACTTACTTGTAAGGATGAAAATCGCGGAAAATGTGGCCAACGCGGGAGCAGGGTATTGTCTCAATAGTGCCGCCACACTGCCAGATTCTAAAGGACATCTCCAGATTCTCACCACCCCAGCCGTCCATCTGCAAAGATTACACATATATATATTGAAGTATTTGACGAGTAAACATTCCTGATTGCTGCTCACCTGCTCATCGTAGCTGCCCACCTCCCAGAAATAGCGCCTGTCCATGGCAAAAAGGCCACCCGCCATGGTCGGACTGTAGGCGGGACAGATTTCGCGTGGCTGACTGCATTCTCTGCTTTGGCGCAGCTTCTCGCGTTCGGGCAGATTCACCCAATCGAAGTGGCCGTTCCATTGGAAGCCGCCCACCTGGAACGACTTGTAGCCATTGGTGCTGTACTGAAAGTCAACCGAATCGATGACATCGATGATGGGCACCAGGACGCTGGTGCGCGAGTCCTTGATGCGCTGCAGCAGCGGCTCACACCAGCCCTCATTCGCCTCACAATGGGCGTCCAGAAAGATGAGCACATCGCCGGTGGCGATGCGAGCACCAGCCAAACGGGCACGTATCAGACCCAAGCTGCAGGCAAAAAACCGAAAGAAATTCAAACTTTCCTTTAGCAAAAAGGTATAAAAAAAATGTGCTTTTTTTGGCTCTTGTAACAAAAAAGAGAATTAAATTATTGGGTCAGCGAACAGAGAAGCGCGCCAAGCGAATAGTGCACGTCGAGATACGAAAGATATACAAAATAAAAGTCAAAAACATAATCGTGAGTTGACGAACAGGTTTTACGGTTTCATTGTATGCCCTGTGTGCCAATGTGGCACGTAGGCTGCAATGACTTGAGGCACAGCTTGAAGCGATGTTGAATCCAAATTTCTAATCAAAAAGTTTCAGTTTCTTAATATTTCCAATTGATTCCAATAAGGTATATTCCAAATTCTAAATAGAGTAGTTAAATTCTACATTCTCAAAACCAGAAATTTTAGTTTCAAACCTAATTATATTTACGAAACCATTTTCATTTCCAATAAGTAAGCGATTACTTTGCAATCTTTTACTTAGCTAATTTAAGTTAATTTCTCAGCTTCAGTTGTACATGTTGTCTGCTTGGTGTTTATAGCTAAAGGGGTATTTTATAGCCGGTTTTTGACGTGTAATCTGTTTGACTTTTGAATTTTTGAACGTTTTTTTCAGTTCTTCAGCTTAAAGCTGTGAAGAAGACGCTCCACGACATCCGTCTGTCCGTCTGGTAAGTCTGCGTGTCTGCTCAATTGTGAGTCTGTGCCGCAAAACGAGTTATTCAAATAAACGCCAACCAAAACGATATCCATTCGAACGTCTGTTTGTATGAATTTCACACTCAGCGCTGAATGTGCATTCGATTAGCTGAATGGAACTTTTCCTAGCCAGTAAATTGGTAAAGTGTGCCAGCTGTATATGCACAGATTACAGCTGCCCATTGGCCACTCACCGATTGTTGAGGCGCAGCACTGTCACCTTGCCGATGGGAAAACGGGTCTTCACATAGTGATCCAGTTTGCCGCCCAGCTCCGCATTGGCGCTGCCGTCGTCCACCAGGATGATCTCCTTGAGCGCCTGCTCATTGCATGTGTTCAGTGTGCTGTGCACGGTGCGCAACAGCACGGAATACGGTTCATTGTAGAATATAACGATGACACTGGCGGTGGGCAACGTTGCCGGATCGTCGTAACGCTGGCTTAGACACAGCGGATTGCGATGATCGCCGACGGTGCGATTGTAGGAGAGCTGCTCACTCAGCTCCTCATTCAAGGCAATCTTCTTGTATATCTTATCGCCACGCGCCTTTGCCGCACCCTTTAGATGTGTTGCCACACCCTTGTTGCCCAGTGTGCGATCCTGTTTCTGTATATCCAGCTGGATACTCTGCTCGTACGGTGATATTGTGACGGGATGTATTTCATTTTCGGTCTCATCGACGTACTTGTCATGCGCACGGACAATGGCTGCGGGCCTGGGCCTCAGCCTGACGGGCAGTGGAAAGTCCTCGCTGGCTGGCTGCACCTTCAGATACAGTATGAAGCACAGCGCTACGAGCACAAATATGATTATTTTGCCATATAAGGAACGGAACCGAGGCAGCATGTTGGTTGCTTGTTGTGATGCTTTTTGTTTGTGTTGAGGTAACTCGCTTTTTACTTTCAATTAATAATGCGGTGATTGCAGCGTGGACGTGGCCCGTTGACTACTAAAGCTACTGGTTACTGGCTGAATCTGGCTTAATAAATGTATATATTTCACATGGTAATATTTACACGACACTATTATTAACTGTATATTTACATACATACATGCATATGTTCGTGTCGCTTTTGAGTTTTTATTTTATTTTTTTTTATTGGGCAACAGCAGCTCGTGCGCTTTGTGATGTGGCGGCTGTGGCTTAAACTAGACTAAACGTTAATTCTAGTCGCTGCGGTCGCCTTCGCTGTCCGCTGCTCCGCGCCGCTCGCCCATTGCTCGCACCAACCTATCTCTCTGCTCTGTACTATGTATGTATCTGCGAATGTTTGTTTGTGTGCGCGTGTATATTTGTTTTTGGTTTAACTGTTGCTTCTTCTTCTGTTGCTCTTTTCACGGCTTGTACTTGAGCAGCAGCAATATTGCTGTGCATCTTTCTGCAAATATTTACAGCACGTCAACTCTTGCCCTTGTTTATTAACTTGTTGTTTTGTGTTTGATTAACGTGTCTGTCTTTTGATATTGTTGTAAATATTGTGTTGCGAAAAGAATAACACTCATGCACAACTAGCAGGTGAGTTGGCGTTGCCACCCAGTTGACTATTGTATGGGCTGCGGACGCGTTCAGCATAGTCCACCGATTGCAGTTATTTTTAACCATTTGCTGAATGTAACATTGTACATAAAATGAGTGTATGTACTTTAATTCTCAAATTTCATAATGTATTTTTTAAATAAATAAAGTAACGTTTTTTTTTTTAGTTGTGACAGCAGTGACTGCGATTTCATAAGCTCATCATATATTTTTAGCAGTCTGGCAGGCTCATCATTAACGTGTGCTGAAGTGCGTCCAGTGTTGCAAAACGTGAACAGAGCGCAATGTTTTGAATATTAAAAAAGTCAATAAGTGCAAGCTGCCTAAGCCATTTTTGCTGCGTACACGGCATGGATAAATAAAAAGAAAAGCATATAACATTATTATATGTATGTTACGTAAATACTATGTATATCTACGGAAATATACTAATACATAATTATTCATTAGTAATAATACATTAAAAAAGTCCTTGATTAGTCAAACGATTTTCAGAAGCTATTTCATTCGTCTCGAGTTTTAAGAAGGAAACCAGCTGGATTTGATCGTAATAAAAGAATGGGTAAAACAACATTTGCTTCTCTGATGAATGTTGAGAGTCAACGAAAGTGTGTTCAAAGTGCATTGAAGAGCTGCTTGAAAATGAGGCTGAAAACGAAAGGGGAACTACCGAATAAGGGCTGAGGTATTCAGCTCAAAACTGTCACACTTGACACCTTTGTTGTCACTTAATGCACAAATTGCATGTTCACATTGTTGTAAAATCCAAAACAAAATGAATTTCCCATTCAACAAATTTTTTGTTTGAGTTTGTTTTTGTGTCTATGATTTTTTAGACACGCGATGACACTTTGTTGTTGGTGCCTTTTTTGCTGTAGTTTCGTTGTGCATAATTGAAATATTAATTTAACTTTAGACTTTCATTTATTCCAACAAATTTTTGAGGCCAACTAATTTATCTCATGTTTGGCCCTATTGCTTTTTGATTAATTTCGCTAATTAACGTGAATATTTCATTTCTGTCGCGAATAGTTTTTCGTTTTTTGCTTGTTTTCGGTCCCATAATTAATATGTTACGTATACCCAAGCTTGTCGCTGCGGGGGCCGCCCCTGGTAAGCGGCGAAAAATCGTCGAAAGAGCTCCCTAACGCTAGTAATTGGAGTTGTAGCAGATGGTGGGGGTAGCTGGCCCCAAATGGTGGGAATCTATCTGAAAAGATGGTGTAAAGTGTAAGATGCATGTGGCGCATTTCAGAGATCGGCGCTAACGCTCTTTAATAGCTTCCAGCGACACAAACTAGGAAGGAAATAAATTACTTTGGTAGTCACACACCGTTTGCCAAAGTTTTTCATTTCTTTCACCTGTTTGTCTTTGTTTTAGTTTTCTTGTATTTGTTTATATTTGATTTGTGGTGACCTCAAAATGATGCCTAGTATGCAACTCAAATGTGGCAGCGTCGACATTGAGGCTAAAATACGCTTGAATTGGACAAATTTACACCTTAGATTTCAAAAGTGCAAGAAACGAAATTTAATTAATTTTTCTGTAGATCATTTAAGGTCGAATTTGTCCAGTTTTATGAGGCGCATCAAATGCAAAAGCCTATAAATTCAAGGCATATATATATTTATTTTTAAGACTTGCTTCTTTAATTGCAGCTTAAATGATACGCATATGTAATTTGAGAGGGTTTTAAAAAGAAACCTATAATAATATAAGTATGTTTATTATTGACTTTTAGACCGAGGTCTCATTCAAAAAACGCAAACAGCAACAAAAACAAATGGCAAACAGTTTAGGCATTGTTCAAGAGCTGACCATAATGACATAAGCCACAAAACCTATTTAATTTAAACGACCCTGAGTGTTCGGGTTTACATTTGCCCTGCTCTGGTTGCCCATAGGTATTTCGGCTAAGCTGCCAGTTATGCGGATAATCATCAGATACAACTCCAGCCTCATCTTCCGCTCTGTGCCATCCATCAACCAACAACCAATAATAATAGAATTCGAAAAGCGATTGCAATTGAAAAATTGTTACCACAATTTACTTTGCTTTAGTCAGCTATTTTACTTCGTTACGGTGAAAGCCATACAATGGGATGCTCTGCAAGATGTCAAGAGGTTGGGTAACTAAAATGATTGCTTTTTATTATTGGACAGACAAAAGGAGATGAGTTGCTAGGAGCTGCGATGTGAAATGGTTTATCAATTGGCTATGGGAATATTCAATTTCTGGCGAACTGATAAACTGTTGTAATATTTCTGTTGATGTTTATAAGATAGTCTTTTATAATAATTTTAAAAAAAACTTACTTACAACAGCTGAATTCTCAACATAAAATCCATTAATCCGGATTTGAACATGGTTTCTGGTTGTAAATAGTTTTTAGGTCTCAGCTGAATGTGTTTTGAATCGATTATATGCCTGGATTATCCCCTCTCAACTTAACCCACTTTACAATCATGGTAAGCCGCTTTCAATCTGATTTACAGACGTGCAATTTGGCAAATTATGCTTTTTGAATTTCCTTCCACAAGCGGGTGAAAAACATATTTCGTAAGTTTTATTGTCTACGGCTGTACATATACATATACGGAATATTCATATATGCATATTATCCAAAAAACACAATGGTGCTTGTAAAATATAAAATTGACAGCTTTTTTATGACATGTCCATAAACAGATCTGATAAACAGTGTACAGCTATTGTATGCCAACGTAGCTGTAACAAAATCACCCACTTGGCAACAACAACCACCCGTCCCAAGGTCGTCGTAAAGCCAATTCAATAGGACGCACGCGACGTAAGAAGCGGCGCCAAAATGCCGCACGAAATGTGTGATAACAAAATAAAAAATATGTAGTCGCTGATATGGTTTTATCGTTTTATTTTTGTATTGATACATCGATTTTCAGGCTGTAATTTTTACTTGTCTTCCGACCTCAAATTTCGTTTTCAACTTTAAATGTACGATTGATTTAGGGGCAAAACTATGATTAAAAAGCCCTCACTTTTTAAAATCAGTTGAGTTTTGACGAAGTTATGGCATTTGGAAGTATCGACCTATGCCCATATGCCCATATTCAGATTTTCAGGGTATAATTTTTACTTGTCTTCCGATCTAATATCTCGTTTTCAACTTTAAATGCACGATTGATCTAGGGGCAAAACTATGATTAAAAAGCCCTCACTTTTTAAAATCAGTTGAGTTTTGACGAAGTTATGGCATTTGGAAGTTTCGACCTATGCCCATATGCCAATATTCAGATTTTCAGGCTGTAATTTTTACTTGTCTTCCGATCTAATATCTCGTTTTCAACTTTAAATGTACGATTGATCTAGGGGCAAAACTATGATTAAAAAGCCCTCACTTTTTAAAATCAGTTGAGTTTTGACGAAGTTATGGCATTTGGAAGTTTCGACCTATGCCCATATGCCCATATTCAGATTTTCAGGGTATAATTTTTACTTGTCTTCCGACCTCAAATCTCGTTTTCAACTTTAAATGCACGATTGATTTAGGGTCAAAACTATGATTAAAAAGCCCTCACTTTTTAAAATTAGTTGAGTTTTGACGAAGTTATGGCATTTGGAAGTTTCGACCTATGCCCATATGCCCTTATTCAGATTTTCAGGCTGTAATTTTTACTTGTCTTCCGATCTAAAATCTCGTTTTCAACTTTAAATGCACGATTGATCTAGGGGCAAAACTATGATTAAAAAGCCCTCACTTTTTAAAATCAATTGAGTTTTGACGAAGTTATGGCATTTGGAAGTTTCGACCTATGCCCATATGCCCATATTCAGATTTTCGGGCTGTAATTTTTACTTGTCTTCCGATCTAAAATCTCGTTTTCAACTTTAAATGCACGATTGATTTAGGGGCAAAACTATGATTAAAAAGCCCTCACTTTTTAAAATCAGTTGAGTTTTGACGAAGTTATGGCATTTTGAATTATCGACCTATGCCCATATGCCCATATTCAGATTTTTAGGCTGTAATTTTTACTTGTCTTCCGATCTAAAATCTCGTTTTCAACTTTAAATGTACGATTGATCTAGGGGCAAAACTATGATTAAAAAGCCCTCACTTTTTAAAATCAGTTGAGTTTTGACGAAGTTATGGCATTTGGAAGTATCGACCTATGCCCATATGCCCATATTCAGATTTTCAGGCTGTAATTTTTACTTGTCTTCCGATCTAAAATCTCGTTTTCAACTTTAAATGCACGATTGATTTAGGGTCAAAACTATGATTAAAAAGCCCTCACTTTTTAAAATCAGTTGAGTTTTGACGAAGTTATGGCATTTGGAAGTTTGGACCAATGCCCATATGCCAATATTCAGATTTTCAGGCTGTAATTTTTACTTGTCTTCCGATCTAAAATCTCGTTTTCAACTTTAAATGCACGATTGATTTAGGGTCAAAACTATGATTAAAAAGCCCTCACTTTTTAAAATCAGTTGAGTTTTGACGAAGTTATGGCATTTGGAAGTTTGGACCAATGCCCATATGCCAATATTCAGATTTTCAGGCTGTAATTTTTACTTGTCTTCCGATCTAAAATCTCGTTTTCAACTTTAAATGCACGATTGATTTAGGGTCAAAACTATGATTAAAAAGCCCTCACTTTTTAAAATCAGTTGAGTTTTGACGAAGTTATGGCATTTGGAAGTATCGACCTATGCCCATATGCCCATATTCAGATTTTTAGGCTGTAATTTTTACTTGTCTTCCGATCTAAAATCTCGTTTTCAACTTTAAATGCACGATTGATTTAGGGTCAAAACTATGATTAAAAAGCCCTCACTTTTTAAAATCAGTTGAGTTTTGACGAAGTTATGGCATTTGGAAGTATCGACCTATGCCCATATGCTCTTATTCAGATTTTCAGGCTGTAATTTTTACTTGTCTTCCGATCTAAAATCTCGTTTTCAACTTTAAATGCACGATTGATTTAGGGGCAAAACTATGATTAAAAAGCCCTCACTTTTTAAAATCAGTTGAGTTTTGACGAAGTTATGGCATTTTGAAGTTTGGACCTATGCCCATATGCCCTGAAGTCATCCAGCAAACTCAGCTTGAGCAACAAGCTGCTGGTGTACAGGAGCATAATCGTGCCCACATGGACATATGGGATTCCATTTTGGGGCACAGCGGCAAAATCTTGGATTAAACAAATTCAAGTCTTGCAGAACAAGGTGCTAAGAGATATCTCTGGTGCTCCTCCCTATGTGCGCAATATGACGCTGCACAACGACTTCTGTATACCGACAGTCTCTAGCCAAATAAACCGCCACACAAGTCGTTACCATGACCGGTTACATAACCATATTAACCCATTGGCTTGCTCACTAGGGTTGAATACAACCCGTAGACGCTTAAAGCGCCTTCACACCAGCGACCTCTGGACAGTTGGGCGTTAACAGTATCGTTAATGTGCAACAAATGTTATATTTAATGTTATATTCGATGTTACGTATATAGTAATATAGTAATATGTTAAAATCAATTATATGTTTATGTTATTTAATTTAAATTCCCTGTTATTATGTATACAATCTTCCAAACAATATTTTATAACCTTTCAGTAGGTTGATCAATATTAAATTAAATTGCTAAATTAAAAAAAAAAAAAAAACAAAAAGATTTTATTTTTGGGGTCGATTAGTGTGTCGGGTAATTTAGTTTTGCATATGCGTCACAGACACCCGCATTGTTTTGCATTTTATGGGCAGCTCAGTGGTGGGGCATTGATGCAAGATCCGTCATCGAATTTGCAGTTATGTTTGGCTAAATCAGATGAACTCAGTATGCTGTCATCGTGTATGGAATGCGCAAATTTCTACACAACATTTCCAATTGATTTTTCACAATCACCAGCAAATTGATTCACCGATCAAATTGAATGCCTTTTAAAATCGCATATTGATTTAAGTCAAAAACAATGATAAATGAAAGAAATAAAATCGAACAACTTTGCGCGGACGTTGGCAACATCTTGCCGTTTTTTTTTTTGTTTTTTGTATGTTGCCATTCGAATTTAAATAGAAACAGAAATGCGTGGTTATATGTATGTATCTCTGTTATACATATTTGCATACAATTTGTATATCCGCCTGCATTCAGAGAGTGGAGGCGGCCGCCTCACTAAGTATGTTAATCGAGTTTAGTTTAGAGTTCAGCGCTCGGTTCACATTATAAGCAATGACTACAGCATTGGTGGCTTATGTAATTGGGACTTCCCTCCAAATGTTCGATGACAAGGCAAATACACACGTACTGACAGCCACGTAGAGCTTCTTAATTTTGGACACCTTATGTGCACTGCTTAGTTGCTCATGCGATAGTCAGAGAATCTCGGCATAAACACTATTTACTAATAATAATGAGTAAACAAACGATTTTATTGTAAAATATGCAAAACTTAATGAGCATTTATAAATTTCTAATTGGAGCAGACCGTCGAGATCTGCCACAAAAGCATTCAATAGCAAAACAAATGCAGGCAACTAAATGGAAAGCCAAATAGAACCCAAATATGTAGAATAGATCCCGTAGAATAATCGGTTCCTCCTCTGTCTTGGGGTTACTGTAGTCCTTCAGCTCTGTCATATTAAAGTGCACCAAATCATAGAAGCTTCGACTCATCCAGAACTGCGTCATCCCAAAGTCCTGCATGAATAGCAAGTGCTGCTCAAACTGTTGGCGATAAGGCAAATGTCGTCGTAGTGGGTAACAAAAAGCGATGAAGCGACTGAAGCAGACATCTTCGGAATAATAAAATGCAAGCTCCTTAAAGTATTTCTGCTGTTCAGCATAGGTGAGCCAGCGAATCTCTGTCACGGCATAAATGTAAGTTGCATTAAAGGTATCGCGAAGTGCTAAAAAGTCGCTCCAGTTCTCCATGATGTCAGTATTGCGTGCATTGTCGAAGGTTAGATTATAGAAACGCTGTAGCTTATCCAGCTCATGGTGGACTATGGCTATTTTGTAACGGGAATTTCGAAAATCGTCAAAGCTGCGTAACATCTTCTCGGACGGTGGACTCGTGTAGAGGCTCTGCAGATACGTGTTGTACATGGTGGTGATCATCAGACTGGCAAAGAAGACGATCAGGCAAATCGCTTTCAAATGCCGACTGGGATTCTTTGGCAAAGGAAAACATTGCCCTACCAATCCACGCAGACAGCGATCATTGAGCAAAACATTCACAAAGCTAAACTGTCGCCAGGACAACTCCTGGCTGTAGATGAGCAGCAGCGAGAATACCACAAATAATATTATTATAACGACCAGAACGGGAGGATCCACAATAATTGTATAGATTTGCATACAAGGCAACTTTTCTGGCACCGGCACCATAAAGCAATACGAAGTGGAGAAATAGGGAATACTCAGATGATCCATATTAACGACATCTGTATTCCGCTCGAGCGTTCCAGCTATATCAAGTTTGTGTTCGAGCGTCTTGAGCCATATGTTGCCGTTCTTGCTAACCCGGCCAACTTCCAAATCTTCGGGCAATTGCAGTGTTGCATTTACTCGTTCCGCAAACGCATTCACCAAATTGGCTACAAAGCCACCCATTTTGAGTTTACCCGTTTTGGGATCACTGTAAACAAACGAAAATGGAGCCAACTGATCCGGTTCGCTTCTAATCACTGCTCCTTGCATGTTCCGAAATTGCTGCACATAAATGGAGTCGGAATTGGAGTTTGAGTCTGAGTCTATATCCAGCTGCACGTGATTAATCTGTTGAAAGAGGCGACAGCTGAACAAGTCGCCTTCTGCATTCACCATGGCCACATTATGTTGCTCCCTCTCAAAGTAATCCTCGCAGAGCCACTGCGGCTGCACCCCGGATTCCAGATAGACCAATCTTCGTGCCTGCTGCAGCTTTAGTAAGCTGCGCGTATTCTTCTCCTGTTCCGCCTTGGAATCACAGCACAGCAGCAGCGAATCACTGCTAAAGCTCCAATCGCCAATGCTGCTGCCTTTGGTGAGGAGCACTGTGGGCAACTGCAGTTTGGGGAGCAGCTCATGAAACAAACAGTCCTCTCCTCCACTCTGTCCATATATGACAATGGTATCATAACTCCGCTCCAGACGAATTCTCTCCAACATCGTCAGCAACTTTTCCTGCAGCTGAAAATCTATCGGATCTGTTGGATAGCCCAACTGGATGCACTCTATATTGTGGCACAGGCCACATACCAGGATAAATGTGGTGTATAACTGCATGACTACACTGCTGTCCCACAGCCATCAGGCAACTGTGAAGTGGACATAATGTTTGGCGAGTTTTACTTTATTGTGTGCCCCATGAGAAATGCAACATGCAGCTTGAATGTTTTGTGCATGTTAAGTGCACAATTAAAAGTATTTAGACTTTATCCATTGTACACTGCAACCAGTTTATGTGTAGTTTTTTAATAAGAGCACGAAGCACACAATACCCGTGTTGTTTGGAGGTATATTACCGGTAGCCGCCTTTAAATATCTATAAACACATTCTATGGACAAGCCCACACCTGTCCCCAATATTCACCCCATAATCACCATCAATATTTCTGAAAGCTCAAATCGATAAAAGATAAGCATAATTCCAACAATTTGAAATACGTAGTCACCAAACTTGAAAGGTAACTTGCTGATTACCCTGTAAGAATCGGTAAAGGAAAATTGGATGGTCGCACCCACTTCGCTTCCCTAAACCGATGTACATGATGGTTAAACTGAGACCTAGGAAGAGAGGCAGAAAGTAAGAAAACCGTCAATATCCTCCAATGTGATAGGTAAAAACTTAGAATCTCATAGTCGTGCTCTTTCGATCAGAGTATTCAAAAGTGTATAACAAAATGAGTTCAACAATAAAAAGTGATTCTGCGTGTTTACTTTATTTGTCAACAACCGTGCTAAAAATTATAAACAACATATGGCTTATAATAAAAGATAGGCAGATGATTTCATAATTTTCAAATTTTCAATTTTCAAAACTTAAAGAGCATTCAGCAATCAATGATGATCAATCATTAATTGCTGTTGTTCGTCGATATCTGCCCCAAAAGTATTCAATAGCAAAACAAATGCAGGCAAGTAGGTGGAAAGACACATAGAACTCAAATATGTAGGATAGATCCTGTAGAAAACCCCCACTTTCCCATGGCAAAGAATTACTGTAGTCCTTCAGCTCTGTCATATTGAAGTGCACCATATCATAGAAGCTTCGACTGATCCAGAACCGCAGAAATCCAAAGTCCTGCATGAACAGCATGTGCTGCTCAAACTGTTGGCGATAAGGCAAATGTAGTCGTAGTGGGAAACCAAACATCAAGAAGCGTCTGAAGCAGATATCTTTGGAGTAATAGAAAGCTGGCTCCTTGAAGGATTTCTGTTGCTCCGCATAGATGAGCCAGCGTAGTCCTGTCACGGGATATAGGTAACTGGCATTGAATTTATCACGAAGCTTTGAAAAGTCATTCCAATTATCCAAAACATAAGCTTTGCGGCCAATGTCAAAGTTTAGATTATGGTTACGCTGTATCTTATCCAGTTCATAGCCGAATACTGCTATTTGGTAACGGGAATTTCGAAAATCGTCAAAGCTGCGTAACTTCTTCTCGGACGGTGGACTCGTGTAGAGGCTCTGCAGATACGTGTTGTACATGGTGGTGATCATCAGACTGGCAAAGAAGACGATCAGGCAGATGGCATTCATATATCGACTGGGATTATTTGGGAAAGGGAAACATTGTCCCAACAGTCCACGCAGAGAGCGATCATTGAGCAGAACATTCGCAAGGCTCAGTTGGTGCCAGGACAACTTCTGGCTGTAGATGAGCAGCAGCGAGAATATCATAAATAATATTATTATAACGACCAGAACGGAAGGATCCACAATAATTGTATAGATTTGCATATAGGGCATCTTTGCTGGCACTGGCAACATGAGGCAATACGAAGTGGACACATACGGATAGCTAAGATGATCCAGATTTTGTATATCGGCGGTAGTGCTGTACTGCGTTTCAGCTATATCAAGTTGGTTTTGGAGCGTCTTCAGAAATAAATCGCCGGATCTGCTAACCCGGCCAACTTCCAAGTCCTCGGGCAACTGCAGTGTTGCATTTACTCGTTCCGCAAACGTATTCACCAAATTGGCCACATAGCCACCCAATTTGAGCTTACCCGATATGGGATCACTGTAAACAAATGAAATCGGAGCCAACTGATCCGGTTCGATTCTAATTACTGCTCCTTGCATGTTCCGAAAGTGCTGCACATAAATGGACTCGGAATGGGAGTTTGAGTCTGAGTCTATATCCAGCTGCACGTGATTTATCTGTTGAAAGAGGCGACAGCTGAATAAGTCGCCTTCTGCATTCATCATGGCCACATTATGTTGCTCCCTCTCAAAGTAATCCTCGCAGAGCCACTGCGGCTGCACCCCGGATTCCAGATAGACCAATCTTCGTGCCTGCTGCAGCTTTAGTAAGCTGCGCGTATTCTTCTCCTGTTCCGCCTTGGAATCACAGCACAGCAGCAGCGAATCACTGCTAAAGCTCCAATCGCCAATGCTGCTTCCTTTGGAGAGCAGCACTGTTGGCAACTGCAGTTTGGGGAGCAGCTCATGAAACAGACAGTCCTCTCCTCCACTCTGTCCATATATGACAATGGTATCATAACTCCGCTCCAGACGAATTCTCTCCAATATCGTAATCAGCTTTTCCTGCAGCTGAAAATCTATCGGATCTGTTGGATAGCCCAACTGGATGCACTCTAGATTGTGGCATAGGCCACATACCAGAATAAATGTGGTGTATATCTGCATGACTACACTCTGCCCGACAGCTATCATGCAACTGTGAAGTGGACATAATGTTTGGCGAGTTTTACTTTTTTGTATGCCCCATGCGGAATGCAACACGCAGCTTGAATGTTTTATGCTTGTTAAGTGCGCAATTACACATTTATAAACAGAATTATGGCGTGAACCAAACCAGTCACTAAATTTTCACCAGTGAAAAGGATTTACACTTTATCCATTGTATCCTGCAATCAGTGTATGTGTAGTATTATAGGAAATACAGATATGTTGTTTTCGGGTTCATCTCTTTATTTTATTTTAATTACGCTTGTTAATTTCTTTCATTATTTGGTTTATTTTTTTCAGGAGACTATTTAATACTTGGAGAACCAATTCTCCTTAATAAGAGACCTATGGATCTTTGCCCAAAGTCCTTATTTTGAAATGGAAGTATCTTCGACCGCATTAAGTATATACACATTCATAATCACAAAATTTGAAAGCCATATTGTGGCAGGCTACTACTACTGATGTAGCTCCAAGACTGTAACATAACATCTGTTATCTAAAATGCAACTATGTACTTTGAATTAATATCGGTGTGTATCAAAATGAAGAAGAAGAGGGAATCGTTGTGAATAAAGAAAAGAGAGCAGACGTGTTTTAAAAAGAAAGATGATTTAGTTTTGACTGCCACAAATATCAGAAGTGGGATTAAGGATTCGACGCCATGGAAATTAGCAGTGCTCCAGAACAAGATGATTTGCAAAATGAGGAGCGAAACCAAGGCATAATTTTGGAAATGCAACGTGACGAAATTTTGAAGAGCACCGAGGCCAAAAAATGTAGTCGAGGGGCAACATTTGCAAGGCGTCACCATCGGCGCCTATCAGCGGCAGACGCTTAACAATACGGCGAATGTGCGGAGGAGGCGGACAACGGCAACAGTCGAAAACGGCCGTTATGAAATTGAACAGGCAGAGTCAGACCCAGCAATGCACGAAGATGAGAAAAAAGTCAACGATGCATTATCGACGCCTAAAGTTCAGTTCGCAAAAATAGCTCTAATGGAATTTGACGGTAATTTTTCAGCGCCCAATTGGATAATTCATTTGATGATGTTTACCGAAATGTTCCAATTGATTGAGAGGCAGATCCACTTGCTTTGTTTAACCAAGCTTAAGGGTGATGCATTGCAATGGATGCACGCCAATTCTAAATTGTATAATAAAAAGTGTTCAATAATAAAAAAAGATTCTGTGTGTTTACTTTATTTGTCAAAAATCGCGCCACAAATTACAAACAAAGTATTATTTATCATGAGATAAAAGCTTATAATATCCGTCGAGATCTGCCCCAAAAGCATTCGATAGCAAAACAAAGGCAGGCAACTAAATGGAAACCCACATAGAACCCAAATATGTAGAATAGATCCCGTAGAAGAATAGGTTCCTCCTCTGTCTTGGGATTACTGAGGTCTTTCAGCTCTTTCATATTAAAGTGCACCAAATCATAGAAGCTTCGACTAATCCCGAACTGCAGAAACCCAAAGTCCTGCATGAACAGCATGTGCTGCTCAAACTGTTGGCGATAAAGCAAATGTTGTCGTAGTGGGAAACCAAACATCACGAATCGTCTGAAGCAGATATCTTTGGAGTAATAGAAAGCTGGCTCCTTGAAGGATTTCTGTTGCTCCGCATAGGTGAGCCATTGTGTTCCTGACACGGGATATACGTAACTGGCATTGAATTTATCGCGAAGTGCTAAAAAGTCATTCCAATTATCCAAAGCATAAACTTTGCTTAACTTATGCTCACGCTGCAGTTTATCCACCTCATTGCGAACTACCGCTATGTTGTAACGGGAATTTCGATAATCATCAAAGCTGCGTAACATCTTCTCGGACGGTGGACTCGTGTAGAGGCTCTGCAGATACGTGTTGTACATGGTGGTGATCATCAGACTGGCAAAGAAGACGATCAGGCAGATGGCTTTCATATATCGACTGAGATTATTTGGGAAAGGGAAACATTGTCCCAACAGTCCACGCAGAGAGCGATCATTGAGCAAAACATTCACAAAACTAAACTGTCGCCAGGACAAATCCTGGCTGTATATGAGCAGCAGTGAGAATACCACAAATAATATTATTATAACAGCCAGAACGGGAGGATCCACAATAATTGTATAGATTTGCATAACGGGTATCTTTGCTGGCACTGGCAACATTAGGCAATACGAAGTGGACACATACGGATAGCTAAGATGCTCCAGATTATCTACACGCGAAGTGCTGTACAGCGATGCAGGTATATCCAGTTGATTTTGGGACACCTTGAGAAATATGTTGCCGTACTTGCTAACCCGGCCAACTTCCAAATCTTCGGGCAACAGCAGTGTTGCATTTACTCGTTCCACAAACGTATTCACCAAATTGGCTACAAAGCCACCCATTTTGAGTTTACCCGTTTTGGGATCACTGTAAACAAACGAAAACGGAGCCAACTGATCCGGTTCGCTTCTAATCACTGCTCCTTGCATGTTCCGAAATTGCTGCACATAAATGGAGTCGGAATTGGAGTTTGAGTCTGAGTCTGTATCCAGCTGCACGTGATTAATCTGTTGAAAGAGGCGACAGCTGAACAAGTCGCCTTCTGCATTCACCATGGCCACATTGTGTTGCTCCCTCTCAAAATAAACCTCGCAGAGCCACTGCGGCTGCACCCCGGATTCCAGATAGACCAATCTTCGTGCCTGCTGCAGCTTTAGTAAGCTGCGCGTATTCTTCTCCTGTTCCGCCTTGGAATCACAGCACAGCAGCAGCGAATCACTGCTAAAGCTCCAATCGCCAAGACTGCTGCCTTTGGTGAGCAGCACTGTTGGCAACTGCAGTTTGGGGAGCATCTCATGAAACAGGCAGTCCTCGCCTCCACTCTGTCCATAAATGACAATGGTATCATAACTCCGCTCCAGACGAATTCTCTCCAATATAGTTAGCAGCTTTTCCTGCAGCTGAAAATCCATCGGATCTGTTGGATAGCCCAACTGGATGCACTCTATATTGTGGCACAGGCCACATACCAGAATAAATGTGGTGTATAACTGCATGACTACACTGCTGTCCCACAGCCATCACGCAACTGTGAAGCAGACATAATGTTTGGCGAGTTTTACTTTATTGTGTGCCCCATGAGGAATGCAACATGCAGCTTGAATGTTTTGTGCTTGTTAAGTGCACAATTAAAAGTATTTAGACTCTATCCATTGTACACTGCAATAAGTTTATGTGTAGTATAATATAATGTTGTTTTTGGGTTAATCTCTTTATTTTATTTTTATTGTTATTGCTAACTTCTTCTTTTTGTCATATATTTTTTCAAATGCTTATTTACTACTTTGTACTATTGAACCAATTCTCCTTAATAAAATACCTATAGTTCTTTGCCCAAGGCCGTATTTTGAAATGGAAGGAAAGAATTTAATCGATAATTTCCTCATAATTTTCAGATATAGATGAAAATCGATTTCCGGTTGCAAGAATAGTCACAGTTTGTAACACATATGTAGCTTTCGTAATAGGTTTGAGTATACCATCACATACTATTGTTATTCATTTTATTTCTATATTTGATAAATAGTTTTGCGCATATAAATAGGTACACCTGATTCAGAGGAAGAGGGATAGAGAGAGATAGAGAGAGAGTGAAATGTAGTGTACTTATGCTGCCTTTTGATGTGTGGATAGTTGCAGAAGCCGGCCCAAAATATGCGAACACCTTTATATATAAACATACAGTAAATAGACAGTGGGTAGTGTTGGCTAGAATGTCTTTTATGTGTACGCTTTCTGGCGGGTAAAGAGTTGGCCCAGAGTAATCTAAACTGTTAATAACAAGTTGTGTTCAATAATAAGAAGTCATTTTGTGTTTTATTTATTTGTCGACAATGGTGCTATAAATTATAAGCAACGTATACTTGATATTGAGATAATAGCTTATAATAAGAGAAATGCATATGAAATCAATCTTTAATTGCTATTGTCCGTCGAGATCTTCCCCAAAAGCATTCGATAGCAAAACAAAAACAGGCAAGTAGATGGAAAGCCACATAAAACTCAAATATGTAGGATAGGTCCCGTAGAATAATCGGTTCCTCCTCTGTCTTGGGATTACTGTGGTCTTTCAGCTCTGTCATATTAAAGTGCACCAAATCATAGAAGCTTCGACTAATCCCGAACTGCGTCAACCCAAAGTCCTGCATGAAAAGCATGTGCTGCTCAAACTGTTGGCGATAAGGCAAATGTAGTCTTAGTGGGAAACCAAACATCACAAAGCGACTGAAGCAGATATCTTTGGAGTAATAGAAAGCTGGCTGCTTGAAGGATTTCTGTTGCTCCGCATAGATGAGCCATTGTATTCCTGTCACGGGATATAGGTAACTGGCATTGAATTTATCGCGAAGTGTCAAAAAGTCATTCCAATTATCCAAAACATAAGCTTTGCGGCCAATGTCAAAGTTTAGATTACGGTTACGCTGTATCTTATCCAGTTCATAGCCGATTATTGCTATTTTGTAACGGGAATTTCGAAAATCGTCAAGGCTGCGTAACATCTTCTCGGACGGTGGACTCGTGTAGAGGCTCTGCAGATACGTGTTGTACATGGTGGTGATCATCAGACTGGCAAAGAAGACGATCAGGCAGATGGCTTTCATATATCGACTGGGATTATTTGGGAAAGGGAAACATTGTCCCAACAGTCCACGCAGAGAGCGATCATTGAGCAAAACATTCACAAAGCTAAGCTGTCGCCAGGACAACTCTTGGCTGTAGATGAGCAGCAGCGAGAATACCACAAATAATATTATTATAACGACCAGAACGGGAGGATCCACAATAATTGTATAGATTTGCATAACGGGTATCTTTGCTGGCACTGGCAACATTAGGCAATACGAATCTGACACATACGGATAGCTAAGACGGTCCAGATTATCTGCATCCAAAGTGGTGTACAGCGATGCAGGTATATCCAATTGATTTTGGGACGTCTTGCGAAATATGTGGCCGTACTTGCCAACCCGGCCAACTTCCAAATCTTCGGGCAACAGCAGTGTTGCATTTACTCGTTCCACAAACGTATTCACCAAATTGGCTACACAGCCACCCATTTTGAGTTTACCCGTTTTGGGATCGCTGTAAGCAATCGAAAACGGAGCCAACTGATCCGGTTCGCTTCTAATCACTGCTCCTTGCATGTTCCGAAATTGCTGCACATAAATGGAGTCGGAATTGGAGTTTGAGTCTGAGTCTGTATCCAGCTGCACGTGATTAATCTGTTGAAAGAGGCGACAGCTGAACAAGTCGCCTTCTGCATTCACCATGGCCACATTGTGTTGCTCCCTCTCAAAATAAACCTCGCAGAGCCACTGCGGCTGCACCCCGGATTCCAGATAGACCAATCGTCGTGCCTGCTGAAGCTTTAGTAAGCTGCGCGTATTCTTCTCCTGTTCCGCCTTGGAATCACAGCACAGCAGCAGCGAATCACTGCTAAAGCTCCAATCGCCAAGACTGCTGCCTTTGGTGAGCAGCACTGTTGGCAACTGCAGTTTGGGGAGCAGCTCATGAAACAGACAGTCCTCTCCTCCACTCTGTCCATATATGACAATGGTATCATAACTCCGCTCCAGACGAATTCTCTCCAATATCGTAATCAGCTTTTCCTGCAGCTGAAAATCTATCGGATCTGTTGGATAGCCCAACTGGATGCACTCTATATTGTGGCACAGGCCACATACCAGGATAAATGTGGTGTATAACTGCATGACTACACTGCTGTCCCACAGCCATCACGCAACTGTGAAGCAGACATAATGTTTGGCGAGTTTTACTTTATTGTGTGCCCCATGAGGAATGCAACATGCAGCTTGAATGTTTTGTGCTTGTTAAGTGCACAATTAAAAGTATTTAGACTGTATCCATTGTACACTGCAATAAGTTTATGTGTAGTATAATATAATGTTGTTTTTGGGTTAATCTCTTTATTTTATTTTTATTGTTATTGCTAACTTCTTCTTTTTGTCATATATTTTTTCAAATGCTTATTTACTACTTTGTACTATTGAACCAATTCTCCTTAATAAAATACCTATAGTTCTTTGCCCAAGGCCGTATTTTGAAATGGAAGGAATGAATTTAATCGATAATTTCCTCACAATTTTCAGATATAGATGAAAATCGATTTCCGGTTGCAAGGATAGTCACAGTTTGTAACACATATGTAGCTTTCGTAATAGGTTTGAGTATACCATCACATACTATTGTTATTCATTTTATTTCTATATTTGATAAATAGTTTTGCGCATATAAATAGGTACACCTGATTCAGAGGAAGAGGGATAGAGAGAGATAGAGAGAGAGAAATATGTAGTGTACTTATGCTGCCTTTTGATGTGTGGATAGTTGCAGAAGCCGGCCCAAAATATGCGAACACCTTTATATATAAACATACAGTAAATAGACAGTGGGTACTGCTGGCTAGAATGTCTTTTATGTGTACGCTTTCTGGCGGGTAAAGAGTTGGCCCAGAGTAATCTAAACTGTTAAAAACAAGTTGTGTTCAATAATAAGAAGTCATTTTGTGTTTTATTTATTTGTCGACAATGGTGCTATAAATTATAAGCAACGTATACTTGATATTGAGATAATAGCTTATAATAAGAGAAATGCATATGAAATCAATCTTTAATTGCTATTGTCCGTCGAGATCTTCCCCAAAAGCATTCGATAGCAAAACAAAAACAGGCAAGAAGATGGAATGCCACATAAAACTCAAATATGTAGAATAGATCCCGTAGAAAAATCGCTTCCTCCTCTGTCTTGGGATTACTGAGGTCCTTCAGCGTAGTCTTATTCAAGTGCACCATATCAAAGAAGCTTCGACTAATCCAGAACTGCGTCAACCCAAAAGCCTGCATGAAAAGCATGTGCTGCTCAAACTGTTGGCGATAAGGCAAATGTTGTCGTAGTGGGAAACCAAACATCACGAACTTATTGAGGCAGGCGTCTGTGGAATAATAAAACGTTTGCTCCTTGAAGAACTTCTGTTGCTGTGCATAGCTGGACCAGCGTAGTTCAGTCACGGTATAAGTGAAACTGGCATTGAAGCTATCGCGGAGTTTGACAAAGTCGTTATAATTATCAAAAACGTAAGCATTGCTTGCATTGGCCAAGCTTAAATTATGGCTACGCAGCATGACATCCACCTCATGTTTCTCTACGGCGATTTTATAACGGGAATTTCGAATATCCTCAAAGCTGCGCAACATCTCTTCGGGTGGTGGACTTGTGTAGAAAGTCTGCAAATATGCTTCGTACATTGTGGTTATCATCAGGCCGGCAAAGAATAGAATCAGGCAAATCAACTTCATATGCCGATTTGGATTGTCTGACAAGATGAAAGATTGCCCCAGTAGTCCACGGAGACAGCGATCATTGAGCAGAACATTCGCTGGGCTCAACTGCCGCCAGGATAATTCCTGGCTGTATATGAGCAGCAGCGAGAATATCACAAATAATACCATTAAAATGACCAGAACGGGAGGATCCACAATAATTGTATAGATTTGCCAATAGGGTATCTTTGCTGGCACTGGCAACATTAGGCAATACGAAGTGGACACATACGGAATGCTGAGATGATCCAGATTATCTACATCCAAAGTGCTGTACAGCGATGCAGGTATATCCAATTGATTGTGGGACGTCTTGCGAAATATGTGGCCGTACTTGCTAACCTGGCCAACTTCCAAATCTTCGGGCAACAGCAGTGTTGCATTTACTCGTTCCGCAAACGTATTCACCAAATTGCCCACATAGCCACCCATTTTGAGTTTACCCGTTTTGGGATCGCTGTAAACAATCGAAAACGGAGCCAACTGATCCGGTTCGCTTCTAATCACTGCTCCTTGCATGTTCCGAAATTGCTGCACATAAATGGAGTCGGAATTGGAGTTTGAGTCTGAGTCTGTATCCAGCTGCACGTGATTAATCTGTTGAAAGAGGCGACAGCTGAACAAGTCGCCTTCTGCATTCACCATGGCCACATTGTGTTGCTCCCTCTCAAAGTAATCCTCGCAGAGCCACTGCGGCTGCACCCCGGATTCCAGATAGACAAAACGTCGTGCCTGCTGCAGCTTTAGTAAGCTGCGCGTATTCCGCTCCTGTTCCGCCTTGGAATCACAGCACAGCAGCAGCGAATCACTGCTAAAGCTCCAATCGCCAATGCTGCTGCCTTTGGTGAGGAGCACTGTGGGCAACTGCAGTTTGGGGAGCAGCTCATGAAACAAACAGTCCTCTCCTCCACTCTGTCCATATATGACAATGGTATCATAACTCCGCTCCAGACGAATTCTCTTCAATATCGTCAGCAGCTTTTCCTGCAGCTGAAAATCTATCGGATCTGTTGGATGGCCCAACTGGATGCACTCTATATTGTGGCACAGGCCACATACCAGGATAAATGTGGTGTAAAACTGCATGACTACACTGCTGCCCCACAGCCATCAGGCAACTGTGAAGCAGACATAATGTTTGGCGAGTTTTACTTTATTGGGTGCCCCATGAGGAATGCAACATGCAGCTTGAATGTTTTGTGCTTGTTAAGTGCACAATTAAAAGTATTTAGACTCTATCCATTGTACACTGCAATAAGTTTATGTGTAGTATAATATAATGTTGTTTTCGGGTTAATCTCTTTATTTTATTTTGCTAACTTCTTTCATTTTTGTCATATATTTTTTCAAATGCTTATTTACTACTTTGTAGTATTGAACCAATTCTCCTTAATAAAATACCTATAGTTCTTTGCCCAAGGCCGTATTTTGAAATGGAAGGAATGAATTTAATCGATAATTTCCTCATAATTTTCAGATATAGATGAAAATCGATTTCCGGTTGCAAGAATAGTCACAGTTTGTAACACATATGTAGCTTTCGTAATAGGTTTGAGTATACCATCACATACTATTGTTATTCATTTTATTTCTATATTTGATAAATAGTTTTGCGCATATAAATAGGTACACCTGATTCAGAGGAAGAGGGATAGAGAGAGATAGAGAGAGAGAGAGATATGTAGTGTACTTATGCTGCCTTTTGATGTGTGGATAGTTGCAGAAGCCGGCCCAAAATATGCGAACACCTTTATATATAAACATACAGTAAATAGACAGTGGGTAGTGTTGGCTAGAATGTCTTTTATGTGTACGCTTTCTGGCGGGTAAAGAGTTGGCCCAGAGTAATCTAAACTGTTAATAACAAGTTGTGTTCAATAATAAGAAGTCATTTTGTGTTTTATTTATTTGTCGACAATGGTGCTATAAATTATAAGCAACGTATACTTGATATTGAGATAATAGCTTATAATAAGAGAAATGCATATGAAATCAATCTTTAATTGCTATTGTCCGTCGAGATCTTCCCCAAAAGCATTCGATAGCAAAACAAAAACAGGCAAGTAGATGGAAAGCCACATAAAACTCAAATATGTAGAATAGGTCCCGTAGAAAAACCGTCTCATCGTGCTTCCTGGTATTACTATAGTCCCTTAATGTTGTAATATTCAAGTTCACCATGTCATAGAAGCTTCGACTAATCCAGAACTGCATCAACCCAAAAGCCCGCATGAAAAGCATGTGCTGCTCAAACTGTTGGCGATAAGGCAACTGTCGTCGTATTGCGAAACTAAGTGTCGCGAAGCGAGTGAAGCAGACGTCTTCCGAGTAATAGAACGCCTGCTCCTTGAAGGATTTCTGTTGCTCTGCATAGGTGAGCCAGCGTAGCTCTGTCACGGTATACATGAAGCTGGCGTTGAAAGTATCTCGGAGTTTGACAAAGTCGTTATAATTATCAAAAATTTCAATATTTCGTGCATTGGACAAGCTAAGATTAAAGATGTTCTCCAGCATATTCACCTCATATCTCTCCATGACAATTTTGTAACGGGAATTCTGAAAATCACCAAAGCTGCGCAACATCTCTTCGGGTGGTGGGCTTGTGTAGAAAGTCTGCAAGTATGCTTGGTACATTGTGGTTATCATCAGGCCGAAAAAGAACAGAATCAGGCAAACCGCTTTCAAATATCGACTGGGATTCTCTGGAAAAGGGAAAGATTGACCCAGCAGTCCACGCAGGCTGCGATCGTTAAGCAAAACATTCGCAAGCCTCAGTTGGCGCCAGGATAAATCCTGGCTGTAGATGAGCAACACCGAGAATATGACAAATAGTATTATTATAACGACCAGAACGGGAGGATCCACAATAATTGTATAGATTTGCATATAGGGTATCTTTGCTGGTACTGGCAACATAAAGCAATACGAAGTGGACATATACGGATAGCTAAGATGGTCCAGATTTTCTGCACCCAGTCCGAATAGCGATGCAGCAATATCAAGTTGATTGTGGTACGTCTTGCCTAATATACCAAAGAAGTCGGTAATTTTTCCAACTTCCAAATCTTCGGGCAACTGCAGCGTTGCATTAACACGTTCAGCAAAACTATTCACCAAATTGGCCACATAGCCACCCATTTTCATTTTGCCCGTGACAGGATCATGATACAGCATGGAACGTGGCGCCAACTGATCCGGTTCGCTTCTAATCACTGCTCCTTGCATATTCCGAAATTGCTGCACATAAATGGAGTCGGAATTGGAGTTTGAGTCTGAGTCTGTATCCAGCTGCACGTGATTAATGTGTTGAAAGAGGCGACAGCTGAACAAGTCGCCTTCTGCATTCACCATGGCCACATTGTGTTGCTCCCTCTCAAAGTAATCCTCGCAGAGCCACTGCGGCTGTACCCCGGATTCCAGATAGACAAAACGTCGTGCCTGCTGCAGCTTTAGTAAGCTGCGCGTATTCTGCTCCTGTTCCGCCTTGGAATCACAGCACAGCAGCAGCGAATCACTGCTAAAGCTCCAATCGCCAATGCTGCTGCCTTTGGTGAGCAGCACTGTGGGCAACTGCAGTTTGGGGAGCAGCTCATGAAACAAACAGTCCTCTCCTCCACTCTGTCCATATATGACAATGGTATCATAACTCCGCTCCAGACGAATTCTCTTCAATATCGTCAGCAGCTTTTCCTGCAGCTGAAAATCTATCGGATCTGTTGGGTAGCCCAACTGGATGCACTCTATATTGTGGCACAGGCCACATACCAGGATAAATGTGGTGTATAACTGCATGACTACACTGCTGTCCCACAGCCATCACGCAACTGTGAAGTGGACATAATGTTCGGCGAGTTTTACTTGTGCACCATGCGGAATGCAACATGCAGCTATATTTTGTATATATTTTGTATCTTGTTAACATGGATAAGTGCACGAATATACATTTGTGAACAGATTTCAGAATGAGCCAAACATGTCATTAAAGCAATTTCAGAAATTCACTTCTGTGAATTAAATGGATTTTAGACACTGTGCATTGTACACTGCCAAAAATTGATGTAGTTTTTGTATAAATTGATTTATATTACTAGTGAATATTATTGTGATTAATATGAAAATGATTTGTATTACAGTTATTATTTTTGTTATTAATATTGTTATCAAAATAAACTTCTGTTTTTCAAATAATAATTATGTTTATTATTAATATTATTATTTTATTTGTTGCAAGGTGCTAGTAAATTAATGAGCTATAGCCCTTATTTCGTGCTACAAATTAAGAACGTGTATTGATACTCGAGCTGTTTTTAAAAACTACTTTTCAAATAACATTTTGACTTGACAAGCATTTCCAACATTGATAGTTTACGTAGCCCTTTGAGATTTACCCCAAATGCACTCGACAGCAAAGCAAAAGCAGGCAAGTATATGGAAAGCCACATAGAACTCGAATATGTATGATAGATCCTGTATAAAAACCTGCTCATCGTACGTCTTGGGATTACTGTAGTCCTTCAGCTCTGTCATATTCAAGTTCACCATGTCATAGAAGCTTCGACTCATCCAGAACTGCGTCATCCCAAAAGCATGCATGAAAAGCATGTGCTGCTCAAACTGTTGGCGATAAGGCAAATGTCGTCGTAGTGGAAAACCATGCATGTCGAAGCGGCTGAGGCAGACGTCTTCGGAATAATAGAACGCCTCCTCCTTGAAGGATTTCTGTTGCTCTGCATAGGTGAGCCAGCGTAGCTCTGTCACGGCATATAAGTAGGTGGCATTGAAGGTATCGCGGATTCTTAAAAAGTCGCCATAGTTATCAAAAATTTCAGTATTGCGTGCATTGGTCAAGCTAAGATGAAAGATACGCTCCAGCTCCATCACCTCATAGCTGAGCAGGGCAACTTTGTAACGGGAATTCTGAAAATCTTCGAGGCTGCGCAATATCTTCTCGGGCGGTGGGCTTGTGTAGAAGGTCTGCAGAAATGCTTGGTACATGGTGGGGATCATCAGGCTGACAAAGTACAGAATCAGGCAAATCAACTTCATATGCCGACTGGGATTCATTGGAACAGGGAAAGATTGACCCAGCAGTCCACGCAGGCTGCGATCGTTAAGCAAAACATTCGCAAGGGTCAACTGTCGCCAGGACAGCTCCTGGCTGTAGATGAGCAACACCGAGAATATGACAAATAGTATTATTATAACGACCAGAACGGGAGGATCCACAATAATTGTATAGATTTGCATATAGGGTATCTTTGCTGGCACTGGCAACATAAAGCAATACGAATTAGACACATACGGAATACTTAGATGATCCAGATTATCTACGTCATAGGCGCTGTACAGCGTTGCAGGTATATCCAGTTGACTCTGGACAGTTCTGAGCCATATGTCATCGTACTTACAAATCTGTCCAAATTCCAAATCGTCGCGCAACTGCAGCGTTGCATTTACACGTTCAACAAAAGTATTCACCAAATTGGCCACATAGCCACCCATTTTCATTTTGCCCGTGACAGGATCATGATACAGCATGGAACGTGGCTCCAACTGATCCGGTTCACTTCTAATCACTGCTCCTTGCATGTTCCGAAATTGCTGCACATAAATGGAGTCGGAATTGGAGTTTGAGTCTGAGTCTATATCCAGCTGCACGTGATTAATGTGTTGAAAGAGGCGACAGCTGAACAAGTCGCCTTCTGCATTCATCATGGCCACATTGTATTGCTCCCTCTCAAAGTAATCCTCGCAGAGCCACTGCGGCTGCATCCCGGATTCCAGATAGACCAGGCGTCGTGCCTGCTGCAGCTTTAGTAAGCTGCGCGTATTCTTCTCCTGTTCCGCCTTGGAATCACAGCACAGCAGCAGCGAATCACTGCTAAAGCTCCAATCGCCAATGCTGCTTCCTTTGGTGAGCAACACTGTGGGCAACTGCAGTTTGGGGAGCAGCTCATGAAACAGACAGTCCTCTCCTCCACTCTGTCCATATATGACAATGGTATCATAACTCCGCTCCAGACGAATTCTCTCCAATATCGTCAGCAGCTTTTCCTGCAACTGAAAATCTATCGGATCTGTTGGATGGCCCAACTGGATGCACTCTATATTGTGGCACAGGCCACATACCAGGATAAACACGATGCTTAACTGCATGACGACACTGCTGTCCCACAGCTATCAGGCAACTGTGTCCACTTCACAGTTAAAGCTTGCCGAGATTGTCTTTGCTTTGTGGCCCATGGGAAATGCGTTACTCAGGTTGCGTGTTTTGTGTTATATTTCCATGGCTAAGTGCACGATTATGCATTTGTGAACAGAGATCTGGTATGTACAAAACATGGCATTAAAACACTCACAAAAATGAAATTCTTTTAATTAAATGCATCTTGACTGAGCAAGAATTTAACACGACGACATTGTTTAAGCATCAAACTTAGACTTTTGCGGAAATGCTTCGGCAGGATTATTGAAAACTTCTAAATTATCTTAAAGCGTTTCAACTTTAAATGCACGATTGATTTAGGGTCAAAACTATTATTAAAAAGCCCTCACTTTTTAAAATCAGTTGACTTTTGACGAAGTTATGGCATTTTGAAGTTTCGACCTATGCCCATATGCCCATTTACCGATTTTCAGGCTTGAATTTTTACTTATGCTCCGACCTCAAATTTCGTTTTCAACTTTAAATGTACGATTGATCTAGGGGCAAAACTATGATTAAAAAGCCCTCACTTTTTAAAATCAGTTGACTTTTGACGAAGTTATGGCATTTTGAAGTTTCGACCTATGCCCATATGCCCATTTACCGATTTTCAGGCTTGAATTTTTACTTGTCTTCTGCCCTAAAATCTCGTTTTCAACTTTAAATGCACGATTGATCTAGGGGCAAAACTATGATTAAAAAGCCCTCACTTTTTAAAATCAGTTGACTTTTGACGAAGTTATGGCATTTTGAAGTTTCGACCTATGCCCATATGCCCATTTACCGATTTTCAGGCTTGAATTTTTAATTGTCTTCTGCCCTAAAATCTCGTTTTCAACTTTAAATGCACGATTGATCTAGGGGCAAAACTATGATTAAAAAGCCCTCACTTTTTAAAATCAGTTGACTTTTGACGAAGTTATGGCATTTTGAAGTTTCGACCTATGCCCATATGCCCATTTACCGATTTTCAGGCTTGAATTTTTACTTGTCTTCTGCCCTAAAATCTCGTTTTCAACTTTAAATGCACGATTGATCTAGGGGCAAAACTATGATTAAAAAGCCCTCACTTTTTAAAATCAGTTGAGTTTTGACGAAGTTATGGCATTTGGAAGTTTCGACCTATGCCCATATGCCCATATTCAGATTTTCAGGCTGTAATTTTTACTTATCTTCCGATCTAAAATCTCGTTTTCAACTTTAAATGTACGATTGATCTAGGGTCAAAACTATGATTAAAAAGCCTTCACTTTTTAAAATCAGTTGACTTTTGACGAAGTTATGGCATTTTGAAGTTTCGACCTATGCCCATATGCCCATATTCAGATCTTCAGGCTAGAATTTTTACTTATGCTCCGACCTAAAATCTCGTTTTCAACTTTAAATGTACGATTGATCTAGGGTCAAAACTATGATTAAAAAGCCCTCACTTTTTAAAATCAGTTGAGTTTTGTCACTGGTTGCTGAAGTCATCCAGCAAACTCAGCTTGAGCAACAAGCTGCTGGTGTTCAGGAGCATCATCGTGCCCACATGGACATATGGGATTCCATTTTGGGGCACAGCAGCTAAATCGTGGATTAATCAAATTCAATTCTTGCAGAACAAGGTGCTAAGAGATATCTCTGGTGCTCCTCCCTATGTGCGCAATATGACGCTGCACAACGACTTCTGTATACCGACAGTCTTTAGCTAAATAAACCGCCACACAAGTCGTTACAACGACCGGCTACATAACCACGTTAACCCATTGGCTTGCTCACTAGGGTTGAATACAACCCGTAGACGCTTAAAGCGCCTTCACACCAGCGACCTCTGGACAGTTGGGCGTTAACAGTATCGTTAATGTGCAATAAATGTTATATTTAATCTTACATTTGTTGTTACGTAATATTGTAATATGTTAAAACCAATTATTTGTTTATGTTATTAATTTAAATTCCCCGTTATTATGTATTCAACCTTCAAAACAATATTTTATAACCTTTCAGTAGGTTGATCAATATTAAATTAAATTGCTAAATAAAAAAAAAAAAAAAAGAGGATTATTGAAAACTTCTAAATTATCTTAAAGCTATTTACAATTATTCCTATCCTACTTAGGACATTATCTAGGAACATATTTACTGCTGCAAATGCGTAATAATAAATCCCAACGTTGCTTACAGATTTTCGGGCGAAGTACCTTTTCTGGAAATATTTAATATGCATAAACATAATTATATATATGACAAAACCTTATTGTCTTATATATTCATAGCTGATAGTGAACAAAGCTCAGATTTGCGTGTTGCCGAAATTAGCTTTAGCTTTTGCTCATCTGGCCCATACACAAGTAAGACATATCAGAATGTTGTGGTCGCGACTTGTGTGTCTGCATGATAATGGGCGTGAGTATACTCCAATTGGGGATTTGGGTTTTTATTTTCACTGCGCAGCTGGCCAGCTCACATGGCATGTTTTTAACAATTTCCGGTCCACAATGTGTATGTGTGCGAGTGTGTGAGTGTGTGTATGCGACTGTGTAGCGTGTCTATTGCAAAGTCATTTGTAGCAGCGACAGCAAACAATACCAAAAGTTGAAGTTGGTGATGGTGCTGGGAATCGAGATGGAGATGGTGCTTGTGTGTGTGTTTGTGTGCGTGTATAGCGAAATTTTCCGGCAATTTAAGCGAGTGCAATCAATTGAATGGCTTTGTAACGTGTAGAAATCAAACATTTCATTTTATGCTCTTAATTGCATTGCAAGTGGTTTTCAATTATTCAAATGAGTCTCTTCCAGTTGCCAGCGCCACTCGAAAGTCTTCCGAATATTCGCCTACAAGATGCCGTTTGATTACGCTGCTCTCTGCTCGTGCGCAAGCTGGTGCTGTCGCTGCTGCTGCTGTTGGCGATATTGCTGCTCCTGCTCCGGTTGCTGCCAAAAACTGGTCTAGACTTGCGTTAATGGCCGAACGAGGCAACAACGACGATGGCAAAGGCGAAGGCGAAGGCGAATGCGACACTGGAACTGAATTTCTTCTGCTTCATCATTGGTATTGGCTTTGGTGATGCTATCGTTGCTTTATCTGCTGCCTTTTGCCATTTTAAGTTTTATTTGTTATTGTTGTTGCTGTTGTTGTGAATGACGTTTCAGCGAAAGTTGTTACGTTACATCCACAGCGACAGCGACAGCGGCAAGCAAAGACAACGTCAGAGACAGCGGCGCCGATACTGGGAGCCTATGCAAAACCGGTCGGTCATTGATTTTTGGCGACTTGGCAAAATTACCTGGCCATGGTCATTGAGAGCCAGTCAGTCACCCAGCAGTCCGGCCAGCCATCCAGCCAGCCATCCAGCCAGACAGTCAGACAAAGAGACAATCAGTGCTCATCTGCCCAGTTTCACATGCATCGCTAATCTTGACAATTGTCGCACACTGCGTATGCTTGATATTTATGAAGGTATGCAAAGAGCTTCACTTGTCAGCGGGCAGTCACTTAATTGCTACAAAATAAACAACAATCATTTCGACACAGCCATAAATACTTTAAAAGAAGCCGCAGTGTGTTTTAGGCAAGAGTTATAGGCCAAATAAAAGGTGTGTACCGAAGAAGTGCAGAAGGGAGCTCAGTAAATGGCTTAATGATGAAACTTCTTCTTTTGGTAATAAAGAAACAATTTAAAGCAAATCTGTCAACAAAATCTGTCAAATATTTACAAATCCTATAGTCGATTTTGAATGGGATTTTTATTTTATCTATTGGATAATTTGTTTGCCTCGTTTAACCGCTTGAATGTGTCGTGGTCACAGCTGTCGACGCATTCAAAAGCAAATTGTGTATGTAAAATTATGACATACTTATACACATTCTTAGTATTTGAATTCGAATAAATTAAATTTATAAATGTAGTTACATAAAAACAAAGCATGAGAAAAGTGCCAAAATTGGTTTTGTGGAAGAGGTTTTTTTCGATCAAATTCGAACGACGTTTTAACCCAACAAAAAGCGATTATTTTTTCCACATGTAATAGGTAATAATGACAAGGCGCTACCCGGTTTTCGGGGCAAATGTGTTTTCGTAAACTACATTTATGTATATATATTTATATCTTATTATTTTTATTAATCATATATGTTTGCCAGTTGAGATAGTTTTTTGTTTTTTTTTTTTGTTTTTGGCTTAGTAACCTGGAGTAAACAATTTCCGTTGCTTACGAATAGCAATTATTTCTCTATTTCCGGTGCAAAATGGAAGTTTACACACAATTTTCTTGAAAGCGTAAATAAATATAGACATACATGTTAAAAAACCCAATATATTAATATAAATTGAAATAGAAAAAAACTCATCAATAGAAAAAAAGAGAATTTTCAATTGTGATTCAATTTCACGTTAAGTAATGCAAAACATTTTAGACATTGTTTCTTAATTTGCAACTTAAATATAATGATAATTGAGAGCAGGAAAGTCTCAGCTGATCATTGATATTTTTAGCCCACAAACCTCGAACACATATGCCATTAGTAGCTTCACAAAATGGCATGAAATCAATCATTCCTCAATGTTCGGTATTCAATTGCCTTTTTTTTTGCCAACTGCCACTTTGAGTGCGCTTTTTCTTGTTGGCGGCTATTTGCCGCTCATTTGTTAACTGTTCAAGCCAAAATGTTTATGATTTTATGACCGACAATGTAATAAACCGCCTTTCGATAACGGCTCATTATATACGCTATTGTGATCTTTTGGTCTTTGGTCTTTTGGGGTTTTTGCGCACACTTTTCATCTGTTTGGCAGACATTTCGCTCGGTTATTTTCTATAAGCTAAATTCGGCGTGTTATTATATACATGAATATATATAAACACATACAGTTTGGTTTCTTTTCTTGATTATTTTGAGTCTGTTTCCTTTTTGCCGGCACTTTGAACACACGCATTTAGCTGTTGTTGGCTTGAGGCGCAATTAGAGCTACTCTCTAATCATTTGCCATGCGCATAAGCGTAATTGTAATCATGATTAAGTAGTTTTCTGCTTAAAACCAAATGAGCTGAAATGCGTAAGTGTGTATGGATGTGTGTGTGTGTGTGTGTGTGTGTGTGTGTGTGTATTCAGATTCACTTTCAGCATGATTTGATTGAGAATGCTCAGGCCGCAGATTCAATGCAGACTCATGCTGCAAACTCACCACGAGGTGAGCTGACACCACACTTCAGCTGGTGTCTTCTTCACTCTCTTTCTCTTACGGCTTCGCGCTCATTCGGCACAACTTGGCGTCTTGGCGACTTGGCAACTGTTGCTTGTGGCCCGCGTTTTGCATCAAGTTTCAGTTATAACACGGCCGCGTTTCGCTTTGGACGCGCTTCTCTCTCTCTAGATCGGTTTGCAGCGTCGCGTTGTTTCGGTTGTTGTGACGGGCGACAAGTGGCAGGATAACAGATAGTGGTTCCCTCTACATATATACACAAGTAGAAATCGGTGTCTATGCTGTGCAGTGTGTAGTGTTGTGTATTATTTTTTATAATTCAACTTTAGCCAGCTAAAGACAGCAGCTGTGCGGATTAACAACCTTTAAATTTGTTGTCCTGCAAGATGCGCTTGCAACTTTTGCCATTGCTGGTAAGTAATCTTATATAAGCGAAAATTTGGGCTGTTTGTTTTTCTTGCTTGTTTTTTTTTTTGCTTGGGTTTGTTGGCCAGATGTCAGCAGCTTGACCCGCTCAGGTGCAACGTTGCCATCTGGCTGTGTGCGCCCATTGACATTGATAAATTATGTCACTAATGTGGTAGAAACAGCAAACAACAACATTAACAACAACAGCAGGCAACAAGTCAGGTGTAAACCATCTTCCGGTTGACTCTGCACAGTGCTCACTGTGAAGTGCAGGAGTTTGAGAGTTGGCAGTGTTCAACTTGGCACTTGTTACGGCTGCGACTTTTAATTGTCTGCCCATTGGGGCTTGGCTCATTGTTATTGTTGCATGCAACTACAACTTGTTAGTGCTGACTACCTGTTTGCCATTACACCTATACTTGTCATACAGTTTGGTCTGTCTGTGCAACACGTTGCAATCAGTCGAACCGATCTTGTGTAATCTCGAGCATCAAATTTGCATTGTCAGCCTGGTCATAAAGGCCGTAATGACCAAGTGGAGCCACCTGCTGTAGAATTGTCTGTTGCAGCTGGCACAGCTTGCAGTGCCTTTTGTGCACTTAACAACTTCATCTTCAACTTCATCTTCAACTCCATCGGTAGCAGTTTGAAGAAGTACAATTGCAAGAGTAATCAAAATCAAAATGCAACACGAGTAAATCGAATACGTGTCCTCCTTTCGCTTCTGTGGCAGCATCAGCATCAGCAGCAGCAGCAGCATCAGCAGCAGCTTTTCAAATTGAGGCGCCAAATAGCCGCTGACTTTAATGCCAAAAAATCAATAGCCATCATTTGGTTCATGGCAAGCGTTTTTGTAACCTTTACAAACGTTTTGTAAACTTGTATTTTTGTTTGTAATTTCGTTTGGCAGACGTTCGACCCAGAAAGTGTTCGACTGTTTGCTTTTTGTCAGCACATATGTCCCAAATACGATTCATGGCTAATTGCAAGTATTGGCAAAGCAAATAAACAGAAACTAACCAACAATAAGTTGATTGTCATTGCAAGCTGTCAAACTAAGCAAGTAGAATTGGCCAAGTTATTGTATACACCAAATTGCCAAAATGGCCCGCTTTCTGTCCAACATAAGGCCGCAGGGCTGACCACGAACACAATGGCACTTCAGCACCTGTTACAGGTGTGTGCGTGTGTGTGTGTTTCTGTGTATGTCTCTCGAATAGGCAGAGTCATTTTTTTAATATGCTGCACGCATGCAAACGAACAATTTGTATGTGAATTTGGAGTGTAGAAAGTTGATTGGATTTATTTATAATTTTAAGTGTCGTTATTTATGTATTCGGAGTGCTCCGAAAGTTGAGCTATCAATTTTGACAAGTTCATTCAGCTGAGTGAAATATATTGATATATCCATATATGTTTATTTATATATATATATGTATGTCACTAAAATACAGCTCCTGGCCGTTAGCCCTGGTCACAAAATGCCTTTCACTTGCAGATGCAATTGTTTTGGCCAACGAAAGATGCGCCGCTGGACATGATTGACCAAAAAAAAAAAATAAATAAATACAACGTCTGCCGAAAGGAAAAGGAAACTTTGGCAACTGAAGACGAGTTGGTAACAGGCAGACTACAGGTTTTTCTAGCCAATCGAGTGAATGGCGACACACGAAATATGAATTTCACACACACACACACACACATATGTACAGTAAATACATAAATTGGAATGCGGTTTTTTCTGACCACAAACATTATTTTTTTTTGGCCTGCAATTACAACTGCAAGAGTTTCGGCTGAGCATTAACTAACTGCTCATCATTATCATCATCATGATCATCATCATCAACAACAACAACATCAGTATCATCATCCATAAACATCAACGTGACCCGCATCTATTTTAATTAAAAGTTACTTAATGGTTGCCGCTTCTGGGGCAGCTCCTTTTAGACAAAATTATTAATATGCATGGCATATTAATGAGCCTAATGCGTCGATTAGGCTGACTCTAATTTGTGGCTCCCTAACATCTACCTGAACCGTTTGTTGTTGTTAACATTTAACATTTTTTGTAGGAATTTTAATTAGTCTGAGCGAGTATTAAGCAGGCGTATTTAATACAGACTGCACATCTTACATAATCGTCAGAGTTGAGTTCAATGCGTCATATGCAAATACGATACAACAGATACGCAGTTAAAGATCTCAGATGCAAATAAAAAGTGGCGAGGGGGATGATAGCATCGGTTGTGGCTGGTTCCGGCTATAGCCCGACTCTCACTCTCACTCTTCAGTTGCGGTCTTTTTTCTTGTGTTTCTTATTCAGTTTGTAATTTATGCGTGTTTGAGTGTTTTTGTTTCAGGCTTTTATTTATATGAATTTTATGTATTTTATGCAACGACCTTGCGCATCATTTAAGTTGTCAGCTTTAGCAGATACCTGCAGTATGTTTAACTAATTAAACCAATGCTTGATTATTAATTTAAACGGGGCGGGCAGCAGGCTTGGAGCACACATTGCTTAAGAGACACTTGTATGCGAGTTTGTTGCCTAAGTCTTTTGTTACCACATGCTAAAATTCCACCCGCCCAGCGATCGCTACTCTTTCGACTGGCTATCTTTTGTGTAATTGTCACCATGTGCAACGCTCCATCGCTGGTCAGTCAATTGTGTTTGTTGTGGGCTTCCATTTTAGCTTTGGGCTTGTTTTTTGCATAACCCGTTGCTGCAACATTTCGTTCAATTGCATTTCAATTGACTTGGCAATTTGCTGCAGACACTTGCGTATCTATGCAAAACTGCAACGGCGACAAACTTGCCCAATGCCCGAGGTAATAATTAGAGAAGGAGCTGCAGAGCAACTGACAGTGAGAGCTCAACAGGTGTTAATTATTTCCACTGTATATGTGTGTGTGTGTGTGTGTGTGTTTGATGAGCTATTAAATTGCAGCCAAGAATGATGTAATTACAAATTCACAACTTGCAGCTAATGAGCAAACGTGAAAAGGCAATTCAAAAATTATGTGAAAAATTGATTTTTCCAAAGTATGTTTTTGAAAGATTTAAAGTAGACTTCATTTGCCTGAAAGGGTTTTGAAAATCTTGAAATTGGTTGAAGCTTTCATTTACTTAATGTGGACTAAAAACATTCCAACACTTAAACACTCTTAAAAAAATGTTTAAAGGGAGAAGTAAAATTAAAAATTCAAGATGAAATTGAAATAAATAAAATAAAGAATATAAAATATCTGGGGTATTGTGAAATCCTTCCAAAATTAATTGCAACCCAGAAAATAAAAACCAAAAACTGACTAAAAATGTGTAAGCGATAGTAACTTAATAATAAGGAAAGTAAAAACGTTAAGTAGGCAGATATATACACAGACAGAGAGAGCTAAAGAGTGACACACAAAATAAAGAAAAGATAAGCAAATCTCTGAACCTGTGGATTATGATAAGTTTACCAGTTGAGCACGCTCAGAGGTCTCCCGCAGATAAGTTGGTAAACAACATTTAATTAATGTATAATGAAGAGTGGATTTACTCGTCAATATGTGAAATAAGCCATTGTTAGAACTACAATGTATATCTTATAGCTGCCCCTTTTATACTATCAAGAATGTAAATACCAAATGTGTATTCAAATACCTCTTTCTGTTTACTACAAATTAATTATACGCCTATTTCATTGTGGTCACAAATTGTCTCGATTGTAACAATTATAATGCAATGAGTGGTCTTTAAGTCTGTCTAAATGTTGACACAATGCTGTATCTTTCTAGCTGGCCAAATCATAAATACCTGTACAACAACTCATTTGCATTTAATGAAAATTATTTCGAGTTATTTTCAATGACATTCTTTGACTGGTTGAACAACTTTTACATTTCTGACTGTGTCCAAGCATTGTATGATCGAGTGTGCCGCATTTTGTATCTTTTATTATTATTGTTATTTTATTTGTATGGCCTTATAATTGATGATAGCAACTCAGCAGCAGCTGCAGCGTCATCTTCTTTGGTTTATTATGCATATGAGATTGAAGCTTTGAGTCTGTGACTGTATGCGAGATTGGGATTGAGTTTGTGATTGAGAGTGAGGCGTCTTCACCTACCCACATCCAGGGAGAGTGAATTGTTGGGGGTATAGGGAAACAGTTGCAAGTTGTTGGCACGTTGCCGCCAATGTTGACTTCAGCCTCAACTTGGACTTGAAGATCGCTTTCTCATCTCACTGCCAGTCTGCTTGGGCCTATACCTGAGCCTGCCTCTGTGTGTGTATTTGTATCTGTGCCCAATTCATGTCACGTTGAGGTAGATTCAGCTGACGTCCGGCCCAGCAGCAGCAGCAGCAGCAGCGGCAGCAGCATCATCATCATCATTGGTTTGACTGGCAGAAAAACACTTTCATTTTTCATTTCATTTAATAATTCATCATTTTTTTCTTTCCTTTGCTTTTGTTTATTTTTTGGCTTTTGGCTGCTGCTGCTTCAGTTGTTTCTCAGCTGCTTGAGTTGTTGTCATTGTCAATGTGGTTGTTGTTGTTGTTTGTTGTCTGCTCCCCAAGTGTTTATAGTGGTCTAAATTTTGCCGCTTGGCGCGTTGCTTACTTCCGTTTGCTGTGCCAGGCTGTGCCACTTCTAAGCAGCCGCAGCAGCAACGAAAAACGAAAAAAACGAAACGATTAATGCTTTACGTATTTTTACGCCATTTAGCTAGCGGTGGCGACTCGCACGCCAAGTTTGTCGCTTAAGTCTTTCGTTTGTTTTCGCCAGACACAAATCATATGTTTTGCACACCTCTGCTTTAAGACAAGCACACACTCACTTCCTTTTGCTATGCTTGTTGCTGTTATATAACCCGCTCTGGTGGTCTTTAATTATAAGGATTATTATACGCACTTTCGCATCATGCACATCCGCACCGCTTTCATGTCATAGTCATATCTGTATATATAGTGTGTGACCAACATATGTGCATAAATTGGTCATCACTTCTAACACGGTCTAAACATGTTTCTCAAACTCAAACGCCTTGGAAATTTACAATTTCCATGAGATTTTTAATTCTATTAGCGACTATCATGGCCACCAACTAAATCGCTTCTTTTTTTTTCTTGTTTATATATTTTGTGGGAGGGGACATGTCGTGTTCGTCTCTATTTGACAGCAGTCAGTGGTTGGCAATTAAAAATTTATAGTTTTTATTACTAATTCAGCTTCTCATTTTTAGAGTTGGCGTCCTTTAAATTAATTTTATGTTGTCTTTAAAATGTTATTAGTTATGTCAAATTTAGAACACACAACGGCTTGCCTCATTAGCCTCAAAATTGGGTGAAAGCCATACGAATGTGGAGCAGTATGAAAACCAAATCTTAGCTTTTTTTGGCCAACTTTTGCCAAGTGTTTTATTTGCGTGCAACCCAAAAGAACACAAATCTTGCTTCACTGCTTCGATTGTTTTGTTAACAACAACATTATTTCAATACGAGTTGCAAGTCTAAGTTTCAAATACATAAAAATAAGAAGTTCTCATGCTCACATCAAAGATACTGTTGGTTAACATGAAGTTTAACTGCACACATACCTATTTTTCTCACACTGCTGTAATTTTCAAATTCTGTGCAGCTTTGTCTCGAAAAGTTGCCAATATCTAAACAACTAGCTGACTTGGCAACTATTTTTAATGTGAAATACATATGAGTTAGTTCTTTACGTATCTTTCAAATCAAATTCATTTTTCTATTCCTCCTAGATGTAATGTAATGATAACAATAGACTTGATCATTTAAGTCTTCGATTTATATTATTAAAATATCCGATGTTAAACCATGTGGCATGCATTTGTGATTGGGCATCTTTCATTGCTTATTTTTTCCCGGACTTCCACAGTCAATGCAACAAATGTTGCACACATAGGAATCTTATACATTTTTATCATCTTTATGCATCTTAATATGTTAATGTTAAAGTGGTCTTTAATTTGAATGTGTTTGTAAACATGATCATAAACATACTTTTGTATATAATTTATTAGAGTTATTGCTGAATGCAAAACCCATTTGCACAACTTGCCTTTCTAGTTTTTTGCTAGCCGCTCAACTGCCTAATTGACTGTGACTGACACACACACACACACACACACACACTTAGACATCTCTGTTGACGTTCTGAGTTGACTTTTAGACCAAGCAAGTGGAAAATAATCGTGCCGTGCCTGATGGAGTGGGAAAACAGTTCACATGGCCAACAATGGCAGATCATCTTGCATATATCATAACTGTTCATCATCAAGTGCATGATGGCAACGGTTTTTGGCCAATGGTTTGGGCCAACTATGAGTTATTAGCATAAGCTCCGCGTTACAATCTCATGCCGCAGCAGCAGTAGCTGTAGTTGTTATTGTGGGGCGTTGTTGTGAGATTGCCGACAGTTAATCATAGCTGTGACAACAGCAGTAGCAAAAGGCACAAAAAGCTAATTGCAAATTGGCAACAACATGAGAATCCAAGCTGGCCATTTGTCATCAGTTTACAGCCTGATATGCTAACTAATACAGTTTTACCGTACCGCAATCTGCAATCTGCAATTGTTACTGTTGTGGCAACAACTTGTCTACAGATTTCCCTACACTCAGAAAAATATATTGAAAAGCACTGAATTTTTGCGCCAAGTGCAGCTTAAAAAAAGTCAAATTTCCGCTTATTTTTAGGATTTGCCATTTTTGTCCAGCTGTTCTAATTTTATTCATTATTTTGCATATTTGTTTACTTTGTTATGAAGAAAATTCCTTTCCATTCCAAATCAGAAATTTTATGATTCAGAAAAGACTTATATTAAGGGCGATTTTCAACATATAACAGGGCAAATTTTTTCTGGGTGCCTAATGGATGCTTGTAAACACCAAACGAAAAGCGACACAAAGACTGGTGACTAACAATTTGCTGTCAGCAGCCAGCTGCCACAAGCCACAAGTGGTTAAGTTGTTGATCTGCAGAGCTGTGATGCTGTAAAGCAGTTAGCTCTTTGACTGCCCAAATAAATGGAGGAAAAAAGTGCTGCATTTGCACCTCACAGGCTGCAGCATCTGTATAATTTAGCCAGGCCTCTTTCATTTTGGCCATAATTTAGCTTCGACTTGCATTGCACAATCGTGAGTCGAAGTCGACTTCGAAGCTATAGCTAAAGTTGAGCTTTGGTAATTAAATTCGTTTGCTCAAGAAAAGATGCGATGGCGCTGAAGACTTTGATTTACACTTGCTCACTAAATGCTAGTCAAAGCTTTTATTTTTATTGTTTCTATGCATTACATAATTGTGTGCAAAATGTTAATGTTTTTTTTTTTTTTTCTGTTTTTGCTTTTGTTTTTTGTTAATGTTGTTGCTGTTGTGGGGGGGCTGCTGTTTTGTAGCTGCTGGCCAACAAAATTTATTAGCTTGTAAACAACTTTGCTGTTAGACTGATGCGTATGTTGTGTATATATGTATAGGTGTATTTTTGTGTGTGTGTGTGTGTGTGCGAGTGTGCTGTGTGTTAACTTTCTCCCATTGTTAGCATCTTTCTTTTTGATTATGCGCCAGTTTCTTTTACGCTGTGTGCCATCAATGGCATTTGTTTTGGCTTTGTTTTGGCCAAATCTTTGCAGCTTGCCTTACATTTAACTTGACATTTGGCCCATTGTTCACGCTTGACTCTTCTGCGCTTCGATTGTCCACTGGTCAGCGAGCGGGCGAGGCGAGGCGAGGCGGGGCGGGGCGAGCCGAAGCGAGCAGCCGCCAGACAATCATGTGTTAATAAATCCATCTATTGCCGAGCTACCGAGCTGAGCGACCAAGCCACCGGCACCAGGTGTAGGTCAGTTCATTATGCTAATCAACGCTTGACCAATTCGCGATAATTTCTTTGAGCTTTTGGTCATGTTAAATAATCATTTCTTTTTTGTATTGTATGCGCCCATTCGATCTGTGACAATGTAGCATAATTAGCATAAGATGTCGTAATATTTAACTAACCTTTTATTTATTCATATGTGGGCTCAATTTGAAGTGCATCCAACTTCTGTCAAACGCCTCTTTATATAAAGTTGAAGCTGGATTTAATAGTTGCAATTAAAAGATGACGACGCGACGTCTGTCAAAATGTGTGTCAGCAAGTGCTGTGCCAGAAATCACACACTAAGGCGACAGAGCAGCAACAACAATAGCCACAGTAGCAATAAAAACAAAAGATAAAAATAAAAACATAAACAATAAACAATAAAAGCAAAAAAAAAGTGAAGTTAAAACAAAAGCATTTTTGCCGCAAGTGATGTCAAAAGACTTTGCACAGCTTCCGTTTTAGACGTTTGACGAACCTGCTCGTTTGACAGCTACAATGATGTGACAACGATGCCATAATGATTATCATCTCAACACTCGCACACACACACACACACACACACACACATACACACTCAGCATGTGACAGTTTGATCTGTGCAATCTCACATTGCGCATACGCCATTTGGTCCACATACAACCACATCGTATTTTTGGCATTGTTTATGTGTGTGAGTTTCACTTTATATGCGGTTATTGCTCAATTATAATAAATCAAATGTCGACGCCCACAATACTGACATTTGCAGTCTATAAAAGTTGCTAGAAATACTTTTTTTTTCCCCACCTTTTTTTTTTTTGAGAAAGTAAAGCACTTTTTTCATCATTTTTTATGTATGGCAATGCCAAATGTCAAATGGCAGCGCCTGAGTCGCAGTGGGGCATGGGGGTAGTAACCGAAAAATATTTTCACTTCCACATTGAGTTGCCCGTTGCCAGTTGCCAGTTGGCAGTTGCATTGGCAGTTGGCCGAGATGGCTGTGTGGGCGTTGCTGCAGCTGGCTTAAACACAACTTGTTGTGGCTCTTTTGTTGTAGTCCCATCATCCATTGTCATATAGTACTTACTTGCTTACACATATATAGTAGTAAGAGTTGCACTGCTGGAAGCGTTGCTCTCTCTTTGTACTCTCTCTCTCTCTTTGTACTCTCTCCTCTCTCTCTCTCTCTCTCTCTCTCTCTTGCAACATTTCAATTATCTAGTACAATATAACCATTAATATCTCAATCTTAAATGTGAATTTAAGTTTTAGTAGATAATATCTTCTTGTACGGCAGTTTCCCCTTTATCATCAGTGTTGTGTTTTCACTCTCGTCAATTACTTTAAATCATATATAGTTCCGATTCGTAGATCCCAAACCTATTTATAAATTTCATTAAAATTGATTCATATTCAACTCTCACTTGAGCAGCATTTAACTTTGCAGTTTTTCAACTCATTAATCTTTGCATTTAATAAAATTTGTATTAAGTTTGATAAATTCAACTTTTAATTTCTTAGTCACATTTCTGCATATTCTTTTATTTCCTTTGTGTTTGACTAGCCAACATATTAATTATAAATTAGCCACAATTAGTGAACCGATTAAGATCTATGATCACCAATGTTCATCCTTTCATATAGATTTCTTCAATATACACGTTTTCAGATTAAAATATACAAAATAAATAGTAAACAGGATGAGCCAAAAGAATAGAGCCAGACCTAAGGCAGAACAAAGAGTCATTGACCACAGTTCACAGCTATCCCAAGGAATCCAACTCAATTAATATTATTGGTTCAAATCTCATTTAATGTGAGTTTCATTTTGATGCACTGCGATTCAGAAACACAACTTAATCAAAGGGCTTAAAGTATTAAGAGGCTTTATCCAGGGGTTCAATTTCGATTTCATAAAATTGTGGTCAAGGTCTGCGATTAGTTAGTTAATTGTTGTTCATAATATATGCCCTAAGATTAATTTACGCAATTGCTGCTTAACAATGAGAAATGAAACGGAAAGTTGCAAAAATAGTTAATAGAAATATATTTAAATTAAATAAGGGTTTGTTTTGTGATTGTTGATTGTTGTGATTCGTGTGATTTATCTTGTATTGAATAACTCTTGATAATTATTTAAATATGCTAACTTATTACTCAGTCCACCAGTATCAATCAATATTAGGTTTGTAAGTATTTGATTATGTGTCAGATTTGATTAAATACGCATAAATATAATATCGCATAAATTGTATTTATAAGTATTGTTTACTGTACAGTGTGTACACAATTCGTTGGCTCAGCTGCATTGTTGCTCGTATATTGTTGAAATGCAAATTGCGACTGTTGAAATTGAAATTCAAGTCTGCGCTTTAGCGCAACTTTCACGGCTACATATGTACGTGTGGCAAGTAGTCCGTCGCATCGCTGGCGATTAGTCCGATTTGGCTGACACAGATAAATTCGATTAAGACACAAAACTCATAGCCACAAAATTGAAAATTTGGATGAGACGACTCGACTCAATTTGAATTGTGTGTGCATACTTTTTTTTTTTGCTCCCATAGAGTGTCTTGCCTTTAACCCATCAAGTTGAGCGGAACGAGATGTGGTCGAGTAATCAACTTGACATTGACCCAATGCCAGACACGGATTCACGACACGTCCACATTTTGCTCAGCTAATTTTTGAACGTCCGAAAACACTCTTCGGCTGGGCATCTTGATCTTGATGTTGATATTTGTTTTTATTGCCTTTTTAATTTACCACTTTTGGACATTCACCAAAATTTGCTTGCATGATTTCTTCTTTTTTGTCGTGGCTTAAATGTTTACCCAATAATTAACCACAAATGATATATATTTTGTGCGGGTCTCGACCTTGCGACCGTAACAAAAATTAATTGAAATGAGCAAGCAATTATATCAGCCAATGTAAATAAAAATAAACTAGAAATGGTTAAAATAAATAAAACGGCATTTTTGATTTGCAGTTGGCGCTGTTCGCAGTTGGAGCAGCTGCCGGCGCAGCCACAACGAAGCCCAAAAGCGAATCTAAGCCCAAAATTGAGCCGACAATCAGCTCCACGAAGAAGACCACGCCGACAACCGTAGCCAGCAAAAAACCTACAGCATCGACAACAACAACAACAACAACAACGCGTCAGTCGAAGGCTCTGAAGTCTGTGCTCGGCGAGAATCGAGGCAAGCGCACCCTCTACGACTTTGGCAATGCGGGTTATCTCTATCCGGAGGTGGCCAATCGGCGTGCCGGCTACGTGGACAACTACTATCCCCAGACGGGCTACTACAATGGACAGCAGGCAATAGGTACCACTTGGCTGCACTTACTCCATCTTAAAATTAACTCATCCCATTTTCAATTTTGCAGCGCAATATCCGGGCAGTTATGGCGGCGCCTATGCGCCATATCCGCAGTATCTGGAGGCACCGGAGCCCATCATTGAGATCATCATCAAGGATGCGAATGAAACGCTGGCCGAGGAGCCACTGCAGCCCCTTGTGATTAAGAAGAAGCGCAAGAAGGAGAAGGTGCATGTGTTCTACGTGAACTACAAGAAGGATCAGAATAACAAGCTGCATCTGGAGTCACCCATTGCCTCGCTCAACAACGATGACAACGACGAGCCCGAGGAGGAGGAAGAGGAGGAAGTCATACAATATCCCGTCACACCACTGCCACCACTCAAGTCGACCACGTTGCGCACCATTATCCATCCCGACTCGGAAAAGTATCACAGCAACAGTGGCATCCATGTTTCCTTCGGCGACGAGAGCAAACATCAAACTGGCCACCTTCTGGAGGAGCACAATGCGGAGAGCATTCAGCGCCAGGTGGTCGCATTGCCCTTAACCAATACACGCGCTGACTATGGACGCGAGAGCAACTTTGCACGTGGCGGGTCCATCTCCAATCAGCTCTTTGGCAGCAGCAGCAACTATCAGCAAAACCAGCAGCAGCAGCATCAGCAACAGCAGCAGCAACACCATCATCAGCAGCAGCAACAATCATCGCCGCATTTTGCTAGCCAGCAACAGTTGCCCACTCAGCAAAGCAGCAACTACTTTAGGCCACCCTCTGCACCAATCAAGCATCAGCAACAGCAACAGCAGCAGCAGCAGCAGCCGCCACCGCAGCAACACTTCTATCAGAAGCAGCAACAGTCGACAAGGCCCAGCATAACACAGCAACAATTGCCCGCAACATCCTCGCAGACCATATTCAACAAGCTGGTGCAGCAATCCCAATTCTATATCAATCACAATCAGCAATATCAGCCGCAGCCACAGCCACCGCCACAGCCACAGCAGCAGCAGCAGCAGCAACAGCAATATCAGAAGCCGCCACATAAGCATGTCCAGGTGCCATTCTTCCCAACACCAGTGCCGTCCCAGAAAACTCACGAGTTGCCATTGCGTCCCACTCTAGCGCCATATCAGCCCATCAAGTTCCGCCCCACGCCTGCACCGGCGGCACAGGTCAAGCCATTGCAGTTGCCACTCAAGCTGGAAAATGTCAACTATCAGCAACAGCATCAGCAGCAAGCACAGCAGAAGCAACCACAACCGCAGCAGCAATATCAAACGCAGACTAAACCGCAACCATATCAGTTTGTCAGACAGCCGCAGTTTGTGCAGCAGCCGCAATTTATTGTGCACTCGCCCACAGCAGCGCCCGACTACTATCCGCCACATCAGCAACAGCAGACACAACAACAACTGCAACAGCAGACACAACAACAACAGCAACAACAGCAACAACAGCAACAACAGCAGGAGCACAAATATTCCTCGCATGCTCTGAACTACTTTGATATTAAGCCCTCCAAGGAAACGGAGCTGCTTAAATCAATACCCAAATTCGAGCAGCACATTACGGAAACGGTGCACAATTCACAGTCATTTGGCTACAGCAGCCGCAATGAGGTGATTCATGATATACCCGCACCCAATCTGGCACCAGTGGCCACCACTTCTGCACAGCCAGTTGCTGGTCATTACATCACTGCCAGCTCCCCGCAGCATGTCCAACAGCAGCAGCAGCAGCAACAAAAGCAGCAGCAGCTTCAGCAGCAACAGCAGCAGCAGCAACAACAGCAGCATTACAGCAACTTTGTCAGTGCAACATCTAAACCTGTTTTTGCCGAGTCCACGCATGGCCAGAAGGTTATGGTGGTGACACCCGTTCCGCCCACCAGCAGCAACTATGCCAACTACAATCAGTATGCACAGGCCAACAGCGAGCAGGTGATTCAGGTGCATCCACAGAGTAGCAGTTATGCAGCCCAGCAGCCCAGGCAAACCCAGGCGGCAGCCGTTGACAATTCACCCTTCAGTGTGTCCACCTATCACTCGGATGTGTTCAAGGAGCTGCAGCAGCGACAACAACAAGAAAAGCAACAGCAATCTTCTTATGGAAAACAGAGCAAGCCAGCAGTTGCAGCTGCTGCTGCTGCTAGCACATCGTCAGCAGCTCCAACTCCTCCAACAGTGCCCAATGGGAAGGCATCGCAGACTCTGCTGCAGCTGCCCGACGAGGTGCCCGATGACCTGCGCCAGCAACTCTTCTCCTCCGGCATACTGAACAACGCGGACATTTCGGTGTTGGACTATGACAAGCAAGGTGACATTGCGCTGGAGAATCTGCCGGCGGAGCATCTGCAGCATTTCTATGGCAATGGCGGCGGTGCCCAGTTGGCCGAGACAAACAAGGTGCTGACCGTGGTCAAGCCCAATGGCGACAAGGTTTCGCTCAGCGAGAAGCAAATCGAACGCGTCAAGCAGAGCAACTCGCTGCCCCAGAAGCAGAATCTGGACGTGAAGGTGGTGCGCTACGATGCGGATCAGGGCCAGAGGGTCAGTGAGAAATATGTGCGCACGGATGCCACAGTGGTGACACCCGTGGAACTAGCTGGCGATCGTCAGCAATACAATCGCTATTTGCCGCTAAAGATCAACGGTGCACAGTTTCCCATACCCGAGAGCGAGGAGTTGCTGGGCAAGAGGATTGTGAGCGTTGTGGTGCTGGCCCCAGTTGAGGCGCAGTCGAATGAGGCACGCAGCAGCAGCAGTGTGGATAGCAAAGAGGTTAAGTTTTTGGGTGGTGATCTGGTCAAGACGCTGGTCAAGAAACCGACCAAGGACAACTTCAAACGCTGGCTGGAAAAGGAATCGCGCACGGACATTGAACTGCAGTCGGTGGTGCTGCTGGTGGCCAAGTAAGTCAATCAGTTGAGCCATACACAAAAATTAACTGATGCACTCTTCCAAATCTCCCACAGATCGAGTGAGTCGGCGGAGCAGGAGATCTTCATGTATGACATTGCGACCGGCAGCGTGAATAAGCTGAATGGCGAACTCTCGAGCACGTTCGTCAACGTGGCCGAGGAGAATGCCAGCAGTGAGGATTTGGAGCATGCGGCCACACTGGACCCCAGTTCGCTGGAGACCATGATGCATTTGCGTCGCAGATAAGGAATAAAGAATATCGCCTCGAACATCGCCGCAAATCACACACAACATGCCATTTAGATACTCGACTCGACCTAGAATTGTACCCATGATAAATAGATATTCTCTCGTTGCACTTCTACTAGATCTAAATTCGTTTCTTTCCCACATTATTTTCGCTCACACAAAACAAAAAGCAAAAGAAATTCACATAAAATGGTTATATTTATCGCGGGTCATTCACAGTGCATGCATATTCCTTCTTGTAGTATTTCAATGTTGTACATATTCTGATGATTATTTCTTAATTTAAGCTAATTTACGTGAATAATAAAAAATGAAAAAAATGTTTAAGATTGTTATATTGGAAACGGCTAAAGCTCTTTAACACTGCATTAACAGTCTTTGTCTGGGTTGGTGTCTTTGCTAAGTTAAACTTAAAGCTTTGCAGCTGCTGCTCTTTTCAAGCTCTGTTGAGCTTTAGACCAAATGCTGCCACAAGCAACTCGTAATCTGTCAATAAGCTGAACATGCTGGCCACTCCACATTTAGGCCAAGGTTAGCAGCTAGCACCATAGAAACAAGAAGATTAACACACACACACACAGCAGGACAAGACATTAACATTAATCGTATGCGCATACGTGACTTATCATAGTTGGTGCTGGTCCATTGGCTTTGAACGGACGTCGGCTGCCGGACGACGTGACCAAAGGTAAGCAAAGAGCACACAGAAGTAACTGGCTTAAGCATTGCGCGCTCTTCCAAGACTCTCTCTCTCTCTCTCTCTCTTCAGCTCTCTTTTGGCTGCGTGTGCTCTTTGACAGTCGTTTAGCTGGTTCGCTTGCTGTTTTTGGGCATGGCCATTTACACGTGTGTGTATTTGTATTTATGTTGGAAGTATAAGTGCAACAAGTCGCAGCCAACGGCTATAATTATGTGCCGTTTATTTTTAGCGCACAAGCTGCTCAACAACACCAGTTTGGCCAGACATCCAAACCAAAAAAAATAAATAACAACAAAATCAACAATAAATAGCCACAAATGACGATAAGAAACAACTAAAAAACAAATGCAGCGGGTAAATGTGGCTTGGTTTTTTGTTGCACTCCTCAAAACCGAACATACCGGCTATAATGCTTCTGTTGTTGTTGTCGTTGCCGGATCGATTCAACAACAGAAAAAAGTACCACTTACACATGCTTAAGTATGTGTGTGTAAGCAGTGTAAGCTGTGTAAAGCAGCTGTGAGTGAGGTATTCTTCTTCTTCTTTCCTTATGCAATGAGCGATCGCTTTGGCGTTTTTTGGATTTCGATTTTTTAGCTGTTGCCAAGCGACAATTGACTAATTAAAATGCACGATTTTATCTCTGATTAAACACAATATTAATATCTTTTTCAACATATGTTTTGAATAACGATCTATTGAAAGGTTTACGCATAACAATTAGTACATTTTTCAAGTTGACGCTTCTTTTTGTCGGATGAAACGGTTAATATCAAATCAATTGGCATCAAACCACAACATTTACGGCTATTTATTCGGAACTCGTTTTTCAACATTCAGTTGATATTTTTAAAGTTCAATTAGCGGCGAAATCATATTTCCAAATTATCACATTTTAGTTTATTTAGAGATCGGAAAATATATGAAATTCATTTGGTATTTCTATTATTTATGTTATTTATCTCTTCGTCTGCTCAACATTAAAACTAAGTTCATTTCTATTTTGAGCACTTTTATTAAATATTAAATTGCCAATTGACTTGAAATTAATTAGTTATTTATATACGTAATATTATACAAAATATATTTTTCATGTGAATAGTCAAATGCATTTTGATTCCTGCTCATCACTCATGGTTTACACACACATGCATATGCATGCATGTGTTGAAGCACATAAACGTACGTACGTGCATATGTGAGTTGAGCTGTTTTCGATTTCTGACAACGCCTTTTGCTGTAATTTTCGTATTCTGCTTCCCATGCATGTGCTTTATTTTTGATTTTTTTTTCGCTAAGCTTTTTGCCGACTCGTTTCAAAATTGGGTTACAGTGAGCCCAAGACCAAAACCCTCAACCAGCGAGCAGCCCGAAAATACAAAGAAAGCAACGTAAATAAAAATGCAAAAATCCGTTTGACGCCGTAAGCTTCATGAGTCAGAACTGTTGCACTGATTGCTAAAGCAGCAGCAGCAGTAGCAACGGGTGGAGAATGGATTGAGCTTCGATTTAATTTGTGTGCAAAAGATTTCGATTTCTCCTCTTTTTGTTTTGCTTCTTTAAGCGTGTCTGCTTTGTTAGCTGATTTGTAACTTTACCGTCTACCGTAGGAGTGTTTTTATTTCAGTTACATGCGAGTTATTTGCGAGTAGCTCCGTCCAGTTGAAGAGAGTCCTACTTTGACTTAAGAGAGAGTTGGAGAGAGAACTTAAGACTTTGTTGCTCCAAATAGCGGATCGGAGAAATAGTGATATCAGCATTCGAGTTAGTAAACGGCTAAATGCAAGTTAATAAAACATTATGCGAATGTGTAAAAATTTGGTAATAACCGGCAATTGTTTGCAGCTGTTTTTAAATCATCAAATAAATTAATATTGTGAGTTCTTAATTGCATTAATCAATTAACCAAACTGCCCGTCAGCTGGTAATAAAGCTAGTGTTAGCAGGAAAAAAGCCAAGAGGGGCAACACTGTTGCCCATGCATGAGTCGTGAAGCATCGTTGTCGGGCATCGCTCAAAGCTGCGCTCAGTTCGGTTCGATCATTCGTCGCAGCAAGTCTAACTCGCGTCGTGGTCGAGAGTCGAGGGTGGCGCAGAGCTTGGCCCAGTCTCAGTCTCCTCACCTCTCTCTCTAAAGAAATAAGAAAAAAGGGCGCGCGAGTGCGTTAACATTAATTTCTAAATATGTTTTCGTGTTAATACCAATTTGTGTCTGCGTAATTTAATGTCGTGAAGTTCAACAAATTATGCAATTGGAAAATTGCTGAGTCGAAAATCAAATCAAACTGTTTTTTGTAATACGAGAATACACAGAAAAGTGAAGCTGACGCAAAGCAAAAGAGCCTATAGCAACAACAGCCGAACAACAACAACGGGACTAAAAAAAAGCCGTTTTAAAACAAACAAATACAAATATAAAGTGTAATAACTGCAACTTAAGACGTCCACAACCAGACAGTCAGAAAATGGCGCCTGCAGCGACTGCGAACATTTGCGTCAGCTGCGCACGCCAACGCCAAAGTCGACGCTGCGTCAGCGCCGGCGCAGCAGCAGCAGCCGCAACGGCAGCCGTTGGCAGCAATGCCATATTGCAAATTTATTGCGCCTGGGCGCTGATCACACTGCTTACAGCCAGTCTTGCCATTGTGCAGAGTGCATCGGTTTCCTTTGGTTAGTTATAATTTATAAGATCATATCTACTTTTAAATTGACTCGAAAATAATGTATAATTATATGAAAATTGTTTTTTTTTTCTTGATAATTCAGTTCTTCCGCCACTAAAAACAAAAAAAAAGTCGTCTCATGTCTATTTCGTAGTGCGAACTAATCTCCAATTTACAGTCATGAATTCCGTCATGTTTTTTTTTGGTTTTTTTTTTGGCTATATTTTCAAGGTACTGTAGTTATCTCTTCGCAGGTTCGTTTACAAAATATACTTGTGAATGATGTGAACCACTGTCATTTTTGTGTACGCTTTTTACTCTGTTTGCTTTTGCTGCGACAATTTGTGAACGTGAACCGTAAACCGGTTCGCTGGTGGGTCCCCCAGTCTGAGTCCAGTCACTTGATCTTTTTTTTTGTGCATATGACTTTTATTACTTATTTATGTGTTTATTCATCTTTTCGTGGGTTAAGCGTGTTATTGATATTCTTGCTGTTTGGTCATTTATTATTGTAAAGCAAAATACAGAACTATGAACACAGTACATGAAATTCTTAATTGATTTCTTCTTTTTCTTTTGTCCGCCCTTTTATGTCTAGACGCAATAACAATAAAAATCATTTCAATAAACGCGGAAGCAATGCTTTTTAAGCAAACTGCACATGTGAAAGTAAATATCAAAACAAAAGAAAAATTATATTTTAAATTACAAGACCTAAAAAAAATAAAGTAAAAGCTGAGTGAGAACAAAAATAAAATTTATAAAGAGCACTGGCAGACGAACGACCTCATTGTCATTGAAATACAGTTATGTCGAGAGCGCAAAGAACAAAGCCAGCATTGGAGTTCAACAGTTCAGCAGTTGCCATTTACCGTTACCCCAGTGCCCACTTCTGTACTTCCCCTTTGCACAGTTTGATGTTTAACAGGCGCCGCTTTTAACCCAGTTCCGTTAAAATTTAAACATTAATTTGACGTTACTTTCTGGAAATATGCCAATTGCAGTTGTTGACGAAGAGCATATTTGAGTGAATGAATGAATCTTAATCATTTGAGGTAGCAGAAGAAGAAGAAGAAGAGGAGGAATGCATTTACGCTATGCAAATTTAGTAAAAGGGAAAGAAAAAAAAGAGCACCCCTCTAAAAGTAAATGCGGGAAACAAGAGCTGCTCAATCAACATATTAACACATAACGTCTATATGTGTACATCTCAAATATGCATGTGTGTACGCGAACCGGTTACTGAATTAATTTGCACATCCAAAACAAAAAAAAATCGGAAAAAAGAATAAAGTAACAAATAACAAACACACACTTGGATTCGAATCCCATACATCAATATGCTGCCAAACTGCTGGATTTCTGTTTATTTGTTTCGTCTATTTTTTTTTGGTGTCATTTAGCAAGAAGAAGAAGTCGTCACTGACTTTTTATCTGTTGATGTCATAAAAGTTCAATGTTCAATTAGGTGCAACACCCGCCCACCGGTTAGCCTCCCTTCAAGTTGTTCAACTTTTTGCCCACAAAATGCAAATAAGAGAGGGACAACCGAAAAAAAATGAAGCACTGCAAAAAAAAAGCAGACAAAAACCAATGGCATTATTTATATAGGCAAAGGCTTTCTCTGCGTGCAGTGTGTCTGTCGAGAGATGTGCATTGCGTCAACAAGAGCTCAATTAAAATGCAAATTGACCGTTATTTGAGCTGGTTGCTGCCCATGCTCTCTGCTCGCTCCCAAGCGTTTTCTTACGCTCTCACGCCTAAAATGGCGACACTTCAAGATTGTTGTTCTTGCTTTAATATCGGTTTTTTTTTTGTTCAGTTGCCGCTGCTACGTTTTGCGCTCCACGCCCACCACACCAGTCAGACTGTCTAAAAAGGTGCAAACTATTTTGGCCAGCAGCTTCCAGGCTATCAACACACACACACACACGCACGCATAGAGCTAGCACTTATTTTGTTGGCTTGCTAATTGCTAAAATGGCCGCCTTGATTTATGTATATGACCGTTAGAAGGCAGCATGCGACTTGTGTAAGTAGTGTGTGTGTGTGGAGTTGTGTTGAACCGGCTTCAAGAATGGGCAATGCTCGGTCACGCTGCTGTTGGCAAAAGTGTGGCAGCAACAGTTGCCGTTAGCCTGCATGCAATAATGTTTTTGCTGCTGCTGCCGTTGCACGCAAAGCCAAGCAACAGCAACAATAGCAACAACAACAACAACTGGGTACAGTTAAAGCTGAATGCATGCCAAGTTCTTAACTGTTGCTATGTGCTGTGTGGCGGCTCTTCAAGTTGCTGTCTTGTTTATAGTACAATTTATTTTATTTAGTTGGTTGCTGCTGTACAAACAGACAAACAGACTAACGACATCAACAACAGCAACAACAAAGGCACATTCGCTTGACCTATAAGCGAGATTGGCCAACAGGAATTGTAGAGCTGTCCACTCATTCGTTTATTTGTATGAGTGTACGAGTGTGTGTGTTGTGTGTGTGCGGGTCAGTGGTGTGTGCTTGTTATGGGACTTGCTGGAGTGGGGAGGAGAGAGGAGGGAGGGTAAATGCACTTAACCCTTTCAGCTCTGACTTTGATAGTTGACCCAATTTTCAGTTAGCAAATAAAAATAAACAAAATTACAAACATTGCTTTTGTGCAGCTTTTTTTTCTGCGTCAAGTGCATGCTTCTCCCTCTCTCTTACTCCCCCGCCCCGACTTGCTCTTTTTCTCTCTCTATTTTAGTGTCTTCATGTTGCGTAATTTTTGAACAACAACTTTTTTTTCAAGTACTTTGCCGCACTCGAGCAGTGCTTGTGCCCTGTGCGTGGTTTTTTGTATGCAACTGTATGCAACAGTGCGTAATTATGATGAGTGAGCGTGCAGCATGCCACAACACCACCCGCCGCATGCTGCATGGCCACATGGCCACATGACCACATGAATTCGCAATGCTCAGGCGTGGCCACTCCAAACCAAACCCGATGCTTGACAATCTACACCCCAAGTGCTGCGCTTAACACATGACCGAACAAGCCCAAAACAAAGTCCAAACAAAACAGCTGCCCGCCTCACTGGCATCAACGAGGCCAGAACTACACACACACACACACACACACACATGTATGTCCGTGTGTGTGTGTCTGTTTGCGTGTGCTGTAAGTGGTGTGTGTGCACTCATTATTGTAGGCACCTGTGGATCAACATTGACTGCCCTTCAGCCAAGTTAGGCCCTGTTCAAGTGACCGCCACAGAGCTTCTCAATTATGGCCAGAATACAACACACACACTCATGCAATTCGCTTAACTATTTTCAAGCTGCTGCTACAAACAATTTAAAAAGCAAACATAATTGAAATGTATTTGTACTATTGGCCAACATTTGTCGTGTAAAATGTGTTATTACCCCGAAATAAATTGTAATTTTCAACTTTCCAAATTGAAAATAATGTGGAGAAAACTGGGAATTATACGAAAAGTCATTCATGTTCTGCTCTAGAAATTGAGACAAATTATGAACGCCGCAATTTATGGCAAAAAATCATGTGAAATTACAGCCCTTTCTTTGCATTGGTTCGCTGAGCTCTCGCCTGGCTGGCTGCCTGGCTGTCTTTGTAGTTGTTGCTGTTATTCTCCACTTCTAACCTCTACTGTCAAAACTGCCCCTGCCCCAACCACAAACCCTCTCTCCACCCACATCCCAGTCAAGCTTAATGCGCCACTCTGGTTGCTGTTGCAGCCAAGCACAACACTCATTTAACTTGTTATACATGTGTGTGTGTGTGCGTGCGTGCTTTTAACCCAATTAGCTTAAGCTGTAACTGAAGCTGTGGAGTTCAGTGGCATAAGCCTCGACTTTTATAGCTGCCAGTCATTGGTCAAGACACAAACCCAACAATAACACACCACACACATCGAACACACTTAATGCAACCTCATTGTTTTTTTTTTTTTTGCTTATGGGCTAAAATGATTACTTATGTCTCAGCTAGATACTAACCAAGTGTTATTTCTAACGCCCAAATGACTTTGAAATACGTCAAGTTCACAATTCATACATTTTGCAAAGTGTGCAATTTGTCGGAGAGTGGGTGGAAAATTGTTTAATCTCGTGATTGGAATCAATATCATATACATTTTTTTTTAATTCATAGATTTCAAGAGCAGGCACAATATATATTTGAATAGTTTATTTTTTATTTATATATTAAGTAAATAGTATAATTGATTTTCTAAAAATTTAATAACATTTTTCGGAAATCAAATTAAAATGAACTAAATTTGAAATATGCTTTGCATACATCATGATTTGTATAATATATATTTAAATATATGTAAATATATATTTATAACTATAATTCGGAAAAAACGGTTAAAGAATTTAATTAAATGTCAATTAAAAACGTATATGTGAAAAGATTGCCATTGAAAACAATCATTACTCTTTTTTACGATTTAAAATTGAAAGTCTTTAATTCACAACCTTTGCCATTACAGTATGCTTGTGAAGTAAACATATAATTTTAAAATAGTTGCCACAGCATTCAGCTGGACTACATTTCGAATCTGGGCACAAACTAAGCGTTCAAATGTATTTAAACCACAAACAGCATATTGGCCCTGAAATGGGCTTGCAAAATGCACATGGAAATAATAGTTATTATTATTATTATTAATCGAGTTGTGTGTTAAACAATTACGAATCAGAAATGCAATTTTGAGTGCACTTTTGTTGCGCCTGGCCAGAGCATTTAAATAATTTATTAAAGTGCAGCACGTGTCCAGCCACTTGGCCATTTATGTCAAGTTCGAAATGTGAATTAGCTGGACGAATGCACACATTTAAAGCGACACACACACGCCTACACACACACACTCATATGTGTGTGCTAAAAAAACGAATGAAAATTGTTTCTGTGAATGAAATTTTTAATAACCCAAATGTATGCTTCAATTGCACAACAAGACGACGGACGACAGAGCCAATAACAATCAAAAATAATGTTGCAACAAGTAAAAAGCGCCTACAAGAGAGTCAGTGACCCAGAATATAATGCAAAAGTAGTTTTGCTAGGGCAAACGAATCGACAGCCAACTGGCATCATTGTAAATACATATTTCATATTTAACACACAACAACAGTAGTTATTGCCACAGTGTGTGTGTTTTCTCTCGTGTGTGCTTTATTAATTTAACTAGTGGGCAGAGTGCTTCTGTATCTGTATGTGCAACTGTGTGTATCTTGTAGCTTTAACCTCTGCCGCGCAAAGCTCGAGTGCGAGTGCAAAATAATTGAGCCGCAACTCTTGACGAGCTGCTGCGGCAGAGGCTGCGGCTGAGGCTGCTGCTGAGGCTGCTGCTGCCTATATAGCTAGCTGCATGTTATTCAATTATACAATATATCAAATTAATTGAATATCAGTCTATCTAGCCATACTATACTATACCATACCATATACTATATACCATGTTATATAGTGGCGCTTAATTATTGGCATATATATTCTCTCTCTTACAAATGATATTTTTAGTGCGTTGTTCAAACTTTGATTGTTAATGAACCCTGATCCCATTAAATAGTTATAATGGCTTTGTGCAAATATATTCTTATGTATTATACATATATTCCCAATCGGGATCAATGGACGATTTCGTCTTCAAATTTGGAATATAAGTTCCTCTATATCATGGGCAGATCTAGTTTACTTAATTTTATCGATAACTGGTATTTGGTAGTCGAGCTCACCCCACTACTGCATTCTTACTCGTTTTTCTCATCTACCGCTTGAAGATTGGTCAGGTCTCCGTTGCTTACCTCTTATTTATATTTCTATATATAGCTCGTATATGTTACAAATTAGCGGTATTTTGTAAATTCAAAAGGCCTCAGCGCATGTGCCCCATTTATGTGAATTCAACTTTTACCCAACTCTCATGCAAGTCTATTTTTCTTTCTTGTGTTGCAGGTGGCCTGCTGTCGCATCCCACATTTAAGCCATTGTGCAGCGCGCAGCATGAGCATTTCATCGAGAGCGATGGCAAAGAATCTAGTCTCATCATTGAACTGAAACCGGGCACCTATGGCGCCCAGCACGCCTCCTGTTCCCGCATATTGAGCGCACCGCCCACCTACGGTTTCATAGTACGCCTCATTTTGCCCAAGCTGCGACACGCCCATCACACGGACAATCCCAGCAACAGTCCAGCCTTTGGTTCCAGTTCCACATCCACATCGACATCAACATCCACATCCAGCTTTATGCCCGCAAAGCCACAGTCCCAGGTCGGACAGACGACCAACGCCGGCTCAGCGGCTCTGACGGGCATGTCCACGCTGATTGAGCGACTCAATGCAACTGCAGCAGCTGCGACCTCATCTGCCGCCGTTGTGGGACGCACCTGTCCCCTGAATATTGTAAGTGGGGAATCATGTTGATTGAATGCGGTCATGACCTCTTAATATAAATTGATTAGCTGCTGCCCAAGTGCTTTTAAAAGTTGACGCAAATTATTGTCAAATAGTTGCCGGTTACTTGGCTAAACAGAGTTTGCGTGAGTAGAGCGCCGTACATCATTTAAATTGATATATTTCTTGTGGAAATGCATGCAAATTTCAAGAGATTATTTTGCAAAGTTGAAATCAATAATAAAATGTTATTTATGTACGCTCACAATTGCAGATAGAGTAAATAAATTAACACAATAAATACGATTGCTCAATAAATTCAAGTCAATTATTTTTAGCCATAGGACATTTAAATTTAATGAAATTTATTTCTAGGAAGGCCATCTTCTGGCTTAGACTTCATTTAATAGTTTTTATTTGCTTTTTATTTAAATTCATTCACACTTATGCATTTCCAATTATTTCGTACAAAATGTTAATTTATTAGATGTTATACCCTGATAAAAATGGTTGAAAAGAATATTATGGTTTTGTGCAACCCTACATAAAGTATAAATATTCTTGATCAGTACTGATTATTGTCCAAAATGTATACTGATGTTGAGTTCATTACTCAGTAAGCCATTCTGTATATGTTAGCAAGATTTCAGTTTGTGTTTGGGAATATGAAACTGCGGTGCCTTCAGTATCTGTGCCGGCCATAAGAAATAAGAGCACTTCGACGCCTACTTACATTTGAGAGTGCAAAGCCTTTTCAAAGGAAATTTGGCAATAAAACTGTTATAATCTATTCGGGTTATCTCGTAGATGACTATGGCATTCTTAATTGTTTTAGTTTGTGGCTATTTACACATTCAGCAAATTACATTTACAGGCAATCAAATAACAATAATTCAATTACGCTCACAATTGTTAGATTCCTGATTGCTTTTTGCCGATAACTTAAAACGATATTTGAATTTGTTGTGTTGTGCCTCATTGGTATTCCAAGAGCAGTATTTAAGCATTCCTATATGCATATGTATGTATGTATATACATATAGGTAATTGCTCGTGTTTGTGGGGCCAAGTTCAACAACAGGTGAAAGAACGCAGTTCAGATTACTGCAACTAATCGAGAATTACTCAAACCAGTTAGTTGTTTGCTACTACGTGGGTAAACAGTGATCGGCAGTTATTTGCCATTAATATTGTGACATGCGATCACACTTCGTCACTCATTAGGAACAAAGCAGTTAATTGTGACGAAGTATTCACCTTTTTTTATATTTTTATTTAGAAAAACAAGAAACAATAACAATAACAACAACATCATTTGCATATGCAGTTCTCGAAAACAGAATCGAACAAAGGAAACATTTATACACATCAACAGTTATAGATACATACACACTAATACCTATACCTGTGCAGCTACAGATACAGCTATGCAGATAGAGATAGAGCAACAGTAACACGAAGCCGCACCCGCAACTACAGATTGATATCCTCACATGTGCGACTCGCAGCTTGATTTTATGGCTTGGATACTGTCCACGTTTCACAGCTGCCAATCTGCCTGTCAGCCATTCAGTGCGCTCTTCTGTCCAGCTATATGTCTGTCTGTCTGTCTGTCTAGCTGTCGCCATTGTATTTATGGCATCGCATCGTCACATAGCCAGCATAGCAGCAGTAGCAGCAGCAACTGAAAGTGTTGTCAATTTGTGTTTTTTGAATGTTGCGTTGCGCCTCGGCTCGTTTTGATTCGTTTCGCTCTTCCTGGCCAAATGAGACAAACGTGTTTCACATACACAAAAACCTCAGAACATCCAGAATGGCTCAAATCGGGCGCGCTTATGCAAATTGCACGCGATTAGATTATATGCATGTATACACACACATGCCTAAATATAAATATATATATTTCGTCGTCAGTATTTCGTCTGACCAGGCCAAATCAACCCACAGCAAACTGCGATGTAGAAAAGGGGGTTGCGAATTTGATATATGTTTGTGTGTGTGTGCGTGTGTGTGTTTGAATGTATGTGAATCTGAGTGTGAGTGCGCTACCAGAAAGAATAACCGCACATGCGGGCGTGCTAACAAAGCCTGGGGGCCCCATTGCCGGGCAATGCGTCAAAAAAGTTATGTATAATTCAGTTTGGCTCAATGTCAGCTGTGGTGGTGGTGGTATCTGTGGGTGTGTGCAGTCTATTAAAGGCCATAAAGAATATTTTAAAATTGACAGCGAAATTAACAGTAATTGGAGACAATTTCAAATGTCAAAATGGCTAGGGAAAACCACAAAATATGTGCAATATTGTAAACACACACACAAACATACACACATATACACACAATGTCAACCCAGCCGCAAACACATTAGCAAAAGTAATTGCACGAAAACCCAATCAAACAATTACTGGCAATAGGCGAAAGTACTCGATACTCGATACTCGGCCATGGCATGCCGATGCACAACAATTAAATCAAGTTGCGAGCAACTTGAAAACCTTCCAAATCCAGTCATAAGCTTCGCATTATCTAGAATTTTAGCTCGCTTAACAATAACTTGCAGCTTTTTGTCAACTTTTGTGGCTGAAGGCAAGCACAGAAAAAATCTCGCACATTTTATGTTGGTCACGGATCCGCAGCCAACAGCCAGCAACAATAAAAGTACTCATAAACACACCCATCCGCCCAGACATGCATTCATTCGAAATCAAAGTCCAAATCTAGAGTTTTCGAATTTGATCTGATAGTTGGCCAAAATCCAACGGAAGGTGCAGAAATTGGCAGACTAACTCTAATTGCGTTGGCCAAATGTAAAAGCCTTAAAATAGAACTTGTGCTGCTTGGCTTAACAAAATTAGAGCTGTGCCATTAATTATAATAGAATGGAGTATTAATAAGATCAACTAAATAATAGGTGTTATCGATTAATTAAATATTTAGTTTCCCATTCGAATTAGAAATGTAATTAATAAATTTAAATACAAATTGGTGTCGGGAAACTGATTTATATGAAGCACAATTGTGCTGCAAGCAATGTTTATTGTTGGAAAACCTATAAATTTTAAATGTTGTTTATTTTTTTGTTAATATGTTAGCTGTTAGCTTTGCATATTATATGCATATATCATTATGTATAATCTGCAGTCGTGATTCGCAGGTGCTGCCTAAAATGAACAATTTACATTTCTTTCATTCTTATTTGTTAGGCGTCAATATTTAATTTGCCTTTCTTGCTGTTTCTCATGCCAAATAGTATCTAAAATGCTGATGGTTTATTGTGCACGTTTCTTTTTTATCAATGTTTGCCTAAATTATTTATTTCGCGTTGAATCGCATCGCAATTTTTGTGGCTTTTGTTTGTGGGCGTGAATTCGGTTGCGTATATTGTTTGCGCATGTGCGGGCAAATATTAGAGTTGTTTGTTTTAATGTTTTGTTTGTTCTTGCAGTTTAGCTCGCTGGATCCGCATACGGCTCAGTGGCGCGTGGATCCCTGCCAGCTGGAGGATACCGCCCCAGAGATGGAGGATCCGGTGCGTTTGTTTCACGGACGTGTGCGCATCGTTTGGGAGCATGGACAGCATTCACTCAAGTCCAAGCTGATGATAACGGTGCTGGGTAAAGGGGAGCAGTGCAATAATGAGAAAAGGCATCAATGCTTGAAGATTGGGTAAGCGACATCCAGACGCCATTTGAAATGCAACTAACTTCTTTATTTTCCTGCAGCGATGAGCCCCTTTTGTGCATCTCCAAAGAGCTGGCCTGCGATGGCATACGCCATTGTCCGTATAGCAATGAGTACGACAGTGACGAGGACTATGAGCTGTGCTATAAACAGCGTCGTCCTGGCGCCGGCTCAATGCCCTCGGCCCTTGAATCCGATCTGTTCGAGCAGTTCGCTCTCGAGGTGTTTCGCAATTTGTTTGCCTATGATGCGCCCACTGCACCCGAGGATCTGCCCCGCAATGACAGCGACAGCGAGTCAACTGCTCTCAACAACAACAACTCGACAACGCAGTTACGCAAAGTCCACACCAAAGACATGAAAAAAACGGGCGTTGGCGGTGGCGATGCCAGCGGTTCGCCCAATGCCATCGAAGTGGAGCAATCGCCGGAGTCGGATGCCAAGGCACACGATAATGCCACCGCAGACAACAATGTGAGCGGCAGCGGCGCTGGCAGCGGCTTCACGCGTCGCAACTCGACGCGCACGGGCCTCCACTCGGATCTGTCCAAATACGGGCCGTGGGGCTATCTAATGCTCGGCATGTTGCTCTGCGGCGGTGCGCTTCTCATCTGCGGCCTCTGGGGTACGTTTAAATGCACATTTTTCTAGCCTTCATGTAAGACATAGACATTTATATTTATGTGAGTTTCTTCGTGTGTTTTTCTGTTTTGTTTTTTTTTTTATGTTCGTTTTCGCATGTCATTCAATTTGATATCTATATCCGCATCGCTATCTGTATCTGTAACTGTAACTGTGACTATAACTGTATCTATATCTGTGTGACTGCATATGTATATGTCTATGTCTAACTTTTTCTTTCTTTCGATAAATTCTAACTATCTATTAATTGCCAATCCCCCACCTCAGTTTCCTGTTGTCGCTTGAGCTCTCACATTCAATCCATACGTACACTTACAGCATCAGCATCGCAGCACGCGGTTAACAATGAGCGCGAGGCGGCGCTGGCCGCCGCCAATGGAGCTGGCTTGGATGCCAGCGGCGCCGCATCGCCACCCAACTATGAGGAGCTGGATCCACCGCCTGCCTATTCGGTGCTCTTCCCCAATCAGAAGGCAGCCAGCAGTAATACGCTGCATGCGTTAGACGGTGTGGTTGCCAGCACAACAGCCGCAGCAGCAGCAGCGGCAGCAGCAGCAGCTGTCGCAGCCACACTTGCGTCCACAGTTACAGCAACACCAACACCAACAACATCTACCACAATAACAACAGTAACAGCAACACCCGAACAACCACAGCAACAACAACAGCAACAACAACAGCAACAACAACAACAACAGGAAGCAGGAGACGAGCCTACAAACTAGGTCTAAGCTTGACAATCAGGTCGCCACAGTGGCGCATCTGGCAAAGTAGCTTAGGTTTAGGTTCCAACTTCTTTGACTGACTCTGATGCAATTAGTTTAGCAAATACATTTTTAGTTGTAGCTCTTAAGCGTAGGCCTATGTTAAATGTTTAATTATATGCATACATTTATGTTAACTGGTCAATCCGATCTATCCCAAATACGTCCCAATGCCCGTCGCATGCCAAGCAAACGCCGGACAGACAAATCCTACAAACAACGTACATAATATAATACATAATCCAATCCAAACGAATTGTTCAATTGCTTGCAACGTGAAAAATAATACTTTTGCCTACTAAATAAATGATTGTAAAAAAATGAATCGACAAATTATAACAATAACAACGACAAGTCGAATAATTTTTGTATCTTTGTTAATGTAAAATTTAATGTGATATAAATTTAAAACTTAATAAAAAAAAAGAAGAAAAACTCAATGTTTGTCTATGCTTTGTTTTTGTTTTCTTTCAAGGTGCTTTACTTCAGCGAACTACGAAGACCGTTTAGATTTTACTCGATTTTCCAGAAACTAATTATAAGCCTGAAAGTATGCTTCAAGATTGCTTATTATTTTAAAGAGAGACCATGGATTTTATTTCTCCGCACAAAAGTATACTTTACGCATTTAAGATTGGCTGAAAGCTGCAATTAACTGCACTTTAATTGCAATGGAAAATAATTTAAATTGATTTCTTTTCGCTTATTACGAAATGATTTTCCCATCTGCCATAGAGAGAATTTATAATTTACTGGCCACTAAAGCTTTTGCCGAGTTGCTTTCAGTTCTTTCCTTTTCATAGACTTTCGCTTAATTGCTTCTTGACCTGCTGGCTCAGAGTTTTATTCAGTTTTATTCACACTTACCCGCATAATTTCTGAAATGTTGTTACGCATTAGATTATGTGGAAACCAGCAACAAAAGAAGTGTGCTCAAAATAGTAAACAAGTCATTAAATATTTTTTACATCGAATTTTAACATCATTGTTTTTATTCTGATAAATTAAAAGTATGTGTGAATTCGGGTTGGATAGTTTAGCCACAATAGCTGGGATAGGGCATCAATAATGGAAGTAGGGCAGGCAGGAGGGGTAGGGGTCTGTTGCAAGGGCGATTTTCACATTTAAATTGCATGTAGCTCTAAATGAGTTAAGTTTTGCCATTGTTTCATTTTCATTTTGTTTATTTGCTTGATCTAAGTTTATTTACGCGTTCATCGCTCTAGATGTGTTTTTAATTGTTATGTGGTTTCCTTTGTTTTGTTTTGTTTTGTTGTTCTTGTTGATATATGTAAATTGCACTGATATCTTTGCCGGGTTCTCTTAAGTATACATATGTATATATGTATATGTATATATATGTATTTCGTATTTTAGTTGGATATTTTGCTACAATCGTTCTATGTTTGCATTTTAGGTATGTCCTTTCACGTCTCTGCATTGGGGTACGACCAAATACTCTACACTGCATTATGGTAAGCAATAACATTCATTCCCAATTGTAATGGTAACTATAACAATATTATACACTAAACAAAATGAAGCATTAAGTTGTCAGCGCAGCACATTCATCAAATGCATATCCCTATTTGAAAGCTGACCTTAACTATGTTGTTAGCTGCTTTTCAGTGAACTGGGCTGCGCTTTAATTACCACCTATAATTATATTTAAAGTTTCGATTTAGTTTAGTCATCGTTATTTCTACTTTACTTAACTGCCAATTTCAGCATTTTCACATAACTCAGAGCAAACGTCCTGTTTGTCTTTCAGTTTAGTTATCATTTGCTTTGTGTTTTTTTTTTCATTTTTTTTTTTTTTTTCATTAAATTACATACTCATAAGATTTGGGCGTTTTCATGTTCATCGAATTCATTCATTTTACATTTGTCTTAACTTATAAATGATCATATAACTATTCATATATGTATTCATACATAATATAATATATACTAAATATTTGCTATAGATCGTATAATTAAATGGGTGCTCGATGTGTTTAGTGTTTGGTGCAGCAAATTTCATGTGTCTGTTGTAGTTGTTCTTGTCATTGTTGTTGGTATAGAAAAACCGCTTACTTATTGACTAATAGGCCATAGGGGTACACTTAGAATAATACACGTTCGTACAATACAATGTACACGAGTGTAAGTAGTTCAACAACAATGTGGATAGAAAACGATGTCTAATAAAATTGTTCTAGTTATCTTTTTTTTGGTTTTGTTTCATTTGTTCTCGTTTATTTTGTGTTTTATTCAAAAGTCATTAAAAATAAATTCAAATTCAAAATTGATTGCACAATTGTAAGTGCTAAAACTGTTTGGTTTGCTTTCCTTATAGACTACAAAAAACGTTGCTCGTTATTTGGATGTTCAATACTCGTTATAGCTTGCATGCTACTCGTTACTCGTTACTCGCTACTTTCTCTAGCGCCTACACACTATATGTATTTATGTATATTTAATACTTATGCTCATGTAAAATTGGACGCCAAAAACAATTAACAAAACTAACAAAAAGCCTTACAAATACATTGAATAAATGTAATTAATTCTCAAGTGCGCTCAAAAGTTGTACGCAAATAAATTCACATATTAAGTGCAAGTGGGTGTGTGTGTCTGTGTATGTGTGTCCATGTGTGTATGTGAGAGTGTCCAGCTTGTTTGTTAATGTGGCATGTATTTGGTTTGCTCCTTTTGTTTTTCATCAATAAATAAGGCCAGTGGATACGCATACATCATAAAAGTACAATCATAATATTATATAATATAATATATATACATATATGTATATATATATTAGTACTAAGTAGTATTCATCTTATATACATACAATTTCTAGTGGTTGTTTCTAGTTGTTGTTGTTCTTGTTGTTGTTCTTGTTGTTGTTGTTGTAAAATACACATACATTTAGGCTATTCGCTTGTGTATTTGTATGTGTTTTGTATAAGACTAAGTTGTGTAATGCCTAGAAGCCGCAACTTATAGAGTCAAGCCTTATAATTGTTCCACTATCGATCGTATCGCTTCTAAGTAGGTTTTTGTTCTTAAACGTTTTGTTTCAGTTTGCTTTTTTTTTAAAGTTGTTTGGTATAAAAAATAGAAAAAATTTTGTGGCAATAAAAACATTTTGTCTGAAATCATCATCAACGTTTTATCAAGATATTCTCAAATAGTTTGTAGTAATAAAATCTGCTTAGCTGCTACAAGGGTATTACAGGGTATACAATATGCGTTCGCCTTCAACACTAAATACAATGTGAAACACGGATATGAATGACTTAAACTATCATTAATAATAACTATATATATGTATATATGCATATCCGCATACATATGTATGTATGTATGTATATAGAGTACGCTGCTGATTGCTTAAAAGTTTGCTCGAAAAATTAGTGTTACACACATATATTTACTATTTACTATGCAACTATGTATATCAACTACATGCGGCATTTTCTCTCAAGCGATTTAAAAGCACATTTTGTGTCACATGTGTCTCTGTGTTTGCGTTTGTGTGTGTGTATTTTTGTATATGTGTGCATGTGTGTGTTTCTGCGTATGTCAAAGTCAAAGCGGAGCTGTGATTGCCCTTTCCGTATCCGGTTTCACAACTACAAAGAAACTACTCGTTACTCGTTACTCGTTACTCCTTACTTTTTACTCATTATTCCTAAAGCTTACAATTTCAATTTTATACTTCTATAAGACGTCTCGCTTGTGGTGCTGTCTCTCTCCTTGTTTTTTTTTTTTTTGTTGTTGTTTCCAATGGTATGGCGCAGTTGTTGTTGTTGGTTGTGGTTGTCGTGGTGTTTTGTTGTTGTTGTTGTTGTCGCTTGTGAAATTGTGTCAGACAAACATTAAAGGGTTGCTGCAATGCTCTTTCCCTCAAACTAGATGGGAATGGTTGGAAGAGGCGAGGACGATGTGTTGAATGCTCCACTACAACATTATTTAGAGCCCCAGTCAGAAACTGGACTCCATCGGGCCAAATTTGTGCGTTTATTTGGGTTTTGTTCATATTTTCTTTGGAATTGATTTTGTTTGCTATTCAAGCGAGTCTTTTGGTTTTGCTGTTAGCTGTTAGCTGTTGTGTCTCTCGGCAGTCGCTATTGTTGAGCATAAAACTAACTAACAATAATTACCATTACCATTACCATTACCATACCACGGAAAGGTCCAGCACCATCAGTGCGGAAGCATCAACGGTCGCGCCGTGCTGCTCAGTCTGTGATGGTGATTCTGGTGCACCTTGTCACCACCATCGCCACCGTACTCATTGTAGGTGAGCAGCGGCGATATCTTCAGGCCCGTCTTCTCGGGTATGATCTTAAAGTGCGGCTGATCGGCGCTAACCATCAATGGTCGTTTCATCGACGAGTGGAGGTACTCGTGTCCATGACCCATATTAATGGATGCAGCCGCTCCGAGTGGTCTCCGTGTGCTGGGCACATTCATCTTCTTGCAGGGCTCCGGCTTGCTCTCGTAGTTCAGCTGACAGTTCTCCGGCGAGTATTTGTTGGGTTTGTAGATAGAGAAGATGTTGTTGATTAGGCTAAGCGCCGAATGGCCTCCGGCAGAGGCATGATGAATGCCCGCAGTTGGCTGCTGGGTCAGCACACTGCCCAGCGTCGTGTGCTCCGGATAAAAGTTGTTATACTGATATGAGGGCAGTGTATCCACGGTTGGATAGACCTTGTGCCCATAGCCATAGGCTGGCGCCGGTGGTGCTGCACTGCCCAGATGTCGCTGCTGATGATGATGAAGTTGTTGCTGTTGTTGTTGCTGGTGGTGGTGTTGTTGGTGGTGCAGCGGACCAGCAGTGTTCTCAAAAAAAGGATACCCAGCCGCATTGTTAGAGGAGCCGTTCGAATCGAGCTGCGGCGGCGACGGCATGCCCTCCAGCAGCGATTTCTTGATCATGATCCGCTCGTGCTCCCGATCATGCGTATCAATGGGCTGTCCATTGTTATAGCAGCGCACATTGACGTTCTTCACCTTCAGATTGCTGTGCATGTTGCGGCGCATGTCCATGTTGATGGGACTGGGCGGTTTGTCCAGCTGCTCCCAGTACTTCTCCAGATCAATATTGAAATCCTGCAGATCAATCTCTGTCGTATCACTGCAGCTGTCTTCATCGAACATGCTCGGTGGCTGCACCTCCAGCAGGGACTTGCTGCGCGTCGGTCGCTGATATTGAGCTTGATAGCGTCGATGTCCTGGACTGGGCATGTGTCCCTGCGCCAGATAGCGTTCATCCTCATCCAAAAATTTATCCTGCAGCTGCAGACGTTCGCGTTCGGCGCGTATAAACTGCTCCAAGTCGGTGTCGTAGCGGCAATGCATGTGCTCCTCCTCCTCGGCGGCCGGATGATGACCGGGACAGTGGCTCCGCCTGGACGCCCGATGCTGCGGCTGCTGGCGATGGCAGCAATAGTCATCTGTCGCACAGCAGCAGATCACCGTTGTCGGTGCTCTGCTGGCCAAACGCTGGCCACGTCCCAGCCTTTGTTCGGACTCCGCACGCTCTGCCTCAAAGAGCCAACTACGATTCAGATTCCTGTTGCTGCCAGCGCTGGCATCGGCAACGGCACCGGCACCGGCGCCGACTCCATACATGTCCAGCCGCCGCCTCGATCCCGCATAGATATCATCCAGCAGGCACTTGGCACTGGTGCATTGCTCCCTGGCACAGCAGGTGTGCGCCAGAGTGCGCTCATCCAAGCTGTTACTGTAGAGCATATTCATGCTGCGTCTGTACGCCTCCCGTTTCTCCCGGCGTGTGTTCGAGGCGGGCGGCAGCTCGTAGTCGATTATATCGAAGGGCATTGTCTTGGTGGAGGCACTGAACGAATAGGACTTGGGCACACCGGCGCGATTCTTCAGTATGGATGTGGTGGTCGCAGCACCCGGTCCGCCCGCCTCAAACACATTGCTCTCGAAGCAGCAGCTCTGCGATTTTGGGTACTGGAACTCCTTGCAGCTCTTCGAGCGGTGCAGCCCATAGCCGGGCGAACCCTCGCCCTCGCCACGGCGCTCCCGCATGGGCAGTGCATCATCGGCATATTTCTCATCCTGTTCGCGTATGTCACGCAGGATGCGATTGCTGTAACTGCCATACTTGAGGCAATCGGGCACATAATCCTCATCCAGATCGTCAGAGCGATTTGAGTAAATGTTATCCGTATACCATGTGGAGTCCAGTTGCTTCGGCTTTGGCTTGGCCAGCAGCAGCTTATCGCGCTTCGACTGGCGATAGCTCTCAAAGCAGATGTTCTTCATCTTCTCCAACTTCTGTTCGCGTATGCGCTCCCAGTTCTCCCAGTTCTTGTCGTTCTTGTTGCGACCAGAGAGTATAAGCACATCCCTGTCCTTGTCCCAAATGAGACCGCCATCGGCATCGCTGTACTCGATGTTTAGGTGCTTCGTCTCATGGCTAGGCGATTGTGACTGTGACTGTGATTGTGATTGAGATTGAGATTGGCTATGGGTGTGGGCTGGGGCTTGGACTTGGGTATGTCCAATGGGTACGGAGCTGCAGCTAGCTAAATTGTTATTATTACTAACTACTATTCTAATTCTACGCTTGGTCTTGTCGCCTGCTCCTCGCGACGTTTGCATTGATGATTTAGCAGGCGGCTCTTCCTCTTCTGGCTGTCACACCTCCTGCAGATACTTGATGGGACAATAGCCCTGACGATTGTCCGCCGAACGCACCATTACCATACCATTTACTTCATCGCCAGTCTATTAACAAAGAAATGGGATCGAGTAGAAAAAGAGAGTATTTTTGTGATATACAAATTTAGGCTTATTCTTGTATTATTTTAAAGCAGGGACCGGAGACATCAAATAAAATCACATTTAAATATTTATTGATTATTATTGATAAATCTCGATAAATAAAAACCAAAATTAATTTTTATATATTTTGTGAAAAATATGGCTCTGACAAGAGTTTTCAGTGAGGAAACACATGTCAACTTTGAATTAAAAAATGAAAAATAATGATTATTTACGGTCCCCGGTTGTTGAAGTTTTGCCTACCTGTATGACAATTTGGTCTCTGAGCAGCGTCATATTCTCGCCACGCTCTCCATCGGATACTTGGAGATTGTGGGTCACCTGCAGCGGCTTCTCGTTGGCATTGAGGCGTACACAGTACTTGGATGGAAAGAAGCCAACGCGTCCCAGCACCTTGCCCTTCCACCAGTCCGGATCGGAGGTATCGATGACAGTCACCTGCATTGTGCGTAGGAGGGGGAAGGAGTTAAGGAACAATTGCTGCCATTAACATGAACAGTTGCTTGTCCTTGCAAGGACAGAGGCAATACATAAGCTGCAGCCTAGTTGCTAATGCATATGTAAACAACGCGCACCATTTACTAGCAGCCGCGGGGGCGTATACGCAATCGCAATGCCAATCAGCATATGTATACAATTCCCCTTCCCCTTTCGGCTACTATTATTTCTTCGATTTTTTCTCTCTCTGATTTCCCATTTTGTCCTATGTACATAATGAAAATGCGCTGTGTATATTATAAATGAACCAGTTGTTTCTTTTTCTTTTTCTTTGTTCTGCGAGGGATTGTTTTTGCTGCCATTGTATCCATATGTACACAGTTACTTACATATTTATACATAAATATATATATATATATATATTTATGTTTGCCTATAAAAATGTATTTGTGTGTGTTGATTTTGTCCTAGCAATTTCCCGGGCTGCCATTATACTGCTGTGTGTGTGTGTGTGTGCGTGATAAACTCACAGATTAGCGGATTAAATCAAGTGTTTTACCTATTTAATACCCTGTAAGCTAACATCATTGAGTGTATGCGTAATCGCATCAAAAATTGTTGGATTAAGCTGGCGTTAATATTTGTAATCACATTTTGTACGTCAATTAAATAATAATTAAAGCTCTTGGAAAATTGTAATGCAAATTTAATTTCACTAATTGAAAGGTCCTTTAAATGAAATCAAATAAAACGAACAATGCTGAAACGGATGTAACTGAAATTGCTTCGCTTTAAAAAACTCATAAATTTCAAAAGCCGCTTTTCTGTGTGTTAAGCTGAACCAATATCAAATTTGCACCATACATCCGACCATAGTATAAATCATTTTAGATCTATTGGAAATCAATAATACCAATTGCTGCTCACCTTATAGCCGGCCTTGAGGTCCAGTTCATCGGCATGCCTCGCCTTAAAGTTGTAGAGAATGACGTACAAATTGGTGGGCAGCAGACGATGCGATTTCTTGAAATTGAAAACACATTAGAGTCGCCTAATAAACAACTTGCCTCAAGCAAACAAAAGAGAGAGAGAGAGAGAGAGAGGAGGCAGCAACAAAAAGTACTCAAAAACAAAAAGAAAAAAAAAATATGGGAGCGAAATTGAATGGGGGGAATACCTGGGCATGTCTTACTGGTGATAGGCAAGGCGATGTGCTGGCCGAGGACTGCGACTTCTCCATTTCATCGGGCAAATCGACGCTGCCGCCCCGCATGCCGCGTGTGGCATAGAGGAGCTTGCGGCCCGGATGCGAGGGGCTCGATGGCGCTGTAATGGATATGGATGCGAAAAGGCGTCGTGTTAATGGGCAACTGTGATGGCAGCAAGGACATGCAACACACACACTCTCAGAGCGGTTGTCAGTTAATTGAATGCACGCATGATAGAAAAGAACAAGATACAGATACAGAAGTTACAAGTTACAATTAAACAGATACAGATACATAGCAGTAAAGTAAAATTTATAGAGGCTGTGTTGTGCTTCAACATATAGGCGAGCCGATAGCTTTGTGACGTATTTTGTTATAGCTGGCATAATTCAAATGAAGCCTTAAGTTGAAAATAGTGTCGAGAGCTAATTGGTAAGAAATGATGTTGTATGACTGTAAGGTGAGTGGAACTTTTTATACTCTTCTTCAACATCGAACTTCAACACTTCAAACTACATTTAGCTAGTACTACATAAAATGAACGAAAGCATAATTAGAACAAGCTATGTACATAGAGTATTAAGCATAAAACTACATTTAAACTTGAGGCGTGTTTACAAAAATGAAGCAATTGCTGTAGTACTTAAAACTCAGAGAATGTTTTTGTTCCATCTTTGTGTGTTTTGCTCGTTGTAGTAATGGAAGATCATATTGATAGGCTCTCGAGTCAAGAATTAGAATCAGAGTGGGAGCACAGTTAAGAGTTCTTAGTTGAAGCCGAAAAAAACGTATTATCCATTTAGTGTGGGTATTGTTTAAAATTGCTGGACTTGGTTTTTAGGTTTAGGTGCAATTCCTGTCGGTCGGTGTAGAGACGGTGACGGGAGCGGGAATGTGGTTAGCTACTTACAGTGCAGCCGGCTGTTGTTAGACGGCGGAGTACTGTGCTCCAGATGGCCTCCCGAGCCGCCATGGTAGTAGCCGCTGGATGTGGAAGCGACCGTTGCCGGCAGATGCTGGCGCCGCCTAAACTGACCGTGCAGCTCCGAGGATTCGGGTGAGTCCAAACTCAATGATTTCATGCGTAAGTTCAACTTTTGGCGGCGCGGTGAGTGCGGTGCTGTTATTGTTGTTGTTGTTGTTGTATGGTGTTTTTGGATCGAGTGTTGTTTTAGTTGTTATTTATTTTTTTTGACAATAACGCGACAGACACAAGATGAGTTTGGTTTGGTTTACGGTATTCGTACGAAAAAGCAATAAAATGTATACAAAAATTTGCAATTTAATTTCGTTTTGTTCAGAATTTCGTTAACTATATATAGTATCTATGTATGCATCTACAGCTCTAAGAAAAAAACAAAAAACTAAAAATATTTAATTAAAAAAATACAGCATCAGTTTCGTAATTTTTTTTAAATATTTTTTTTTAAGCTATAACTGAAACGGAATGAAAACAATAGGACACAGAATATTGAAAGTAATGTACGAGTTTATTTTTGCAACAGAGCAACATTTAACACGGTTGTGGAGACAGCAAGTGTATCAGGTGTATTTCAGGTGTTGTACGAGGCGCCCCGTGCCAGCTGCCTTCAAAAAAACGTAGATCAGTGCGTGTAGTTCAGTGTACATCTTTGGTTTGATTTAAAATACACATTGGACAAGTCGAAAAGACAAAAGTTTGAAGCATTCTTGATTGATAGGAATTTGTGATAGATTCTCTTGACTGACTCAAATAAATTCTGTAATATTCGATCATATTTTTATTGGTGTTTCTCATAATTGTTTTTATGGTATTTACAACAATCATACAAGCATACAGAGAGAGATGTGCATTTATAAATGACTAAAATACTTTAAAATACATTTAAGTTGTAGCTCATTCCCATGCTACTTGAACTACGTACATATGTATATAGAATTGAGTTGAACTAATGTATATAATAATAGAGTATTTTTAATGAGTAGTATTAGTTGAGTATTTTATAATAATTACTGTGATGCATGTTTTAAGATTTACATTTAATATTACACTTAATAAGGCTTTCTGTGCTAAAAGTAAACAAAAGAAGTGTATGTTGGTAAAACTTATGGCATAAAATTAAAATAAATTAAATGACAAATCCAAAAGTAGATATATGGTGTCAACTTGATGTTGTTGATGCTATTGCTGTTGCAGTTGCTGTTGCTGTTGCTGTTGCAGTTGTGGTTGTGGTTGAGTACGGTTTGAATTATGCAATTGAATACTAATTCAAGCGCACTCGTCGCTTAGTCTTGGACTCATCATGACTGGGCTCAGGACTCTTGACGATGGTTCTGGTTAGCATCAGGGGCTCGCCGAAAGGACGCGCAATGTCGGTTTTCGTATTCGTTGCTGCTGTTGGCACATACATATACATATATATATATATATAATTATTATACGGAATAATCAACAAATGAATGCCTTGAGACGATTGTTAGTTATTAGCGTTGGATTATCGCAGAGCTTCTTAGCTTCGCTGATTCGGTTTTGGCATGCTGAAGCGTATTCAAATTAATTAAGTTACACGAAGACAAAGCAAAGTAATAAACATTAAGACGCCAGCGAATCGTGCATAAAACAGTTGAACAGGCCGACATACATCCGAGCACAGACTCTGTCCGGGGGCAATATGTAATAGGGCAGGAAAAATAATCCGGAGAAATAAGTGCACACAGCTTGTAGCTTCCAAATTGCCAGATCTAGCTTTGGCTGGCCCCGAGCCACAAGCAAACTCTCGACCAGGCCAAAAGAAAAACATGCAAATGTACGAAAAATAACTAAAGAAAAATAAAAATCCCTGTCGCAAGTTCCAGTCTAAAAAGCAAGGGGGAAGAATACATAAAATAAAAGATAAAGAAATTGTGCGCCACAACAAATTTTAGCATAATTATGTTGCAGGAACCTTGGACTGTATTGTGGAGGAGAGCGGAGCGGCTGCTTAGTTGCCCAAAGACAAAAGCACTGAAATAAGTTTCTTAGCTCTCTGCCTCACTCTCTTTCACTATCTGCTTCGAAAATGTGGCACTGAAGTACGCCAAAGATTGGGGATGCCATTAAAAATGCGGCAGATATTAAGCATAAATGAACTTGGCTCAAACTTGGGCACAACTTTAATTTTGCGCACTACAAACGGCAAAACGGCAAACTGCAACTTGCAACTGGCAGTAAGCAAATTGTACAACACTTGTGTGCAGCCGGTCTACAGTAAAATGTATTTATATCCTGTAAGCACAAAAAGGGTATAATAAAGCTGCGCAAGACCAACATTTTGTATATCCTGTAAGCACTAAAAATGGTTTCTAACCAAAAAGGACATAATAAAGCTGTGCTGTGTAAAAGTAAATTGCCATTTAATGCATAGCTTCGTGATTAGCAGCTATTGCTGGTTCTAGTTGACTTAGTCTGTCTGTCTTTGACCAATTTCTGGTATGCGTTAGAGACTATAATTTATATTCAGTCTCAGCTTCTACAGCAATTTATTTCTTTTGCATAAAGATGTTTGCTGACTTCTGGTAACTGAAAATTGTCATTCACTCAAATTTCAAGGTTTTTCATTTGGCAGGGTTAGTTAATTTTCAAATTGATGAGTTCATTTTACAAAAGATAAAATCTTATTCAATTTCTTGAGCTTTTAATAGCAAAGGAAGTTTTGTGGGTTGTTTGTGTATGCCCTAAGCAGATTTTATAGAACTGTCTACAGGGTATCATCTAGTTACATATACATATATATATTTTTACAAGTTTTCTATATTGTTTTCAGTTGCATACAAAGCTGACAATGGGTCGCAATTTTCACGGCACAGCCGCTGCGAGTTGTTTCTTTAGCTGCAGACTGCTCCGGTCTTTATTCTCGCCCCTTCAACAAACTGAGTCCTGTTGCAAAAGGCAGCAACTCGACCATGTATACAAATTATGCCAATGTGCCTTGGCTTGTAATTGCTGTTGTTGTTGTTGCTGCTGCTGCTGCTGCTGCTGCCGGAAATGAGCCGTTTGTCTGAAGTGTAAACTGGGTTAAGACTAATTGGCGTGTTGGGCCATTGTTTAAGAGGAGTTTGCATTGCGACGCGTCTCTAACTGGAAATTAAAGTAAATGAAATGCAGTTCGGGGTGCACTTAACTAAGGTTTAACATGTAATACACACACAAAGACACACACACGCACACACAGACACACACTCGCACTCTCACTACAATACAAGGCACAACACTTAGAGAGAGAGAGAGAGAGAGAGATAGTGGGTGGGTGGAGAGAGAGAGAGAGAGTGGAACAACAACAATAAAAAGTTGCTAAATGCGACACTAAAAAAACACTAATTAAACATCCAATTGGAATAAAATGCAGTACTATTCCAAAAAGAACGGTTGCTTGTTGTTGTAGTTGTAGTTGATGTTGTTGTTGATGTTGTTGTTGTTGTTGTTGTTGTGCTGATTGATGATGTTATAATTGTTGTTGCGGTTGTCGATGTCGTTTTGGTTGTTGCTGTTGCTGTCGCAAAACTGATTGCAGCACTCTCAAACGAATAGTTGCCGCACAAATCGATGACTGAATGAGTTGTACGTTTCGTACGGATACAAGGATTTTGTGTTTCAAGGTAGTAGTAGTTGTCGTGTGGATGGGATTTGTAAAAGTGATGGTTGTGGTGCTGTTTTTCTTGTTGCTGCTGTTGGCTGAATGTGACGTAATTACTTTCTGGCAATGATATGGAGCGATGCTGCTGCTGCGACGAGCGCTGCTGTCTAAGGCGTCCAAAGCCCGACAATGGCCGGAATCCAGCAAACAAACGACGTCTCACACCGGGATCATTTTGCAGATAGCTGCACGACGGTAGCTGCTGTGCTTGTAGCTGTTGCTGTTGTTGTTGTTGGAGTGCCTGATATGCTGGAGATGCCTGTTGCACCTGCTGCACCTGCTGCTGCTGCTGCTGCTGCTGTTGTTGCTGCAGATATGAGGTTGTTGCTGCTGTGGCTTGTTGCTGTTGTTGCTGCTGCAGTGCGCTGGTCGTGTAGTAGTTAATGCCAAAACCGCTGCTGATGTAAGCCGAGGTGGACATATTGCTTACGGGCGCATAGGGCACGCCATAGCGTTGATCTTTGTCGTAGTCGCCGTCGTTGTTGTTGTTGTGATGGTGTTTTATATATATATATATATATATTTTATTTTGTGGTTTATTAGGTATTTTTTAAATGGCAGGGGCAACAAATGACACGAGAAAACATTTTGGTGTGTGTTAATTTCGAATTGTTGCACAATCAATAAATTAAGTCGTTTGTCAGTGTGTGTGATGGTCAGCTTATAATAATTTACGTATATTACCTATTTAGACCAGCACAGACTAATCTCAGTTGCATTGGCCAAGCCAGCCAATTAGCCAATTAACCGGGCTGCTGCAATAAGCCATAAAATATTGTTCGGGCGCACAAAGAGTAAATAGACTTGCCAACCAATTTGGCTACCGGAATGACAAAGACAAAGGTTAAAATGGCAACAAGCAACACAATTAAGCACACACGCACGCACGCACACACACACACACACTCACACGCAGATACACTTTTACTAATTGGAAATATGTTGTGGCAGTTGCGGTCGCAAGGGAAATGCAGTTGCAAGTGACGAAACGGGCGCTAATTATAAGGGCAATGCTTTTGGCCTGGCCAATGCACTCGAGTGCGACTAAGTGTGCGACAGATTGCAAATAGTCAACGCCATTTAAACTGATCGCCCTCAGCGGAGACAGGGTGTAGGGGTGTGAGAATGTGTGTGTTGCAGTGTGTGTGTGTGTGTGTGTGAAAATTGTGTTGCCAGCTCGCTGCGTCAATTTTCAATTGAAAATCATTCTTGCATGGTTGCTTTCTGATATTGTAACGGTTCATATATATATATATATATATGCGCATTTATGCACACATTTAGTTCGAGTAGAGCTAATATAAATACCCTACAAAATGAATCGGTTGCATGCAGCAATTATTCGAATAAGAATATTAAGGAAAATAATAATTGTTAAAATTGTTTAATTTTGCTTATTTATTAATATATTGATAAAACTTCCGTTTAATATTTATGGCTGATTTTAATTTACAGTTAATTAGCATACATAACTTGCGACGTATCTCGTTCAGCACTATTCGATTCTATTCAATTGTTATTTGGGTCACCATTATAGATAAAAGGAGTTGAATTGTTTCAGAGCAAGCAAAAGTTTGCAACATATTCTCACAGCAGACACACAAGGGAAACACACATTGACACACACACACACACACACACACACACTCCTACACACACTTACACTCAAACCAAGTTGCAAAAGATGTCCAAAAGTCAAATACATATTTAATCAGTGACCTATTTTATGCTCAAGCACTTGTATTTTACTCTTTTATCGATATTATTTACTTATGTTCGTTTCGATGTGTGCTTATGTGTGTGTTATTAAATGAAGATATATATCATATGAATAGCATAAACAGAATACATTTAACTAAATACAGAATATTAGTTAGCATTAGCATTAGGATATGTTGCTAATTAAATGCTGTTGCTAATCGCTAGTTAAAAGAAACTAAGCTAAAAACTACGATTTGGCAAGTAGCTAGAGAAAAGCAGAAATTTCATTTAATTGTTGGTTATTTGCAATAAAATGTATCTAAAATGTATACACAAAATGCATAGCTACGTTGCGTAAGTGTATGAGATTACATATATGTATGTGTGTGTGTGTGTGTGTTTGTGGGTCTTTGTGTCTATTAGCCAAAATCGAAATCCAAAGGCGAAGCAACGGGGCGTATGCGCAATATTTCATAGGTATCAGAATGAGAATTCAATTCGATGTAGTTAAATGTATGTAGCTAAATGTATGTGTTGTATAAGTGTGTGTTTGTGTGTGTGTGTGTGTGTGTGTAAAGGTTATTGGGATGCGCTACTTTGGCTTTTATACAAGTGCAGTAACAGCATTTAGCAGATTTGTGGGTGATTAAAGAGTATTTAATGGCTTACACTCACATTGTTAGGGTGTACATATGTGTGTGGGTGTGTGTAATTGAGATGAAGAATATCAAATATGTATTGGTAACTGCTTTTATAGCTAAGAAGATCACAGAGGTGTGGGTGTGTGTGTGTGTATGTCTGTGAGTGTGTGAGTGTATTGAGTTACAATACTTTCAACTTTGCTTTTGAGATTGATTTACTTGAGGTTTTTGAAGTTTTGGAGTTAAACGAAATGAAATGATAAAATGTGATTGATTGATTAATGAATTCTTAGTAACAGAGGAGGAGAAGGCAAATGACAGACAGAGATAGAGAGAGAGAGAGAGAGCAAAGGGTAATTGAGATAAAATCAAAGCTACAAACCATAAAAATGTTAAAATTAACTGCAAAAAAAAAAAAAAAAAAACAGAAATCAAGAGGAAAAGAATGCAAGAAAGAGAGTTTATGAAATTATGAGCAGATTTTTAGAGAGAGAGAGAGAAAGAGAGAGAGAGACAACAAGCTACTTTGTTGTAATTATTTTGTTCTGTTTCATTTCATTTTTGCGGACCTGAACTACTAGAGATATCTTGTGGGGGCACCGGCAGACCGCCGCGCTGTTGTTGCAGCTCCTGTTGTTGCAGCTGCACGCCCAAAATGGGCATGGCCACCGGTGGGGGACGCACCCCGCGGCCGGCACGCACCGCAGCCGCCTGCGCCACCGATGCCAGGCTGCGCTGGTGGTGTGATTGTTGCTGCTGCTGCTGCTGCTGTTGCTGCTGATGCGTTGGCTCCTGCACGACAGACTCTGGCACATTGACGATGGGTATGTCGGGGGCGACGGGCAGCCGTTCGATGGCGATGGCCATCGGTTGCTGTGGCAATGCTGCGCTCGGAGCGCTCGCTCCAATTCCAGCTCCAAGTGCAGCTCCAGCGCTGGCGTCCAACGTTTTGCTCGGCACGTGAACGGCTTTGTCGACGGCTGGAATATGCCCGGATTTGAGTTCGCCGGCTTGTTTCAGCACACGATAAATTTGATCGATTTCGGTAATTTCTTTTTTGTGGTGCCGTAATATTTAATTTGATAAGTTGCCGGTTGAATTTTTATTTTATTTTTTTTTTTGGTTGTGGTTGTGGACGTGGGCGTGGTGGTGGCCAGTTGTGGTTCGGTTCAATTTCGATACAATTTTTTCGATTTTGATGATGTGCATTCAAGTGCATTAGTTAAATTTTGGCAAATGGATCGATATTTGATGGGCTTTAATACTTTTTCATGGAATTTAAGGGGGGTGGGAGGAGGTAACCTTTCTTTTTTTTGTTGGGATTATGAATGCAATATATTCTTATATTCCGCAGGGCTATGTGTATGTGTTGGTGCGAACGTGAGTTGCTTCGCTAACATATTTAATAAGATACTTGAGTTGACTTTAGTTAAATTCGCTTAATTGCATGGATCGCCTCTTGGAGCGCTCCAGTTGGGGGTTTATCATGTTTGAATGTGTTTGTTTATTTTGTGTATGTATGAGAAGAGAATTAACGACATTATTTTGGTTTTACACTAGTTGAGCGACATTTAAATGGTACCAAACTCTAAATGTGTGTCGACAGTTTACCCAATTCTTACAAAACCCAAAAACGACAGATGTTCATGTGTACGATATGCGAAACGATAACTAGTGAAGTATTTGATTTTGGGGTTTTCTGACCAATGATAATTTGTTGTTGTTGTTATGGCAATAAGATATACTTAATGACAGCTCTATAACATGCTCCACTACGCAATCTTATTGTTGTTATATTTTGGATTTAGTCAAATGTTCAAATAAATCGGTAGTTCAATATGTGATATTTTTTGCATAGTTCGATTAATCGAAATATTCTTTTCATATTTTTCTGTGATTATTTGTACCCTGCATAACATGTGACTGAGTTTTGAAAACTCACTGTTTTGTGTATGTTGAACTGGAGTGTAGTTTTGCTGAGCTTGGTTTAATATTATAAAGATATATATGTAAATTTATATTTCATTCTCGTCTCGCTAATTAGGTGAATCAAAGCGCAACAATCAATCATTGCATTAACCGATTAAGAAACCATAAAATCGAAACGATAAATTATTTTCAACCAAATAAATTGAAAACATAATTCAAAATGAAGATTAAATTGAAGCGCATGGCAATTGAGTATCTTTGCGCATACAATACAAGTATGATATATACTATATAGAGCAATACATTCGGTACCTAGTTGCGCAATGCGATTGATGAAGGGCGTCTTTTGACGGAATTTCGAATTGGGCACATTCAACAGATTTGCGCTTTGATTTTGTTCATCGGCTGTGGTTTGCCCACATTGGGGGCTAACGGACTCCTGTGGCGATGCTTCATGGGTTTATAATATAATGGGGGGGAAGAGGATTTTTAAGTTGATATTTATTGATTGGTTTTTGGTGTCAAACTATAATTTGTTTTGTTTTTATTCAAATGGCCAGTTACACAGTTTGAGATACTTGTATATTAAATACTTTTAAGAGAAAGACTCTAGAGATATCAGGCATATATCTATATAGTTTTTCGTTACACTTAGTACTTGGTATGTCTTTTAGTTTGAGACTTTAATAAAACATAAAACGCCTTTTCAGCACCTAAGAGTTTTGATGACTTTCCAAGAAGGTATTTGCCTATATTAAGTTATTTTATATATGCTGTTTGTCATTAAGATTATTTTAACTTCTAAACATTTGCGTATATCTCGAGCTGTGTACTTGCCTCAATCATTTAATATAATAATAGCGCAAAAGCTTTAACTGTCTCCCCAAATATTCATACTTCCATAATATTTAATAATACATGTATATTTGATACAGTCGAATGAATGTACGAGGAAAAGTCCTTGTTACAAACACAAATTTTAAAGTTCACACAAATTTTATAAAACGAAATATTTGACAACCAAAGTGAAAACCAGAAAAATGCAACTAAAATGGAAGCTTATATGTAAAGAATTTTGTTGACATTTTTTTGGGAATTGTTGCAGAAATCCGAAATGACGCAATCAGATTGTCCCACGAGTGACATAAATCCATTGTGATATCAAATGGTTGCCCACAAGCCAACAAAACAATCAATTCAATACGCACACAGGACAAGGATGCGCTTCTGTACAATTTGACAACATTTGGATGCTGATTTTTACTGAATATGAGAACTTGTCGTCTTCTGGCACTGGTTATTGCCCTGGTTCTGTTTTTGATCTGGACGTGGTCGTGCAATTGGTTGAAAATAACCAGGTAATGGGCTACCTGACACTTCTGTGGGTGGGTCACAAAATGCACAATTTATTGTGTCCGGTTGACAGCAACCATTTTGACCGGGTCTTGGGCAACAACATTGAAGGGTTTATGACCAGGGCATGCAAATGCATACTCGACAACTTGCAGTTCAGACTAATCCAAATCAAACACTTAACAAAACACAAACAAGCAAAACTTAGGTAAAGGAAAAGACAAAGAAAACAGAAAAAAAAATGGAAACGAGAAAATCAATTCAATTTTGAGCATATACACCCAAGGGTTGGCTGGCTCCTGCTTGTTATCTTATGTGTAGTTAGAAGGTACTAAAAGCCCATGATGCCTATGGGGCAAGTCGTTAATATACAAGACAGGCTGGGCCGCTGCACGTAGCAAGCATATTGCAGAGCGTGTTATTATTGTTAATGGTTTAAAGGGGGGCGGGCGGTCGGCTGGGAGATTTGTTTAGTTGGCACGTGATGAGCTCGACAGAGAGAGATTGAGACAGCAGTTGTAGTCATGCGTGGAAAATACTCACTTTCTTCCTCGATATCAACACGATTCTCCAGCTCCGAAGTGCTCTTCTGGCGACGCAAAAGCTTCTGTTTGGGCTGGCAGCGGGGCAAATTTGGAGCACAGTCTCCATGGGCGTTCAGCTTGCAAATGCGACAACGCAGGCCCTGACGTGTGTGGCCTGCAAGATGCGACAAATAAAAAAAGGTGGTTTTGCCATTTAAGGACAACATTCTCAAAAGGCAGTCAATTTGAATACGCGCCTCTCAAAATTTGCGAGCAGACATCACAAGCCGTTATCTTCTTGTAGGTGTACTCCTGCAGATGATGGCTGCCATCCAGATTAGGGCGCAGCGTCTCCGATGGGGCATTCGAGGCACCATTACGCCTGTGAAGAGTTTAATTGATATTGTATCAGTATAAGATATTTAACTCTAACCAACACTCACACACACACACACACACGTCTGTACACACATACTCAAATGATATTTCAAATACAACTCAATTTAATAAAATCCAATCAAATCGAATCCACAAATCTGTGTTAAATGTTGCGCTTTTGCCTTGACTAGACAAGTATATGTAATTATTGTGTCAACCACAAAATGCAAATATTATTATAAATAAACATATTTACATATTTACACAGCTGGAACATATTGAAGTGTAAATTTGCATTTTATAGATAAATTGTGTGACCACAACAACTGTGGCCGAGCTCATGCTTTTGTTACATTATTATTCCATAAAAATATGGACAATGACAACGGCAAACAATGGCAAACGCACAATGCCAAATGAACATTAATCACAGTCCCTTGTTCGGGGACACATAAAGTGGCCTCTCACACAAAATAATCGTGTATGGAAATGTTATTAAACATTTAGCTACTCAAGAAACAAACAATGCATATTTGTATAGCCCATTCAATATCAGTGCCTTCATTTGAAAAATATTAAAGAATTCATTTTTAATACAAAAAAAAATGTATTTTCAGTATGACAGCTTATTCAAATTACGCTTAACAGTAGGAAATTCGATTCTATTATGGCTAACAGCTTAATTAAGAGTCGGCACTGCTTTGACTCATCATTAACAGAAATACAGGAAATACTCCAATTAATAATAGAGTCGAATTTTCGTAAGAAAAGCATTTCGGGTTTCTCAATAATTTGATGTCATATTTATATGCATAGCTTTTGCCCTCGAATATAACCAATTTATTGTTTTCATGCTGCTGGGCTTTTACTTGCTGGCCTTGTTTTATTTACCAGAAAAACATACAGCCAAATGGTTGAGCAGACAGAAATACATTCAGACAGGCGACGGAACATATATATATATATATATATATAAATACATATAAAGAGACAATACGCCAGACAATGCTGCAATTGTTCACAGTGGGCGGTCGAGAGGGCTATAAGAGGAGACCAGTCTGAGGACCAGAGCCAGGCACTGAGCCAACAGGCAGGACGAGTGGTAATGGATGTGGGCCAACTCTCGACGCTGATTGTTTGTAAGTGGCTTATATTGTGCACAAACAAACAATTCAGTTCAGTTCAGCACGTTGGCTTATAAAGTTGTAACAATCGTGTAAAATATACAAATTTCTGTATGGTTGTTTATCCTATCAACTTAAGTTAAGTAATTACCATTATAGTATGTTATTTTTAGTGTGAGTTGTACAAAAGCGCAACATTTGCCAACAATTTTACAATTAACACTTGTAGTTGTACTATTTTTGAAATAAAAAACAAATTTAGTTAGTGCCTATGATAAATATTTATAAATTAAATAAATTTTAAATCGTTAGCCTAGCTAAAAATAATTATCATCTCTAGCAATCCGTTGAAAAATTAATTGGTCTGATTTTTATCGCAAGCATACACAAGTATTGATAAATTCCGATATCTACAAATAATATAGTTATATCAATTCAGTTTATTTGCACAGTTTGCCCATTCACAATGCAAATCAATTTTATTAAAATTAAACATTCAGATTTGGAAGATCATTATTGAAAAGAAATACAAATTTAAGACTATGGCAAGCCGTAAAATAATATTAGTCTTCCCCCTACTCAAATAAAATAACATGTTTAAGTTATAAACTTAACTTAATGTTAACTCCATTATCTATCAATATATTTTATATTGGGTACATTTTCTAAAACGCTAATACTTGACTACTTTCATAAAATTGTTCCCTAAGCTCAATTATAAAGCCCGTAAAATAAGATGCTATTCGACTGCATTCAAAGGGCTAATCCAATCAATGCAATTTCACACACATAGAATCATAAATATTATATTTAAGTATATAATAAACTACTAACTCGGGATCATTATTTGTAAGAGTTTGATACTTTAATATACATACATACATAGTTAGTTTTATACGTTTACAGGGTACACTAACAACTAAGTGTGTGTATATAGAGTTATACATCGTGATGATCGTTAATGTACATGGGATAGATATTTTGATTTGGAGTTACGAATTCGATTTTGGTGTATTAACAAAATGCATGTTGACTGTAGCTGTATGTGTGAACATAAAAAATGGGCCATAAAATTAATTATACGTTTTTCATTAATGCACAACAGAAAGTTTCATGAAACCTCGAAACAACAAGAAAAACAACGAAATATATTTTGTGGCTCCAAAAAAAAAACGAGCTGGCCAACAGCACTTTCCTGTTGGGCGTGTTGGCGGGGCTTAACTGGGCGTATAAGTAATTTGGAGCGCAATGCGAAAACTTTGGCAATATAACAAAAGTTAACTGTGATTTTCTTGTCACGCTTGTAAATGTTTATATTAATTCTATTTTTTTACCATTGCCCTGTATGAATAAGTTAAAATAGGGGTTATATATATATGTATATGTATGTATATATGAGGTTGCAATGAATATTGCAAAATGTGTCGCAGCCGCTTTTGGCCATAATTCCGTTCAAGCTATCGAGTTATCACAAAGTTGGCTGCTTTCTTTCTGTCTATCTCACACAATTGCAGTCTTCTCTATCTTCTCGCTCTGTAAGCCGAAAAGATTTTCGATTTATCATCGTTTGCAGCACAAGCTGTCGGCACGGTATTAAGTATTTTTGTCGAATCCTATCGAACAACATCAAAAACAGAAAAAAAAATGTTGAAAAAATAGGCAATGGACCAATGGGAATGGCATAAATGGCAGCCAATTCGAATGCGAATACGGGATGCGGATGCGGATTAAAGTGCCCAATGCATTGCCAATGCCAATGCATTTCTATGGATGTACGTATATTCGTTTGTGGGTATGTTGGTATCTATGGCGATTCTCCAAAATTTATGGCCAGCAATTTTTCGCATATTTTCCAATGCTTCAACTGGCTCCAAGTTGAATTTACTGGCCCAAAGTGGAACTTCTGCAGACACATGTGCACCAACTGGGAGAACTACCAGCGTGCTGCAAAAGAAGCCAAGTTAGTTGGAAGCCTTATTGTGTTGTCATGCCTGCAGAGGATATTCGGATTTTCTCACGAATTGTGTGATGCATTGATCCATAACTTATGTACATTGCTTAAGTCCATATTACGGGTATACATTTTTTTTCGTTTTATATTTATTGGAAATCTCTGCAAAGAGGTCAATAAGCGAATACTTAATTCATGTATAAAATGACGAGATTTTGATAAGTTGTTTGAGGTCTTTGAAAGCTTTAAATCATCGGCGACAACTCGTCCATAATTTCTTACTTTTGTTGCTAACAATATCTATCTTTACTGTTTATAGTGCGTTATTTTGTTTTATTTATATTTTTCAATTTTAATTGTTTTTTTGACAGCTGTGATTGATGGTCAGACCATCAGGCCCAGGCGCAGGTGCAATTTATGGGTTTTACTCGAAAAATAATAGCTACTAAATGAGAAATATGTGTACAAAAAAATATCAAGAAATATTCTTGAAAATGCTTTTGTGCAGTTTTTGCATGTTATTATTATGATTTTGGAATTTTGAGGGTTTTTTTTTTAGTTTGTACAGTCGGATTGTATTTAATTTTTCGGGCAGCTGCTAATTCTACATTTGCGTGCAACATTTACAGCAATATTTTATTTTTTTTTATTAAGCGCTAAGAAAGCAAAATATTTCATTTAATTTAATTTGTAATATACATTTTTGTTGTTGTGTACCATTTTATTAGAAACATAAAAATGTTGCTTGATTAATTTTGGTTACCTCAAGGTCAGAACGGTTGATACAGCGTGGTACATTTGATTTTGTCGGGGTTGTTGGCTGATTGTAACGATTTGAATATATCATATATGCAGAATTTTTGTTCGAGTATTTGGTGAACGAATTTTGGTTTGCGATATTCGTTAATTCGTATTTTCGGCCGTAAATGAAAATTATTTTAATGTTTTGAACGAAATGTTATAAGTTGTTATATAGAGAAAAGTGTAGAGAATATTAGTAAATGCAGCATGTTAACTAGGCTTACGTAAATTATATGCGATATAATGCCACAAGGGTTTGCTTAAATGTATCTTATATACGTATTTAGACTTGCGATGAGTTGGGGCAGTTGGGGCTGTGTGGGTACAGTTGAGAACAACAAAATGCAACAGAAATGTTCATAGAGAACTGGCGGCAGCAGTGCTGAGCTTTTTTCCAACATGATTAAATTACTTAACATAAGTAGGAGAGAATGCGGCAGATGCAGAAATCGCACAATTTGAATTGTTGCATAAATGGCGAAAATATTTCAAAAAGATTTTTCACTATTTCATTTTGCCAGACATTTTGGTTTCGTGATGCCAAATTTTCGCGGCTTTTAGTCATATTAAAGTGCGGGGGCGTGTGGGCCGTTTGTGGGTTAAGCTTTTGCAATGCGGTTACTTTGCCGAGCTTCATTTTGTATCTATGCAGCTAGAACATTTTCCGACGATTTTCTGCCTATTTTCCGTGCAGTTATTTACTTGTTTATTTTTGTTGGTCTCGAACTGTATATCGCGTAGGTTAACATTTTGACTTATGTATAATACACAGAAATAGGTAAATATATATATATATGTATACATGCTATGGTAGTTGTTGTTGTAGGGGTGGGGGGTGGCAACTTACCTATCTGCTTGTGTTGCTGAACCAGAACCCACCGGCTTTAGGCTCTTAAATGCTTTCAGCCACTTTGTTTTCATCGATGGCGCTGTGGCAGCCGAGAATTTGCGTTCGTTGCGCGGCGAAGTTGGCTCAACTTTGCTAACGAATAACTCCTTCTGCGATTTGGTAATCCAAATAGAAAGAGGGAAAACGAAAGAGAAAGAGAGAGAGAGAGAGAGAGAGTTGATTAGTGAAATAGTAAATACAAAGTAACCAACGTCAAAGCCGCCTACTGGCAACCAATTTGCACTTTAACGTCTCACGTTGCAGTTTAATTACAGCCATTAGCAGCAACAACCACACCCACATACAGACAGACTAAATACTTACACCCATAGAATCACGCACACCCACACACTTGCACGGCTACAAGCTCGTTATGGCATAATTACATGCATACGAGTTGTATTTAGGCCCAAATATTAAATATTCAACTGAATATCTGATGTGTGGTTGTTTTAAAATGCGATCTGACAACTCCACAGCCGGTTATGCTGTGGTTTCATGCCAAATAAAGCTATTTTAATTAATAATCAACACTTTGCAAAATACCACAAAATGTAATTGTGCCACATATACACGCAGACAGACAGAGTAAACACACGCACGCACACACACACACACAGATAGAAAGTACTTTGTGACTTTTGTGATAATTAAAACCACGTGTGACATTTGGTTACAGTTTAGTTTTTAGCCTTTGCTGTTTTTGTTATGCCATCGTTATTATCACAGTCTGCACTGCTTAAGTGGTCCAGCGATAAAAATGCATAAATTTCCCATTTATGCGGTACTTTTAATGCTGTATGAAATTTCGCATAAGTGCATTACATTAGTTTAATGCTGACCAACTTTATAAGCAGGAAAATAGAGTGTGCAGCGAGCTAGCTGATGCCATAACTAATGCGAAACTTTAAAACTTGAGTGCATCATAACTTTTAGTGTTAGAATCACAAAATAAAATATGAAAATCCATAAGGCTTACTTGAATTCATGAGGATCCCTCAACTTACAAATGATATTTGAAATAGCTGCTTATTAAATCTTTAAATATGCGAAATATTTAACGAAAATACGAAATGCCACAAGGCTCACTTTAATTCCTGAGAATCTATTAGATGGCAAATTTGTATTTAAAATAATGTCTCAACTTACTAACGATTAAGAGAGCTGCTTTTTGACAACAAGCAAAAGAAAAAGATGAGTTTATGAGTTGTTTATTTGTTTATTTAAGGCACTTTAATCTCAACTAACTATATCCATTTAAAATCAGATGCATTCCCAGCAAGGAGAATCAAAGTTTTAGCTGTCACTTTCAGCTTGAACCTTGAACTAGCTGCATATATTATTTGTGGTGCTGGGCTGTGCTGAAGAAAATGGTATTGACTTGTGTTTTCGGATAGGAGACAGCCGGATAGACATGCCTGATGATTCCGTAGTCCTGTCACAACAATAACACGAACAGACCAAAAAATTTTGGCACTCTCGCAATTGCTGCATTTATAATGCAACGAGGCGCGTGCACTTTTAGTTGCCAGTCGCTTGACTTTGCCATTGTTGGTGTTGGCTTTTGATGCGCGGTGCGAGCACAATTTTCGACAGGTCGACGAGCGGAGGGAGGGAAGAGGGTCGAGACGATACGAACAGGCGTGACAGTGGATTGGCACATAGGCATGAGCGCGTCCTCGTGCCTGACAGCAGGATATTAAGGTTGTCAAGTGTCCATATGCGACTGGTATTTGTGTACTTATGTATGTATATAGCTCATGTATCAATATCAATGCAATCAATGCACTCAACTATTAGCTTCCAGTTTAATGAATACGACAGTGACGAAAAGAGCATATTCAATGCATTTAATACGTTTAATTGACTTACGGTAATTGAAAATTAATTCCGTGGCCAATGACAAAACGGAGAGGCCAGTAGTAATTCAATACTCAATTAATTTATGCAAAATGCGGTCGGCATTAAATGGAGATAATATTATGGAAAAGTTTAAAACTAAAGCGGTCTTTAAAGACACAGGCAAACACACATAGGAATTAATGCAAATAGGAGACTTATGACAGGCCAAGATAAGAAGTTGCTTTGCCTGATGTTGAGAGCCAGCATCACTGGGACCAGCAGTAAGTGTGTGTGTATGTGCGAGGGTTTGGCTCTCTGTAATGGACATGTGCCTGTCATGTTGCCTTTGTCAGTGCCGTTGGGCGTTTGGGCGTGTCCTGTGCCATAAATTTATGCATGCAGTGCATAAATTTCAAATTAAAAGGAAGACGCCGCGCATCCTGCCAGCGACAAGTACACGTTTCGACACTCTGCTACACTAGTGGGCTGGCCTGATGTCACCAACTACACCAGCTTTCCCAGCCAGGCAAACTGATACCCGCAGTCTCAAACGTGGCCGACTGCTTTAACGCCCGCTTGCTGTCGGTGCCAACAGCGCAGAAAGTGAGAGAGCCACAGTGGACCAGGGTGGAACCAGACCTGATGTGGGCGTCATCGTCAGTGCCTCAACAATCAGTGGCCATGTGTTTGAGGGTCCTTCGGCGAACACAATGAGAGGAATCAAATGTTGTCTTTGGCCTGGCCCGTTGTCTTAAGTGCTTTCGAGCTCAACTTCAGTTGCATATTATGCGCTCTAATTGATTTCCCCGGAAACGCTCAGCCACAAGGACTGGCCCACTGACCAGACCAAGCAGGCACTTGAGAATCTGTAAACCTTTTCCGCTGATTTTTCATTATGAGAGCAACTGCTATCTGCGTTCTCTGGGGACTCTCTGTCGCAACGAAAAATTTATGGCTGTCACAATTTTTAATTATGTTGCTTATACGCTTGCCATTGCGATATTGAAACCACAAAGGTATCATAAATTGCCCGGACTGACTGAATACCCATAGAGAACGAGAGATAAATAAAAAAAAAGAAGGCAAGTAGGCAACAAAAGGTGGCCCGGAAAGTGGAGAATGCACGCAAATGCCAGACATTGGCCAGCAGCTCAAGCGTTTGGCAGAAACTAAAATTTGCTCATTAAGACCGCAACAAAAGGAACTGATCCTTTTTTTTTTAAGACCAATGAAACAAAGGCAAATGCGCTCACTTCACCGTGTTGTTCTCTGCGCTTCATCTTCCTTTCCATTCACTACCCTTGCCGATGAACTGATAGCGGTTGCAACAAATTGCGGTTGCTTATCACGAGTTCCAAATGCGATAGAGTTGATGGGGGTACAAAAGGGGGTGGTTGCAGCACTTGTAATGAGCTATTCGAGCGCGCGAATCTGCTGCGCGTATATTTTATTGCCACTTTGATGAGCAGCTGCCAACAATTTTAACCTATATTTTTCAAATGCCGCCGTTGCACATTTTGTAGCGCCTTTGTAATTTGCAAAAAAAAAGAGACAAAATAAAAAGGGGTTGGTTGCCACGCAGGCAGCTCCGTAGTTACTGTTGCAGTTTGCAAGTTGCCGTTGCAAGTTGCATGCACTCAGTCATTAGTGAGCAAATGTGGCACGATATGTGCAGCGCTCACTTCATGGCTTTTAGAGCACCAACTAATTGCTGTCGGGCAGCAGCCAAAGCAAAAGTAGAAGCAGAAGCCAGCTCCATGCTCAGTGTGCGACATGTGAGTGCCGTGCAAATACGCTTAAGACAATTTAGCAAATATGAAACACAAGGCACAGACAAAAGGGGTAGTTGCTGCGGGGGCTGGTTGCTGCCCAAACAAACATTTCCGTAAATTACACGCATTTGTCAAAACGAAACAATGCGCAAAGTGTTTATTTGTTTTAGCGAGTGCTTTTGAGCGCAAAAATGACTCAACACAAAAACTGCAGTTAGAACGGAGACAGACACAACCCCCCAACCAACCCATTTTGTGGGTGTGCGTGTGTGTGTGTGTGTTTAGTGAAAACGTAGCAACTTCTAATGGGTTTGCTTGTTGTTGAGATCATTGTCGTTGTTGCTGTTATAGTCCTTGTTGCAGTCATGCGCGAAATGTAGAGCAGCGATTATGCAACCACATGCAATGACAATGCAGCATCGATCCGGGCTATAACCACAATACACGTCCACATACACACACACACACACACACACACCAGGGTATTCCGCGCTCCACATGGCGTATGTGCAATTTGTTATTTTCATTAACGCCTAAGAGCAGCAATTAGTTTTTTTTTCTACTTCGTTGTTAGTTTTTTTTCCTACTCTTTTGGTTACTTTGTGCTGTGTGCACCACTGAGCAATGCATTGAATTAAAAAGCAGTTTTTGCACCACACACATAACAAAGGCCAGAGAATGTCCATGTGAAATGTACCGAATGACACTAGCTTTATTTTTACCAACTTCAAAGTTAATAAAGACGGCCAGCAGCCATAAAAAGCTATTATACTGAGAGTGGTGCGAGAGTTTTATGAACATAAGCTCTTCAGGGACTTTAGCTTAAAATCCTCAGTCAGCTTAAATGTAATTAAGCAGCGCACTTTTGCTTGATTAAAGCTGGAATGAACTTTAAAAGTTCTTACCATAAATTTTCCTAAGCTGTGTTAGAGTGGAATATTCAGAAACGTACAGCAACATTTAGTGCATTTTGTTGTACATTGCATATGCAAATTTTAAATCCTGGAATTTAAACTGGCTTATAAAGTTGTTTGTGAGCATGTTCGTCTATTACAGAAGTGTTTGGAAGAAAGACTTAAAAGCTGCACAGATATTCTTACATGTTCAAATATGCTCAGCAATTAGATCAGTAATGAAATCAACACAACTGCTGGAAAATATTAGAGCTGTTACATATTAATTCCATTTAGGCTTTCAGAGCATATTTATTATTACTGTCCTCCCTTTTGTTTTAGCAATTAATTGTGTCACACGTGATTTAACTTGCCTTTCAAAGCTTAATTAAATATTCAAGTGCTTCATTTCAACTAGTGCCATTACTGAAAGATATAGCTGCTGCATTCGAGGACCACTTTTGCTTAATACTGGTAAATATGTAGTGGCACATAAGAGGCTTGGACTAAAAAGCATGTAAAAATTTATGGCCAGCAATTAAAGCTGCAGCAGCAGCAAGGCTGCGGGAAGTATGTAGTAAAAGAAGCAATAGCAGCAACAGCAATAGTAGCAACAGCAGTAGCAACAGTAGTAGCAGCAGCAGTGGCAATAGCAACAGTAGCTGGAGCCCCATTTGCCTGGCAGCCCGATGCTGATAAGTGCGCGTAATCGGCTCACGCTTAACGCCTTACGATGGCAGCAGGCGAAAGAGACTGCCAAAGGCAACGGGAATAGGAACTGTAACGGTACCGGGCTCGGCACCCGGATACGGATACGGATGCGTAGCGGCGCCATTTGCATGGCTTGTTGGGGCTTTATTTATTATTTTGCGCAGCTTTTTGGCGTAAGCGTGGGCGTGTGTATTTTACTGCTGCGTGCCACAATTTCATGTCCATATGAAGCCGCCTTTTATTGTCCATGTTAGGGGGGGGGGGGGGGTTGGGCAGAAGCAACTAACTGGCAGCCGTGCTAATGCACAGTTATGTCTTTCATTAGGCAGCATCAGTTGCGGGACACATACTCCACACAACACGTCCCCCCATTTTCCTGTGGCAAGTTGGTTAAACTGCGTAAAATGTCCAGAGTGCAAAGGGGAGCAGAGATAAACGAAAAAAAAAAACTTGACATGTAATGAGAAGTTGACTGTTTGCATCTTTGCATCCATGTGGATCGCTTCTATCTCTGCTCTGCTTTTTGGTCACCTGACAACGTTGCGTGCTTTCATTTTTGCGTGTTTGCTTCTTTTTTTGCAATTTGCAATTCTTTCTTTTTTTTTTTTTTGTGTGTTCACTCGCTTACATGCTTGCTTTTTATTTTTATCGCATACAAAAATAAAGGTGGGTGCGCTGAGTGGGGTGCATATGCTGCCCCTCAAGTTTTTACTTGTGTTTTATGGATTTTCTTCTTGCTGCCTGACATTCTACGTGACTGCCATCAATTTTCAGTGGCATTGCCGCTTCATTTTGCATACAGGTGAATGGTTGTCAGCCAGCAATTTGTATGAGAGTGGATGTGTATGGGTTTGTGTGTGTGTGAGCTCTGTCCTTGTGCCCTTAACTCGATTTGGTTTAAAAAGCAACGTGTGCGAGAACTGCTGATCAGCATACCTCAAATGGCATTGCATTTTCTGCTTCCAACAAATTTTACTTTCAGCTGCTACTTTTTATGTCGCTGACACATTAAAATGGTCTTGTGGGGTATGTGAGACTTTGTACAATTTGATAACAGTTAGTGAAAGATAATTCTGACACTAAATACCCGTTTGTTTTTATATATCTCAGCGCTAAATCGAATCTGGCTAGTGTAAATCGATCCTGGTTTATTATAAGTATTGATTTTCTGTGACTATAACATTTTTATTGTGGCAATCATAGCTAAATTATTATTCTTTCTAATACACGTCTTCTTACTTTACTTTACTCACGACTCCTCTCTACTTCTTCTTCTTCAAATTGGTGATCACACAATTGATATCGATGTCGATCGATATGTACAACGTTGCATGTTATGTTACAGATGTTATATTAGAGTCTAAGTATTCCATCGCTAAAAGCCTGTTATCTACATTACAAGAGGTCTGATGGCGAATCGGATTTTAAATTCTTATTAGCTCACTAATTTTATACAAAATTAAGAAAAATTCTCATTAGATGGCATGCGTTATATATGCTAAATACGTTGAGGTATCTTCGAGTCGAACACATCCAACTCATCTTTTAACGTTTTGCTTATTTTTTTTGTCGGTTTTTATGTCGCTTTATTATTATTGGAAGTGTAAATGTGGAAAATTGTGTGCGTGTCCAACTTTATGTGGTCTTGGTCTTTTGTGAGTGAATGTGTGGAGGCGTGTGTGTATGCGTATGTGAATATTTATTGTCCTATTTCTTGCAGAGACTGAATGTCCGTCTGCCCGTTTGTCTGCCTGGCAGGTGCTCCTTAACTGCTCTGCTCTGCCCTATGGTTCAGTTGAGAGTCAGAGCTGGCTCAGCAGCTGCAGCTGCAAATTGATTTTCAATAGCTGAGTGGTTTTTGATTCAATAAAATGACATACTCAGTTGACTCTCAACGAAGTAGAAGGACACACAGCTACGTGCTTTAGACGTGAGTATGTGTGTGTGTGTGTGTGCTTTTGTATGTTTGTCTGTTTCTATGAATGTCTCCACAGTTTGTGGCATTTCTTACGACTGCCTGCTGCTATTTGAATTTTGTTTTTAAATTGCGTACGCAACTCAATTCATATGAATCTAATTCAGCATGTTTGCCTTGCTATTTTTATGCACTGTAAAAAAAGAAGGCGCAGACTGTAATTGATGGGCCTATAAATATAGACATACATCGATTGGTTTGCAACTGACTTCCTCAACTGCTCGATTGGCTGACTGGTCACTGGTCACTGGTCACTGGTCACTGGCTCTGTGATAAATGGTCGACACTTGTGTTTTACCCGTGTGACAGCTTAAAAGTAATTTATCAAACCTGTTTTTTTTTTTTAGTGAACGGCCTAATCGAATTTCTGGCTAACTGACTTATCAATCAACTGCATGCGGCAGGCGCCCATAAGTAGGCAGCAGCAAAATTTTAATATGCAAAAAACTTTGAAGTGTATGCGCTTTGGCAGAGGCTTAGCCAGCTAAACGCATGAATTTCTAGTCACAGTCATAAATACTCATTAAAGCCAAAATACACACAGAGAAGCACTCACACTCACACTCACATACATATGTAGAGCAGTTGCTATCTACTTAATTACTTGAGCCAGCATACGGGCGGCTTAGCTGTATATATAATTTAAAGTGCATATGTGCCACCCGGACAGGCCACAAGCTCCCTGCTGATTAAGTCGACAACAGGCCAAACTCTGACAGTCGACCTGGTGCCGCCTGCGCTTCGCATTCCCCATTCCTCAGCCATGCTTACTTTTGCCTTTGCCCGGCGGCATTTCACACGCAAACTTTTATTGCACTGACAAAATGCCTGCTGCGGTTTTTTCTTTGCTTTGCTTTCTGCAAATAAAATATGTATGCACATAAATGCTTGCATATGCAGCTGTTGGCCAGGGAAATGGAGCGGAAAATATGCTTTAGTAATAGTGGTATGGCTTGACGCTTGAGCAGCTACCACACCCACAACCACCAAGAACAACAACAACAACAACAACAATAAATCAACTCGCACACTAACAGGAAATCACAATATTTCCGCAACTTAAATTGAAAACTGTCAATTGGCTTTGTAAGTCTGAGTGCCACATACAAAATATATATTTAGCTGCATCGCATTTTAGCCACTTTCGTGTGTACATGTTACCTGCCTGTCTAGCTGCTTGGCCTAATAAAAAATCAATTAAGTTGGGCTCGTTCGTGCCTGGCTCATTGCTTCACCCTCTAAAATCGATGAGCCCTCTACGCTGGGCAATACCCAAATATGCCGAGACCCATCGAAGGTTACACGAGGCGCGATAATTGATGTCAAATGCGAGCGACGTGTGCGCAGCCAGTGCAGTCGTTAATCATGTAGGCCCAGGTATGAGCACGACTCAAATCGAAGCCAATACCAACTTTATAAAAGTGAACACACACACACACACACACGTATACGTGCATAATTAGCGTGGCACAACAAACAAAAAAAAACTCAGCTGCTGTCAGGGCAAACGCGCGCTTTGATTGAGTGCCGCAGATTAACAAATTTTAGCCGAAAGGCAATAACAATAATAACAAAAACAACAACAACAATAATAACAACAAAGACAACTGTTCACATTCATAGTTGCTTGTGCGCCAAAGCATAAAATACACTTGAGGCGAACAATTTAATTCGTTTGGTAAACAGCACACGAAACAGAAACGTGCAGCGTTGAAAGAAAAAGGAAAGACTGGGAAAAACCATCTATCTTCGGTATGCCGAGCAAAACATACCCTCACATTTCTTTAAAAAAAAAACCAACAGACTCTTCGTATGTGAGCTGTATTTTAATGTTGCTCGATATTGCAAAATAAATGAAAAACTCGAAACTGGAGTTTGGAGTTTGGTTAAGTCGATCAAAAAAGTCTTTATATGCGAAATTTCTTCCCATTGTTTCTATAACAAACAAAAAATTGGTAACTGACTGTAGCAGAACTAGTAATGCAATGCTGATCTGGATTATATATAATTTATGGGTTACATATTTCATGACAAAATGGTAATACCTGCTGCCACAATATAAAAATGGGGGGAATTGCTGGCACACCAGACTAAAGCCAAAGAGTCTGCATAAATACCTACAAGAGACTAAGAGGGGCGGCAGCAGAGACAGGAGAGAAGAGAGTCGGGCAACAAGAGAAGGGGAAGCGAGATTCAGGCAGTCAGACAGGACATGACTGCACAGTGGCAAAGACCACTTCCTGTCAGGGGCCTAAGCCACGTTGGCAGCGACGCTCGACTGCCAGGCACAACTAACAGTCAAAGTAAGGCACACACACACACACACACACACACATAATCACGCACACACACACATACACACAATAACCGAATCGCACACTTAGTGAGCTTGGGTAACGGTAGGATCGTTGACACCGACACATAGTCCTGCTCGAGGTGTCACTTTTGCTAACACGAAACTTTTAATGCCGCTGCGGGTCGCGGCCATAAAAGAATTCATTTGTCATTGTCAGCAGCCTGCGTCTACTTGCCAACAAGAAAAAATAAAATCAAAAAAAATAAATTGTTATAAAAAATAAAACACGCTTTAACCGGCGAAATCGCTTAAGTGCTGCGTGGCCAAAATAAGTAAGTAATTTTCAGGATAGTGGCATGAAAACTGCTGACTGCCAATTCTCTTAGGCGCTCATTAATATGCAATTGTAAAGAAGAATATCAGCGCCGCATTCGAGCCAAGTGTCTTGCCTACAGTTGCCAGCTGGCAGCGGCCACTTTTGCCACCTGGCCATATCCACCAACCCGTCGCATTCAATTATTTAAATTTTCATTAAAATTCTAGCAAACAAAAAAAATGCCTGCGAAATTTCATAAAGTGTTAAGGCAAAATACTGTAACCCAGCAGAAGGCCAGAAAAAAAGTGAAGAAATACATTCGCACACAGATAGAAACAAAAACGTGGTCAAGACAGCTGGATATGCAAAGCTTTCCGGAATTTATTAAAACGCCGAGCTCGAGGTTAAGAAATTGCTTTTGGCACAAAAAAAGTAATAAAAAAAAGAAGGAAAACATCGGGCAAGCTGTGAAGATGCCAAAGTTGAAATACTCTTGCAGAAAAATAATATTATACATCCCCTATGGTTTCTATGGGACTGAAAATTAATTTTTTTAATAAGTTCATACGCTAAAAATTTGTTTGTACTTTTGCACTTTTTTATGCTATAAAAAACAGAAAAGTATAAAATAAAATACATTTTTAAATAATTCAGTGAAAATAACTTAATATTGTATCACGTTAAAAGATAAAATATACCTAAGTCGTCGCAAAAAAACATACTCACTATAAATCATACCATTACTGATACAGAATATGTGTGTTTGTCCGCTCTTAGGGAATAAGGCAGAATAAACAAAATTATATTATCCTCGGTGTGGGTGTAAAAAGAAAGAGATTCATATGTACATATTTATATAAAGCCGCCAGCTGCTAAATGGTTATATTTTGTGGTCAGCACAATTGCTGAGCTGTCAATGCATAAAATGGCATAAATATAGCATTTTAAGGTTGTTGTTCCTTTTTTTTTTTTTTGTTGTACAGCAAATCAAAACATTTCAGTTTTTGATGGGCATGTTAAAGGTTCAGTCACTCAATATCATGATATAAGAAGCACCCACCTAAGTCATAAAATGCTCGCGGCAAGTAAAACTTTGGCAGACAGTATACAGCACTTAAACTGAAGGAGCCACGCAGCCACGCTACGTATACGTAATAATTTATATCATGCTACATGAATACATATATGGCACAATGGAGCCGTAAAGTCTGTCGGCTGCCTAGCAGCCACTGCCAATAAGTCAGTTATAAATTTGATGTAAAATTAAGCAAGTTGCGGCGCCAGTGCATCTAGTAAGTCTACAAATTGCACATCACGCCAGGAGGCAGGACAACACGTTTGCAGAGCAAGTTCTGCTCGTATATTGTGCTCGGCTCTTTGGTCCTAGTAATGGGCCAGGCTTTAACAGCTACTGCAGCTTGTTAGTGTCATGGAGCATCCTCAGCGAAGGCTGGCACATAACCAGTTCGTTTGACAATCTCTGAAGGCGCATAAAACTTTCTGAGTGTGGCTCTGTGCAAATAAGTCCATGTCAAAATATGTAATGCATATATTTTGGGCATCGTTATGCCTCCTATAAGTATGTAGCAGCTTAATAAAAGTAATATATATCGATTCAAGTTAAAAGCAAAAAAAAACTAAAGAAAGCACATTGACCGCCTACTCTTAGATATTCGATAGCAAGCAGCAGGGCGAGTGTGAAGATTGCAGACACGAGTTGCCTTTGAACAGTGAAGCCACAAAGTTGACAAATAGTTTCCAAATACGTACGTTTGACATATTTATGATGATAGGAATGCCAAAGTTTGAGCTTAAATTATTGATTCAAGTTGAAAAAGTCACATAAGCAGTCTCTCAATTATAAATTTAATAGTTAAATTATTGGTAAACTGTAATGCTAAAATTGAATGTGTGCCTAAGAGCCGTAAGAGTTCAGCTGTTGTTAATAGTACAAACTACAAAGTCGAACTTTAACTTTAAAATTGGTTTCTCAAGAATAACAATATGTAAAATTGACGGCTAAACTTTGCTGTTTGAAACTGTTGTTGTTTGTTGCATGTTTTCCACGAAGTCAGTAATTAAAGTTTATTGTGCGTAAATTCTTAATGTGATGCATGCCTTTGAGCGGCAACAAGATAGATAGAAATGTATCCAATTGGCACTTTGTTAGTTGGTTGCCATGAAAACATCAATTGGTAATCAAATAGTTTTGCCATGGCATCCAAAGTTGTCTGGCTGCTTTAATTGCATATCTTAGCTACGATGGTTGGCTTAGAAGACTACATAATTGACTGCCAGTCATGCCATTAAAAAGTAAGCTGATATTACGCGCTATTGCTGCAGGGGAACTGAACTCAGTGGAGGATAACGAGCAACGAGCAGCTAGCAAAACCAGCTCAAACATTCAACTCCCAGACCAGCCACCCACACAGAGCAGTCAATTTGGTAAGTGAAAGTGAGAATGAGAGTGTCAAATTTCCGCTTCCAGCAGCCATTTAGCAACTAGCAGCCAACACCAACATCCCCATTTCCATCCCACCACACCTCCCCCTTTGGTAAGCAAACACTCTCAACTACGCAAACAGTTGTCAATTTCTAGCAGCGCAAATATTTTTTCGCCTTCGCTCTTTTCACTTGTCGGCCCGGCACTTATGTTGACTTCTGTTCCTTTCTTTTGCTAATACAGCTGCCTATTGTGTTTGTTGTTGCTGTTGTTGATGTTGCGAGTGTTATTAGAATTGCAATGAAAATGTGCCTCACAGAGACATTCCAAGTGAGTGGCGCACAAAAAGCAAAATGCAACCTATCCCGCGAATATTCAAGATAGAATTCAACAAAAAAAGTCTAGCATCGTGGTCAGCACTTATGCTGGCTTTAACCCGTATACAAAGACAAGGAGAATAACTGTGTGTGTGTGAGAGAGAGAGGGAAAGAAGGAAAATGTCATATGTGTTCTGGTATGTTATACAAATTACATTTTTGTCTCATGCAAATTGCGGTCTGCATATTTTGAGCGCAGCCCCGAAAAAGTATGCTACAATTTCTGCTCAAGCGTTGTCCACGAGTTAGGAGCGGAGTTGAGAGAGAGAGAGAGAGAGTGCATGCATGAGTGGGAGTGGGAAGACGAGGCAGCGTAACAGTTACTCAGGTATTGGTATTCAAAAGGCAAAAGGCACAGCTTCAAAAATGTTCTAGCAACAATGACACTTGGCCACCCACTCGACTGCATGTTTGTAAACGTTGCTCAGGCACAAGGACCTCTTGCAAGAAAGCCAACAAAATGGCAACTGTGCTGTGTCCCCAGACACACATACACATACCCACACTCGCACCCACACACACTTACATATGTGTGTATTCAGCAGTAGCTAGAGATAAGCGCATATAAAACAAGCTGAGTGGCTTGAGCCGCAAAACAAAAGCTACAAAATTCTGTGCAACGCACTCGACACGAAGCTCGTTCGTTGTGCCTATTCCCCAGTGTGTGTGGGTGTGCGTTTGTATGTCAGTGTGTGTGGGTGTTTGCGTGTCATTTAGCTGAGCCTGCTCGGAAGCGCTGAGGTGCAGCAAACAAGCTGAGGTCGAGCAGTGCAGGCTCGACTGGCATCCAGTTACTGACAGCATATGTGCAAGGGAGAGCACCTTTTGTCACACTCTCTGCTACAGAGTCTTCTAATTATGTCATGTGATGTGTAACGCTAAGATATATTCTCAAATTAAAACTATAAGACGCTTATTGAGTTATTGTAAATGTAAAATTAAAGATGTTCAGTAACTTACTTTCCTTCACTTTTAAAAGTTATTTTGTACGATTTTGTTAAAAATTATTAATAATCTAGCTATAGTCGAAGGCCACAGAAGCCAGTGGTTCAACTATATAAAAAAATAAATACGCTTATTTTCAATGTGAAATGTGAAATTGTTTATTCTGATGTATAGAAAAAGGAATATAATAATTATATAATTTGTATTATGATACAGCTGCAACAAGAGTATCTCAACTGCGGTAACCAAAAATATAGGGTTTATCTGCGATATCCGGCTTGGAGGATGTTTGCACTGATGCTTCGGTAGATTCTATTGCTGCTACTCTTGCTGCCATTGTGGCAAGCATGTTAAGTTGCGATTATAGGCTGTTAGTGGAAATGGCGATGACAGGCTGGTGCCCGACCGAAGCCAAGAATCAGGCTAACTGATGAGCGAGAGCCATAAGCGAACGACAGATTTGCATTCTCAATTGGTCCAATGAAGGACACGTGATAGACTGCCGCCAGCTGTCTATTGTTGGCTTTACTCTGGGTAAGAAGCAGATTGAACCACTTTCTGCAACTACAAACGAGAGAGATTTGGTTAACGACCTGATTTCCTGATAACTGGAAATCGATGCGGTTCAAAGCGAGCTCAACGCCAGATGGCAAAACTAATTAGCGGCTTATTATCTTGGCTCTCAGAAAGCTGCTTATTCACAATGTGGATCACAAAGCCAATTCATTTGCCAAGCATCATTTAGCGCTGCTATTTGATTTCGAGTTTTCGATTAAATTTCCAATTTATTTACAGCCTTATTTCAGACTGAATTTCATTCGCTTTGAGTGCTGCTTATGGCTACTATTGCTGCTGCAGTTGTCAACATAATCGCATTGAGCCGTCATTAGTGTGACATTAATTAAGTTAATCGCCTACGTTGACAACTGTTCTCATGTCCAATTGTTGCACTCATTTCAGTGCGTGTCACAAGTACAAAATCGAAATCCAATTAAGTGCCACCCTCTTGGCCCTGGGACAACCAGTTGTGGCATGCCACCGACAACCCTACCCCTCCATTTGTCCATGCATAATTCAACGCCAAGTACAAACTGTACAAACAAATTACGCATCGCGCGTTTACTAGATGTTGGGCGTGATCCATTGAGACGCCCGCTATGTGAGTCAGCTGGTCTGTCCTAGCACCTGGCTTGTGACTAAGCAACCAGCCAAATTCATCATTAATGCAAATGCTGTTAGGCATGCAAACATCATTTGTGCGGGGGAGGGTCCTTTAAGAAATGGGCCAACTTCTTGGCTTAAGTACAGTTTATGACTTACTTAGTTGCGGGCGGGCGTGATGTTTGACAACTTAGTGGAGACAAACATATCACATGCGAGGTCTTAAGTAATTAGCCACGTAATGTACACCCAAGCCCCAGAACTTGTTATTTATGAGACTGCTACATAATTGAAGAGCACGAGAGCGTCTGGAGCTAACCTATATTAATTGTATGTGCAAGTCAGAATTTGTATCATGTCGTGGAATCGAATCAATAAATATATTCAGGAAAGTCAGCAACCGTATCAGTCAATTGGATTACATGTTTCAAAGTGAAGAATCAAAGTCATCAATTGAAATCAGTTGGTTTATATGTCGCAAAAGAGAGACAAAAATTTAAATTCTTGATTTACTTGCATAAGGATAAAATTTGGCATTCAAATGAATAAATTGGTCAATCAATCGAAATATTAAAGATACTTCGGTAAGAATATAATCACATAGGTTAATCAAGAATTTATGGACAGCAGCGTATAGCTTTGAGAAATGATTTTCTACATTTTGTACAAATTCCAAAAAAAATCACTTGCAAAAGTTTCAACACTAGTCTAAATTTTGTTATGTTAATTCAGTTAAACCTGCCTCAATATTCTCTTCCCAGGGCAACGTCAATGATAAATTGATTGACTTCGGCCAGCAGCGATTTATGTCCTATGCATAATATGTATACGCATATTGCTGCCGTAAACTATTCAGTTGGCGTATTTGCAATTATTTTCCGGCCAATTGGCTTTGCTTGGCGTGAACTGCGATAGAAAATAAATTGTGCGTAGAGGGAAAGTAATTGCATTTACTGCTTTATGGCCTCCGTTTGGCATGACTGACCGCATGACGTATACGCACCGTATGCATATAACCTTTTATGGAGCCAAGAGCCCAGTAGTAAAGTCATGCCGAGCCTTAACGCTCATTATGAATACCTGAGCAGCCATGTAAGAAGCTGTCAACGTCTGGCCATCTCACAAAAACTAGAGACAAACCAGGGAAATGAATCTCTTTGTTACATTCAATTTTGGCAAGGTGCAAGTGAATGCTTTCATATTTTATCTACCCTGAATGCTGCCACAGTAGCTCAAATGCAAAGAAATGAAATCAATATGTGCACTTCTGTAGATATACGTACAGATACAGATACAGATACAGATACGGATGCAGATGCTGTGAAGTGCAGTTGTGGCTGTCAGCTGCTTGTTGCCACTGCATTCAAAATAGGACGACTTGAACAGCTGTGCTATGTGCCACATGTACACCTCTCAAACAGCCTGTAAAATTAATTATTTAATATGTAATGTGAGTGTGCCAAGTCTGCAAGCCAAAATATGATATTTAATATGTGTGGGAGGGAGTCCAAGTTGAAAACTACAAAATTCCCAAGATGACTTTAAGCTGCAGAAACACAAAAAAAGGGGGGAAAAAGAAAAAGTCAAAAGACACCAGACAACTGAAGGCAAAGACAGCATCATGAATAAATTCGCTCATACATATGCATATTAAGAGGCGTGTGCATGTGTGTGTCTCTATGGGTGTGTGTGTGAGTGGGTTTGCACACAAAAGCATGCTACAAAAAAGGAGAATAAGAAGAATAAGAAGAAGAAGATATGACAAGGCGTCGTCGTCTTTTTGCTGTCGCCAACGCTTAAGCGCAAACAAATCATGCGCCAGAAGACAATTGAAACTGCTAGTGTGTGAGTGCGTTGGTGTGTGTACTGCTCTGCTGGTGTGTGTGAGTGTGTGTCTATGTGTGAATCTGTGCTTTTAGCCAAGCCACATCGTTGTCATTTGGTTGCTCTCCAAAGTGCACTCGAGCGTTAAGAAATGAAAATACTATTTAAGCCATTTTATCAACATAACCGTAAATCATTTTGTACTTTTCGCATAAAAGTTGTTGGGCAATAAAGGACCCAATTGTCTTCTGCATATAATTTGTTATTGGATTGCTTGCAGCCGAGTAGCTCTTCCCTCCTGTGGAAAGCCGTCGTCTGGCGGCATTGCCAGTGGGGTTAAAAGTACTGCGACGGCAGCTGCTTTGCTTTTAGTGTTGATTTTCTCGGGTTTTTCGCTGTCATGTATATTTTTAGCTCACACACAAACTGAAACCCCTGCCGCACCCGACCCCAATCTAGTTACAGCTACAGCTACAGCTACTGCTACTGCTACCGCTTCTGCTCTCTTTGTCATACATTTCACGCTCGAGAGCACACAATGGCCAAGCGAGTGGAGACCACATCATTATATATGAGCTATGCCGCACACGTACGCAATGCTACACTGCGAAAAATCAACAATTTCACAACTGGCAGAAAACGTGATGTACCAACCCCCCCTCCTTTCATTTTCACATGTTTTCTGCCACTTTAAGCAACCAAAACATTTGCATTTGTTTTTACATTTGCAAATGAAATTGTGAAACTTAAGCGCGACTGGTGCACTAATCTATTCTGTGTAAGGAGTGGCACAGTTGAGCTCTGAATTAAGTTTAATGTTTTTCTTTGCTAGTGAACTTATATTTATTTATACTATTTAATTATTATACCATTAAAAAGCTGGATAAGTTGAAATAGTTATGGGGCACTCGAAGCTGTAGTCCTTCATATGAATGGCAAACACTTTTCTGAAATGCTTTCGTTGGTTATTGTTTGCTTAGCTCTTTGTATTATATCGAAACCTCACTTGACTTTTCTAAAAATATTTCAAATATTCCCAACGTATTTTATGTTTGTTTTGTTTGCTCAGTGTAACAGCTGAAAGCAAGGACAGCAGATAGAGTCAGCAGTAGCAACTGGAGCTGAAGCTGTAGCAATAATGGCAGTCAATGTGAGAGTTGTTGTTCTTGTGTTTTAGTGTTGCTGGGTGGTTGCTTTGTTGTGTTTTGTGCTTGTTGTGCCTGAGGACTTATCGCCCACGCTAACACTTAGTGGCTTATCTATGAATCTACAGTATATTGGGGCAAAATTGAAATATTTGTCTATGGCTCACAAATTGCAATTAACGTCAACACACAACTTGGGGCACACATGCCCATAGTTCTGGCTTTGAATTCATAATAACATGCCATCAAATTGGCACGTGGCCTGCACTACATAATCATCCAATTAAAATTCCATGCCAATAAATTTAACGCACGAACCATTGAAAAACCCTACCGACAACCATATCAAAGTAGAGCGTGACAGAAATATACTATAGAAAAGGCCAGTTGCCGCATGAAAAGCCAAATATTTTCTTTGAAAATATTTGTGTTAACACCACCCACCCAACACCAGCAGCTGGAAGTTATTGGCCATAACCATGGCCCTACCCCTGTAAAGGTAGTTTTCAGTTTGCGAACAATGCGAATTCATTGAAGCTTGCAACAATCAGCATTGATTGCAATTGTTTAACCATTTTCAGGGTTGCAACCCTGCTTAAGGAAACGCAATTAAGCAAAACGCAAAGAGAGCTGACTGCGTGTGGCATAAACCAAGCTAAAGTCATGACAGGCAAATTAATGCAGCTGTCGCCAGCAGAACACAGACAAGCTGGGAAATTAGACTAAATGAACGACTTCAAGATGGCCTGTTGAGTTATACAAAGCTAATCTAATCGCAGCGCAACTTATATTTACGAATTAGTTGTAAGAATTGAAATATGAATTACATACGACTTCTGTGTGATCAATAAGAATCAAGTCTATAAATAGAATAGATAAAATAAAGTAAATACCATTTAATATCTTGCCACATCTTTACATACAAGGAAGCATAGAAGCATTTCAGATAAAAGTTAAGTTAATGTGTGCTAAACATTTATTAAGCTCCAACATAATCTGCTGATCTATTTAACCTTCAACTAGGACAAATGGGATATGATGCACATGAAATTCGTTAGCACATTTAAGACAATAACGCTTTCTTTACAGCCAATGTTAAACAGCTGCTTTTGTGCTAAGCTGCAGGGTATTCGAAAAAAGGGAAATACTATGGAAAAAATGGCAAGATATTCTTTTGGCATTAAAAGCGATTTTCCGCTCGCTTTCCATTAAAGTCAGCCACGTACTTGCCCATAAGATGGTTTACCCCAAGGCGCATTTGAGGCTTAAATGCGACACGCCCACGCACAAATACACACACACACACATAAATACACATATTCATGGGGATATGTAAGCCGGTAAAACCTGCAAATATATAAAAGAAAACGCCACGTGCTGCGCGTTTTGTGCCAATGCTGCAAAACTTCTGGCCTTGTAACACTTGCACTTGTGCACACACATACACCCACATATACACCCACACACACACACATACAGAGAGACCAGCACACTCAAAGCATACATATACAGACACATATTTATTGTATTTTCAACATGTGCTTCTTGTGCATTCGAAGAGTGCAGCTCGAAGTGGAGCGCTCAATTCAGTTGCAGCTTCAGTTTTCATCTCTCCAGTTTTCCAGTTCAGCTTTCGCTTATGGCTGCCAACTTTGCCGAATTTGCGGGCTTGTAACGATGCTTTAATTGAAACCGAAACGTGCCTTGCAGCTGCACAGTTCTACGTGCCAAGTGATATATACGTAACAAACAAACTGAGAAAACTCTCTATTCTCTACCCCCGATCCTACATATAGTCGTAATGTGTACCTGCTAACAACTATCAACTGCCAGCAGCAGCTGACAGCAACTGAGTTGTGTTGCTAAATTTGCAATCAAGTTGTCCCGGCAACTGGCAGCCAGCTGCAAAGATTAAATGACATGAAATCATTTTCGAATTGATGTATTGCAAAATGGTGGTCGTGCTTTGGCAAAATGTAAAATTGCTGCACGTGGCATCATTTAGCATTTCCCCACCACTGCCACACACACACACACTCTATCAACCTGGTAATGAGCGTATCAGAAGTTATACCTGACTGGTGATTTGGAGTTATTTCCTCGCATTCGCCGAGATTACATTTTGTTGCACCTGAGCTGGACATGTTGAGTATTTAATGTAAATGGTATGCAAAAATCGAACGACAGCAGCAATCAAAATTCATGAGTCTGGGAGTTCAGGACTGTGCGTCTGATTTGGTCGCCTAATGTGCGCCGGACTGCATATGGAAATGTTGCTCGTTGACTTTCAAGTGGTTTCGTGTTGATTGCTTTGCATATGCATCGCGTTTGTGGCGTACGTGGCGCACATGGTGTATGCGTGATTTCTTTATAAAATGGCTTTGCGCCGCGAAGTATGCTATAGCTATTGACCACACATGCGGTGTTGGGCGGCAGCTGCGGCATTTGCGTGCTTTTCACAGCATAGAAAAATGAAAACATAGTTGAAAATCCGCAAAAAAATAAAAAATGGGAGCCAACTGGTTGAGTTGTGTACGTAGATGCTCGTGTGTGCAATAAAAAACTATGCAGACTGTAAGTTTTTTATACAATTCAAACAGTGCACCCGTTTGCTCTGTGGCTGGGACCACAAGCGTACACACATATACACACACAAGGCGCACACACCATGCAAAAATAGTGATAATTAAAGTTTCGACAACAGCAACATAAAAGTCACTCGAGATTTATTACTTTGTGTCCTGCTGAGGCCAAACTGGCTGAGTTTTCTTTTAGTAGATATTCAAACAACGTTGCTAGCAACACTTGTGTCTCCTGTGCGGCCAGACAACATGTAGATTCTTGTCGTTTTCCCAACAACAGCATCAGCAACAACAGCACCAACATTTGTAAAAGTTGGAACAACATCCTTATGCGATAACAAGGCGGCAGCGGCAGCAGCGGCAGTGGCACCCCCTCAACAACAATAAAATGCTACTGCGGTGCTGGCAGGCAGTGCAAAACTTATTTACATAAATACAAATTGAAAAAAGTAGTGAGTAAAAACTATATGCAACAGCAGCCACAGTAGCAACCATGTAGTTAAGTGTAGGGAAAAATAAAAGACAAGTGCCGAGGCAAATAGTCAAAGTTTCGCCTTTGAAGGCAACCAAACAGTTGAGTCCAATGGAACCAAACAGAAACTGAAACTGAGAGAGAGGGAGATTTTAAGTGGGAAGCTGCCGGCAAACAAAAGTGGCAAGTGGCGAGTGGCGAGTGGCAAGTGGAAAGTTGCTGGACATTGCATAGATTATGCGGCCTGTAAATGTTATTATTGTTTCATCTCTTTATTGTATGCAGCACTTCAATTGTTTAGTGGGCATATTAAACCTTTAGTTAACAGTATACTAAAAAGTACAATGTTTTCCATCTTCACACGCTCCCATCTCTATATAAATATATCATTTCATCGAGGACAGCATTTAAGGCACACACAAATTTAAGAGAACTCTCTAAAATTATTGATTTCAGCAAAAATGTTTGCATACAAAATATAGTTGATTTGTGAAACTCAATTTCCCAGCTTATTTTTACAACGCCTGCGGAAAGCCAACGAGAATTAGAGAAAATGCTACATTTTATGCGGATGAGACCAATTATAATAAAAATCAATAGAGACTCTGATGTATCAGTACTGAGCAATGGTAACGGGGTTTATAGTGTCAGTAATGATTCATTTTGTCAAATATTTGTAACTACTTCTGTTTGGTTTTCTTTCGATTTTCTTTGGCCTAAAAAAGTTTTAATTAAAACGTATTTTTTCCCGCCTAAACTTTAAATTTTAAGCACAGGGTAGCTAATAGTCAGTCTGCCTTGTTTATAGACACTTGTCAATTTCTTTTTCAGGCTTTTTTTAAACTTTTTTTTTTGTTTTTGTTTGTTGATGCAATAAGTTTGACATTTGAAGTAACGCCTGGCCTGCTTATTGGATATGCAATGGAAAAATGAAATTATATTTTCTTCGAGTTGACTGCTGCGGGCTTAACTTTGCCACAACATTTTGAAAACCGAGTCAAAAGCACAGAACTGAGCAAAGTGCGGTTAGTGGGAGAAGAGAGCGAGCAGGAAACAGGGACTAAAGCCAATAAAGGAAGCCAATGTCAGGCCACAAATATGTGCGGAGCCATTTGTGGGCGGTGTGAAATACATTTAAGTCCCTATATACAGATGTATGCGAACGTTTGTGTAAATATGTAAATACGTATGGAAATTGACATGGAGCGAGGCCAGTAAGCGACACCCGCCCATTAAATATACAACGAATGAAATGTCAACGTGAAAATTAATTAACTCAATTGCGCAGCTTTGACTTTCAGTAGATGGGCGCCTGACTGATTGGGTGGGTGGGGAGCTCTGGGCGCCGTTGCGGTTGTGTTCGGCGGTCGCAGCAAATGTCTGGCTCATATTTCAATCAAAAACGGCGACAGCTGCGTGCCAGCATCATAAGCTGCAACATCATTTTGGCAAGAGTCCATCAAGTGATGCTAGCTCCTATCTGCTGCTACTGCTGCTGCTGCTGCTGCTGCTGCTGCTGCTGCTGCTCCTGCTCCTTGCTGCTGCTTCTTGTAGCCTCATCAATATTTACAAGCGGCGTGCCACAAATTTTGGCACTGCCAAAACGAGAGGCGTGTTTATGAGCTAATCGAGAGAGTGGGAAAGGCGCAAAGTTAATTGCTAAATGACAAAAACAAACGAGGAGTGTGGGCAGCTAGCCACTCGAGAAAAGACAACCACAGACACACACACACACACATACAAACAGTCATAGGGAGATGGAGACAATTGACAGAAGGCAGACCGGCTCCACTTTTTGGGGCTGGAACTGGCCCAAGATTAATGTACGGCAATTAAACGTTTAAGTGTTGATTAATGTGACTTGCCGTATTTAAGTCCGAAAAGGCTAAGAGAAGGCTGCCAGCTGTCTGTCAATCAGAGAGGGAGAGAGAGAGAGAGCGAGAGAGCGAGAGAGCGAGAGAGCGAGAGAGCGAGAGAGAGGGAGTTACAAAATAAAAATAGAATAAAAAAATATTAAGGGGCTAAACTGAGCAAAGAAAAAGAAAATATGCAAAATGTTGCTGGCCTAATTCGGGTCAGTGGCATCACCATAAATTCAGGTCCTTCTAACTAAAGGGGCTAGGTGCAAGCAGCAGAACTCAAATTGAAAGACATTCGCATTTATCATCTTTACGGTTTAACTGCCAAAGTGCTTTGAAGGGATAACCAGCCAAGTGTAAACCAGAACAGAACAGAACAGAGCAGAGTGGTGCAAACAACAAGAAAAAAAAAAGTAAGTGGAAGGAGGGAATTGATGCGGCTCCACGGCATCCGCAAAGTCAAACAATGTTGTACGCCTTACTACGATTTTTATTCTCTCCGAACCATTTCTATGTTGGCTTGCTGTGTGTTTATCTTGACAGCGTTGAAAAAAAAAAACGAAAAAGGTGGCCAAAACAAGAAGTATGAACTATGAACGTCAAATAAAACGCACTTGGGTAGGCGCACAGGAATTAAATGTGTGAAATATGACATTGGTATCTCGAAAGTCAAAAATGCTCAAGCCCCAAGCTATTCTATATTTATATAGATCTTTCACAAATAAACTTTGCTCCACAACATCCTTGCACACTACTCAAACAACTGCTGACAGGCGTACTTGTTCAAGTGCCAGTGCTCTGGATCCAAGACAATGGCTGGCAAAACAAAGAGCAAGGATTACGACAGCATTTTGGTTGATTTTCAAATAAAATTTTAATGAATCAAAATAGCCAGCAAACTTTAGCAACAACCCCGTTGCCCAGCCCACCCCGGCCACCAATCACACAGCAATCAGTTGGAAAAATAAAAACCTAAGGCACCACTTGTCGTACGTCAAGAAAACTACGAAGAGCAGCTCTCCAGCTGAGTCAAGCTGATCCAAGCTGCTTAAGTCTGTCTGCCAAGTGCTGTGGATGCAACAGCAGCAACAACATTGTAATAACCATTAAAGCAGCTGCTTTGCACAGAACGTTGCACAGATTTACGCTAAAATATTTATCAACATCGAACAGCAGCCGCAACAACAGCGAAACCCATAAGGACCACAACAAAGAGAAAATATGTAGATAAATAAATAAATAAAAGTGATTCTGAAGGTTTAGTATAGTTCAGGTATCTATTGAACACAAATTTTGATTTATATAGAGGTAAAAATATGATGAAAAATGTCTTTGCCTCTTTATTGGCTTATCTCAGGGAATACGTAATATATATTTATAAATGCATTCGGTGCATAATTTATATTTTTAATGAGTATAGATTTGCATATAGGCCGAAAATTATTAAAAATACCTCTGAATTGTTATAGATTGAAATCAGGTAATAAAGTAAGTAGAGAATTAATATTTCATGCCATCATATATGATATATCATACTCAACAATTTTAATTCGATTTTGCAATAAAATTAATTTTTTAGCAATGCATTCTATATCATTTTCGTGGTCTGGTGATACACCTCTGCTGCCTGCAACATGAACAGGTATCTGAATCAAAGTTTTACCAACTTTAATTAAATTAAACTATTTGAATTTATGCATTGTATTGGGCAACAGGAAGGACGAAAGGAAATTCAGTCATATAATTATTTGCATGCCGCAAAATTAAACAAATTAGTTCAGGCAAACATCCTGCTGATAAAAATGTGGCGGTGCGAAAGACTGTCTGATTAATTGAAACAACAACAGATGCCAGTGCGCTGTGGCAGAGAAGCGAGAAGCGCAACTGAAATCAGGGCTAGCATTGGGGCATGATGATTTTAATTAAATTTTCTTAGTTGGCAACAATCCTTTTATATGGCGCCGTTTTCCTGGCATTCACATTGTAGGCAGGCTTCTCACAATCCGCTATCTGTGTGTATCTGTGTGTGAGTGTGTGTGCGAGTGTGAGATTGTGTTTGTGTGTCGGCTAATGAAAATCAAATGTTGCAACTGTCCCACTGGCTAAGCAAAATGAATGGGGCTGACTTCACTGTTGCTTCCACTGTTGCTACTGTTGCTACGGCTGCTGCTGCTGCTGGTCCTGTTGTTGTTGCGACCTTGACGCGGCAGCATCTTGTGATTTATTATTAAACACGTATATGAATTTCACAAGACAGCGTGCGCTATTTACAAAACAACAACGACAACAACAACAACAACGACAACGACAACAACAGCGAAATTCGAAGACAAAACACAGCGGCATACAATACGAGTAGAATACAGCTTCCGAACCTGTGGCATTTTCATGCGCATTTTTATGATTAATTAAAATTTATGTTGGCAACAGCAAAGAACAATGAAGTAAATTATCTTTGCTTGTGTGGCAACATATTTAGCAGCGCCCAATTAAGTTTGAGCCTAAGATTGAGAGCTGTCATCTACCCCACTCCTGCCTGCTTGCGAGCAACACGCAGCTAATTGCACGAAACTATGCCGTTAACTGTGCACAGTTACTGGAGCGTAAACAAAAGAGAAAGCCGTAGAAAGAGACAGATAGAGAGAGAGAGAGAGACAGAGATACAAAAAAGAAAGCGCAACGCATTTTATATTTATTAAAGCAATAAAATAAAGTACAACCTGGCTACAACCGCGCGAACCCTCGCCCAGTTGCGCAGATAACGTGTCCAGGCAGAAGCACAGAGAAATATCGCCTTGTCATAGCCATCATGCAGGTCCCTCCCAGAGGACTCAACACACGTTACATAAATTTGGCAGTGTGTGTATGCATGTATGTGCGGGTTTCTGTGTGTGTGTGTGCGTGTGTGTTGCGGGGTACGTGTAAATTACTGTTGTTTCACCATTCTGGACTATGACTATGGCAATTTCAATGGCAACGCCTACGCCTTATGTTAACTGGTTGCCTGTGTGTCCCTCTGCATGGATTTGGGGGCATATGTAACAAGGGCGTAGCAATAAATTTAAAATTAACCCTTTTAGGAGCTCAGCATCTCTGACCTTAGCCCCTTTTTCTGACAGTGAACCACAACACGTGCTTCAATCTATCCAAGAATGAGACGACACAAAATCAGAATAGTTTTGTGCACGATAACTGCTCAACTATTTTGGCGAGAATGGAATTTATTTCATTTTCTTGTATTTTTCTGCTCAACATATTATTTGCAAATTCCAAACAGTTTTGTGACACATCAGAGTGGAAACGAATGTGAAAAAGGTTAGTAATTGGTTGGCCTTGAAGAATGTGCTCAGGGCTTGATTGGCACAATAGTAATAAAATAATAGTTAGCAATAATCATGTTAAATATGACTTGATTAAGTTATATTATGCTGATCAAATATACAGGACTAATAATCTAATTTGTGTAACTAACTCAACAGAAAATATAAAATAAAATAAAATCAATCGAAGACATTTAAAATAACTTTTCCACTTAATCTGAATCACATATTTTTCCACTTATTGTCGTAAAATGACGTGGACAATATAAATGCTATTTCAACGCTCCTTGGGGCAGAAGTAAGTAATCATTACACGTACAACAACAAAAAAGAAGAATAAACGATAAATAAAATGTGGCAATGCCAATACACACACTCACAAATACAATAACCACAATATCATGCTGACCAAAAAGCTGCTGCACGAGGCGGCAATTGGCTTAAGGAGGAAAACCGTTAAGGGGAGGAATGGGTGACTAGGCAGTGGATTGGGCAATGGACACAAAGTTCAAGTGGTCAAGTCAAGACAATTCGAAAAATACTTTTTAAAGGAAATCAGTAAAGGAATTTCGTTTATGGGCAACTGATTGTGCCAATGCCAGCATTTTCTACTGCTGTGAAAAGGAAGAATGGAGAAATTAGAAAGTAGAAAGTGGTAGAGGCAGCGCAGTAAGAGAAAGAGAGAGAGAGAGAGAAGAGAACTGGAAACTGTGAGTTGGGAGTTGGACGTTGGCTGCCTCACGTTTGGCGCTTGGAAAATTGAATTGTTTTAGATTTTCTTCACATTTTCCGGCGTTTTCACTTTCGCTGCGCCAAACAAATAAATCAAATTGGATTTTCTTGTGCACTTAATTTCGTATAGGAAATTGCACAAAATGGCATCACGCAAAAAACTTAATCAAAACGAAATCAAATGAAAACAATCAAAATAGGAACAGCCAAGTAGGCTTCACTGTGGCAAGGGGAAGCCAACTAAGTAGACAATCACATTTGCCAGTTGAAAACCATTTCATTATTAGTTTGTTGTAATTCGAACAAATTCGTCGAGAATGTCTATTCCAAATTTAATGCAAAATGCCAATAGACGAATGGAGGATTCAGCTCTGATGACTGGCATAATGCGACAAATGGAGTATCGGAAGAGTTGCTGTTACTTTTTCGATCTGAAGTTGGGCTGCAAGCTTATTGCTGTACTTGAAGCATTTTATGGCCTGTGGCAGATATGCCATGACGGTAAGGAGTTGTACGGCAAAAAGGATCCCCTCCTTGCACCCGAGTGGCTTGATGCGAAGATAGCAAAAGACAATTCACAATTCAGTTTCCTCATGGGACTCATTGGCTTCTTCAGCTCCCAGCTGCTGCTGGCTGGCGTCATCTTTGTAAGTATTACTAAAAAGTTGATCTCTCATTCGATCCATTTTCCAATAGAAGATCTTTTATACAGGAACGCAAGGGGTGCATTTTGCTTTGGGTCTATGTGACAGCGCTGGTCACACTGGCTTTCATGTTTTACGCCCTCATCATCGCTTGCATACCGGAAGATTTGATATTTGATGTCTCAATAATTGGTAGGCTGCTAAAATAATTATTACTGAGCCCCCATTCAGACTATTTTATTTCAATTGCCAAAGAAGTAACAGGTTCGGGATGTACTACTCCGACAATTAAAAGCATTTTCGAATACGAAAACTAAATAAGATAGTTTAAAGTTGTTCCCAACTTATCTGACTTGCAAATTTATTTGCATTCAAGCCAGTGAGATAATTTTGAAGCACGATATCAACTCCTAAAGGCATATAAAAATTAAAAATTAAAATAAGATAATCTGAAGAGGTCTCAAAAGTTTCCAAAATTTAACCGCATTATATTTTGCAGCTCTGCAAGCATATTTTATAATGATTGCCGTGGCATATTATATGCAAATGCGACGAGCCGCAAGCTCCGATGAAGACTCCGAGGTGCTCTTTACGGCCTCCGAGGTATAAGGCTTGACTAGCTTACAGATTATTTAGTTGTTAATTAGTCAATGGATAGTTGGCAATTTCATTCGATAATGTGAAGTAAAAAATAGTATCATTGATGCAGTTTTTCAAGCGTTTCGTACTACTTTCCTACTAGCGTTGATGAGATATATATAAAAATACTAATTGCTATGGCTTAATTGCTAATTAATTGTTAAAATGCTTATTTTTATTGTATTATTTGTATTACATGCCACAACTCCGACCACTACAACCAATTTTTGAGCTATTCAAATGCGTTTTTCTTTTGTTCTAAAACTATGTACAAATGATGTATTATTATTAGTTAGATTATACTATTTTAACATGCTGTTATTATTATGGTTGCGAATTCAATTGAAATTCGCGAAAATCGTTTCGAAAATGTAAACAATTTCATCTGCTATTTTCATTTCTCAAAAATTGATTGCATTGGCAAATTTGGACAGAAAATAGCAACGAATAAAAAAAATATACTTCAAAATAAATGAACTCTTCGCTACGGCGAAGCTTAAATACTCTTTCCGCATTGAAGAAAACAATTACAATTATTTATGTGATATTATATTTTAAGACTTAACTTAAATTAGAAAAAAAAAAACTGCGAATTTGGAAAGTTGTGTCTTTTATTGGGGAAAGAGCATATTTTAAAAAAAAAGTAAGCAATATATAAATAACCAATTGAAATTTGAAAATTGCATCTAGATATACGAATTTCTTACTTTTGCGAACGATTTTTTTGGCGGCTCTCGCGAGGATGTTGCCGTGGGCGTGCCGCGTTTATTGGGGCGATTCTTTTTGAGTACGATAACGCGCATGGTGCACTGTTTTGATTAGTGTATACGGCTCGTTGGTATGGTGTATGTAAATTCGGTGAGAATTTGTTAGCGATGCGCTTGACACGACGCACAACAACAATTAATACTTTTTACTCTGTTTTTGTTTATTTGGCAATGTTTTTTGCTTTTGGCTCTGGAGTCCTTCAAATGAATTCCCGTTTATAAACGGAGTTGCACATTCGGGACGCAGCTCGTAATTACCAATGCGATGCTTTACTTTACATAGTATTGATTAGATTAACTACTTTCTATATGGTAGATTATAGCAAAGTTGTCTAGTTGTTATTTACAGAACAGATACGAGAGTAAGTAGCAATATATATATATATATTTTTTTTTTGTATTTATTTCTATTTGTTGCGAGTAGTTGCTTAGTTAGGTTGGTGTTGCTAGATATGTAGGCAAGTGTTTAGTAAGTGGTGAGAGTGTGATAGAGATAGATGTGTTTCTATAGCTATTGGTATTGTTATTTGTAGTAGTTGTAGAACAAGCGTGTGATTTTAGCCAAGTTGTGAGCTCGTTTTTTATTAGTTTGACTGACTTTGTTGCTATCTATTTGTAGAATGCACTAATTACGAAATTACGAAAAGCAAGCAAAACGATTCGAAGAAAACTGACAGTGCTACATAGAAAATTGTTGGTATGTATTCAATTTTGTGTAATTAATTAATTCTTTTAAATATTGCATTTTAGTTTTGCATTTTAAACAGCAATTACGTTTGGCGCACGGTGCGTATGCGTGTTTTTTTTTGTATTCTTAATTTAAAGAAAGCTTATAGAATATTTTACAGATGCTGCCTACACGTAGTTGCTGAATTGATGTTGATGCTTGGATCAACGAGACAATTGTTGTGCTTTACTTACGGTCAAGTCAAGTTTAATTATGAGTTTATATTTTGGTTACGATTTATTGAGCAAACGCCTCAAGAAACTGAACACAAAAGCCTGCCTGTTCTGCGCTCTACCAAAAAGGATATTGTCTATTCTCTGTGATTAACAAAATCGTTGTTATTATATCTGTTGGCTGTTGGTGTTCTTTTTATTAGTCAATTGTTATTCTTTTTGTTGTTGTTGCTCTGAGACAACGCCTTAGACTAAAAAAAAATGCCAGCGCATTTCTTTTCGATAGTTCGTTTATTTTTGCCAGCCAGCCAATCAAAGCTATGGGGACGCGAGCGAGCGTTGGCGACGTTTTTTGAGTTGTCGTACGGATTGCGGATGCGGATCACTCAGCAGCAGTGGGCAGGCCAACAGCAGGCAGCAGAATGCGCGACGCGCGTTATTCAAATGCAGGCACGTGACTGAGTTGGAGTGAAACTTGCACGTTGCTTTTATAAACAGCCAACAGCAAACCGCAAACAGCAAACGGCAAAAGGCATACGAGCCTGCAACGACAACGACGACGATCTGGCAACGCTGCGCATGCACTTGTGCTCCCAACACGAGCTCTCTCTTGCTCTTACTTTGTCCTTTGTCTCTCGTCTGTCTCGTGTGTGCCCGAATCAAACAGCTGTTTTCAAAGACGGCACTCAGCTCGAGCTAGAAAGTTATTTGCCTTGGCGCTTTTTCCCACCAAACAAACACAAACAAACAAATCGCACGTCCGACAGTCCACACAGAAAGTGGCAACCGAAAAAAACCGGACACACAATGAAAATATTTATCGAGTCTATCACAAGTTTATAGTTGAGTTGGCATCGGATATCGTTTTTGTTTCAGTTTTTATTTTATTTTCAGAACCGTCGCCATGCACTGACCAAACGCTAGCTCCTCAACCGCAGAACTAAGCTAAGCACGAAGCACTTCCGGAGTTGTGCTCCGTTGTTCGCATTCAAGGAATTACAAATTTGGTCACATGCGCAGTTAGTCAAAACCGACTCAGGCTGACTGTCAGAAGACTCACAGCTGTTTGACCTACATACGAGAGTGCTAAGTGCACGTGTACTCTGAAGCGTGCACACACTTTTATGGAACAGTGTCAGTGTCAAAAACATAACAGTTCAGCCAACGAGTCGAGTACATTTCAAAAGTTCACCAAATAACTTCGTCAGGCCAAAAAAGCTCTCCGAGACATCAACAGGTGCGCAGCTTGTTGTTAAAAGCTGTGCTAAAAAGCTGCACGCTTCGCATTGCCTTCGCTTGGTGCATGTCCACGCTAAGACAAGCTTTTCACCACAACACAGAGCTTTTGAACTCACCTGTGCACGTATGGCAGCCAGGTGTATTTGCTTGGCGCGCAAATCAAACTTCTTCATGGACAAATCCTCCTGCAGCTCGTTAACCTTGTTATACAACTGGCCCTCAATGCCTCGTGTCTGTGTGCGATTCAGTGCATCAATGGAGTCCTACAAGAGAAAAGAAGCAAAAAAAATGAAAACATATGTATGTACACACATGTGTTGAATGCCTGCTGAATGGATTATGGCGTAAAAGGCGTAAATTCTGTAACACACACCTGCAGCTGGCGTATTTGCAATTCCAATTCGATGGCCTCACGCTTAAGCGACTCTAGAGCCGAACGCTGCGACAGCGTCGAGTGGCGGTCAAAGACAAGCTCGTTGCGCAAAAGGGGCGTCATCTCCTGCAAGAGGTACACAGTGCAAACAAATTGGCTAAGTTACTCATGACACTTCTTAAAAATAAGCACATTTATTCATTTTTTTTATTAGTTTTTCTCAATGAGTACAATGTAAAGTGTTTGAAAATAAATACACTTACTCATTTCTTCTATTGTTAGTTTTTATCAACAGAACAACAGAAGTAGAAGGAATACCTTTTTGAATTTTTTGCAGTGCATAGTTGTGTTTGTGTGTGTGGGTTGAGGTGTTATGTAATGCGTGTGTGAGTTATGACGAAGTTATGGCATTTTGAAGTTTCGGCCTATGCCCATACACCGATATATCGATTTTCGAGCTATAATTTTTACTTGTCTTCCGACCTCAAATTTCGTTTTCAACTTTAAATGTACGATTGATTTAGGGGCAAAACTATGATCAAAAAGCTTTTGCTTTTTAAAATCAGTTGAGTTTTGACGAAGTTATGGCATTTTGAAGTTTCGACCTATGCCCATTCACCGATATATCGATTTTCGAGCTATAATTTTTACTTGTCTTCCGACCTCAAATTTCATTTTTAACTTTAAATGTACGATTGATTTAGGGGCAAATCTATGTTCAAAAAGCCTTCGCTTTTGAAGATACGTTGAGTTTTGACGAAGTTATGGCATTTTGAAGTTTCGACCTATGCCCATACACCGATATATCGATTTTCAGGCTATAATTTTGACTTGTCTTCCGACCTCAAATTTCATTTTTAACTTTAAATGTACGATTGATTTAGGGGCAAATCTATGTTCAAAAAGCCTTCGCTTTTGAAGATACGTTGAGTTTTGACGAAGTTATGGCATTTTGAAGTTTCGACCTATGCCCATACACCGATATATCGATTTTCGGGCTAGAATTTTTACTTGTCTTCCGACCTCAAATTTCATTTTTAACTTTAAATGTACGATTGATTTAGGGGCAAAACTATGATCAAAAAGATTTTGCTTTTTAAAATCAGTTGAGTTTTGACGAAGTTATGGCATTTTGAAGTTGCGACCTATGCCCTTATATCGATTTTCAGGCTATAATTTTTACTTGTCTTCCGACCTCAAATTTCATTTTTAACTTTAAATGTACGATTGATTTAGGGGCAAAACTATGATCAAAAAGCGCTCGCTTTTGAAGATCACGTTGAGTTTTGACAAAGTTATGGCATTTTGAAGTTTCGACCTATGCCCATACACCGATATATCGATTTTCGGGCTATAATTTATACTTGTCTTCCGACCTCAAATTTCATTTTTAACTTTAAATGTACGATTGATTTAGGGGCAAAACTATGATCAAAAAGCTTTTGCTTTTTAAAATCAGTTGAGTTTTGACGAAGTTATGGCATTTTGGAGTTTCGACCTATGCCCATACACCGATATATCGGTTTTCGGGCTATAATTTTTACTTGTCTTCCGACCTCAAATTTCGTTTTCAACTTTAAATGTACGATTGATTTAGGGGCAAATCTATGATCAAAAAGCTTTTGCTTTTTAAAATCAGTTTAGTTTTGACGAAGTTATGGTTTTTATCAACAGAACAACAGAAGTAGAAGGAATACCTTGTTGTATTTTTTGCAGTGCATAGTTGTGTTTGTGTGTGTGGGTTGAGGTGTTATGTAATGCGTGTGTGAGTTTGTATTTATCATGTGGTACTTACACTATAATCGCCCGTCTCCTCGGCCGCCTCGCCCGGCTGCTGAGCCTGCGGTGGGGCAAAGGCTCGTCTGGGCACCTTCTGTGCCTGCGACGGCTGTGCGAGGAGGCGCACAAAGTTGGCCAGATCCTGTTGCGGGGACACGGCGCCACATTGGCTGGCCAGGCAACCGTATCGTCTCGCCTGGTCCGTGGCCTATAATTATATACAAATGGCATTTATGTGTGTGGCCATAACAACAACGGCAAGAAGAAAAAAAGAAGAACATTTTCTGGGCAGTTGTTTGATGTCTGAGCGCACGCACTTGGCATTACATAAATTACCAGCGCAATTTGAGCAATTATGAGCAATTATTATAATGTTGATGAAATTGTATTCGAGGTGCAGTAACAAAAAAGAAAAACGGAAAAGAACTCAATGGAAAATAACCACCTGCTGCAGTGCAGTGCTGCAACAAATTGTTGCAGGCAGGCAGTTGTCATAAATCACAGATAATCACCTTGTTGGCAATTATATCGGCGCCCTGCTGTAGCGAATCGGACACAATGTTGCATAGGTCGTTGTGTATTTCCTCCAGTTCCTGCATCAGTTGGGGCAGCGTGTCGCCGTGATATGCCTCCAGCATGCCGTTGGTGGCATGCAACTGCTGCACGTACGCATTGTGCGCGTCAATATATTCGGTGAGCGAGTGCTGGCTGGGATTCTGGCGATGTGCCACATGGCATTGTTTGTAGTCCAGGCGGCACTAAAGCGAAACGAAAGCCAACAATGAAAACAATCAAGATGCGCTATTGTCAAGAGGCATGCAACATCGTATGCGTATGCGTCATGTAAGTAGCCCAGTGCAGTGTGTGTGCCTCCTTTGTGTGTGTGAGTGGCTTTAAGGCATCTTCTGCTTGAAAGCACACACACACACACACACACACACACACTGGGCCCCTTGATAGGCCAACTGCTTAGCTAACATTAAGTGCAGCTCATTGATAAATAGCCCTTGACGTGCCACTTAATTATGTTGCACATTGTGTTGTTGTTGTTGCTGCGTACCTTTGACAGCTTCTCTTCAGTCTTTGCGATTATAGTCTCAAAAGACTCCCTGTGTGTAAAGATTTTGCGACTTTGAACTTTGCGATGAAAGGACTTATCCAACATTGGTCGTGACACCTGTATATGAAGCAAAGCAAACCATATGTTATAGCAAAGAACAAATGTATTATTATTATAAATATTATCATTATTAAGGAAATGTCAGCCCTACTTTCCAGCAATGTATGTATGCTCACTTTGTGGGACTCACATATCCATTCAATTTAGACCTCAATTTTGGGGTCTTTAATGATATGCTTTGGCAACATGTTTCAAATCATGAATATTTTGCTGTTTGCCAACACGAAAATGCAAATCATTGTGCAAAATGTAAATTAAGTATACAAACATCAGCAAAAAGAAAAACAAGTAAAAAATGCTGTAGTTGAGTGAGCTCAACTTGGAGATACCCTAAGCCGAGCTGTTAGGTAGATTAGGTTAGGTTGTCTGTGTCACATGGCTCCACTAGAAACATACTTGGCTTCATCTTATACTTATTTAATCCTATGCATGATTTATTTAAGGAACAGTGCTTGGATGTCTATATGGAAAGTAGACCCCAAATGTTGTATTCTTTATTTACGTTTCTTAAATCTAATCAAAAGCAAACACTATCAAACTTCTATACATAAAAAATAGAAATACAAACGTAGGCGCTCGTTCATTCAACATTCAAAATAGACGCTTGTACAGGATATATAAGAAAAAAAAATGATATAATACGTTGTTTCAATTACAGATGCGAATTCCCAGGCCTACCAAAAGCTGCTATCCACATTAACCGTAATGGGTAATTAGATTGTATTGTAATATGGCCTGCAGATATATACAATTAAATTCTGAGGTTTGCCACCGATTGATGCACCATTATTCGAATAATGTATTAATATGATATTCACGGCAACCCAGCACAGATTGAGTGTGTATCCGTGGTCAACACAATTTATCCATTTAGCCGACTGTCAACATGGCTTATACACTCGCACACACATACCTGGCGGGAGAGGACGCTGGCCACCTCGTTGCAGGCCTGTGAGTCGGTTTCCGCTTCTTGCAGGAATGTTTCCCATGCCTGGAAGATGGCCAGATGGCAAGCGGGTCTGTTTAAAATAAATAAATAAATGCAGCAACAGCAGCAAGTTTAAATCATGGAGTCGCCATTGAGTTGATATCACTGAAGCCGATTACCTTTCCTTGCGCAGCTCGGCATTCTTCTTGCGGTAATTGGACACTAGAGTTTGAACGGCAGTTGCATGTTCCTCATACAATTGGGAAAGTGTTTCGTTGAAATCGGATACTGCAATGAGATGACAGAAGATGTAAATACAATAAATAAGGCATTCAAAATCTCTTTGATAAATTTTCTTTAATTAAAAACCAATCAGTGGAAAAAAATACACTGATAGACAAATATGCATGCTATCAATTAATTCTAGTTTGCTTAGACTAGCAATATCGACAAAAAAATAATTTTTTTTATTAATCTTGCAACAATAGATGAAAGTGCTGACGACGCCGCAAAAATGGTCAAAGTAGAAATTTCAAAGTGAAACTCAATTTGCATGCAACCGAAGAAACTTCGAAAGCATGTGTTTTTCCTCGTTTTTTTTTTGGGGAGCTTCTGGCCGAGTCACAGTTTGCATACCTAATGTTAGTCGAGTTTCCTGGGCACTTCTTTGCCATCACTTAAGTACCCCAAACTGTATTTGAAATTCTTTCAAATACTCCAAACTTTTTTGTACATGGAATAATTAAAATCTGATGACAAATTTAAGCTTCTCGTTTAGAAAGATAATTAACGAGTAGCTAATTCCTGGTTTAATTTGCTGTATTTAAAATAGTAGCTGATAAAGCCAACTTTTAGTTACTATTATTTAATTGTACATTTTTCAACATAGCAACTAAAATATCTGAAATCCCTAATGTTGAGAGAGCGTCTTAAGCAAAAATGTACAAGCAACTAAAACAAAAGTTAAGTGCATTAGTCTCGACAGGCGAATCCCCGCCCATATCCACAACTCAAACAAACTGGTACACAATATCACAAGCATACACATACATACGCACACACACAAACACACACACACTTGCCGCAGAACGCTAAGCAGGAAAGGTAAGTGTTTGCAAAAGCTATTCTCAAGGATTCTGCTCTCCAGCTTAAATGCACTCAATTTTGAAATGCCAGCTTAAAGTTTAAAGTGAAATAAGCCAAGGATACTTAGCTGATATTAACAACTGAAGGTGTTTCATCAGCTGATGATGCGTTCTCAATGCGCATACGACGCGTGTACTCAATGTAAAAAGGCTGCTCGTAAAATCAGGAATAGCTGCCTCATGTCAGAAAACTGTCTGTCATCGCCCTGTAATCCATCACGTTTACGACTATTTAAATATATATGAATCCGCACTGGCTTTTAACCTTTGGCCCCGCTGCGCAGTAACCCGCCAACTTATGAGCAATAAATATTTTTATTGCCTGTAACATTTGAACTGCAGCAACAAGTAGCTTAAACATGCATTTCATCAACGGTCAAACTCCCGATTTGGATTATTTAAAATGCCTTCAAAAATATCACGGACTGCTGCAGTCGCTCAGCCGAGACAAATGGGGAAACTGCTCTGGTACACAGGAAATGTTATTAAAAAGTTTTTCTAACTCGCTCTGAGAGTTGAAATTACACGAGGACGCCCCAAATGCAATTTCTGTTCAGTCAGTGCGTTGCCCTTGGCAGGCACTGTAACTTTTAGTGACACAAGTCGAAGTTATGCTCGTGCTTTGAAATGATGCCCGTCCTACACAAAAAAGTTTCTAGAAACACATTTTATGGCGACTCAACTGACAGATACCCTATATACCCTATACCCTGTCTACTTACAAATTTATTTTTGATCTTGTCAAACTAAAATACTTATTTTTCAAAATCAACTTTTTGCCATAAAGCTGATTTACTGTCACTCTGAATTTCAATTTGAAAGCTACTTTTATTTACTTAAGTTTGCTGTTTTTTCTATGGCTTTGTTTTCCATTTTTATTGTATTCTTTTTCCCTGGAAATCAGTAAGCGTATTAAAATATATTAATATGTTGAACGCAAAAAAAAGAGGCAGGTGGGAAGTTGTGTCAAATGTATATTATGTTCAACTGGCTTATTGCTGTCGATTTGGTTGTTGTCATGTTCGCAGTGTTTTGAAACTGACAAAACAAGTTGAAAAGTGAATGCAGCAGCTGTGTGCTGTCGAAACAAACCTCAAAGTACACAAAGAATATAGCGTCCAAGATAGTTGAGGACCATAAGGCTACACAGCTGTAAATCTGACACATTGCCATGACTGCCAGATGTGAAAATGCTTTATTTATAATGCTGGTATTTGAAACGTGGGCACATCAATTGAATAGATTTATGGCACAATCACAAGGTATCAGACAGAGACGCGCTGCGATTGAAATCAATAAGACATAAACCAAAGATAGCACACACAAAGCACACATACAAAGCACACATAAAAACAAGCACACACACACACACGCACGCACACCCACTCATAGCCAAAACATTCCGGAAACTTATCAAATAAAACACGACACATTCCCTCATGACCAACAAATAAATTGTTTAGTTGTGCATGAGGCAAACGCCAATGCTAAAAGAAAAGTTATGTACTTTTATCTTTATGTGTATGTGTGACTTCTACAGCTATATAGTTAAATGCACATATGTATAGTTGTAAATCTATATATCCAATAGATATAGACGGAATCAGACTCACCTGATTTAATTAGCTTAAAGTTGACATTGTTTTGGGATTTGAAAGCCTCATTCAAACTGCTGTGACTGTAATCCTTGAGTACACCATTATAGAACGCCATGCTGCCCTGTGGGCTAAGGGAACCACCCCGTGGCCCCCTCCACCCGAAGAAACTACGATTTTTTGGACCACTTGAAGATTTTGCCAAAGAATCTGCATGAATGAAAAACACTTATATTAATTCAAGGCACGTCATTGTTTAACTACAAAATTGTAACAGAAAAATGCAATTAATGTAATTCAGGCAAATAAAAATTCAAATTGAATTTACTAAATAAAATACCAATACTTATTTGATTGTCTATATACATGTATATGTATATATATATACAAATAGAAAAATATATTCCTATTTATAAACAATCAATTCGAACAAAGCAATTAAAGTAAAAGTAATTACAGCAAAATTGGTGAACACAAACAAAACGAAACCAAAATGAATGCAAACAAATTCAACTTAATATCAATTTAATCAAATCTCAACCGCATCAAATCAAAATCGAATTGGATCGTTGTAAACGGCATTCGAAAAGCTTTAGGAAAATAAGTAAATAAGTAATACAAATTAAACAGCAGTCCGTCTGAGATATGCGTTCAGTTTCAGTATCTCCCCATCCACTTAAAGTAATGGCAGGCATGTTTGGAATTTTCCGCTTTCCCACTTTTGTTAACTCGCATTGTGATAAATACTGAAATGTATTTGGCTGACGTGCCCGACAAGCTGTCCATTCCGTCCCCTCCTCCCTTTCTATTGCCCCGCGAGCAATCAAACAAATCGCTGCCTCTCATATTTCTGCATAAATAATGAGTCGAGGTGTGTGTTTGCTTGGATTCTGCCTTTGCCTTTGCCTTTGTGTTTGCCATTTCTTTGGGTATTTTGAGTGGAGCCAGCGGAAATTTCGAGTATTTGGGCGGCTATTACAAAAGTCAACAAAACTGTGCTAGAATCTCCTACCCGTACATTGTCGAGGCAATCCAATTGCAACTCATTTAAAATACAATCGATAAATGAAACGAAAATATTTCTGTTTTCCTTAAATGCCAGCTAAAAAGGCTACTGGGGCTTTTTCATTTAACTGTTGGACTGTGCGCGTTTCGCAGCGCTTCTCATGTTTGGCTATCCACTTGTATATTTGTGTAGCTGACCACGTACACGCACACACACACACACACACACACACATATTTTCGTATATGTATGTAAGTAATCGAGAATGACCGACAAAATACTCTGATTTGTAATTACAGCCAAAAACAGGTGTTACGCTGGCCGTATTTTTATAGGCATAGAGAAAATCGATTTGGAAATCAAATATTAACACTTTGTGGCAATCTAAAAGTCTAGATTTCACAAATATTGGAATTCCTCAGCTGAGTACAGTTCCATTCGAATTATTATCCTGGGATTTATCTTTATTATCATGCGAAAGGAGCACACTCTGTTAAAGTGTTTGCTGCTTTTTGAACCAGTTTATTATTGTTATTTCCCCAAAACTGAACAGTAATGAAGTTTGTTGTTTCTCCTCCTTTTAACCATTAAGCTCTTATTCCTTTTTATCATTATTAAATAAAAAAATTAATAGTTTGTCTGCGCATTTAATATGTGCTTTTAGCTTGCCCTGTACATACGAACATAAATGGCAAGTTTGGCGAATGCAGGTTACATTTTGGCAATTCCAAGAAGAGAGAGCTGGCAGACACGCCCTATTGCCAGCGGGATTAGAGTATAAACAGCAGCAGGATGCCGCACAACTGCATTGCGGGGGGCATACGTGGCGTATGACTGTGTTTTTGTTGCGCGCACATAAGTATGCTATAGAAATTATTTAGCGACAGTAAATGACGCACAAGAGCGTCAGCCACACGGCATGTGTCACATCTTGGTATTTTCTGTCTTTCACAAGCACATTTAAGGCGTGCTTCTGGCACTCTCAGCTGGTAGATATCATGTAGCTCCGCAGTGATCACGTCTGGCTATGCTGTTGATTTAGTTGCATTTGTGCGGTCATCAAATGTGCAGCGCTGTGAACTTTTAAAATGAATTTCAAAGTGGGCCACAACTTTGCTCTTGGGGCGTGGCAATCTTACGTGCCGCACTTCTTCATGGCAGGATGAGAACCGTGCAGGACTGCCGTCGTTGATTACACTTCACACGCAGCTAAGCCAGGCGCATTCATTGTGAAGGCGTTCATCATTGCACAGCAGGATGTGCAGCATGCTCCTTGACGGCTTGGCTCCTTGCTTGTTTGCCCTTTGCAATGCAGAGAGCGTCAGCTTTTTCCCAGGAATTATATGCGTGCCCATTTCGCGCATTCGCGTCCAAAAACCCCCTGCAGTGTTAGGTTAAGCCCTAGCAGCCAGCTTGCGTGTGTTTGTGTGTTGCGTGTGTGTGTGCGTGTGTGTGTCCAGAGCATATGCAAGCATGCACATAATCCACTTTGCATGCGAGCAAGTCAACAAGAAACGTGGGACGGAAATCATTGCATGTGTGATAAAAATTAGGATAAGCCGGCAAGGCAGGCAGTCAGCTGTGATTCTCGTTAAAGTCAAGCAGCTAAAGTACTCGACTCATTCCATTTTTACTGTACATTCCTCTATTTTCTTCTATTCTTTCGTAAGGTTAAATATGCAAGTCATAGCGTGTAAGAAAAACTCATTTTGGGCATGCAAAAGCTTGCATTTCCTTGCAGGGATTACTTATGAGCAGTTGGCTCAGTCTGCACTTCACTAACATAGGACACAAAATATGAGAAAATTGTAAGAAATGTGAGCTGTCATCTCTTTGCTATTATTCTACACATATAGTCTTAAAATCACTGCAACAAGAAAAAAGATAGCTTATTCAGCTTAATAAAATATTTTTGAATTAAAAAACAGCAGTTCTTATAAATGAGAATATGTTCTTGAATCTTTCAACTGATATAAATAATAAACTATAGTCGACATACATATGTGTGCGAGGAAACTTAAACACAATTGAAAAAAACGATATTATTAATTTGAATACGATTATGAAATGATTTCTGATAGACTTTCTTTTAATAGTTTTGGTTTTAGCTCAACAATCCTTCCTATTCATGTATATATTATGTATATATAAGCCTAACAACAACAAATTTCACAAACTCTTTTTCTGCTTTAAGTCCCAAACATTTTCTCATTTTCATCTGTGCAACAAAGTGGGGAAACAACCAACTCGTGCAAGGTTATAACAAGCCAAAGCCATAAAAGAAAATCATTTGAACAATAGCAGTTAAGAACCTGCAGCACTTTGGCCGCTTGTGCAGTATTCAATCATTCATTCACTTCATCAAGAAATCAGTCAATCAATCAATTGAACCAAAACAAATGAACGTTCCACGCAACAAATTTATACACATATGTTTTCTTGGCAGTTTGCGCAGCAGCAGCAGCGGCAGCAGCAGCTAAACTACTAACTGTAAACAATTTGATTAGCTTGTGAAAAAGTAATTTTTGGGGGCACCTGTCACCTTTGGAGTGCGCACCGCCACCAGCGCTCGCTGGCGCCTCTGCACCGGCACCCGCCGCACCCGCCGATCCGCCCGCCCCCACCTCATCCCAATGATCTGCACTGCGGGAGCGCGCATTAAGCGCTCGTTCCCGCTCCTCCCGCGGCGAACGTGCGAATAGACCGCCTCCCGTGCTGCCGGCGGGACTGCGTGTTCGCGGTGAGTCATAAACACCGGCATAGTTCTCCAGCGGTGGTGAGTGGCCGCGTCCGTCGGGCGACGCCGTGTTGGGTGTGCGAGGATGCAGCTTGATGACCGGTTCCCGTGCCTCAAAGAATGCATCGAAGTTATTCTGTCGCAGGTTCTCGCTGCTAAACACTGGATTCTCCACATGCACATGGACATCCTCACGCAACCGATTGCTTTCGCGCGTATCCGAGGAGGTGGAGCGTCCCAGACGACCCAGCGGTATGTGAAGCTTTGGACGCAGGCGGGATTTGCTGGTGGTGGGTGATTTATTGCCGCCACTGCTGGTGGAACGCTCTGGGGGCAGATCCATGGGCGACATGGGCCTACCCCAGCCGGGTCCGAAGTGTGCATGTGTGGGATCTGGCGAGGGTGGCTCCAAAAATATGCTCGGACTCCTCGAACGTGCAACGACCAGCGCCGAACCCGAGCCGGTGCCCGATGCACCAGCTCCAGCTCCAAAGTCGTCTAAACGCTCCTCGTCGTAGGCGCTGCTGCGCTGGAATGGTGAGCGTCCTGCTGCAGAATTGCTGCCGCCTGCTGCCATGCTGGCGTCATTATTATACATGGACGTGCTCAGCGGACGCTGATGTGGCAGCTGTGGCGACAATGGCGCCCTCGAACGATTACTCCGAACGCTGCTGCGCTTGCTGCCCCCGGAGTTGTGATTGGAGTGGGTCAGAGAAGCGCGCGAGGTGCGTCGTGTGGGTGTCGGTGGCAAACTTTGAGACTGAACAGCCAAGGGCGGCGATTGCTCAAAGTTAAAAAAGTTGTTGCTGCTGCTGTAGTTGTTGTAGTTGTGGTCGTAGTTGCTGTTGATGTTCTGCGGCGAGCAGGACGGCGTAGGTGCGGCTAATGTGGCGGGAATGCGGATCGGTATGGGCTGCGGTGGTGCAGAGGCAACAACTGTGAAGCTGTTGTTTGGATAGCTAGTGGCGGCAGCGCTGGTAAAGTTGTTGCTGTTGTAATTGGTGTTGCTGCTGGAGATGGTGTTGGCGTTGGCGCTGCTTGCGGCTCTAGCTGGATACTCGAGTGGTATCAGTGGCTCGGGCAGGCAATCGAGTGAGGGTCGCGGTTTCACACGTGGTGCAAAGAAACCATAGGTCATCAAGATGAGCTCATCGGCGGGATATATTACGTACATTCCTCAAGCTCGCCATGTGACATGGTTGGCAGCTCGCTATATAATTATGCAGAGAGCTCGCGGGCTAATCCCTAATTAATAAGGCTAACAATTTGAAAAGCTCTAACTAAATGTTTAACTAACTAGTATCGTTAAAGGTGAGTGTCTTTTTTGATGTAGGGGTCAATGTGTATTACAGTTGCAGTTACAGTTACAGTTTGTTGCAGTGTCAAGTTGTCTTTTATAATGTTGTTGTTCGGTCTCAGAGTCTCACTAACTGAATTTTCAATAAGAACTAAAGAGAGTTACGTTTAGAAATTAGAAATTAAATACATGTATATATATAAACATAAGTATTAACTATTTGGCGCGTACTTTATTCAACTTGGGTTTATCACAAATCGAGTTCGAACTTTTTGGGATCGTGTTGTCATTTAGAGCGCTGCATGCTGGCAATAACTGCAAAAGAAAGAGAAATGCTTTTGTTAAAATTCTGAAATCAAAAGTATTTAATAGTAAAATATTTTAAATTCTTGTTTCAAAGCAATATGCATATACATATATGCATATATATATGTATATATATACAAACAAACTACATATCATGAGCATAATAATAAATTACCGTTCTCTGCATATTTTGAATATGTTAATTTTTGTATTTATTTTACTTTGTAGTTTTCATTATCTAATTATAAACAAGAAAGAACGGATATGTTTGGCACGCCGAAGAGTCCAAATTCTTGCAATTAAGGGCTCATCTGCTGTCATCTATATTTCATTATGAGGGACAGACAGATGGACATGTTCATACGAACTCGTCTATGATGCTGATTGGAAATGTCTGCTTCAAAAACAAAATTATAATACCCTATGCCAGGATATACAAATAGCACTAATTAAACATTAATTATAAATCATATGCCAGATATAATAAAAGTGGATAAAAACAAACTTTGGCCGCAGTCAATAGAACATCATTAAATTATTTAGAATTTCGCATACGAAAAAATTTGTTGCTCATTTTATTGTTTACCATTTCAATTCATTGTGTAGGAAGTTTTATGTCCAAAAGTTGGAGTGAAATGTTCTTGAGCCGGGATTCGCCATAGGTTGCACATTCGGACAGCTGCTGGATAAACTTTGTGGCAGTTGGCAAAACAAAGTTGCGTAACTTTACCACATGGGCTCATAGCTACGGGCAAAAATTCCTAAGCTTTTGGGTGGCAGGGGCCAGAGGGCACAAGAATAGACGCGCTTAGCCCAATTGGATTAGACATGCTTTGGGCTCAGGGCACAGTTAGCTCATAATGGAGCATTTAATGGATACAAAATTAACAGAATTTATGTACTTAGCTCTCGCTGACAGGGCAGAAAATTACGCACATTAAAGGATGAATATTAAAACAACACTCTGTTGGGGAAATTAATGAGGCATATTAATTGACATGATCGATGATGAACTAAATGAATGCAAATTGGTTGTAAGATGTGTCCATTATGGAATAGAGAAGGAGGTTGAACTAGGAGGGGGAGACTTTTGTAATAATAGATGATTTAGTGGCATTCGCATAAAATGTAAATGAAACAAAACATAATTCAAATATATGTTTTGAAAATTTTCATAAACGTTTATGTTCACAAATGGTTTTTAACCAAATGAAATTAAACTATAGATGTATTCCAAACTATTATTAATTAAGGCCAAAATCCATTTATACAACTGTTTGTCATTTTTGCTGATAGATTTATGGCGAAGACCTGCTAAGCTGCGAGTAGATAAACAAAATAAACCTGAAAACTTAAGTAATATTGAGATTCCTTGGCCAGGGGCCAGCTGAAATCTACACGACATTGAAATCGCATTACGCAGACAGCGAAACAAAGGCGAACGATTAAAGTCGTATTGTCATAAGCTGACAGGCCTTGTACCTACCAAAAAAAAAGAAAGAAACGAAATACCATCGAAAATGCAACGATAAATGAATTAATAATTGGATTATGAAAACCATTCGAAGGTAATTTGCATTAAAAAGAAATCGCACATTTTCATAAAAGCTGAATTATTTATAAGCTGTAAAGTCGTTATGCCTGGCAGCTAAATAGTGGTGGCAGATGTGGTGTGTGTGCATCTGTGGGAATGCAATGTGTGTGTGGCAGGACAGCATGCACATAAATAATTACGCATATCTAAATGCCAGCGATGCAACTTAACGTTGGAAAAATGATCAAGGGAAATGGCAACTTAGAAAACTGATGATGATGGTAATGATGATGATGATGATAATGATGAAAATGATGGGGTGACGCTGATGCAGTTGCGTGGAAAAACTTTTGCATATATGCAAATATTTTCTTTCCATTTACGTCGTTGACAAAAAGACGCACACTTCGACTCAAATAATTGAATTGTTTTGGCAGCACTTTACCAGCTCGTTAAATCTGTCAACATTGATCAATCATCCAAAACGTGGGGGAAGTTAGACGCTTCTATATTGGCATAAGGTGAAGCGAAAGTTTCACTACATTAAAGCCAGGTCAAGAACTTTAGGAGAGGAAATTATTTTGCATTTACAAGCCACCCACATTGAAAATCTTTAAGGTGGTGCTCAGAAATGGCCAATTACCAGCAATCTCATAAAGTAAAACACAAAGTGAATGCAATTTTGTAAAATGCACAAACATACTCATAGTAATGAAAGTCAGGACAACATTGACAGCAACACCAACGGTTATGGCAAAAAGCAATAACTACAGCAACGAGCGCTTTGGGCAAATTTCAGGCATTTGTTGTGCCATAACAGAGCAACAGTAAGTAGGTACACAAAATTAATTAGCTACAAAAACAAGGCAACAATGTGAAGCCGTCTGCCAATGACAGCCCTGGCAGCGTCATTGAGTGGGCGGCGCGTCGATGCACAGAGAGAGTGATGCAGGGGCGGTGGGTGGTTGGCCGCCTGCCGGTCGCTACTTTGAAGTACTTGCTCTTATCATTGATGACTGCATAGGAAAGTTGTGAAAAGCTTATCGATACTTGTATACACTACAACACAACATGGTTGCTTATTTAATATAATTTGACCACATAATATTAACTTGATTTGATTATATATTTTAACCAAAAATGAATAGTGTTCAAGATCGATATTTACTTCTCTTTTAATGCCTGTTTTCGATCAAGACACATAACCCGTCGATTTCTGATATATCGATCGCCCGACCGCCACACTCCTATCTCGATATGCTTTATTATTATCAGAAAGTTGAAATATTGTTTCTAGCCGATATTTTATGGATTCAAAAATATAAATAAATTTAAAACAACTCAATATTCATCACATGTTTTGGGAAAAACATGTGCACATCGAAGTGTAAAAATAGTTGATATTTTATACATATATTCCCCGCACATGAATATTTAGTACATATTCATAAGCTTGCTCACCAAAAGATTATTAATCATATTTATCATACTAAATTTGACAGTTAGCTGTGGCTTATTAATGTAATTGTATTTACATAGGAATGTGACTGGTTGAATGCGCAGTGCGCATTGCACTTATGCAACATCAAAATGTACCTCAGCATCAATATACTAAATCAAATTAAAATTAACTCAAGTATAGTAAGCGCAGAAAGTCAATGTTATTCGTCATGCTCTGCATATTCACATCACTTTGAATAAACAGGCAACATTTGAACACAATTCGGAATATTTCGGTTATTTCGCTTATTCACAAGCAGAATGCGCCTTTGATTCAAAATGCTATATCAGATTCGTTGCAAGCATTTCGTTAATTTGCAACAGTTTGAAATGAATGTATGTATTTAATTTACATGCACTCAAAGGTTGTTTGTTCAAAATACTTTGTGTTGAGCAGACTGATACATTTACTACTGATATATATTCTTTTCATAGGCCGCACTTAGTTAGTGGAATGTATCCTCTGTAAGCTGACAGACAGTTCGACAGGTTAATAAATAGGGCGCTGTGTTGTACATTTTATGATAAAGCTAATATACCCCAGCCTTTCTAGTGCGTATATCATAATCAGGAAACGCGACGGCAAACAGCAGGCGCCGAACAGCGAGCAGCAAACAAAATGTTATAAATAAATTAACAGCAGCTGCTTGCCGCTCTCGCTGCTCATATCATGCTCGGCCCTCCTGCTCCGCCCCCCTCCCTGCAGCATCTCCCACCATCCGATTCCGTCCTGCCCAAACTGTCGCCCAATGCAATTTTGGCAGCCTTTGCATTGGCAACGAAGCATCTCGACGACTTCATGACATGGCCGCGATATGCCCAACAGCGCCGAGGAAGCAAACTTGACTCAAGTGCATTGTCAAGGTACGGGGCATTGTGAAGAATTCGCAGATACATAGATGCACAACATACGTGTAAATATAATTGCATGGCAGTGCGATCTGAAACTGGTGTTGCAATGTTTTTGCCATGTGTTCTATTTATTTAAATTTCGTTTGTTATTTATTTGTGTGCATACATAAATTAACACAGTTTTTCTTTTCCGACAACAAACAAAATTCTTGAGATTCTTTGCGAGAAATGCGTTACTGTAGCTACTTCGGCAATAGTAAAAAAGGTTCTAAGACTAATCAATTGCGTAAGCTGCCTTCAAGCGCACAAATGTTATCGTGCATAACAATGAGAAAACCAATCCCAAAAACTCAGTATAAATATACAATTTTTTCTGGGCTGCAATATGAGTCTAATACCTCATAATTCCCTTATTGAAATGTGTTGGCTTTGAGACTCTTGCGCGCAATGCTGACGGCAACAGACACAAAAGTCGCATCGCAATGAATAATGACAGGTAGTATATATGTACGTATGTATGTGTGTGTGTGTGTGGCAAGGTATGGTGAATGTGAGATGGAGATATGGCTGACGGTGTCAACCCTCACAAAACGAGCTGTCGAAAAAAGCAAACTCAATTTATGAAAACATTCATGCAGCTAAAACATACGCAAACACATTGCGTATGCGCTGCGTGAGCCCATTTTGAATCAACGTAGACTTTCCTCACATCTTCCCTCTCTCTTTATCTCTCGCTCTCTCTCCCTTGTAACCGCCTTACCTTTCACCCACCATAACACTCTTTTCGATGAAGCAGCCTATTATAGGAGTAGACGTTTTGCTGTCATATGATATACACAAATAAGTGAATAAGTCGTGAGTCCTTTTACTAGGAAATTGGCCAATTTTTTTGAGTGAGACTGAAGGACAATCGCATTTAGCTAATTAGATATAATTCATCAGGTCAACTAACTGATTGATGGGCTCATTTAAAATGTTGCCATAAATGCTCAGTTTCACTGTGTCGCCCTTATTAAGGGTAATTTAAATATTCACACGATTTTCTAATACCTTGAAATTACTATTCGCAAGCATATAGGGAAATCAATCATAAACTTGAAAAGTCATCGAACAGTACTTTAAGTTTTTCAAGATATCTTAAACAAACTTTGCCAAAGTTTTGTAAAGAGCAATTGTTCAAGGATGCAGTGCATGCGTGAAACGCTTTATTATTTATTAAGGAGTAAAACAGCTGAGTATCCGCTGTACCAAGGTGTTGGCTAGGATTGGATTACTATATCATAAATCTTATCATTTGCCTACAGGAGGTAATAAATACGAGTAACACTCAAGATAACTGTTCTGTCTTATCTTGTTGGGTTAAAACTCACCGTTTAGAGCAGCTGCAATTATATTAAATGAAATCCTCCGTTTGAATTTATTGCTGACATTTTAAGTTGGAAACGGATTTAACACAAAATGTTTATTCTGATTTATGACACGTATTTATTGTGGATTGTGTGTTTGCACACAAAAATCAATTTGCGTTCGGTTTTTGTTGATTTCTGTTTTCTGTTTTCTGTTTTTTTTTTTTTTTTGTTTATTTCATGTATAGTTTTTCTCTGTATTTGTTACAAAGTTGTTGATGTTTCTGGTTTGCTCGGAGCTCGTTAAAGTCGATTTAGCAAAACTTAAGAGGCAGCCACTTTTCCACTTTTCCACTTTTTCACTTTTTACGCTCATATAAAATATATGTATATATATTACCCACACAGCGATAAACCATTGGCAGCCAGACAGACGCACGACACGACACGACACGGCACGACAGGGCACGACACGGCAAAACACACACTCAGACGCACACGCACGCCCGCACACACACACACACAGCCAAAGAAATAGACGCCCGGCAGCAGCGCGAGGCAGTCAACGACGCCGATCGACGATGAATTTAGACTGAGGCTCAGCAGCTTGTAAGCATTTCAGTTGCTATTTTGACAATATTTGTTTTTGTTCCGCTTTTCTTGCTGCTTTTTTTTTGCTGTGCTTTCGTGCGATTCTCATGGCTCTTCGTGTGTTTACTCTTCGCATATTGTTATTATATGTGTACGCTATATATACACATATATATGTATGTATGTATATGCTATACTATGGCTATGGCTGCTGATCTTATCAGTTCGCTTTTACTAGCCACATTCTTGTTGGGACCACACATTCACAATTGATAAAATGTGTATTTATTGGCCTGGCCAAAATACGCGACGGATACGTGATGTACAATATTTACTTTGATGACGTCGCCAGCAATAATCGAGCGTTTAGCATTTAACGCGCTATCCAGTCAATGACGTCACCGTTTGTCACAGCTGTCACGCGCATACAGTGCCTACTATTTATAGATGGCACGGCCAACGACGCCGCCGCAGCATCGGCCAACGCTGCCTGCTAATTTTCGCAAGTGTTTTTCTTTTATTTTTTGCTTTGCGCTTTTCTTGGATCGGCCACGTCTGAAAATAGAAAGCAAAGCACAAATTGTGTGTGAAACTCATTGAAATGTTTGCGCGTACTCAATTTTAATATACGCAAATAAAACTGGCAACACTAGCTGCCGCAGCATCAGCCCCAGTAGCTGCTGATTACTCATACGTCCCATTGGCGCGTCAGTAATCACTACGAATTAAATTGCATTAAAATTATAAATTGCATCACGCGCAATCGAAACAGCATCGCCAGATGCGTGAGTGTCAACGCACATTCACACCAGGTGAATGCATCTCTCCACTTGAAGGCTTCGCTAGCCTAATTTCCAATTATTATTTATGAGGCCTGTCAGCAGGGATACGGATACATGCAAATTCACTGAGTGATGCCAACACTCACAAATGGGCGCACAATTCGCTAACAGCTAAAATGAACCCCATTGAAATGAATTTTGAATATTATTGGATACTTATGGGATTGAGTTGATATAGTTTATTTTTTGACATAGCTTGAAACTGAACACAATAAATATCGCGAACACTTTTCAATCCACTTACTAAACGGACCTAGTTCTTGGCTAGAGTTTTAAAAAAACATTCTGGTTGTAAATCGGCTGGATAACAGTCTGCACAACAGACAGAATGGAATGAGAATGAGATAGAATGGCTTTATTGGCCTACAAAAGGCACTGTTTGCAGTCGCATCAACCATCACCAATAATTTTTAATAAATTGTTTCAATTCTGAATTGGTATTAAATAATTGTTAATTTACTCTTTCCAATTAATTAGACAATGCAATGTGATCTGCTTGTTATTCGCTTGTTTCCCTCTTTGCACAGACAGCATTAAACATTGAAAATACTATTAAAATTAAACAGGGTTTAATACCAAATTATGTCATATTATATGACAAGTTGTCGAGTTGCGTGACCCAGATCAAACAGTGATTCACCAATATATAATCCACTTATGTACCAAAAATATAGGAGGTGCAGTGGAAATAAACAGCTCAAGCGCAACAGACGGCGTCCTGAACTAATAATATTATTTATTGTTTAAATAGTGTTTTAAGCCAGAACATAGATAGTGAGAAGAATTGACAAGCTTGTGTTCCTATGGAAGAACATTACAAATAATAACAGCAACGCGTCCAGGATGTGTTTTGTGGGAATGTACTACTAACAATTTTAAGTATGCACACATTGGGTATTCTTGATACTAGCAAATAACGTCTTGTGTGTGTGTAGGTGAGTTGTGTGTGAGAGAGTGTGTTCTATGTTTGCTGCCACTTGTGACCTTTAGATGCTATAACCGCCATCGGGCGTCCTAGTCAGTGTGGCAATAAGCTCCAGTTCGTCGAAAAGTAATTAGTTATAATATCATAGGCTTTCTTATAGATCTCCTCACTTTCGTGCACCTGCATCTTTTCAATATCCACACTTATTCACCGTTTACTAACAGTGGCTTTAAAAAATATGCAGGCTAAATAACCTTTGGCACTTAATACGAGTAGAGAAATTTTACAAACTCCATGAATTTATTTTTCAACTGGTTGCCCTGTGACAATTTTCAATCAACCTCAAAATTCACAAGTATCATACTTCGTACATATTTTTGACCAAACATGCCGAAAAGTACTGATTGCAGCTGTCGTCCTGTCTGCTTATCAAGCTCCTTGAGAAGCCAGGTTGGACCTTCATCCATATTCATTCACCATTTGCTAGCAGCCGTTTAAAATATGCCAACTGATTTGCTTATATTTAGCGCTAGATCAAAAAAAAACTCTTGTTACAAGTGGGACTTTAGGTTCGGGTTCATAATTAATCGAGTTTGCACTGTGATTGCATTGTTAGTACGCAAGCGATGACTGTCAAATTTTTGTGTGGCACAAATTTCAATTATAACTTGCAAATTTTGGCACGAACAGTTAATGCAAAGTTAAGTAATGGGTTGCCTTGGCAAAACGAACTGAGAAACTTGTGTGAAAGCCCAAGCGAAAGGTGTACACAACTGAGTCACCCACACAAAATACCAATAATTAAATTACACTCATGCTTTTGATGTTGACTTTAATTGCATCATATTAAACTAATGTGTTAACGACATCAGCATGCCAATCTATGCCATCCGGCCACCTCCTCGTGGATTGGGATTGTACGGCGATGGTCGGGTATCAAAGATTCGGCCCTGGCGGTGACTTGCCTCACTGAACGCGACACCAACCAGCAGCAGCAAAGGCAGCAACAGTGCCATCAGTTTACTCGGATTGAGTTGCATCTTGTCTGGAATCCTCTTGTCGGTTGATTACTGGCCCAGCGTCAAAACAGACAGCGTTTTTATATAGCCCTGAGCCCGGCTATTGTTCGGGGGATTTTCGCTGATAAGCTCGGACAAATGCCAGCGGGGTTAGCTAAGCATTATTGCGAAGGGGATGCACTAACGCGAGAACAAAAAATCACCAAACAAAACTGACACAGAGAAATAATGTAAAAAGCCGCTACTAAATATTTAAGTTTTAGCTTGAAGGTCGCTGCCTTGTCAGCCACTTTATGTTGTTTTTGCATTGCAAATTTTCGAGCAACAACAACGTTGTGATTCAAAAGCAACTTCAACATGCGTCAACACAACGCCCACAAAACAAGCACTTGCCCCAGTGTCGTGGCTGCCATTGCACTAGAGGAAGGAGCTGCATTTTTTCGGGTAAAAAATTAGTTTGACAAAGATTACCTCAAACTATTATGGTATATTCCAAAAACTTAAGTTCAGCCACTTGATCGTGACAAACAATAATTACTTTCAACTTTGATGTGTGTTTTGATAGAACACGAAATCTGATTTCAATATCTCAAGAGCTTCGCTTAAATATTATACTCGTTTTGTGTCTAGTGTATTATGTAAAAAACCTTTCTTATGAACAACAAGATTGACATGAGGCTTTATACACTTTGTTTATTTATAAAATTCAAGGTCAGATCTTATCAGCTAGCTAAGTAGCTTATAAATTGTGTTTGTTCTACTGTTTTTAAAATGCAATATTTAAAATAAAGGGATTTCTTTGGAAACACCGGTTTTTTTTTTTGTATTCTATAGATAGAGTAAAATACATGATAAGCTGTAGACTTATGTGCTTAGTCGGCAGTTCGTCTAGACTTGGTTGTTGAGTTAACAATTTATGCTGGAAAAATGTGCTTTTTCTTCTATAGTGCGCAATAGCTACTGCAGCTGTTGTTGTTTCTGATTTTGGTGCCACTGTCAGTTGCACTGCCTTTGCCCCTTTGGCTCTATTCGAGCACTTTGTTAGTTTACTTGCAGCTTCAGTTACCACCGGAAAAAGTTGGATTGTTGTGGGTTTGTAAGGGTGGCGCCCAACTGACATTTTGAGCATTTTTCCCATGCACTTTAGCATTTGTGCGGTTACTTTATATTTGGACCGCATGGGTCATTGGGTTAAACAAATTTGCACTTTGGGGCGCCAAAAATCAATAAAACGTGAAACTTTGCTCATCAATGTGCTAAAGCTAAAAGTGAAATTTATCGGGTAATCAAATATCCAAAACGTACATCAAATTGTATGTCTGCGAACACACACACACAAAATCATTAATCGAATAGGCCAAAGCCACAAATTCAACCAGCAAAAACAAAAGCAAGAGCAACCAGCAAAATGAAGGCGAAAATTAAACAGAAAAAGAAAAACTTTGATGCACCTAAACAAACTCGGAAATGTTTACTTAACATCCGATGGTTTGGTTCAGCTGCTGTTGCCTATTGTACTATATTGCCCTTTATGTGTTAGCCATCGCTTCCTATAACCATAAATCAAATCAAATGTGTTGGCCAGTCGAACATTAATCGATTTTCATTGCTAACGCATAAAAAAATACATTGAACTTTTGTTTACATTCAGCTGCGGAGATAAACAGTTTGCTGAAAATTATAAATAACACTAGCCAGTACGTTTTTGGGCAATTTGTCAATCTTATTCCGTCAATTGTAACCATTATATAAGCACAACTGAAAGGGAGCAACGAGTTAGGGGCAAACAGCAAGTTTGCATCAGCAACTTAAATTCGCTGACATTTCTCGTATATCATGGCATTTTCTTCATTGCTGCGGCTGACATTTTGAATTATTTTCTGCAAATGGGTTGGGCTGCGTCTCAAAGTGAAAAGTTAGCGACCCGTAGCAACGCAAACAAACCAGTTGGAAATAGCTTCCAGCAAACACAGGCCGAAAACCAGGCCAATACCCAGTCCTAGTCCCACAATGCCGGCAAATTCAGCACAGTTAAATTTCATGGCCCAAAATCGCAGCAGTGAAAAGTGGAAGTTGCCGCGATTGGGATGAAAACGATAGCAATTCAATTGATGTCAAATTGTTGACATTTTAATGCGGTTCGCATAAAATAAACTCAAGCAACAACTGAATAGATCCATAAAGTTCGATTTGTATATGCTATATATATACACATACAAGTCATTAGTGTTGATAATGAATCCATTCATGTCTGGTTCGCATTCAATTTGAATTCAGACTGTTTGTTTACGCCATGATTTTGTCCGTTTTCAAATGAATTCATTGGATCATTTGTAAATATTCGATATAGGCTTAAGGTGTTCCAACGATTTATATAGTTCCATATAAATCATTTTTTTTTATTTTAAATTAAATTTGCTCTTATTATCAAAGAAGAAATTTCTATAATTTGATGGCATAAATCACTACACATAAATAAATGAAAGTGCCAAATCAGATCTAATAAGCTCTCAATCAAATCAAATGATAAACACACGTCAATCAATTAGCTCATGCATGAGAAATCCCGTTTGACAGATGGGCTTTACCTCAATTATACTGATATATGCCACACTATTATTCTTACATCGAAACTTAAGCGATAGTCGACTGAAAATCATGTTATGGGTGAGTGTTGCACGAGCGGCACGTGCCATATGCTTCTCAAAATGCTCCAACTCTCAGGTGGCATAAAACTAATTTACAAGTTTTCGAGCCAACGAGTTTGAAGTTTACGCATCGAGCTGCAGATGTGTGAGTGGAATACTTATATGCTCTTGATATATACATATATATATGTATATGTACGATATGTACTACAAATATAGAGTGGTAGACAAGAGCAATAAAAGTGTCAGCCAAAGTGAATAAATACAAAGGCCTAAACAACAGGCAGTTTAGGCAAAAATATGCATTTTTTCTAGATGCGTTCATAAATAAAGCGCCGAGAACTGTGAACTGTTTGTAAGTGAACAGAACTGGGGAGTTTCGGTCGTTTTGGGGCCTTAGTATCCATTTTGTTGTTTGGCAGGCAACTCTGTGTTCATTAGGTATGTATGGGAAGTCTAGTCTGCCTGGGGATGCAGGCGGAGAGAACGAGGCGGGTGGGAGTTTGCTTTAATGCCATGCTCCCCCAAAATGTCTGCCATAAATGTGCCAGCTCATTTTGTAAGTCTTATGAGGCGCACATGGGGAGGGCGGTGTGAGGTGCACAGGGGGGCGTGCCAGGTTGCCTGCGTCTAATTTTATTCAGGCAAGATGAAGCACTTAAGAATGCGTTGTGCGATGTCAGCGGGTGGGGGGCGCTGTGTGGCAATCGTCTATATGTCCGTATCTCTGGGTATATCTAATATCAGATGGCTGCCTGTTCCGGCACTTTCCCGCCCTTTGGTGCGCACCTCACGGACAGGTGATAATGAGTATACTTAGAAGCGTGCAACGAGAACTTAGAGGTAGCGAGGCAGCAGCGATATGGGAGCTTTTGTGCTGAAGCTGGAGCATTACACACATGTTGCCATTTAAGCAGTTAATGGCGTGTTTAAAGCTAATTGCCGTTGCCAAATGCCAACTGTTGGCCTGGGCCCAACACACACAAGCAGCCGCAAAAGCCTCGGCTACTTGTTTGTTAACTTTACTATTTATTTTATGAACTTTTTGTGTCGTCTCCGGCAACCTCAATGGTAACCTCAACGGCACTGCCACTGGCACTGGCCGCAATGCAAAGACAAATACTAAATAATGTAGGATATTTCATTATTGTTGCGTCCATTCTCTACCCAACATACCCTGCTACAGGGTGGAACAACAAACTGACCGCACATATGGGTTTGTGTGGGTTTAACAAACATAAAGAGTTGGAAAGTTCGACTTCGATATGTGCCTTAAATAATTATTAATAAAGTCAGAAATTCTTGGTGTATTAAATATTCTTTCTTAAAATGTGTTCGTATATTCTATAACATTTATTCATGTATGGATATCACAATAAATTTACAAACCAAAAAAAAATAGAGCAAATAAAATAAAACACATTTCAAATGAAATCATGACAATAGAAATATAACAGCACAATAATAACACTAACACTAATAACACAAACAACCAATGAAATAAGCTCAAAAAATGTATGAAAGTAAAAATAAATAAAATCTCTAAAAGTAAAGAAATAAATTTTAGGTAACTTTCGTAGACCTTTTACTGATGCCTGTCACATTCTAAAGGACATCCTCAAGTCGTGTTATGTGGACTGTGTAATTGTTGTTTTGCTTAACATAACCGCAGGGAATATCTCATTTGACTGGGCTTTGTTGTCACAGTGACTATGGAAATGTTATTGTTTGTAATAAGTCTGCAGCTCACCAAAATGGAGCGGACAGCAACGACCATCATTTTCATGGCACTGCTTCACCTGACAGTTAATCAACATGACAAACAACAACAAGGTAGGCAAAGGCTCTGGAATTTTTGCCAGCTGCCTGGTCTTAAAACGTTAGACCCTCAACAAATAGTTTTCCGTTTATTGAGCCCCCAGTGATTGGCTGCAACCTACGTGCTTCCAGTTTTAGGTAGCTAGGCAGATACGCATAGATTGCCCAGCACTGAGACACGTCTCACAAGGTCTCGCAATTTGTTCGTTTTTAAGTGCTTTGTGTCCAGTCAACATTGCGTATGGGCAACGTAAATCTAATTACGCGCACTTGTTAGGTTACTTAACGCCCTGGCAATTGTGTTAGGGGCAGCCACTGGACATCGATGGGTATCTGTGTGATGGCTCAACAGATTAGAGCAGCAGATTGATGTTTGCAGCGATTTTTTATGCGGACATGATGTGAAAATAGCAGCTGTGCTTAAATGCTTAACAAGTCCATCTGCTCGCGGTTTTATGGTCATTGTTTTGCTTGACTCGCCACACGGTTCGCGCTGCTCCTGCGGCGAAAGGTAGGCGCGGCTGTCGTTATTAGAATACCATCAGGGATGAAGACCGGCCCCAGCAATTTATGCAAAACGTGCTCAAGTGCCCCACATCGCGTGAGTGGCTCCAACTAACGCGTCAACTACCAACAAACCACTCCGTAATCCAACTCTCCCCTCCTCCACTCAGCCGCTAACGGCTCATTATCAACAGCATGAAAACAATGTCTGAATTAAATATATATATATTTTATTTTTTTCATATGTGTATACATACATACATATGTATACATGGGCTGTGGCTAAATAAAATGCATTCAGCTTTAAAGGATTCGAATTCAGGTCAGTTAGTTGTGAGACACTTATGGCCAAGAGTCGAATAAATGTTAAGGTCAACATGGCAACCAAATAAAAGCGAAAAACCAAGTCTCAAATATTCACTTTTGTAATTGGACGATGTCGTCTGAGACTGCCGCCTCTCTTCTTTCTACTGCCGCATACCTTTAGTTCCCCATTGAAAAACCTTCCACTCCAGATTCCAACGCTAGCGGCACTCAGCGAAAAAAATATATACATAAAAGACCATAAAAAGCAAAAACTCAAATTGTATGTGGGCATGTCTTGTTGTTGGCACTGTACCCAACTGTTGGTGTTGTTACTTCTGATGTTGTTGCCATAAAGTGTGGGTGGGTCTCCCTGTTTTTTTCTGGTAGGTTCCTGCTCCACACAATTCAAGCGCATTGTATTCTTTTTGTTTTATAGTTATTGCTTTTGTTTCGCTCCCATATGAACTTTATGCACATTTAATCTTATGACAAGCAAAATGTTGTAAAATTGTTTATGACACTTTGTGACATGGTCAGTTTTCCATTTTTCAGGATACTAAATATTTTTATTCGTACATGTGAGAACAATTAGAAGATTAACGTACAACTGACTGATGAGTGTTCCCAAAGACATCTTTTTAAATACGTACTCAAAACTCAAACGGAAACTTAAAACTTTAAAAACTAAAATTATTGAAACTACTGAATAGTGTTTCTCCATTTAATATTGACCAACAAGTATGCAAAAATGTATACCATTTATACATAAATGGTTTATATGTAATTAAAAATAAGTAAAGACTTTTAAAACTAGATAAACTGTAAAATATGTATTTAATTTAAATGTTAAAAAATGACAACTAGCTAAAAAAAAACACTCAATTTCATTTTATTAATAGATTGCAACTGCTGCCGCAGAACTACAAGATACAGTCTAAGTAGAAATAGTTGTAGTAAATTCAGCAAATAATATGCTTTCTGTATAACAGATAAACTTTTCATTTAAAAACTTTAAGAAAACAAATGGAAACTTTTGAGACCAAAGTCAACTGTATTTATGTATGTATGTGCAGCACACATGAGATATTTATAAATTATCTTGCAGCTAGCAGCAGTTTAATTACAATCCCTACGCCCATAACTCACCTTGTAAATGTCGCTAGTTCCTTGCTGCTGCCTCTGGCTGTTGCAGGCAACCTGTTGGTTGCAGAAGCAGCTGCTATTTGTTGTTTTTTCAAGGTGTTGTCGTTGTTGCTGTTGCTGTTGTTGTTGTTGCCCGTTGTCATCTGGTATTGGCAGACAATACAAATTTCCACTCGAACACTTGGCACGCTATTTGCTTTTTGTGTCAGTGGTGTGTCCAGTTAAATTTCATTTATATTTTAATCGAAATATATTTGGCCAAGCAGTCTGCTCATTTGATAGCTGATGTTTCACATAGATACTCGTAAATATGTATAGATGTTTTCGTATAAATTTGAAAATTATTATTAGTTATTTGTTGTTTGCTTTGTGCTTTGGTCTGCAGACACATTTCATTTATAATTATTCCTCTTTTTTTTTCTTTATGTTATTTTCTTTTCTGCTCGTGTGGGTTTCGATTTGGAAAATTCAAGCGCCGCAGTTTTTATTACATTAATTTATGATTGGAATTTGTTGCCAGTTAGCGCTAGATTTATCAGCATATATGTGTTCTCTCTGTACATATATATATTTATGTATGTATGTATGTATGTAAGTAGTTTCAATTAGGTACTACTAAGCTGCTTCGAAAAATATATAGTTCTAGTTTAATATGCCCTTTAAGGTATGTTTCCTGTTTCAATTTGGTCTGCATTTGCGTTAGAGATAGAGTTAAAGTTGAGTTGCATTGAGTTCAGTTGAGTGGAGTTTTGCGGCCGAGTTTCCAAAAAATTCCAAAAAATCCAAGACTGCCAAAGCTACCCTACAAAATATATATAGGCATTAAGCTTGTCGCTGTTGTCGCTTGTTTAGGTTCAAAAACGTAGGTCGTATCACTCATTATTGCCACTTTGAAACCGAGCGCGCACTCGAGACTAAAACGGGTTCAAATTGCTTGATTGCATTAATTATTCAGCTCGTAAAGGTAAGTACAAATATATGTGTTTGCACATTGTTACATATATATGTATATATTTGCATGTATGTATATATATATTTAGGTATATATGGTGGGGTCACGGAAGCCGCGTCAAAACTTCACAAGTTGCGAGTTGGCCGAAACGAAACGAAACGAAGCGACGACGACACGTCAACTTCAACGTTGCGCGCGCGATAATTATAATCTAAAGCATACTTTTTAGCTATGCTGCACTTTGATAGCCATCTCAAACATTGCACTCGCACTCGCACACGCACACGCACACACACTAGCACACACACGCAAACGCACACACACACAGAGAGAGCTGTTAGGTACTTGTTGTTTCAGCGGCAATGAGCTGCCTTCAGGCATTTGGCTTCTCCTGGTTGGTCTTTTGTTTATGCCGTGGCGCCCTTGCGGCCAACATCACGTCCAGCTAGCGACTGAGACATCGCTGCGTATACGCAACGCCGTTGACTGGCGATGTCGGGCTATTTTCGGAGTAACTACACAGCGGCTGCGCAGAGAGCAAGAGCACAAAAACATCCGCAGTCAAAAGAAAGAGCGCAGCCAAACAGAATCAAGCAAGTGGTTTGCATTTAGGCCATTGGCCCTAGACAAAACATGGCTAATAGCACGCACATATGTATGTATGTCTAGGTCAAATTATGAGCCTGTCCAAATGAATTGTTACACTAATCTTCACAAATTGTTCGGGTCACATACAGAATCCTTCTGAAACTTAATCCATCAATAATCGAAATTGGTTATCTTTCGGCTAATAAGCTAATTTGCGACTAGCTGACAGCAGCCGGCATCAGGTGTGTGGCAGCAAAAGTTAATTTGTGAGCATTTAATTACATAGAAACCGGGTGGCATGCGGCGTGTGGCATTTAGCCACAACGAAATACACACACATCTGCCAGCGAAAGCAATATCAATTGACCTGGCTGCCTGGGGCGGCAATCTAATGTTGCCTTAACTAATAGGTACTATATAAAATTAAATCCAAATGAAAAGCGAGTTGACAGCATTGCACAAGCTCCTTAAGTTGCTGAGCAGGAAAATCGATGCAATCGAAGCAGATGCAGAGCAAAATAAAAAGTGAACGTCAACAGCAACAGCAACAGCAGGAAACAAAATCTGTTTTGGGGTCGGTTAAAGGGTCGGGCGGTGCGATTATCTTGCTTGGGTAAGTGAGAAAAACTTTTTAATTAAAATTTACACGCAATATGTGGCGCATACGCAACTTAGTACCTAAAAGCCACCCGCCTTGTCTGTCAGCCAGGCCGTCAGTCCATGCTCATTAGCGTTTAAATTGTGCGCGTATCATGTAAATTAGATTAGATTGAAATTGAAAATGTAAAGCAATTGTGGTTTTTTTACTTTGCCTAACGCTGAGTCCCCCAGATCCTCCTTATCGGGGGAACCCTTTGCGTTCCTGACACAAACCAGGTAAAAGTTTTGGATTACTTGCAACACAGAAAGCTGACCAAACAATTTGCAAACTCATCTCAACCGTGAAAGTTTAGTGACTCAGGCAACGTGGCCTTAACCTCTAAGCTGGTATTATAAAAGTTGTTTAATACCAAACGATTAAATTATTACAAAAAAAAAAGGGAGACTTTTGTTAAACAACGGCTTCCGTTGTAAATATTAATGAAGCCAAAGTGTCCACGTAAATGAATTCAATGACACGCCTCTCAACGCCATCGTGAGTACTATACATTGTGCATTCATCAAGTAAATTAAGTTTGTGCGCTTTGCCACCGACAGCAAACAAAATACAAAAACAAGTAAGAATGCTCCAGTCCAGGAAACTCGACTATTAGATACCCTTAAACAAGTTATTAAAGTTGTTATTAAATCGATTAAAACACAGGTTCCAGTTACATTCCCAGTATTCATTTTAAAAGGCAGAAAAATCAATGTTACAATTCAAATTGACAATTTTATATAGCCATATCGACTTGGCTTTTAATCCTGATCAAGAATTTATATACTTAATGGCGTCGGATATGCCAACTTCACCCTATCGAATACTTTTGCACAAGTATACAAGTATGCCCATTTTTAATGGGTTCAGTGTACAAAAGGAAAAATATTAAAATAGGAGGAGAAAATGGTGTACGACCATATTATGCGTCCTTTTTTATAGTAGCTTGCTCTCTGGGGACTGTGGGCGTGCCATGAGCGCCACATGGCATGGAGTGAGCTATGAAATTCTTATACCATATACATGCGTCATTTATACTTGTAACTCACTTACTCCATGCACCTGCTATGTAACTCTATGCCAGGTTGACATGCTGTGTTTGGCTGCCAACTAGAAGAAGTAAAATGTATTAACATTTTATTATTTATCATGTGAGCATTGCTTTTTATACCCTTAACCCATAAAACGGGATAAAAAGGGAATAATAAACATGTGCAAAAGTATGTAGCATGCAGACTGACGCAAAATGAAAGAATATATATTCGTAACCAGGATTAACAGCCCAGTCGGTATAGTCATGTCCATCTGCCTATCTGACCGTCTGTATGAACAAACGGATGTCAAAGACTTCAAATTTTGCTTTTAAGTTCTCGCATACCACGTCCAGATCAAATTTATTTAATCAATCGTATATTTAAAGTTGAAAACGTAATTTAAGGTCGGAAGACAAGTACAAATTACAGCTCGAAAATCGATATATCGGTGTATGGGCATAGGTCGAAACTTCAAAATGCCATAACTTTGTCAAAACTCAACGTATCTTCAAAAGCGAGGGCTTTTTGATCATAGTTTTGCCCCTAAATCAATCGTACATTTAAAGTTGAAAACGAAATTTGAGGTCGGAAGACAAGTAAAAATTATAGCTCGAAAATCGATATATCGGTGTATGGGCATAGGTCGAAACTTCAAAATGCCATAACTTTGTCAAAACTCAACGTATCTTCAAAAGCGAGGGCTTTTTGATCATAGTTTTGCCCCTAAATCAATCGTACATTTAAAGTTGAAAACGAAATTTGAGATCGGAAGACAAGTAAAAATTATAGCTCGAAAATCGATATATCGGTGTATGGGCATAGGTCGAAACTTCAAAATGCCATAACTTTGTCAAAACTCAACGTATCTTCAAAAGCGAGGGCTTTTTGATCATAGTTTTGCCCCTAAATCAATCGTACATTTAAAGTTGAAAACGAAATTTGAGATCGGAAGACAAGTAAAAATTATAGCTCGAAAATCGATATATCGGTGTATGGGCATAGGTCGAAACTTCAAAATGCCATAACTTTGTCAAAACTCAACGTATCTTCAAAAGCGAGGGCTTTTTGATCATAGTTTTGCCCCTAAATCAATCGTACATTTAAAGTTGAAAACGAAATTTGAGATCGGAAGACAAGTAAAAATTATAGCTCGAAAATCGATATATCGGTGTATGGGCATAGGTCGAAACTTCAAAATGCCATAACTTTGTCAAAACTCAACGTATCTTCAAAAGCGAGGGCTTTTTGATCATAGTTTTGCCCCTAAATCAATCGTACATTTAAAGTTGAAAACGAAATTTGAGATCGGAAGACAAGTAAAAATTATAGCTCGAAAATCGATATATCGGTGTATGGGCATAGGTCGAAACTTCAAAATGCCATAACTTTGTCAAAACTCAACGTATCTTCAAAAGCGAGGGCTTTTTGATCATAGTTTTGCCCCTAAATCAATCGTACATTTAAAGTTGAAAACGAAATTTGAGGTCGGAAGACAAGTAAAAATTATAGCTCGAAAATCGATATATCGGTGTATGGGCATAGGTCGAAACTTCAAAATGCCATAACTTTGTCAAAACACAACGTATCTTCAAAAGCGAGGGCTTTTTGATCATAGTTTTGCCCCTAAATCAATCGTACATTTAAAGTTGAAAACGAAATTTGAGGCCGGAAGACAAGTAAAAATTATAGCTCGAAAATCGATATATCGGTGTATGGGCATAGGTCGAAACTTCAAAATGCCATAACTTTGTCAAAACACAACGTATCTTCAAAAGCGAGGGCTTTTTGATCATAGTTTTGCCCCTAAATCAATCGTACATTTAAAGTTGAAAATGAAATTTGAGGCCGGAAGACAAGTAAAAATTATAGCTCGAAAATCGATATATCGGTGTATGGGCATAGGTCGAAACTTCAAAATGCCATAACTTTGTCAAAACTCAACGTATCTTCAAAAGCGAGGGCTTTTTGATCATAGTTTTGCCCCTAAATCAATCGTACATTTAAAGTTGAAAACGAAATTTGAGGCCGGAAGACAAGTAAAAATTATAGCTCGAAAATCGATATATCGGTGTATGGGCATAGGTCGAAACTTCAAAATGCCATAACTTTGTCAAAACTCAACGTATCTTCAAAAGCGAATGCTTTTTGATCATAGTTTTGCTCCTAAATCAATCCTACAAATGCATAAAAAAATTCATATATATTTCCCAAAAATTTGAACATTCAAGTCCTATGTAGACTGTGTTCCATTTGTTAAATAAATCGTTAAATTGACTGTGGGATTGGACGCAGACATGTACATTACTCATGTATTAGATTATGATAAAATCATTTTATGAATATAAAATACTAAAGCAGCATTTGCCCTCACAGTGCCTTTGATGTCTAGCCGAATCATTTCAGTTTTGCTGCGGCTGCAGGGCAGTCAACTCTTGTGAAATGATTTTACGCATTGCGGACTTGTTGCTTATAAGGCAACGTGCTGCTGCAAATTGCAAAACAATTCCGTTTGGACAGATAAGAATGGAGATTGTGCCTCACAATGTTCCAACTGTTTGCTGATGCAGGACACATCGTATCATGCCATGAGGACCCATAAGGACTAATCTCTGATAGTCAATAATTGAAGAGTTGAGATTTTAGTGTCGTCGTAACTTTTACCAAAGCATAAAAGTTACAATTGCTGCAGTGGCCAAACGGAGTTTTTCAACTTTGAAGAGCAGCAGTTGCTGCTTCTCGTTTACTTTCACCTTAGAGCAAGCAACGTGTTTTTGTATTTTATGGTTGACTTTGAGTTGATGTTGCTTTAAAAGAATAACCAAATTAACATTGTCCTGGCGGCAAAAGTTCAAGCGTTCTGCGTGTGTGTGTGAGTGTGTGCAAACTTTGCTGGCATAACTTTTGGGCACATAAATTGTCTTTTAATTGGTGGCGTGTACGGCAAAGTAGTAAAGTAGGTGGATGCAGCAAGCAGCCATTAAGGCCAAGTTGAAAGCGGGTGAAAGCATTTCGCATACTAAGTAAATGAATTGCGCAGGCGATAATTTGCGAAAACTGCAGTGTTGGCCACTTCAAAGAGAAGATCCTTCAATTTTGTTACTGCCTGTTAGCCCAAATATTCACGAGATTTTGCAATGTTTAATTAAACAGCCAATTAGGGTTGCCAGGGCCAACGAAAATTGTTGAGAGAAGAGTGGCACGTGTCCATTTTTAAGCGCTTTCTGATGAGTTATGAAAATCGTTAAGACCTTCAATTAAAACACCATTTGCGAGATGCTTAAGCACCACGTTTTCAACAATACGTCAATCTGTCAGCCAAACAGGTAGTCCATCAATCAATGTTTGTGTAGCGTTCCTTATTAGTCAAATTAAGGCAATTGGTAATTGGGATTTATTTTTGGTAACAACTTTTGCAGCTGCTTATCGATCCGTAATGCCATTTAGTAATACGACTCTAATTACGGGCCGCAGTCAACTGGTTAACTGGAAAAATGGTAAGCCAACATTAAAACCAAGACAAATGACGTGCTAAGCCCTCGTTATATATGTACATATTGATTTTGAGCTTACAACAGGCAACACAATGCCACAATGCCTCAGCAACAGAGCAGCACGTCAAGAGGCAGACGGCAAATGTGAATGACAATTTCAATTTAGCAATTTCCATACTAATGCTATGCGGCTAACTTGCCACTGCCTCCATTTAGCTGAAAACACACACAATTGGACACAAGCACACACACACACAAGTGAATTGCGTATTATTTGTTATTTGACAAATGGGTTGTCCTCAAGCGTTTGATTTGGATACGTGAGCATCAAAATTCGGATGATATTTATAAATAAAATCAATGAAAAGCAAATCATTCTATGTTAATAACAGGGAAAAACTGAAGAATCAAATGCAGTTTCAAATATATTATTTGCTATATGGTTTTTTTGATTTTAACACTGCCAGAAAAAATAATGACACCAACACATCCCTTATAGAGATCTGCATGCCATACATTCGTATTAAGATACATACATATTAGGACTAACTAAGCTTAGCATAACTCAGTCTAAACACGCGCACACCCCTAAATCACCTTCAGATATACACACACACAAAATTATACACTCATAAAACAGCTGTAGCCCTTGCGTGTTTTGTGTATCTTTCTAGTTTTAACGTCTGTGGCACTGAATATTCGATTGGGCAAGATAAGGCTACCATTACCCATACCCTCATGACTTATATATATTCGTACCTTTGCTTTATGTTCATTAAATGACGGGACAGAAACCAAAGCCAACAAAAGCCATAAGCTCTGTCATCATACAATTAACTTTTCATTGACTGTATGCTGCTTTTGTTCTCATCTTATTTACATCTTAAATGTTATGCTTAAATATTTAGTAAAAATAAGGGTGCCACAGTAACACCCTTCAGTTTTATAAGCCTGCGGCAAGAATTTAAATCAAGGAGTCTCCCTTAGACTTTATTATCACCAGCTAAAATAAGAAGAAGAAATCAATATTGAATTAGGTAAAGTAATTTAAAATGTAATTTAGTTTTGTTGATTAAAATGGTGTTGATATTATTTGACAAAATTAAAAATGGTAAAAACCATATTTATTGTGCAGATGTTATTTCTTGTTCTCCTAACGTTCTTATTTCTTGTTCTCCTAACGTTCTTTCATCATTGATTGATATATTGGATCTTTCTAAAAATTCACATTTTATCTACAATGTGCCTGATTTGTCGCTGCAGACTCTCAGCATTGCGCCATTTGAATGGATCCGATTCCAGCATGAGTATCGGAAAACCAATAAAGGTTCCGGATAGCACTCGACCCAGTCAAGGCTGTTGGGATGCAGCTCTTTAGTGCTTTCCGATTTGCAATATTCACGCATACATAAAATGAAAATCATCTAGGATATTCCGAACAGAGCAATTAAAATGAGTAAACTTACAGCAACTTCCAGTAAGTTGATAAACTTCAAGTTAGCAACCGAATAGTTGCCGACAAGTGAAGCAAACAAAACAGAAGCGCAACTAATTGCAATACGTGGAACAGCGTGACTTTAACTTGTGCGCATTGCCACTTCTCAAAAGTTAAATTGCGATGAATCCCACACATTGCTGTCGGCATATCCTTGGATTGTGTCCCGCCTTGTTGCACCAGCTGTCGCCAATGGCGCACGTGCCGCTATCCAAACATACAACATACTTATATTTGTAAATGTATGTGTGTTGTCTAAACAATACTTAAGGTACAAAATCATGCTACTCTTGCCATTCAGGGTATTATAACTTTGATATATCAAAAACTTCATGAATTGTCGACTTCAGCTGACCAGATGATGTAAATAATTTCACAAAATCAAATCATTGTTCTTTTAGAAATATTTGACTTACTAATTTTAATTTAATTACTTGTATTGTAGTAGGTCATAAGGGTTACAAAAAAAAGGGTGTTCAAACTGCGCCGTGCCAATTTGAAATGTTATTCATTGTTCTCCTACGAGTCCTCAATCCTACAGCTGACAGCTGCAGTCAATTGCGAATTTCAAGCTCGCGAAAAGTAAGTAAATCCTTGAAGAGTAAGCAGCAGGAGGTGACGTTTATAATAATAATGTGCTGAAAATCCCGTTTAATGAACTGAAAACAGAAGCATCCCAGTTCGCTCTCCGCATGTACACAAATACATATATATGTGTGTATTTGTGTATGTATCTGTAGCATGTGGCAGGTTCAAGGTTAAAGTTAAGTTGAGCAGTGTAAATTGAATACAGGACTGCCAAAGTATAAAGTTTCTAAAGCATGCCGCACCAAATAACAATGAAAACAAAAAAACAAAAAAAACGAAACAAAGGCATAAAACACGCGAATGCGTGCTAAAAAGAAAAACTGAAAATGGCGCCTGAAAACTTAAACAGCGAGGAGCGAAGCACGCAACGGCAGCAACAGAACGACTGACAGACTGACTGTGGGTCAACAGTAACAGTATGCGATAAACCCAGACACAGAATGGCTGGAGATGGGGGCATGGCAAATGATGTTAACTTTTTGGGCATTGTCGCTCCTGGGCACAAAGGGGAAATCCTTCAAAGTAGTGCGAGCAGCTTACAAAAGGGCAAATCAAAGCATCAACCCGAAAGCTGCATCCCATCGAAATTTAATTAACATAAGGCCTGCAGCGGCGTCTACCTAATTAAATTGACCTTAAAGTATACAATGCTGGTTGTTGCCAACCACATCTACGTACACAAATTAATTGTAAGGGTATACACACATATTATTATATGAATGCCACAATTCAGGAACTGCCAATTTACATGCAAATAACTTGAGCGTAATTATGTTGGTCACAACTGACCAAGTGACCAACTGACATGTTCGTGCGCCACGCATTGTATTTGCCAATCATCATCTTGCGGTATATGTATACGACTATAAATACAGTAATGGTAAATATAGCATTTATATGTATGTATGTAAAATATAAAATTGCGAATTCATTGCCATGCAATGGCGCAATACACACATATAACAAACAATGGAGCAGTCCAAGAGTTCCTCCTCTTGACCTTCTCAGATGATTCCCCATTCCAACGTCAGTCAGTTGAAGAGTTTTCAGTTTGTGATGCATAACATTTATGTTGTCTTCCTTTTGACAGTTACTTGCTGTTCATTTTCACTTTTGGCATTTGGCCATTTGCCTTTTTGGACCCTTTGGGGGCCAATTAAGTGAATTATTCAATGTACAACTGGCGTATCTAAATCATATTGCTACACTCTGAGATACATCTAAATTGTTGACGCTGCATTGCAGCAGTCAGCTAAGCGCTTATCGCCAAGAAGCCAATGCCCAGCACGGCCAGATTCTGAGACAAGACCACAGAATAACAAAATGCCATAAATGCTAAAAATATTGCTCAGAGTAAGTAACGAAAATATCCTGTAAAGTATTTCACAATGATTCATATTATAATATTATATTGATTGCTTATTGCTCTACAATTACAATCTATTATTATTATTCTTTAAAAACAGTTCCGTAAATATGTACATAAACCTCAGCATGGATAACGTGAAACAAATACATGATAAGAATAAATAAAAACTAAAATGGAATAGAATTAGCGTTGATCTCCTGCTGTTTAGCTGGGATTTCAAGTACTTAACTAAATTTGAGTTTACAACTTAACTCGCGGTGTAAGCAATAACAATTTGTATATTAAATATTAATTGAGTTGTTAAGAATAGTCTCTGAACTACTTAACAAAATTCTCTGTCTCCTCTTTATACATTATCCTATTCCACACACTAATAACTCTTATCTTTTATTTGTCACTATTAATTTTTCCTGACTTGTAGTTTCTGCGTGACACAAACTTGGATACTTGCTGTAATACAATATCTGTAAAACCAACGCCGCTGAATTAATTTATTGATGTAAACAATTTTCATTGCAGGGTTAAACCAGCCAATGCCTGTTTATTGCATAGATACCCATTTATATTGTATATTTTATGGTTGGTATCCAAATAAATGCAGCAAGGTCACGTTCCACGTTTTGTTAAACATTTCGATACGATTCACGTTTCATCAAAATTGAATATGCTTACTTATTTATGCGACTCTTTTAATATGCAGCACAGTCATTTCAATGGAATTGAATGGCACAAATGCAGACAGGCAGACAGACAAACAGACTGATACACAGACAGACAGACAGACAGACAGACAGACAGACAGACAGTTAGGAGAGTTAGACAACAACTGAGGATCGCTGTCGAAGCCGATTACACAAATATTATGTATATGGCAGTACTAAATCATGATTAGTTGTTGTTGTTGCTTCAGTTAACAAATAAACAGGCAGTCGACTGGTCTCGTTGTGAGAATGTTACGTGTCTCACATCGTTACCAACTAACTCCAAAATTTAATATATATATATTTATATATATAGGAACTTGTTTCCCAAAATGAGAAACGCCCTTAAATATTTGCAGCATTCTGCCCCAATATGAATGAAAGAAGCGACCGTTATTTATATAGATACATATATATTATTTAGTAACTAAACTTAAATGTATAAGTTTAGATATATACGATCAATATTTTGTATCATTGTTAACATGTTTATGCTTGATTTTAAAATGTTAATATTACGCTTAACCTTTTACCATTGTTGCACTCCAATCCAACTACGAGCTTAAACACTGCTCACAGCGAATTCAAACCGAATAAGGTAACTGGAGTGTGCACTTTAACTGGAATTCATGTTTTGTGAATTACGTATACATAAATATTAACAGAGCACACAACTCGCGTGTCTGTGTGTGTGTGTGTGTGAGTGTGTTGTTGATGTATTGTGCATGTACCTAATGTTGCTGGAACTATACAGGTACACCTATACCAATGGCAATGTAATACGCTTTATCTATTCAGGGGCTTACGTCACGCCATGTAACGCCTTTGCTGGCTGCAGTTGAAATGTAAATCGAACTTCCATTCGGCAAGGACAAACGTTAGGGGAAGGCGGTGGGTGTAGGGGGAGGAGGAGCTTTGAGCAGAAGCGAGCTAGTGAGTTGACTGCCGGCAATCAAGTGGAAAGCTCACAGCGTGTACATTTTAGAATGGGTTCTTTAGGGTATTACGGGTTGGGGTTGGCTTGGGGTTGGGTTGTGGGCGGAGTTGGGGTTCCGGTTGGGGCTGGGTTCAGTTTTTGGTTTGGTTTGGTCTGCGATGAGTTGTCTTGGTTTGGTATGACGTTGGTTTGGGCTTGGGTTAGGTTATATTTAATTCATTGGCGCTCTACTTCAACGTCAGTGGCCCGCACAGCATAGCAGATACTTCCTAGGCAAGGCACGACAACGGTAACGGCAACGACAACGACAACGACAACATCGAGTTGTCTGCTAACTAAACTTTGGGCTTGCAGCTGGAGCTGTGGACGGGTTTTCTTGGCGGGTCTCTTGCAGAACCTCTTGGCGTATTATATATTTACATTTTTGATGGCTTCCTTGCTGCTCTGCGGCTGGCAAATGTTTTCCTTTATTTTTATTTTATTATTTTTTTATTTGGGTTTCTTACTTCATCGTGTTTTTTTTTAATAGGGGTGGACACTTGGAAGAAGCTTTAGAATTTCCGCTAGCACGTTGCCATGTCAATTAGTTTGTTTGACAGGACAGCAAACGGAAATTGCTGGCTATTTGCATGGTAAATAAGAAAACTGTTACCTTAATTGCTGGTGTGAGACGGGTGGCTGCAACAAGTGCAGCACACAAAACGCCATCAGTGCACATACATATATAAAAGGATTGCCATCTTGTGGCGCCGTTTTCTATTGTCGGTGCCAACGGTGCCACCAAAAGTGCAATTGCAAACACGACACGAGTGCTTGACAAAGGAACGGCCCCCATTTGACTGGTCGACTGCCACGCCCCAAACATTGGTGTATAATCGTGAAAAGCCATTTCAAAACTTTCCATAAATCCACTTGGCTTGCAATGAAAATATGGTAAATACACATCAAAAAAGCACGCGACACAAACACACAACCCCATCAACTTGAGCTTGCCTCGAGCTGGGTTTCAGTTATTGGAGCTGAGGGCCGCTCACACAATGGCTATCGATTGGGCTCGGTAAAAGGAATTTGTAATGGTGCAATGACTTATGGCGCAGTTGCTGCAGCGACAAATAAAATCCAATAAAAATGTATGGCCACACACACACACACGCATTCGCACACACACAAATCGGGCACAATAAAAAGCCAAAAGCCGGCAAGGCTCAAAGAACAGCGCAACGAAAACACATTTGTCAAATAATCGACTTATATAACGCAGACATACAGTTACGTGTATAAGTATATATGTATATGTATATATATGACCCTCCTCCCGCACAGATTTTCGGCTCAAAGATTATGTCGTGAACGAGGTATATAGATTTGGTAACATATGCTAAGTAATTTAATGTTGCATAAATCACTTGAAATCAGAGCAGGCATGCCGAATTCAAGATTTAAGTCAATTTGCCAGTGCCCCCATGCCCCAACATCCTGGCAACAGGTTAGCGGACGTGGCAAGCAAGCGTGCTTCAACAACAGTCAAAACAAGCTGCCGAATCAGGGTTGTCAATTTAAGTGGAATTTCTTTTGAAGCATTCTTAAATTTGCAGATACAAATCTTGTAGAATAGTCAGAGAAAATACCTTGTTGTATTTTGTTAACTGCTGAGCTAATGTGGGAGAGTTTTGATTTAATCTTTCTTGCAGCATTTTCTCCAGTTTTAACTCACATTACATTACAAAAATGTCCACCAACATCGTTCACCAGTTTACCAGTTACCAATTACCAGAAGTTAAATCTTTGTAAGCCACAATAGCCGGCTAAGCCCGGGTTCCACTTTTCCATTAGAAATTTCTTCGCCTATCAATTTCCATAAAACTTTTAAAACATGCTTAGCAAACTTTTATTTTGTTATATAAATGGTGCCTGTTTTCCACTTTCAATGAGCACAACGCGCCATTTTGCTTTATTTACAACCTTGGCCGCATCAATTTTCAGAGCAATTTTAGCGCTCTAATGCAAACACTGCAGCAATAAATAATTGAAAAAAAATAATGACCCGTATCCACACAGGTACTATCTATCGATATTTATACATATATCCATATATATGTATGTATATGGTTACATTTATAGCCATAAGTTGTTAGGTGTAGCCACGCAGTTCCGGCAATTTCCGGCGCAACTTTGACATTTTCCAGCAGTGCGCAAAAAAAAAAATAATGTGCCATAAAAAATATATTGTATGTATATAAATAAAATATATTTATATAAGGTTATTGATGCTGCAAACAATTTACATGCTTCTTCCATTAAGAGATTAAACTATCAGTCAGAAATTGAATCAAAACTTTAGGCCGAGTTTTTGGGCAAAATTCACATCCGAACAGTGAATTGAATTAAAGGTATTACGCAAAAAGCATCCGTGGGTTGAGGGATTAGTGGAAGCTTTTGAAGGAAGCCTCTAAAGCTCGCCCCAGTTCATGTGGATATTGAAATTGATTAAGATATGGATCAAGATATAGATATAGATACAAATATTGGCACATACTTGTAAACAGAGTGCATCGGGTGACAGATACCGATTTTAGTGTCATGCTCGTGTCGTGATTTTAAACTTCAAAATGTGCCCATCTCTGACCACCTCAATTAGCAACGTTACAGAAGGCTGATGGAATCCAATCCAACCGCTGGCTCGAATTTAGTTTGCGTGTTTTAAGTGCGCAACATCGGTTTGTTTGATTAGCTTAATTAGGAAATACGCAAATGAAGAGATTTTGAATTAAGTAATTAGAAAGTTTGGCAGCGATTTACAAATATGCGCGCCTCCCCGAAACTTCAAATAAAACGTGAAGTGCAGCCAAATTTGTGGCACTGCCGGCCAGGAATACATTTTGAAAGATAGGCCCTAAACGTGCATACGTATGTCATTGAGATACGTGACCATTCGCACTCGGACCACGGAGAGCACAATGATGTCAAGTGTACGGCATCCATTGAGCAGTGTCATGCAAATTGAAAATGTCAAATGCAAACAGTCAAACAGAGAGACAGACGGACAGGCAGACATACGCAGAGAGAGAGAGAGAGAGAAAGAGAGAGAGAGAGAGAGCATGAGAGAGAGTGATGGAGAGGGGCATATAATCGGTTGAGGGTCAGGGAGTCAGGCAGATAGACAGTTGAACTGGCAGATGGCTGTCAAATACACAAAAACCCACTAGTAACTGGCGACTGACGCACAGACGATGGCGACCGCATTGAAACGTTGAATGTGCTACATATACACATACATACACACACACACAAACTCTCATATACAATCATCTACATATAAACTAGATTTGAAGGTCACATGGGGATTAGGCACTGTGGGCAGACGCATGTAGCCAACTGCAGAAGCATCCAGCAACCAAGGACATGAAAGTGCCAAGTGCGCGCTGCCTGTCTATGTGTGTCTGTGCGTGTGTGTGTTGGTAAGTGTGTGTATGACCATATGTCGTATGTGTGGGCGTTATTTAAACTGTAAATATTGTACAACCACATGGGTGTATATGCGTGTAAACATTTATATATATATATGTGTGTGTGTGTGTGTGTGTGCTTGTGTGAGTGAATATTCCGAAACTTCATGCAATTAAAAGGCAATTTCCCATTTCCGGGTGCGCATTGTGTGACTGAGGGCGATTACTTTAAAGGCCCGCAAGGAACGACAAAGTCAAGTATTGCTCAACCATGCGATACCGCATAACTGTAATATTTTGAAAAATATCCTTAGAAAGCTTTTAAGAAATTTGTACTCCACACAAAGTTATTTTTAATTTTGAATATAGCATTTTTATCAATGTAAATTTTTCAATTATTACTTAACTTTAAAACTTTTAAAAATAGTTAAATTCGCAAGTGTTTTTTTTATTTATTTTTAGGAATTTGTTCTTGCTATCCAAAACTGTCTTCATTTTTATTTAAGAAGGAACTATTTTTATCATTTCACAAATTATTATGGCATGATTTTAAAGTAATATTTGATTTTTTATCTAACGGATACAAAAATATTAAATATTTGTTAATGATCAATTTTTTCGCCCATTAAACTTTATCCTAAATTGAATATACCTCTTTCTGGATACAATAAAGGGAATTTCCATTCTTTCTGTGGTCATTTTATTTGCTTAGGACCAAGTCCTAGCATAGCTTTTGGAGTTGCCACCGCGTGGCCTCTTTTGTGGCACGCTCGTCAGTGTAAACATTGGGTTTTTGGTTTGGTTAGGGGATTTTGTATACTTTCAGTTTGAAGTTGGGTTTGGCTGCCAATTAAAGCCAGTTGAACATTTCAATTTGCGAACACTAAAAGCAGTCAAATGCAGCCAGATTTTTTGCCAGTTTGATCAGACAAACAAACAGTCAGACGGGAAACTTTCACTCAACGACAGAGCGCACAAATTTAATCAAGTGGTAGGTGGTCAATATAGAACATTTTATTTATTTTATTATTATTTACTTTTCGCATTGCGGCCAATTCAATTGAGAGTAAATTTTATTATGTTCCGACTTTCGATTTATTGTATAGCTCTTGCTCAACAATTATTGCACGCCTTGGCCAAATGTATTGAACAATTTATGATGGCGCATTTCCTAAGGGATTGTCATAAAAGCAATAAATGTAAGCTGCACACATATTTATAAACATACATGTATGTGTGTGCTGTTGTTTTGCTGGTCTATTTTTCTTTGCTGCCTCGATATGTGTCTTGTATGAGTATTGCAAATGGAAGTATTTCATCTTTTTCGCATTGCTCGAATGCCTTTTATCCGCTTTTGTCTTTGCCAAAATGGAATTTCTCAGGCATTTCATTGTTTGGCCTGCCCTCAGTTTCACTTTACCGTTCGCTCCGATGAGGATTATTTAAGTTTCCAGTTTATTAGAACACACTTGGGAGAATGCCAGAGTCAGAGTCAGAGTCAGAGTCAGACCAGCTAACACGCCACGGGCGTGTTAAAGCACAACACTGCCTTTACTTGGGGACAAAAGGGAAGGAATTACAAAACATGGCACATACATTTTAATTAAGTTGGTTTTTCTTATTTGATATTTACATGGATGGTGCTAAACAGCAAGAGCAACTTTGGCCTATGCTACACTCCACATTAAAGTAGCGCTACAAAGTTGCAACAACTTGAAAATTGTTTGTTTTGCTTTGCCTTGCTTTACCCCTACCAACTGCCACCTGATCTCCCTTATTCCCTTTATTTAGAGGGTGCAAGCTACTTTCGTGGCATTAAAACAAACCTAAGTAGCGAAACAACTTTGCGCCTTGTTTCGAAATGAAGACAGTTGGCCAACTTAAGAGAACGCTGCCCTCTTTCGGCCCTTTCGCTCTCTTCAAGCACATTTCGGAGTTAACCCAGCTGACTCCGAAAGCGTGTCTGAATCCCAGTTAGCCCACAAGTGGTTGCCTGGTAGTTGAGACTGGGGCGGGTGAGAGCCAAATATATGCCACTGCAATTTGCAACAGATTAGAAAAAATGTACTTATTTTTTTTGGTTATACAAATAATTAATTGATGTTATTGAGCATTAAATAATCACATTTAAATTAAAGTTAAGGTTATTTTAGATAATTCAGGTGACACCTCCAAAAACCTACCCATACATAGAAACACATACACAAACACACACTGACATTCTGTCATAATTAATGCAATTCCCAAAAATATTTATTTTTATTTTGTTATTATTCTGTTTTATTTGAATGAAAAGCTTAGTGACATTAATTCAATTTCACTTAGCCAACGATAAAATATATATATCAGCTGCCCAAAAAAGTTGAAAAAGATTTTGAAAAAGTTCTTTTTATTAATTTCTATCTGTCATGCAAATCAACACACCCTTCCTGCATTTCAAGGTTATTTGATAAGGCAACCAAGCGCAGACCCAACCAATTAAGTACAACTTCTTTTGCTGTATCAAAAAGTTATACAACTTCTTCCAACTGGGGCAAAAGGGTCAAAGGTCAAGCGGTGGAATTAATAAGAAGTTAAAAGTGGAAAGTGTAATAAATATATATTTTTATCCTTTTTTGTGCTGCAATCAAAGGCAATCCTTAATTAATTTGGAATTTCAATTTGCTATTAATGAGTTCAACAACTTCTCAAGTTCTACAAACTTGTGCATTAAAACTCAAGACTTCTCTGGAAGGTGAAAGCAAAAGTGAAAGTAAAAGGAAAGCGAATAAATACGCGCTGAATGATTAAAGCCTCAACGGATGTGCGGTTGACAAATATAGAGCACACGAACACAACCACAAAAAACTACCACCAATAAGCGCAGACAAATCGCACACACACACACGTGTATATACACACACACTTATAGCTGTCTTGTCTTGAACAATGATATCGCCTGAAACTGCGGCGGAGACTGAATCCGCTTTTGTTTATCTACTTTAAACTAACATCAGGCACTTTTGCTATCTAATCCAGACCAACCCGACAGCTACTTAATGTCATCAGTGCCACTCGCTGGCATTTTAAAAGGCGACAAGGACAACGGCAACGGCCACGACAATGACGATGGCGAGGACAAGCCTTAAAGTGCACAACGCTGAAGGGCTTGCCGGAGCTGATTGCTCGATTGTTTGATCCTGGCCTATGGGGTCGTCGCTTAGCGTTTTCGCACAGTGCTCAGACTGTAAATTGAATAATCGTTTGCGCTTGGTCGCATTTAAAAGGACCTTTTAAAAGTTTCATTGTGTTTGGTTTGTGTGCTGGGACACGCACACAAAATAACACATACAAATACAGAATTGTGCAGCATATCGATCAGTCCTTGGATGCTGGACAACAACTTTATAGGTTTATTCTCTAGCGTTTGAAACTTTTCACTTACATACCCTGTTGCCAATCAAACGAAGTTAAAAGAGTTTAATTCTACACACCGAAATGACCCAAGTATTTATGTATTTACATATTTCTGACCAAATTTAATAGGCGCTTATTATTGGTTTTTGAAGTTCACATATTTTGAGCACAATATCATCTAGCAAATGGGTAGCTCATAGTCGAGTATTTGATTATAACCTATTTTCTTTTTTAGCCACTCTCGACGGACAGTCGTGCATTCAAAACTTTTCTTATTTTGTCATTTGTTAGACATTTATAGGGAAATCTGGGTCTTTTTTAGCGTATGTTGAAAGCTGTTTTGTATTTGTTTCAAAACTTTTTGCCAAATCAAAACGACTGAGTGAACCCTGCCCTACCTTGAATTCAACTGCAAAAAAGCTTTCAAAGTATTAACAAGTTCATAAATTTCAAAAACCATCGCCAGCAGGCAACGAAAATATTCTGAAAATTGATTTAACAACCGTTTTTAAGTTGCTGAAGCGTTGAATAGCACAGAACTTACAACTAACTTGGAAGCGGGCAACTCGAGTGGAATAATCACGTCAGCTGGACCGTTAAGAAGTGTGAATAAAAAGAGAGACGCAAAGAGAGAAAGGGACAGAGACAAGTGTTGTAAAGGAGTGCAATAAGTAAAACGACCGACAAGTTATGATATGCACCATTGGGGTTCAGAAACTGCAACGTGTTGGTTGATTGGCATTCTGATTGGCATCTTTCAGGTGTTAAGTGATTTGGACTACAACATTCAATTGACAACTCAGCAACTACATACGAATGCTTCTTGTGGATAACAAAAATGTATTCACACATATCCCCTCGGGCTGATTGACTTTCGCTAGCTACGGCAACTTCTTTACTGGCCCTGACATTTGGCCAAGTTTGCGTTTGTCTTAGGCAAGCACTCAGTCCCGTTCATTCCGCCAACATTAAATTGGCAAAGTTGACACATTTATTTATTTTTCATTCGATTCTTTCTCAGAGTTCCGAACACCGTAGTTCTTATCCGCTTTGGCTGGCAGCTGACGACTGAAATATTGCCACACAAACCACCGTAAATTAATCACACAGCCAAACACCTACACATGAGATACAAAGATACAATATATCCAAGGCATTGCATTCAGATATCGAGAGCCGTTTGATGAGTTTGATGAGTAAATTTACATATGTTTTAGGCAGTTAAGCATATTGAGAATATTACACGAAACTGTTCAGAATATCAATTGAGAATATAACGGGCTTAGAATCTTTGATTTATAGGTAGAAAGTATTAACTAATGATTAACTGTGAGATGCACAGCTTAAATTTGTTGAATAACACCGAATTCCAATCTATAGACAAAAATGTAATCAAGAAGAACTCGAAAGACTATTAGAAATGTAGCTTCTGTATTATTAAATCAGTGTATAAATATTTTCCACTAAGTGCTATGTAATCTTTTAAGAAGGATGTCGGCAAATAGTAAGAACGTAGTTACCTACCAAAAATAAAGTATAAGCTGTCATTTAAGACCTTTAATGCATACCAAATATAGCAGCTAGTAAAATAAGCGCACAATAGATTACAAGAAGTAATAATAATAATATTAGGCATCGCAAGCATACTTATCTCTCTTCCCTCGTGCTTAACAAATCACCTTAACATTTGCCAACGTCCCATCAAATTCAATTTCAAGTTTAGCCCTAGCCAAACAAACGCGATATATCCCAAAGGTGATACAATACACACTGCGTGTGTGTATGTGTGTGTGGTTTTGCCCAGTATGCAGCAAGTGTCCTGTTCGCCCATTTTCAACTTTGAGGCAACTTGAACGTCTTCGGCGCTGAGCTGGCTGCTTTGTGATTTTTATGTGGCCATAAATTCTTGGCACGAGCAACTCATCTCCAGCTAACAGCTTCCGGGCAATATGTAATTGCATGCAATGCGCTACGAGAATGGGTTATAAATGAATGCCAATGTGTCTACATCCAACTCCCCTCTCTCTCTCGCACTCCCTTCGCTCTTCTTCCTGTCCGCTTCATGCAAGTGCAGTAATGGAAAATTGATGTCTGGCCCCGTTGAGTAAGACATTTTCGCAGTGCAGCAATAAAATATACATTTGTCGTTTTCCAATTTGTGTATTTTGTTGTTGTTGTTTATTTGTTTATAACTACATCAATAAATTATTTATCCGTATAATTCATACTCGTACTCTTTGAAAGGAAATTTGATATTATGGAATTGGGTGCGGCTTGCTCAATATTTGTCAAGCCTTCAAGTTGATCTTTGCTTTTGGAATCATCGGCCACTATACTTTAAACTCTAAGCACAAGTTAACTTTTCTAGGGTTCGGTTTCAAATTTTTAGTTTATCGTAAAGCTATAAGTTGTTAAGTATGTTTATGCATTTAATAGCCCCAAAATCTGATAACTACATAGTTGTTCATTGTTAGTTGCGTTCAAAGAGTATTTTTGCTTCTTTCAAATGTTTTTCTTCTTGTTTTTTTTTTTTCAACTTCGGCCAGCCGAAGACTAGAAAACTGGTGTGTGCTCATTATATATATATTTATATATAGGTAAGGTATTTTAACTTTCAAGTTTCATAGGGTACTAAAATTGATGCTCTTCATCATCATTAAATTTTCGTTTGGGGTGTGTGTGTGTGTGTGTGTTAGTTATCGTAAATGTCTATGCTTGATATCGCTTAATGCCTTGAGACACATTCATTTCCAATTAAGTATAGATTAAGTTGTACATACTAATCATTGTATGCGTGTGTGTTTGTGTGTGTTAATTTTAGATTCAAATTGCTATTGTGTTGTCATTGTGCTGTGTGTGTGTTGGTGTGTGTTGTTTGGGAGTTGTGCAGAGAATCGAATTAATAAGGCCACTTATTATAGTAAATAGTCAGTAAGTAATGCACGCAAACTTCCAACTTCGAGTATGTTTCGTATCTGAATATGTATTTATGTATAATGCCTCCATAGTTCCACACAGACATAGACCTATGCAGAATGCCATCAATTTAGTAAGCCTTTCAAATTATTAAGTGCTGCTTCATATTTGTAGCAAGCCACTTTTTATTTTATTTTGCCCATTTCTAATTTTTTAAGTGGCCTTTTTTTGTTGGGGGGATTTCTTGTTTAGTTTCCGTGTAATTTTTCGAGTGTGCCTTTAAACGGGTTATTTTTTTCGAGTTTGTGTTGTTGTTGTTCACTACATTTTGTCTTGTTTGTAAATAGATATATTACTACAAGTATTGATTTTTTTTTAATTTATAGCACTAGCATTAATTGCAATTTTTGCTTGGTTTTTATCATGAACAGTTGATCGATTTCCTATAATCTTAATATTTACTTGTCGTTTAGCGGATACAAATTATATGCATTTTTTTCTTTTTCTTTTGCTGCTTACGTAATTAAAGGCGTTTGTTAATGTTTATATATATATAGATATAATTTTTTCCGGTTTTAAGTTGATAAGTGCATTTGCCTCAGCTCAAAAAATTTTTGTTAACCTTGTGATAATTGCTGTTGTTGGATGTTTTAGCTTGTGGTTCTTGTTATTCTTACTAATTCGAGGATAATCTAATTAACTACGCTCATTATTGTTATGTTCAGCTCAAGAATACTTATGTATGTAACCATGTACATATGTTTATATATGTAAGTATGCTAAAAACCATTGGGTGACATGCAGTCTTTGCCACAGTACCGTTCAGATATACATATATTTATATATGACATTTAACTATATGCTGTCGCGCCTCGACTCGCCTCGCCTCCTTGGCATTAGATATACTTTAACAAATTCTATATATGAACTGGCTGTTCGGATTTATGTATTGATTGATTGGCTGTTATTGTAAACATTATTCATTCGTTCTTCTTCTGATTTGCTGGCAAAAAAAAAAACAAAAAAAATAAATAAATAAAATGATTGGAGATCGTTTAAAACATGAATAAAAGAGAACCGAATTGAAACAAAGAAGCCGTGTGCAAAACATTTGCTGCTTGCCCTATTTACAAGTCTCGAAAAGGTAAGCAAACAAACAAAATGAAATACAATAATAATAATTATAGGAAACAGTAATGCTTATAATTTCATAATGTATCAGGGGATTAAATTGTCTAATCGGTGTAAAACACAAGCAAATAAATTAAGTGCAATATGCTTGTAACAACTAAATCAAATTTCGCATTAACATTTTAGCTTAACATTTGCAGATGTGTGTGTGTGTGTGTGTGTGTGTGTGTAAAGGATGTGTGTGGCGTGTTTGCAAGCCTGTGCAGAGCAGAGCGTTTGATGCAGTTGCTGTCTTAGTGATTGCTAAAGTGAAAGTTGTTGTTGCGTATGTTGCCACGAGTGCGCCAACGGATGCAGCTGAGCAGCACGACACGTGCGGCACTCAGCAGCACCTGGCCGTAGGCACAGCAGGCGCATATGCGACGCACACGCTCGGCGAGAGTGCGCCGTCGGCAGCGACGTGGACGCCAACGGGGCAGGTCTTGCCGGCGACGCCGCAGCTGACGTCACTTGCGGCGCTGGAAGACGCGTCGTAGCGCCTTGCGCCAAAAGAAGCGCTGAGATTTGGGCTTGCCGCGCTGCGATGTCGTCGGCATTGGCAACGGCGGTTCCCCCATGGCAATGTGAAGTCCAATTTCATGCTCACTATCCACATCAACATGCTGTGGATAATTGTCGTAGTCGCGTCGCCACGTTGGCGTTCCTGGCGCTGTGCGCGCACTTGAACTGGGATTATGGACAGCATGCGGATGTGGCGTGGGCGGTGCTGAGGCGGTTTTCACGTATGGCGCTACTGGATAGGATTGTGATCGCATCGTTCCGGTCGCCGATGCCGATGTGGATGCAATTGATGAAATGGAGGCCATTGTGGCCACAGATGTCGTTGACTCTGCATACACGGATGATGCTGCTGCTGCTTTTGTGGTTGCTCCTAATGCTGATATTCCTACTGTTGCTAATCTTCCTGCTTCTGCTTCTGCATCTGCTGCTGCTCGTGCTGGCTGGCTGGCTCGCAGCCGACAACCAGGTTGCATCGTATCTTATCTAAGCCATGGATGCTCCAAACACTCCGCAGCGGTGACCCGGTTTTGCGGATTGAATTCCAGCATCGGTCGCAAAAACGAACAAAACGCCTCCGCATCACGCTTGGACCACTCATACTTCTCCATCAGCACATCCAAGAGTCCCCACGGCTTCAGGCCGGAGATGTTACGCAGCTCGCCATTCCGATTGAAATACTGGTTGGCATTCGTGCCCCGGAACACAAGTTGACGTGGTATCGGACCGAGCAGCTCGATTATGTGTGCTATGTGATCCTCATCGCGACTGTAAGTATCACTCGAATGTGGCTCAAACAGATAATCACCGGTGGCCAATTCGAATACCATACAGGCGGTACTCCAGATATCGGCGGAGGTGTCATAGCCAGCACCCAGGATGACCTCCGGCGAACGATATTGTCGCGTCTGTATGTCCTCGCTGTAATGATGATCCACCCAACAGGCATTGCCCAGATCGGCAACTTTCACCTGCACATTGCACGCCTCCAGTGCAGGATCTCGCCCGTGGGCTCGATGCTTGGGGAGTGGTGGCGGCGGTGGTGGTGGCGGTAGTACTGGCTCCGAATACGGACCACCGTTGGCCGACGACGAGGAGTGCTCTATGGAGATATTTGAGATTTTCGAATTGCTGTTCGAATTTTGCTTCGAATTCGAATTGTTATTATTCAGCTGCTTATTATCCTCCTGCTTGGCTGCTGGCCGCGGCAGCTTCTTATTGCCGCCAACGGCACCATTTGATTGTCCCTTAGGCGTGCTGGTTGAATTGTCGCCGCTGCTTGTTGTGTTTTCTTGCTGCTGCTGCGCCGGCTGAGATTGCTGTTGACTGGATTTATCTGCAGGAAGAGAAGAAATCAATAAATGGTAAGTCAAACCAGAAAATAGAGTTAAGAAAATCGATGCTTAAATTGCATATAGCTAAGTTAAAGACTTGACTAGTTTTGAGAAGTCTACTTTAAACGCGTGCATAAAAAGCCTCGCACTCACTCTTGTTCTTCTTTTTCTTCTTCTTTTTGGTCTTTTCATTGCCCTCCACTGGATTTTGAGCAGAATCGCCAGCAGCACTTGTCTGGTTAGGCACCTTGGAAGGCACAGGCTGCTCAACAGCCTCCTCCGGCTCCTCATCGCCATCGTCCTCGTCCACTTCCAGATTTAGCAGCTGCACCGTTAAATTCTGAACAGCTTTCGAATCGTCGTCGACCTCAAGCTCCATATCGGATTCGTCAGCAACGCCATTCTGCGTATGCATATCGGGCTCCGGCGGCGGTGGTGGCGGCTGATTTTGTTCCTCGCCGCCACCGGCTTGCTCCAAATAGTCGCGTTGCTTCTTGAACAGTTCCATGCGCTTCTTGGCCTTCTTCTTCAACTTCTTCTTTTTGTTCTTGCTCATCTTGCCGTTGATGGGCGGCTCGCGATACTCCTTGGGCGCACAACTGACCTGAGATGGATACATCTTGGAGTTCATGCAATACAACTGCGTCGCCTCGACAGCCATCGAACGGACATGTGGCTCATCAATGCAGACGAGCACATTCTCCGGCTTGATATCGGTGTGCACAATCTTACAGCAGGTGTGCAGATAGTCCAGACTCATTAGAACCTGTCGAGTAATTATCTTGACGTTTTCCATCGGAATGCCACGAAATTCGGACTTGCGTATGAGCTTCAATAGATTATCGCCGAGCATCTCAAAGACCATGCAGATGTGTGTGCCATTCACGCCAGTGATTTTAAAGTCATCAAACATATGGACAGTTTTTTGGTGACCTGGATGGTGAAGGAATGGATCCGTTTCACGCACCGCTGTGAGTATCTTGATTTCGTCCTTGGCTGTGTCGGCGAAATGTTGAGCCGATTTCACAATTTTAATGGCCACATAGCGTTTCTCCTGCAGGTCCCAACACAGCCAAACAGTCGAAAAGTGGCCCCAGCCCACTTTGCGCATGACATGATAGCGACCTGGTCAATAAAATTTATACATATAGTAATTAGGTATTATACGCAAGATAAAAATGCACCAATCAAAAATATAAAGTCACAAATGTTTGCTTTCGTGGGCAGTAAATCCATTCGAGCGAGAGATAAAGCCTCGTCCCTCATCAACAGACGACTAAAAGGGCAAGCGCTGCACTTGGATTATAATATTCATTTAATTTACTGCGTGCCCTCTGAAGTGCAATCAGGAAAGTCAGCTGGGCCACTGTCAGTGCGCGAATTGCCTTTGTGATCATAGTCTGATGCATAACATGTATATATATATAGTATAAAGTTAACTACATATATATATATATATATATTTAATACGATTAATGATTATGATGTGGTCTGCGGCTGATTTAAAATTCATTCTAATTATTGCTCGCTTATGGTTGTTAATTAAATATATATTACAGTCAGTTTAACTAAACAAGCGACAACGGTCTATACAATTTGAAGTGTCTGTTGGACTCTTATCGTGGCTGGCTACGCCTTATCGGTGGCGAAAGGTTAGCGGCATTTTCTTTGATTATAAATCCCCGCCTCAAAATGAACTTTATGCACATCATTTGCTATAATAGAAGCACAAATGAGTACACCCCCAACCCAACGTAACAAATCCCACCACCCTCTGACCCGATGGATTAAGAGGGGTTTATGTGCCAGCTGCCGGTAGCAACCATGTCAAAAGGTAGCACCCAAGTCGCCAGCAGCAACCACTAGCTAGCCAAATTCGAACTGCCCCTGCCCATAAACAACCCTTGAGCGCAAACACACTCGCACACACACACAATGCGAACACACACATAATTGTGTATCTGGGCATGTTGTAAATGGGGCGTGTTCCACATTGACAACCTGTTGTGTGTGGCACAAAGGCAACAACAGAATCATGCTAACACAAATATACATTTTGGGTTTGGTAGGGTTACACAGCAGCTCTCCAAAAAAAGGAAAATAACTGCGTTTCTTTGTTTATATCGTGTGCAACACGAAGTGGGTCTTACGTAGCTAAAGTCAAAATATGACGAAGCTTGAATACTCTGACAAAATCAATATGTCAATTAAATCAATCAACTGTGAACCGTCGAAAGAGCTAGAACTGAGGGAATTCTAAACTGAAGCATTGGAATTAGGTGAAATCAACGAACGACTTGTTGAAGTCAGCAAAACATTGGACTTCGGAACATGCATACAATAATTCTATATGAATCTTTGGTGAAGCACTTAGAAAAACGGTGCTAATGAAACTTTATATTGACGTGGACACTTATAGCGATTTGTGGCTAAGAGTTGTTCTCTTTATAATTCGATTTTCTGTGAAACTGGTTGCCAAAATGGTAGAGTTAAGTAAAATTATTAAAACCGGAAACAAATCCCTTCTTTTGTCAAGTTGGTGGAATCGATATAGGCAAATGAGAATCGCAATTGGTGTGATAAGCTGACTAGAATCTATGGGAAGGGTATGCAAAGTGGCGTGCAACGGAACTGTATTGTTATTTGACTTGCTGTTGGTATGAGTGGGCGTAAGCTTGAAACAGGTAACATCGCCATGGTGTTGTTGTTGATATTGGTTGATGTATTGTATTGGTATCTCTCTTACCGTTAAACAAATCGCCAATGTTAACCGGATGATAGCCGCCCTTGCAGTAATCCTCCTGAAGTTCTTGGTCCTCATTGTCATTGTTCACCTCGGATTCGTCTGATTCGTTGGATGAACTGCGCTGATTGTACATATTGTTTTTCATAACCAACTCCTGCGTAAGCGGTTTGCCCGCCAAACCGCTGGACTTGGATACATTGGCATGGGAATTGGATGCAATGGCTGATTTTGAATTAACTGCGCCCCCAGCGCCATCAACATGCAGTTGAAACTTGCTAGCGCCCTCGATGATCTCGTTATTTTTAGCATTTTCTGGTGCTGCTGCTGATGTTGCGGGCAGTTGCTCGCTATTGTCGCTGCTTCTATTTTGCGGCGACAGTTGCTGTTGTTGTTGCTGGTTTTCCTGGACGGGCGCTGTGGCTCCATTTTGCTTTCCGCGTTTCTTGTTGTTCTTATGCCGCTTCTTCTTAGCTTGAATAGCCAGAACTCGTCGGTTGACGTCAGCTTTCGAATTCATTTTTTAGCCGCTGTAGTTGTTGTTATTTGCTTTTGCTTTTTGTGCTATTCGCTTTTTTTATATTTTGCAGCTGTCGCCTCCGCTAATTTTCACCAAGTGTAACAGCTGTTCAAGAAACAACCACAAAAAAATGTGCTCAAATCTCAATAAGGCAATGCAAAAAACGTTTACGTTTGTATTTGTATGATGTTATTGTTGGTGCTGTTGTTGTTGTTGGTATGCGCACGCCTTGTCTGTCGTCTATGCTGGGGCTTCGTCAAACGTTAACCAATCGTCCGTCTTTTTGCCTCGGGCTGCCACTTGTTCCAATTGAGACGGCTGCTGTTGTCACTTCTGCACGAAAAGAACTATTATCGTTGCAAGATTAGCGAATGAAATGTTATTTATTAAAACTTGTTTGCCATTACATTTTATCAATTACAGCGAATCGGGCTATTTCATGCCACAGCGAAAAAGTCAAACAAATGCGAGATGAGCGAATTTATGACAAAATGGCCCTGCCAACTTAAATTTTTCACTTGCACTGTTCACGCTATGCACTAGTCGCTTAAAACACCGCTTTTATACTTTGGCAAACTGTAAATTGATTATAATTAAGATAAGTTTTGAAAAGTGTCTCGAAAGCTTTTCGAAATTGTGAAAAATGTGGAGGTGCGACTAAAATTAGCTAAGTTGGCAACACTTGTCTTCTGCTGGTTAGTTCTTTGCGTGTGCCCACTCGCACACGCACGCATAAACACAGACACATACACGGCGATAGTGCTTGCTCGCTTTCACAGAAATTGTGGCACACATTTGGTTTCCAATTTTTTGAGTTGCTTGCTTGCAGAAGAACGCTTATTTTATTTATGCTGTCAACTTACATAACTTTGAACGTTTCAGCTTGTTAATCCAATGGCATTGTGTCGTACAAACGCATGGACTTGGAGCCAAAAGGTTGCTGCGCACCTTAAAATCTGCGAGTGGAAAATCTACTGCTCAATATGCAACACTACTGATCAGAGTTGGTAAGCGATAGACCGAAACGAGATGTCAGCTGTTGAGTGCAATCGCTAGCAATACGTAAAATTTGTAATCAAAATGTTAAATTAAATGTCAACAAGGTAATAATTATTAGACAGAAACGTGAGGGAAACCTGGATTTACAATAACAACTATCGATATTTTAAATGGCGATATGTCGATGTAATGGCTGCACCTTGTTTAATTTGCTATCGGAATATCGCTGCAGAGCGAAGTCTTTGGTCGTGCCAAAACAGCTGATTAATGCAAATAGGGAGAATCGCAGTGTTATTGTGTTTTATACACTAATTAATTGTTCCTCATTTTATCGCGATGTAAAGATATGTGCTATAACTGTTTTCGTAGTCGTTTTTTACATTGCAATAAATCTGCTACGCAAAATGCCAGCGCCTTCAACAGTGTTGGAAGACGATTTATTTTTAACAAACAGCTGTGCAACGACGTTTCGCAACACACCCGCCATTGAAATGGCGCGAAAATACTTTTGGCGCGTCGTTGAACATTTGGAGGGAAACTGCATCGCCGTGGCCCAGTTGTAATTCGAGCAGTGGCAGTGTCAAGACGTATAAGAATAAAGTGAGATACTATCAAGCTCATAAGCCAGACGTGCCAAGTGTGAAATTGTCTAAGCAATACAAAACCGACAAACATATAGCGTTAAATACATACAAACATTCAAATTGCAATCATGGCACAGCCATCGGTAGCTGCATTTTTTAGCAACCGCAAACGCGCTGCTGTGGATGATGCGGCCACAATTAAGACCAGGGTAAGTCTGTGTGTGCGTGTGGGTGCTAATCAAAAAACGTGTACCAAGTGTATAATATTCATATATATATATGAACTGAAGTTCCAGAACACCTTTTACAGATACTCTTTCAGTTATGTGTGTCTCCTCTCTGTGTATATGTGTGTGGCATGCAGCGTCCTGCGGCCATTTTGAGACAATCAAATCAATTTTCTTGTTTTTTTTTATTCTTTTTGCAGCGTCTTGCAGAACCCACTGACGTTGCTGCCCCCAAACATATAGCGCTGCCAGGCGCATCCACAGATCAGGATGTGGACATGGATGCACTTAAGCCTGGCATACGGACACGATCCGGACGCACTGTCAAACTTATTGGCGTACAGCCAACAGCAGCGTCTCAAGAGACAACAAAGCGGAAGCCAAGCAAAATAGAGACAAACATTAAGCAGGCCAAACTCGTAGAATTCATACGCAAGGGTAACCTTTCGCCTCGGAAGCAACCAGCGTGCAATGCGTCCACCGACGCACAGATCACAAATGAACATACGCCCAAGTTTGCGACGGACAATATGCAGAGTGGAATGAGCACACCCACCAAGCAAATCATCAAGGATGCATCGCCCATTAAACACATCGATCTGGCCAAACGGGGCCTAACCTTCGATGAGGTCAAGTCAAAGATCTCACGCAGCGCAAAAATGCAGGAGTTGAAGGCGGTGCTAGCGCGCAAAGCGCAATTGGAACAGCAGCGCAAGGCGCTGGAGGAGCGCAATCGGCGCCTTCGCGAGGCGGGCCCATCGCCCTCGAAGGCGGCGGCGAAGAGTGTGCAGCTCAAGGAGTTCGATACGATCGAGCTGGAGGTGCTGACTAGGTGAGAATACGCGCCTGCCACAATAATAATTTCTCGAGCGCGCATATGGCCTAGAAACGAACGTAAACAAATCAACTACAAAAAAAACCGGGTAACATCATTACCAAAAACCATAGTCGTTTTTTCACAAAACTGCTATCGAGGTCGCCGAGCGGGGGGCATGGGGTTTTTACTGTACGCTTTGGTCTTGGGCATATGGCTTCGCTTAAGCGCAATCTGCTCGTCTGTTGTTATTCAAGCGGTCACTTGCTGATATTGCATTTCTTTGGCCAAGCTTGCTATTCTTGTTGTTTTTGTTGCTGTTGTTGTTTCGTGACGTTTGTGATCTATGAAACATTAAACGCTCCATATGCATATGTACTTGAATTTATGCTGCAGTTGCTTACAGCACACATACACGTGTATCTGTGTGTGCCTGCGTGTATGTCTGTATCTGTATTTCAACGAATGCAGCGCTATGTTTACCCTTCACTAAGCAAACGTTAAATTCTTGCCTGACCTTACCATTATCATTCGGGGGTTGTTTATCTGATCGTTCACTCTGCCTGCCTGCCTGCATGGGAATGTTTTTGACTCTGACACTCAGGTAGCGATTTTTGAACCATATTTGTGTTGTAACGGTTTTTTGTTATTGTTATGATCTCGGGGTGGATTTATATTTGTTGGCATCCCGAGTCTAACTGCATCAGCGTTTTTGTAGTTTTCTGATAGGACTTTGCGTTTGCGTCTGTTCTTTTCGGGGTTGTCCAGACCCGAAACTTGAATAAGATGAAGTATAGGTTTTCTTCCAAATTAAAGTACTTGGGAGAAAATGGGGTAGACTCATTAATAATGTGTTATAAGGAAGTACTTATTAAAGTAGTTCAGATTTTTATTCATTTTTTTACCGTATTGCATCATTTAGCTTAAATATATTTTTGACTGAGCTTTGCAGCTTTTATACATTATTCTTACCTAGTAGGGATTTTCAAAATGTACAAGTACAGTCAAACTTCCCGAATGAAGTTCGACAAATTATGATTTGATTTCTATCACACATCTTTTACGCTTGTCACAGCTAGCAATTCAATATTAAAGATGTTTCTATGGAAGTTGAAATCTATTTATCATCATCATTATTTTTATGTTAAAATCTAAAGTTAAATAATTAATTGTATTCATGTGTTTAATTCTGCAGCCCATTGAAGACATTCAAGACACCCACAAAACTGCAGCCAGCCACACCGGACAAAAATGAGTTGATGTCGCCGCGTCATACGGACGTCTCCAAGCGACTGTTGTTTAGCCCAGCCAAGAATGGCTCTCCCGTCAAGCTGCTGGAGCTGCCGGCATATAAGCGCTTTGCCAGCCTGGCCGAGACGAGCAAAGCAGGTCAGCTGCCGTTGCCGTACAAGTATCGGAATTTGCTGGAGATGTTCAAGGGTCTGGACTCGGTGGTGGCCATGTTCCACAATCGCAAGGAATGCATCACGTTCAAGAAGCTGAAGCCGGCCGTGCAGCGCATGCTTCGCAAGAACTTCACAGAAACGCATTTGGCTCAGATCAAGTACCTCTATCCGGAGGCCTTTATCTTTTCGCAGATGAAGATGCGCAACTATGGTTCGGTGTCGAAGGCTGATTACCATCAGCTGGTCATCAGTCCCAATGTGGAACAGCTGCCGGAACAGCAGCGCCTCAATAAAATCAATGAAGACGATGTGCTCGCGTCGGCACAGTCGACGTCCATGAATCCACACGTGATGACCGCACGCATGCAAAAGTTCCAAAAGCTCCTGCTGCAGCGTGTAATGGAGGAGCATGAGAAGTTCGTACGCTCCCTGGATCCACCCATTATCATTGACAAGATGTTAACGCGCTGGCATCCACAGTTCGATCTGGAAAGCTGCCGAGACGTGGAGCTAGCAGCGCTGCCACATCCGCCAAATGTGGAGAAATATTCCTCGGCCAAGGACATCCTGTCGACGGCTCGAAATCTATTCAACTGCGCCACTCCCATGGAGAGGACAATGGAACGCTATGAGTCCAAACTGGAGGCGGACAGAAACAAAGACAATGACAATAACAATCAACCTAAGGAAACACTGAGTGGGACAACAACAACTACAACCACAAACACAACTGCAATACAAACCAATGACAATACCAAAACGCTGACGGAAACATCCACGGCAACGCCTACGGTCAAAGAGTGCACGCCAGGAGCAAGCAACGATGCCACATCCAATCTGCTCAAGGGTCTGCCCAAGTCACTAATTGATAAGATACGAGCCAAGCAGGCGGCCAAGGCATTGGATGCAATGACGCGACGGCCTTCCCAGGATCAGGAGGCAACCAAATATACACGCCTGCCGGAATTGGCGCGACATCTGCGCAACGTTTATGTGACTGAGCGAAAGAGCGTCTTAACCCTGGAGATCATCATCAAGAAGATCCAGAATAGTTTCCGTGCCAATCTAACGCCGCAGGAGATTGAGGCGCATCTGAAATTGCTTGTCAAAGAGCTGCCATCGTGGGCATCATTCCACGAAGTTCGCAAGACAATGTATGTGAAGATCGCCAAGGATATGGATATGAATAAGATTATTGAAAAACTAGAGGCAATTGCGAATGAGAAGAGCAAATAACTGCAGATCGAGATTACCGCACAAGCAATGCGAATCCTAGACCCTGTGGACTATATCCAGCTGCATTTATGTATGTTTAAGCAAACACTTACCTAGGCTCCAATTATGCTAGGAAATTACATTGTTAAACACCGTTATATTGACATAATTATTAAATATTTGACACAATTTATATACATACATATGCCAAAAAACATTTCATCACACAATTTTTTTATCTATACATTATTGTTCAATTATTTTGTGAACTACCAACTATTTAAGATTCATCCATTTTTTGCTGACACTTTATTATTAAGACATTTTTCATGTTGTATTCCGTTCAATAAATGTTTGGAAAAAGTAAATTAAAAGTGTTGCATATTTCTGTTCCAAAATCCCGCCAAACTAGTAAAGTTTAGTGATTTTTCAACACTGCTCCTTTTTTTTTGTAGGGCAACACTTTTGAGGTAAATGCGCGGGTTTCGTATTTGTTGTGTTATTTTATGGATTATTTGCACGAAATACGCTAATCATGAGTGAAATTGGGGAAGATGCGTCAATACCAACTCCCACGAGTGCAGCTTCAGGTCAAATTAAGGCCATTGCCAAGGACACGGTGCACAAGATCTGCTCGGGACAGGCAAGACAAGACAATCAAAGCAAAATTGTTACCCAAATATTAATGTGGCTTTTGTATTTTATTTAGGTGGTGCTCAGCTTGGCAGTGGCTATTAAGGAACTGGTAGAAAATTCCATAGACGCGGGAGCCACGCTTATTGAGGTTAAGCTGAAGGATCAGGGACTGCAAGGTGTCGAGGTCTGTGACAATGGCAGCGGCGTCGAGGAGGCGAATCTCGAGGGGATGAGTAAGTTGGTTAATTCTTACAAATGTAATCGATTATAATCTCTATACTGCGACTTTTTCTACAGCGGCTAAATATCACACATCTAAAATACGAGAATTTGTCGATCTGCTGGGCGTGGAGACATTTGGATTTCGTGGCGAAGCGCTCAGTTCGCTCTGTGCCCTCTCCGACATGACCATCCAGACGCGTCACAAGTCTACGGATGTTGGTAAGTCTTTGTCTATTTTGACGTCACTAGCTGCAACTACCATTAAAATTTATTGCCTTTTGCAGCTTTGAAAATCGAACTCGATCATGAGGGTAAAATCAAGAAACGTTCGCCATGCGCACGCGGTGTGGGAACCAGCGTAACGCTGAGCAATCTCTTTGCCACGCTGCCCGTGAGACGACGCGACTTTACGCGTAATATCAAAAAGGAATTCACAAAGATGTGTCAGATACTGCAGGCCTATTGTCTGGTTACCACAAACGTGCGTCTCATCTGCAGCAATCACACGCCCAAGGGCGTCAAGTCGGTGGTGCTACAGACGCACGGTGCTGCGGATGTGCTGGCCAACATATTGGCGGTGTTTGGGGCAAGACAAGTGGCCGATTTGGTGCCACTTAAGTCACCGTTTGAGGCTGGTGAACTCAGCGAGGATTGCTTGCGCGCAGAGCTGCAGTCCACAAGCGATGTGGCTGAAACCACCTGCACACAGTTCAGCGCCGAAGATGTACAGCGACTGAATCAAGCTGACTTTCAGCTGGAGGGTTACATATCAAGCTGTCGTCATGGCGCAGGCAGATCCACCAGAGATCGTCAGTTCTTCTTTGTCAATACGCGTCCCTGTGAGCCAAAAAGTGTTAGTTGCAAATGAAACAACAGCAGAATGTAAACAATTCATTGCTGTCTTTCTATTCTATCACAGATCGCCAAGGTAATGAATGATGTTTATCATCGTTATAATGTGCAGCAGCAGCCATTTATTTATCTCAACATTGTGACTGCACGCGCCGAGGTGGATGTGAATCTGACGCCCGACAAGCGTCAGCTGCTGCTCAACAATGAGAAGATCTTGTTGTTGGCTCTAAAGAAGTCACTGCTGGACACTTTTGGTAACCTGCCCTCCACATTTCAATTACAAAACATTTCCATAGCCAGCATGCTGGAGCCCAAGCCCAAGAGCGAAGAAACCAAAGAAATCGAAGATGCTGAGCTGGAAAGTGAGGCTGATGTGCCCATTAGTTCGTCGCAGCGTTTCATGGATGTGTTGACGCAGTGGCGGCGCACAGGCGACACAAAGGGCTTGGCACCGCCTACGACTGCCAAGCGTCGTTGTGGCGAAACTGAAGAGATCAACGCACGTGCCCTGAAGCTGCAAAAGATACAGGATTTTCTAACACAAGATTCGCCCAAAGAATGCAGCTCCAAAAGCGACTCGGAAACGGAGGAAGAAGCGGCGGCAACCCTGGATCCACCGAACATCAGCCCCAATAGCAGTTTTGTCAGCTTGAAACAGCTCAAGCAGGAGTCACTGGGTAAGTGTTGAGGGAATTAGCTGATTAATATTTATTAATATTTATATTTGTAGCCTATGATGAGCTGCTGCAACCAGCAAAAGTTGCACGCATTGATTGCAAAACGCTGACGCCTCTGAAAACAAGACTAAGCATCGTAGAGCTAAATCCGGAGGCTACTAGAGTTAAAGCCAAGTCGAAGGCTATTCCAGTTAAGGCCAAACCAGAGACCGCTTCAACTGAATCCGAGCAGGGTAATGAATCAGCCTTACCACAAACAACCACTGAATACAGCGATGATGAAATTGAAATGCCCACGCGCATTGAGTTTGATGGCAACAGCGATTCAGAAGAAGCACCACCCAACATTGCCAGCGGCGAGCTCCGCACCACACTCGAGCAGATCGCGGCCAGCTTGCAGGCTCAGGAGCAGCAACGTGAGGAGCGCAAGCGTTGCAACAAACTGCAGCGCTTGCGTTTCAAGAGCGAAATCAATCCGAATCAAAATCAAAGTGCCGAAGCGGAACTGCAAAAGGAAATTACGAAGGCGGATTTCGCGCGCATGCAAATTATTGGACAATTCAATTTGGGCTTCATCGTAGTCAAGCTGGAGGATGATCTCTTCATTGTTGATCAGCATGCAGCCGATGAGAAATACAATTTTGAGACACTGCAGCGTACGACACAGTTGGAGCATCAGCGTCTGACGGTGCCACAAACGCTGGAACTGACGGCTGTCAATGAGATGATACTGCAGGATCATTTGCCGGTCTTTGAAAAGAATGGCTTTAAATTCGAGATCAATGCCGATGGTAATGACCGATGTGATAAAATACTTTTATAGCCTTTCCTAAATATTGCTCTTCCTTCACAGCGCCCGCTACGCAAAAGGTGCGTCTTCTGGGCAAACCATATAGCAAGAATTGGGAATTTGGCAAGGAGGACATTGATGAGCTCATCTTCATGCTGCAGGATGCGCCCGAGGGCACCATTTGTCGCCCCTCGCGCATTCGCTCGATGTTCGCCTCACGCGCCTGTCGCAAGTCCGTCATGATTGGCAAGGCACTACACAGAAGCACAACCATGCGCCGTCTAATCACCCAAATGGGCGAAATCGAGCAGCCTTGGGTAAGTTGAGAATAATTATACCAAAGCCAGTTCTGTGGCAACAAGAGAAGTCTTTGATATTGGTATTTGGGTATGGTATTTATATTTAAGTAAGCCCGTCCCATTAGATTTAGTTGTCTGTAGGTTATATACTCCCCGAGTTGCCCAGGATAGCTGCTCTTTCTGGATTCTTGTTATAGTAAACATTGGTAATATTAAAATATCCTTAATCTTTAACTGTTATAAGTGCATACATGTGCTATAAAAGTATGCACAAATAATTCCGATAATACTTTAAAAAATTATAAATTTCATAAATGAAACAAACATTTAAAATACTTTGCTTCTAAAACCACGGGAAACCAATTCGGCGACAACAGACACCTCTCGTCCCCGCGTCTCGGGCAGGTAGAATTTGGTCAGCAAGAAGAGCAGCAAGCTGAAGAAGGAGAATAAAATGAACACCCAAAAGTCCAGCAATGAGTGCATTGCGGGAAACAGAAAGCCCACCAAGAAATTGCAGCCCCAGCCCACTTGATTGCCCAAGGAGTTGGCCACCGAACGCGATGGCACCTCAAAGAGCTCTGCAATGCAAGGACAATATGAAAATATGAATTAAAATAATTTAGTTCAATACGATACCTGTGCCTATAAAGGAGGGCATGGCACCCAGGGCCAGCTGAAAGGCGATGAGGAATAGAAATATGCTGGCAATGGTGCCATAGGTTAACCAGGGAATCAGCGACTGCAATAAGGACACAGCTATATAGACGGAAATTTGGAGACTTAATGCCGAACAACTTACGCTGTATTTGACCAGCAAGCCAAAGGCAAACATGAGCAGCGCACACAAGAAGCTGGAGAGCTGCATCAGAGTGCGCCTATTGAAATTGGCCATGAGTAAAGGATTCAGCAGCGACGTGACCAAATTGACAATGCCAGCGCCCAGGACCAACCATTCAGCTGCTTTTGGAGGGAGACCGCTGCTCCTGAATATGTCTGCGGAGTAGTAGAAAATCTGGCGGGCAAATTTAATAAATTAATAATTATAAATATGAAGGAGTCTTTGAACTCACCGAAGAACAGCCGGACAGCTGCTGGCCACCCTGATAGGCGCAGAGCAGGACGAGTGGAAGCAGCATCTTCTTATCCTTGAGGACTTCAGCTAAACTGCGACTGCTACGCTTGCTGGCCGCCTCCTGTTCCATGACCCCAATTTCCTGCTGCAAATCGAACTTGCTGCCACGCAAACGGCCAAGCATGTGAAGCGCTTCCTCGCGCTGCTTCTTCACAATGTACAGCCACTTGGGACTCTCTGCATAGCAGCGAAACGGAGCAAAGCAAATGACCACGAAGATCGCATAAAAGCTAAGAGCAATGTGCCAAAGCTGTTCGCCACCAAACAGCCCATCCATGCTAAGGACTTGAGCGAGCACAATGCCAATGGAGAACCCCACCGCACAGCAGACGCCTAAAGTGCCGCGCTGCGACAGCGCTGCAATTTCACTGTGATACATGGGCAGACAGGTGGTTATCAGGCCAGCGCCCAATCCCACCACCAGACGACACAGCAGCAGCAACTCCACAGACTGCAGCAGGCGGCAGGAAAGAAATCCAAGAGCAGCCAACAGCAGCAGTGAACAACTAAGCAAAAGACAACCATGACGACCAAAACGATTCGCTGCCCAGCCGGCACAGGCGGAGCCCAAAACGCCGCCAATCAAGTAGATGGACACAACCAATGCCCAAAGTGTGTCCAGGCCAGCGGGCGTCAGCTGCCAGCCATAATTCTGCAGCAAGGTCAATTCACACCAGGAACGCATGTGCTGCAAGAGAGCCCAATAACTCAGCCGGAATACTTTTAAGAGTGCCAGAGAGTTCAGCCTGCTTACCACGGCGGGATTATTTATTATGCCCATGCAATAACCACCAGGCACAGCGGCGCCAATGGTACTTCCCAATGTGCTCCAGATTAGTAAACGGGTCCACTGCGGCCGACGCTGAGCTACGCCCGACAGTTCCATCAGCTGTGTTGCACTATCCATGATTAACTACGAACTGAAAGCAATTATTTCTCGACTTTTTAATCTAAATGAAACGCTAATCCCATCGAAATTTATTAGAGCAAGTGCAGCAGCATAACTAAACGTAATCATTGTCTAAGCCGCTTTGATTTAAAGCCGTCGGCAACCAGCGGCGCTACCTCGGATGGATCTCGACCCCGCGTCTCCGGCAAGTACCGTTTCGTCAGCCCAAACAGCAGCAGGCAATTCAACGAGAACGGCAGAAACACCAAAGCACCCCACGCATTCTGCAAACTGGGAAAGGCCATGCCAATCGTCAGATTGCCCAGCCAATAGACAACACTGCCCAAGGACATTGCAGCGGAACGTGGCGCAACCTCAAAAAGCTCTGTCCGAGATAATAAGAGGAGAAAGAAAGTATAGAGGGGAATCATCATTAGTAAATAGACGAACAATCTGGTTGAAGGTGAAACCCACCGGCACCAATGAAAAAAGGCAGCGGTCCCAGACCAAATTGGAAGACAACAATGTACAAAAAAATGCAGGCAATGCAACCCATAGCAAACCAGCTGCAGCTCTCCTGAAAGTTGACAAAAAGAATGAGAGAAGCACCGTAAAACCCAATCCACACACAACTCACAATAAACTGCAGCAACATGGCAAATAGAAAGAGGAAAATGCAGCTGAAGAGGGTGGAGAAGAGCATCAGAGGTCGGCGATTAAAGTGCTCCATCAATATGGGTCCCAGCAGCCCGATTGACAGATTTGTGCAGCCAGCGCCCAGATTGGTCCACTCCGCCGCCTGTGCACTAAGTCCCGCCTGGCGAAATATAGACACCGAATAGTAAAAGATCTGCAAAAAGATAAGCGCAATCACGATTAATGCCTTCCATGAGCAACTGCATCTAACCCACCGCATTTATGCCCGATAGCTGCTGTCCGCCCAAATACGCACAGACAATGATCAAAGGCATTCGCAGTTGTGGATTGCGCATCACCTGAAGAAAGGTGCTCGGCGTGCTCTGGAATTTCGCCTGCTGCTCCATATCGTCCAGTTCCAAACACAACGTCTCGCTGTCTGCCGCATAGCCGCGCAAGAGTTGCAGTTGCTTTGCCGCAGCCTGCTTGCTTCCCTTGAAAATGTACAGCCACTTGGGGCTCTCGGGATACCACTTAAAGGGAGCATAAAATATCACCACAAAGATGCCATAGAAGGCCAGCGCAATGTGCCAATGCTGCTCACTGCCCAGCACCGATTGCAGGCTACAGATCTGGGCGACCACCACGCCCGAAGTGAGGCCCAAGGGGCAGAGCGGCGACAATTTGCTGCGCTGCTGCAGTGCACCCAGCTCACTGTGATACGTGGGCATGCAAGCTGTCACCAGGCCGGCAGCGAGACCCACCAACAACCGTCCCAGCAGCAGCAGCTCCACCGAGGCAAGCGGTCGGCAGATGTAGAAAGAAATGGAGCCCAATGCGAGCAGCACGCCACATATATATATAGAAGAACGGCGTCCAAATCGATTGGCTATGGCGGCGCCCGACAGCGAACCCACTGCGCCGCCCACCAAAAATATGGATACAACTGTGGCCCAAAGCAACTCCAAAGCAGATTCGCTTAGCAGCAGGCCATAGTGGGCCTTGAGCGTCTCCTGGCACCAAGCGCGTATGTGCTGGAGAAAGAATACAGAGAGAAGGAAATTGCGGAGAGTGTTTTATATGGATTAAAGTTATAACAGAAAGAATTATGAAGTGTGAATAAATATAAATTGATGGACAATAAGGGAGTTACAACTAGAAGTATCAGTATAGTATTATCTTAATTATCTTAATTTTCAAATCCACTTTCATAACTTAAAAATCAAAGTAAAGTTTCAAATCAGATTTGTGGTAATAAGAATCAGTAAAGCAGTTGCCCAGCTGGACTACAACTTACCACAGCTGGACTGTTAACGACTCCGATGCAATAGCCCACTGGCATGGCGGCTCCAAATGTTGCGCCAAAGACCGCCAAGTTGAGGGTCCAAGTCCATTTGGGCTGCTCCTGCAAGATACGGGCATTCGAGCAAGCCTTGTAGTTGGACCAAAATTCTGCTGTTACCAAACTTTGCTTAGTGCTATCGACTGCCATCAGCGGTGCCTCCAGAATCATCAATGACTTGTCGCCAAATGTGCCGCTGTCATTTTGTTGGTCCATAGCTAGTGGCTATTGATGCAGCTGTGGCTGCTGCTGCTAATCCCGGAGTGAACTAAACTGTCTACTGGCAGGTTGTATATCATTTGACAATCCCTTTAGATAGATGCAGATAAGGGCAAAAGTTTATGGGACAGATAGCGATAATTAAACTTGATTTTCATGCAGTTTCTATTTGTTTTGATTGCAATTACAGAACTGCCCGCACGGTCGGCCCACCATGCGACATTTAATCAATGTCACGATGCTGATGGATGAGGAGGAGGATACTGACAATGACACACCCTCTTCACCACCTCCACCACTGAAACAGAAGGCATAATAAAAATAAGCCAGATATCGTGTCAAAATTATGTTTGTATATATTTTTGTTGTTGTTGTTGTCTAGAAGCTAATATGGTTATAGGATAGATCGTCATTATAGCGACAACTTTTCACACGCTGATCGTGCGAAAGATGTTGAAGCCGCTGTGCGCCGTGGAGAGAAGCACGCCCGGCATTTGTGTATGCCAGTGCAGCTCCTTGATCTCCTTTTGGCCCTGATGAATGAAGAGCAGCTGCGGCGGCAGCTTATTGAGCTCATCCTCATTTCCAGCGGGAGCCGGCGCCTGATCGGCATCCTTTTCCACAGCCAAATCCCACAATGCGATCTGATCATCATCGCCGCCCGAGGCAAGAACTGTTGCCTCATTGGGATTCCACTCGACAGTCGTTAAATGATCCGTATGATGCTTGAATGTGGCAATGGGCTTCTGTGTCTTGAACTGACGCAAATCCCAGATATGCAGGAAGCCATCGTCGCCGCCGCTGGCAATGAACGGCTCCGTGTGATTCCACGATATCACATTGATATCGCTCTCGTGCGCATTCTCGCAGGTGAGCATGCAAGCCTTTTGCGGCGCTGCACGGCAATCCCAGATGCGTATGCTCTTGTCCACGGAGCAGGAGGCCAGCACACTGCGCTCGTTGGGACTCCATTGCAGATCTTCCACGGAGGCTGTGTGTCCCAACAGCGGACGCTGATCCACCTTCCAGCTGCCATCTTCTAGTGGACTCCAGATGTGTATATCGCGACGACAGTCACCCGTGGCCAGCACTCCCTCAGCACAGGGACTCCAGTCAATTGCGAATCCCTCCTGCTGATGTCCACTGAACGTGTATACGGGCCGGGATCCAGGTGCATCATTACCCAGGCTCTGGTGTTCATATTGCTTGAGGAGCTGCGCATCCTCGACAGCCTGCAGCTGCTGTGAAAGATTCCAGATGTTCACCCGTCCCAGCTCACTCCATGAGGCTGCGAATACATTGTTACCTATGCGCCTGGCACGAACACGATTCACGCATCCCTGATGCTTTATGAGAGCGCAAGTCATTTGGGGTTTCTTCAGCTCACTCTTGTCGGCCACATCATCCTGGTCATCCTCCAGCTCTTCATCATCATCATCGTCATTCACCCCATCCTCGTCCTGTGTCTTGTGTAGGTTGCTCATCTTCATTACAATCAGATTGTTGACATGAGTCCGCGACGCCTGAGTCCCGGCAACGATGTAAGCCGTCATTGGGAAGCTTTCACGACCCTTGCCCAGCTCATCGGGTATAACGTCGAAGCTCAGGCAGGGGGCGCCTGTGGATGCCTGGTGCAGCATTACATAGGCACTCTCATCGCACACCAGTTCCTCGTCTTCCGCTAGCGTTTTGCCTGGCAAGTAGACCTGTTTGGTTGTCTTTGTGGTGCCATCAGCATCGGCCTCCTCGTCGTTGTCGCTATCATCGTTCTCCATGTCGCTTTCAGCGTCCTCTGGCTCCACAACCTCCATTTCAACCTCATCTTTGGCGTTATCCATGGCAGTTTAATGGATTCCCCACGAACTCCAAAAATATATTTTTTTGGCGCTGCACGTGCAATTGACTGCGGAAATAGTGTGACCAGCTTCTTGTATTTTTTGTTTGTGCATTTCTGCTCTGAACTAGCTTGAACGCACTGCTCTTTGGTTCACCTCTTTAATGAACAGTGTGCAAAATAAGCAGTGTAATCAGCATAATGATTTTTTTTATAGTTGAACTTATTGCTATACAGCCCATTGGTGGGCAGTAATTAAATATGTTATATAGTTCTGTTCTCAAAAAGTGACATCAACCGAAATACATAAATTTATTGACTATTGGAATCATGATTTTCGGAACTAGCGTAGCGAACCTTAGTTCACTTCAAATACTAAACAAAAAGAAAAAAATACTATTGAAATTTATACAGATACAGTAAGCGTTCTGTTTTCTATGAAATATTTGTTCACTGTTGCGACGGCATAAAAGCAAAATAGAAGTCGAACATTAAATAAGTAAGATAGAAAAATAATTGCTCACAATGGCGAAAGCTAGAAATCCTTTCAACATTATACGCAATATCTATCACAATGAATTCCAGTGGTAAGTGCCATAAGGCGCCTTCTGTTGCGGCAACATAATCTTTACATAACCCAACTTTTATTCCAGGATGTTGGTGAAGAGCTTTGGCATGTTCATCCTTGGGGTGCGAATCGCCAATGAATTCGTTGGCGTCGAACTGATGCCAGCTGTGATGCCCGCCTAAGGCAAGGATAACCAAATTCGCTATGTACAAAAACAAAAAACCATGGAGCAGTTAACTAATTATAATTAAAAACAAAAAAACAAGCGTTTTGTGGCCGAAAAAAAATGCCTAGTTTCTGCTAATGATCAGCTCCTTGATCTTCGATTCGTCCATGTCAATCTCGTGTATAAGGCTGTCTGCCAGTATTCTCGGCGTCAATTCGCGCTGCAGAAAGTTTGCGATCAGTTTGCGACTTGGCACAGAGCCTCCGTGCGCCAAGATCTCGGCGCGATACTTCTCGCCCGCTTGGCGATTGAAGGGATTCGCCTCGAAGTACGTCTGCCAGATCCACGAGGCGATCGTCTTCGATACCAGATATGCGTAGTACTTGGCGCCGTAGCCAACCAAATGGGAGAACCGCAACTGCCACGCCGTATTCTCCACATACGGTAATCCGTAGTAGCGATTCTGCACGTCGCGCAACGTTTCCGTCGTACTAGCGCCCTTTTGCGCCGCATCGCTGTGATAGACCTGATCCAGGGCCGAGTAGAAGACCTGCAACTGGGTCTCGCTTGCGGCAAACAAATGCTTGGAGGCGCACAGCCGGTGAAGCATATCCTCTGAGATGGGCTTGTGCGTCTGGAAGTGGCGTGCAAAGGTGCGCAGCACGCGCGGATCACTTGCAAAGTATTCCATGAGCACGCTGGGCACCTCCGCAAAATCCGTGGCACAGCGTGTGCCAGTCACATGCTGATATTCGGTGCGGGCCAGCATCGAGTGCATCGCATGGCCCATCTCATGGAACAGATTGTCGAGGCGGGCGGGCGACAATAGTGTGGGACCCGTCCAGCGAGGCTGGGCCAAACCCAGCATCACAACCACAACGGGCAGTTGATAGGTGCCGTCGGCCAGCCGCTTGCCTCCCTGTATGGTAAAGTGGCAATCCTGATTGGGTTTGCCGCTGCGCTCGAAGAAGTCGCAGTAGATGTAGCCCAACAGTCCCTCCTGCTCGTGGACCACGGCCAGCTTGTAGATGTCGCTGTGCCAGCTTTCGCCCGGCTCCATTTCGGTGTTCTGCAGACGCACGCCGTACAGCGAGTGAAGCAGATTGTCCAATCCCTCCATGCAGCCACCCAACGAGAAGTAGGGCAGAAACTCATTGGCCTGCTCCTCGAGCGATTGTCGCTTCAGCTGTGTGGTAAAATACGGAGTATCCCAGATCTCCACCATAGCATTATTCAATCCGCTCTCCGTACGCTTCATTTGGGACATTAGCGAGAAGTCGGCATCGGCACGTGGACGCAGTTGCTCCGACAGCTCATCGATGAATTCGGTGACGATTTCGGGTCGCTCCATGGTGCTGCCGTTGAGCGCCCGATGTGCATAGGTTTCAAAGCCACAGCTGCGCGCCAGTTCGTAGCGGCACATCAGCAGATCCTTGAGCAGCTCCTCCTGACTATCGGAGGGCTGCAGATACAAACGATACGCTGCCTCACGCATCTGCACATTGGAGGCATTGGTGCAGAGTCCAGTTATCACAATGTTCTCGCCAGCACTGGGAAAGCTGCGCGGGTAAAAGGAATGTAATAAAATTTTATATTTAATCATAAAGATTAGCTGGCACTCACTACTGTCGTATGTCATCCGGCACACAGTGGCGCGAGAGGACCGTAGGCTGCACGGCGCCATTCATGAACTTCTGGCCCAGCTGCAGGATGTAGTCGTTGAGCCGAACGACGCGCAATCGCTCCGCCTCGGGCAAATGTATGCCACACTGCTCAAAGTCGAATAAAAACAATTTGGCCACATGCTGATCCACCTCAGTGGTGGGCAGGAAATCACCCTGCTGCACCACCTGGCTGAGTGCCTGATACAGCGGCTTGTGCGTATTGAGGCTTTCGACGACGCCACAAATGCTGATGCAGGCCTGTTCCGCCGCCTGCATATATTTGTTTTTGGGATGTGCGATGCGTACGAACTCGGCCAAATCTGCAACCTTGCACAGCGAATCGGAGAGCTCATCGAAGATGTCGACCATTTTGCGATTGCGCTCGCTGGAGGTGGCTTCGCCAATCAGCTCCTGTGTGGAGCGCTCCACATTCTCGCGCAGCAGATAGAAGCCCTCAGCGTTGCGCAACTCCGGCATACGAAATAGTCCCTGGGTATGTCGCAATTTTTGATTACACATTTGTAGATTTTGAAGTTTCTATTTATTTACCACATCGTCGCGTGTGAAATTCATACGCTTTGCCGGCGGCACATTGAATGCGGTGGCCAGCGGTGACCAGGTTGAGACTAGTTTATGTGGCCGCCAACGCTGCAGTGCAGCATTAGCGGTATTTCGAGTTAGTTGTAGCATGGCTTAAGGTTTTCTTCAATTGTTGTTTGGGGCAACTATTACATATTCACTGTGCCCCGCCAATCAGCTGTTTGGTGCGTACAGCGAGGTGAGGAGACAAAATACAAAACACGAATACGGCTTGCTGAACACAACAACGACAGTGCTGCCAACTCGCTGCGAAAGTTTTTTATTTACCTTGCATTTCACTAATTAATCGAACAAAGAAATTGACAGCACAAATAATACATCGATCTATAATTGATAGTTACACAAATAATGCAATATTTGTCAATTGCTAACAATTATATTATTCTGCTTAACAATTGACGTTTACGTTTACCAACACTGCTTGGCGCTTACGATTTGATCTGCTGTCAGAATGTGCAGAGCATAGAAAAATGGTGATAGCCAAATGCTGTTGCTGCTGGACATCGCAGTGACCGTCTCCTCAACCCAACTCCCGACATAGGAGTAGTTGACAAACTTGATCGCCTTGATGCCCTCACAACTCTGTGCGCCACTAATGATGCCGCTCAGGTAATTGCGACACATCAGCGGACCACCCATATCGCCAGGACAAACTTGTCCCTCTGCTGACGGCTCTGAACAGATATTGGCCTCGGAAACAAATTTATCCATGTCCTTGCAGAAGTCGTTTGGACGAATGATGACATCCAGAAACATCATCTCATTGGCGTAGGGACCATGCTGCCATGTAAATGTAACTACACAGTAAACTGGCTAATTGGCAAACTAATACTATACTACTCTACCGGATACACCTGACCCCAGCCAAGTGTGACGCACTTCATGCCCACAGTAAGTTCGAGATGGCTTCGCCGGACAACTGGCTGCGCAAGTCGCATATTGCCAGGTATGCGATCCCTCAGGCGCATCACAGCCACATCGTAGTTGACATATCGACGATATTTCGGGTGCACCACAATCTTATCTACATGCCGGCTGTCGTAGCGGTTAAATCTGCTCAGGCGATAGCTGTTCCCGAACACGATTAGTACGCCGCGTGGATTCATAATTGACTTGTGTCTACTGCAAAAACAGTATCAATAAAAAACAACTGCAAACAAAAAAGGAAAGGAAAAACCAGAACTTACTCGGTAACGCAATGCGCCGCTGTTAAAATTGCGCGACTGCCGATGATTATGCCGGTGCAGAAATGATTGTCTCCATAATACTGAATATGTTGCAATGTGCGTATGGATACCACATTCTTCACATACTGGCTATGGTCGGGTATAACACCGCCGGCAATCAGCATCTGGAACTGATCATCGCTATTCCTAGTGAAGGTACCCCGATCGCCACACGCGAGACCCACAAGCAGCTCCAGCAGCCAGCAGACTCTCAAAATCGAACTAATGTTCATGCTACGCTTACTTGACACTGACTTTTGAATAGGTATAACATTTATTCGAGCAACTAGCTCAAACTACATAGAAAGTAGCATATGCTAATTATGTATATGTATTTAATCTCATGTGTTTCCAACATTGTTATCTTTTATGAATACTTTCTTCCACTTGCTACTGCGACTCCATATGTTTCCTGATGGCAAAGGATTCTATCATAAAAGAACTTTGTGGAACACATGAGGGTGTAACTATCATATAGCTTGTACCTAATTATGCAACGTATTTTTGTCCATGCTGCAGATTACATGGATGGGCTAATTACGCCCATTGGGCGTTACAGAATAAGTAGGACAAACAATCACAAACACAGAAATATAGAGACGGCTACAAAGAGACATATAAACACACACATTTATATATATATATATATATGTGAATATATATATATAAAACACAGAGAGGGTGGTTAACAGTAATAATTTGCTCATTGTCGAAGTGTTGCTTGTGCTGCTAGTCGCTCATTTTCGTTTAGGCAGCTTGTAGTTTGTCGGCGGATGTAGTTTGAGATGATCTAGGAAGACGGGCTGCATATCGGCACACCAGGAGATCTCCTCACGCGCCCGCACCGGACCATCCTTGCAGGTGAGAAAGTAGGTGCTCATGAGTCCCTTGCCCTTGACATCGATGAGGCCGCGATGCTCGGTCTTAAAGCCGCCAACCTGTTGCAGCGCCTCGTGCATCTCCTCAGTAATATGTATCTTCTGCGCCTCGCCGGTGCTCTCCATTCGCGATGCGGTGTTCACTGTATCCCCAAATAGACAGTATCGTGGCATTTTGCTGCCCACAATGCCAGCGACAACGGGGCCAGTGTGGACGCCACAGCGTATCTGCACGAACTCATCTCCGGCGCGGGGAAGTCGAAACACCGAAGAGGCGTCCAGCAAATCAAGTGCCATTGTGGCAATCTCACTGATGTGCTTGTTGCCTGTGGCATTTGGTATTTTTATTTTTTTTTTGTAGGACGGGGGGTAAGTGGGGAGTGGGGCAGAGCAGACAAACATATGTTTAATTTTTCGTGTGGCAAGAGCTGCACAAACATTTCGCAGCATAAATTAGGGCGCTGGGCACACAAAGTCAAATTAACGGAACCAAGGCGAAGGGAAGTTGGGAGGAATTCCGGGGTTTCGTGATGGGATTGGGAGACATGCAGTGAGCTGGGTAAATGCCTGTTGCGACTGACAGCGAAATTAGCATAAATTACCGTTTTTCACGGGCAGCCCGGAGGCCACCATGTAGGAGTCACCAATGGTTTCCACTTTGTAGACATCATAGCATTCGATGCGTTCGTCAAACACACGATAGATGGAATTGAGAAAGGTCACCACCTGTCCAATTAAATGCCACATTTCAGTTACAATTTAATCTTAACTTTTCTGACACAGCACAGTGGTCGCTCGTAACAAAAAACGCTTCTGTTTTAGAGAGGTTTTTAAAATTGGAAAATTATGGAAAGTATCTATTTGTCGTCTTTTTTAAACAGTTTTAACTGATAACTAATGATTATTGATTAGTTTTCTTGTATACCTATTGTAGACAATCTTAATTTAAGCAATTCTTATGTCCGAGGGTCCACTGTACGTTAATACACTTTAATGTCAATTGCCAATCTTACCTCCAGCGGCGTGCATTCGGCCGCAATTTCGGTGAAGCCAACAATATCGCTAAAGTAAATGGTAACTGCCTCGTAAAGCTCAGCGGGCACCTGTCCCAAAATAAAGACCGTTAAATGCTCATTCACACACGCGCGCACACACGCACACTCACCTGTTGTGTTTGTTTCAGCTGCATTGCAACGCTGGGCGGCAGCATTTGAAAGAGCAGCGAATCACTTTTGCGCTTCTCGCGCTTCAATTCCTTCGCTTTTATGGACAAATTTATCGCGTATAACTGTAAAATGTTGCACGGCACACGTCTTACATATTATGGCTAGTTATTTGTGGGTATTATTTACCTGTATCGTTGCAGCTGCATTCTTCACCAGTATGATTATAATGGGTGACACCAAAAGCACAACAACAAGAATGGCTATGCCGATTGCCTCCTTGCGATCCGCCTCCATCAAAGTTTTGTCCACATATTCCCTGTAAAATTGAAATAGGCGTGTTAAGGTAACATATATCAAAAATACCTTATTTTTTAAAAGCAGAATTGCATTTTCTACTTTGAATGTAGTGTTTTGACAGTACAGGGTATCAGTTCGTCTATGCTTGAGTTAAGCCAAATTAATAATTCAATTTTGATTACTTGATCAGACGTCGCAGGGCCTTCTGTAGTATTCTCAGATCATCCGTGTAATTGTGCATAAATTCATTGTACTCAATTGCGCGGCGCTCATCCGATATATTTGGCTTATTCTTCAGCACCAGGCTGTTCCTGCAAGCAGAGTGATTGTAAATGTACACTTGAAAGCCCAAAATTCAGACTACTCACATGAGCTTAACGCGATGGAATTTGTTTGTATTGGTTATGTTGGTATACATGGCTTTCAGCATTGGAGCATAGTTCAATGTTGAGTTGATCATTTCCCGGGCCATAAACTCGTAGCGCACATAGGATACAAAGTTCTCAGCGGTCAAGGGGCCACGTCCATAGTAGCGTATGCCAAAGGAAGTTGCTATGTTCTGGCACTCAATGCTCTTAAGCAGATTCTTAAAACCCACCAGATAGCTATAAGGAGCAAACAAGTTAAAAGTTAAACTAAACCAGTACGCGTGCAATGACAGAAGAAAATTTAGGAAAGACGAACTTTCTGGTCTTTCTGTCAACAACATTAAACCACTTAGGGTTGCTGACAAAAGCAAGAAAAATATAAAGGACACACACCGCCAGACGCCACTGTTGTCCGTCTCCTTAATCTGCTCATTCAGGTGATGAAGCAGGCCGCGATTAATGGATGTGTACCAGTTCATGACTTCTGTAATGGAGCTATCCTCGGGCTCGAGGCGCACACGTTCTCTGAACTCATTGAGACGACTTTGGAACTCATTGCGATTCAACATGACCTCGCATTCATCCTCATCCTCATCTGGCGCCGTCGGCACACTAATCTCGCTCCAAGTGGTCATGTTATTCAACGCATGATCCGTGTTGGCAAAGCGCTGTGTCAGATTGGCACTGAAATACGCACAAGTTGCACAAGTCTTGAAAAAGAAAAGGCAGCTTAAAGTCAACTTACCGCTGCTTGCTGCCATTGGTAAAGATATAGAAGGCAACCTCGGAACGTTCCAGCTGCAGTCGTGTGACAACTTTGCCCAAGTCAGTTGCAATCGTCACCTGGCGTGGGTGGGTAAACAACCAGAAATGAGATTATCTTCGAGCATGTGTGATTGTCAGTGTGTGTGTGTGTATGAGTGTGTGTATGAGTGCGTGTGTTCTTTTGCGCAGTTATCTGCGAGACTTGTCCTGTGCTAGGTGCGGTCTTGATTAGTTAGTCCTTCCCTTGGCAACGCACTGAATAATTCATCAAGTTTCCTTTCTTTTCTTGCATATACTTATATAACACATTGGTAGTTATATTCTTAAGCTACCTTCAAAAATAAATACTCTTTTACTTGAATATAAATACTGAATTGGATTATAAATGAAGCTACTTCAGGCTTATCTGGCTTACACATTATTGCTTTAACTTTAATACAAAAAATCAAGTTCGAATTCGAAAAGAGAATTGGGCTGCAAAGCTTTAACATCTTACTAGTTTTACTCTTAGGTATAAATATTTGACTTGGGTTCTTGATTTAACTAATTCTGGATGAGTTCTCTGCCTTGTTAATATAATTATGTTTGAATTCGGGTGGACCACTTTTTGGGCTCACGCAAACACGACTTTGACTATTGAGGATTTAATTATTTATCTTAATATGCAATTAGCATTGATTCTGGGAGCAATGAGCACGGAAGAACTTTGTTCAATCAGAAGTTAAAGTTATAGCTGAATCCAATAGAAGCCAATTAGCTAAAGTTCGGACGGACACAGACTCGGAAATTAAGCCAATGATTACATTTCCCCGGAGTTTGTCAATCTGTCAACTAGCAATGTGAGTGACGGATACTGCTAGAGTATGCATTTTTCGTGGCAAGCCGTATTTATTTGCTATCCTTTGCATTTGTAAGTACGTGACCCACTTCAAGGGCTGTCCTTCAGTTCACATTTCCTGTATGTGCTCACTGCCACGCCTCCGCAAACAACTAGTAAGTGTGCCATTGCATATTTCGCTTATCAATTCACTTTAGCATCTAGCAATATTTTTATTATTTCTCTCTCATATTTTGCCCACGCATTTGCATAAAAAGTGGTCACGGTGGACTAAGTTGCGGCCATGGAATGGGTGGGGATGGGATGGTTGAGGTAGGGTCTGGATCTGGGGTAAGGTAAGTCTTTCACCACTCGTGCTGCTGAGCTGCTTGTGTGCCTCCTCGGGAGGTCTCTTCTTGCGGACTTCGAGCACAAGGCACTTACCTGTGCAAACAATATTGCCGATTGTCGACTTACCCCCACAACGCGCTTCCCCCCACCGCCTGTCCCGTCCCCGTATAATAGCCATATCCATGGCCACAGGACACTCTGTTTGCTGGTCAAGTGAGCATTGAGCGGAAGAAGAGCTCCTCTACTTGACGAATGATTGAATTTCAGCAATACATTTTAATTACACACTCTTTACCTGTATTGTTCTGTTGTCCTCTGCTGCCTTATACCCTATTCTTGTTCAGAGTGGCTAATATGCATGGATAAAACTGGTTTGTTTAACAGCTTATGAAAGCTACAAATTTCGATTTTGACCATTAAATGACAAATCCAGTTGGAATTCCCATCCAACTTACGCCGATTTCCAAGTTAGCTGTGTTCATTATTTTTTAGAGACTATGGCAAAGTTAACACAACAAATTTGTAATGCAGATTATATTTTTTTTTTTTTTTTTTAAATCAGTTGAGTTTTGACGAAGTTATGGCATTTTGAAGTTTCGACCCATGCCCATTTGCCCATTTACCGATTTTCAGGCTAGAATTTTTACTTGTCTTCCGACCTCAAATTTCGTTTTCAACTTTAAATGTACGATTGATTTAGGGGCAAAACTATGATCAAAAAGCCCTTGCTTTTTAAAATCAGTTGAGTTTTGACGAAGTTATGGCATTTTGAAGTTTCGACCTATGCCCATATGCCCATTTACCGATTTTCAGGCTAGAATTTTTACTTGTCTTCCGACCTCAAATTTCGTTTTCAACTTTAAATGTACGATTGATCTAGGGTCAAAACTATGATCAAAAAGCCCTTGCTTTTTAAAATCAGTTGAGTTTTGACGAAGTTATGGCATTTTGAAGTTTCGACCTATGCCCATATGCCCATTTACCGATTTTCAGGCTAGAATTTTTACTTGTCTTCCGACCTCAAATTTCGTTTTCAACTTTAAATGTACGATTGATCTAGGGTCAAAACTATGATTAAAAAGCCCTCATTTTTTAAAATCAGTTGAGTTTTGACGAAGTTATGGCATTTTGAAGTTTCGACCTATGCCCATATGCCCATTTACCGATTTTCAGGCTAGAATTTTTACTTGTCTTCCGACCTCAAATTTCGTTTTCAACTTTAAATGTACGATTGATCTAGGGTCAAAACTATGATCAAAAAGCCCTTGCTTTTTAAAATCAGTTGAGTTTTGACGAAGTTATGGCATTTTGAAGTTTCGACCTATGCCCATATGCCCATTTACCGATTTTCAGGCTAGAATTTTTACTAGTCTTCCGACCTCAAATTTCGTTTTCAACTTTAAATGTACGATTGCTCTAGGGTCAAAACTATGATTAAAAAGCCCTCACTTTTTAAAATCAGTTGAGTTTTGACGAAGTTATGGCATTTTGAAGTTTCGACCTATGCCCATATGCCCATTTACCGATTTTCAGGCTAGAATTTTTACTTATGCTCCGACCTAAAATCTCGTTTTCAAGTTTAAATGTACGATTGATTTAGGGGCAAAACTATGATTAAAAAGCCCTCACTTTTTAAAATCAGTTGAGTTTTGACGAAGTTATGGCATTTTGAAGTTTCGACCTATGCCCATACACCGATATATCGATTTTCGGGCTATAATTTTTACTTGTCTTCCGACCTCAAATTTCGTTTTCAACTTTAAATGTACGATTGATATAGGGTCAAAACTATGATCAAAAAGCCCTTGCTTTTTAAAATCAGTTGAGTTTTGACGAAGTTATGGCATTTTGAAGTTTCGACCTATGCCCATATGCCCATTTACCGATTTTCAGGCTATAATTTTTACTTGTCTTCCGACCTCAAATTTCGTTTTCAACTTTAAATGTACGATTGATCTAGGGTCAAAACTATGATTAAAAAGCCCTCACTTTTTAAAATCAGTTGAGTTTTGACGAAGTTATGGCATTTTGAAGTTTCGACCTATGCCCATATGCCCATTTACCGATTTTCAGGCTAGAATTTTTACTTGTCTTCCGACCTCAAATTTCGTTTTCAACTTTAAATGTACGATTGATCTAGGGTCAAAACTATGATTAAAAAGCCCTCACTTTTTAAAATCAGTTAAGTTTTGTCACTGGTTGCTGAAGTCATCCAGCAAACTCAGCTTGAGCAACAAGCTGCCTAATAAGCTGTCTTTCACTGTATATTCGATAGTATATTTTGTTTGGTAATTTGAGTCATAAGATTTGTTACTTGTATTATTTAATTTTGGTTTTCTTAAATTTTTTTTAAATTTTGCTCCTCAGTGTTTGTGGCGCATTACAGGGTAACTCGAAGTATGTCAGATTTTTTTTGTTGACACTTACCTGTGTCTCAATGTCCGCCACATCGGCTCTATACTCCAATATCTCCTGCAGTGTTAGCGATGTTTGCACAATCAATGCCAATATTGGTATAAATGGTAGAATTATCATCTGGAAAATGTAGACAGAGTCTCAGTTGAGTTGAGTGGCGAAGACTTGCTCCACAGCCAGCCACAGACTATATATATTAATTTGTCTATGTGTGTGTGTGTGGGTGTATGTGTTGAAATGTGATTAGTCTTTATCGTCTGCTGTAGCTAATCGAGCCACTTCATTTGAGCCAAAGGCACGTGACTGCCCATCTTTTGCCCAATCCTCCCCCCCCACAGAAACGCACACAGCTTGTGAGCTAATTAAGATGTATACGCTCTGCTAATTAATGCTGAGTATTCATTCCTCTCTCCCCCCTCCCCTTTACACCCATTTTACTCACCTGCATCAGTTGCAGTCGCCGTCCTGTTTTTATGGCCGGATTTCGTGCAGCGGCACTGCAGCATCTGCCGCTGCCACCATTCGATATATCCTCGGAACTAATCGAGCGCACAGAAATTTTATCGAGCTGCAGATTGTGGTGAGTGGAGTGCGTGGGCAGGAGGAACAAACCACCGCTGCCACCACCAGCGCCAACACCACTGCCACTGGCACGAGGAGCAGGATGATTCGATTTGCAGTTGCTAATGTTGATCTTAATGCATGTAGATGCCGCAGCAGAGGCCGAGGCTGTTGCTGATGCCGTTGCCGACGCAGTTGCATCCAATGCCGTTGTCTCCGTTGTTCTTTGCATTGCGTGCAGTTTTAGTTGCTGTTGTTGTTGTTGTTGTTTGCTGTTGCTGTTGCTTTTGTTGTTCTCGATTCAATTTGTTAGCTGCTCTACCATTTAGCATATTGTGAGCACATCGACTACGCCCCATAAATACAAACGTTTATGACTGCATAAAAAGCGATAGATAATTGTTCAATTCTATCTGTTTCAATTCAATGCCACAAGCACACACGCAACACACACGCAACACACACAAACGCACACACACTTGTAGAGTTTCTGCCCTGCGGTAATGAGAAAGGGGTTACGTAAAATAATTGCAAAAACGGATAAATAAACACATATGGGCCACACTCTCTACCCACCCAACCCACCGAAGCGCGCCCCCTGCTCAAGCAGTCAGCGTCATGTCAGCACACAACAAATTTGATGGATGAGCAGGTTTGGGTTTGAGTTAAAGTGGTCAAGGATTGTATTCTGTTGTGCGAGTTCTGTGTGTCCTGTCGCACTTTCAGTTTAATTGAAGGCACATTTGATAGCGCGAAGCAAATAAAGGATTATTTGTGATAAAATACTGGTATATCAATGGTTTTTGACACTGTAGCGTTAAACAAACAATTCCCACACACACAATATCCTTTCAACTGTCTGTTGAGCGTCGTGTTTACTTTGCACACACATCAAGCGCATTTATTGATGAAAGTTTTAATTCCGTTGACAAATCATCAACATGGGCGGGTGTAAGTCCGCACATTAATAACCCAAAACGACCCTTTAAAAATTTATGATTAAGAAAAAAAAATATGCCACCCATAACTGAAAAGTACGCTTTCTATACACTTTATGTACACTTTATGTACAAATACATAAACGAACATATGTATATTAAACATGGGCCATAAATTTATCAATTTAAACTGCATACGCAGCATGAGAAATCATTGTATGTAATGTTTCGTATACATCGCGGGCGCTATATCAGCAATAAATATTATTAATATTATTTTTATTGACACATTAAATTTGCTGCACATCCACAAAATTCAATTATCTATATACCGTTATGACCGCTAACGCCGACTTCGAAACCGTCGCAAGGAATATTTTGTAGTTCGCAATATACACGAGGAGCGCTCAGAGGCAACTGAACTTAAACCTGTTGAGTTTCGTCCGTTTATAGTAATGTTCTAGCCATGTCCTTGGGGTGGGTAGGCGCTGGGCCAAGAACCACCCAAAACGACCACCTCACAATGTTAAAACTGCTGTTAGCGCTCTGTTAACAAGGAAACTGCATCTTATTGTTTCTAGCTATTTTTAAATTCATTTCATGTAACATTTACATTTATAGTTATTTTTTATTTTGTTTTTATTAATAAATTATAATTCGATTTTGTAACATTATACTAACAATTGTGCTTATCCTTAACGGTAAGGTAAACAAGTTAACAGTGTGCACTGCTTGTTGCACTGCAACTACTGCTTGCTGCACTGTTATTAGCTGTGCTATAGCTGCCTGCTTTGCCAGGCTTGCCCCATGACGCATGCACAAGGCTACTTGCTACAGCTAGGACAATACTCAAATCTTTTGGGCGTGTTTTATTAATACCAGTTCCAATATAACTTTATGACGACCTATGGTTAATATCATTCCATTAGATTAAGCTATTTCACTAAACATATGCTTGTGTATGCAATTTAAATTGGCTGCCATTGTCACGCCTTTTGTGGCATGATATCATCGTTGCGATAATCAGCCTCCATTGGCGCCACAACAAAAAAAAAAAGAAACGCCTAAAGCTAAAACGAACTTTCCAAAACAAAAACAAAAAAAGGCCATTTGCATAACTAGCTGTAAAAGTGTTTAGGCATTAACAGAAACCAAAAAAAAAAAAAAAAAAACAAACAAACGACGGCGATTGGCTGAATTCGTATCTGCCAAAAACCGAAATGATATTCGAAACGTTAAAAATGACAAAAATATACACAGATAATAATTATAGTCGGTAAGCAGAAACCAGTTCTAAACAGTAGAAAGAGCATCAGGCAAGCGCTGCTGTTGGTCGGAACGATTGGAGCATCATTGGAGACCACCTTGATGCTGCCTCTGTTGCCTCACTGTTCGCTTCTCTCGTCTCTCGTTTCTCTTCTCCGTTTCACTCATGAAATACAATTGGGATCGGGTAACTTTGAACTGGGCGGCTAGGTGTTGCCTTGTCGCTATGCTATGTGGTGTCCAAATTGATGTTTCAATAAAGACTATAAATTTATGACTTACGAATCAAGTGGTCAGATACATTCCCAGCGGACAACGAGTAGGTGTCGCCATTGGTGCCACAATGAATTAATTTGGACAATTTATGAGCCAATCTTGCCAGGCAATAGGCAAGCGTCTTCTCTTTCATGGCTGCTCGGGTGGTCGATCGTCTCTATTCGAGAATTGAATTATAATTTGATGGCCTAACGCATTTGCATACATTAACGCCGGTCTGATCGGGCCACATAAATCTGGCAGCTGCGACACAATTAGCGGACACCAACTGCCAACTGCCCAATGCTGCCACCCAAAGTTGACAGCCACCAGGTGAATAGTCAGAACTGAATAAAATGTCCGTACATAAATAGTCCGCATTGCTGAGGCTCAACAGCTGACAGATAAACATAAATGTAAACTTTCAATCAATCTATGGCTAGCCGAGGCAGCGATGCTCTTACGCGTCAAGCTTTAATTCAGCTCCAATTTAGAGCATGCCGGAATATTTAAGATAATGGGAAGTTTATACAGCTTTAAAATTTGGTCACACCTTAAAAGATCAGGGCATTCAATTTGGCATTAATGGCATTGTGATTCTGGACTCCCAAATTCACTTAAGACAGCTTCGAGAGGAATTCAAATTGGAGAAATTTTCTTGCCTTATTTTAATAAAGCACACTAAAGGCAATTATATATTTTTTGAAGATCCTGTAATCGGAAGATTTTTTTATGAATTATTTAGTGCAAATGTAAATTAGGAAATACGTAAATAAACAAATACAAATTGCTTTAAAGATAAGTTGTTGGAATAGAAGAAAATAATATACGCTATTTCCATGCTTAATTTGAACATTGTCGTCTAGCTGCTTTCTTTCCAGCTGCTTAGACTAAATTATAACACTAACAAATTGGGCAATCAATTCGATATACCCCATATCGCATACACTTTTGAAGGCTATGCAAGAGCCGGAACCAAGAGTTGTCCACATTCTGCAGCCTTGCCATGAACTGACTCTTAAAATGTCTCATTTAAATAACTTGCATGCATTTAGTCATCCTTTTTGTCCCAAGTTGGCAACACCCGGCAACAGGCAATAGGCTCTCTGCTGTTGTCGTGGTTGCTGCTGCTGTTGTTGTTGCTTGCGTTGCAGGCATGCGCCTTGGGCACAGAGCGGCAACGACGGCGACGACGACATCAACTTAAGTGGTCAGCACCGTGGACGATGTCGCCTCGTTGCGGATACTCGAGAGTGTCGAGAGTATGTAAATCTTTTGCCTGGCTGCCAGTCTGCGATTCCTGTTGGGATTGGGCTGCAGTTGTCTTTTGGCTTGATCGATTTTGTCCATGTCAGTGGATGAGGCTGCTGCTGTTGCTGCTGCTGCATTGTCAGGGCATTCAATTGTTTGACTCCAACACAACACAAAAGGATACATGTGTGTACATGCAAGATTTACATCTAGTATGTGTATTTCACTGTGTGTGTGTGTGTGTGTGTGTCTGGACATAATGGAGACATTGCTGTTGAATTTTTATTTTATTGTTTGTTGCTGTTGTGCAAATCTTTATTTGACAAATTTTGTGCTTGCTCAAAAGCGAAAAAAAGTTACTGATTCGTGATCTTCGTCAGCTGAAGCAGCAGCAGCCGCACTTCAAGCAGCGTTTTTCTTTTTATTTTTAATTAATTCAAATGCAATTCAGCTGCGAGTGAAGACGCGCTGATTGAAGCTGAAAGTCAGCACGTGAGCGCAGACTGTAAACTACAGACAGACAGACGGACAGACAGACGGACAGACAGACGGACGGACGGACGGACGGACGGACGGACGGACAGACTGACAGAAGCCACTGTCACTTTTTTCTGCTTTTTCTTGTTGCTCTTCGTAGGAGCAGAGAGTGCAGAGACGAACGATCATTCAGTAAACGTTTGTGATTTGTAACGATTGTGCAGTACATAAATCAGTCAGGGATTTATTGCGAGAAATGAAATTTGCTGGCATCAAAGCCGACTCCAACTCCAACTCCGACTTCGACTCCAACTTCGACAACAACTTTGGCTGGTTGAAGGTGAAGCATCTTCTTGAATTGTGGCTGCGGCTGCTGCTCTCGCCGCTGTTGCCTGTTACTGTTGCTGCTGGGTCGTGGTCGTGTGAGTGGCGCTGCGTGTGGGTCGCATAAATTTCACGCTTTGCGAAGGCGCTGCTACAAATCGATGTTCTCTTTTCCCTTTTTTTTTTTGTTCAATTTTGCAGTATTTTTGTTGTTGTTTTGCGTTAGTGTGTGTGTTTGCTTTTCCTAGGTATTATGAGGCACGAGGCCGTGCAGAGCCGTTGGCTAAATTCGATATAGGCGATTGTTTTGACAAACCAGGAAATTGTACGAGCCGCACAAGAAACATATGCTCAATATATAAAACTCTGAACTCGCTGCCATTAGCATTGGTAGGGCCATGAGGGCAGATCACGAGTCACAAACTTGGTCAAGATTTGTCCCTGTTGGCTCTTACCACAGCCTGTGGCACGCAATGCGCTGCTAATTGTCCAGGTGGGGTGGATGGGGACAACAACAAATGCCGAACTGAAATGCAACCGCTGAGTCGCTAACTGCAGACGGTGGCCAGCAAAGGGGCAACAGTTTCAGCTGACTTATTCGCATCATATCTGATTGCATGACAGTTCTCAATTACTTTTTCGGCATTATTCATTCACAAAAATAAAATAAAAATCCTTCCTTTCCATTGCGAAATTGTGAGAAATATGAAAATGATGCCAAATTATATGCATTTTGTTGTTTGGCATTTCAATGTAACGAATGATGATGTTATGCAACCTTGTATTTCAATTTGACCCTTGAGCTATGACAATTCTGATCGAGATCTGTTTCAGTTACAAATTGTATTCCAATTTCATAGCGAAGTATATATTTTTTTATATAATGGAGATTAGAAGAACAAATTAACTTCAAACTCAAGTATACATTGTAATATGTAAGCTCATTAACCGGAAATTGCTTAATAATATTAGTATTCAGTTTTTTATACACAAATTGTAATATAGTTTTGAAAACATGTAGATTTTGGACGCCGTCCACAGCACTATACCCATTTCCATTAAAATAAACAAAAGCAATAAATTAGAAAAAAACTTCGACAATCTGAAGCGGGTGACTAGAGAGCAAAATTATTGCATACCTGACTCGGATACGAAACGATACATTTAATTTCACTCAAATCCAGTTCAGGCCGAAATCCTTAAATGGGTTCAATGCGCTCATCCACCGACTTCAGTTTCCCTTTTCATGCTGCTGTTGTCAGGTCTAACCGTTGTATTTAGCTCTTATGCTGTTATCCCGTTACCTTTCTGGCCAAGACTTATAATTTATGGCTGGGGTAAACTTTGCCTAATCCCTGGCCTAATCGTCTGGGCTGCTGCATGCCAATGCCGATACTAATATAGCAAAAAATACAAAAATAACAAAATGCCGAAGCATAAGCAGAAAAAGAGTCAGTCACCTCAGAGCCAGAGCCAGAGCCAGAGCCACGTTTTGCTTGTATATAGTAGTAGTATTTTACTTTCTTGTGCGCTTTTGTCGTTTTCATGTTCATTTTCATTTTGATTTTCGTTTTCGTTTTATTTTGTTAGCTTCATAATTTATTATCGCTTCGAAGGCATCTCAATTATGGCTCCTGGCAGACATGAAACCCAAAGCGAAGCCAAAAAAATCTCTGGCCAATATCAGACATATCTTGCGAATACAAATGCGTTCGCTTTGTAAATCTGCAATCGAGCAATTACAACAGTTTGCGAAACTTTATTCAATTAACTGTTGTTTGGATGTCGTAACGTTTCGTATAAAGCCAATGCGAAGCTGCTTTCATTATGATTATGCACCATTTGTTGGTGTGAAAATGCGCATCGTCTTGCCACAGTCGGCGTCTAAAATGCAGTCGCTGCGCAGTTGCAGCTTCAATTTCAGCCACATTGTAATCGTGACGTGATTTTGATTGCCGCCAGCATTATGCGGCCAAAACGAAGGCGATCTACCGCCTGTCCGCAAGTCCAACTGTCCGTCTGTATTTTGCCAGCCATTGTTTGCCACATTTTTTGTTCTCGTTGGCAGGCGGATCGAGTTATGGTTGGCCAATGAACCAACCAAGCAGCAGCGCCCAGAGATTTGCACACTTTTACTTTCCCGATCTTGGAGCCATTGTTTTCCTTTTGCTCACCCTTGCAGGCAACCAATATGCCCGGAACTATAAATCCAGCCGCTATATCATTACTGTCTCTGGGCATAGATTAATCGTAGACAAATTGTCGTCATGTCTGAACGTTGTCTGCTGCATTTCAATTGGCACCAAACGAAGACACAATGCCCAAACTGGCAGGTGCCGCTCTGCGGCTCTGAATACTTTTCTTCTTTCTTTTCTTTTCTTGCTCAATGTTTTCTTGTTATGGTGGTTGTGGTGGTGTTTCTGATTTATGCGACTGTTCAAAAAGTCAAAATTCAACACTTCAGTGGTTGTCAGAAAGCATAAACAAATAACAAATCCGCTTGTTGATTGCTTAGAATGGACTTGACTGGGTAGATATCCTGTAATCAGTTGATATAATTATTATGTTTCTTAAATTTTATAAATATTTGAAGGATATAGCAATCAAAACTACCATTTTAGCCCTGCGATATAGTAACTACCAATTGGATTTCGATAGGAAAGGCTAAATATAGAGGTCTGCAAGCTGGTTAGCTCATCATAAAAGAATTAGTTTCTGTACAACTTATTTTACATATGCACGAGCTATGTCTGTAATGATCTTTGTACATATTTATATAGGGTATATATTTACAAATTCCAAGCGTAGCCAAGCCCAAAGCACGCTTCGGCATTGTTAGAAATTCCAGGCATAGAACCTGTCCAAGAATTGACGCATATTGACATTTTAACTCCGCTCCCGCGTAGCCATAGGAAGTGTCCACAAGAAAATGCAATGCGACTTGGCTTGTTGTTGTTGGTTTGTTGATGACGATGATGACAAATGGCTTCCATTTCCTTTCTGTTGATCGTAGCCGATATCAGTTGATACATACTTATGTATGTTGGTTGTTGCTGTCCAAAAAAAAAAGAACAAAAAAGGGGAAGGGAAGTCTCTTGTCCTGAATGCAGTTGTGCTGCTCAGTTTGGGGTATGCCAAAATTGCAGTGATCGTGTATTTTGTTTCATTTTCGGTAAGGGTATAGAGGTAAAAATGCGTTAATTACAAGCACTGAGCACTCGTTAATTGAAGTTGTCAACGGGCATGCCAAAAAGTATGCGATGCGAAATTGGTTTGCCTTTTTGGTATTTGGTTGTTGGTTTGGTGGTTCTTGATAAATCAAAAGGCCGCCTCCGATCATGGTCAAGGGCATGCAAAAATGTTGCCTTCCAATTATCTGTGAATTGAACTAATCAAAAGGAAACCAAAACAAAAACAAAAAATTGATCTGATGGCAATGGCGCCATTAATTATCGCAAAAGCGGATACATTTCTTCATAATTAAACGGGTGAATGACATATACATTTTATGAAGGCAGCTGGATGGTAGGCAGGCAAACAAGCAGGGAGCGAATAAGATTCAACCTCATGCAAAGGTGACCAGCCTAATGACAACATCGCTTCCGACTCCATGCACAACTGCAACTGCAGCTGCCAGCTCAGAGCTGCAACCTGCAACTGGCGAGCTCCATGGGCTCCATTAGCAGGAGTGATGCAGCGCCTAATAGAGAAGCATTACTCATGCTCAGCAGGACATCGTTATGGCCGCGTGTCTAGCCGGGATTCATTGGCAATGGAATTGCGTCTTGCATTTGCTTGCGTCTTCTTTGCGGCGCAGTGTGCGTTCGAGTTAAACATGCAATTGAGAAATTTATTAAAAATCATTTTCATTAATTTGGTTATTTATGCACAGGATCAAACATTCAATTAGGCTGATGTTATAAATCTCGCATTCATTTTTCACATGCTCCAACCACGCGTTGCATCTATAAATCACATACACACACAGACGTGCAACCGCAACTGCAATTGCCGCAACCCACGGGACACCGGGCTGCCAGATTCATATTCTCAACTCGTCTTGGCTTCCAGTCCGCAACTACTCAGCCTCATTTTTCCCAATATGTTTTAATTGTCAATAAGATAATAAAAGCAAATCGCTTTGGATTGGTTTTTTTGTTTTTTTTTTGTTTCGAAAGGTTAAAAGTGAAAGATCTCCTGCTGACTTGCAACAATGACAAAATGCTTTACGAATTACGAGCTTGTTGTTGGCCTGCATTGTTATTGTTTTCGTTATTGTTTTTGCTTTATTATTTTGTATTTATTTGTCATGTTCGGCACGAAAATTGAGAGTAATAAGATGCACAGACTGCGATAAAAAATAGCTAAAACATTTACAAATAAATCTCTGTGATGTTGTAAACATTTGGATGCTCTTTAATAGTCCAGTTTTTAAGTTAGCCAAGATAGTTACTTATTTGTAAATAGCTTTAAAGCATTTCAACTGGGAAGAAAATATAATCACTACAATATTATTATGAATAATATTTTTAATTTTGAAGAATTGCAATTAAGTCTAATTGTTAAGATCCGAGAATTAAATATTATTATATTTTATTTCATTTTTCTGAGCAGTATAACTATTATTGAAAAATCACACTCCTTGTTTTCAAGTATTTAAGCCAGCAAATCGTTGACAAAGGCAAATCAGTTAACGATAGTTAAAAAAAGAAAACTCAACAAATTTGGGACATTTGTTGAGCTGACCTTTGGCTGACCCTAAAAGTAAATCTCAGCTGCAGCATGGACTTAATAAACCCAGCCCCACAGCTGAGCAGGAAGCCCTACTTTATGGCTTATCGATTGCCAAAATCGAACTTGGCTGGCAAGCAGAGCACAGATAGTGCATTCTCCTCTCCTTCTCTCACCCCCGTTCCCTCACCACTCTCCACTCTGTCATATATGTATGTATGTTTGCGAGACCAGGCTAGATCATAAAATAAACTAAATAAAAGCAAAATCAACTTGGAGACTTGTTGCTACGAGCTGTTGTCTGGCTGGGCATCATCAAAAAGCCGACAAATGGGGCGTGACGCGGCTATCAGCACGGCCAGGCCCCCATTTAGTGGGGCTTTACATTGGCTGTGGCAACAATTTTGATGTAATAAATTGCATAGAAACATAAATTTAATTTATAACGCCCCAGAACGACAGAGTCTAGCTGCCCTCTAAGCATAACAATTAAGACATCACAGCCGCAGAGAGTGAATGAAAAAGCAAGCGAGCGAGCGAGAAATAGAGGGAGAAAGTGTGTGCTGCTGTAGAAAGAGACAACAATCCATGTTAAATTGACAAAATGGTGGAATATGCTTAATATGCTATAATAAAACCCACTCAGCGCGACAGCGCTTGTCCATAGTAAATGGTGCTTTAGTTGGCGCTTTTCGCACTCTCACATTTTTCACGCAAGTGGACACAAAAGGCGCGCCCTTGATCCGCCCCAGCTTGACAGTGTTTGCCCCAGCATATTCAAAAAGCGAACAACAAAAAATAAAACCCATAACGTTCCGCGCATGCGCACTCAGCTCATATTTTTCTGTGTTTGTATATGGCTATTTGTTTGGGCATCCCCCCTTGCCTTGGCCTTAGTTGATGGCTCTGGTCGCGCTGTGCGCTCGCTGATTGATGACTTTCATTTGCCATTCGGACAGGGCTACATTAATATCAACAACAGCGTCCTCCAGCTAGCTAGCCAGCAAGCCAGCCAGCCAGCCAACCATCCAGCCAGCCCCCGAAGCCGCTGCTCATCAGCATTTGCTGCTCTCGAACAGAGAGCACATTATTTGGCTCTGTGACTCTGACTCTGACTCGGACTCGGAATCTGGCGACGGCTTCCTCTGGTTTTCGGGGCGTCACAATTGTGAAGAGAACACCCAGGAATTCGTGTTTGACGAGTGTTTGCACAGCCATCTACACATCCACAATCCACTTTCCATTAGGTACACATGCGAGCATAATCGTTCTGGGCCGTGTTAAATTTATGAGTACTCGTATTTAGTATTAGTAGTCACTGTTTGTCTGTACTCTTCTTGAGCGCGGATTTGTGAACTAATAGACTCCTTTTGCAATACATATGATAAGGTAAGAAGATGCATTCAGTTTGAAGCCCACAACAAAAAGTGACATCATCTAAGAATAAATGCAAATTAATTTTTTTTACGAATACATTAACTTTAAAAATTTGTGGATTTTATAGAAAACATTTTTCAATATACTTTTCGTTAACAAGCCTCTTAACTCAAATTTATATTCTGTTTATAGATCTGTTTCAATTATCGTATAAGCTTATTTTGCATTATTACAAGATATATACATATATACTATATATCTTTGTGAATAACTAAGAGTACCAAAGATTCGATTTTTCATTGAAAGCTAGTGGCTTCAAATTTACAGCTCCATTCGGAAAGAGAAATAAATCGAGTAAGAAGTCTTTAGGTAAGGGAGGTCGACTAGAAGATATCCTGAAGTCATAATCTTAACCTATTACAAAATATTTTAGCCTGAATGTATTGTAATTCATAACCGTCCCTTATGATTATTCTAAAGACGATCAGTTTATAATCATATCCGATTTATGACTATCGGTAATCGGTATTTATCGATATTATAAAGCCTACTCCTGCGATAAAATGAAATGAACTTGATCTGCGTACGGTATACGTGTCTCTGGTTTGTTTTCAATAATAATAAATAAACTTGATTGCGTCTATAATTCGTGTCCCGATATCGATATTGGGAAAACGCTTTTCATTTTTAACAATAATAAATAAACTTAATATGCGTGTGGTATACGAGAAGTCTCTAGCCCGTTTAGACACTCGGGCTTTGATCCTGATCAGAAATAAATTTATATTGCTTATGAGGACGTAGATTCTTCCTGCTTCTGCTTTTACTATACTATTGCACAACTTCATTATACCCTTTTTAACAATTTTTAATGCGTTCAGGGTACAACAAACCAAGCTGCCCGAGCAGTAAGCAGTTTTGTCCGTTACGAGTTGCGAGATTGCGAGTCGCAGCCATCGGAATCATTACTCACGCGCACTAATCCCAGCGACTCCATTTGCCAGCTGGAGTTGGGTAGACGCGGAGCCAAAGAAAAATCACATGCGCAGCATTTAAAGATTTGGGGCGCGAGCGGGAAAAGCAACAACAGCGCGAACCACGACAGAGGCGACGATAAGCAGCTCGGAAAAACTGTGCAGACGCAGCAAACAGTAAGCAGTCAGTAAGCCAGGCAATTGAGTTGTTCCCCTTGGCCAACTGGTGGCTCCTTCAGTTGAAGCTGCAACTGCCGCTAATGCTCTTCCTCTAAGCATGTGCTGCACGTAATGGTGTTGCATTTATTAAAGGCTTTTGTGCGTGCGGTCCAGGCTCAGACTCAGGCTCAGACTCTGACTCCAACTACAACTACAACTCCAACTCCACTCAATGTCTTTCTCTCTCTCGTGTCTCTCTCTCTCTCTCTCCCTCTGTCGATGTCTCTCTTCAGACTGTACATGCTTAATCCATAAATGGAAATTAATGGTTTAAATACGAAAGTATTTGCCGGCCATGTGTTAACTAAAGAAAAAAAGAGAAGCGAGCGAGGAGCGCTGGCAGTCGGAGCCTGGGACAGGCTAATGGCTCTGGCCTTGTAACGGTACCGCTTGAGTGCCACTGCATTCGCGCCGTGGCCAGCAAAAATATTAAGACATAAATGTCGTCAACAATGATACGGACTACAGACTAACTGACTAGGGGCTTTTGCGTAGGCGGCACAGTGGTGCATTTACATGTTTGTTGCGCACAAAATGGGTTTTCAATTAAGGTACGCGCATTATCCATATATCATCCGATTGGCTGTCGTAATGAGCACAACAATAACACACATACTCACACACACGTGCTCACCCGCTTCCCCACATAATCAGCGTCGGTATTGGGCAGACAGATTAGCGCCCACCAGGTGCAAAAAATAAAAAAAAATCTACGCCACATCTTGCTAGCCATTGTTGGGGCCCTTTTCTTGGGTCATTTGGCCAGCGAGGGTTGTGTGTTGCCAGTGTTGGCCTGGTCAGCATATAAGTGCATATAAAAAATGATACCACAATTTATGGGCGACATCTAATGGCGTTCGCAGTCGACACAGACGGACTTGCAACAGTGTTGGCGGATTTGTGGCCAACGCAGCAGCCGCAGCAGCAGCCACGCTTGCACTGCTGCATGCTGCAGTTGCAGTTGCCGCACATCTCATAAAACATAATCAAGTTCACCATTCACCGCCGGTCGACGGTCGGGCGACAATGGCAGCTCGCATCCTGCCTAGACTTAACTTCCATTCCAGCCCCGCTTCACTATGCAAGATTAATTTTGCTAGCATATTGTCATATTTTCTTGTCGCATGCGTCACTTTAGCCGCTGTTGTTGTTGCCGTTGCTCTTTTCCTTCGTTCTTTTTTTTTTTTGAAAGCGTTTTGATTCCATTAACTCTCACAGTTGCCAGTTGCACGTTGCACGTTCGTATCGGATCGGTTTGGTATCAGTTCTTACCGGGTAATTTCCATAACTTTTGCTCCAAATTATTTGCCATTGGTTGTTCGCGTTGAACGCATTTATCATTTGTGGTTGAGGTGTGTATTAATTGTGGGCCATTTGGCATTTGGCAATCGCATCCATTGCTGCCAAAACGCGTGGGCGTTGGCAGTTGCGTTGTGGGCGTGTGCACCGCTGCTGCTGCATCTCACATAAGTACCTCTGCATTTATAATATCAATTGGAATGCGTTTAATGCCTTTCCACAGCTCAATGAGTGTGGTAGAGACTCGATTGTTAATAGTTAATAATTAATAGTTAATAGAGCTGAATATGAATGAATTTTCTGTTCTATCTAAGCATTTAGAATTAAAAACAATCATTTGCCAAAGATTTTCTTATTGATTGTTAATTCTATAAATATTTAAGCAAAACATAAGTTAAAGTTTGTAAGGCTTGTAAGGAATAGTAGCTCAATTGATGCTTCACTTTTGAAAACAGTTTTACCTCGGTCTAAACCATGTCTTGTAAACACTTCAAAATTATTTTTCTTGTTTATGTAAATTAGCTGGCCAGTTCATTATCATAAGTATTTCATTTGTTTGCTTGTTGCCAACAATAGTCGTCACAATTTTGAAAAGCAGCTTTAATTCAATCTGCTTTTCACACGAGTTCGTTGCCTAAGTCTTTTGTTTACAGACCACACACAGACCCAACACTCCACGCAGAGATATCATTTCGTGTTGAAGGCGGTGTGCGGGGGGTGGAGGAGCATTGATTTCACTTATTTGAGCAAAACGAAACAAGCCCGTTAACAATTTGCGCAAAACATTTGCCCAGCCCTCAAAAAAGAAAATGCAGTGAAATAATCCAAGCCAAGGTCCAGGTTCTTGGGAGTCCCGCACAAGCTAAAGGAGTAGGAGTTGGCAGGGGGTGGAGGGGGCGGACGCATCGACAACGCACGCCTGTTCGCATTCAATAAATAAAATGTCAAAACAATAATGAAATGAATTATGAGCGCGCATCAGCAGCGACGGCCGAGTCGAGCTGAGGCAGCAGCTGGGGCAGCAACAGTTGAGGCAGGGCGGCGTGGGCTACTACTGCCGAAGTCTGGTCAATTTCTTGTTCTTCTTATTTATTGATTTCGTGCGTATGCACAATCAGCACACGGAGCACACACAGACTGACTACATCTCCAAAGGCCATGCAACGTGGTTACTTACAATTGTCAGAACGCTCGTTTGGCCAACGATTGGCTGGCAGCCTCGGGCGGACGCGTAATGAAATGCTTGTGTGTGTGTGTGAGTATAGTACTGGATTACGAGTATGTGGATGTCGCTCTTACATTTACGATACGATTACGATTTAACCGTACTATGTCTGGCTTAACTCGGCTAACGCCAGGCGAAACGCAATCAAAACTTTCGCTGCCAAACGGAAAAAAGCAATTATTTCGATAAAAATGACCGTTTACTGTCGTTTTGTGGATATTGGGGTTCAATTTATGTGTGTACGCTTATGCTATATGCCAGCAACAATAACAACAACAACAACAATGGAGCCACGTTGCACGAGGGAGTTAGCTGAGCCTTTGCTTATAAGCAAATATGTTACCGTTGCGGCTTGTTGGAGACTTGCCTTTAAACTGGGTCAAGGGAACGTACAACTATAATAAATAAACAATCATCTTTGGCATATTCAAATGTGAATGAACTGCAAGGAAGGCTCGAGTCATTTTGATTACGTATTTTGTTAATTTGCAACATAAATTGGTTAAAACAAGAGATTAGCTGTTTATAATCATAATAAAAAGTATGTTGTGACAAAAAGATATACTTATAATTAATTACTTTGACTATATATTTCTTTTAATGGAGTAATCGGACATTTTATTCAATAAGTTTGCAAAATATGTTTGTTTTATGAATTAAATAACATGATTATGTAGAAAACCCAATCAAACGTAAATGCTTGGATTGGTTTTTGATTTTTTAGAAAGTCTTATTACTAAAATGTTATATCAAAGGGCTTATATTTTCGTGTCTGCTAGGGTCAATGCCTTGATGTTGATTATTATATGTGCTCAGATTTAGAGCGGATTTTTTAAAAGTAGCCTAATATAATTTTATTGTATCCGACTAAAACCCACTATATTTGGTTGACAATGTGGATATAAGCTACTAAATTTATATATAGTTTTATTGAATCTGACAATATGGGTATAAATGAATCTTTTTATGTAGCCAAGTTAACATTAGTTTTCATTACATTTTACGACTTCACACATTTGCTATAAATATTACCATAACAGTGCATAATATTATAAATATAACTGCTCTCACTCGTAAAATTTGCAATGAACTCGGCGGCTTTTTAAGAGCCCAAATCGAATGCCATATCAAATTCACAAGCACATGTGCGACAGTGTGTAACATAAATTTCAAGAGATTTATATGTTCAGATTTTTTATGGTGCACTTAAGTCTTGGCCACTTAGCCATTTTTGGCTTACAAATTATTAGCAATTTTGTGGGGCGACAAATAAGGCGTACGATTTGAAACGCCCAAAAGAAATCGATTTCCAAATATTTTGATATGCTTGTATGTAAAATGCGTACATATATTTTCATATGGCTGGATCTCATTTGTGCCATGAATATACATATACATATACCATGAATATACATATACATATACTAATACATTCTCATAATCACACTCAAATATACCTATATATAAACATACATACATATATATATCAGCTGACCACGCATGAATAAATATTTTAACGATCCCCAATGCAAGCTGGTTTCTGTGGCCCTAGGCCGAAGCTGGAGTTGAAGCTGTAGCTGTAGCTGGAGCTGGTAAGCCTTATTTGGATCAAGATAAAAATTATGTATGATCAAAAATCAGTTTGACAACAAAATGCTTTATGTGCGCAATTCTTAACGCTGCAATTTAACAAAACGGCACATTAAGATGAAGACGATGGAGGCAAGGGCCGGGCCTAAGCGGGGTAACCCAATTTTTTGCTGTGAGAATGTGCGGAGGCATAAATCTGCCGAAACGTTACTGGCATGCTAATAAGGGCGGCGGCATTGGCGATGACGATGGCGAAGGCGACACCCTTTCACCCGGGCGAAAGTAGTCAAAGTTGAATGGCCCACCATCCTGGCCGACGCCCGCAATCATTCATCATAAGCGCGGTAAGCGATCGGCAGCCGCATCACGACGGCAACTGCCAACCGGCTGAAGGCAGCAGGCATCAGCAACATCAGCAGGCATCAGGAATCGAGCATCAGGAATCGGGGCATCAGGCATTTGGCAGTTTGCCAGCCACCATATCTTCAACGTCGATCAATGCAAATTTTTTCGCCGATCAAAACTGGCCAACAAAACTGACGCTGCCTACGCAGCCGCAGCCGCAGTCGCAGCAGCCACAGCCTCAGCCGAAAGAGCGACGTCAGCAGCGGCTCAAGAATTATTATTAAATTCGATATAAATAATATTTTCAAGCAAGCCTTACGTCCCGCTCTGCCCCACATTCCCCCCAAAATGCACATGCTGAACTGCATGATCGGTCGGTGCTGCTGATTAATAAAAGACGGGCTGCGGCTGCTGTGGCAGCAGCAGCGCCCCGATGGCCTGCGGTGCTTAAATTCTGAGGCATCTGTCAAACTGAGCGAAGGTGCACGTTTTGTATGCACAGCTTGATGCCACAGAGCAGGACGCAGACTCCACAGCAATAGCTCAGTAACAGTCTCAGTCTGAGACTTAGCCTCAACCTCAGTGTCGACTGCAGACCCACCGTATAGAGAGCTGGCATTGGTGTTCAAATATTTTTAAGAAAATACTTTGCATATGTGACACTCGCATAATAACGCTTCAATTAAGCTCAATACTGTAGCTGGACCCGGGACCTGGTTTCGTAGCAGTCCTTTGACACGATTTTCTTTTGTGCACTTTCAAAACTGCGCTTCCAGATGCATATCAATAAGATCTGACGTCAATTTTGATAAGCGAACGCATATTATTATTGTTATTATTAGCTACATACTTGCATACTTTGGTCTCCTGTCTGCTGTCTCCTACCTTGTGGCATATGGAGTAGGGGAACGGGGGGAAAGATCACTTATAATAAGCAGCAGAGAGCGCAGAATCCCTTCGAGCATTTCTTTGCAAAATTGTCCGCCACGGATATCAAGCCAACAATCGACATATGCAAAAAAAGAAAAAAAAAAAGAAGAAAATAAATAAAAATAAAGCGAAATAAGTAAAATAAAATTAAAAAGGAAGAGAAAACGGAAAATTCCTGAAGCAGCGAGCAAAGGCGAGCAAAATAAAACAAGAATTATGCAAAAATTATGCAAGGCGCAACAATTTACAAAATGCCCGTTCAGTTGCACAGTGTCGCAAAAGTCTTTGAAAGCGAGACCAATCTATAATTAGTATTAAGAACTTCTAAATATAAGATAACAAGCTTTAGCTGAGAGCTATAAGATTCAATTTGGATTATTGCGAACCCTAAAGCTCAAATATTAAACTTACAACAAATTGCCGCTTACTTGGTGATTTTTGTTTGTTTTTCAATTTAGGTTTCTTTTGTCTGCATATATTTTAGCCACACTTTACACACTGTGCAATCGATGTGGAATAGATAAAAATTGACGTTTTGATCGATATTTATTGTTGGTTCACATGGTATAGGTATGATGACGACGATCGCAACTGGCGACTGGCGAATTGGCCACTTGGCCACATGGCCAATTTAACCATTTTGCAGTAAAATGTTCTGCAGTGCTCCGACAATCGGTGATGATCTTAGACAGAAGCTTGGCCCAAAACGCAAAAGGGGCGGAACTGTGATTTAAGATTTCATTTCTTAGGTTTGGGGGCCAAAACAATTTGTTACTGTTGGTCGACAAGAGCGACTTCTTGTATGTTGAATGCATGTTGTATGATTTCCTTTTGCACAACTCTCACTGTCTCTCTCTCTCTCTCTCGCAACTGACTGGCGTCCTGAGTTGATCGCTGGTCTCTGGTCGCTGCACTCTCGGAATACATTTGTAGTAATCACGTGTTATCGTCGCATTTGGACATTTTAAAAGGTCATAACTTAAAACCTTATCGCAGCGACGGCAGACGGACAAAGGCAACACAGCGAGTATTCCGGGCGACATGCGACACGAACACACGACACACACACACACCAGCACAAATTCAAAGAAAGACAGTCACACACATGCATACATAGACACACCTATAAGGTCGCCAAAAGTAGCCGAAATTGAGCACAAGAGCAAGGATAACACGAAATGCCAGAATGCCGGAGCGCCACAGAGACTTGAGTCGAAACACGCAATGTGAGAGAGCGAAAGAATGGCATGGAATGGGCCACAGAAGATGTTACCATTGCATTCCATGGAGCGCGCTCTGATAATGAGCCAGCTACACAAACATACACACACACACACACACACACACATACACACAGACAGGACACCGTTTCTGAGAGGTTGCGCTAAAAGCGAAATGATAAGCTGACAGCTCTGGAGTAGGCGACCGAATCTTTCATGGCACTTCCTTTCGCAAGACCTGCGACGGCGGCATCGGTTTTTTTTGTTTGTTTTTATGATATCACTACGGCGGGGGGCAGTCGAATCACCATGGACTCTCGAACTGTGCGCCTATGAGTCAGCCAGGCACAGGCAAAGGCGAAGGCCAGACATGAAAAGACCAGACCAAGCATGGCCAGGCCAGGCCACTTGCCGTTAGGGTGCGCCCAAAAGTTCTGAATTAGACAACGGCAGAGTCACAACTCTCAAACTCAATTAATTGCCTTTTCCTTTTTCTTTGTTGATTTTTTGTTATTTTTGTTATATTTTTTTGGCAAATCAAAAAGCCGAAGCCGACATTTGATCACCATTCATGATTTTTTGGCGCTCTTCCAAAGCTGTTTGCCATCATTCGAAAATGTATTAAATTTTTATTACAATAACTTAAATGTTTATGTGTGATTTTTCCATCTCTCAGATGCGCAATCAAGTTTAAATATTCTGCACATCTATAAAAAGGCAGGATTAAACGATGGGAGCACAAACTTTCTAGTTTCTTAGAAATTTTTAAATTGATTCATTTTATGGCCAGTACTTAATACATCTTATGGTTAGTAGTATAATAAAAGCATCTTATGCTAAGCAATGATTGGATTTTTAAAGTCCATAACTTTCAAATATTTTTTCGAACGATTTCAAATTTGGTGTTGATCAAGCCATTTAGATTGTTTTCTTAACAACCTTACTTACAAAATCAATCCAAATCAGTTTTTTTTCTTATAAAATATGGGTACACAATAAATGCAAAGCATTATTTATTATTATTATTATTATTATTATTATTATTATTATAAGAAGGGCGAAGGAACAGCTGGTGAAATTGTAGACGCATTCCAACGACCATCTCAGAGTTTATCTAGGCAGTGCATATCCTTGAATTGAAAGCAAATTAATGAAGCGCATAAATGCGGCTCGTCTCTGTTTCAGAGTCGATAAGTTTTAAATGCCTTTGGCTCTCGGATATCAACGTAATTATTGAACAGCCGGCAACAACAATAGGGCAAACAACAAGAACAACAATTCAAACAACGCTAGGCAGTTTCTATTGTTACCATTTTCATTTGCGGCCTTTTATTTAGAAATGAGATACCCAATGCGTTTATGCTCAGAGCAACGATCCGATTATCATCGATCTAACTGTGTACATACTTTTCTTCTTCTCTTTCTCTTGTGCGCTGTGTGTGTGCGTGTGTGTGCGTGTGTGTGCGTGTGTGTTGACATTCCTTTTTTCTATTTTTGTGACATTTTCTACGAAAACTCAATACAAACATAGTAGTCCCTAGATGATGCTCACAGCACTCCCATTCAATGACAAGCCTTAAATTTACGACAATAGTCAAACAGGTAAACCTAGGTCCGGGAAAGGGAACTGGCCCGGAGAACGAGGGGTTGGGGGTTCACTTATAGCCCTTCAACGATAGGCAGATGACTATCGCAACTGGACGACGACGAAGTCGGTACAGATGACTCATCAAATTAGCGTCTCGGGGCGCGGGCGATAAGCAGCGACCCGAAGGATTAGCGTTTGAGAAATTACCGAGTACCCATCAATGGAAAAGGGACAAAGCCAGTGTGAGACGCAGAGACAGAGTAAGAGAGAGAGAGGGAGAGGTAGATAGATATAGAGAGTACGAGATTGAGATTGTAACTGAAAAGTGGTCATATCATTTTACAAACACAACGCAAACCACTCGAGAATTGACACTGACTGTGAAAAGTCTACGTATATGAATTGTTTACTTTAAGTTTTTATGACCCTATTTGGCTGGGAAAACTCACTGCCATTTCCCGATAGGAAAATGGAAAGACCACCCTCGTAAAGCAGCGTTTGTCAAGCGAGTTATTAATTGCTGGCATTTGTTATTAGTTAATTGGACGCAGGGTCGCAGTCTGCTAGACGCTATTATAAGGTGAAATCCTCTGGAGAGTGCGTTTATTTTTCCAGTCGCGTCTTTTTACAGTTAGTCGCGCAATTATTCGTTCAATTTACACAGGAAGCTTTTGTCGCTGATGAACGCGGTACGGGCGATAATCCGACAGCAAAATATGCGAACGTTAATTACGCTTTTGAAAACGTTTTACAGACAGCGAGCGAGAGACGCGGCTGGGGCACCTCTGTGTACCGTGTTGGTTAGTGTGGCTTGGAAGAAGCTTTGCATCGCGAGGCATCGGCTTGATGCCTGACGGCAGATAATGCTGATCGCATGAATGATGGAATCGAACGCGGCTGCCACAACATGTGCCTGCCATACGGGTTTTTGATCGATTAGAGCCAAGTTGCCAGCTCTCAGTTCCCAGTTGCCCGCTGCAAGAAGCTTGCTTGATTGAAAGCTTGCAAATTGTTTGAGAATACGCTGCACTTACGCATCTCCGCTGTATGTTGTGGATGTGTCACTCGAGCACCGCATAATGTCGTCTCGTAAAATGTTTAGAATGTATTTACTGTGGCCCGTTTTTGTCTTTCATGGCCTCCCAAGTGCATTTGGTTTTAAGTTCGGTTTCGGATTTGGGCATCCCTCACACTGCGCCGCAAGTCATTTGTCTTGACCCTAAGTGCTGCATGTGGCGTTACTTTCGTTTCTGATTAATTTGGGCTAATTTGTTAAGTAATAAAAGGGCAACCAAAAAATAATAAAAAAAAGGGTTGCCCAAAAACGAAGTTGTAAGAGTAATATAAAAACAGTTTGAAACAAATTTTCGTGATCTTCATTGGGACTGCGATTTATTAACACTTAACATGGCACTGAAAATGCAATGCAGTGTTTCCAAAAATCCAACAGCATTCTCAATGCGTAGGTGCCTCGAAGTAGGGCGCCAAATTGTGCACGTTGCCGGCCTGCGGGTCGCCTCTGCTGTTGCATTAAGCGCGGGTTTAGTATTTCGATTATTGACTACCAGCTCTTCTTGCCACAGCAACAGCGGGTGGTGGCATTGTCGAAACTCAATGTTGTTGCTGCTGCTGGTTGCTTAAGGGCCAAATATAAAAATACACAACTTGTTTTAATTGGCTGGCCGAGCAGGCTAAAAGTACAAAGCTAAAGCAGATTGGAAAGCGTTAAAGCACTCAGAATAAAATCAGCCATATAAAACTAAATGCAAGCAATTAAATAAAGTTCTCAGTGATCTTGAATTTAGATAGTTTAAATTGTGTGTCACTATGTCTTAAAGTTGAGCTAAGCTAATTCATCAATGTAGAATTCATCAATCTTATTAATATTAATTTATTTTTGTTATTACAAATATCATTATTTTAAGTGATGAACAAATAATAATATTTACTTACTATAAATTCAACTAGTTGAATTTTGTAAAACACAAGATAGCTTAGTCGATTCATTAAATCTGAGAGAGGGGGCAAAATTTGCAATTATAATTTATATCAATAATAGTTGGGCATAGAAAAATTAGCAATAATTTTTTAAAAGTCTTAAAGATCTTAACTTAACCTTTGCTTACCTACAATTCGGCTAAGCAGCCAAACATCAGAGAAAATCAGGTTTCTTTGATCAAATTACTAAATGGCTTCGTCTAACAAATAGTTAGGTACTAAATAGATCTAACTTCATAACAAGCTTTCGGTTGTGACCCAAAGAGCAGTTTAACGATCATGTCTAATGCCAGCACCACATTTGCGTCAATTAATTTATTAATAAAACACGATAAATTGGAGGGAGCCCCGGCTGTTGGTTTTTCTGCGGTTTCTTGTGGTGGCTGCCCAGCAGCAGCACCAGCACCTGTTCCTATGCCAGTTTAGTTCGTGTCCATGTCCATGTCTTTGGCTGCCTAATTCACATGTCACGTTCGCCGGTGTTGGCAGCGGTTTTCGGTTGCGGCTAAGATTGCGATAAACTGCGAAACATGGTTACAAGCTGAAGAGAGCACAGCTCAGCTCGGCTTGGCTCGGCTCGGCTCGGCTCGGCTCGACTTGGCGCGACTTTCCAGCACAGGCAACAGGTAATAAAGACGAGTAGCTGCGTACTGACTGATCGTCAGACAGTTGGCGATGTGAATGAAAGAGTTGGTCTGCTTTTTACACTCATAAAAATTAAATCAACAACAATTTTATAATTTGGCGCATTAAATCATCTGTGGGCAGCGCCCGCAGCCATGCCCCCTATATAGCCCAAAGACCAGCCCCACAGCCAGTCGTCTGTGGTGGCAGGCTAGGCTACCGTCGAAAAGACAGCCAGCGGACCACGTAGCACACAATCAGGAGCGTGCAATCTAAATGGATAAATTATTGAGGCAAAGTGCTGCTGCGGCTGCTGCGGCATCTCCGTTCTCCATATCTATATCCACAGAGGCATAAACTCTGAGTCCCAGCTGAACTCTTAGCGCTGAAAAACAATTGTCGGGGTGTGTGTGTGTATGTGTGTGTGTGCGTGTGTGTGCTTCTTATGTCATAATCGCATTACTTAACTGCCTGCGTAATATAATAGTATAGCGGGCAACGCCAGCTAAAAAGAAGCTGCCAGCTGGCCAAACTACGTGCTGCAAATCACCGCAGCAAACGAGCCATCAATAAACAACAAACAGCAACAGCAACAACAACAACATAAAGAGAGACCCATTTTAATACTCTCAATTATACAAAATCAGTCGTGTTTACAGTCCGCCCCAATTGCTGGTTCTTGCCTCATCAGTGCTCCACTTCCACTTCCATTGATTATGATCGAGAGCTCAATTATAGCAAATTCGATTACAACAACTATATTATTAATATTAAGAACAAATCAATGCTTTGGCAATGTCGTGACCAAATCACTCAGACATAATTAATTATTAGTATCCCTCTCTCTCTCTCTCTCTCGTATTATCTGTTTACTTTGGCATCATTAGTGACGCTAAATGGGCCTTGGCAATGTTAGCCAAGGCACGAAACTGATTTATTTCAATTAGAACGAGCGCAAATAGAAGAAAGATTCTTTTTTGGCTCTTTAGCTAATATAAAATATCACTTTGGGTCTTTAGCGAGTTCTAAGTGCTTTTCAATGAGAATCACGCAATGTTATGGACTTCTGCCAGAGGATTTAATATCTTTTTCCTCTGCATTAAGTTGTGTTGGCCATGTTGAGAAGAAATGATGTACAAGATTCGTTAAGGTAACAGCGTAGTTCCGGTTCTGAGTACCAGGCGAGCGTAGGGATGTTGGATATATTTTATATATTAAGACGATAGCTCATAAGCTATAATTATAATAATAAAATTAAATACATTAGTACTAACTATAATCATCATCTTAACTAATTCTCTGTGTTTGTAATTCTTAATGTTGTTAGCCCAGTAATTAATCTCTGACTTGCCGCTAACCACTGATCACGCCCTATTATTAACACCCGCCCCTGTACTTGCTTGTATACTTTAGTCTCGTGTCTCTCCAGCTGACACTCCCTCAACTTTTGTATTGCCATTTTGGGAACCCCTAATTTGGTAGGCAGCGCAGTTTTATTGCCAACTTTAACTTCGACTGTGACTCTAACTCCAACTCCAACTCAGGATTCAGCAAAAAAGGCTAACACGCGCTTTCAGTTAATGACGTATACTACATATGAATGGATTCTGTTCTTGCAGCTGCGCTGTCTTATTGGTTGGTTGTTTGCTTACCTTGTGATTATACCTGTCGAATTGCTTCTTTTTTTTTGGCACGTGTTTTATGGTCAAACTTAAACCACGCCACTTGACCGAAAATTGCCATTTCCATTTCACTCAAATGAGGCGTTTCAAATAAGCGGCCGCTGGCCCTAAATTAAACTGTTTGCTTAACACTAATGAGCAAACATTTAAAAGCCATACATTTTACTCCAATTAGCCGCACGCCAGTCGAAAAGGAGTTCCCACAGTGCCACTTTTGAAATGTTGGCCATAAAAATTTAACTAAAGGCGCTACAATAATAAACTATTTATGCTCAAGAGCTGCTGTGTGTTTTGTGGGAACTACTGTAGGATAACCGATACTTACTCCAAGTTGGCAGACAAGTTTCAGTGCTTGGCATGTGACTTAAAGAGTATTACTTATCTTTTATAGTTATTAAATCTATTTTGCAATATCAGATTTGCTTTATATACTAAATTATTAATTCTTTTTGGTAGAAACTTTTTACTGAATGAATCTTTTATGAGCCGTAATTTAGAGAAACTGTTCAAAAGACAAGGACTATAAAATCTGCTCAGCAATATACTCAAAAGAATTTCTTATTATTAATTTTGACTAACATTTTAATAAAAGAGTTATAGTTCTGGAGAATCAGCAGCCACTTTATCGATCGTAAGTCCATATGAAATAATATGCCGAACAACTGAGTTGCCCTCTGATCCATGTAGCTATGGCAGCATCAGCAGCATCCGCTATTCTCTGCATACTTTAAGCGCGCCTCAGTATTTGCTTTCGGCACTAGAATTGAAGCTGATGCAGGGGCCGCCTAATTAATTGCCTCAACTTATTTGACAGCGCTGAGCTGAGGCAGCTATAAATAATGAAAGCTTTCTATAAATCATTTGCAAGCTGCCACTGCAGGATATGGATGGTGCATCTTGGTGCATCTAGCCACCATCGACATGGACATGCGCTGGATGCACTCTCATACACGTGTCTCTTCGTTTGTACCCTTTCTGGCAGAGGGTATTTTAATTTATTCTTGTACTTTGTAACGCTTTGAAGCAAACGTCTCTGACTGCACAAAACTTAAAAAGTATTACTAGCTGGGTCGATATAGCCAGACGGACGTATGCCGAACTAATTCTGAGCAAATGAATCCCGCAGTTTGAAAGCTAAATTAATTAAAAATGTTGAGTTTTTGTATGAGAAACAGTTTTGTTAACCAATATATCTGGACCAAACTCAACAAAGTCTTTAATGTCAGACTATATATTTATATATATTGGTCGGTTTTTTCAATAAATAATGAAATTTAGAATTCAGCAGTTGAACTGCTGTGTGCCAGGGTATGTAATCGGCGGCGTGCCTAAGATAGTTGTTCTTTCTTGTTGTGCATGCGTTTGATAAGCGCTCTCACAAGCAAAATAGCTTAATATGCGGCAGCGCCAACAGCTGCTGCTACGGCGGCGGCAGTGGCGGCGATAACCAGGCCCAGACACATGGGACAGACGCCACATGCGTTGCGTTTACACTACTATATACTGCATATGGGTATTTATAGTCGAAAAGCGCCAAAGGCCGAAAAGCTAGTACGCAAAAATAAATATCCATATGGCTGGCTGGGCACGCACGCGCCCTAGACGGGGGATAGATGGATACTACACGTAATTACAAAATGCTGAACTCTGCAGAACTGAAGCTGTTTGGATATTGGAAAATCGCTTAACAAGCCAATTGCCTGAGTTATGACTGAGCTGCCGTCTTGGCCATGGCCAAGTTGTAGTTGTCGTTGTCTTCGTTGTTGTTCTTGTTGTTGTCTTTGCCAAGCGGCAGCAATTTGTTCTTGTTGTCGACTTTGCATGTCGCTGACTGTCAGCCAGCCTGCCAGCCTGCCAGCCAGCCAGCCAGTCAGCCAGCAAGGCAGACTCACTGCCTTACTGCCTGCTTCGTTGGCTGTCTGTCAGTTTGCTTGTTTTGCATGCCAGCCAATGCGAGTACATATTTCTTCCCGGAAATTCAGTAGAGCCATAGACGAGCGGCTGCTTTGGCATCCGCTGATTACACATAACGCTTCATCTTCCCAACCAACTGCATCTATCCATGTTTCGCCATGTTAAATAGCTGACAAAAACAATGTTTTATGCGGGCTGCCCACCCTCTTGATAGTACTACTTCCGCTTTCAGACGTTCGACCAGCCGGTTATACAATATCTACAATGCTCAGACTGCCGATTTAGCAATTAGTAATTTAGATAATGCTCTGCTTGGACTGCATAATTTAGTTGAGCAGCTTGTGAATGGCGCTAGTTAAGTGAATATATAATCGATACGAAACTAAATCTAACGCTAAGGCCGAAAATTAAAGTAAAAGTAACTTTAGGCAAATCGTTAGGTAACTTTGGGCCATTTTAAATTTTCCGTAAGCAATGGCCAAAAAGAAATTTTTTCTTTCCACTTAATTTCAGTATATTTCAGTAACTTAATCTAATATGCTATTCGTTTTGTTTTTTACATACTTGTCTTGCCCTATCGATCAATGTGTTCAAATTTGTGTATTTTGACATATCTCATATATAATAAATTCTATAATATATTGTCCCAATGCAGAATGTAGCACAAATTTCAGTGCGCATTGATTGACAGCGTAAGAGGGGCGCTGCAATTTGCAACTGCCACATTAATCATACGCAGCGTGGTGCAAATTTTAACATGTTGCTACACGTCGCTTTGGCAAACAGATACTAGAGATATATGTATATATAAAGTCTCGACATAATCGCAGCAACAGGTGGCAGGCAGCCTGAGAGTCGCTTGTGTCGATTTCGTCAGCAACTTGAAGGCGAATGTAAATGTGAATATTGAATACTGTATGTGCTTGGTGTCGCCAAATTAATCCAGCGGCATTTGATTCATAAATGACATTCACTTTTTTTTATCTTTCAATATGCGACAAAAATGTAATCAAAATGTGTGCAATTATGACATTTGCAAATGTTTGACAAACCTTGAAGCGACACCCTCGTTGCCAATGATGAATAGGCGCAAAATTACGAATCGTTTTTGGAGGCCTAACGAAGCCGTTTGCCTTTGCTAAATTAAATTTAACTTGCTTTAACACTTAGCTTAGCTCTGACATTTATGCCTATATCTGAATGTTTAATTTAAATATTGTGTTTTTCTTAATGGGTCTTTTTCTTTTCGCCAACAAATTGGAGCTATTAAGTAGAATAAATATTTTAGTAAATAATTGTGTCGTGGGTATTAAAAATGATCATAACTCTTGAGAGATGGTTTGACAATTGTTTGGAGCATTAAATATTAAAACACTGTTTATACTTTGACAACCAATTGTGGCTTTGGGTTCAACTTTCAGCTCCAGATGCCAAGCGAAATGACAGGCAGAAGCGTCGGCGGTGTTTGCGAAGCGTCACCTCGCATTTTCTCAGATTGTGCAGATAATCAAGGGAACCGCTTAGGCAGAAACCGCAGCAGCGGTGGCACTTTGCGGGGCACACCTTTTGAACCTTCCAAGCCTGGCAGAGCCATTGTCATTTACTTCTTTCGTGCAAAACACAATCAAAGCAAATGGAGCTAAGTTTTTGAATTTCATTAAAAAAAAATATGCGAGAAATGGTGACAAAGCTGCGAGGCCACATTTGCGGTTGAGAGATTTATTGTGGTTGCGGTAGTGCCGAACATCCGTTCGGATTTTGTCTATACATATATATATGTATATCACTCTACATATGTATGTAGGTAGCTCTAAAAGCTTATTTAAATAACTGAACTTTTTGTGTCGATTCAAGAAACTCAAAATCAAGAGCTGTGCATTGTGGTTGTAGCTTTGACAGCTCGCTGACAGATGCATCTAAGTGCTGGCCAAGTCGAAAGCTCAGACGTAAGGCAGCTACTGGAAATTACGTTACAATTAATTGAGCTACATTACAAGCGGGGGCACCAGCTGACAAGGTGTGCGGAGGGCAGGGGGCTAGGGAGATAACAGAAACCAAGCCCCAGACGCAATCGCAGTCGCCGGCACAGTCGAGCGCAGCTGTCACACCTTCATCAGGCGGGGCTGAGGGGTTGAGGTAGCTTAGCTGCGACAATCGATTTGAGAAATCCAAATTGAAATTATTGTGAAGCGCTCGCTTGCCTCTTAGTGATTCATTGCGTCTTCGGATTTCATCTGTGTGTCAATTCCTGTGGGACTTATGACTGATTGCGGCGCGATTTCAAATTCGATTTACAATTTTCTTTAAGCTGCGCGCAGCTTCATTAATTTGCTTCAATGATTCTGCATTAGCGCTGGCTTAGCGGCTGGGCAGGGCAAACATAACAAGCACACGAACACACAATCAGCTTATACCCTGTACTTTTTCAATTAGCATAAACAGATGCTATATTATCCACTGAAAACCTGACTTAGAGATTCTCGCAGATCAATCTTATGAGTATTTTTTCAACAGCATTTTTAATTTGTTTTCACTCATTTTTATTTCTTTCTTCTTCTCTTTGTTGACGATGTCATGGTAGTTTTGATATGATTGCAGAGTATCTGTTAGTCGAGAGCTGTCGATCATTGCATTCTTACTTATTTTCTTAGAGATTAACGCGTCGAAATTTCCAATGAATTCGATTTGAATCAATTAAACGCCCCCATTGGCCATACCAAGTGTCAGAGCTGTGCAAGATCTGTTATTATTATTTTTGTTGTTTTATGTTTGGCTGTTAATTTGTTTTTGTGCACAAAATGCAAAGTGCTGCCCAGAGCCGACTAGGACTGACTAAGAACTGAAACTGGAACTGTAGCTAAAACGGGAAGGTGTTGTCGTTGTGGTGGTTTTGCGAAACTTGTTTAACTGGGAGTCAGTGGTTGACTGTCAAGGCTGCGACAAGGCGACACAAGTTCCATGGTGGCATGCACCAAAAAAGTTCCTTAACCTGCTCTAAAATCACTAGATCGCTTAATAAGCAGCCTAGCTGTCTGGGCCTGTAGCTGTAGCTGGTGCTTGGTTCCAGGACCGTTTTGCACAGATCTTATGCAGTGCAGCAGCTCCTTTGACTGGGCATCGGCAAAACACTGGCAAACAGCAAAGCAACATAAGAATCTGCACTGTTTTAAGCATAAATCGCCGGCAGGCATGCGCCGATATGCGTTCAACTCACTGAACTTGCCACGACTCTCGTTTCTTGACTCCATCTGCAAAGTTGCTGCTGCTGCTGCTGCTGCTCCACCTACTTCAACTCCGACATTGGCTGTTACAGTTTTCGCTTTGCCCGCCGACTGACAAACATATATATTATTTAAATTTTTAAACGATTGATCGTCCTCCGCCCTGTGTATGCTTCCTGCCTCCTGTGACTGCTCTTCATCTTCAGCGTCCCTCTCTCTGTGTTTGCGCATCTCTCGTGATAGTTTGAGTTATTTAGTTGGCTGCTTTATTGCCCAGGCAACTTCAGGCTGGGGCGTGTTTGAAACTGCGCCAGAGACTCCAACTCCAACTTCGACTTCGACTCCTACTTCCACTTAAGCTGCAACTTTAACTTCAGGTTGAGTTTTTGTGTAGTTCGTTTTTGATTCTTATAACAAAATGATTATGTTTTGCATATTGAGTGAAATTTGCATAAAATAAGAAAGCGCAAAATGAGCTGTGGCAAAGCTTATGAAAATAACAACACCCGCCGCTTGGACATTAACTATGAGCTTAGCAAAAACATTTTCCCAGGCGCCGTAAAGAAACACATTATCATAATATTTGAGTGCTTAAATTAACAAATTATGGGTCCGATCGGCAAGTGATCGCCGAATAAAGTCCAAGATTGAATAACAAAACCTTGGCCAGAACGAAAGTGAATAAACGCATGCCTTCAAGGTTACAGATATATACTAAAATTACCAAATATAAAAATATAAAAAATTCGGGGTTTCGCTGAGTTTTAAGATACAAAACAGTAGGAGTGCAGAACGAATGCTTTTCAAAAATCAACAGTGAAAAATTAAAATGATTGATAATGATAATTAGTCTGCCCGTAAGTCACGACAAGCTGTTTAACTACTCATTTGTCGTAATAAAGATAACTTCCAAAACAAACCTTTACCTTCTTTCCAGTACTCTATTAACATTATAATAATATTTAAATTTGATATTTGTTCTGTTGCTGTACTGTGTTTAGTTTTGAGAGAAAAATTTGAAAACTAGCAATTGTAATTTTGTTGCATGTGTCAATTTTAATTTCTAGTTGGCTGTATTGTTCATTTTCATAGGTTTTATTTACCCACGCTCATTTATCGCTTAAAATAACAATCATTAACATAAGAACAGAGTCACTTCCTTGGAACGCTAACGTTTCGGTTGCCCAGCTGCCCCTGCCACTTGCCACTGCCCCTGCCCCTGCCACTGGCCACGACTGCTGGCCCTTTTTCAAGCAAACACGATGCGCGCTAAAGAAATTAAAATTGAAAATTCCTTTATTTCAATATTTTGACAGTGACTTGGCAGCGCCTCGTTAAGAAAAAACAAAATAAACTCGAAACAAACTCAAGAATGACCCAATCCAAAGCAAACCAAACGAAACGAAACATTTTTCAGTTGTCTTTGTGACCAGTTTGTGTCTTTCACTGCCTCTCCCTGTGATACTACAGGTGTGTGCATGCGTGTGTGTTTGTCTGCGTGTGTGTGTAACTGTCAGAACTCTTTGAGTCTGGGGCTGGGGCTGGGGCTGTGCCCAACTTCTGTGAAATGGACACAAAATGTGCCAAGTGCTTGTTGACTTGGCCTGAACTTGTTACAATTTCCATCTATTTCCCGCTTTCTACGCCTCGTTTGCTCTCTCATTGCTTTTGTTGTGATGTTGTTGTCATTGCTTTCGCTTCGATATAATTTAATGATGCGAGAATGTGTTGGATTATGTTAATAGGCGCCTTGCGACAATTGCCCCATAAATTAAGCGTTGCAATGCAAATTTGAAATAAAAGCCACTTGAGCTGCAGATAAATGCACTTTAGCAAACATATAAATTAATATTAATTATGCACTGATTAGCCCAACATTCCATAAGACAAATAAGCCCACAGCAGCTCTTGGCAGCTTGCCAGCTACATCGCTAAGCAGCTCAGAATTTTCCATAAACATTTGGCGTAAATCACTTGAATGCTTAAGGCAGTCAATTGAATTTACGAGCATCAAGCTTCTAACAAGCCCATGAGTAAACAATATAGCGAAGCACCGAAATCAATTTACCCTTTGTTGATTGTTGATCAATTTACACACTTAATTCCTTTAGTTACTTGAAGTAGAGCGTCAGAGCGATATATCGTAAAAGTAAATAAATATTTTTATTTTATGCCTCTCTTGTTCAAGTAATTAGTTTAATATTTAAAATGTAGTTATATCTGATTATATATCTATCTGCTTTAGTAATTGTAATGTATGTTGGATGAAATATTTAAAATACTCTAAATATTTCGTACAAACAAAACAAAATAATAATATGGAACACTTAACTTGAACAGTTAGTGGCGTTATGAGCCACGTTAGCTTAAGCTTGGCTTGTAAAATTGCTTGTTAAACTAAATGCCTTAGTTGCAGTTGCTGTTGCCGATGCCGTGTATGGCCGAGGCCGAGTTGGTTCGTTGGCAGACCGCATTCATTCAATTGCATTTGACAGGCGTTTGCCATAAAAATTATGCAAAAAACAACAGTAATAGCAATTGAAATGGTAACTGCAACTGGTTGGCAAATTTACATGCGCTGAACGGACATTGGCTCAAAGTTATGACAACTTATCGGTTGGCATTTTGCCTTGGCCATTTCTCAGGCAGACGCTCGTAGGCGTCCCATGGCGACATTTGGCTTTCATTTGCAATTAAAATCTATAATAATAAATAAATGTAGAATTGGAAAAGTTGAATTGTTATTTTTTCTTTTTTATTGTGTTAATATTGTAAGAGTAAGTTATAAATAGGTTTTCTAGAAATGTGGCGCCATTTGTTGGCGGCACGACTGCACGAGTTCGGTTTCAGTTTCCCAGAGTCGAAATTTGTCAAATGCGAGGGACGAGACGCAAATGTAGATTTCAGGGGAATTTGTCAAAAGCGGATGCAAGTGAAATTGATACCCAGCGCCTTTTGTTATGGCCCATAATACGAGTGGAAGGTGTGAAAAGGTCGTCGTGCTTTTTTTTCTTCATTTTATTTGATCGCCATCACTGTTAGAGTACGTATCTGCACGAAGCTGCATGGCATGTCATAGCAAAAACCAAAAACCAAGACTCAAAAAAAAACCTCTTCAAATCTCAAAATCCAAACAAAACTCGGACGCATCGAATCATTTTGTTTTTTTTTTACTTTTTGCATTTGCCTGGGAATAAAATGCAGGCAACGACTGGCAAATGAATTCGCTGCTGCTGTTCATCTAATCTGTTTGGTGTTAAGTCCAAAGGAGCATATGTAATTCGATTGTTTACATGCGAATGCGTTCTGAAAGCAAAAAATGTGTTTTTGTTGCAAAATGACAGCCAGGCCGAAATCGAAGTGCGGAGCACACAGCAAGCAGCGAATTAAATATATCAAAACGAAGCCAAACTGGCATCTCAGATTGGTTGGTTTGTCGGTTGGGTTCATTGGAGCGCAGGTTACGCCTTGAGAAGCCACTTCAGTTGCTGGCAGCGCAGCAGGAGCGCAACAATTTATTCGATCAGCTTGGCAATGCTCTGGTACATGGTGTGTGCATTGGGGGTGTCTCCGTCTTGCTGACGCTCTTGTTGTTGGCAGCGCCGACCTGTCTCCCGCACTGTCAGTCTATCATTTTATTAAATGCCAACCCCTCAACCCCGCCTGACGCTCCTCACTCCACTTCACAGCACTCGTTTGTCAGTCTCCGTCTGCAACTCTTCGTCGTCGTCGTCTTATTCAACTGCCTCTCCTGCTTCGTATTTAGCTTGAATTGTGTCGCAACGCGACGCGAGGCCAAGGCGAAGGCGTCGTCCTTTCGCGCCTGAGAGATGCGTTTCACTCATATCCGGTTAAATATTCACACCTCTGCAGTGCCCCAACTACAACGCCAGAACTCAAGCCACAAACCAACATCAGCAACGACGACGACGACGGCGGAGACGAGAAGTTTGCTAAATTGCATTTGCCGCTGCCGTTGCTTGGGTAGGTGTTGTTGTTGTAGCGGCTGCTGTTGTTGCTGGTGCGGTATTAAATTTCAAAAAACCGCACAGCCCGCAAATGGAACAGCGGTAATGAACGGGGTACGAGGGTACTGGCCGGACTACTGCCGGTGCGGGCTGGCGTAAGTAATGCCCAAGAAATTTTTGCAGATTTGTGGCGTAAAATTATGAAAATTATGTCTGACACATCCTGCTGTCTGCTTAAGGTCTTTGTTTATCCTGGCAGTGCGGCAAAAGGGAAGCGCCTCCAACACTCCAAATGCGACAGCAACAACAAACAACCATCTTATATTTGCATACGTTTATTTTGCACCGTTTACTGCGACAAAGTTCGTTGCTTAAGGCTTTCGTTTTGTTTGGCTCGCCTTAGTCGGTCTTGGCTGGTTTTTTGGGGACCAAAGCGAAACGCCTGCACATCCCGAGAATATGAAAGTGAAATTACTTAAAAACCCATTTCTCTTAAGCATTTACGTTTATGACTGGCAAAATTGCAGCTTGGCAGGGTTTCCAAGACAAGATAAATGATAACTCTTGCCACCTAAGAAAAGTTCACCACATTAAACACATACAGCGAGCCCATATGAACAAAGTAATTGAAATATCTCAAAAATGATATGTGGACATGTCATTTTCTTACATATGTCATCTTAATTTTGTTCTTTAAAGCTAAAGTTGAAGCGTATTTTTCACATGTGAAACACAATACGTAAACTATTCATATTTCGGATTAATTATGCGCATCTCATTAAATATCAGATTTGGTTAATGTTCGGTGTTGTTTTGATATTAATCTCTCACAGCATATGCAAAATGGATATAATCAATCGAAGCTTATCAATAAATACAGCAAAATATGGCCTCACTTCACTCCAAGGTGTTCCTGCTTAGTCACAGTGATCCAAAACACAAACCCAGACTCAAAACGAAAGCAGGCAACTGGTAACTGCACCCAAAAGGCAACTGGGGCTGCCTGCTGGGTCAGGGCCTAATTGAGTCATAGCTGGAGTGGAGAGTCAGCAGGAACGACAAACACGAATTAAGCACAATAAAACTGTGTATAGCATTCGCATTAGCAGGGTGGTGCAAGGTGGTGCAGGTGGTGCTCGCGGGACGCTGTAGCCTTGAGGCTGCTCACACAGATGCGCCGCTGAATTTGGTTTTTGTTCGGTCTGGTCAAAAAGCGCAACGAAACGAAATGCCAAACAAGCATACAAAAACAAAAAAAAAAAAAAAACCATACAAAACTAAAACAAAATTAAATCAGCAAAACAGCACAAATAAAATCCATTAGGTGTAGGTACCACGAACTGCGCGACAGCCACGTTCAGAACCCAATCTCAAGACGGGTATTGGATGGGAGGAAAGGGAACAGAGAGGACGACAACGACAACTGCGATGTCGTGAGAGTTGACTGCCCAAGCTGGCTGGCTGGCTGGCTAGCTGGCTGGCTGGTTGGCCGGCTAGCTCCATCATGGTCTGGGAATCTGTTGTTGTTCCTCGTTTGGCGTTTTGGGCGAGAAGATTTGTCATTGTTAGACGGGTTCTTAATTTCTCGTATGCTCGCGCTTATTCAAACGAAGCGGCCATCAGATTGGCGTAAGGCTCATGTTTTGGCACCCACAACGCTTTTTTTTTTTGGCTGGCCAGTAAGTGTCTGTATGTATATGTGTGTGTTTGTGTGGGTGATGCTCGTTTCTTAAAAAAAATAATAATAAAAATAAGTATATACGGAAAACCAGTTTTCAGCATATCCATTCATAATTGCCAATGCTGGCGAAATGTTTGCACATGGATCACATTTATGGGCGCAATGACAGCAATGGTCATCAAACAGGCCGCCAGCCCCGAAGACCACCCACTGGCCAGATCAACAGCCAGTGTTGCAGCCGCAGCAGCAATCGGCATCAAAAGTGTTGCAATGAGGCATTTACAATAGCAAACGAGTTAATTACCACAACGGCGGCTCAACACATGCCTCGACCTTATAGAGACACTGAGCCACAGTTTCTCCCAGTCTGAGTTGGAGTTGGAGTTAAAGACTGCTGCAAGTTGGGTCCTCCAATCTGCTGCATTGATCGAGCAAACGATCTGCGATTGCGTTTGGCTTTCGCTGTTGAGTCTTGTTTTTGCGCCTGCGCGTGTTCAAATTGTCCAAAGCGTAACAATTTAATATCGATGCAACTGGCAGCACCAACAACAGCCACAGAGCAAGCCAAGGCATCTGCATAGCAGCTCCAGCATCAGTTCCAGCTACAGCAGCGTCGTCTGCCAACAGTGGCAACATGTGCCTTGCGCCTGCGTATGCGCCTGCGCCAGCGTTTGTGGCCTGCCTTTTTTATGCATGTTTTACGTTTCGCATTTTATTTAATTGATTTTTTTGCACCGCACTCGAGTTGGCCATTAATTCATTTATTTATTTAGCACTGTGCTGCCAACGACATCGACTGTAGGGATGGGTAGGGGGGGTTGGGTAGGCAACTTCAGCTTGGGCATGAATTAATCGTGCTTAACACCATTCTTGGCATATTCGGGCACTGGCTGCAATTGAACCTCTGCCGGCGATTTGGAGCGGAAGCACTTAGCATTGGCCTAAGTCTTTTCTTGATTTTAGCCATAAGCATTTGGGTACATTATAGAGTTTCTTGAATCTGGTCTCGGCATATCTGGTATGCATGCGTCATTATCGCGCATCGCATCATTAATAAAGTTATATACACACACACACACACACTCACACTAACAGAAAGCTGGCAATGAAAACGCAACGTTAAAATGAAACCGACAAAAATATGTATGGCTCCTTTTACAAAATGTTTATATGCAGGCTAACTGAGACAGAGACGCAGGCGAAGGCGGGGGCGGAGGCGAGCTGTGCTTGGTGCTTCGAACTTGGCAAATGTGACTGTGACTGGGTTTTGGGTTCGGCTAAAACGTTTTCAAGGTCAGTGCTTGTGTCGCCGTTGCCGACGCCGACGCCGACGCCGACGAACGAAGGTGATAAATGAAGTGTCTCCGCGCGAAATAGCCACAAATCAAAGGTAGGCCAGGACCAGGTAACATATTGTTGTTGTCGTTGTTGTTGTTGTTGTTGATATTGTCGCTGTGAAGTTCAAGTTCGCCTCGCCTGCAAAATATTGAATATCAGCTAAAAGCATTTCACAATAAGCGAAAAAACATACATTCTGAGTGGTACATGGGTGAAGAGGCAACTCGCCTTATGAATCAATATTGCCCGAATTTCGCACACAATTTGCTTAAGTACATTTTCATGAATCTTTATATAACAAAAAAAAGCGAAAAGCCTTGCACTTTATCAATGTTGCATAACTCAATTGGAATAGGAATAGTAGGTTGTAATATTTTTATGTAAACATATATTGAGTGCTTGTAACAGTCGTGTATTATGAAAAAGATTCATTAATTATTTTATAAGGAGCGGTTAAGAAATGAGAATCAGTCTCCAATAGAACCTATTATCTGTTTCGAAGTTAATGCATATGCATGATATGATGATCCAATCCAGTTGCTGATCGATTTCGCTATATCGGATCCATTTCCCATTCATTCGTGTACAACTTACATGCTCCTTAGCTATTCACTAATTAGTTAGCTTCAAGGCAAGCCCCTTTTCGCTCCTGGCATCGCTTGGCCAACATGCCAGCCAAACAACAAAAACAATCATATGATATAACAAACAAAAGTTTAAATTAACCAAAAAAAAAAAAACAGAAACGCGCTCCAAAAAATTCCGACTTAAGTGCTTTTAATTATCCAAAAGAATTCAGTGGTATTCTGAGTTTGGTATCCTTGTTTGTCATCATCGTCATACTTGGGGCTGCGTCTTAAAATTACAGGCGCGTTTATATGGCGGCAGCGATCTGACTCCTTTTTTTCCACTTCTGTGATGCTCCTCTTGTTGCTGTTGTTGTTGAGATTGCTTGTGGCCCTTTGCCAGGGCTGTTTCAAAGTTTTCATGCATCATATGCTTGTTTCCTTAGCCTCGCCCATAAAAGGTGTGCAGGCAAAAGCATCGATCTGTTTTATATGGCATCAACATCATATGTATTATAGTTATACATATAGAAGTGTGCATTGATGGGGTAAAGACATATTCATAATGAAATGAAAGCGAAAACATTGAATATAAGATGTGATGAACTGATATAAAGCGCAGCACTGATGCAGTTAGAAATGCTATATCTACTCAAATCCAGATTCATGAAAATTAAACAAACGATAATTTCTTTAATTAATGACTATTTATTATTTGTATTAAACATGTACAACATTTTATAAATATCACTTAATTAACAATTCATGATTATATATGAGTTTAAACTGAAGAGACTTTATGAGACAGACGGATATGGCTGTAAGCCTCGTTGCCCATTTAATGTTTATACCCTAGATAGCTTTGTTTGGCTCTCAACAAGTTCATAGCTGTTTTTAGTTGAGAGTTAATAATAATTGGACATAAAATGCTTCCTGGATATGCGTGTTAGTTAGTGCATATTACAAGAGTCTTTTCGCAAGGCAGTAGCAATGTCGCGTTTGCGACATCAACTGGCGGCATCAGTTTTTCGTTAGAGACCGACGGCAACAGTGCGAGCTTCCTGGAAACTTATCGCACACACATTTACACACAAATATAAATACGGAGTGCAGCCGTTAGAAGGAAAGGCTGCATCAATGAGGCATCAGAGGCGGGCTGCTTATCGGCTGATGATATTCAGTTGTAGCTTCGTCAGGAGAAATGCCTGTGGAGCAGTTGGAGCTGGCGATGCTGGTGGCGGCGGCAGGCTGCGTTCCAGGCAGCTGCCAAGATCAAGTTGAGTGAAGGGCCTTTCAAAATAGAATACAAATACTGAGCACCTTCAAGGCTTTGATTCTCTTTTGCTCTGTTTGCCTTGGTATTGTAGGAAGTAGAAACTACAGCGCAGTGCAAACAAAGTGAAGGGATATGCTATAAAAATATTGTTATAATGCAGAGCTTACTAGCAACTCAAGAAAATGTTTTAAAATGTATATCCTTGCTATGGCTTAAGACTATGCACCCAGGCACTTCATTGGCTGGAGGGCGACGGCGACGGCGACTGTGACTCCGGCTATGAGTATGGTGGCAAGTGGCAAATGCTCGACGACGCCAACGACGAAGCCGTTGTAGCTGGATATGGCAGGCAGGCAAGCAAGCAGGCAGCGGCAGTTATGCCAAGTCAGCGTGATGCGCGCAAAGTGACGAGTTTTTAATGAATTTGTTTAACTCAGGTCAGGCCTGGCAGCCAGAGAGACAGCCATATAGTCTAAAGTCGAAGTCTTGGAGTCAACCTCTGTGTTCAAGAGCCAGGCAGAAGCAACAGCAAGTGCCCCATGCCTGTGATTTAAGTGCAGCCAGCTAGGATGTGTTGTGGACTTGAAGATTTGTGGATGCAAGCGCTGACGTCCCGTGACGACGATGACGACGACGACGACGACGACGACGATGAACTGTATGCAAGGAGTTGGAGTTCCTGCCTCTTGAGGCGCTGTTGCCAGTTACTACGTCCAAGTCGTCATCATCAGCGACGCCAGCGCTTAACTGGAGTGGTCTGGTATCTAGCAATGCAAACAATGGCAGTTTCACTTGAGCTTCACTCACGTCCAGCTCCAGCCCCAGTCTCAGCTCCAGTATTCCAGTTTCAAAGCTGTCACTTTGTGTGTCCTTCGTCGTTCACTTTCGTTGACCACGCCGATACATGGTCTTGTATGTATTTTTTGTTGTGCTTTTTCCCCTGTTTGCTGCTCCTCTTGTGTTCAACAAAATGTTCCAAATTGTTGCGCACTGCAAACATTTTAAGAATTTGCGCTTAACAAACTTCGAAAAAATGCTTTTTTTTTCCTAGCTATGTGTGTATGCGAGAGTGTGCGTTGGGCTTTTTTGCTAACTGCACTGAAATTTATACGCGGGCAATGACTTTGGCAATAATTAAAACAAAGCACAAAGCGCAACCCGCAAAGCTGTTCCCACAAAGCAAATGACTTAGGCAACGAACTTGCCAAGCCATACACAGTTATGCTAGTTATCGTTATACATAATTCGTAAGTTCGAAACATCATTTGTCAAAAGCGAAGCCAACTGTTAACTCACATGCCGAACACATGTATTTGCTTAATTCGATTAACTTTCGGGATTGTTGGACCTTGCCAGCAGCTAAAGTATAACAAGTTTGAGCGCCGGCCACCAGCTTACTTTCCCACCATATTGGCAACAGCCTATAAAAGGCTGGCAGCGATAAGACTATGGAAGACGCAGTGCCAACTCAAAACTCGCCAACCGCGTTACAATTTATCATCAAAGTTAGCAGATCTCCAAAAAGCCACCCGGTTGTATTTATGCCTCGCAACGAGCTACAAAAATTAATGTTAATTAATTTGACTTAAACTGACGATTTCAACAGCCCCATTACTGCGGGGCATATAGCAAAAAAAAAAATAAAAATAAAAGAAAATCGAAAAAAATAAACGAGACATACAAATATCAAAGCCCAGAGAAACAAAATCAAATCAAAACGAACACCAAACCATCTGCTGAAGCATTTATGTGGGGCCCAACGAAACTCATTTAGTGTGCTATGTAATTCGATTTAGATTTCGATTCGAATTTTAGATTTAGATCGATTGATAATGAAAAGGCATCGCAACAATATCTCGTAAAGTGTCTCATCAGACAGCTGACACTTTTGAGTCGATTTTTATTTAATTTTATGCTTATTTATTGCAAATTTATCGACATGCTAGTCTATATTTTTTTTGTTATTTCCTCTTTGATCTCCCACTATTTATATATGCATGGCCATTTGATTTGATATCTTATGTGCATTTTTTATACACTTTAAGATTTTATTTTTTATTTAATTTAAATATAAATGCGTCTAATGCCAATTGAAAGAAAACTGTGTTACGTTCAATAACAGTAAATTAGAGTCGGTCATAAATTATGCTTTATGCTTGTCACTGGATACTGAGCAACTTTTAATTGTTAGTGCAAATTCAATTAGACAAATCGTGAGTCTAACTCGCCAGTAACCACTCTGAGTCGCAAACACTCACACACACTCATGCACACACAAAACTCTAAAGCTCTCACAAAATACACACACCACACACTAGCTCAGCAGTAGCCTGGACCAAAGAATGCGCCAACTTTAGTGTTTTGTTGTCGTTGTTTTTGTTGTTGTTGTTATCGTCTCCGCTGTTGTCGTCTTCGTTGCCTTAGTTGCCTGCCTGCCTGCTCTGTGTCTGAGCAGCGACGGCTACTCGAAGCGACTCATTCCGTTTCCAACGCACATTCGCGCTCTGTCCTCGAGTAAAAATTCTCTAAACATGCTGTCAAGTTATGTCTACATTCCTTGATCATATTTTTTCCAACTTTTTTCCCTCAATGTATGTGTAAGTGTGTGTGAATGTGTGTATTTGTGTGCGAGCTTGCTGCCATTTCAGGTCGCTCCCGCTCCGAGCAAAACGTATCTACAAACACCAACACCACCAGATACTAGTTTCTTAATGTGGCGCAGCAAATGTGCCGCGCTGAGCATAAAAATCAACAACACGAACGCTTCAAGAGCTTCAAATGGGCATTAAAATGTCCGCAGTCTGCATGGCTATGCTCAGCTGAGAGAATTCTCCAAGCATTCCCCTTATCTCTCCCTCTCTCTCTCTCATTCTCTCCGCGCATCTGACTCATTGAGTGAAACGCAACGAGTGAGTTACTGCTGCCTGCTCTTTAGATATACTCTTAATCTGACTTGTAGCATGAAGTTGATGAACGAAAGATACAATTGATGATATATAATTAGAAATATTTAAAAATACACACTGTCTATTTTTAAGTTCTCAAATATTCACAGACCAATCTAAAATAAGTACAGTTGGCCATGAGTACATAATTTATTTAAATTGTATGTTTGTATAAGCGTTTTGCCGTCGGCTTTGCTTATTAACAAGACGGCTATCGCCTGAAATACAATTTTTTTTTTTTTTTAAATAGAGTCAAGGTCGTTCGCTGAAAGGAGTGCTCACCCCTTCGACTACTTTGTAACTTTAACTTAACTTTCTTTAGGAATCTAGTAATTTTAATATAATGTCTACAACGACGTTCAGATTAAAAAATCTGAAAAAATGCTTATGAGAAGCTGGGTACGCCCCTAAATATTATATTTGTATTATAATTATCAAATCAACCATTTAACAATAAAAAAAATGGAATAATCCACACTTATGCAAATACTCGTCCATTTCAATACCGAATACAATATTTGACCAAGTAAACCAATCAATTGAAATTTGTGTAAATTTAATTAAATGGTTTGAATTGTAAACAATTTTTGATTAGACTAGCATTTAATTAGATCTTGATTATTGCAGCTTTGTGTGCTTAAAGTTTAATTGCGCTATTATTTTATTGATACTGATTTGCTTAAAATTGGTTTATGTATTTAAATTTGTAAGTAAATATATGTATAAGCAAAAAAAAGTCATGGACTGATGAAGCATTTAATTTGATCTTGATTATTGCAGTGAAATGTGCTTAAAATTCTATTGCACAGTTCTTTGATTGATCTTGATTCGCCAATAATTTATATAGACAATATCCATTTAGAGTATGCGCCTTGTGTAGACAGGGTTGCAAGTCTTCTACGCAAAGCTTTCCACATGCAACAAATATATTACTTTAAATGGATGATATTGGCCTAGATGCTAAACATTTGCTTTGCCCAGAAGGTATGCGTTTGACTATTTACTATACAAAGTTTCGGGATGGAATGCTATTTGGAGAGCAGCAGAGCCTTAACGATTCAATTCACGACATGCAACAACGACATAGCAAAATTTGTGGACATATCGGATCAGAATCCATATGTAGTAAATGACAAACCTAATAATGCAATGTGCTCTAACTGTGTTTGCATAGATATGTATGTGCAATGTGCCTCCCCCTGATCAACTTTTCATCTTTAACGAAACATTGTGCTGAACGTTAGATGAATATTGAAAGAAATTTCCCACTTCTTGGACACATCCATAAAGTCCTCAATACAACGTCAACGACTTATTTCAGTATATAATATATATATATTTAAAATAAATTAAATAATTATATGAATTCAAATTTATGCATGGATAGCCTCGTTATTAGAATAGGACTTGATTGAAACTCAATCGCTTATTTGCAATCGTCCGTCTAACCATGAAATTACCTTTAAGTGATCAATTTTTATTCAAAATATTGTATATATAAGAGTACGGAGAATCCATCCGAATTAGTATTTTAGTTTTTTGTGTGTGTTCTAACTAAACTTTCCAATGCATAAAAGGATTTTCATTATTGGGATATTATTCTTTTGTATGCTAAATATTAGCAATACTCAAAAGGTATTTGTAAATACTTATCTATAATCAATTAAATCGAATATTACTTAATATGCTCATACCTTTCTAAGGTAATAATGTTTTCAAAATTACAATGCCTCATGAGAAGCAACAAAATGGCCAAGATAGATTGCATTGTGGAGAATGCCACCACGATTACGTTTCAAATAACTACAAACAATATTGAAGTCTTGAACTTGGTGGGCATAACAAATCTAAAACTTCATAGGTATGGACATACCAGTCCGGTGAATTTGAGAACATTCAAGCTCGAAATATGCAAGGTCTTGGTTTCCAACATGCGTCCCACCCTATTTACGTTTATATATAACGGCATACTTGGATCGGATCACAATTTGCCTGCTAAGTGTCCCTTTAATAGGGTAATTGTGGCTAAATTATCGCACCCTTACGATATTTATATTTTATTTACTCCATATATATTTTGCAGAACACCACCTATTTAGTACGAAACATGCAATTTGTCACACATTTTATGCCAAGCACTGTGCCAGAGACAAATTTTACATTCCGATCACAATTCTGGGGAAACAACGTAAATCTATTCGATGTGAACATAGAAGGCGCCTTTTGCAGTACCCATCGTGATTGCAGAGGATTTCCAAATATAACCGAGTCCTGATATGTCTATTAAATTGATTACCGTCTCATTCGAAAGTAAAACAGTGAAAAAATGTACATTTTGTTTTGTGAAATTTAAAGAAACAAATAATATTGTGTGTGTTGTATATGTATTTACTTTTGCTGAACATAACTCTACATTTTTTAACTATTTTCAATGACTTAAAATTATTTGTATGCAGGGCTTCAGGAGTTAATTGTACGTTCAACAGTGCTATTAAATAAATCAAGTAAAAATGGTTAAGGTTAACTCAGGTTTTCAATATACTCCAATTTAATTGTCAATTTTTTTTTAAGTTGCTACAAACGCAATTATTTATATACGGTCTGTTCCTTTAAAATTGTGGCATTTATTGGTACCGACAATTCTATGGAATGTATCTATATTCTCGCAACGGAGTTAGTTATCGTTAAAATTATGTAAACTCGATCTCTACCCTATTTAATGAGAGGGAACCAAAATTGGTTTACGATACTAATACCTATTTGAATGATCTTGATAAGCTGTACAATGTATTCATGCGTGTTATGTACATTGATTATTTTATAATTGCTTATTGGAGGGTAGCTTAATCATAAAATTGGATTTCAAGCGTTTATAGACTAATTGTGTGTGGCATAAACTTGATAACATGCAACAGAAGCGGAACTTATTATGGATTATTATTGCCTGCATGCTAACACTTGCCTCGGGCCAAAAGGTATATACATATATATTGGTCAATATCTTATCCACAATTCACGCAACTATTTTGAACAATTTTTTTTTTTTTGCTAAGAAAATCACCTTTAAACAAATTCACTGTCAATTGAAGAGCAAAGCTGTTGTTTCGGTTGAGTGTGCTATTAAGGACAAAAGCGCAATTAAGCTTCAAGTGGCTTTGAACGACAACATGGTTCAAAAGTTGGTGGGCATTGTGGATCTGACTCTGACATCAATACCACGAAATAAACCAATTAATTTTCGTGCATTCCGCCTGGATGTGTGCCAAATTTTGGAACCTCACAGGTCTTCCTCCCTGCTGAGATTAATAGGCAATGGCATCAGACAGTCGGACAACAATTTGCCAAAAAAGTGCCCTTTCATGAGGGTGAGTCAAACAGTTAGGCGTGCTCTTTAATAGGTGTTAAAGCATTCATTGCCACTAATCGATTACAGAACACCACGTATGTATTGCGTCGCCTGAAGCTCGACGCGAATTACCTGCCCAAATATGTCCGTGATTATAATTTCGAATTCTTTGGGAGGTTCTCTGAGAATACCGAGAATCTCTTTGATGTTCGGATAGTGGGATCAATTTGTAATATCGGTACTGATTGCACTCATGCAGAAGCCAACAGATCAGCGACATGAATGTATCAATATTGAGCTAAGTGAATTTATACGGTGTGCGAACAAATGTATCCAAATGCAACGAAAGAGCGCAAAGCAATGAGTTTCACTCAAATAAACATGAAAAACCTGCATGACTTTTGAGTTTGAGCTGCTTAGAGAGAAGCAAGTGAGAGAGTAGCTGAGAGAGAGTGAGAGGGAGCGAGAGGGAGAGAGAGGGAGAGCCAGGGAGCGAGATCGAGAGAGAGAGATTGAGTAGTTGCTCTTGCTGAGCCGGGTCGGGTCTGAGCTGGTCCGGTCTTTAACTAAGCCTGGCGACAGCTCTCCAGTCAACAGTCTGCCATCCACACTCGAACGAAGCGGTACGCATGCACGCACTTTCCGCATTCATCAGATACAAATTCTAAGAACAAACAAATGTGCACCAAAAGTTAACAATTATGTGAATACACAAATTCCGATATGCAAAAAATTATCAAACAAATAATATGTATAGATCTGTATACCGTATAGCTATGTGCCCTGATGAAAGACAACGCAAACGCGCAGACAACGGACGGCAAAATTAAAAAAAAATAAAATACTAAAAAGAGACAACAAAAATAAAAAGCATAAAAATTCCAGAGATCGTTCGGTGTGCGGCGAGCAGCAACGTTGAATGTTGTGGACGGTCAAGCGAACAAAAAGCCCTAAAAATAAAAAATACAAAATAAAATCAAGCAAAGGTGCGAGACAAGAAATTAAATTGATAAACCTAAAAGCAAAAGCAAACGCAACAGCAACAACAACAACAACGAACCCTTTGAACGTGCCTAGAGTTGCAGAGCCTTGGCAGGACTTGGTAGCCAGTGAGTTGGACTTGGACTTCGAGTTGGACTTGTCGCGCTGCTGTGGCAATTATCAAGCGCACTGCATCTGGCTGGGAATGCCAAAGCGACTTTAGACAAGTCACAAGTACAATATATATATATATATATATATATATATATATATATTAATACATACATACGTGTGTATTATTTGTGTGTGTGTTTGTGCGCTTGTGTTTATGTGTGTGGTAAATAGCTCAAAGCCACGAAATTGCTTTTATCGACGCGCCAAAATCGCCAATTGGAAAAATTGAAAAAAAAAACAAAGCGCAAAAAAACTGTTAAACTGTAGCTGACCAGAAACAGCTAGAGCCCTTAGCCAAGTTAAAATAAAAAAGAAAAACAACAACAGCGAGCGCATCGCGTGGATGCCGCGATAAACTCCAAAAAACTGCGGCCAGAGAGCGCGGAAATTGCTAAAATATTACCCGAAAGGCATATTCGCTATGTACATACATGTGCAACAACGGCCCACAGATACAGACAATAACAACAACGACAACAAGAACAACAAGAACGGCGACGGCATTGCAAAATGTATAATAAAAAATTACAACAAGTGATCGTGCAGAAAATAGATCGATAAACCGACCAAAAACAGAAAAAAATAAAAAAAAAATATAAAAGAACAGAATTAAAGCAGCAAAAAATAAATAAAGCGGCGTTGGGCACGTTTCAATTTTTTGTTTTTGTTGCTGTTTCAATTTCAATTGTGGAAATCGGCGAAAAATCGCCAAACCTAAACGTAAACGTAATAAACGAACCGGTCAGAGCAACATCTACAGATCAGGAGTGCAGGAGAGAGGAAGAGTGAGCCAGAGACGATAGAACTAGCTACAGTAAAGCACTGGGATCAGGCGCAATATTTATTAAACAAAGCCAGAAATTAATTTCACGACTTTCCTACGACGACGAGCTTGTAACTTAGTTGCATCTGGTTTAAAAAAAAAAAACCGTGCAGCCCGCCCACCCTCCTCATTCTGCTTCCCTGTGTCGTCCCGGCTTCTTTATGCGCAGCTTGAACTCGCAGTCAGTTTGAGCCAAAAAGAGAGAGAGAGAGAGAGAGAAAGGAGAGAAAGAGAGGAAGCAGCAGAGGCAGTTTCAGCAGTTTTGGTGACTGCAGCAGCAAAATGTACGACATCAAGCGCCTGGAAGCCGGACAACAGCAGCAGCAACTACAGCAACAACAGCTACAACTACAACAACAGTCAATTGGCAACACTTTAAACGATCGTCTCAGCGGCTCTGCGGCATTGCAGCCGCTACAGCTCACCTGCAGCGTTATAACGCCCACGCATCACAGCCCGACTACAACAACAGCAACAGCAACAACAACATCAACGACAGTGACGCAACTGAGCAAAAGCAGTCACATAAACTCCAACAACTTGGAAGCCACACACATGACACTGTTGACGCTGCGCCGTCGCCGGGCGTTCCAGCGTCGCGCCTGCCTGCTCAGCATATTGGCCGCCTTTGTCTTTGGCATGGCCCTGGGCGTCATAGTGCCCATGCTTGGACTGCCCGACTACTTTGGGAGCGTTGAGTCAGCAACGGTTACGCTTGATATGAGCGAGGAGCAGCCGAGCCCGCCACTGCCGTACAGTGTTTCCTTCATACGGGATGAACCACAGGCGTTGGCCCAAGTGGAGCTCAGCGCGGAACAGGTCTTTCGCAATGCCTTCCATTTGGAGCAGGATAAAAATGCGCCCGACTCGATGATAGTAAAGAAACTGGACACTAACGACGGCAGCATCAAGGAATTCCATGTTCAACGCATAGCCAACGGTCGCTATCGCAAAGGACCAGAACGAAGGCTATCCAAGGCCGCACAGGCGGAAAGGAGCAGAGCTGAGCCGACCAAGCCGCAGGCACAGTTACACTTGCCTCGTGACAGTGAACTGCAAGCGGCGGGCATCATCGATGGGAATATTTATTGGGGCGAACTGGTAGAGCAGGCGCTGCCGCAAGGTTTTGCCGGGCAGGATCAGCACAGCTGGGAGCGCTATGTGGCCGGAGAGGGTCAAGTGGTGAGACTGGAGCATGGCTGTGGACGAATGCAGAATCGTCTAGTGGTATTTGCCGATGGAACACGAGCCTGCGCCCGTTATCGACAGAATACGGATCAAATACAGGGCGAAATATTTAGCTATTATTTGGGACAGCTGCTGAACATTAGCAATCTGGCGCCGAGTGCAGCTACAGTCATTGACACAACGACGCCAAACTGGTCGGCTGCACTGGGGGACATTACGCAGGCGCAATGGAAGGAGCACAGGCCGGTGGTGTTAACGCGCTGGTTGGCTGACTTGGAGCCAGCTGGCATACCGCAACCGTTTCAGCCACTGGAACGTCATCTCAATAAGTACGATGTCTGGAATATAACGCAGCAAATGCAGCGGGATGCAACGACAACGGGCATGTCGCGGGGATTACTCAAACGGTTGGAGGCTGCCAACAGCCAAACGGACGCTCATCAATCACGCATGCTTGAGGAGTCGTCCTCCAACACCGAGTTGTCCTCAACTGCAGCAGCATCCTCGACATCGTCATCGTCGTCGTCGGCGCTGCTGCAACGACTAATTGAATTGGCACAATGGTCGGATTTAATCGTCTTCGATTACCTGATCGCGAACCTTGATCGTGTCGTTAATAACTTGTACAACTTTCAATGGAATGCCGACATTATGGCTGCGCCCGCTCACAATCTGGCGCGCCAGAGCGATACACAGCTGCTTGTGTTCCTGGACAACGAATCGGGATTGCTGCACGGGTATCGGCTGCTCAAGAAGTATGAGGCCTATCACAGTCTGCTATTGGACAATCTGTGCATCTTTCGTCGTCCCACCATTCAGGCGCTGCAGCGCTTGCGTGCCGAGGGCGCGGGTCGACAACTGCGCGATCTGTTTGAGCGCACAACCAGCCCCAATGTGCGTGATGTGCTGCCCTCTCTGCCGGATAAATCAATCAAGATTCTGGCGGAACGCATCGATCGCGTGCTGGCCCAGGTCCACAAGTGCAGCGACAGCAACAAGAGCAGCTAATGAATCGATATCCAATCCAATCCACGCACCGATAACGATTGGACTTTTCGTGTATTCATTTATTTGTTTTCTTTTTGACTGATAAGATGTAAATATCGTTGAGACACACAAAAGACACAAAACTGAGAGAAAACTTGTTAAACATTGCCTTAACTATAGTTAAGCTTAACCTTAATCAAATGCCAAATGTTCACAACTGGCCCGCTCAATTAGTCAATAGAAGCAGCTTAACAATTCCACTTTATTCGGGGGCCAAGTACGAGTATTAGCAGGACATCAGATCAATTATCTAAAGCGAGTATTAAGCGAGCAGTAAACTTAGACTTTTGACCTAAGCTTAGCATTTAAAAAATTGTTTTTAATCGTATATTTCGTACTTAGTTTTTATATTTGATTAGTTTTTGAGATACTTTTTGTGATATTTTGTTTAAGCAGTTTAGTGAAAGCTAATTATAAATGTCTAAGTAGATATCATTTTTGTATAATTTATGGGCCATTTTCCTTAAGCGAAACAAATAAAAAAAAAAACATATACAAAATCAAATCTCTACTATGACTACTCTCAAGACACTTGCTTACAGTTACAGATGCAGATACGAATGTTGCAGATGCAGATGGCAGATATTTTTGTTGCTTCACATATGAGCACGCCTGCGCCAGTGAGAACTTACATAGTCATGACAATAAATTGTCATTGATCTTTTTTTGCAGGTGAAGCCTGCAGCATCAGCAGCAGCAGCTGCGACTGCGACGCAGACTGCGATGGCAATGGCAACTTGGTTAACTACTCCCATGGCTGTCTGTCGCTGCGCTGCATTTGTCAACTTGCCAGCAGTGCAGTAACTTGCCACAAAACTGCTTGCCATAGTCTCTCTGCCTCTCGACTTGTCACGCAGCCTCAAAACTCCAGCTCCAACTCCGACTCGGCCTCGGCCTCGGCCTGTGCTTTTCATAATATCTTCATAAGCATTTGAAGTGTCCCCCTGTCTCGTCTGCGTGCGTCTTTTGCCCTGTCGCCCTGTCTCTGTGTGAGTTTGAAATTCAAGTGCAGCGACGAAGCCAGCAGAAAGATGAAGCTGAAGCCGGAATGAGGCAAAGCGCAGTTCAAGATACTTTCGTCGCGCACACACATAAGCATACATAAATATATTTATATATATATATATATATATATATAAATATATATGAGCCCTGCCTCTACAGAGATAGCCAGGCCCAGACTCAAGTCCCGGTCCTCAGGTCCAGGCCGGCTGTCTGTACGTCTGCCTTAAGATTTAAGATCGCTGCTCATTAAGTGCGTCCGCGTGTCTCAACGACAAGATGCTGAGAATGAGAATCTTGCGCACTCTCACTCTCTTTGCATTCTCTCTCTCTCTCTCTCTGTCTCCTGCTCTTGCGACAGCTTGACTTCCCTCCCTCTCTCACGTGCGTATGTGAGAGTTTGAGCTGGCTCTTCCAGCAACTCGTCTCGTTGCCTGGAGTTTTGCATCTGATTTTGTTGCGTATATTTTATTGGACACCAGAGTAGTTCACGTCGCTGCAACTGAAACGAGACTGTAATTTATATGTATGCTACATACATATACAGAAATTTATATATTCGAGTTGCTCTATCAGAACTGTTACCTGACTTAGGCGACTTTCAACTGGACTATGCCACAAAGCGCATAAGAAATTGGTATGGCTTTAAAACATGAAGAGCAGCTAATGTTTAGATAACCCGTTTCGACCACAATGCTCCTGCTCTGTTTGAATTTGTGTATGTGTGTGTGCGTGTGTGTGTGCTGCGTCTCGGAGAGCTTAATAAAAATCGTTATGCTAGTTTAATAAATATATCAAATAACCTTAAAACGTGTTAGGGAACTTGTGACTTTAACACGTTCAGAACTTGCTATAAAGTCTTTAAGCATATCATTTTACATTTAACCAAACGAAATGTGTTGTAGCCAAGGCTTTGTAGATTCAACTGCTGCATGAACTGAAATTAAAAAAAATTTCCTTCAGCTAAGTGGTAAACCATAAAACAATATAATTGAGTTCTAACTCTCCATACATAAAAAACAAACTGATACATAGAAATGTTTTCATGCTTGGGTTGAAATGGGATTGAGGCAAGTCAGCCCACCAGCCGTGCTATTATTTGAACACATATACATACAGATACTAAAACACACAAATGGTCTGCAAAAACACTTTACATATATGGTCAAAATTACCGTAACATACAACAAAAACTAGCAAAACAAGAGTACACACATTTTATGATCATTTTTTATGGGGTTATTAATAAAAGTTTATGGACATGTGCCATAAGGTTTAGCCAACAATAAAGCATAAAATGTCTCTAGATATGATACACATGGGGGAGCTCAGTGCATAATCCAAGTCAGATTCACAGATCACCACATTCTTTAGATTGTTTGATGAGCTTGAGGATCTGAAAGAGTAAATTCGTTGTTTATAGATGAATGTATATTCTATATTTAGATTTATATTATTTAACTTGTTCTTTGATTTATTTTTTGATATTGATATATATAATATATTCACTTTTATTTCATTCAATTTGTAAAGTAGTATAATATATCATGTTAATGTTTACATCTTAATCATTTCCTAATTATTTATCTAAGGTCTAATAATGTAATTTTTTATGAAATATAACGGTATACACGTTATTTTTGAACCGCCCTCGTTTCTTAGGGATTTATGAGTTATTTTCGTTTGGCTTACATTGATTTTGCGAGTTTTTATGCCGGGTCAATGAAGTTGCCAAGCAGTTGAAACGATTCCTTTAGCTGACAACGCGACTCAAGTACTTCTCCAGTTGTTGTGGCGTCGTCTTCGTGTGCACAATAATTTGCATACACATACACACAGGCAAAGAGAAGCACACACACACACACGGTCAGCATTTGCCTTTTGGCGAGCTGGGCATGCAATATTTTCTCGTGTTGTGTGTTTACTCTTTTCGCTTTTATTTAATGCCCATGTTGCCCGGACCCTGGGTCTCGCAGCACTTGTTGCTGTTACTTTTGCTGTTGTTGTTTTTGTTGTTGTTTTTGTTGTGGCTAGTTTGCTTGTTGCGCTTACAGCAAAATTCTAAACAAATTGCTTCCGCACCTGCAGCTAAGAAAATCAATGCAGAATACAAAAATCCACAAAGCGGCAGGCAAAGCACAGATCCAGACTCCGACTCCGGCTTAAACTTCGACTCAGACCATAGGCTACACAATTATATAGTATAGTTGATCTCTTTGTATGGGCATAATAAAAAGCATTGTGCCACATGGGAAAAATGAGCTGTATACCCCAACTGTGCAGCAATTTTCTTTCCGAGGCAACAACACACATACATATCAAAATAAAACATTTCCCAGGCCAATAGAAAGCGGTGGAGGAGAATAGGGCCCTCAGCATATAACATCATATCATATCGTAATCCTGACAATGGCACCGTCGATGGCACTAAACTTTAGCAATAACAATGCACACACAAACTAATATTTACAAAAGAAAGGGTAAGTGCGACCAACATGGAGAAAGAGACCAAAACACACAAAGTTATTATACACACCTATATTTTCTGTTGTTGCCAGTTTTCCCCCCATTTGGTATTCTTCTTTTTAAGTGCGCGTCCCTTTGGGCGCTAACAAAATTACGTGGAAGGGCAGCGATGTGCAGCAGGCTCAAAAGAAATTTACGATCGGCATTTGGATTTGAATTTATGAAAAACCTTCTTTCTTTTTACACCTGAAAAATAGAGGAACAAAAATAACGAATGAACATCTTTAGAGATGCTTAACTGCTTTTCTCGGGAGTCTACGAGTCGACTTTGGTCGGCTGGTGACTGCGTTTCATGTTAACATATGCTCGGAAAAGAAGAAAGAGATAAAATGCTGATACGCTACAGATACTGAAAACAGAAGACTTAGGCAACGAACTTGCTCACAAGATTTGATAAGCACGCTGGGAACAAGCAAAATTTTTTACAAAACATGGCCTCACCTCAGACGGAGACTTTAGCGCTTTTTACTTGGCTGCCGACGCTATTCTGAGTTAATTAATTTTACGAATTACTGATTAATTTAACAAACTGGTCAATGATTTTGTCCATACCCAGGTTGACATTGACGAAGTGCAGAACTTTGTCTGCGTTGCGTATGGTTTCAAATATTGGTATGCCCATTAAATATGTGAAATGGGTATACAAATGTTTTTCAAATGAATGAACTAAAAAAAAGGAGGTGTTAAGCATATTTGCAGCAATCATAGTCATAGTATACCTTACATAATATTTATTTATAATAAGAATACATTTCAAATTACAATTTCAGATATTTTATATATGCTTATACTTCAATTCCAAAAGGTCACTAGTCACTAGTTCATTCAATTAATATCTGCTAACAGGGTATTTCTAAGTCCAGTGGCTAGAGTATTCTAAGTTGTTTTGAACTCCGTTTAAAATGTTTAACATGCGGCTTTCCCCAATATTCTTTCCAATTCAGTCGCGCTCCGCTTAAGCTGTCCGTCTCCAACACTAAGTCGAACCTGTTCTGCCTGTCTGCCTGTCTACTCACATTGTTTGAAATCTTTTTGGCCGAATCAGGTGAAGTGAGTTGATTGATTGCGCTAATTTATAACGACAATGGGTCAGATCGCACATGGACCTTTGAGCTTGGCCTGTTGTTACTGTCTGGCCAACACACAAACAGACTGACAGAGCTGACTGAATGACTGACTGACAGACTGACTGTCTTACCAGCTGGGCTATTGGAACCCATTAAACACCGCCTCTACTGTGCCTGCTGCGGCATTGGCTTCGACTTCGGTTGCTGCTTTTGCTGATGATGATGATGCGCACGCTGATGAATGAATCTTTTCAATTTTGAGATTTTCTTAAACGAATTTGTCAAAAAAAAAAGAAGACCTCTAAAGCCATCGACAGTGCGTGAGGGTAACAAACCCTATGCAAAACTAATGAAATTAATGTTTGTTGCCCAAGTGTTTTGTTTCTGTGGTTGAACTCGCTCTCACTATCGCTGCTCCTCTTTTTCATTCTCTCCATCTCTGTCATTTGCCACAACATTTGCTTTTGTTGACCTTGCTGGCAGTGCAGTTGAGAGTCGCCCATGGCGCCTTGCTGCTTGGCCTGGTTAATTGCTCGTGATTGAATTATAAATACATGCAGAGCCAGCATCAGCTGAAAATTGTTGCCCTGCATCAACTAATGTGCCACATAATCAGCTGCCGGCTTACCAAATCAGACATGCGTCGGCCCAAATCTGAAAACAATCTACAAAAGCAGACGTCTGAGCCCATAGAAATCGCTGGCAGTTGAGACCGTCAAAGATACAAATAATAAATTATAAGCCTACAAGCTCAGCCTAGTCAAAGCGCTTAGACTGACCCATACACATGCATAAATACACACACATACATGTAAAATGCTGTGGCTGACCAAAACACTGAGACGGACCTTAACACCATGGCACACCAAGGCAAACATTTACTCAGCAAGAAGGGCAACTTTAAGACGAGTTTCAGTCACTCCGATACATTTCGTATATATGTATGTATATAAGTATATAAACAAGGCACAACAACAAATTAACAAACACCTGAAAGCGAACATAAGCCACATAGGTCTGCCTGTTCCTCTCAACTCGAATACGGGCTGCTGCTCACTCGTGGCGAGCCCATTTTCCAATAATTAAAAGCTACAACCATCAAATGAACACCACAAAACAGATTGACTTCAAAAATTCAACTCGAATTAGATGAGAAGAGGCGTGACGTAGCCTACCCACAATACACTGTGGGAGAAATCACACAGAAGATAAGCATTTATTAATAATATTCGATGAATATTTTCTTTATAAATATTTCAAGAAAATGTCAGAGTGGTTTGAAACTGGATTTAGTTTTACTCAGAATGTGATACAAAACCATTTGTAAATATTATTATTGTTAGAATTTAGGTGAAATATTATTTATTAGATTTGTAGTCTAATGTCTCAAGCCTTGTTTTCGTCTATCTGAAAACCTAACCTTCTCATGTCGAATCTTATTTTATACTCTACTTTTTTTGTTGTTTTGGTATTTTGATTAATTCATTATTTCCATCCGTAGCAATAAACTTCAATGTTTAGATACTTATCTTATTGTGCATATCACATTATTTCCAGTTTCCATTTACCATTTGTCTGTAATTATAGCAATTCTGAACACAACACATGAGTCGCATGTATTTAACAAATGTTACTGAACCTGAGTTCTAAAGACCTCCCGCAGCTGGCTGATGTAAGTGCCTTCTATTAGATCTAATCATTGATCATGGATCAGTATTAACATCAGTTTAATTAGCTCTTTTGGGGTCGCACCCCAATCATGTGAAGCTGTTGACCTTCGAGCACTCGCATTTTAAACGTAATACAAACTACTCAAGTGCCTATAATCTGCATAATGAAAATTTATGATTGGTTATGATAGATTTATACCATGGAATATAAATAGAATATTCCAATAACCGCAATTTGTGCAATTGTGCTTGTGCGGCGCCAGTGCGACAAATGCCACTTAATTGCACCGACAATTGACAAAGTTTGCTTTTTTTTTTTTAATGCATGTTAGCGCTTGTTATTCAACAACATATTTAAAACACTTTAAAGTCGCGTTCTCACAGATATATCTGTTGCATTTCCAAACTGTTCAATGTCGTTTTGGCGCCGTTTACTGATCTGGCCCCTTCTCATTCTCAAAATACTCTAGCCGAAGGTGCTTTCATTACGGTGCAAAGCGTGTAACACATATCTCGCAGCTAATTTTGAAGTCTCAGATGTAACTAGATGTTTATAGATCCGTATATTTGAAACTGTTACATGTCAAGGTCGGATATAAATATATAAATAAATATTAAGAGCAATAATAAGAAATCTAGTTTTATCCTATTCTTTCTTTCCAAGCTTATCAGAATCGTACATGTGTAATAAACACCTTTTATATGACTATCGGTTATATATATATATATATATATATGTATGTATTAACATATAAAGAAGAGTATCTTAACTTATACCAGTTGATAGAGAACTATTCCTACTCGTTTTTCTCATTCTTGTCGCTGTGCTCATTCTTCAATTTGCGTGGGCGAAGCTGCAGTTTCTGTCGTAGTTGCAGGCAATACATATACATATTCTAATTGTTGTTCTTGTTTTTGTTGTTGTTGTTGCTGACGTTGTTATGGTTGTTGTAATATTGCATGCAAATGTCTGTAGCCGTTAAATATTAACAACCTTCAAACAATGTTTATAATTATCAACTGCCAGATCTAATGCTCACAATAACAACTGCAGCTTAAGCGTGATTGCTTTTGTAAGTGTGTGCGTTTGTGTGTATATCTGAATCTGATTCTAGCCGTTCGTTGATTCTCTTAAATGCAGCTCCTATTGTATCGACGCCTAGCAGTTGTTGATGTCTGGACTGTTGTCATTGTGTTAACTTTCATTAGCTTTCTAATGTTTTGTTGCCTTTGCTTCTATCTTGGGGACTCGCTGTGGTTTTTGGTCTCTTGCCGCCTGCCAATCGTCATTTCATTTTACTGTCACTCAAATCTTTATAAGTTTTCTTTCACTTTAATTTTCCCGCTTGGGCTTAGGCTCGAGTTCTGCTTACGGTTATTTTTCTGGCCCCCCCCCGCCACAATTCCACACATCCACAAGCAAACGTCTATTGTAAATATTTTTCCATTATTTTCCATTAGTTTTCACTCGTTTGTTACATTCCCTCGATTGCTTCTTGCGTGTGTTGTTGTTGTTGTTGTTGTTTTTTTGTTTGTTATTTGGTGTTGGCGTGGTCGTTACACAGGTTGTTCTGCTGGATGTTGTTGTTGTTCTTGCTTGTGGTTCTTCTGGCTGTTTGGCATATATTGGTTATTATCTTTGAAGCGCATCGGCTTTTGCTGCGTTTGCCGATGTTCCTGTGCTCAGACTGATGTTGTTGTTGTTTTTTCATCGTTTTCGATGTCGCCGGTGCGTATTTGGCCAGTTGACTGGGCGCGTGAGTGACGGAATGATGTTACCCAAAACCAGTTTCATTGACAATTATACACATAAACACGCACACACATGCATGCTCGCACACTAGCACACACTCGCAGACACTCGCCTGGCAGATCTTGGCTGCATCCACATTCACATTCACATCCATAGCGCTCATTATGCCAGTGTCGCGCTCGTTGATCAAACTTTGCAGCAACAACAGCAACAACAGCAAGAACAACATTGATATCGGCTTCTTCGTCTTGTGCTCGGAGTGTATGTGTTTTTTTGGTGTTTTGCTGTTGGTTTCGCTTTGATGGATGACTGACACAGGCAGAGCAGAGTGGAGCGTCCCAAACAACCGACTCGATCGAGCATACGCAATGTGTGTCCGTCTGTTTGTCAGCCTGTTTATTTGTCTTGTTTGATTTGAGTGCACACACAACTGTCATTGTCGCTGTCAAATCGCATTAATATCACTGAGCTGTCAAATTACAGGCAACCGCAGCCAAATGTTTGCCCAATGTCCAATTTACTTCTCTCTCTCTCTCTCGTTCTCTCTCTCTCTATCTCTCTGTAACTCTCTGTCTGTCTATCTCTGTCAGTCTCACTCGCTGGCTGCCCACTTGTTAACTCAATTAAAATGTTATTCATGACGCTGGCAGCGAACGTGGCTCAATTTCGGTGGCCAACTAACAGCCATCATTAGGCCCGAAGAGGCGCCAGGCGTTTGGCGCGTCCAATTACCAACAAATCAACAGCAAATTATTCGCTACTGCGCCGCAGCCGCAGCTTATTTAATGGTAATAAGCCCAAAATTACGCTACTCTGATTGGTCTATTTGACAAACGTGCTGAAACGTGTCTGGTCGCAAGTCATTATTACTGTTGTTGTTGCTGTTGTTGTTGTTGTTGTTGCTTCTCATATTGTTTGGTTTCTTTTCGGTTAATGGCTTTTGGCTCTCTGTGCAGAAGTGGCGGCCTTTTGGTAGCCATCTTTTGTCAAAATGGGAGGGCCACCGTGCAGTGAATATCTCGTTAAGCAGCTGCTGTCAGCGTAAGTTCGTGTCTTGAGTCTTTCGATTTAGTCTGCCCAATTAGCTGGCTAATTTCAGCAGCTAAAACTGTTTTGGACTGTTTTATTGGTAAGTCAGCCTACATGAGCCCATTTAATTACTTAATTCATTTTTACGATAAGAAAAAACCCGCCCGCAATCGCTAGAGCTGACAACATCATTCTGGAGAAATGGAAACACCAAGATGCAAGAGTACTGTTTTTTGGAGAGTGTCCGACTTAGACATACCATATGCTTCTTGTCTGATCGCCGCAATATTTCAAGGTCAGGGAGTTATATAAAAACATATTGTGTCTTTGTTATATATTACATCAAATTTGCATTGCAGACTTGGCTATGTCGACTCTTGTCTCGATGCTGATCAAAAATATCTCTGTTGCATTTTCACAATACTTTTATGATACCCATTTCAATCATTTTTAAAGTGGGTGCAGGGTATTCAAAGAAGTCCTGAGTTGTGCGCATTCCAATATGCCCTGTGTAGTCATAAAATTTGCTAACTGTAGCTCATCGTTATTTTTGTAGCTCAAGCAATTGGAGAACACACACCCAGACAGACACTGATACTCTGTGGCCAACAAAAAGGTGTCGAAAGTTCAAATCTACAACAGCTGCATTTTAGTTTAATAGCCAAAAAAGAATAAAAATAAAATAAGAAAAAGAAAAGCCAAACTTAGAAAATGTGTGCCCATCTCCGTTTTCTGTGCTCTGCGCCTGAACTGCAATAAATCTTTTAACGACAGTTCATCGTATTCGGTTCGTGGTGCTTGGCACTTGATGCATTGACTTCGTCTGCCAGTTCATTAGAATTGTAAAATGGGAGCACAATAACAGAGCCACAAAGCCACAAAGTCACAGAGCACCAGATCAGCAGAGCAACCAAGTGCAACGCGTGTCTAATCTTGCGCATCCAAATCAAAATCTTCAGCAGTCGTGGCAATGCCCAAATCCAGACAGGCGTTGTCCCAGTTCCGAAATAGACAACTACAAAAACAAAACAAAATAGCTAAAAAGGAAAAGAACTTTTGTCTTTGGGTGGCCGAAGCTTAAACACTCTACTCCGGCATATGGTCGTAAAATCCTTTCCATCATATTGTCAATAATATTTGGAGAGGAATCTCAACTACTGACTTATTAAGTGTACTATAAAAATACTGGTTGGTGGATATATCTATAAATGTTTTTATTAAACAATTAAATTTTCGAGCATTTGTGTCATTCGTTGATATATTTGTTGAATCATCTGTCTACTTCTTAGAAAGTTAGAATGCCTGAAAATCTTCTGAAATCATAATACCCTTAGCAAGTGTATAAGGAGTTAAGCCGCCAGTTTGTTCTTCATCAAATTATGCTAATCATCTTTACGTTTTTGGGTACCTCGCTTTGGTTTTAGTATTGGTATTTGTGTTTGTATTGCTTTTGGGTACTGTGATTAATTGCATCAGCAGGTTGCATCTGCATCTTCCCCTATAATTGCATTTGTTTTTGTTTTCGTGTTTGTTGTTGTTGTTGTTGTTGTTCTTTCTGGCAAAGGCGTCAGAGCTGCTTAGATAACAATATATATTTCTCTAAGCCTTGTTAGCATTTTGTTTGTATATGGTAACAGACTGCTTTAGCTGGAGTGTGCGTGTGTGAGATAAGCTAATTCTAATTCCTTTAGTGGCCTAATGTGTTTATAATTAACATGCGGGTCAACTGGCCAGCAAATAACAACAACACCAGCAAAGTCTGACTTATTGCCTATTTTGGGGCGTGACCGCACTAACAGCAACGCACGCCTCTAAACACAACTCACAAGATCAGCAGCAACAACAACAAATTGCAGCATCGACAAGGTCTAGTCAAACAGTAGCCTCAGCTGTTGTTGTTGTTGTTTTTGATTTGCTGTTGTTACTGCTGTTGTTGTTGGTGTTTGATTACAATTTGCGCACTGATCGCAAGCGAAAAAAAAAAATATATACGTATTTACTATAAAAAATATTTACGAACAGTTTTTGTCTGGCGTTTGGGTCTAGTGGCGATTCTTATGGTCACGTCGACTTGTCTTACACTTGCGTGAACATGCCCCAACACGAACCCAGCCCCAGCCCCAGCCCCGGCGACAGCACCTCCCCTTCCCACTTGTTGTCCAGTGCATGCGCCCGGTTTGGCACCAACTTTGACTTCGTTTCGTTTTGGACGCGTGTAAACGCAGTAGCAACATGTTTGCCTGCCCGATTAGCATTTGAAACATGTAAAATGTTATCGATGCTCATAAGAATCTATCTACAGCTATGTAGTGTTTCTATCTTTATATGGTGCCATATTGTTTAGCTACTATTGATTGTAATAAGATATTTAGAACTTTTATTTGAGGTGTGGCCTTGTCCAAATACAAGTTTTAGCACTTATCAATTAATTGCTTAGCTATCAGATTAACTTAAAAACACAGAAAAACATTATGGCTTAGCTCTATCTTAAGCATGCCAATGATTAGCTACTAAGATCAATGCTTTCAAATTTATAACCGTTTTTTACAACCGACACAGTCTATTACGATTTACTGCAGTAACATTTTTAATATCTGTTGAGCTAAGAGCTCTCTCATCGAAACCGTTGTATTTTATTTGTCTAATGTTACTTTCACAAATGATAACATAAAAATAATAATATTTGCAATTTATAATAAATAATATTTAATTATAACTAACTGGCTAATATTATAAATAATTAATTTATTATTTGATTTAAATTAAATTATTAACTTTATTAAATGCAAATAACTTTAATTTATTTAATTTGCAACGGCACTGAACCTTGCCCTAAAACTCAAATATCATTTTAATGAAATATTTTGTCTGGCAACAACAGCAGCTACAAGTTGGCAAAAGAAATATAAATAGAAAAACCTTTAAAAAGCTGCCAGTTGCTGCAGTGGTATGAAAAGTCACGAGTTTCGCTTTTTTCGCGCTCGAAACCAAATGAAAAAGATAAAATAAAACATAATGTTGACCCGCTTGGCATTAGGACCAGACAATCCAGTTGCTGCTATTGATGTTGCTGTTGGCCAGGCTAGGCCAGCGGTAGCTGCCAAATAATAATGGCCCGACTGCATTTGGCTCGCTTTTGTAGCGGGCGTCAATTTCAGCGACCTGAGCTTATTAAGCAATGAAATACTATATAATGCCCCGACTTTGATTTATCACATGCATCGCCAGCTGATGCCAGGATCGGCAGGGGATATGGGGAATTTTCGTTCGGCTGTCGTCTGAAGGCGGCTGTGATGCCCACGCAAAAGATTGCGATATAGGTTATGGCATGGTAATGGAAATGGAAATTGGAAAATGGAAATATACTTGTAAGCAAAGCAGTCAAAATGAAAATGCAGCTACTAACAAAAAAAAAAGAAGCAAAAGCTAGCTGCAGCCTGCCGAACATTAAATACCCTTGCAAACCAAATGCTAAATTTAAAATTTATTAGTCAAAGTAAATAATAGATAATAATAAGTAAATAATATATCAATGTTAATAATTAAATAATTAAATATGTAGTCAAAGTATAGCTTTATAATGAAAGACAAACGAAAATGGCTGGCCAATAAAAAAATATAATTATATTGGTGATGTTTTCTACAATGCGTAATCAATTTTGCAACAAAATTTTATCACCGGCAGTAAGAGTACAAAAACCCAGCCGGCAGTTGACATTTGTGGCAGGCACAGTAATTGACGCCGCTTGTCGATTGTGTTGCAGTCGCAAATGGAAAATTGAAAGAGAAAATGAATGCAGAGGTCTGCTTTCCATTAACTTGGCCCAACTCGTTACTTATTTGACACGCGTTATAGTAGCATACATAGCATGTATGTATGTATATAGTATAGAGATGTCTACCACGCTGAAGTTGGCAATATGCAAATGTAGTTGCAGCTGTCGCTGCTTCTTCTGCCAGTATCTGAGCACGTCATCAACAGTAGCCCCATCTATGGGCTAAGAGTGAGTCTGTGGAACTGGGAACTTTGAATTGGGTAACTGGCAACTGTTTAACTCACACTGTCATAACCCGCCTCGACTCTCTAGTCGCGCTTAACGGTTAACGCATTTAAGCTGAAATTATGAGCTGCGACAGGCAGCCAAAATCTTTGATTGTCAGTGCTGGCCAACCAGCATTGCTGTTGTTGGTACTGCCGTCGCGACTGTTAACAAATGCGTAATGCTTGTACGTCTCGCCATGATTTGCATTTGTAGCAAAAAAAAAAAAGAAAAGGCAAGGAAGAAAACTGCATGTGTCTAGGCAGCTAGAGTTGTCTGCATGGAAAGTGACTCACGCGTCTCGTCGCGTTTGTTGCCTAAGCCTTTTGTTTCGTATGCCGACGCGGACGCTGTTGTTGTTGTTGTTGTTGTTGTCTGTGTCACTGTGACAGACAGCGAAAGACATGGCATTTTTTTTTTTTGTGTACATAGTTTTATATATATTTTTTTGTACTTGTTTCCCCCTCTAGCCAAAACGTACGCACTTCATAATTCAATCAAGCTCAAACATTTCGCAATCCCACACAGAAGGAATTTATTGTTCAGCTCACAATTTTTCAATTGCATTTGGGGCCCAGCTAGCAGCACACGACACACGTTCAAGCCATGACCAACAGGCCGACTGGCCGACTGTTCGATTGGTCGATTGGTCGACTGCTCGACAACTGTCTCTGTGCGGCTGGCTATCTGACGCTCTGTCTCACTGTCCACTGTCATGCTGTCTGTGCCGCTTGTCTGTCTAGGCTTTTGAGCCAATTGTACATTTCCTCACTGGCCTGGGCCGCCCAGCGTCAGCGCCAGCGCCAGCGCCAGCTGCATTTTGTTGCAGCTTTTGCCAATGTTTCTATTTCATGCACAACTGTCAAATGCTGTTGTTGTCGTTGCTGTTGCTGTTGTAGCTGTTGGCTGCTTGCCAGCATGAAATTGTTAACAACATTTGTAGCTGTTGCTCATTGCCGACCACACTGCGTGCAGTCCGCCTGCCGCCTGCTGCCTGCTGCCTGCTGCCTGATTTCAGATCATATTGACAATGAAAGCCGTTGCTACTTCAAACGCCGGCATTTTGTTGTTGCTCTTGTTGTTGCAGTTGTTACTATTTGCTATTGCTCTCTGTTTTGCTTGATCGCTAGCTGGGCCCATACTGACAGGTTAGCAAAAACAAATAAACCCGCAACGGAAAAAAATTAAAAAGGCGAATTCGATTCGATTTGATTTGATTTGAAAATTCCACCGCCATGGCAATAAACATTTTTAGTTCACTTTTATATTTTGTTGCTGGTTTTGAGACATTTTTTGTAGTTGGTTTTTTTTGTTTAATTTGTTGTTATTGTTGCTTGCCTTTGCTGTTCCTCTTGTTGACTTTTTATGGCTTTAGTTTGCTTTTTAGCCAACATATGGCATTGATTTATGTGCATTTTTAAAATAAAACATTGGCGAATTTGCTGCAAGTCTTATGCTGTTGTTAGGCCGCCGCAAAATGTAATTTAAATAAAAATGCAAAAAAAATTACGCTCGTTTTATCTTAATCTATCCGTCTGCAGCGGCTTCTTTAAATGATTAAATTATGCATAATTACAACTCACGATGTGGAGGAGCTATAGATGCAGACGTGCCCCTGAAACATTTGGCTTGTCATGGTGTTGACTGGTACTGTGGGAACTCACTATACATCAGGATGCGAAATTTTTTAAAACTTTATTTTGATATGGCTCATTTGCTAATTGCCAAGCGATGTTCAACATTTTTAGCAAATATTTTCAAACCAATTTTCTGCGAGGCCAAGGAAAACCAATCGCAATATTTGTGGAATGCGCATTTCAATTTTATAAACTGAGTATGTTAAAGTTGTTCCCGGGTTTGGATAAACTTTTTGCCTTCAATTCTCAGGGTTTTGACGAAGTTATGGCATTTTGAAGTTTCGACCTATGCCCATATGCCCATTTACCGATTTTCAGGCTAGAATCTTTACTTATGCTCCGACCTAAAATCTCGTTTTCAACTTTAAATGTCCGATTGATCTAGGGTCAAAACTATGATTAAAAAGCCCTCGCTTTTGAAGATAAGTGGAGTTTTGACGAAGTTATGGCATTTTGAAGTTTCGACCTATGCCCATATGCCCATTTACCGATTTTCAGGCTTGAATTTTTACTTATGCTCCGACCTCAAATTTCGTTTTCAACTTTAAATGTACGATTGATCTAGGGGCAAAACTATGATTAAAAAGCCCTCACTTTTTAAAATCAGTTGAGTTTTGACGAAGTTATGGCATTTTGAAGTTTCGACCTATGCCCATATGCCCATGTTCAGGTTTTCAGGCTTGAATTTTTACTTATGCTCCGACCTTAAATTTCGTTTTCAACTTTAAATGTACGATTGATCTAGGGTCAAAACTATGATTAAAAAGCCCTCGCTTTTGCAGATAAGTGGAGTTTTGACGAAGTTATGGCATTTTGAAGTTTCGACCTATGCCCATACACCGATATATCGATTTTCGGGCTATAATTTTTACTTGTCTTCCGACCTCAAATTTCGTTTTCAACTTTAAATGTACGATTGATTTAGGGGCAAAACTATGATCAAAAAGCCCTCGCTTTTTAAAATCAGTTGCGTTTTGACGAAGTTATGGCATTTTGAAGTTTCGACCTATGCCCATATGCCCATTTACCGATTTTCAGGCTTGAATTTTTACTTATGCTCCGACCTCAAATTTCGTTTTCAACTTTAAATGTACGATTGATCTAGGGGCAAAACTATGATTAAAAAGCCCTCACTTTTTAAAATCAGTTGAGTTTTGACGAAGTTATGGCATTTTGAAGTTTCGACCCATGCCCATTTGCCCATATTCAGATTTTCAGGCTTGAATTTTTACTCATGCTCCGACCTCAAATTTCGTTTTCAACTTTAAATGTACGATTGGTCTAGGGGCAAAACTATGATTTAAAAGCCCTCACTTTTTAAAATCAGTTGAGTTTTGACGAAGTTATGGCATTTTGAAGTTTCGACCTATGCCCATATGCCCATTTACCGATTTTCAGGCTATAATTTTTACTTGTCTTCCGACCTCAAATTTCGTTTTCAACTTTAAATGTACGATTGATTTAGGGGCAAAACTATGATCAAAAAGCCCTCACTTTTTAAAATCAGTTGAGTTTTGACGAAGTTATGGCATGTTGAAGTTTCGACCTATGCCCATATGCCCATTTACCGATTTTCAGGCTTGAATTTTTACTTATGCTCCGACCTCAAATTTCGTTTTCAACTTTAAATGTACGATTGATCTAGGGGCAAAACTATGATCAAAAAGCCCTCACTTTTTAAAATCAGTTGAGTTTTGACGAAGTTATGGCATTTTGAAGTTTCGACCCATGCCCATTTGCCCATATTCAGATTTTCAGGCTTGAATTTTTACTCATGCTCCGACCTCAAATTTCGTTTTCAACTTTAAATGTACGATTGGTCTAGGGGCAAAACTATGATTTAAAAGCCCTCACTTTTTAAAATCAGTTGAGTTTTGACGAAGTTATGGCATTTTGAAGTTTCGACCTATGCCCATATGCCCATTTACCGATTTTCAGGCTTGAATTTTTACTTGTCTTCCGACCTCAAATTTCGTTTTCAACTTTAAATGCACGATTGATTTAGGGGCAAAACTATGATCAAAAAGCCCTCACTTTTTAAAATCAGTTGAGTTTTGACGAAGTTATGGCATGTTGAAGTTTCGACCTATGCCCATATGCCCATTTACCGATTTTTAGGCTTGAATTTTTACTTATGCTCCGACCTCAAATTTCGTTTTCAACTTTAAATGTACGATTGATCTAGGGTCAAAACTATGATTAAAAAGCCCTCGCTTTTGAAGATAAGTGGAGTTTTGACGAAGTTATGGCATTTTGAAGTTTCGACCTATGCCCATACACCGATATATCGATTTTCGGGCTATAATTTTTACTTGTCTTCCGACCTCAAATTTCGTTTTCAACTTTAAATGTACGATTGATTTAGGGGCAAAACTATGATCAAAAAGCCCTCGCTTTTTAAAATCAGTTGCGTTTTGACGAAGTTATGGCATTTTGAAATTTCGACCTATGCCCATATGCCCATTTACCGATTTTCAGGCTTGAATTTTTACTTGTCTTCCGACCTCAAATTTCGTTTTCAACTTTAAATGCACGATTGATTTAGGGGCAAAACTATGATCAAAAAGCCCTCACTTTTTAAAATCAGTTGAGTTTTGACGAAGTTATGGCATTTTGAAGTTTCGACCTATGCCCATATGCCCATTTACCGATTTTTAGGCTTGAATTTTTACTTATGCTCCGACCTCAAATTTCGTTTTCAACTTTAAATGCACGATTGATCTAGGGTCAAAACTATGATTAAAAAGCCCTCGCTTTTGAAGATACGTTGAGTTTTGACAAAGTTATGGCATTTTGAAGTTTCGACCTATGCCCATACACCGATATATCGATTTTCGAGCTATAATTTTTACTTGTCTTCCGGCCACAAATTTCGTTTTCAACTTTAAATGTACGATTGATCTAGGGTCAAAACAATGATCAAAAAGCCCTCACTTTTTAAAATCAGTTGAGTTTTGACGAAGTTATGGCATTTTGAAGTTTCGACCTATGCCCATATGCCCATATTCAGATTTTCAGGCTTGAATTTTTACTTATGCTCCGACCTCAAATTTCGTTTTCAACTTTAAATGTACGATTGATCTAGGGTCAAAACTATGATTAAAAAGCCCTCGCTTTTGAAGATACGTTGAGTTTTGACAAAGTTATGGCATTTTGAAGTTTCGACCTATGCCCATACACCGATATATCGATTTTCGAGCTATAATTTTTACTTGTCTTCCGGCCACAAATTTCGTTTTCAACTTTAAATGTACGATTGATCTAGGGTCAAAACAATGATCAAAAAGCCCTCACTTTTTAAAATCAGTTGAGTTTTGACGAAGTTATGGCATTTTGAAGTTTCGACCTATGCCCATACACCGATATATCGATTTTCGAGCTATAATTTTTACTTGTCTTCCGGCCACAAATTTCGTTTTCAACTTTAAATGTACGATTGATCTAGGGTCAAAACTATGATTAAAAAGCCCTCACTTTTTAAAATCAGTTGAGTTTTGACGAAGTTATGGCATTTTGAAGTTTCGACCTATGCCCATATGCCCATTTACCGATTTTCAGGCTTGAATTTTTACTTATGCTCCGACCTCAAATTTCGTTTTCAACTTTAAATGTACGATTGATCTAGGGGCAAAACTATGATTAAAAAGCCCTCACTTTTTAAAATCAGTTGAGTTTTGACGAAGTTATGGCATTTTGAAGTTTCGACCTATGCCCATTTGCCCATTTACCGATTTTCAGGCTTGAATTTTTACTTATGCTCCGACCTCAAATTTCGTTTTCAACTTTAAATGTACGATTGATCTAGGGGCAAAACTATGATTAAAAAGCCCTCACTTTTTAAAATCAGTTGAGTTTTGACGAAGTTATGGCATTTTGAAGTTTCGACCCATGCCCATTTGCCCATATTCAGATTTTCAGGCTTGAATTTTTACTCATGCTCCGACCTCAAATTTCGTTTTCAACTTTAAATGTACGATTGATCTAGGGGCAAAACTATGATTAAAAAGCCCTCACTTTTTAAAATCAGTTGAGTTTTGACGAAGTTATGGCATTTTGAAGTTTCGACCTATGCCCATTTGCCCATTTACCGATTTTCAGGCTTGAATTTTTACTCATGCTCCGACCTCAAATTTCGTTTTCAACTTTAAATGTACGATTGATCTAGGGGCAAAACTATGATTAAAAAGCCCTCACTTTTTAAAATCAGTTGAGTTTTGACGAAGTTATGGCATTTTGAAGTTTCTACCCATGCCCATATATCGGTATATCGATTTTCAGGCTATAATTTTTACTTGTCTTCCGACCCAAAATTCTCCTCAATTCTTAGAAACAACACGTTCTAGAGATACCCACATACAGATCCTCTGAATGTTCGAAAATCGCACCTCGCTCAAATGAATTGAAAACCTGAATAGAAACAAATTTTTCGAGTTTTCATTTTGATGTGAATATAATGTGGACGTCCCCAGTAAAATCTTGTATTCTCACATTACGTACAATTCTGTATTAGTAAATATAGTGGTTTATGCCAATTTTTCTATGTACTTCGATATTTTCAGCGTTATTACAACACTTACGAACAAGCTACAGGGTATTGTATATTTTACGCAGTTTTACTAGATTTTTGTTTTTATGGTAATAACGTAGCTAACAAGCAAAGGCCGTCAACATTTTAGCAATTTGACGCTTTTGGCGGTATATGCAACAAATTTACAAGAATCAATCAAGCTCCAAATAGCAAACAGCAACTACGCAGCCAATTAATAAGGATTTTGTACCAGATAGCAGATAAGAAAGTAGATATATGCGATCTTAGCTTAACATCCGCGTCTCTTGCCTGACTTTCACATGGCAACTTACCTGGAAATTAAAAGTCTCAAAAATATCGTTTTCTATTCATCAGCTTTTGAGTGCGCTTTGGGACTACAGCCTCGAGTTGAGAAGTTCCAACTTGGTTAACCCAAGTGGGTCGCTCCTATTCATTTCAAGATGAAATAAAAATAAAAATGTTAAATAAAGCATTGGCTAAAGAGTTGAGAGAGATTTGACTAGCGGAAATATTTTGGCATCGTTTTATGGCCAGCAAATACCCACGAAATGCAACTAATTCAATAGGTTTTCGTTTTGCGAGAGGCGGTTTATTTTTTGAAAGTGGGTTAACCTGTCACTTGCCTGCCTGACCACATGACAGCCCCGACGACCATACGACTGTCTACGCATGTACGGGCAGGAGAATCGCCAAAAGGCCTTGACTTAGTTGGCAATGCGCAGTTGCAACGGCGATCGCAACTCGCTACTTGCCCAGGGGCGTCGGCTTTAGCAGACCTGAGCTGCCTGCCTAACTGCCTGGCCGGCCAAATTAAACCTAAAATGTCAGACGATTAGATAAGCGACTGCATTCTAAGATGAGTGCGCAGCGCTCTTGGCGATAGCCCCAGACCCCCAGACTGCAACTGCAACTGTTGCCTGTTGGCAGCCGGTTTTTCTCAATGTTTTTTTTTTTTTTGCATTTTATTTTCTGGCTCACACGCACTGCTGTGCAACGACTCCTACAAACTATAAATCTGAGCAGCTCTTGTGATTAGTGGCCACCACAAAAACGTCAATGCCCGTCCAACACACAGACTCACACAAACACGTACAAATTAGGTTAAGCCAATATTTTGCTAGACACACAAGTGGCCCAAACAACAATGAAATTTATTCTGCAAACCGATTTTCATATACACTTGCAGCCCGGAGTCCACCTGCTCCCATTTTAATATCATTTATTGATTGTTCCTAATGAATCTAATAGTCGTCTGATCTAGATAAACTCTTATGATGATCAACTCAAATGGACAATAACAAGCTTAACAGCTAAGTTTGATTAAGATATCTTGTGAGACAAAGAGGTTGTTTAATCATGGACTTAATATTCGACAGGTTTTTCCTATGTCAGATTATAGTGGATGCAGCAGAACAGCTTATGAATAGAAATAGTTCATAGAGCTAGTTCTGAAAATGAGAGACTATATCGCGTCAGCTGGAGGCTTATCCCGAATATATAGATATACCCTCTGAAAGGGTATAATAAATACAACAACTTGGGCCGCTGCAACGCCCACTCGCCTCAGCTGCCTATCAGCCATACTGCTCAACTCAGTGCCAGTTCATCAAAGCGCAAGAATTTCGTAAATATTTTAACACAGAAATACTTTCGGCTCCACAGCGCACACCATCAAAAAAGAGAGACCTGACTGAAAAAGTTCAAAATCATAAATTTCAAACGATATTAGGTTAGCCACAGCAGCAACAGAAAAATCTGCAGCAGCCACAACGCCGCGGCAATGATGATATGGCCGAGAGTGGAGTCTATGTGGAAGCTTTCAAGTCAGTGCGTAGCAGAGTGTCTGCAGTCTGGTTAGCTGGGGCTTTGCTTTTGACTAGCAAATGTTCTTTTGTTGTGCGAATACCATGTGGATTTATTGATTTTGGTCAAAAGCCATGCTTAAGTGTAAATTATGTGCTGGCCAGCCAGACAGACAGCCAACCAGCCAGCCAGTTGGCCAGATCCTTGTGGTAGTGGCAGGCGGCGATGAAAGCCACTGATTTGTGGCACTCTGCAAACAACGTTGCCGCCTGCCCATAAATCCAGACAATTTCATAACCCAACAGCAATTTATCAAAACGGCCTTTGCATCTATCTAATTAAGCCGCTGCGACAAATTTGCCAAGTGTGAAAATCTCATAAGCCCAAAAATAGAAAATCAAAAGCGAATTCAAACTGCAAATTATTATTTAACGGAAAAAATGTCCGGTACAAAATCTGTGTCAACTTGTCCAATCTTGGCCAGCAGCTAACCAGGCAGTCTCAGCGACAAGTGGCTTAGATATCGCATAAAGCAACGATTTAATTAGACGCTGATAATTATTGTAAAATGTTCCGCCGCCGCCGCCAGTGCAACGGCAATCAGTTTCTGGGGCAAGTTGCAAGTGGCAAGTGCAGAGAAACTGTAGGCGCAACTGCCAACAGACATTTGCAGTTGGCTTAGATTTCTCGCTATCGTATTTGTTAGATGTAGCTAATTTCCTAAATTGGTATGGCTTGATATTGCAACTCCAAGGCGCCACATTATTTATTGGCAAAAATATTTGAGAAAACTACATGAAATGCTTGGCAAGTGACACGGGTTTCGATGTTGCAAATGCATATATATATATATTTACACAGGGATATACACATCTATATATATTTAGATATTTCTGTAAGTTTATGAAATCTGAACTAGAAAAATAACTATAAAGTAAAATAGTTTTTTAAAGCATATCGGAGTAACTGAGTACTGCCAGCTGAATATAATGATAAATGGTAGGAATTTGAAATTCCTTTTGACTTTAGATTGAGCTTCTAATTTCATAACTATGAGAATATCGATCAATCATTTGACTAAGTTATGTCAGTGCAAAATATTTCCTTACGTAGATGAAGTCATAATAATATTCTTTCATTTTGAACACTTATCTTAAATTAAATTTAAACATACAATAAGTTTTAGGAGCAGAGTAATAAATTTTATTTTTTCTTGATTTTCAAAGTTGTCTGTTACCTGGAAATATAATTATCGAATTTTTTGTCTGTTACTTTAATAACAGCTGTTTTACATTTTATTTTTTCTCAATAAAAAACAATTGTATTTGACTTTAAAATGTGGATAGCCATGATTTACGATACTTCGCCTAGGGCAACACACCCCAGCTGCTTTTCATAGTAAAAAAAACATAATCTTGTATTTTACAATTGACCATAAAATTTGAGATAGATCATGGCAGTTCATATCCTCAATTATGTACAAATACGTATGAATATAAATATTTATATATATTTATTACCTGACAATGCAGTTCCGTCTTTTGTATATCCACTCTACCATATCGAAGATTGAACAAATTTGTTTGGCTACTGTGACCGTTCGGGAGGTTGCTGGTCAGCAATTTGATCTTACAACTTGAACGCAATGTTAAACACCCTACACTCTTGTAATTTGTGTCCAAATGAAATAAATTTATGAACATCGATTGCAAAGTTGATTAGACGAAAGCCGCCGTAAAGCCAAAGACCCAAAACCTGCAGACCCAATACCCAAATCTTAGCGCAGACGACAAAACCAGTTCTTGGCCAAGCCGGCGCTCGCTATTGGTTTGGCTTTCGAGTTGGGGTTTGGGTCTGGGCATTGGCTTGGGAGGTTGACGTTGACTTTGGAAGCGCTGCTTAGCGGTCACTTGTAATATTTTTGGGATTCTCCTAATTGCAATTTGATGTTTCGGTTCGCTTTTCTACGAAAATATAGTTGTACTCATGGACACACACACACACACTCATACGCACACACACTTTGCTGCACTTAGCGGCAGCGTGTGAAAACTTAACGAACGATGCAGCAGCAGCCTCCAGCTCTGTGATCAGCAACATATCCCAAACAAATCTTTCATGTTCGAGGTGCGAACATATAGCACTATCTTTCATCCCCTGTCTCTAGCTCTATCGCTCTCTCTATTTGTCTCTCCTTGTGCGTGCTTGGCGGCCTGGACTTTTTGCTTATGGTGCTAATTGATTGGTGTCAAAGTTGTAAAAAAAACTGGAACAGATATGAGAGGCTCTGAGGTGAGAGTTTCAGCTACGCCTTGATAGCATTTGAGTATCGTTTAAATTACGTTGTTGTATTTGCGTATTCATTAGCATGCGGAGCCGCTTTGTTGTTTGTATTATATTGCGCTCCCATCTGACATGCACAACATTTATATAATAAAGTTAAAGTATTTATCTTGCCATTTCTGGTTCGCTTGGACTCGAGCTAAACTTTTTGGTTGCCACACCGGCTCCAGCAAACAGCATCCATCCACATTGCATTTTCGTTCGTGCCCCGAAAAGTCACGAAATCTCACAAAAATAATAAAAGCGCCCAAAAAGAAAAAAGAAATGAGAAAAAAAGTGATTGATGGAAATTGCCCAAACTGTCATGTTTATGAACGTCCGCAGGATACGAAGTCGAGAGGGATAGAGGATTGTGGCTAAAATGTGCACGCAATGCGACAGCAATTTGCAATCAGAAAGATGAAGGTAGAGTACTTGTAGCACACCGATGTCCAAATGCTCTATTCAATTAATGAATTTCATTCTTCTTTCAGAAAAGTGACGCTCAAACATAACTCCAGCAAGAAGTGGGTGAAAGGCAAATTTTTAATGCTATACCGAAATAAAAATATAAGAAAGTTGAAAAAGCTATACAAATTATTTGTATATTAAAAATCGTTCTCGAAAGTGTGTTGTGATTTTGCTGTCCTGTCTTTTGAGATTTGTACTATTCTTAACTCATTTTGGTTGTCAAGTTGTCAAGTTACGTTCTTTTGTTTTGTTGCTGTTGCTGTGAGCCACACACAGTGCCAATGAGGAATTGAAGCAGCCCGAATCTGTTCGTTGCGTGCATGTTTTTAAGGTGTTGCAACAGTTATCGAAATTGTAGTTTTTGTTGGCCTCGGAGTCATGAGCAAATTTCGAAAATTCATTGAACAATGCAGTGGCCTGACATTTGATGCGCTGTGACACTAACTGCACCACGTTTATTGCCCAAGTCTTTCGTTTCACCAAGAGAAATTGTGCAAAAAATTGCACAAAAATTAAAAGAATTTGAGTTGTAACTGGAATGCGGCAAAGCAAGTGCAATGATCTATGAGCCAAGCTTAGTGGCCAGTGGTTTGGCGGTGCTGGTTGCGGCTGCCACCAATCACGGCAGCCAATCGCCGTTTGCAACTGGCCATGCAAAATATGCAAGCCATGGCTTAATTATGCGCTCACAGTATTTTGCAGCTTGCAGTTGCAGTTGGAAACTCCGCCGCCATGCTTAGAACATACAGAAACCGCCGTCCGTCAGTCTGCCGCTCGTTGTCCAACCTGCTGGCTGCCAGCCAACCAACCAATGCTCTTGCATCAGCAGCTTTATTCCAGCCGTACGGCCATTTTAATGTGAGCCATCATGTTGCCTCCCATAATTTTATGCTTCATCAATGACAGTGCGGTAACAGCAGCTAGCAGATGTGGCAAGCTGCTGAGTAGCCTAGACAACAACTAACAGAAGCTGATCTGGCAGAATGTGGCATCCACTCGCTCTCGCTCTCGCTCTGTACACTCATCCTTTTTGTGACGCATGCTTTCAACATGTATACTTTATCCTGGCAATCTGTTGCCATTTTTTTGCTGCTCTGCTGCTGCTGCACTTGCAACGCAGCAAGCGGCCAGACTCAAATTGTTTTCGTGGTAATTTGCACCTGAGGCGATTTAAATTCCTTGCCGCTTGCCTTCGCTAGCTAAACAGGCGCAACGTCAACCCGTCGACGTTGTGGTTGGCGTCATTGTTGGCTGTTGGTTGTTGTAAGTTCCCTTTTGTCGCTGTCGCTGTTGTTCATCATCTTCATCTTTGGCTTTGACAGCTGTTGCTGCTTCGCAAGACTGCCGCTGCCGCTACGTCTGCTACCTCCCTCTGCAGCCTCCTCTTGCACTTACCCTTCTGCGGATGTGTCGTTTTTATTTTGTTCATTATTTAGAACTTTTTGCCCCTTATTTTCGTTGTGTACTTGTTGCACTCGCCATGCCTGATTGTTGTTATTAGTCGGTACAGATATTCATCCAGTGTCTGCTTATTTGGCTGCAAGCGTTTTGCTAATCTTCCATCAAAATCGATGGCTGGAATTGTTGCTGCCGCTGTGGTTGCTGCTGCTGTGGTTGCCCTCTTGGGAGTCGTGTGGAAGAACACACTTAAAGAGTCAAATGTGATCACATTTTGATGAAGCTTTTGTTTTATATTCAGACTGGTTTAAAAAAGCGAAACTGCTCTCGCGCGCGGCACCATAAAGACCTAAAAGCGCACAATCCGCTGGCTGTCATAAAACCCATTAAGAAATGTTTGACCAATTTACATATGTAGATTTTAAAATGGCTGCGATAACAGTTAGAGCTCAATTTTTTTATGTTTCATCTTTATCACTCATTACTATACATTTTCTTATTCTTATTTTATATATATATATAATTTTTGGTTTTCTTATTGCTTGCTTTCACATCTGCCAGCAAATAATGATGGGAGATTGATCTGGTCGACAGCTGCGCTGTGTCTGATTGGTTGCCCAATTTGGCGGCCCTTATTCGGAAGTGAGCCGCCCCTTTCATGCACCGCTCTGAGTGCAATTTCGCTCATCATCTTAATTTTATTATCGACATAAATATCAAACGAAAATTGTGGCATAAAATGCGATCGATACAAATCTGCTTACAAGCACCAAAGCAACCAAGACAACAAAGTTGAAAACTTGCCCCCAATCTACCAACATAGTTCAAGCAACCTGCAGCTGAGTGCCGCGAAGAAGCTGCCCTGTGAAGGACATTATGGAAATGATGTCCGCGAGCGCTTGCTGGCCATTACTCAGTCGCAGCGCCTGGGCAACGCCCAATTGATCAATGCATGGCGATAGGCAGCGACGGTGACGGCAACAGCGGTGGCGACTGCAGCAGCGACTGCAACTGCAACAGCGACTGCGACTGCGGCTGCAACAGCGTCAGAGGCAGCAACCACTGGATCTGTGCCTGTGTCTGCGGCTATGTGCAATTTATGTCTGGCATGCTGGAAATTCAATTGCACGGCATGATGCTGCAGCACAGCTCAAATAGTTGGCATCTCACATGTGCCACGCCCATTTCTTACACTATCAGTCATAAAAATGCGCAATTTATGCTATTGCTGCAGCTGAAATGATTGCTGATCCGCATGGCGTGCACTAACTGAAAAACTGAGAAACTCGCGCACACCCACCGCGTCTTTTTGCACACCTAACTAAACTGCCACACAATACACTAGCCCCTATAAGCCCCCACCATTCCCAAAACCCCCTCGGCTGCCAACCCACCCACCAACTGTTGGATTGCGATATTGACGCTGCGAGCGCACGGGACGCGCATGCGTTTCGCGCGTAAATTGCACGGACTCAGCTCGGACTCAACCCGTCTCGGTCTCCGTATGCATGTCCAACTGTCCGCATCAGCGTCAGCGCCGCCAACTCGATTACCGCCTCGACCTGTCCGCCAGCGATACATATTCAATATACCACGTATTACCATTTGGGAGAGTATATCTATGTGTGGCTTTATCGGCAAGATAGGTGTATTTTTTGCCAGTGGTATTTCAAGATGAATTTTCACGAGATGCTTACCTTTAATTTCCAAACAGTTGAAGCATAGAGTGACTGAATGGGCCTCATAACATGGGATGGTTTTTAGAGCTCCTTCTCCAGTTATTATTCAGTTCATTATTTGTAATTAAGATATAGCTTTACTGTTATATCAGCTGCTGGAGCTTGATCAACACGCAGAGCTATATATATTTCTGGCGTTGATGTATTAATATGTTGTTAATAAAAAATAAATATAGAACAGCAAACGAAATTTATTTAAACACTTTGCACTTAAGCTAACCTGTTGAATAACTTCTCGCAAATATTTACTGGGTATTCATTAAGTCGAGCCACTTCACGCTGACGACATGTTATCCAAAATGTCTGCATACAAATTGATTTCATTTCGTTTGTAATGTCGCCGCTGCGCGTGTGTGGCAATCGTAGATTGTGGATTGTTGTTTGTGGATTTCGTTTCTGTTTCTAAACATTTATTTATGCCCCGTAATTGTTATACTTGGCTCGCGTATCAGATGACACGAGCGGAGCCCAGGCATTTGCATTCCGAATGCGTTCGCCGTCTAATGACAAATAAATAAAATTGTTCAAACGTTGACACGCAACTGATGGCCAGAAAGAGGGAAGCGTGTGTGTCAGGGGAGGGAGAGAGTGTGGATGATCAGTGCTGCCCACACGCAGGATTCGAAATCTTTGAAAACAGCAAATTGAATGATGCAGATGAGGCAGAGTAACCCGGCAACCAGATTGACAAGCTGTGCGGATGTTGCACTTGCAGTTGCAATTGGTGCCGCCTGTCTCGCTGTCAGCGTCTTCGTTGTCGTCGTCGTCGTCATCATCAGTCAACCAATTTGTTTCGATGAATGACTGAATGAATTTGTTCACCCCTTGGTCATCTTGATAGGCGCGTTCGCCAGAGACTCTTGGACCAACCCAAACCAACTCACTCAACTTGCAACAGCAGAAGCAACAACAACAACAGCCAGGAGGCAGTGGCAACAGGTTCTTCGCTTGTCGAAACGTAACAAAGTTTGTTAAACTGCAGTAGGAACAAGCAAGACAACGACAAGGAGCAAGACCTGTATGTATAGAAGGAGGAGCAGCAGCATCAGGCAACAGGCAACAACCATGATCGAAGCGCGGCACTTTGCATAGAAGCGTTTTGGCAGCATACGCGATTGCGATCAGCGTTCAATCCGCGCATTCGTATTGGTATCGGTATCGGGATGCATGAGGCAGGAGGAAATTGCTGCAAGCAACCAGCCAAATGCCAAGCACCGAAAAACACAAAGTAGGCTGGACGAGGCCACCGATCGTGAGGACACAAGCCTGGCCACAAGGGCAGCGGCCACAGATAAGAGCAGCGACATTGTCGGCGCATCGAAATCGCTCGTTAGTCGCTCAGAAAGACGGTAAGACTGACAGTCGGACAGACAACTGGACAACTTTCTGGTAGCCCGATCCGTCATGCGGAGCAGAAAGTGCTACAACTGCTGATGTTGATTTTTGCTTTTCCTTATTTTGCTAAATGCCAATGTCGTTTTACCGACGGCAAAACGTCGTCGTCATTGCGCTGGCCAAGGTAGCTGCCGCCATTTTTGCCGGTGCTCCGCCTCAGTGAAGACGAAGAGACTCATAATCACATACACAAACACTCACACAGCACTCACTCATTCACTTACACACACAGCCAGCTTATTCGCATGTAATTGAAGTCGTTTATGGGAACAGCCGTTGCGGCTACTGCAGCGAGGGGGTAAATTGGCAATGGGAACGTAACAGAATCGAAGACGACAGACAGCAGACGGCACCCAGTCGGCCATCATCATTGAGGCCGCCAATGAAAAATATGTGGCAACATCATTAACTTTTTTGCTGCTTTTGCTGCTGCCACTGCCATTGCAATTTTTTGTCTTCTTAATTTTATTTTTTGTGAATATTTTTTTAATTTACTTTTGGGAGAGAAAGTAATTGGCACTTGTTCACAAAATGGCGCCACAGCGTAAAAGCGACCATTTTGAAGAAACCACAGACCGGGCATAACTGTTCTCAGTGGTGCTGGTGGTGCCATAATGACACATGACACTTGAGCCACATTTTAAATATGAATCCATTGGCCGCTGCAGAGGTGGAGATGCAGACTTAGATGGATATGTAGCGGGGCAGACACAGTCGAGTGACGATCACCGCTACCACAACGACCAAAGCCCAGAGCCAAAAATGCTCAGACCGAGACCCCGGCCCAGGCCCAACCCCTGCCGAGGCGACAGCTCGTTCTTTTCGCATAAATTCACAGCAGGAGTTTGAATACGTTTAGTTTCCATCTCTCCCTCTCTCTATCTATCTCTCTCTATCCCTCTCTGTCTCTCTCCCTTGTAGCCTCGTCTCATTTGTTTTGATGGCTTTCAAAAAGTTTCATATGAACAAGTCAAAAATGTTGTCTGCATTTTTATTTAATTTTTACTTGTATAATAATAATGTGAGAATTCTGATAATGTCTTAATCTGCGGCCATTAATATGCCTGATAAATAAACTATATTAATTTATGCGCATTTTTTTGTAAAAAAGTTGGAAACACAGCCACCCCGGCCAAGTGAATTGACCATATCCAAAGTTGATCAACTTCGCTGTTCGATATAAATATGTTGATGATGATGTCTCTCGATTAAATATTAATGTTCATTTTTCTCTCCGTTTTCTTTCTCTCTCTCAGTCTGTTGCGGGCGCCGGACGTTGGTCAATGGATGCATTCTCCTTGAAATTTGATGAGCGCTTTGGTAACCCAATACTGCCAAAAAAAAAAAAAAAAACACACAATCCCTAAAATACCAAGAAGTGCGCAAGCACAGCAGCAAAAAATTCTCAGCTCTGAGCTGAGCTTAGTTGGTAAACAGAGCATCAGAAGTTGAGGGATAAGGTACAGAAACAATATTGGAAAAATGTCAGCATGAGGTGCTACTGCTTCAAGGTGTTGGCAAAAGTTAAAAACTCCGACCGTAACCACAACGACAACGAGAACGACAACCAAGCCCCAAGCACCGCAGAGTGCATTTGTCGCAACACATCAGCTTGTGTCTTATGCGAATTTAAAGCGCTTCCGACTCCTTACAAATGGACGCACGCGGCACATACAAACGTGTGGCAAGTGATAAGTATTCAAATGCATTTCACTTCATTTCATTTAATTTCTCCACAATGCTTTTAATTAAACACATTTCATGTTTACATTATGTTCATATTTTAAAAGATATACCCTCAAATGCGCCACATCATATTTCAGTTGAAATATACAAATTTATTTTTGTGGTTGCCACTTGACTTCGAGTCGGCTGCCACACACCTCGAATTTTTGGACTGACCAAAAATGTCAGTGCAGCTGTACAGCTGTCGTCTGTTGGTCTACTTATACCCTATATGACAAATGCTCTTGTAGAGTATTTTAAGGATTTCAAACGTTGGACACATACTTCACATTCCCAATGATGAAACAAGATAAATTCTTAGCAAACTATACGGAGATTAAGGCTGTTTACCTCAGGGAATAGAAATGCGAAAGACATAAAATATATAATGTAGGTTTGCTTAAACTATATTCATATGTATTTAACTTATAAAAACTTTTGACATCTATGTACAGAGCATATCCCAGTTCATCACTTTCGACCAAATCATGTTGCTTTGTTTTTTCTAGGCCGCTGCACTTGTGTCAGACAGCGATCCGCACTTGATGTTTGTGTTACTTGAAAAGCGTTAAATTTGAATTGAATTGAAGTCTTGAGGCCTTTTGCTCATTACACCCGAAGAATATAAGGATCGAGGGGTCGATCTGTGGACTGCGAAACGTGGCTTTGATGGTTAGAATAAATCATATATATGGCGTTTTTAACAGTAGCTGGCATAAAGCAGAGCTACCTGAGATAAGTAATCAAATTTATATTGAAATTCTTTGTTGTTGTTGTTGTTGTTGTGGGCAGCAAGCTGAAGAGTCGTAAAATGGTAACATAACTGTGAGATTTGGACGAGACTTAATGGCATTTACGGAGGCAGTGTATGCTTTTTTTTTATTTAATGGGCTAAAGTATAAGGAACGCCTTTAATGTGAACCGACAGCAAACGACTGGGCCCATATTTTAATGCCCATATCCATATCCAAAAGGCTAGAGCATATGGCATAGATGCCTATAAGTATGTCTATGGTCGTTTGAGCTAGTCAAAGATTCCAAGTGCGCGCATTTTTCGACAAGTTTTACGGCATTTTTATGACTTAATCCATACCGAAAGGCTACAATCAATACAGCAACAACAAATACAAATATGTATTGGCCTGAAACATTGTTAGGGTGCCTCAGAGTCATAAACAATAATTTCGTAGAGTCATTCATATTTCTGTTAACATAACAATGGCGACTCGGACAACGGACAGCGGACATCGGACAACGTCGACTCTCTCTCGAAATCAACGTGGAAGAATCGTTTAAAATAAATAAACAATTTACATTTTTAATCAATTGTGGCCAAATCAAGATCTGCAGACGAGATACAGACAGCCGCCATATCTCCCACTTCAGCTCCTTCTCTGTATGATTCTGAAACTATACCCTGTAAAAGACTTACGCTTAACTTGGTTAATAATCATAAATAATTAATCATTCCCTCGCACGTAAAGCTGATGTTAGCTTGTTTCAAAATATATATCAAATCTCTTCTTTTATTTTTAGCAATCTTCTTCTTCTTGCATCTCTGCATAACAAACACTTTAATGCATTTTACGTCTGTGTACAGGGTATCCATAAGTCGAGGACAGACCGCGAGACTTCTTGTTTCTTTTTATGCAAATGAGCAAACAAAGGTCAAACAGGGGAGTGTCCATATCGAAATAATTTCAAAAATGTGAAACGCACAAATCAAACCAAATCAAATCGTAATAAAAATAAACATTAAATTATAAAGCAATTTTGCAATGGAACTTCGCATTATTATTGAGCACATTTTTCGGCTACTCATTGGGCATGATTCAGCAGCGACATCTATCGGTTGGTTTTGCATAATCAATTTCGGGTTTCTTTGGCTTAACTTGAAAAGTTTTATTTCCAAGTCATTTGAAATACGATTTCCGCTACGTCTTCGGTTCGCTTAATTGACAATCTTGTTTGAGCGCGTAACTTTTGACACTTTTAACTATTGGCTTTGTTGTTGGTGGTTTTGTTCTTCTTTGTCTTATCTTAACAAATTGCCAAGTGCTTAGGAACTGACATGCTAGGCGGGGAGCTGCGTGGCATTAACGGTCACACATGACCATAACTTTCATCCATATGCTTTTATGATTGTAGTATGTATGGGTTGTATATGCCATTGTCTTGTTTGGCTCTCCATGACTGCCATGAATAACATTCTTAGGCCTTTGTTTTGTTTAGACCAGAGTCTAGCAGGCATCATGGGGACGGCTAAAGCTGTCTGCAGCTACACGAAAATGTGGAAACATTTCCGCCTGTTCCCGTAGCGGAGTTTCAGCTGTCTCGATTTCCATTTGGGCACTAATCCAATAAATAATTCAATTGTGTCACAAAAATCAAATCAATTGCGTGGGCGGCAGCAAACGCAAAACAATATGTGGCTAAGCTTTGCTAACAGACCCCAACTGTAAGATACATCAAGATACCAACAGCAAAGTTTTACATAATCCTACAGATACCAAATAGCGATACCAAAACAGCTCTCGCTCTCTCTCTCTCTATATATATATATATATATCTATCTATATCTCTCTCTGTCTCTCTCTCTCTCTCTCTCTCTGTCTCCATCTTTTTCTGGCTGCCAAAAAGTGTCGACCCAATTGAGCAAATCAGCGCCTGAAGTCTAAAGTCTAGCATTATCTAGCAAAATCTTTGCTGCAGTGCGTCATCAGAGAGTAGGAGAGGGACTGTGAGAGGCAGAGCTAGAGCAAGTGAGAGAAACAATGCTCAATTGGCTTGCTAGCTGATTTAACTTGGCTGATATGCACAATGGCGTGAACAATTGCCAATGTTGCTGTTCATATTATCCATTAAAAACGAGTAGAAAGGGTATCATAAATTTGAGCAAACGAGACACAATATACGTGCATAACAGATATATTCTTAATCCGAAAGTTGAACAGAGAGATCAGCCTTGAAAGAGAATCGAAATACATTGACTTTAAGGTATACATGTGTTTTTTTTTTATTTTTTCAATTTATTCACAACGAATGTGCTTCAGGACTTCGCACAGGGTATTGTCATGGCGAGAACTCTAGTTATTGTTTTGATTGCTGTTGGAAATGGACTTAGAACGACTCTGGGCCAGCCACTGGGATTGACAGACAATTTATAATCCATAATGCTAATCAAACGCAAATCACGTTGAACCTGCGGCCTTTGTGGCCAAATGACTTCATTAGCAAAGTGCCACAATCGTTGCCGCGTTGCCGCTTTGCCGCGCCACAATAAATTGCACGAAGAACGATTGCACAAATGGCTGCAAGGCTCTGCTGGTATGGCATTATGAATTCTTCGTTTCAATTGCCGCCAAAAAAGAAACTTGCCGCACCCGCGCCTAGTTTAAAACTACAATGTTGCTGCAAGCTACAAGCGTTATCGTTGCACATAATTAGGAGGCCAATTCTCCAAAGAATATCAACTGTGGCCAGTTGGCCCAGACGGATCTGCCTTTTGGCTGCATGGCTTCATAGCCTGTGAGAACCTAGCTGGTCATCACATCACTTCAAGTCGCTGTTGTCATCATCGAACATTAGCTATCTGGGCTTTTACTACAACATTTACTGTTCGTACCCGCTACGCACTGAGAAAAGCCAAGTTTGGTCTGTAATCGAACTGTCGAGAGTTTGTTGGTTGCAGTTTGCAGTTGTTGGTATTGCTGGCCCCATTGTGTAGCATCCTTTGGAAGTACATTGCACTTGCAACTACTTTAACAACAATCACAACAAAGTCAACAACAACAACAACTGTTGACTCGAGCCTTAAACACGTTGCTAGTTTGTACCAACAACTGTTAAAAGTTGCAAGTGCCACAAAATACTCTTTCCTCTGAAGAGGTGTTTGTGTTTTCTTATAATGTTACCATCACTACACAGAGTATTATTATAAAAAAGATATTTTAAACAATTATTTAAGTGCAATATTTTTATATAGATGAAAATACAACAGAAAATTTCATATTGTTTGATTAAGCAATCAATCAGCACATACATCTTGTGCCATGTGGAAAACCATAAAGTGAAATATTTCCAAGCGACTTTTAATTATCCATTTTGATATGTGCATAAGATTAATGGCGTGATTGTTAATCTCCCATGGATAGCTTTCTTAAGTAGGTTGTTTCAGTAAATCTGTAAGAGAAAATTACAAGTAGAGTATTTGAGCGGTGTTTGGGTTAGTTGAGAGCCCGTATTATGCTTTATTGACAACTTGTGATCACGATCAGTGCGTAATGAGTGTTCTTTTTATCTCAGGCACATGTTGGACGCGCCAATTGAGTTGGGTTGCCAACCCATCCTCAATCCATATAAATCCCCCCTCCAGCTAAATGTGTGCAACTGGGACTGGGCCCGTTTCGAGTGCCAAAAACGTGGCAGACGGCTGTCACAACAGGCGCTAAAACAAGCAGACTAAGCAGAAATAAAACAAAAAAGAAGAAGAACTGGGAGTGACAGTCGGCTGACAAGCGTGCATCATTGGTCCAAGTGCGCGCTTGTCATGATGCCAAATTGTTAACTTTCGGCCACAAGACTGGACAAGAACATAAGTTGAAGTTGAAGTTGGAGTTGGAGTTGGGCAAATCCTACATAAATAATGCGTTTTGCGATCAGTGCCAGCACAGACCACATGGTGAGCTCGCACCGCTGGGCAGCCACAAGCCGCAAGAAAGATAAATAATACAGAGTTGGACTGGACACTGACACTCCACAGTATTTGGGTCAGTGGTGGCTTCCGGTACACCATAACAAGTGCCTTTTGGGATGAACTCCAGCCAAATTGAAATCAAATCAAGTTCTTTTTAACCCCAGCTCATTCTTTCCCACTGGCAGTTAATTTAAGCGCTTAATTGTGTTGTCAGCTGGGATGGAAACCAACTTGAGATAACGGACTCTCACATTATTAAATAACAATAATCAATAAATTGCATTAGTTTTCATTAAAAGTCGCAGCACAAAGGCGCGCACCACAATGTCTTAATCTGCCAACACGGCCACAATTTCCGCTGCCAGGTTTGTGCCTCATCCTGGCAAATGGCCCATGCAAATTACACAAAACATGAAGGAGTTTTGCTACAAACGGCGGCGAGGGTCGGACGGTCAGACCGTCAGACAGAAGCGTGCAGCGAGGCGAACATTAACTGCGCTTTGCTTAAAATTTATGTTAATCGCTTGTTTTACTTTTAATTTCGCACTTAAAATTGTCGCCATGCCCGCGCTAGCTTTCCCAGCTAGCCAGCCAGCCAGTCAGCCAGCCAGTCAGCCAGCCATGAGACTATCCACCTATGTATGACCGTGGAACCAGTTTGACAGTGTGTGTGTGTGTGTGTTTTTGTCGTCTCTAGGCGACTGGCAGACAGCATCGATAAATTTTATCGATTCCTTGCTGTGGGATTTTAAAACACATCAAAAGACAATAAAATATATCACAAATACGACGAGCACAGCACAGCAACAGCAACAGCAGCACTGCACAAGGCGAAATGTTTGGGAACCTGTTTCTCCAAGTCGCAACGCGACAAAACTTAACTGCACTTGGTGCTGGACCCCAGACGCGTACGGCTAAAGAGATTCCGATTTCCTACAGCCGTAACGTATAACGCAAGTATTCCCGTTGCATGGTGTTGGCTGACTTCCAATCCCCCTCCCCTATGTCTTACCCCTCCCAACAACATGTATAGTTATTTTAGCATTTTATGTGTCCCCGATTGTTGTTGGGGATTTGCTGGCTAGTTGACTAGCCGCTGCCTGGTGTCTGGGTGCCGGCACTAATTGGATAAGGTAATCCCAACAACAAAATATGAAATCGCTGTTCGATATGGGCGCCGGAGCAGCAGCAGCAGCAGCAGCAGCAATGGTTCGATTTGTGCGAAGTGTGCGGATTTTTTATGACGCACTTCACCGAGCTAGAGCTCAAAAATTAAGGCACAATAGATACACACACACAAATGCACACAACACACAGCTTTGTGGTCCATTTATAATTAAACGTCAAATGTTGAAAGCCGGGCAAATAAATGTCAAGAGCGTACAAACTTTACATAAGCTCTACATGACAATTTTTCTGTTTGCTCCCCAACTCGATTTGGGAGCTTAAAAAATATTCAATCTATTCACAGGCCAAATGCGAAAAGAAGTTTAAGCCGTTGTGGAATTGTCAGTCATGTTGGAGGCTAAGGCGTTGCCACAGAGTTGCGTGGGCGGATTAACACACACACTCACACAACTTTATTTTAATTGAAAATTGTCAACAGCTTGGGCCCCGCAACTTCAAAATGCCGCTGCGGCCCAAACACTTCTAATCAAGATCAAGTTGGTTATTTTTGTTTCGTTTTTTTTTTTTTACTTTTGCGTTTGATACGCTTTTTGGTGGGCGTCGTCCAATACCGAAATGCCCAGCGCAGCGTTGCAGCTGCAGCAAAATGCGGAAATGTTGGAACAATTCTGTTAGCGGGCAACTAGCAACAACATCAACAAGAACTGCAACAGCAACGTGTGGCAGATGGCGGCTTGTGCTTAAGTCTGTGTGTGCGAGTGCACACCTAAATTAGCATAAATAGATTTCAATCACTGTGCAATAATTTCATTATGAGAAAGCTATATACACATACACACATACCTAAAAATATTTATAGATATATTTTTTTATGTATAGTATATATAAATACATATATATATAGTGTGGCACACACGCATGTGCCGCAGCAAGCGATCGTTTTATTGATTTTTCCCAAGTCAAATATGGCTTTGAACTTGGACTTTTGCGCCAATAATACACTCACACAGCAGGCAGGCAAGCAACCAGCAACAACCACAACAACAACAACATCAGCCGATAACAAACAAACGAAATATGCAAAAAGTGCATGCGAGACGAGATATGCTAACAAGACAAGGCGAACCAAAGACCACGGCTCTTCGATCTGGCAACAGCTACGAGTATTGCAACAACACAAGAAAAAAAAACTAAAAATATTAATCAGCCATGGGAGACCGAAGCGGCAAGTGAGCGGCTTGCCCCGGCACTAAAAACGATTAATTCGCAGCGGGGGGTGTACAGCTACAATGACCTGTGCGCCGACCGACCACTTGCGTATTCCAAACGACGTAGTCACATACGTATATGTATATGTATTACGTATACGCAAACGCATACGTTCACGTGGCCAAAACAAAGTCTAGATCAGCATGTAAATCGCCGCTTATTGCCACATCAGAGATCATTAGGTAAAGCTAATTGCTAGATTCATTTAATACAGTAACCAAAATTGGTCCATGCCACTATATCTAGCCATGCTAAAAAGTTGTGTTGAAAAAAATCTTCTTACTAATATTTAAAAATGCTCTTAAGCTCAATTTCCTTCCGATTGTGTTTATTAATGGGCATAATAAAGTGATGCAAATGATGTGCCAGGCAGCAGGAAACATCTCTGACCCCAAAAGTATTTTATTTTGTATTTTTCTACTTGTTTTGATTTATTATTTTGTAATTATAATCAAGCTATGGGCATTTACATTGTAAACACAGTAATATTAAGCGAAATACTTAAATTTTGCCAGATGGATATAAATGTTACATACTGATTAGTGTTCAATTTGTGAGATTGAATAATTTGATTTAAAATTACAATAATATATTTTATTTTTTGTTGTGTGCATATTAAAATGTATATAGTACAGTACATACAGTTATTGCATTTTTCTGTTTAGCGTTTTGAGGCAGCTCATCATTTTGACTGCTAAAGTCATTTCTCATGTTGGCAAGATTTATGGCTTCCACCTTCTCGTCGCATGTGGAAGCCAATGCCAGCAGACGCCTCACAAACGCCTGATGCGCTGCTGTACAGCAACGGCATGAGAAACAGCAGAAGCAACGCGAAGTTGCACACATACAACACACAGCAACAAACTGCCATTCGCACTAAAATTGAATTCTGCGTTGCGTTGTGCGGGCCGCTCACTGCTCCCGCTATGATTGATAACTAAATTGCACAAGCTTAAGCGGCGCAAGCCCACGACGCGCCTGAATATGAGGATGAGCAGAGGAATCTGCTGGCCAATGCTGGAGAGGTAGAGCAAGAGGTAGGGGCAGTGGCAGAGACAGACGCAAAAAGAGTGGCAGCGGTGCCTGGGCTCGGCCTTTGATGGGGCGCATTGGTTTGGGGTATTGCTGCTTCTGCTGCTGCCGCTGCTGTTGTTGTTGTTGCACATTTTTGTTGCATGCTTACAATCAGATCTGTCAGATCAGTTTCCTCTTTTGCTGGCTGCACGTTTGCTCGGTTTTGTCTTTTTGGCAGTTTTGTTTTGTTTTGCACATTCGCGGCTCTGGCATTTATTTAATCCGACTTGCCACAGACGCAGACGCAGCTACCAAAAAGTTGCTGCAGCAACAGCAGCAGCCCCAAAAGATTCAGGGCGTAGCATGGGGCGTTTTATTGTTATATCGACACCAGTAGTTTGTGCGCAGTTTGCGTCATTTGCATTAGCGTGGCCCCAAAGAGACATTCGCAGCCGAGATGCGGAGACCACCAAAAAGGTTTGCCTCAGTTCGGCCATTAAAATCGCTCATTGAAAATATTTTAAGTGTTTTTTTATATGTCATTTGATGGCCTGGGATATGCTCATCTTATATATATTTATATATATATTTATGTATATATATATATATATATATATATATATATATGTGTGTGTGTGTGTGTATGCTGCCTGATAAGCTCGTAGAATTTATTTATCGTTAATGGCTGCGTTTACGATGTGTCTTTTTTCTTGATGGAATAAATGCTTCCTGTGGCAGCCACTCAATCGTTTGGTCTTTTATCCCCACAGCTTCCGTTGCTCATCGAATTGAGATTTGAGGTATCTTATTTTTATTACACACGTGTATTTGTTGTTGTTTTTGTTTTTGGGTCTGCTATAAAAATGCAAATGCACATTCATAATAATCATATTGAATGTGTTAACGTATGCCCTAATATGGGCAAACATTTTCACACCTCGAAACGACAAGCTTGCTGGCCAGGCGATAGATAGTGTTGCCTGCTTATGGACTCGCATTTCATTTATGGCAATACAGACACACACAAACACGACCATAAAACTGTTGCTCTTAGAAAGCAACTGCGGCTTCAAGTTGAAGTTGCAGTTGCCAGTTGAGAGTTGTTGTGTGTGTGAAATTAACTTATTACCTTTTATTGGCAGCAAGCAGTCGCATTTACCAACTTCTACTTGGCCAACATGGTTGTACATTTATTATGGTGCTACTTGTCGAGCCGGAAATGCAATGCAATGCACATTCAAACACATTGGCGCCCTTGGCAGCAGCAACGGCAACAGCAGCAGCCCCCAAAATAAAACCAATACACATACATACAGATGTGAGCCTGACTGCAGCAGTATTTGCATGCATACAAGTTGCTGTTGTTGCTGTTGCCCTGGCAGTGGCCTAGAGTTGCTCATGTTGCCTGACCTAACAACATGTTGCTGATGTTGCTGTTGCCAATGAGGCTGGAATAGGCGGCCACAGCATGTTGCGATGATATCTCTTTTAGTCTATATTGCAGTAGTTGTTGCTGTGGTTGAAGCTGCACCAGGAACGGGCTCTTGTGGGTCAGCAATAGCCAGCAAGAGTTGATGTTGTTGTTGCTGCTTCTGCAGCTATAGCAGTGTTGCGCGCATTTTAATTGAATTAACATTTTTACTAGTGTAATGATTTCAATTAGTTTGCACCTCGCACATGTATTGTCAGGCAGGCTGTTGCTGCTGTGTCTGTGGCTGTGACTGTTGCTAGTGTGCAGACAATGTTACTAGTTGCCAGTTTGCCTGAGCAACAGGCAGCTGCCAGTGCAACATTAGCAGACTCTTGAACTGCCTGGCATTGCTGTCTGGTATGTATGTCTGGCTGTTTGCAATCTCGATGTGGCTTTGCTTCTGCCTGCCTGCTTGCCTTTCTGCCTCGATTTGGCTGCCGGCTGCACATTTGCATTAATTGCTTGTTGCTGTTGCCCTGCCTTTACTGTTGCTGTTGCTGGTATGGCTGCTGCTGCTGTTGCTGGCAACTTTGCACGTGTTTGTTTTTGGCATTGTACTCGTGTTTGGCTTACTAATGGCTTAATAGTTTTATTGCCCCATCGATTTGCATTTAAGTTTGTCTGAAGCTGGAATGTAGCTGTTTGTTGACTACAGCGCCGGCTGCAGATCTCTTGCCTGGCAGCCTTATTGCTGACCCGAGCAACGCTCATAAATCCTCGCTCATAAATACTCCCTTTTTTGACAGCAAGCGATTACAAATTTAGTTCTTAAGAACCCAATCTTCGAAAATATATATCACTTAAAGAACACAATTTTTAAATTTCGACATTTTTCTGTTTTTTATTAATCTGATTTATCATAATTAGCTACTTCGTCAGTAACTTATTTGTTTTTCTTCAAAGAATATATAAAGAAAATTTATAAAGAATATCACTTTTTTTAGTTTCAAGAAAGCTTATAGATTATTTATTTAATTTCCAGAATCTTCACAATAAAGGTTTGATTTAGATTGGAAATTGTGGTAATGACTTTAATGACTAAAGATTCAGAGTAGCAATATTTTCGAAATAGGAGAAGAGGCTTTTTAGACAGATGCACAACAAATTTGATTTTAAAATAGCATCTAACGATATATTTATGTCCTAGTCCAGTTTCTCGTTGTTTCCCACTCTGTTTATTTCTCTCTCTCTCTCTCTCCCTTTAGTTGTCTCTTTTTTCTTTCCCTTTCTCTCTGTCTCTCTCTTTCTTTCTTTCTTACCCTCTCTAGTCAATTGTCAACTGTCGGTGTGTCATTTCAAAATGCGCTCGCTGCTTATCTATAGTGGCATTCATTTTCGATTTTATTTTGCCAGCCTTTTGACGGCAAAGACCTGAAGATGCGGCAACTGCTGCGTCGGCGTTGCTAAAAGGCTTCAGCCGCATTGATAACAACAATAACAACAACAACCACAACAACAATAACAGCAGCAGCAGCTGGCAGAAGGCAGAAGGCCCGCACCATGTTGATGCTGACGCTGATGACGACGGCGATCGCTGGTTGCGCCTGCGCAACTCTTGGTTGGTCCTGCCGGGCATGCATTAACTTTAAGTGTAGGTTACTGATAAGCTTGCCTGCCTTGGCGCTGGGTGATACATCGCCAGCGTTTGCTCATTCTCTGTTTGTGTGTGAGTGTGTGTATATTTTGCATTTTGCGTGTGCTACTTTTGCGTTGCATCGACTGCACCCATGCCCTACACATGCTGCGCAAACAAGTTCGTGTCCGAAGTCTTTTGTTTTATGAATTGAATTTTTTTCGTTTTTCTTTTTTTCTCGCTGCGTTGCCTCGTTTTTTGGTCATGTGTGAAGGCGAGTTGCCTGCATATGCATAAATAAGTACGATAAGACTGCACTTGGCACTCGCAACTCTAAAATCCAAAAATCCCCAATGTAAAATGTAAAAATGCTCTTTGCATATTTTGCTGTTGTTGCTGTCTCTCATTTGGCTGCCGCAACTGGACTTAAACCAAATGACATACGACGTGTTGGCGCTGCAATACCATTGCCATTGCCTGCGCATACATAAATAGCCAGTGTTGTTGATCAAGACTCCGTAAGAGCCACAAGATGCTGACAAGCACTGCCACTGCCAGAGTTGTAGTCACTGCTCCTTAAATGCGTTAAATTTGTATTCTGGTTTTGGACTGTGGTTTTCATTTATGTATTTTGGCCGCCCCGCTTTTAAAGTTATTCCGAAGCATGAGACTCGCACAAATCAGCGTTAAAAATTAATTATCTGTTATTATCTTTGGATTATTAATAATTTATTCTAAGCTCCAGCTCGTGTTGAAGTTCACACAGAAATATTCGTACGTGCGAAGACTTATGTGTATTATTGTACATAAGCGATGTATGTTTTAATAAAATTCAACTGGTGGGAGTGGATACGTACTCATAATTATGGTCATTTGGCAAGTGTTTACTTTGCGCTTAGAGTTGGGCGTGACTGTCATTCGTCTTAATAAACAAAAAACTTGCAAAAAAAACGGCAAGAAACCGAAACTTATTTACATAAAAGCGGTCTGAGCAAGTTAAGTTCGTAAACCATACATCGAACATTTTTGAAACACCCAAGCACATGTAATGCGACTAATTACCAGTCCACGCAGCCGAAACTTTCAGTTGATAATTAAGATGATGATGATGATGATGAAGATGAAGATGCTGCCGTTGTCCGAAAGCGATCAATAATCTGGAGCCATGAGTCAGTTTCAGTTGCAGTCTCTTCTCGGTGGCTCCTCAAATAAAAGCAAAGCAAAGCGAAATATTCAGAAATTTATATGGTAACAACTTCGAGGAATTTGTCATAGCCAGCAGACGCGGTCCTGGCCCCTGGACGGTTTCTGTCTCTGGTCTCTCAATGGCTGCACCTCAGCTGCCACACATTGCTTGGCTGCATTTATGTATCGTTGTTGATATTTTTTTTGTTGTATACTCTAACCCCGAAGACATCAGAGTATATTGGCAAGGTTAAGAGACATGAAGCTTGGAATTTATATATAGGCGTTAGGCAGATTCATTTTTGGATCAGTAATTCGTATAAGCTACAGTGACCAATTTTAAAAACCAGATAACTACTTACGGGCAACAAGTTCAAGTATGATACCTTCTTAAGAAACAAATAATCGTCGTCCCTGCAAATCACTTAAGTACAGTTTTTTGAATGGCTTCAAAGCATTACGTAGTCGGTTAAGTCCGAGCTCTGAGTTTTTTGTTTTTGTTTTTGGGGCGCATTAAATGGCAGCAATTTGTTTTGGACAACTGTCACATAAGTTGGCACAATTGCAGCTCAGTTTGTCAGACCCTTACGGACTTGGACTCAAACTCGGGCCCTGATTTTGTTACCCGTTTCTGCTACTGCTGCTGCTGCTGCTGTTGCTTGCCGGCGTATGTAATTTAAAACAGTTTTCACTACAAACTTAATTAACTCGTTGCTGTCTCATTTGGCTGCTGCTATCTGCCTTTCACCCTGCCCGGGGCAAACCGCAACTCAGTGATTTGAAATGCGTTTTGTAGCCATTGGCTTTTGGATGAATGTTGCATACTTTGCTGTCATCATATTGCGGCTTTTACTATTCAAATTTCGCTGTAAACTTATACATATATATATATGTATATATATATATACAAAAGGAAAGTGGGAGGCAGTGGAGCGCAAATGCAACCACTGAGCTTTCTTGTAGCCTTTTGTTGCGGTGCTAACAGCGGAATTTTCCCTATCAGGTTTCAAATTTCTTAGCACTTCCAACCACTCACTAAACGTGTTTAAATACTATTTGGCCCCAATTGGAAGACATAGGTCCTGCTACAAATTTTTGATGTCTTTCTATGAATACTAAAAGAAAAGACACTAACGAAAAGCAACTAAAATAAACTCTTAAAATTTTACTTAAGGTATTAAAATCGGTAAGTATTACTTTAAATCATGAAGATAGCATAGAAATGCGATTTTTAGTAGAGGTGTAAGAGACAGAAAACATGAATCAGAAGTGCAAAACAGGGCAAATGACTGAGTGAAAGACAGTTGGGGAGAGAGATAGAGAAAGAGAGCCAATGCAATGCAATGCAATGCAATGCAATGTGAATGCGACTCATAGGCATGTTTAAAACTCTTAAGTTCAACTGAAAATCGAATGAGAGAGAAATTAAGAGAAAGAAACATGGCAAATTAGAGAGCAAGCGAAAGAGAGACAGAGTCTGCCTCAAAGGCAAAGAAACCTACATAAGACCATGCATTAAGCACAGTTAATTGAGAATTACAAATGCATATCATTAAGGTATATAAGCTCATGGCTTATTAATGTTAATATTACAAAAGGAAATACTTAATATGCAGACTTCAGTTTACAGCTTGCCATCAGATTCATACAGCGAAATTCACTTTTCATCATTAGAACAACATTTTATGGTTAGCACTTAACACTTGCGAGTATTTCGAGTAACTTGGCTAAATTGTAAATTATTTGCAATTTCTCAATTTGCAAATTGCTTAAATTAGCCAAGGCGACCAAAAGAGAGGACAACAACAAGACATTGTTGCCTGCTTGTTGCCCGTTCGCCATTTGCCAATGGCACCCACCCAAGTGATGGCAAATGATGCCGCTGACCGCAGAGCAGAACGCGTCGCATTGCAGTCGCAACATTTTGATGGCGCATGGCGGCATTTATGCTGATTATGTTGCATATAAATTCCGTGGCAGCATTTAGAGTTGTAGTGTGCCTCCCTCTTCCAATCTCCTGTGCTCTCCTCCCTGCCAGTTGCGAATTGCCAGTTGTTGGTTGCCTGTCGCCTGTTTGCCCGTGTGTACTTGGAGAATGTTTACACGCGTTCGTTGGCCGTTGTCGGGCTTCTTATTTGTCCATGGCCATGGCCGAACTGGGACGGTTCATAAATTTAGCTGCAGCTTTGACTTTAACTCGTTCAACGCACTTCAGGCAAAGACAAGGCAGCGAGCAAACCAGCAACCAAACAACGTGCAACAACAACCAGACACTGGGGTAAAAGGAAATCTCAACTGGACAACTTGAACGACGACAACGAAAAATAAAGTTCCATACAAATTGTTGCTGTTGCTGCAGCCTTCTTGGCCACTTGGCGCGTCTTGCTGCACCCCTTTGAGTCACCTACAGCAACTCCATCTGCGTCTCTGGTTAACGCAAACATTTTAGCCTTTTGAGCGCGTCTTGACGACAGATTTAGACGTTAAGCAGCCGCGTTAAGTGTCCCCTGGGAAAACGCGGCTAAGCATTCGCCGTGTTGACAAAACGAGCCAACAACTGACCTGCTGCTGCTGCTGTTGTTGCCGTTGTTGTTATTGTTGCTGTTGCTCATGTTGCTGCTGTTGTTGTTGGTGTTGCTGCTGCCGTGTTGCTCAAGTGCTGTTGTCGATTTTGTGCAGCCGCTGCAATTTGTATAGCCATAGATGCAATCGCTGCCACAAAATTTTAACACCATTAGCTGACCAGCGGCAAGTTTTTCCAATTTTTTATGTTTTTTTTTCACTCATTTTTTTTGTTTTAGTATTTTAGCGGCTCGCTTGTTTGTCTCACTTTGCTGCATATTTTCGCGCCTAATTTGCAGCCAACCACAGCCACACCCCCAGAAAGCGCAGCAGCCCCGCCATCGGAAAAAAGGCAACCGTCCGAATCTGTGACCAAAACCATAAGCCACAGCCTGAAACACTCTCGTGGGTGCCTTTTCATGTGTATGCACTGTAAGAAATTTGAGATTGAACTCAATTTCATGTGCTATATAGCCAATAACAGTTTATTAAATTTTTAATAAAATATGTTTTAACTATTTTACACTTCAAATCAAAATTTGTGCATATAAATTGTGTACAGTGTATGCATGTGCATTGGTCGCGTTGCAAGTTACCGTCATATGCAATCTAGATTGGCGTTGCACAGCTGCACAGTGGGGCCAGCCAATCGATATTGAGTCCGTTGCAATTTTGTCATAAATAATGCTAAAGTAGCTGCAATTTGTTTAGGCGCACTCAACTTTATTGTTATTAATCTGGCGATTATTTATAGTGGCGCACAGACAATGTTTCCTGATGGTCAGGCGTCATTCTCAATAATTGCGATAACCAACAAGCGCAACGCCAATCGGGGCCAAATTACTCATGCGCCATGTGTGCGAAATCTGTTGAGAGTGGGGTGAAGTTGAAAAAGGGGACGGGGAGCTCATTTCAATTGTTAAACACGTTGATTGATTGTCAGCCGATATGAACAGCAATTGTGGTTTAGTAATTCAATCACCCAATAGTATCGCATTGCGCATCGCACATCGCAGCCACATCAAAAGCAAAAGACGCTGTCAGCAGCAGCGCTGGATGTGCCACAGCCAGTGGCACAAGTGACAAAACAGCAACAAAATGTCATAATTGATAGCGACAAGCAATGCTGCTTCTGTTGCAATTGCCTTCTCCTTCCTTCTCTCTGCCACATGTGCAGCCGTTGACCGGATTAGGCACAAATTGTGTTTATGCTCCACACATAGAAAACTGTGACAAGTTAATATACGAGAAGCAACAAATCCGATTATGGGCATGACTTGATTCCATTTGCATGTGGCCCAGCAGCAATGTTTTCCACGTTTGCAGCGTACTGCCTAATTGCAATAAGAATTAATTATAAATGCCATATTTTTGTTCGCTTTGAAAGTGTTGCTAATTTGATAAACAGAGGCGTAGGCACAACATACTCGGGCAACGAAAGCGCGGGAATATCCCATTCAATTTAATTTAAATTAGTTTATAATTTATTTGATGCCTCAAACACATAAGCACTCACACAGCACGGACGCAGACCACACACAGCTCACAAATTATCTCGTAGACAATTTAAAATGTTTAATTTAACATAAAACCAACGCACGGCGACAGACTAAAGCACATTTGTGGCAACAGAAACACATAAACAAGCACATTATTGAGCTCTAAGACAACAAGTTAAAAAAAAAAAAACCAAAACAAAAAACACAGAGAAAACAAAAACCAATAAGACGCGATGCGATAAATTTGTACAATAAAACAAAACTGATTTCCGTCTAATGCGATTGACACCTAAAACACCAAAAATTTCAAACTACAATAAGTATACAAAATCGGCTCTCGCTCCGTCTACCCATCTCACCCTCTCTCTCTCTCTCTCTCCATTGGCTTTGTTTCGCTTCATTTCTGATTCCAATAAAATTAGGAGGTAGAAAACAAGATACCAATAACAACAACAAATACATGCTCATAAATAATGTTATTAAAATAGACACACGATGTGATTTGGGCTCTCAAATCTTTGAAGCCGGGTCAGCCAGCGGCGAACTTGATTAGCTCATCACTTAGGCCACTAAAAGAGACACATCCACCTGACACTGATTGGTCGCTGTAGTCCACAATTTGACAACGAGTAGTCCCCGTCAGTTCGCATTGCCAGTTTTCAAAATTTGATTTAAATGTGTGTGTGTGTGTGTTTGAGAAAACATACACACACATACTTAAATAGCAAACGTATGCACAAAAAATGCCAATGGCTGAATAAGTAGGCAGCCAAAACTGTCGAGTTGTCTGATTATAGACACACTGTCATTATTTATCGAATTAAATTGTTGACTTCAGCTCTTCTATGAGCCCCGTCCACCTCAGCTTTGACCTTTTGCATTCCGAATTAGCATCTAATACGATTAATTATGTTGATAACTTGTAAGTAATTCTATTATATATTTAGCCTCCGGCCTCATTAAAATATATTGCATGTTTATGGTGATTATTCAAAGCATTTAAATTTACAATAAATTGTACATAAATATCCTTAAACATGTAACAAAAAAGAAGAGAAATCCGAAAAACATTTTATATTTTGGCAACAATAGGTTTCAAATCCTCTGATATATGCTAGATATATACAAGAGTTGTAGCAAATTTAAGGCATAGTATTTTGATTTAACTTGAACAGCAATCTGAATTGATGTGAACCTCGAATTTATTTGTATACATATGCATACTAAAATCTATTTACGATCATTTTAAGTGATTATTTAAATTCGATTCCGCTTTATTATATTTTAAATATAAAAGAAGCAAATATAAATAAGACTTAAGCCGCCGATTGCTACATACTCTGTTAACAGAGTAATAGGAGCTCAAGCTTTGGATAATGTCTTTCCAAAATATTCTTTATTAAACATTTATTTCGACTCGAGTATATGTAAATACGTATCTATGGATGGTCAGTCAAGCATTGGACAAGCCCAGTATATTTATTCCTGATAATTTTTGTTATCTCAGAAAAGCAATTTTATATGTTTCCAAGTTCAAGTTGCTGACAACAGAATGAAAATAAGTAATTCTGATTTTTTACAAATAAATTGGCATATCTTAAGTAGAACTATAGCTTGTGCTGATTAATGAATGCAGCTAACCGAAATAAATAGTATTTAAGTATTTGTGTGTGGCATCAAATGCCTTTCATATGACAGTGCTTTAAATGGCATGCGATTCCTTTGCCACATACGACTAACATTTCGGGGGGAATGGGGCAGTTTGAAAGATAGAGTTCAACTTGGTTACAGGCACACAATTCTCAATTCTCACATTTCGTCAAGAGTTGGCGGCTCTGGTGAGTTGAACAATTAGCTAACTGATTTATCGATTTGGAGCAGCACATGGCGAATGGTTTGCTCCAACTTAAACGGAATGGTTAAAGCAACGTGACTCGCGTGGAGCCTGCCGCCTGATGCCAGAAGCAGCAGCATGGGTGCAACAACCGCTGTCGCTTACAATTTGATTTGATTTGATGTGCGCCTACGAATGTTGTTGTTGGCAGTGTTGCAGGCTCTGGCATTTGTCGCCATCGTTGTGGCTTGTTGCTCGCTGTTGCTTGTTGGTTGCTGTCGAAACGCATAATCGTAAAATTTGCTGTGGAATGTTGCAATATTTTGCGAGTGGAGCAATTTGCGCGTGAATTATTCCAAACGTTGCATTACAAATGATTTCTGTGCACTTACAACTGCAACAACAATGGCGACAACAACTTTAATTGGCCCAACGAGGAAGTCGTTGTCCCATCAGCAGCAGCAGCAGCAACAGCAACAGCAGCACCACCAGCAGCAGCAGCTAAACAGCTCAGCACAGGTTAGACACTTCTTCTCCGACTGAGAGTAAGTTGGCTTTGTGGATTTTTCACTGAACGCCTCATTTTGCATGGTACGTGATGCTGACAAAGGCGTTGGTCCGCCAGTTGGTTGACAGTTTCTGGCCAAACGAAACGACACGGCCATAAAAATCATATTCCACTCTGTTTTCCATGAATGTCACACACTTGAGCCGCTGTATTCTGGTGGGTGCAGCAACCGCAACAATTGCAGCAGCAGCAGCAGCAGCAGCGTCTCCGACTACGTCTCTATTATTGGCGTGGAGCCACACAAAACAGTGTGAAGTCATCGCGTGAAACGTTTTTTTGCAGGCTTCCATTTAATTTCCATGGCCAATGCATGCGCTGGCAAATGCATTAACTGGCCTCTGCAGCTGCATCTGTATGTAGCCTCATTCCTCCATTGTTTAGTTAGCCAATTCCGTGGTCCGACTGGCTGGCTGGCTGGTTGGCTGGTTGGCCGGCAGTCGCCATGTAGGTAATTCCTGGAAGTTAATTTCATTAAGAGCAACTTTCAATGCGCGTCGTATTTATTAGCCGCATGATATATATACCTACATACATATATTGCCTTTGTTTTTCAAGGAATCTGCCGCTTTGCTCAGTTACCCAGACGTTTCAGCTAGCCAACTGGATGTCGTTCATGTATTTGTGAAATTCATCATCGGCGACAGGCGGGTTGCGTCTCCGCTTTACACTTAGATGTTTGCATTTTTCATAACTCATTGCCATGTAGTAAAGTGCATTGCATCTAGATCTGGTTGCCCGCTGAATAAGGCGAAAATTTCCTTAAGAAACATTATACACGCAAGTGAGATTTCCAGTTAATAAAATTAACCCCTCCGACCGACAATGGAAAGAGGGTGAGGAGCAGCTAAGATTCTTATTAATTGTTATCGCAAAAACAAAGATTTCTTTCTGCGTGTTTCAATGTGCGCCGCCAGCTGCTCACGTGTTAGTGTGTGTGTGTGTGTGTGTGTATCTGCTACACGTGGCTGTGCATGTTTTGTGCGTGTGTGTGTGCGCGAGCAACTGTGTGCCTCCATTTGGTCACAGCAATGTCGACAAGTGTTGTACACGCATTCCAAATACTTTTCTATCATTAGCGTCTGCTTACTGCTGCCCCAGGTGGTTGGTCCTCGTGTCGGCCTGTTGCAACACGGATGCATTGCATACCATTCGCTACTTACGACATTGACAAATCTTGATCATATTTAAGTTACAGCGTTCTTTTGATTTTTTATTATTGATACTTGGAAACATGTAAAAACACACACAGTGCTTGGAAAAATTACATGGCACAAATCGTAGAATAAACATGTCGTGTACAAATGCATTAAGGTGTTACATACAGATACATACAGTGATCGCCCGATCGCTTTGGTTCCAAAACTATATCTAATTGACAATAAATGTTAGTGTTATTTTTGTATGCAATTAATCCCAAAATATTAATTGAAGTATGTTGAACAATAATTGTTTTATGTAATTTGAAGAGCAAGTTTGTGAAGAATGTGAGAAACTAGAATTTAAAATAAAGGCGATTCTAATTTATAAAAAACGCCTACACTTCGAGCGACCACACAGACAGATATACAGTAAATATTTTTGTGAATACATTGAAAATCAATTGAAACTGAACTTGCAACAATACTAAATTCTAACAAAATTGTGACAAATGGAGTATTTTTGTTAGCAATGGCACAGCCGGATTCATCTCATTTAGAAGTAAACGCAATAGGCGACATAAAGCAGCAGTGCCACAATCAATATGAACAGCTTCGACTTAAGTTTGTATTTGCGGTCGAGGCTCTGCCACAAACGACCCAGTACAACGGATGCCGACTCATTTTCTGGACGTAGCGAGCGGCGACCACCAGTGATGCGCCCATTGATCGAGCTGCTGCGGTCGCCAATGCGTTCGGTTCGCAGGCGCGCCAAACTGCGTGCGAAGTCACTCTCAAACTGAACACCGTGAGAGTTGGTTTCGTCATCGGCGGCGTCATCGCTAAATTCATTGGTATAAGTGCGCGGCGGTGAGCGACGATAGCTGGCAGCAGTAGTAGCAGCAGCTGAGGTTGTGAATTTAGCTGGGACTGCACTTCCTTGGGTCTGCGGGGCCAAGTAGCTGCTGTAACGTCCACTTGACGCATACGAGCTAGTTACACTGGTGCGCGCCGGCTGGCTATGAGAGATGGGCACCTGCTGTTCATAATTCAGACTGGAACGCTCCAGTGGCTGCTCCTTTTTCTGCTCCCGTGTGGGATACACTGAATCGCTGCTAATATATTGATGGGTGCTTGTTGTTGTGGGTGCCGCCTGGCTGTAAAAGGTTGTCGCCTGTTCATACCTCAAGCTAGGGCGCTCCAGCGGCTGCTGCTTTTCTCGCTCCCTAGTAGGCTCCAGGGAGGGATACATGGAGTCGCCAATATATTGATGAGTGCTGGTTGTGGTTGCGGTCAGCTTAGATGTGGGCTTAACCGTTTTTTGTTTGAGCACCAATTGTTCTTCAGCACGCTTTAATGCCCGCGACATCTGCTCCTCCACCTCATCATCGGATTCCAGAATGATTAGCGAGTTGACCTCCAAAGCCGATTTTGTTGCCGTTGTCTCCTCGGTTATAGTTTCGGGCTTCTTAACAGCGCGTCCGGTGTGCACCTCACGGTGCTCCATATTGGAGGTGCGACGTGATTGTATGGGCGCGGCCTTTGCTGCTGCAGCTACTGGTATAATGGCCTCGGGCTCACGGGGCGGAGCTGCAACAGTTTCCGGCTTGCGGCGACGTTCGGCCTCTTTGGTGTCGCTGGCCGGGAAGGCAATGCTGCGGCGTGTCTTTGGCAAGCCATCCGATTTATCCACCTGAGTAGAGGCAGTTACAGCAACTGGCTGCATGGTCTCACGACGGTTGCCGGCTTTCTTGGCACTGGCGGCTGCCGGCGATGCGGCGTTGCCGCCAAGTGAGGTACGCAAACGTTTGACGAGCACTTTGCGGCTGCTATCAGTTACGGGTATGTTTGGCAGTCCCTGGGCTATCATCTGTGCCCGCAATTCGGCATTCGATAGCGAATCTAAATTGTCAGTGTCGGCCATAATCGCAGTTTTCGTCACTCACTTTTCGCAAATCGTTGAAATTGAAAGAAGTTGCGCGTCACTTTCTTTTGCGCGGTGCGATGTTGCTTAGCGATGAGCGATAGTGAACAATCGATAAGTTTCGACAGGCTTGCAATGATGCGAGCAATCGTTTGTCCGTTCTCTCTGTACGCACAACTGCACTTTTAATTTATTTTACCTCAATCTGGTCAACTTTATCGAATATTATTTAAACTTTTATTCTCAAGCGACTTTACTTCATTTAAATATCTGGCAACACTGACAGCTTTCAGTATTGATAAACTCTCACAATCTGTTACTTTAGAGCACTGCTAAAATGAATGAATAGTAAATAAAACACTTTAATTACACGAAAGGCTTCAAGTCAAAGCCTACTCTTGCAATATTTGCATTCCACTGAAAACACAAACAAAAGAAAACAGCAACTACAATGGACATCTCAAAGGCGCCAAATCCACGCAAGCTGCAACTCTGTCGCACCTACTTTATGAGTAAGCGGCTGCTGCATTTTTATCCAATCTTTTGTCTCATAAAACTGTGCTTTTAGCTGGATTCGCCTTTTTGCCTTTTGTTTGGGCCATAAATGTTTGCTGGTTCTGTGAGGAGGCTTTTCGCAAGCCCCCCTATCCGGAGCAGGCCCAGATTAAGCGCTGTAAGATATCGGACTAAATTTTAAAGTGCAACCAACTGATTGATTTCTTTTCCACATAGATGTTATTTACTCGGCGATAGGCACACTTGTATGGTTAATTGCCCTTATCAGCTGGATTATCATATTCCAGACAAATCGGGCTGCTTGGGGCGCAACTGCAGACTATATTAGCTTCATAATACCACTGGGCAGTGCGTAATTGTATATATTACTAGGGATTTACTTAACGATTGATATTATTTGAACTCATATGCTAATAAATTAATAATTTGTACATTCATCAATCAACTCTTCTGTATGCTCAAAAATGAGTAGTTCAGATTCGATAGAATCACGCCTTGATTTGGCCTTCGTTTTTTTGACTGCGTTCTCCGATTTGGCAAGAAAATTATTATTTGCAGGTATTTTTACGACTTTAGAGGATCGCCAGAGCCAGCGATGTGAATCCTATTAATAGGGAAGTAATCAGTTTTACAATAATGCCATAAATACAAACTACACGATTCCAAGTCAATTCAAAAATTTCACATTTTAAATACATTTTTTATTCACATCTAAAGCTTATTTTTTTTGTTATATATATGTATACATATATATATATATATATATATGTACTATACACTTGAAATTTCTTACACACTAGTTATGTGTTTGTTTTGTTCATAATTTGTAATAATTTGTTGTTTTTTTTTTGCTTGAATGCCATTTATCCGTTTGTTGTTGCATCGCTTCCGCTTCGTTTTGCTGACACTTGCCGGCATCCGGCATCTGGCAACCGGCATCCTGTTTCCGGTTTCCGACTGTCTGCTGTTTGATAACATACAATTTCATTGTGTAGAATGTCAATAAGTTTGTTCTTGCGTTGTTTGTTTTTTTAAAATACATATATATCGTTTAAAAAGTCCTGCGCTTGTACCATTTAATTGAATAAACTAAGCTGTTAATTTACGTTTGTTTTTTCTCGCTTAATTGTTTGTGTAGCTACGCTGATTCCACTACGAACATTGAGTGAATTTGTTGCGCAAATAGTTGTGGAAATATGCAACAAAAGGGGAATGTACTCTTGTCATGATATTCAAAATGTTGTAGTATTTTATTATACTGTATTGTATTGGAATCCCCTCCTTTAGAATGTACAATACATGATTATGTTGCTTTAGTGTTTCTAATGCACACATGTCGTATGTTTGTTTATCAATGAATCGAACTAATTTACAATATAAAAGACTCGATTTAAGGTATATTTACATGCAATACTTTGTTTTTGTTTTTTATTAATAAATTCTAAAGAATTGTGTTTTTTGTTTTATTTGTTGTCGGGGGCTTAGGCTATAAAACATTAAGTGCCATTAAATCACGCGTGTAGTCTATGATGAAGCGGCTAGTGAACTACAGCACACATCCACCTTCTTCACATTTACATTCAAAATCTAGTTAATAAATGTAAATTACACATATCATATAATTATATTTCCATCATATCATACACATACATTAATACATATATGTATATATATACACATGTATATATATATATATATATTTATAAATATTTAAAGTACACGTTTGATACTTAGAAACATTTAAATTAGTGGCGGCTGCTGGAGCCAAAACTTCACAAAGTAAAATGTGCTTTTTATGTTATCTTTTCAGTTTTGTTTTTGTTTTTTCCATTTTTTTTTTTGTTTTTTTTGGAGAATCTACAGATACGAATAGTAGACACATACATACATAAGATATAAGAATGGGCGCGCCCTTTGTCTTTTAGATGCAAATATCGCGCTGGCTCCATTCGCAACACAGATAAGGATTAATTAATACACACTGCTAAATGCTAAATGGTAAGTGCTAC